>CAXAJV010000002.1:35442736-36741069 GCA_963969225.1 Xylocopa violacea
AGGCGAGGCGTTTATCGGACGCCTCGACGAGCCGCGGCAGTCGAAACCGCGGTTATAATTCGTAGCTCGACGAGGCGAGGGAAAGGGGTGACGAACGCGGGGCCCCGGGGCTGGGTTTCAGGGGGCGAGAATGTGTCGGCAACGGGCGCGATAGAGGCGACGAGAAGAAAAGAAACTATGGCTGTGCAAGTGAACATTATGAGTGTAGTTACATAGGTGTAGGTGTTACCTAGGGTCTAGGTTTAGCTGATCATAGGATAAGGAGCACGTTTAGGCGTTTTGTTTTTCAGCTCGGCGAGTGAGAGCTGCCCGTTCGCCCTTGTACATTACCGAACTAATTAACAAGAAAAAAAAAGTACTATTATTAATATCTCTTTATATATTAATATATACAAAGTACGCGGATTAATCATGGATATATATGTATATACACACGCGGTATATGTATATATCTATCTTCGTATGAATATAAATATGAATATAAATATAAATATATATATATACATTTTGTTATTTTTCTCGGGGGATAATATATATATATATTAAAAAAAAAAATATTGTAATAATTGTAAATCATGCTCGCGGGGGGTGGTCGTCGTTCCCCGCGCGCGCCACTATACTGAGAGTGTTCTACTCGTCATTCGAACGGCTAAAGAAAACGACGAAAAAAGAGTAATAATAATAATGATACATAATAGGTGAAAGAAAAAAAAACGAAAGATAAGCGTGAAGAAGAGGAACAGAAAATTTAAGATTAACGCGAGCGAAGGGGATAGAAAAAACGATTAGAGGGTGGTAATAGATCGGCGCGACTGTCAGACTGAAAGTTGTGATTTTGCGCGACACGTGTGTATATATAGGGAAAAAGAAAAAGCGAGAGAAAAGAAAAAAGAGTAACGTGGGGAAAGTGAACACAAAGGAGCCTCTATATATAGATTCAACGCGTAGGTGAGAAAGGCGAGAGGGGTAGAGAAACGAATGAAAGAATAAAAGAATCGTTAAACCGTTGCATTTTCGCGTGTGAAAGCATGAATTAGTGTGAGAGTGACCTGGAAAGAGAGCAAGAGAGAACAATGAGAGTGACAGAGAGCGAGAGAACGTTTCACCATATAGGTATGCGAGTGGCGAAGAGTGAATATACGTATGAATGTGTCCAACAAACAAACAAACAAACAAAAAAAAAAAAAACAGAAAAACAGAAAAAAATGAAGAAGGAACCAAATCGACGCGAAATGCCCTTCCTAACCCCCACCCCTCCCACACACCCCACCCCCAATTCACATCCCTTCGAATCCCTCCTCCACAAAAGAGAAGAAGGAAAGCATCTCGCTCCCCTTAAGTTCTTTTCCACATTTTCGTTACGGTCCGTGGAGCTCTTCTCCAGCACCATCTCGCTTCTTTCTCTTCCTTTTCACTTCCGTTCCTTCGTTTATACTTGGTTGCGACACTTTCTATGCACACACAAGGTGAGAGATCGGGACAGAGTTAGACAAGGGTGCGGTAATACGCGATGTCTGATCAGACGGGCGATGGCTTTTGCCAAGCCACGAGAGAGCCTACCGTCGCGTCGTCGACCGGAAGACGGCGTCTGTCGCGAGAACGCGTGGTCGATCGCGAGCCTCGCGATCGATAGAACCGAGTCTGTCGTCCCGAGGTACGATCGAAACGCGCGTTCTCGCGATGAACGTCGAAACGACGATCGTCGCGGTCGCCTCGTTCGTCGTCGCGACGATCGTTGTCGACGACGGGGGATGCGATCGATCGACGATCGCGGTCGGTCGTCGAGCAAACGATTTGGCGACAAACGCGCTAGTTTCCATCGTTCTCCTCACAAATCGGACGAATTATTCCGCGATCAGTTCACTTTGGCTCCGACGAACGTACAATAGGCGCGCTATCGACGAGGGAAACAGGAAACACGAATGAAAACGGTGACAAAAAAAAAAGAAAAAAAATGAACAAAAAAAGGAATAAAAGCAAACTAACGTACGGAAACATAGAAAATATGCTGAAATATAATTCGTGCAGCGGTACACGAGAGAGCGAAAAACCGGAGACCATGCCGACACGAACGAGGACTAACGATCATAGGACGTAATCGATTTTATTACCGAGAAATGAAACCGTGAATAAAAAAACAAAAAAATAATAATAATAATAATGGGGAAAAAAATGATGATTATTCTTACTACTTCTTATTGTTACTACGATTATATTCTTACTCTTATGGTTATTCTAACATTGCAAGTGTTATGTTACGCGCGATTGCAATTATTATATACACCTTTAATTATTATATAGTGTATAGATAATATATGGATGATGAGGATTATAAATGAAGCAAACATTACAAAAATTTGCAAAAAAAAAAAATCCAACAAAAAAACTATGGAGAATTAATCACATGTGCATTTAATGTATTTCATACTAATTTTTTGATTAAACATAATTGTGTGTTAACCGAGCCGTCTATCTTTCTTTTTTTTTTTTCTTCCAGATCATTGTTCTCCCCTGCCCGTTAGCGTCCGTACGCTGCTCGACGTCGAACCAATTTACTATAAATCCTTCGCTGAACGCAACCAACTAGAGTCCCTCGATCGATACCCGCCGTCGAATCGATAATTCGGACTTTATCCCGGGGAAATGGGAAACGAAATCGTCGATCACCGTACGGAAGTTAACGCATCGCTGTGGGGCAAGTTTAGAGTGCGAACGCAATCATCGAGCCGTCGAATCGTCGTTGTTTCTGTCAATTATTGGTAACGATTCTTTAAGGAGAACGCGGCTCGAACGATCACAGTTTCGCTCGATGTTTCAAGCGTTTCGTTCCAGATACCGTCGTCTAAAATTCTCTATACTCCAGTCCACGGGGGTTTGTACCATTCGGTGGCCATCTTGAACCTCTTCTTTTCGATTCACATTAATTGCACGGTTCATAATTTCCCTACTATTTGCACCCTAGGTTGTGCAGCGTTTGTTCAGGTCGATCGTGGAACGTGCATTATTAAAAACGCTGGCGAGAAGCCAAGTCTCGTCGAATCGATTATTCCTCGTTGTTATGAATGAAAATATTCATAGAGAGTAAGCGTTGCGACGACATTTCAGGCATTCTAAGATCGTGGCGCGCGTCCTCAGGGAGATTCCACCGCAGGGAATTCCACTTGATGCATTTATTGACCGCGCGTGTCGCTCCACCTTGGAATTGTCTGTACTCGAGTTCACGTGTTTGCCAGTTCAAGGTCGCGCTCGCTTTGAGGAGCCAAATGCCTGGGAGGGTTGACGCGTCGTGCGGTGCACATTTGTCACTTGGCTACAGAGGCCTTGAGCCTCTCGAACCTGTGCATCGAGCTATAACCACGTGTCGTGGTTTCAACAGCGATTTCGCTGTTCTTCCTCGCATTCTTTGCCGCGTTTCGTTTCAGAAATTAGAACTTCTTCTCGAGGACTCGCGGATACAGTTGGGAAATAACAGTTTAGCTCGCAAAATGATCGCATTCTTCAAATTTAAGGGGAACGAAGAAATTAAGAATAATTCTTCTAGTCTCTGGAAACTAGAAAATTGTGTGAGCCAAAGACACCGCTTTCAATAGAGTTCAAAATGGCGTTCACAGAAATTGTAATAGGAAACACGTTCTATTAGATGGCCTAAGATTTTCATCTAGCACTGACTTTTTATTCCTTTTTAATTAGAAACATTGTTTAACCAGAAGAAGGAGCTGGTGTTTTAAACGCGACGAAGCAATTTGCAAATCGTTTGTGCCGTCCAGCGTGTTGATCGATCGACAATTTCAGACAGAGGCGTCACGAAGCTGCTGCCGTCCCGTGTCTGCCGATACTTCCGGCCGCTGTCGTCGGATCCAGCGGTCGGACGTATCGTTGTCAGAAAAAAAAAAACAAAAAACACCAAAAAAAGGACAAACTAAACTACCCGTCGGCCGTTCAAAACGTCCAATAATTCGTCCAGCTCCGATCCATTTTCCGCTAGTTTTTTGACACACGATCATGCCTCCGTTTATCACGGTGACCAATTTTTCTTTGTCGAGCGACGCCGCTCGCTTTTTCCTGCCATTCTGACGCGGAGACGCGTCGTTACGAGACACGTCCGAATCTGGCTATGAATCGCGGACGATCTCTGGTTAATTCGGGCCGTTTCACGTTTTCACGGTGCCACCGTGAAACGACGAAAGCGCTGTTCCCTCTTTCAATATCCGTGGCGAACTCGAGGAAATTTTGTTCAAGCTACGCTCGTAATTTGATTTACAATTGTAATCGTAGATTGAATTATGGATCACGATAAGCTGATTCTAAGCGGATTCTCGATGAAAAGGAAAAACTGTCACGAGAACATTTCGAAGGGGTTGCTCGCGTTTGGTGCTCCAATCGAGTTACAATCGCGAGGGGTGTCCGAGGTACGCTGCGACGGACGATCCTCCATTTCCTCTCTCGATCCTCCACAGTGATACATCCGGTCCGTCTCCTCATAATTACACGAACCTGTTCGCGCAAGAAGGATGGGGATTTGGTATGCTTGGGTTAATTCAAAGCGGGAACGACTCGATTCGCGATCCGCTGCAAATTTCGCGTCGAGGCACGCGTTAATAACGCTTCTATGTGTTTGTGTGTACGTGTCTGTGCGATCTGGCCCTGTTTCCGTATGCGAGTCCTTGTGTACATTATCCGAATTGTGCGTCCTGTCTTCTGGTGATTCACCCATAAACGTTGTACGGGCTCTGGTATCGCTCTTCTCGTCGAAAGACCCTCTGTTCGGCTATGTTTGTCGCACGAAATGAATCTATTAACCGGTTAGGGGGTGTTTTCTGATACTGGCGGGGAAGAAGGGTATCGATTTGCTCGCATGGGTTCGCAAAGGACTTTAGAATTCCACGGTACCCTTTGACGCGAAGAACCATCGCGTGTGTACTTTCCCCTTTTTGTGATTTGCCTACGCGTAACCTACGAGTGAAAATGGTACTTTCCTACGTGAGACTTTTTACGAGTTTTTAAAACCTCACTCTAAAGATATCGTGTAGTAAAAAAAAAAAGAGAGAGGAGCAATCGACCAGTTCCGTTTCCTCCGAGTTAATAACACGCAGCCTTACACGCACACGTGCGCACGCTGGGGCGGATAGAACGCGGGAGAGAAAACAAAAGAGGAACAGAAAAAGAGGAAAAGGGGAAGAGAAAAGAGAGTCGGAAATAGAGAGATGACGCGGACGCGACGCGACGCGACGCGACGCATTTTCGGCAGGCTTGTTGACCCTGTGGTTTCTGTTGTTGCAGAGCTGAAAAATTGGCGGATATCGCAAATATTTGAGAGACAGAGTAACAGCGACGAGAGGAGGCGGTGCTCGTTGTGCGGTAAGGTCGTGTCGAACGTGCGCAATCACTATTACGTTCATTTCCCGGGAAAGTACGCCTGTCCGCTGTGCCCGGCGGTTTACACGCGCAGCGACACCCTGCTCACGCACACGCGTACCAAGCACGCGCACGCGCAATAGCGCAAACACGCGTGCCGGCAGCTGCGGATCTAGCGCGGCGATCCCTTCGAGTCGATCGTGGAAATGGTACCTTTCTGCCATTTTTCTACCCTTTTTTTTTCTTTCCCCCTCTACTTTTCCGACTAGGAACGGTTTTCAGGTCCGTAACAAAGATGCAGCTGCTTCTCGCGCGAACGTCCGACGACATTTGTAACCCTCGAGGGCTCCTCGAAGGTGTCGCGGCCCCCGCGAGCCCTTGCCAGGCTTCGAGAATACTTATCCCTTCGAATCCATTGGAGAACCCCTTCTTCGGCACTCGCAAACCTTTTTCCTTCCTTTACGATCGGACGCCATTAATTTGCGCAGCTCTGTCTTTCCCCCAAAACTTTGGGTTCCTGGAGAACTTCGTCTATTATGGAATCGCCGGTTACTGGCGTCGAATCTCCCCCAAAGCTGCGTAACGATTAGCATCAAGGAGATGCGCGACGATTCCCTGCAACCCCTGTGCCCGTAATGGACCAGCGAACGCCTAACCCCTTCCGTTAGGATATTAAAAGCAGCAATTTTTACGTCCCTCGCCACCGCTAAACGTTCCAGGAACCTATCGATGCTCGTACCAGCGACGTTACGGCCACGGCTCGAGGCACAGGTCCCCGGGGCGAGGCGTGCAGGATCGAGCGCTCCTCGATCGACTGCGCTACTGCACCCCCGCGTAGCCGCAGAGCGTCCCCAAGGGCGGCGAACGGGCGGACGTTAATCCCGAGACGCTATACGATTCGATTCGACTCGACTTCTCGCCGAGTCGACGCGTTTCCGACACCATAAACCGTGCCGGCGGAAAATTTGATGGCGAACACTTAAACGTTTTACGCGGCCCTAAACCGGACGAATTCCGCAGCGGCGTCGCCGGGCACGGATTTCCACCGTGGCCCTTGCGACGACGGCGCTCTTTAGCCCCAAGCGTTATTACACGGCCTGGAAATGGTGGGCCAACGCGACGGATCACCCACCCCGTGGCGATATTGTCTGCCACGGCAACGGGTTAAACGGTCCCGGGTATTGTGCGCCATCGGCGGCTGTAAAACGGGACGATTCTGATAATGGAAAATTTGATAAAGCCGCGCCGTGGCGTCGCGCTTTACGCCGCGTCGTTCGCGCGCTACCGATTCCTCTCGCACTTCCTCAGCCGCGCTCCAGCCTTCGAAGCGACGAGCGCATGCACGCGTGGCATCGACGATTTCTTCCGACTGGATCGTCTCCGTCGCGTCGTATCGCGTTTGCTGAGGTATCAGGAGCTTTTCGAGTAACTCGTGGGATTAGTTGAAACTCACTTACAGGTTTCGTTTAATTCGCTTTGTATAGAGCGGAAGGAGACGTGGGGTGGAAAAGGGTTTAAGGATAGGTTGCACGATGGGATAGAATTTATTTGAACTATCGCACACACAAAGCGATTGATTACAGCGGTTGTAAAGACGGTTTTATTAAATTTTAGTTTCCGACGGTTTCCAAGGGAAAAAGGGACGATGGGAAATCGATAGCACGTTCCTCGATAGGCTCGAAGATTATTGGATTTCATTTCGAACTGACCTACATTTTCCAAAATTTATGTCCCAGGTTTGATATGTAGTTCCGCCATTAATTAAACGCGTAGCGGATCTTAAATTCGTAGGAAGGGAACGTAATTTTCAGCAACGTTCCTCTCTTTTCTTTGAAATGTATTTTATTAAACATCGTACATACGTATGATAAATCGTATCGGATCAAAAGGATCGAGTATGGAGCATAATAGAATGTTTAAACAAAGACTATGGCTCTTCGATCGATAGGGTGGAAGTGCACCCTCTTTTGACGTCTGTTTATTCTTTTGAACGTTCCGTGGACACGGACAACCGCACAATTTTGCAATTTTCTGTCTCCTATATTTCCCACGTTGTCTCGCATCTTCCACCAGTGCATTCGATTCCACATTTTTCAAAATGTTGTGAGGTACACACCTCTGTCATTTATTGGAAAAACGTTTCGACATCTGGTAAATACATTTACGTACTCATAAATAAATGCCACAAATCAATTCAGGATCCAAGAATGCGATGAAAGGGGGTAACACGACGAATGGAAGCTGAATTTCAATGCTCCTTCGACTATTCCTCTCTTTGTCGGTCATCGAATAGCGGGACCCTTTAATCTCTGCGACCGTGTGATTCGTGCAAATATTGGCACGTTCGTGTTTCACGCCCCTCGTTCTTCCGGTGGTTTCGCGCTACCGTTTCCGGTGGACGTGGCTGCTGCCGCGGGGGACAATTTGGACACGCGTGTCAATGTTTAAGGAAGAGATCTGGATCGAGGAGCTCGTGATCGTAGGTTGGCGGTTGTATCGTTTAGGTCAACCGACACGGAAGGTTGCTTTGCGATGCTGTTTGAGGACGATCAGCGGAGATTGTTTTGACCAGATTGGCTGAGATTTCATCAGGGGATTAATATCGATCTGCAGCCACGCGCGGATCGCAGTAATCGCTCCAATTAAACGAAGGAAGGATAGAAAAAGGATACAAATTAGAAAGTATCCGAAACTAAATGGTGCGGTATGAAATTTTCAGTAGCTAAAGAACTTCCTCCCCATTTTATTTCGAATCAAAGACGTCGTTGGATAAGGTTGAGTAAACGGTGAAGCAGAGTTTGTAGAATTTAAATAGAACATGCAACGAGATCGTGAATTTGAGTCTCAGCGTCGTCCATTATCGTGGAAGACCGCTTGGAAGTGTACAGAATGAAAAGAAACATAGTAAAAGGTTATTAAGAAGAAGCACAGGTTTCAATGGATGGGTTGTTTGGTTAATGTTATCGTTCCACCAAGGGACGGAATAATTCCGTTTGGATATTTAATTAAAATTCTTCGAGAAATAGAAAACATCGTCGAAACCAGTCTATCGAACGACGCATCGAAATGTTCGAGATCAAAAGAATGGAATGCTTTTAATTATACAAATTTCTTCCAGTATCACGATCTGTGTTAAGATTACTTAACAGTTATACATTGTTAAAAAGAAATCCACATTGCAACGATGAAATCTGTTCCACCTCGATATAAAACGGTTTCTAGCAAAGCGCAAGAGAGAATTTCCAGCAGGAACATTTAGAATTCAGTATTGGGCTTGCATTCTGGTCTGAATTGGTGCTCTTTAAGTATCCGCACGGATCTTCGAGAGGACTATCAGACGTTAAATCCTGTTCCCCTTTCTTTATTTGAGGAACGAGTTACGGCTAAACGAGAAGGATCAATATAAACACGTTTTGATTACACCATCCACGATTAAGCGTTCCTGTATTTCAGAAGACGCGGGGCGAATGTTTCAGAGAATATCCCATCCTTTCCCTCCGGCATCGTTAGTAATGATGGCACTCGTTTTGTACGCAAACGCGAAAGTATCTGCATCTTTCGGACCAACGACGAATCGATCTTGTAAATGAGTAATTGTAATACGTGCGTTACTAGTAATTATATAGTTATAGTTCTGACAAATGTTATATCTGGAGACCGTTGAATATTTAAACTGTATAATGTAACATAAGTTAGGGTTTAAGTAAACGAGGTTGTCACTGTCGGGTAATCGTAATGGAAACATCGTTGGGGAAACAAAAATCGAGTCAATTACGAAATTAACGAGTGCGAAAGTTCTCTGACCAAGTTTTTTCTCTGTCAATATTATTTCGCTTCTATGAATTAATCGTGACCGAGCAACTACTGATGTCTCGTTGGCGTACAATTTATCAGGGACGGTAATAAAGCAAAACGAAGTACTCGATAAGCAAGCGAGTATAATTGAAGCCACCTTTTCCAGAAAAATCTTGCCAATGCGCCAATAGAATTTTCGTTATCAAATCGTCTGAAACGAACGGATTTTATCACGGGTTTAACGCTATCTCGCTGAAGCGCAGATACTTTATCTCTTTCGACTCGTCGAAAAAAAGTCGAGAATTCGATTACGTTCTACGTAGCAGGTTGCAACTGTTTATAATTCACCGTGTATATAGAGACAAAGAAGGGTAAGAAATAATTAGGGAATAGCGGCGATATCGTTCTTACTTAAAATCGACAGAACTTCAGCACTCGTTACCATAATTAATGAGTATAACTAGTGTTAACATAATTAACGAAGTTTTTATCTCGGATACAATGCGGCGGAAAGTTCGACCTTTAAGACCGTTTCGCAGGCGGTGGATTCCTGGCCTTATATCGTTCGAAATTTTCACAAGCTTCCGCTTTAATAATCTCATCCGACGATGTCGTTTACTCCGCGGTTCTACCGTGGAGCCTTCGTCGATTAGCGACGTTTCCATTACGGCCTTTTAAAGCCAGCGTCGCTCGTTCGCGATTTAAAGTCGCGAAAATACGATTGCGTACCGATCGATCACCGCGGCTCGACTCGCTTGTCGTTACGTCCTAGCGTTTCGCGTCGTCGAACGAGTCGCGAGAGCTAAATTCGTTAATTTCCCAGTTTTCGTTTCGAGCTGAGGCACAGCGCCGAGTTTCGCGCGAACTTCGAAAGGAACCTCGGTGCTTCCGAGCAATCGAAAACGGTAACCGTGCTCGTCCTTCGGCTGTTTAACCACCCTTTTCGGCGCTCGCACCTCGAAGCCAACGGAGAGCTCGTGCGACGAGGAATAACGGGGCAGCGTTCGACGTCGCGCCGGACATTTTCTATTTCGAGAGTTTTGTATCGGTGACGTTAGGTTTAAGGGAATTTGTAAAGCAATTACGGGGAAAACTTGCATATCCGTGGTTTAATAGGCGTACGAGAATTGTGATTATGGAATAAATCGTTTTCACCAAAGTGGAGTTCCTTTTTCTGTTTCGATGCGACGGTCGAAAGTGCACGAAGCCGAGTTGCCATTTCAGATGTTTCTTTAAGCGGACGGCTGGCGTTCGCCAAGTGATCATTTTCTAGCGCAACTGAAGAAACGAAATTCAAATATCGTTTCAGCCTCTAAATCGGTTTCGAACGTTTCGAACATTTTCTGCGAATTATCAGCGTTTTGTAGCGTTTCGCGCGCCTCGGCTTTGCATAAATGCATAAACGTCCGCGGCGTATTCGTTAGCCAACCAGATTTGTACAAAAACCGAATTTCACGCGTAATTGAACGGGAAACAATGAAAAGCGAGAAACGCTTGAGAAATATCGAGAAATATTTCAGCTCCTTCGTTGCAACTAATTAATCACAACAACTAATTAATCGCGTGTTTACTTTGTTACTTTGGGTCCTAACTACTTACTATGATTGTCCAACGCTAACTTTTTCCAGTGCGACTTATAGTTTCAGCAATAAACAGTGTTTTCCCAAAAACTGGGGCGTATGGAATGCTATTCTTTATGCAACCATTTAATTAATTCCTCCAATGATGAAACGAGCCGCTAAACGTTAAATCCAATAATCAATGATCGAA
This sequence comes from Xylocopa violacea, assembly GCA_963969225.1. Classification (NCBI taxonomy): domain Eukaryota; kingdom Metazoa; phylum Arthropoda; class Insecta; order Hymenoptera; family Apidae; genus Xylocopa; species Xylocopa violacea. Next base: position 35,453,657 of record CAXAJV010000002.1, read on the forward strand.
CAAATCCAAGTGCAGCGCATAATTCCCAAAAATTCCCAAAAAGTGATATTTATGTTCCAAATTCTACGAGGCAAATCAGACGTTCAACCAGTCGCGAAACTGCAAGCCGGAAGTGGCTGCTGGAAAGTAGGGTGTCGGGGAGGCAATCTCTGAGCCGCGAGCGCGGGCGTTGGAGAGGCTCAACGATCAGTCTCGAATAGGATTACTCGCGGTGCGTTGCTCGATAGATCGTGCGCAAACTTCTCCGTCCACGATGTCGATAACCAAAATGGCATAACTGGGTGGCGTGCAGTTGCGTTCCCGCGGCGTGGATTATCAGAAGCAGCGGGGCCGCCTTCGAGTATAGCCGTGGTAGTGAATTATTCGCCAGCCTCCGACGCCTCGCGCTGTGTACACGCGTGGCATCTCTACGCGGCCATCGTTAACGGATATTCGCGGTTTACCCGCGTCCAACCATTTTTCCCCGCGACTAACGTCGGTGTAATCTCGTTCGAGATTAGCCGCGGCTGTGCGAGCGCGAGGAACGTTGCGCGGGGGTAAAAGAAATGGCTCACGGTTTCTAAGCATCGCCATTATTGGTGTGTTCGGTTTTATGGTAGAGAGGTTTGTCGAATTCGTATTTGAGTGGTTCTACGGTCGTACCAGAGAAATACGAGCTACTTCGATGAGGCGTTCTAAATACTAGACTGTTTAGTTCACCTTTAGTTGGTGAAAAGTAAATTTTGAAGTATCGCAAAGGGAATCGAAGGGAGGTTGTTCCTATCTTCACCAAAATGACGAGAAGCATCTTCGATCCGCATCGTATGACGGGTGGAGTGGTCCACGTATGGAAGAATCTTATTCCAATCTTAACTCTGACTTTAACTTTGCTTAATATTGATACCAAGAATGTCTAACGTGTCGATGCAACGTGTCAGTTGTTAGTTACATGTATTGTTTATCTGTATAGCGCAATATGATTCCAAGCCCAAAAATATCCCGTCCCATCCCTCGCGGAATCATCTCCCGCACGATCCGTTTCCCAAGAACCAACCGGTCGAGTCGACCGATTTTTACCAACACGCGACGGTGACCCGGACCCGTGGTCCAGGGAACAGGAAGCAGGTGAACGAAAGCACGAGAGAAAACCCGAAGCGAAACGAACCGTCGAGGATCTCGAGGCACAGGAGGACTTAACCGGAACGTAGCTGGGCGATCGTGCGACCGATACGTAAGCTTCTTTCGGTATCGATCATCGCCTAACGCAATCATAACTTCGCCACGTCCTCGTCAGGAGGATTAGAGGCGTGTACGTAGCCGGGGCTCGTTCTCAGGTAATCCCCCGATAATATCAGCAAACGTACGAGCATTTTTCTCGCCAGCTGCGTCGCACACGAAACGTGAGTATTCCGGCACGTTCGCCGAACGCTTCTGTATCCTGGAGGGATGACGCTAGAGGGATGACGCTCGCGCGCCGCTGAATGAACTCGTCGAGAGCCTCTTTGTTCGTTGCTTCGACGCACACCCGAACACTTTGCACACGCGTCCACACGCGGCCACCTTTCGTAATTCGTTGCCCCCAACGATCGTTGTGCGACTCGAGAGTTATTCTGAAGAGGGACGACGCGTTCGTAGTCCTCAAACCTTTCAACCCTTTCGGTGTTTAAAGCTTCCGCGAGAAGGACACGTTTTGAGAGCGCGTTTTTGGAATTATTATTAGTGCGTCGAGGAAATTCATTGGATGCGTATACGTGTAGATACTTTTCGTAGTTTTCTTACGTCTTTACAGCTAAAGGGTTAACGCGTGTATCCATGTGAAATCCAATGAAACTGTTTTGCAATGAAATAGTTTAGAATCGTTACATTTTTCTTACTGCACCCTTCGAGAGTTTTAGAAGCATGAAATTCCGAAAATACGAGTCGATTTTTCCTCGGCCACCGTTTCAGAGGGAAACTTTAATCGACCTAGATTCGCGAATCCCCCAGTATTGAGCAAATTTCGCTCTATTATGGCTAATGGGAGACTATAATAATGACGATATGGTAAAATCGAATCCTCTCGTGAACAAAATTTCCGAGACATTTATGCGCGGCTGTTCATCGTTATTGGTATCATTAATAAGTCGTTCTTCCAGAACCGAAATTAACGAAGCGCCTCTAAACCGTTCTGACTGTTCAATTCATCTCGATTACCACGATAGTTGGTCCTCGAATTACGCGCGACGTTAAACAACAGAATCGACGCATAACGATCGGGGGAGCAACCGACACCAAACACAAGAACCAAAAGAAACGGGTGGGAAACGCTAACCTCTTGCCTTACAACCCACGTTATCCAATAACGATCCGAAGTTCCGTTTAATGTTCCACGTCCAGCACGTGTAGCGTAGAGTCGCGACGTTGAAATGTTAAAGCAAGGGGTTAAAGGGAGAGAGAGAACAAAAAAAAAAAAAAGAAAAAAATATAGTAAATCACTGTGGGGAAAAGGAAAATCGCATGAAGGCGTGTTGGGTTTACAGGTACGATGCCCAGCGTGCCGGTCGGTCTTTCTTATCACGAGATGTTCGCCGTGTCGCTCGGCTCGCCGGCGCTCTGGAGATGCCGTGCCTGCGGGAAACAGGTGACCAACCGTTGGCACCACTTCCACATACACACCGCCCAGAGGTCCCTCTGCCCGTACTGTCCGGCCACGTACAGCAGGATCGACACCCTCCGCTCGCACATACGCACCAAGCACAGGGAGATGGTGTTCGTGAAAGGGTCCTTGTAGAGGACGCTGATCGCCCCGCGGAGGAAGCGGCCACCGCCACTTCCGCCACCCCGTCTCTTCGACGACAGGCCCATCGCGCCTTTCTTCGGATTCGGACTGCCCTGACCGAGCCTGGACGCTCGTATCGTCTCGAGCCATCGGGCCTACGCCTACGAGGGGAACACTTAGAGGACAATCTCGACCGGACCTTGGACAAACCGGCAACCCTTGATCGTCGGTTTCGTTCTGTTTTCCGTTCTGTTTCCGAGCTGTCTCTGTTCGCCACAGCTCGTATAACGTTGGACACGGGTTCGAAGTAATTAGATTAGCGCGTCGCATTGGGATGATTCATTCGGAGTCTGCGTTTTGCGAGGCTTTCCTTTCGCGCTCTGCGACGGGGGTATTTCGTGAGGATTACAAACGTCCGATGGATACACGGAATTGGAAGGTTCGTGGTCACCGTGAAACTGCTAGCGAACGAATGTACGTAAGACGCGCGTTGGTTCGGAATCGAAAATGAAAGTACTTAGTTAGGTAATACGAGCAATAGCTTCCGTCTCCGTGGGGGACCGCGAACGACCCGTGTCTTCTGTAAAAATTTCGTAGCACGACTACCTTGGCCAGCCTCGATCCCCATAGATCATCGATTTGGCCCAAATTCCAGTCCAAGGATGTATTTCATCCGAGCAGCTCCCGTGCCAAGTTTAAGCTGTAGAACTTAAGTGGTTCGAGAGTTATCGTGCCGACAGACAGACAAATGCCAGCAGGCATTCTTATGCAGCACCCCTCGCGCTACTTAAGAAGACCACGGATCGGGAACGTATCGATCGTTCGAATGCTTTTATCTTCGTACCCGTTCGACTTGCAGTTTCAGATGGCCACGAAACGGGGAAGTGTGTTCGTCGTTCGAAAACAATCTCGGCCGTCGTTGGCCGCTAATCAACGTTATACGAGCGATTGTCGCAGCTCGACGCTGCGTCCCGCAGACGTCTTGAGGGGTGTTTTCCTTTTTATTTTCCGAGTTTCGAGGGTTTCGCTGATAACGCTGGATCTCGTGGGAGTCCTCTCGAGGGAAACAAGTACAAATACGATAGTGGTACGGATAGCGGAGTTTGTTTGTATACACGTCGCGGAACAGATGGAAGGCCCTTGCGTGCGGGTGACTGATTAATGCCACTCGGATGATTCTCGCGTTTCAAGGTGAAGGCTCGAAACGTTAGGATCGCCGGGTGCCCGCCAAATCAACAGTATTCGAGTACCAAATTCGCGGCTAGTTTTAGTGTTTAGTTTTGCTATGCGCGCAACCATTTTCACCGCTATTGGGACGAAGCGTATGATGTATAGCTAATCTAATCGCGTGATTTAATGGACATTTTTTGGAACGGATTTGAACTTTATAGAATTATTCCTGTAGGCGAATGTAGATATTATACAATGATTGTCGAGCCATCCAGGTAGAGGTGATATTGATGCATCGATCTTCGAGGCGTAAAAGTTAAAATTGAATATACGTTGTAAGGCTCGAATGCTACTTTCGAAAAGTCTCGAGCGATAAAGCTTCGTCCCATCGCTGGTCTGTATTATTTATAGTTTTTTAACGTCGAGCCCTTCGAGACAATCCAGCGATCCGAAACTCCGAAATGCACGCAAGAACCAGCGAATGAAATTTCTCGCGAAACCCCTCAAATCTCGAGCCTCGACGAACCAATAAAACTTCCGGAAACGCTCGAGTCTCTCGACACCCGAACTTGGCGCGTCCGTCAGGAGACGTTCGCGTTTCGCTCGAATCGTTCGACGGATTCTGGCTTCGTCGAGGCTCGAGGACTCTGTAACGCGTTCCAAATTTTTACGTTCAACGAATAAAATCACGGTCAAGTGTCTGTGGATAGGCGAGGAAGAGAGAAGAGAGAGAGAGAGAGAGAGGGGGAGAACAGTATTTCCTCGAGGCGATGTAAGGTTCGCGGTGGGGACAGTTTCCAACGAGGAATCCCGAAGAGAAGAGACGTGTCCGTGGGGTGAACGCATGCAACGAATGGCCTCTGATAATTATCACGCGAACGTTTCGTCAGCTGGACGCTAAACGCGTCTTCGATCGACGTGGTCGCGGCAAAAATCGAGGAGGAGACCGAGCTTGGGAGGTGCGAAAAGGGGAGAAGAAAACGGCGTACGACCGGCGGAGACGAAGATAGTGCTGGTCTGTCGCAGCTGGCGCGGAGTCCGAATTTTGCGAGGACAATCGATCGATAGTAGCGTTTTCGAGCGGTCTCCTCTGAAACGAAAGAAACCGGTGCGGTGTCACTCCCGTCACTCTTGGATAGTATCGATTGTGTACCTATTCGCGTGCAAACGATCGTACAAATCGGTAGACACCGAAACTCGATAGAACTCGTGTAAATAGTAAGTGAAGTTTTCTGTAGACTGGCTCGTTTGGATGCGGTTTGGATCTGCGTGCGGACGCATAGATCTCCCGATTGTCGAACGATCTATCCGGCTGTCCCACGGTTTTTGATTATCTCAGCCGCGTTCGATCCACCTTCCCTTCGCCTGGCCCTCGTCGGGCAACCTGAGCGGGTTCCGTTCTTATCGATTCGCTCGTTTGCCCTCGAATTACTGTTCTGCGTCGGCGGGAATGGAGGGAAAGAGAGCGCGGTTTGCCAGAGGAGACGAAAGGGTTGAGGGAAGGCGGAGGAAACGGCGCGGCGATGCATGCATGTCCGGCGAGCTTGAAACTATAAACGGTCTAATTCTTTACATGCAATGGAAGGCTGAAACACGCGCTGTGATTATTGAACACCGAAAACTCAAAGGGTACTACGAATTGTAATCGCGGTCCGTAATCGCTGTTACGTGTATGTTAACGTTGCTCGTTTCGTTTTTCGGGCCAGCACGGCGGCCCGGCTCCACGATCAAGCGAGGAACGCGGACGAGCGTCTCGTTCCTCGGGCGTTGTCAAGCGTCGAACAGTATTCGCGTGCGTGTGTGCGATTGTCCACGAGCAAAAAGAAAGGAAACGGAGCTGTAAATAACAGGGAGAGCGAGTCGGCTGCGTTCGAGGCGATCGATGGATCGGTTCCTGGCTCGCGATTAATCGCCCAGCGCCGTGAACGACCTCATTAGCGAGGATTTCGACGCCTCGAACCGACGCCGGCGTCTCCCTCCCATCCCCGTCGATACGTGTAATTACAATTTCTCTTTGGACCAATACTCTTCGTCTATTAAAGTAATCGTTGTCGAGGCTCGTTAAAAAGTACCTAAATGAAGCAAACAGAAAAGGAAAAAAAAAGTAACACAAATGAAATACACTCAATTCTCTCGTCGGTATAAGGATATTCGAGCGTGTGGTTCCTAAGTTAACTCGTAGAGGGTCGAGCGAGGCTCGAGTCAAGTCAGCGTGGAAACTTATGTGATACCGTGTAGGGCCGATAAGTTAAGCTTTTAATTTTCCGTGTTGCGTGTTACGATGCGGGCAGCCGAGAGGCATCATCTCTGGCGGCAGAGAACGGAGGCGTCGCGTCGACCTTTCGAGGGGGACGCTCGAAGCGGAAGCAGCCGGCTACCCTTGCGGGCACAGCGGCGCGTGTGGAGCGTTCGAACGTTCGCACTTGCTACTTTTAACAAGTGAAATATGTACGCCGCCGTGTGAAAAATGAAGTGTCCAACGCAGACGCGAGTGTACCTTGCTGGAGGATAACCGGTTACGCGCGGGTGCATCTCGCGGAGATAGCAGAACCGTTTAGAAACGAGGCGCCATACCGCGCTATGGGCAGAACGCGGAACGTCTAGGTGCTGAATTGTTGGATCCTCTGTGCGCCCTAAATTAGTCAGCCAGTTACACGGAACTGTCATGTACATTATACGGCGTCCTCGTCGGAGGAAGAGAGTTAAATACGTCAGTGTCTGGTTCAGAACGATATGGTATGCGGATAGTAAGGGGGAGGACTGCATTGGTAAAGTTACAAAATTATTCAACGACCGTATTTGCGGTACAATTATTTCAGCTCAAGGAGAGCAAGGGCGTGTCGCAAAGCTGTTCGAACGGATGACTGACATAATCTCGAGAGCCCCTTCGCTGTGTATTTATAACATATCCGTGTCGAGCAGCTCGATTGAACGTACATATTTTGCTTATCGAAAGTTGCGAGTATAAGTGAATTCAAATATTTTCCTTTACCACTAGTGCGTACGCGCTAACGTTCACGAGTCGCTGGGAAAGCGTCTCGAACCAAGCTGTCGATAGAATCTTAGTCCAACTAGAGAGTCGTAGCCTCGTTTAGAAACCGTAACATCAATTTCTCTGAACCCCCAGATTTCTGAAATGCCCTACGTGAACCACGAAGGGGATGCACGCCCGTTTCATCATTCCCACATTACCAACTTTCCACACCGTGCAATTTTAACCGCAATCTCGAAGATATCAGAGAATTACAACGCGAACAACAACTTTCCCTGCGATCGTCTATCCGATGCGCGACAACAGCTTCCGCTTCGAGGTCCGCGATTAGCGCTCGATCCGCGGAGTTCTCCGCTCGACGACGCGACCAGCTGATCGAGATCGCGCCCTGCCACCCTCCTCCTCTCCACCACCACCCCCCCTCCTCCCGTCCTGTATTTTACAATCGTTGTAAATAAAAACAAAACAAAAAAAATAAAAAAAAAAACAAGTCGTGATCGCGACAAGCTGTCACGCTCCGGTGACAAAAATGGAAGCTGCGGTGACGTACGTTCGATCAGCGTGAACGCGAGCGTCGAGTGGAAACACCTGCACACGACCAAAGTGGGAGCACAGTATACACGCGTTCTGACGCGCGTACACTCGAATCCCAGTCACCACCTACATACACACATACACGCATACAGACGGACACACACATTACCTGTAACGCATAAATATAAATATGGATCTATATATAGATAGATAGATATTATACGTGTACACACGCATCCACGTGTCGGCGGCCTGGCGCGGCATAAATCGCGGGCTCGGGCAAGACTGGCTGTAGTCACGGTCTGGAGAGATCGATACCACGGCGGCGAGGTGTCGAGAGGCAAATATCGCCGTTTCGTCCGACGACCACGGGGCTAACTGGGGAGACTCGAGGAGCGACACCCTCTCGGACCGTTTACCCGTTGACACGACGCATGACGAACTGGGTAAAGTCTGAGCATGAATTATGTTTATGTGACGTACCCGAGATTACACGGACGAGGCAGGTCCCGGCGATTTTTTCCAGGCTCCTCGCCGATTGCGCCGGTAATTTCGATTTTATTTGCGCAGCGGGGGATGAGATCAGCGTATCGTGCGACGAAAAGTCTGCGAGTGCCGCGTTAGAGGGTTGTGATAAAAATATGAAACGTAAATATGTAAATTCCGATCGATTGCTCGAGGGCTCACCAGTCTCTTGGCCTGCTAGGTCAGATGGCACCCCTTTTACTTTAGCCAGTAAGGAACAGCGAAGAGAGAAGTTCGCAATACGGAAGTACGTACTCGAATTAAGTTAATAAGGCATTTGTTTGTACGATACGTTGGTCTCGTGTTTGCCCGTGGAATATATTAGCGAATTTCGCGGGATAGAAATCTGCTGGACAGTCTGTGTATCCTTAAATCGTTTCGTATCTTTAGATCGTTTTAGCGAGATTTGAAAAAATTGTTTCTCAGTGGGTGGTCATATTGATCATTTTCAACTGAAGATCACTGTCTCGAGATTTCAAGTCGATGATTTTTATATCTTTACAGTAGCGAACATTTTTGAGAAATCTCCTTTGTTGTGTTTGTTAAGAATCGTTCGAAACGAAGCAAACTGTTTAACAAACATGGATCGATCGATCATTTCTTTTCAAGTTTATACGAATTTTGACGCTGGAAGAAGTGAAATGCAAGAATGAATCAGTGATTGCGACGAAAAATTATATTTTGGCCCATGTTCATTGAGAGTTCCGCTTCGTTACGATAGGTAACTTCCGAAGCGAAGTTCCTCAGGCTTTCTTCCTATTTAAGATTAAGTAGTAAGCTAGATCGACGTCGACATCGAACGATCAATTTAGCTCTAGGATGTGATGCATGTTTTTTAGATAGAAGTTGATAGAGCGGTTTAAGTTCGACCTCTCAAAGGTCGGCCCTGTTTCACTGATGTAATGGGTCTAAAATGATTTCGTACAGAGCTCTTTAATTAAAAGTTGCCGGGTAATGATCGATGATAGTGACATTAGTATGATCAAAGAAGAAGCTGTCGTTCGAAGACGACTTTTTACTTTCGAAGATAGAAGCTGATAGATTGAATTCGGTTTGACACGCGAGAGATAAAACTTGCTTTAAAGTTTCACATTTTTTTTTCTACCAGAAAATAGTAAGAAAGACGGTAACAATAGCGATTTTCGTTTGTCGCAATTGCAGCAATTTATAATAGTTTACGATGAAAGAGATCGACGCGGTAATGCTCCACAATTTGAATTCGCTGGTAAGCTAGTCGAATTTGCTTAATGCGGGTAATGGAAGTAAATAATAGAAGAAAATTGAAGCGAGCTAGAGTATGTTTCAACAAAACATGAAGGATTATCAACATTAAGGGTCGTAGGTAGGAGGTATTCCACTTTATTACGAGTAATTCATCAGAGGGAAATTCATAAAGGCAATTTACCTTTATACCCTCTCGACGAGGGAGGTTACTTTGTCTCGTCGAATAAGACTATTTTATTATCACGTTCTTCTTTTTGTTGCAACTTTCCCCGGTATTTGTTATTAACAGGCTCTTATTAACAGAATCCAAGACGTTCGCGGTGAGTAAATTCCTTTTATCCACGGAATGCTGCTCCGCCCCTTTGTTCTGGCTGCAAATTCATCCATCTTCATTTCGTATAAAGGCTTTTGCTGTTTATCGATCCGCTGGACGGGCTTTTTATACGCAGCTAGCAATCAAATTTTTATCCTCCCGGAAAATGACGTTGCGCGTCGATAGTTGGAATCGTTGCAACATATTTTTGACGGTGTGTCTTTGTCGAAACGTTCGTAGGCTGTTTAATTGCGGCCTTGCCTCGATCAAGCCGAGAAGTTTCCTTGACGCGTCGAACTCCCGAACAATCGGACGGTGACAACTTAATTAAAACTCCATTTCGGCGATTTTTCCAAATTTTTCGTTCATTTTCGTTGGCGACAAATTTTTCGCCGTCAAACGGAGTCGGCTCTTGTCGATGACAGTTTACTTATGGTTATATTGTTTCCGAAATTCCTCGAATAATGCACGATTCCGTTTTTCATAGGGCGGCCTTTCACGGAGAATCCCGAAAAATTTTAATTCCGAAAACATATTGCTTTCCTTTATACTTGTCAAATGGGATTTCCGTATCGGTGGATCTCCGAGTGATTTCTGAAATGATTCGCCTACCTTCGATATAGCAATTTCTGGCGAATTCTGTTTTTATTTGTAGACTCGTAGCTTCTGCACCCGCTCGATACTAAATAATTATTTGTAATCGAATTTTCCAATTGAAACATTTGATGGATTCATCGTTCTTCAAATATTGCCGAATACTCATGAAATATGCAGCAAAAATATTTGTAGCGGTAAAATGGAGCGGAATTGCAAGTATTCGAAGAACGTGCAATTTCTGTTTTTATTTAAAACAACACATCGGACAGTAAATTTAACGTTAAATAATTAGTACAGGTTTAATATTTTCCGTATTTCATCGTTTTAAACAAAATTGATACAAATATGTTTTTCATTTCGATGCATAGACTCGAAAGCTTACATTTATTGTTATTTCGTTATTTTGCCGACCGAATCTTCTAATATCGACAATTTTGTCATGCGCTGCAACGAATGGAGCGCGTCGCGTCATTTCAATTTCAAATGCCCGTCTCTACTAGCTCTTTTTTTTTTTTATTTACGATTTTTGACTCGCTCCAGATTTCCATCAACGCACACGCGCCTTGCACATGACGGATGCTCCTAGAAAATTTGTCGAGCGGACATTTGTAACGCATTATAAACGGTTCCCATCGATTTCGACGCCTCTGGCTCGTTGTCGCATCCGCGAAGCTACTTCTTCAACGCACACATCGATCTATCTGGCTGTACTTATCGTCGTAGAGACGACGTAGCATTAAGTCTCCCAATTTTCTTTTCGCAGGGGACAAATGTATAGAAATAATTCCACAAACATTTACTTAGCGAGCTGCAGGGGAAAGGAAATTATTTTTGTACGCGTTCAATTATATTTTTAATACTTATCGCGCGTGCATATTTTCAGCTCGATAAATGCATGCGAAAGTTACGATATTTTCGTATACGAAAATCGATGAGAAATTCGGAGAAGTGTTATTTACAGAGTAAATATAAATATTTGCGATAAAAATACGAGGGACGGCCTGTTTCGATTAAAGTAGCGAAAATAAATAGCCGTGGATGATCTATGTATGCGCTCAAAGGGTTAAGTTTGTAAAAAAATGTGCCTGTTTTGGATCGTTTTATTACTTCGTACTGTTGCGACAAAGTACTTTGTAAATTAGTTGTTTAGACAAGATGTAAATAGCGTTGCGAAAGAAGTGGTTTCTTCAGTAGTTAAAGGGCACACTTGGTACTTACTTTAAAGTGTCTCAGAATTTAAGTATCTAAACTTACTTCAGTGGAACAGTTGCCACCTGCTCGTAATATATATTAAAATCATACTATATACATTATTCTTTCACTTCGGTAAATTCCGCGTTTTACAACTTTTCTGGCTGGCTTCCTAGTTTTATAGGGGTTCATAAATCTATTAAATCTCTTATTACAGATAGCCGTACGAGATTTTTAAATATTCCCGCGGGAAATTGCGTGCCACGAATTTAAATTAGGGGGCTGCAGCATCACGTTCTCTGCGTTTCTTATCGGAAGTCTGAATTAAATATTGTCCGACTGTTAAACGAACAATAATAAATATTGGAACGGGTTTTATTCACTGGTCGGAACGTCCGTAGGATCCTCCGGTTCGATATAATTTCTTCGCCCCGTTAAATGTAAAGTGCATCATTTGCAACTTACAAACACAACTCTGCTCAGTACTTTCAGATCCGTTTCTTCTGGCTCGAAATACCTCCTTTTAAAACACATTTTTTAATATTCTATACGAACTATACTGATTCCAGTTTTATTCTATAATATCAGACTCGCGCTCCAATATATTTTCCACCCCTAGACGCTAGAGAGAGAGAGAGAGTTTTCCATTATCGAAACTTTAAACGGTTTCGTATTTTCTACATATTTTCTAGACAGCACAGTCAACTTAGACGATAACAGTAAACTCGAAACAAAGGGACGCTTAACATTTCAACCAATTTTAGCAACTACCACGTGCAGAGAAATCCACGAACGCGTACCCACACGTGGAGCAGCACTCCATTATTACCCGAGACTTCATCCCCCTTCGTACAGTTGCAAAAAGTTTACGAATCCTGAAACCCATCTCGCCAGTGTCTCGATCAACCACAGTGCGCGTACACGTTACGTACGCGACCCGCCCAAAGTTTTGAGGTCACTTGTACCAAGGAATGCGAGAACTTAAGAAATCGAGAACTCCTTCTACGGCAAGAAGTCCACGAGAGTAGAGAGAAATCGATTGGCGTACTAGCAGAATTAATTTCAAATTGATAAAGAAAGAAATTGTAAAAAAAACGTAGACCTGGCTGACAGCGCGCTACTATATGTCAGTGACAACGCGACTTCCGTTAGGGAAAGGGAGAACGTTTCCCACGTTGAAACGCGGCCGCCGTGGGGGTAGATTCGATTTCTCGCGACAGGCCGCCGCCATCCGACCGAATTATTGCCCTCGATACCAAATGTTCCTTAAGTTGTTTCGCGAAAATCGTTTCTGTACATAGTATCCGTGAACTGCAAACGCATACGATTCTCCTGGAGCACATTGTGACACAGCGTGAGAATGTAAAAGTGCGTGTGTGTGTGCGCGCGCGCGCGTGTGTGTGCGAGACAGAAAGCGAAGTGTGCGTGTGGGGGAGGAAAAGATGAAAGTGTAACTGAGCGAGATTGGATTATAAAAAATTGTGATAACGTGTTCAGAGAACGAAAGTCGGCTCTGTACTTCTCGTAGATAAGATTTCGCGGGACATCCTGTCGTTATCGCGTTCGCAGATAACGGCCACGAATTATGGAAACCACATAAAGGCGTACGCTTCGTTTTGGTTGGCTCGTGCGCTTGGTACGACCAGAATTGAAAGCGTGCGCTTGCAAATCGCGCGTTCGATCTTGTCGAACGCTTCGATCGATCGTCGAAATTAGAAACAAATTGAAAGAAAAGCGAGCGGTGCGGATTCTTATTCGATCAAAAGTGTTCGACAAAATCGTATTGCTTTCGAGATCGTCGAATCAACCGCGTCGTCCAAACTAGGGGTGAATCGTGGACTGAGGATTCGTAACGAGGATCCTCCGATATACTTGGGGTCGCAGAACCGACGCGTTCTCGTCGCGACTGCTAGAGGCCGGATTTCATTGCACCATAACTCTATGTAATTGTATAAACATCATCGGTATCAAAAGTGTCAATATCTCGTGTTTCTCGATGGTACTTAAGGTAAATCCGCAGCCCACTCGGGCCGCCGGCTGTTTGTTGATAATACTTCCGTAAGATCCGGGGGTTGATAGCTGCGACAATGACGGAAGCTGCGATTTCCACGCTCGGTTTCCGTGGAGACTCGAATCGTTCGGGATGTTCGTTGATACGTTTTTAGCAATTTTCAGATTTCGGACAATCCGCGACGATTCTACGCGAGAAAGCGAACCGAGAAGTTGATTTTGAAAATGTTCGAGACCCACGTATAGTTTGTATTACCGATATTATCGTTGCTGTTCATTTCTACGTCTCTTTTAAAAGCTTTTTAGCTTAAGTATTCCTTTTAATACTTTTATCAGCGAATGACAGTATTCTTGACGTAAGTATTGTAAAGTGTAGAGAACCAAATTACAACTTAGCGTATTCATACTTCGCGAAGTATGCTCTTCGATCATTTGTTCGCTTGGTTGAACGCGCGCGCAGCCCAGAAATTTTCTAAATCGATTGTCTTAGAAACCTTGTCCTCTGCGCGAAAGATTTCGCGTCGCCATTTTCGATCCACTGTTCGCTGAACCTTCGATCTGCGCGCACGCTGGTTCGGTTCCTGGCACAGCTGCATCGAAGGGAACATTTGATAACGTGATTTTAAAAGGACACCGTCGCGTGCAGCTTCGACTCCTGGTGAAATCGTACTTTCTCGTGGCACGTTCCTTCCTTTTTTGGCCCGACCTGCGACTCGTGCTGAAAATCTTTTTTGTACATAAAGCCCGCGTTTCGCGGCTACGACCCGGAATAGAGAGAGAGAGAGAGAGAGAAAGAGAGAGAGAGAGCGAGAGGAAGAGAGAAGAGAGGAAAAGAGAGAGGAAATTAGAGGCGCTCCGTGTGGTCGCAAGTCGTGGGCCGACCTTGCGTATAAACCGATTGCTCGTTTATATGCGATGTATTTTTGTGAACAGTATTGAAAGTGCTGCTAAGCTGTACAGTCGTCATATTGGTGAATGTATTATGATGTACCTATAATGTACATAGATATATTTAATTAAAGTGACTATGAATTTGTGTAAACCAATCGTATTCTGTTCACCAGCCCTTCCCGATGCGTAAGGATTAGCGTCACCCAACGACCGAGCCACTGCTACCGTAATTATCCAATTACTTATATCTGCAAGCGATTAATTCCTCGATCGTACACTCCGACTTATTGGAACTAATGTTCGTTTCAGTGCAGCTAGTATGTCGAGTGCATAAAGTTGATCGTGACGTTACTGATTCCTTGAGAGTGTCTAGAAATTCGAAAAATTCACGGTGCGACGCGAGAACCGTCCGACGGTAGCAATTCCGGATTCTACATTTTTAATTACACAATCACCAGACCCCAATTAACGTTCGAGAGTTCCTGAGAATCCACGGCGTCCCACGTTTCCCGCAGTTCCCGAGTAAACAGCGAGAACGGCAAGGAAAACGGAAGTGTCCTCGAGCGAAGAAGAAAGCGGCGGAAAATGTCTCGAGCGGGGAAAGATCCGTGTCTTCTCGAGAATGTACGAGCAGGAAAACGCGAAAGGTAGGTGTACCAGGCCGGTTCTCTCGCGGCCGCGAAAGTTGCCCCGGGAAATCGTTCGCCAGGAGAGGTTAAGTCGCTTGGCGAACGTTGCCGGAGTAAATGGCGGGGAACCGTGTAGATTTGTGAGAACAGATTCGCATTTGAATACACGCAGTCGCTTTTGCCGCGGTGTTATTTCCATTTTAACGCGATTTAAACGCGATTTATGAAACGGGGGTTATAAATATTTTCAGCGATATTCGTTCCGCGCCGCGACCATTGTGGGTGTTGCTACGCGCGGGGGTTGGAACGCAACGATTTCGATTCGAACTTTTATTACGCAAATGGCCAAACGATACATGTCTTGTTTATTTTAAATAATAACGTCCCCGGCGTTCCGCGTGTTTCTGCGGTTTTCATCGTGCAGTTTAAGAGAGGACCGCGCATTTGTCCTCAGAAGTGCCTTTCGCGCCATTCAAGTTTCTACCTGAGCCCGTCGTTTTCTTTTTTCCTTTCATTTCGAACACGGGAAATTGAACTGAAATTAGTCGGTGCGAGGACAGCGTGGCCACGTTTTTCGTTATCGTATCGATAATTTCACGTCGGCTCAAAGTTCGGAGGTGTACGATTGTTTCTGGGTCCGCGCGATTCTCTTTCGACGCACGTCTCGAACAAATACACGAACGGACGTAGGCAAATAGCTACTCGCGTATTGGAATAGCTCGAATTCTTTCGGTCAACACTGATATGACATCACTTTTCGTGTCACGGTCGACTGCACACGGGTTTTCTGGCACGGATGTAACCTCAGAAAGAATATCTCGATAACTCTGTTAACTTTTCTAAGTTCGTCACTCTATTTTATAACATGTAAATAGTAGTACACGATAGATAATTATATCGGGGAATATTTTCACCAACACGCACAACGAGATAACGCGTGTAAGAAAATCTTGTTTACTAATAATGTAAACACTTCATTTAAGATATTCATAGTTGCTTTGTTGATTTTCCATATTATGAATCAGCTTACTCGTCGCAATATTTCGTCGTTTCCTTTTTCCACTCCTTCTTCAGTGAAATAAGAAAAAACTATGGAATGGATTCGTAAACACCATTTCAGAAAAGGTTGCTGAATCACTCGGATCAATGACTCGTTTTCATTTGAACAATGACACCAATAAAGTTCTCTAACAGCTGTTGCTATAAATCAACTCACGGCTACTAAATTTCATTTTACGCAAAAATATAGCTTTTCCAAGCTACAAGATTATCGTTCGTGCGCTTATTTGTTTGAAGTACGCAATTTTGGGTAACAGTCGTAAAACGAAGCGTGGCATAGTCGTTGGAAATGTTTTGCGCCGTTGTTGGCAACTGCAAAGCGGAGTACCGACTTATTTACCTTCCTCTAAACGATCTTAATTGCGAGTTGCTTAATCGGTGTCAACAATTCAATCAAGTTTCTCGTAAACGCGGTTGGCTGAAAAAATTGGAAATCGCGTCGTAATTTCTCGTATTTTTTACTTGTTTCCAGCGTGGCTTCGTTTTTATAGCCATTTGCAATGCACGAGTACACATGCCTAGTAACTTCGCGAATGCACGTAGAATATAAACGTTGACATTTCGGTACGAGCCACTTTAAAATAAAAGCATAACGATCGGTTGCATTTATCGTGTTCAGCATAGCAAATGAACGAAACGAACGATACGTTATGGTTCGTTGTTTCAGTCTCGATACTAAGTAAAGAAAGCGATAAACGACCGCTTTACTTATTTGACAACGGTCACACTGCTTTTTAACTTTTTGTCGACAGAGCAGGTCAATAAATGCACGTAATTTTTGCATCGCAGTGACGTAATCTATAAGTTTACTCGATAAATGTTATATTCAGCCAAAGAAGATTATTAACAGTTACGTCAATCCGGTTTAATCTCGTCCACTGCTGTTTTTGCAAATTATTGTTTTCACGCAATGTCTCATTATCGTATCGTACAGGAATGATATAAATATGTGGCCACACCGATGACCTCTTTGCTTGGTATCTGAATAAAAAAAGGTAGTTAGCTGGTGGTGTCAAAAATAAAGCTTGAATATTCGCCTACTTTACTTTTAGATCGGCTTGGAGGATGTGAATCACGTAATTAGTATACGCTTTATCTCGACTTTTTTTTTCAAATTGGTAAAAGTATATCGCTGTACAGCGAGGTTTAGAGACGAAGGAAACGTCAAATAGATAGTTTGCTCGACCAATGCCAAAGTTTATGTTATATTTAAAGCGCGACAATTTTACGAGATAAAAAATGAAAATTTTGTATAGAAATTGATGGGGAATTTTTTTGGTGTCATTCGTATTCTAAAATTAAGAGCTTTTTATGACGGATAAAATTTGTCATTATAATTTGAGTTACGCGAAGTATTATTATTCGTGGCTCATGTTATTCATTATGTTTTATACGACGAGGCGAATCAATCATACGAGGCGAGTGATGCGGGTGCAGTTGCAATTTTTTGTCAAATATTAACGACACAAAGCTACATTGATTAATAGAAACGGTGCTATTCTTCATCGTGACAATCCTTGTATACGCAACTCAGATATCTCATTCAAAACTGAAATGAGTTCGAATATGACATTCTATTGTATCTACCGTAACTTCCAAATTTATTTCTTATCGATTGCAATTGTTCGAAAAATTCTTTTCAATGGCCAAATCTATTGCTCCTCTGGCGTTTAAGGGAGATTTGCATAACGCAACGAATGTTCGTTACCACTTGATAAATACTTCGAGGAAAATCTAACACTTAGATTCGACAGAACGAATTTAATGATCCGACGATTCTATAATCTCGCCACGACCTCGAACTTGAATACTCTTGCCCGAAATATATGGCGCTTTATAACTTTTCGAATTCTGTTATAAATAATCTCTGATAACACTACCTCACATTATTGTGCAACATCTTATCGCAACAATAGCGTTGCGTAGAAATCAGGCTTTTGTCACTCGACAATCACGTTCACGGTAATCAATTAAAAGTACGATACGTGCTTTTTTCCTATATGCTCTAATATCTAAACTGAAAAGTGAAGATAGGTCAGCTATTCCGTTTGGATAAATAAAATAAAAGTATCAATCGAAACAAGTATGAATCGCAGACGGTGGTTGCAAACTCGCTCCATTTTATCTGACGAACCCACTGTCTCATCCATTGTTTTACTTGATAATTTGTCGAGAACGATTTACTCGATCTTCATACGAAGCGAAGTTTCATTGCTTCAAACTGGTCGACCGAATTCCCATTATTCCTTTCAAGGTTATCGCGCGGAACCACGCAGACGTTCATTAGGCACTTACGCTACCCCTTCGATATGCTCGATCCCATCAGTGACGAGGAGCGATCGCGGACGACGAAAAATGATCGAAATTCACCTGGCGACATTACGCTTTCAACGGGGTACGCGCCGCTACGTTCCCAGGCGAAAAGTGCTATCTATTTTGAAATGCAAAGGTTTTTTTTAAAACGCGGAAAGTAAATGGAATAGTTTGCACTCGAAATATGTTGCGAGCATTCAGTCACGAGTGAACACGTACCCTGTATCTAGCCAGGTTGGAATCATGTAAAGGATCAAAGCAACGAATTGCATGGGGAATGAGAACGATTTCCTTTGTACCGGAAGGCGTGTGAGCGAGCACGGGCTTTTAAGTTACGCGTAATTGAAAAGTGTTCCCGTGACTTTTGACAAGCTTTATCGATACACTTCATGCATACCGTCGTGTTTCCTAATAGACGACTTTTGGAATTGCTATCAAATTTATTCCACTTTTCATTCGTTCCACGATTTAAACATTTTTGTCTTTGAAATCGCATTGGATAGACTTGGAAGAAATACTATAAAAGTTACTTCTATTACGACTCTGATGTGAAGCTGATTCGTGAATTCTAATTTGAGACGAATAAGATAGTCGTATTAATTTTGTTGCAGTATTATTTGTAATACAAGTTCCAATATCGTTGGCAACGTATGCTGCATTTATCTTGCAGTGTACGTAGGGTACAGTTAAAAGAGGATTACTTATACGTGTTTACGCTACGATAAGCACGTATTTTCGTATAAATTTGTGATTTGCAGAATGTTGGAAGTTGTTCAAGATGCGATAAAATCAAATCTCGAATTTTAGAAGTTCTGAAAGCTGAACGTTTATCAATTGTAATCTCTGTGTGCGGTCGAACAATATTAGGAGATTGGTGGTGACGATGGAAAGATTTATGAACAGAAAATGCTTGGAAAATTTCCAACCCCTCGTTTTCCTAGAAGTTTCACATTATAATCTATAATAAACGCATCGACAGCTCAATGGCCGCAACTCTAATACAATAATTCAGTATTACTAAAATAGTCGTAAACAAAGAAACGCGCAAAAATCGCGATTGATTTATTTGAAAATTTCGTTTGTCATTTATCGGACATTCTCTGCGTTTCGCCCAATTTTCTTATCGTTGGTTCGAGAACTTTTCGCGAAAGTGACGCGGACGCGAAACAATTTGAACCAATCGCGTAACAGGACTTCCGCCTCGCGAGAGGGTGTCCAGTTCCATTGGCGGCCGCCAGGTGGCGTTGTGCGCAGGGGCTAATTCATACATAGACGCGCAGGTTACGTGTGTACACGTGATAGCTTGACGATACGTCGTTGCGATAGGCCTCGAGTCACGGTCGTTCGAAGTGCACGTGAGCTTCAAATGAACGGGATCTCGTTTCATTCAGAAACTACGAAGCCGCGGTTGTGCTAGCCGCGTCTCGAATCTGCACGTATCCATCGCCTAACCAGTCGGATCACGGGCACGTGTTCGCCTTTGACGGATCGAAATGACGCTGCGGGCAATCAAATGGGAAAACGGCAAGCTGGAGATACTAGATCAGATACTGCTACCGGCGATCTCCCGATACATCCCTGTCAAAGGCGTGGAGGATGGCTGGAAGGTCATCAATAACATGCAGGTACGTCTTTCGTTATGTACGAGTAAAAAAGGTGGTGGTTTCGTTCCTTCGAAGCTCGATTTTGTACGTGTTAAATGCTCGACTGTACACGAATGAAAGAGACTATTAACGAACAATACGAGGCGAAACATCAGAGCAGTTAAATCGCAGTAAAGGAAACCGTGGCAATTTGTAGCGATTTGCGCGAGCTAAATTTTAATTGGTGGGATTAGTTGATTTAACCCTGGAATGCTATAGCGGTGTACTAGATTTCTTACTCACTTTTCTTTCATCAGTTTCTAAGAAACTGTGTGTTGTTCGATGCGTAATTGGTATTATTTCTTCGTTTAAATTATACTTTCTACGTTCCTAGTGAGAGAACCGAAGATACTGTTTTACTATTGCCGTTATTTTTCTGTGATTCGTGCAGGTTCGAGGTGCACCAGCTATAGCCATCGTGGGCTGTCTTAGTTTGGCAACGGAGATTAAGAACGAGGAATACATGGACAAGAAGAGTCTGCGACGCGACGTGGAGGGCAAATTGAATTACTTGGTCTCTGCTCGCCCGACAGCTGTTAATATGAAAATCGCAGCCGATGAATTAATTCAGTTGGCCAATAAACTTAGCAAAGATGAAACTGTTAACGTAATGGAAATGAAAGAAAGGTATAAAGGTTATCCTAAAGAGAGCTAAGCGGTCCGCCAATGTAAATGCCAAAGTTCCAATGTAAATATCATTGCCGATGATGCTTGCAGATTTATCGAAGCCATAGAGGCCATGCTGGAGAAAGATATCGCGGATAACAAAGCTATCGGGGACTTTGGGGCCCAGGAAATTTTGAAGAACGTATCCGGGGACAATTTTGTTAGGATTTTGACGCACTGTAATACTGGCAGCCTTGCGACAGCAGGTTATGGCACAGCTTTAGGTGTTATTAGATCCCTTCATAAGAAAAATAGTCTTGGTAACGTTTGCATGTCTCTAGTTTTGACATTGGGCAATACTAGACAAAGTTATACAGTAACCAGTGACATACTTACAGAACATGCATATTGTACCGAGACTAGACCGTATAATCAAGGAGCACGACTGACCGCGTACGAATTAGTATACGAAAAAATACCAGCTACCCTGATTTGCGACGACATGGTCGCCGCACTGATGAAATCGAGAAATATTTCTGCGGTGGTTGTGGGTGCGGATAGGGTCGCCGCGAATGGCGATACGGCTAATAAAATTGGAACTTATCAAGTAATACGCCCACCAATTGGATTGGAATCTCAAAAATGTTGTTCGTGTATTTAACTGTTTCACAATATTTTCAGATTGCTATAGTCGCTAAATATCACAACGTTCCATTTTACGTGGCGGCACCACGAACCTCCATAGACTTTAGTATCCCTAGTGGTGATCATATCGTTATCGAAGAGAGACCAGAAAGGGAACTAACGCATATAAATGACCAACGAATCGCTTCCCCTGGAATTCAGTGTTGGAATCCAGCCTTTGATGTTACTCCGGCTAGCCTTATCAAAGGCATCATTACGGAGGTTGGTGTGTACAGACCCAAGGACCTGATACAATTGAAGAACTACGAGAACTCATAATGTATCGATCCATTGCAAAGCAAAGAAGCTTCTGGATGCATTTGCACGAAACGAATTACTAATCAGTGATTTCGATGTTACGAACAAAAATTGTTGCCAGGTCTTGTTTATTTAAAAACTTCGTGTTACAATAAAATTGTTGGCAGGTTACGCTTATTTGAACACGTTAAGCCTGATGAGAAACGCAGCAGAATATACCGTGGATATACGTGTTTGCGTTTTGAAAATGCCTTATTAACTTCGCTGTGATTTTTACAAATATATTTATAGTGATAAATATCTTGAATGGATAGTTGTATTAAAGAAGATGGAGAACGTCGTCGATCGTATGGATCGTGATTATCAAATACAAAATAATCGAAAATTCTTTTAATCGTGTTGCTGTAATTTAGTTCACCCGGATAACGTCAGATGTCGTGTACGCCTAGAGTTTGATAGTGCGGTGAACGCGATCGGTAGCTTTCGGAGCTTTCAAATTTGTAAACAGTTTAATTTTACCGCAAAGCGGGTTGTTTATCGTGCGTACAACTGTGTTTAAAGGCCGTTTATATTTTTGAATACCAAGTATGAAGAATAGTGTATGAACAGTGTATCAAAATGTATTGCGAACTTATCTTTCGACAGGACAGAAGCTCGAACATCCCGCAGACCGACGACAGCCTTAAATCGCCGCCGAATTCATAATCATACCTCCATTGCATTCACTCGCCAACAAGCACACACGTCACAGATAGATTCAGTTTCCAAGCAAACCGAACGTTTCTCACAAACGCACACGAAAATACAAGTAATTCGACGCGAAAGTGCGAGCGAAACAGATACAGTTATACCGCCGAGGGAAGCCATGGTGTATCGCAGCGATATCGATTTCTCCCATAATCGATAGGTCTCGCGGGAAACAATCGTGCGGCTTCCCGGCGCGATTACTCGAGGGCCCGTACGAACGCGGTCAGTTGCGTCGTGCGATTTTAAACGGAAACACCGAATGCGTAACGTTGGGCGATCGACGATCGAGAATCGGTCGCGATTCGCAGCGGATATTTATCGCGGACGGTGAACGACGAATTCGACACTGGCCGGAGCCGGCGTTGCGTGCGTTTCCTTGGGGAAAACTTGAGCTATTTTCGCCGTTGAAAGGCGTTCGCGGCGGGTTTCTCGAACCGCGGTGCTTTAGTACCGCCAGTCTCTCCGCTTCGTGCAGAACTTCGCCGATCCCGGAATAGTTTCGTCGGGTTGCTCGTCGAAGTTTTTCGCGCGGCGCCCGTTGCAATTCGCAGGGCCAATTCGCAGTCGTTCCCAAGCGTGTTCCGTTCACGGACAGTTTCCATAGATCGTCCAGCGTTAATAACCTTAGATAGCCCGTAGGCGGTCGCGTGTGAATCGAACGATCTACACGTATAGGTAACCGAGGTATCGATACCGCGTATCGAGCATCCGTCTCGAACGGTTCGTACGCGTTGCCACGAGATCGTTCAACCCTGGAAGCGGACACGGAGAACACGGGGATGGATGCCACGGACGTCCTAGGCCCTGACGCCACGTCCGAGAACGATGGGGATGTTCTGAACAGCGGTAACAATAATGGCGCCAACAACAACGAGGACGACGAGGCGCCCACCGTGGAGGAGAGTTACGAGGTCACCACTACCAAGCGCAAAACCGTGCGGACCAGCTACAAAATCCAAGAAGTAAGTGACGACACGCACAAAGTGACACGTGCGATTACGGTAACTAAGGTTTCGTCGCTGGCGTTTTGACGTGGGCGTGTTTATTGCGGACGTTGAAACGCTGCGACGCGCGCTGGCGATCTCGCCTAAAACCCAGGTTCAGATTGGCCGAGTTGCCCGCGATCGAGTAACTTGAAACTGCTCTACTCGACGCGAAGTTTCTTTCGATTCTATCTGGCTTGCAAGTACAACTTGACCGAGCTGGGCGAGGCTCGAGGCCCAGAATTGAGTCGCGTTTTGCAGGGAGGAATTAATTTAATCGCTTCTGCGAGCAGCATGACTCTCCGTTTTCATTCATTGCCGCGTGAACTTGTTTGGATCGGTTCTCTGACGGAAAACGAAAAAGCAGAGGCTTCGAATCGATGGTATTTTATATTTAACGTAACGGAGAACGACTTGGTCACATAAATTAACTCTTTTTCACTTCGCAAAGGCCAGTTACGATAATATCTCAAGTTTTTTTATTTCTCCTGGCCGAGAAACGCTGTTCAATTATAGATTTCTGTAGGTCTAGTTTTTCTGGTTAATACAAATAGGTGGTGGTTCGCATCGATAAATAATCAATAGGATAATCAATAGCGTAACGGATGGAACGTGTCGAAGAGCGACGAGCGGAGATTTAAAGGTGGTTTTTCGTACGACTCGTGCGCGCCAAAAATAAACGCAGAGAGATTTCTGTTCAACTATACGGCCGGTCGAGTATCTCGGTTCATTCTGATATTCGTCAAGGATAAACGAACTTATTTCGATCCGCGAATTTCGACGGGATTTACCAACTTTATTTGGCGCGTAACTTTATTCGACGTCGATGAGAATCGGCCGCGATGCACGCGGTACCACCAATAACGAATAGAGCATCCGCGAAAGTAGCATTCCGCACTTTCGTTGGATGCTGCCAAGATTTACCATTTTGCACGCGCAACTTGGATAAAAAATTGACACAACTTAGCCGCCGTTCGAATTGTTTTATATAAACATTTTATTCCACGCCAAATCAATGATGTTTGTTAACCGTTTGCGCTTAAAATTGGCTGAATAATATCGTGCAATTTTAACAAACACGATTATGTTTTGTTAGTTACGTAATGAATGGCATTTGAAAATATGGTCGAACGTGGGTAGACCAAAGACGCTATAAATGGAATGTGTAGCTTAGAATTAATTGCATTCCAACTTGAGAGATTAATTATTGGTATAATTCTGTTCTCTTGTTGTTAACGAAGGTCTAATGGCAAAGCTGAACCGAACAAGATCATCGTTCCGAGCCAATACTTCGTGCAAATTAACTATTTCTTCTGTTTGGCTTTCATAAAAAAGATATAGAAGAGTATTTTAATATCACGTGAAATCTCCCTTTAAAAATTTTTCGGTATTTCGGTTGTGCAAATATTTGAATGACCTCCAATGTAGGAAAAATATTTTCAAGTCTTATAGTACGAAATTTGTTCATAACTGGAGCGTACAAAATATTTGAACAGAAATATTTAAAACGCGAAGTCGGTATAACATTACTATCTGCAAGAATTTTTACCGAAGGGGTAAGGTTTTTATTATTTTTATAATGCCGTTGGTTGAAACGTTTCGATATATTCGAGAATTTAATGCGGCAGTTCAGCTGTTCGGGATTCTATAAATTTCCGTTGTTATTTGATAACATTTGGGACCGTTCGAAATTTCATTGCACGTGACGATACGATTCGAACCTATCCTCAGTTTATCTGTGGCCAACACATAAAATCGACGAGTCGAGGAAAACATAAACTTAGATTCCAAACCGAATATAAACTGAACCGGCTCGTCCATTTTTAATTTATAGATGAAATTTAATCTAAGAAATGGGTATTGTAGGATTCGTTTAGTTTCTTGCTACTCTTTGTATTATAATTGATATTCAAAAGAAAACCTTGATTTCTCTGCACGTGGTTGAAGGATTAGTTGGAAAAATAATAAGAGTAACTCCAATTTTCCTATCTTTTCTGTGATATTACTTTATTGTACACATACATATAATACAATAATACAATTTGGGTATCTAATGGTCGTAGTACATAAATAGGTGTATTTGCATGTGTTTAGATATTTACTTTTTGGTGCGAATCGTAAGGGATGCATTCTGAAACCAAGTAAATACCCCAAACACCACATATTTTAAGCAATTATTCCGCAACAGTGCCCATGTATCACTGAAAAATGCACGTCTGTTAATAATTTCGTCCATCTAGGCCATTGGAATTGGCTGCCGTGCAATTTCCCGTGTACAATCTACCACTAAAATTTACAACAGCAAAATTCGCGTATCAATGCGAGCGCGATGCAAGAAACATTTTTCCGAACAACAAACGTCTCTCATTGAACGAACCGTTCTCTTCGGACAATAAATACCGCGAGTAACCGAGGGGTAACGCGAAAATAGAAACGAACGTTCCCCTGTCCGTCTATAAAGTATTTCAGGCGATTCATCAAACTCCTGCAGCCTCTTCTCTCTTCCCAGTTTTCCACGGGGGTGTGAAAACCGGAGGTGGAGTCGGGCAGTGCGCTAAGGGTGCTTCCGCGAAGTTGTCCAGTCCGTCGAGGTTGCCTCCACCCTCTCTTACTTTCACTCCCTCCTCTCAGCCTTTCCCCATCGAAAGACAAAAGGGAAGTTGGGCGCGCGAAATTAAATTCAACGCGGCGAAGCGACAGACCGCGACAGTGGAATAAGAAAGATTAGTCGGGTGGCGTTTAATGCAAAACGAGCGGACAACGAGCCGCGATTTACTCGGATTCTACGTCATTGTCGGTAAGACGGTTTTAGATCTGGCAACGGACTCGCTTCGAACGGGGAAACGGGCGAAGGGGCTAACGCGAATCCGGTCGATGAATGCTCGGTGGACGCCGCGCGACTTCCGATTAACGATAGTCGCCCTCTGTCTTCACCAGCGATTCTGCGGTACGTTGTTCGTCCGTTTCGCGGGAAATGGCACGACGATTGTGCAGAAACTCGATTTTTCAGAGGAGCGAGGGAGGAACAGGTTTGTTTTCTTCTTGAAGGTTCGCTTTGAGAAGTAAACGTTTTCGACGCGCTGTTCCTTCTTAGGTACCGTTCAAAGGGTTGGGGTCATTTTCTAGGCTTCGTTCGTCTCGGATGTTTCTCCAGTGGGTTTTATAGATGCATTCTTATCTCGTGTTCCAAACGAAGAATTGCATCTTCTCGGTTTCTTAATAAGTAAAGCCTTCTTAGACGTATCCCTCTTGAAGAAGAACCTACACCCTCGATGAACCTCCACCTCGGGCTTCCAAAGCATAAACGGTGTTCCGTTAAAGTCAGATTTATTCGCCTGAAAGAAGCAGCAGGAAATAACAGGAAATATGTAGCAAGGAAAAGGAAAAAGCTGAAAAGTTTGAGAATAACACGCGAGTAATCGTCGCGTACCACCTGACGCAGCTAAAAATTCGTTCACCTCTGAACGGAGGAAAGTCTGGCGGTGGTACCGAACGAAAATAACGGCCGATTGGTCGGTCGTTGGTTTCACGAGCCCTCGCGTGGGGTAGATAAATATTTATTTAATTAAAATCCGTCGTCGCGTCAAGCGGAATCGCTCGTGGAAGATTTCAATAATAACTTCGGTCGCGATCGGTCGGGCTTGGCAAGAGGATAATTTCAGCCTGCTGTACCACCCTGCCGGACGTTCCATATAGACGTGTCGAAGATAGACATAGTTTTGGCCGTCTTGAAGCATTAATCCCTGAAGCGCGCACGTGCGCAGCGCCGGTTCGCGGCCGCTTCGAAGCCGCAGTTAATCCAACTAAATCATTCCCATCGTTATTATCATTGTCGTGCCCGCGAGGGCAGACGTTGAGTTATCACCAGCATAAATTTCGCCGTGCTACGGGTAGATCCGGCCGCTTTCTGTGAACGCCTGAAATCGGAGAACGAGCGAAACAGAACGCCTGAAATCGGAGAACGAATTAACAGCGGCCGCGTTTCGATGCCCGTTGCGCGTTTCCGGTTTGCCCGTTGCACAGTTTTCCGCGCGACAGTAGCTCGCTTTTGAAGCGATTCGAGCAGTTTTTCGTCCGACGTTGGATTTAACCGTTCCTGGTATGCGTGCGTGTGTGTGTGTGCGTTTGTTTGTACGCGTGGGAGTTATGAATCTACGTACATAGAGGAAGTTGTTCATGCATGCAATATGAACCCATTTATGGCACCAAGAGCTACCGTTCGATATTTGCAGTATTGAATTTATGTATGCTCGCGATACTATTGTTGCGTTTATGCTTTCGGGTGACAAGTAATTTTAGATATAAATTATATACTGTCGAACGTGCGAACTCTTTTAACCGAGCGAACACTGCATAGCATTCAAAACGTTGAATCTGTATAGGAAGTAGTCCATTTGTAGCAATTATTAATGTTCGCTTGTCGAGTCAGGGGATGAGGAACTTTCGTGCAAGTAAACAGAATTATAGAGGATTAAACGCGGATTGAAATTCGGAAATAAATGCAAAGAACAAACGTGAGGCTGCGCAGTCGGAGGGGCGTCGCAATTTGCGCCTTCAGTCGACGCCTGGGAGCAAATGAGGACGGATAATCGTCCTTTTGTCGCGTAGATGAGATTGTTTAAGTCGAGTAAACAGGAACACCGTCTAACTCGACGACTGCTTCACGAAAGAGCAACCAGGAGTAAGATGGAAATTATTTTAGACGTGCTCGTCGATTATCAAATTAACGCGTCTGTTCTCGGGTCTCTTATCGTCATCTAACGTTCAATCGTATTCATTCACGAGTTAGCCAAGTACAAGTCTGCTCCTCAAATTTTCACATCCAACTTTCTAAAAAACGTGACTTCAAATAAAAGATGATTCACTGTTTTTGTCATAAGAGAAAGTCTCACGGTGCAATCAAAAATATTCTGACGAAATGAAGTCCATTCTAGGGTAGCAGGCAAGTGCAGGGTCCTTGGAAGAAAACTGCTCGATGCAGTGAAATGCACCGCAGCAGCTTTACCTTTTTATCCCAAGTTTAGAGACGTCTTACTCGAAAAGTGATTTCCTTGATAGCGATAAATACCGCGGTTGGTTAGAAGCAGATTGCCTGGGGAAATTTATACGGGCACGTGCTGCTCTGAGACAAAATGCTCGGCAATTTAGTTGATGCGCGTTAGCCCTGCGTTTAGATGCAAATACGATGCAGCTCTGTTATTAATCTCGTCTTAAGGTAAAACATCGCTGAATTTATGAGGTGATGCTACTTCACGAGTGGATGTCATTTTTCCCACCCCCGCAGACCTCCGTTTAATGCATCCTCCGAATCAACGACGAATTTCACACCGATGCATCCGACTGGAAATGCATTTGCACGGCTGAATGCAATTTTGTCTAAATTGTTTTAGTTCTTTGACGATGTCGGATGAAATCGCGTGGCAATTAATTAGCGAAAGAGTTAAAAGTACGCACGCTAATGATATGCACTTTTGAAATATAAAAAACAAGAAACAAGAGAATTTGTTTAATCACCTTGCGCAGAAAGGACTTAAGCGAGCCGAGATCTGCCTTGCTTTCAACGGTTCGTTTACAACGTTTGTATTATACTATTCGGGCGATTTTCACGAATTTTCGCAGCTAAACAAACGACGCGCAAATGAGAACACGGAAATCTAGATTACTGGCAGCGTTAGAGCTCTCGTCGAAGTGTAATCACCCGAAACTGTGCTGTATATTCCTGGTGTGTGTTTTACAGCACGTAAACTAGCGGATTTTGAATCTGGCAAGGAGGAACTGGAACTGCTCGTAGCTGTTTCGAATATATTTATAATTTTCTACCGGGAAAACTGGTAAACCGAAGATCGTTATTTAGACAGGGCCTATTTGTTACAGTACGCAGTTCGCGTTCCATGGAAACGTACTCTGAATATCGCAATAATCTTATTCTCGATCTCCAATCAATGGATATAGGGCGTCGTGATCTTTAGAGCACGCTTTCGTAACTTTCCACGATAGATTTGTAATAAACGTCGAGATCTGTTTCAACGCTATCGTTCATTACTCGTCGAGCATTTTACTTTTATTGCCAGATTGAATTTCTTTGCCAGGAAGAGCTCGCAGTATCATGTAATTCAAAGTGTGAACGGAAGTAAGCGACACGGAAGTCGGCCCTCGTCGCGCCAGAGAATAATGCGACGGTTTGCCAGCCGGACAAGTAACTGAAAATTACGATGATTAATTGGACGTCAGGAGCACGGCGAGTAATTTGCACGATGAATTTCGCAAGCTACGAAAGAGCCGTCGCAGTTTACGCGTTAACCCCCTCCGTTCTATTTCTTATCGTTCGTCCCTTTGTTCCTCGTTTAATTACATCGAAACTTCGCGTTCCGCGTTTCTTTAATCGTTTAACGCGATTTCGAGCAATCGCTTGATTTCTTTCCCCTTCCTTGTTCGTCCTTTTTTCACGCTCCCGCGCGATCCGCGATTAAGCAAAACGAATCGAATCGGCGCGATCGGGTGCCGGTTGAATGAGTAAATGGGGGAAAAATAATTAAAGGGAATTAGGGAGGTAAAGAGGGAAGTTTTTCTCGGTGGATTAGTCGTTCGGAGACTTCGCCACGGTTGGTTAGCTATGGGATTTACGGAGACGAATCCAATCTTCGTGTGACTAATTGTCCCGCTGGTTTAATTTGTGGCTCGGGTGACAGTCAGCTGCGAGATTTATGGTGGAGGATAGTTAGTCTGAAACGTTTAGTAGCTTGTCATAACCGTGTAACATTACGGAGATCCGATATGTGTTACCCGTTTATTTTCAAAGCGATGCAACCCCGCTTTCCCTTATTTCGAAACATTAAACGGCGCGCGTTCTATTAAGCCGTGTAATTAATTCGTTCGCGTCGACGGAGGTATATCGTTTCGAGGAATATTAACCAGAATTATCGCTCGTAACAACGTATGTATTAATAACGAACGGATAATCGGTTAATTGCTGCGTAAGAAAAACATATAACAGCAAAGCAGAGGTAGTTGTACGTTTTCACGCCTCCGACAGTGTCGCGTGTAAGTCGACTGTTGGAAACCTGTAAAAAATACAAGGTAAGCCTTAAAGGGTATTAACTGCGAGAACTTGAAAGCCTTGAAGGTTCGAGTTACGGATTGCGACGCAATTTCTTCTTGCAAATGCGAAAGGGAAAACTTGAAACCTATTTTAAGGACGCGCGCCATTTTTTGTAGCTTCTGCTAACGCTCGAATGCAACGTACCAAAATTAAAATGACAAATGGCTTGAACTGCGCGGAGACGTTTCTTCTTGGTAGTGGACGAGACGCGAGATGCGACGAAGATCGCGGGTATCTTGTCAGAGAAATTCCCGAAGCGTAACAGCGCGAGCGAATATGGAGGATCTTGTTTATTTGGTGGAATTTAGATTGGAATCGTTACGGATGCCGAAATACCGAAATGGTAACAAACATTAGTTTGCTTTGTGTTCGTCGAGCGTCACGTAGGCACGATGGAACGTGCCGTTACGTAGAAAGAACGACGTGCAATTCGTATACGCATCTCGTGGTCCGCGAGATTCTTGGCACGGTCGAGAAGTCTTGACAAAAATCTCGCCTCGCGTTTAGGTCGTCCGACCTTGCTCCTCGAGGAGCGTAAGGTGACGACATCGGGGCTATTCACACCTTCGATAAAATTCTAGGCATTCGTACGATCTTCTGGCAGCGTGCAGGTGAGGCGCTGTTGAGCAATTGTTCACTCGATTCGAACGAACAGCGGAGATATTAGGATTTTTTTCATTTATAGCTTAGAGCTTAAGACTATTCCTCGCTCAATCGACTCGAGGCCTACGAATGAGGCGTCCATCTACGAATTTTCTCATAAATACTACTATATTTATGCAAAGAAATCCGTATATACGTAGTCTAGCACATAATCGAAAGTATGTATAATCAGGCTTTCATATGAATTCTTAAGCCTCAAGAACAGTTATTACTAAAATAAGGGAGATCTCGTTGTAATCTTAAAAATTGTATTCTGAAAATATTCTTAAATACTCAAAAGGATAATTTTCAAACAAACCTGTACGTTTGAAATTGATTTAATTACCTTCGCGTTAAGTACAACATATTTCACTTAAATTTAAAACCCCTTTCATCCTCCTGATAAATGCCGACAACGATTCCGTTCCAGATTTCCGTTTGTAATTTACCGGTGTTTCGAAAGAGCGTCGTTGTAAATCGCGACAATTATCAGATCGATGGCCGTCCGCGAGGCCGATGAAGTCTCTGCCGACGATTTTGGCGGAAACATTAATCGCCCACGATGACATCATCGCGAACAGAAGCTGCACAAGGTCGTGACAGCATCGCCGATGTTGTCACGGGTAATTTCAGGATATTCGTTTCGTTCGCACTCGGTTACATGGCTGGCGAGACGATTTCCGACTTGCTCCTCGTTTAAATCAACTCCGTCGCTTTGTCCACTTAGAACGTCAGCAAACATTGTCTCTAACCTATCGTCGAATATCACGCGTTCGAATAGACGGTACGCTCGTCGAATCTTCGAGCTCCTCCGAGTTGAATTGCTTTCGAGACGCGACCGAGAATTTGCGAATATTCGAAATTTTTAGTAGCTTGGTAAAAGGCTAGCGAATACTGTACGATCCGTACGCTTTGATACGAGGCACGGCAATATTTGGCGGTGAAAGAGGCCGTTTTAATGGCGCGGAGCTTAGCGTGGGAGCGACGCAGCGTGGCGACGCTCCGGTCAGCTCGGATATTTCTAGGTGTCGTTTACCAGAGGGTTGCCGATGGCGCGATCGTCGTGACGTCGATCGCGTCTGTTCCACCGGCGATTACACGTCACTGGTTGCGGGGCTGGCTTATTTATAATCGCGGCACGGCCACGGTAGCCGCGCAGCCAGCTATTTAGACCTGTTGGAGTCGGTATTGGAATTCCCGTCGCAAACCGCCGCTTCCTTGGCAACGTCGGTGCCCCGACGTGAGTTACAACGCCGATGGCGTCGACGATTCAAAGCGTTTGAGCGCGTCCGCGAATATTTTCGGCGACGCTGTTAGCCGTGGCAACGCGGTGAACAATGTTTGGTCCGTAACCCTTACAGAGAGGATACGACGGCGACGTTAATGTGAACGCACGAGGACGCGCTCGTTTTATTCGCGGGTCGTTTGCCAGATTTGTTGGAAAGGCACACTTAGTTACGTTATTGATTGTAGCGACGAAAACGCTAGGTCAGTGATGCTGCTTTATGCGATGATATGACCGGGGACCCGGTTTTAGTGATCGTATAATACGCCCGTGACGTCGCCGGAATTTTCTTTGTGCGCTCGCGGCGCGGATCCGATGTTTGATCACGTGGGCGGCGGATTTTGCGTATTATTCAATGAATGATCGTATTCTCGGCGTTCGTTTCGCACGCGATGGTTATTATTAGACGGTGGGCGAAAAATTGTCGATCGTGGGAAGAAGGCAAATTTTTGGCACCCAGGAGGACTTTTGTAGGTGTTTTTTCGAAATAATTTGACGAGACAGGAAGTTGAGGTCCTTTCTTATGAATAAATAACTAGATATCGTACGAGAGTAGTGGTAATATCGCAAGAAACGAAATAGTAAAGTATATTGTTCTGCGGAATCGTAGGCCAGCTGAACGGGTGCAAGTGGAAAGAGTTTGGCTGTAGTCAGACATCCCTTCTTCGATGAATTCGTGGTAGCCGCTGCGCTGCGTTCTTCGATCGATCTTTAGACGCTTAATACGATCTGATACTGTCTTCAGAGTGTTGTATGACTCTATCTTCAGACAAATTTGTATCGTATCGCTTCGTTCGTTTGATATATCTATCAGAAGAATAAAAAAAACGCCGTAACATCGGCTAGAGTAAGATCTGACAACGCACCCTGCGCATTTTTGTTTCCTTCTTTCTTCCCGAGATACTGACCCATTGATTGCCTAATTATAACTACCGGCGGAGATATAAATACGCGGTTTCGTTCAAAACATTTACTGTTAATATTTCTTCGGAGCTTGAACCCACTTACAACGTGGACGAAATGACAGTTTACACTAGGAAGCCCCGGCGAATTCAAATATTGACGTTGGCCTGCGTACCTGGAATTTTCCGGCCTTCTGCCTCCCTATTAATTAAAGCGAAACGTCTTCGAATACTCTAGACCGCGTTGTGACACGTGTTGAAAGACGACGTCGTATTCTTCGACGGCGTATTGAAAGCATAACGACTCGCCTATTAACTTGGCGAATGATTAAACGCGTTTAACGAAGTCCGACTATGTAAATAAACAATTTACGCGAAGCTTCGTGGCAGCATTACTTGTTGACTCAGCGTTTGCTGTTAGATTCTTCTGCGTTTTGCTTGGCAGACAATAGCCTCTCGATAGGTAACAACATACTCTGCTTGTGACTCAAACGCGTTCCATTTTTCCTCGAATTACGCGATCTCGCGAGACGAGCACAGATCGGTTTCCAAATTGGAGGGACACGTTTCCCACGACAAGCAATCCGACGACTGAATTTCTCTTCAGGAGCTGCCAGGCTGGAAGCCTGCTCGCAGCCTCGCCATTCCGCGATTCTACGACGGTTCCGCGCGATTATTGAGGCAAACTGCAGCCGTAGAGAATAATGAAACGGAAATGGAGGAGGATCGAGCAAATAAGGTGGCCTTTATTCAAAGACCGGGCAATCTTGAATGGGATGCGCCACTTGGCAAGCCGCGTAATGCCGGTACGACGTAAGACAAGTACCGTGCATCGTCTGAGGAAGAAGCGAGATCAAACGCGGAAGCGTAACATTGTCGGGCGGAACGCTAACCAGGGAGATTTCAGCGTGAAAACATGTGGTATCTCCGCCGCGATTTAGACTGTTGAATGAGGCGTGCTTTGCGAGGGAAAAACACGAGGTAATGGCGCCTTTCAATTTCCTATCCCATTCAACGCGATAACACTGCCCGCGTTGCTTTACATCAACGTGTTATCTCGTAGAGCAAAGTGGCTCCGTTTCATATGTTTTCGCGTTTCCGATTTCTGGTTTTCGTTTTCTGCCGGCGGAACTTGGAAAAAATCGATCTTGCAGCAGCGCGTTTTTCATTCAGATCAATACGGAAACGGGCGACGCAATGGGTTATCGGATGCTCGTCGAATTCGTTGCAATAAAAACGTTAACCCTGCGCATTTTTCTAATAAGGTCGACCAGCACCTCTTCCGGCGCACTGCGTATTTTGCCTTGTGATGTAAATAACCCATATCCTCGTAGCTGAGCCAATGGAATTATGTAGTATATTACGAGAGTCTCCGTGGCGGAGCCAACGTGATGCAAAGGGTTAATATGTCAGAAGTATTATCTATCGGTCCAGTTTATTAAATTCTGTTGCGATCCGCAGACTCCCAATAAAAATTGGTAAAAAGTAGATTCAACTTGTAGGAGAATAAAATAAATACTATAAGCTCCTCGTTTCGCTTCTAAATGAATCAAAA
The DNA here is from genome assembly GCA_963969225.1 of Xylocopa violacea. Lineage (NCBI taxonomy): Eukaryota > Metazoa > Arthropoda > Insecta > Hymenoptera > Apidae > Xylocopa > Xylocopa violacea. The sequence goes on from CAXAJV010000002.1 coordinate 35,488,246, forward strand.
ACCAGATATAACCTCTGTTACTAACCCGGACCACCTCGAACGAGCCTCAAAAGTCCGAGCGTCAATTTACAACGCCCCTTCGAGGAAAAATCTTAACGAAGCCAACAGGAATAAGCGACGCGCCGACGTCCGACAAATTTGTGGTCTCGCTTCGTTAATCGAGAACCAAGATCGCGTGGAATCGTTGCGAGCTGCGATCCAGGGGCAATTTCGTCGGGAAACTAGAGTCAGAGGAAGACAGATACGAGGAGCATGGATCGCGATCTTATAGACAATTCTGGCTATTTCTATGCTAAACGCATAGGAGGAGATGCTAGCGTGTAATCGATCATTTTTGGTAAAAATTTTGAGACCCATTCGTGGGACTTTGGAAGCCGCTGCAAGCCAAAATGAGAAAATCGAGAACATAATTCCATTTGAATCCATTACGAGAATCTTGAGTGCTCTCCTGCGGCTGCACTCTCGTTTTATCTCGAAAACCTAGTCTCAAGCGTAATTTCGTTCTTCTTAATGCTCACCCTATTCCATCCTGCAGAATTAACCCCTAGATGTTCCACCAACGACCACCCCGTGTAACATCGCGACATGGCGATTCGTGAGAAGGGTGGACGAGCTGCGTGGCTTCCGTTTTGGTTTCTGGTCGATGCCTCTGGCGTCTCAATTAGCGAACACTTTCTCTCTCTGGCACCCTTCCTCCCTATCTCGCCGTCATTGGGTGCTCGGTCGTGCTCGACGCTCTGGGACCGATCCGTGGCCGATTCTCGAAATAGATTCGCTTCGTTGTCCGTCCACGCTTTGCCGCTGATCCTTTCCTCGATCTTGCCTTCCCTTCGGCCCATGAATCTACCGAATACCAGTTTCACTGCGAATTGATCGGCCTCGTGTCGCCCAAGTCTCGCTGTTGGGCTCGCTTCCAGTGAAATAAGTGGACTTGCGCGTGGGGTGAAATGTGGGATTCGGTTAATTGGCCGAGCGGAGGGTGGTAAATAATGATTCCGCGATGAAATGGATGACGAAAGGGCTCCGAACGACGGCTGTTCTACTTGGAAAGGGTGTCGCGACGTTCTGAGGGATTGTTCGTCGAACTTTTCGCGGCAATTTTCCGATTAAAGTGCAGGGTACTCTGATTTTTTAGGAGTTTCGACGTGCTCGCAAGTTTTTAACGCGGTTCAATGGAGTTTTTACAAAAATCACAGTGCCTTGACGAGGCTATCGAGCATTTCCGGAATTATTACAGAAAGACAATCCAATTTGCATGCGAGAATCACGTTCCATTACAGAGATCCGTATTTATTCTCTCGTCATTCGTTTCTAGATGAATACAAATGCTTAGAATATTAACAGAACGCCACGCATCACGGCGAAAAGTATTATTTATGGAGGTAATATTTTTGAAGGTTTTCACTGGATGGAAACTAATTCGAGCACGGATGCTCGTTCACGCCAGTTTCGCGGAACTATAGATTATAAAGCTTGGACACTCAGCGTTATTTGTTTCACTTGGGACTTTCTCACTGTCCGCTTTTCTCCTTCTTTCTCCATCTTTTTTGTATGCAAATTATGTTGTCCAGTTATCCATCTAGTCGTAAATAATTTATCGAATAGCACAAGAAGGGGTTGCATAGACAGCATGTTGTTCCAGAAACGTATCGATAATACGACACTAATTATCGACAGACAAATACTTAAGCAGATAGATAAACGTAAACAAATGTTTATTTACTGCTGCGTCCATCTGTGAACACAGGAATATCTGTTTTTACTCTTTAAGTAGTATAGTTTACGAATATTCTCCACATAGGCGATCTATTCTGTCCGATCATTCGTCGAGTAGTTTCACTACGAATTTATGCAAAGTAAACCGATCCATTAAGGAAAGCGGTTCCAAAATGAACACGTTGGGTTCACTGTTCACTCAGCAGCCTCCGTTTCATTCGAGCCATCGATGACCACGATAAACTAATCGTGCACTCCTAAACTTAGACCATGCTTCGACGATACGAGCTTCAAATCGGGACCGAAATACGATGGTGAGTGGTACCAACGATCCCGTGCTCGTCACAGAAAATCTTAGCCCGATTTTAATGGGGTTCAGACGCCAATATATCGCGAGACGAATCGCCGTCAGCTGGTCAGACGGGGCTAAGTGGTACATCACACGCATGCGTCTCATTATCTCTGTAAACTTTGTGTTTGAGTTACGAGTTTCGTTTCTCAATCGTGACAACCAATTACAAAGTTACAGTTTCAAGTTCTCGGAATACAGAACATCGAGGAAAGTGGAAAAACTTGAGACGATTATCAGATAATATGGACGAATGTCAGAAAACGTGAGGAATTTAAAAAAAGGTGGATCCTTCAGAAGAGGAAAAATATTTCGTGACTTTTGAATAAAATTGGGGAATTATTGGGGATAATTGGTTTTTGGGCAAAATTCTTCGATTATCGATAACGTATAATTTGATATTACGTTTGCCAGTAATATAAATCAAAATTTTTCATTGAGAACAGTCGGTATTTGTATTTATTATATCTGGATACGAATGAAAATATCCCCAGTTATAATTTTCAGTAACGAACGGCTGGGTTACGAAATTCAGCTGCGTTACAAGGTTTAACAAATAACTTTCATTCGCGACCCGTTTCATTTTTTGTCGGGCAGTAATAAAAAAAAAAAAAGAGAAACATGCTATGGCGTTGTATCAGTGAATAAATGCGCGAAATTTATTTGACAAATCTGGTTTAACGAATACAGCGGAGATAAAAAGAACAAATTGGAAATGTAACATTTGCATTGGAAATTACGGTCAATATGAAGTATCAAAATGTCCAGAACTGAATTCGTACCAAATAAATGATAAATTATTCACGCACGTGTATCCCCGCTAGATAAAACAATATTTCTCGAGAATGTGAACCCGGTGATTCTAGTGTTAAATAAAATTCGTTTCGTAGATAAAAAATATTCTTTTTACGGGTGAAAACGACCTACAACGCCCCGCGACTGGGCCATTGTTATCGGAAAAGATATTGAACGAGCTGGACTAAAATTGGCAACAAAACAAACTTTTGCTAGGGCGCGGAAAGCATACACGCTCGGTATAAATATCCTGTTGGGTATAATTAGGCGATAACCAGTTTCAGTATTAGCATTCCGGTAGCGGCGAGCGTTCTTCGCCGCGTTTTAATGGCCGACGAAAATTCAGCGAGATTATTCGATCGAGCACGCGACATTTATTTCATCCCTTGACGCACGGTGTCTGCCGCGACCGCCAAAGTCCGAAAAAATATATTTCTGTCCGTGAACAGGCGTTGCAGAAAAATAACGAGCAGATCCATTGTCGCGGACAGATCTGGCTTTGATTGTAACTCAAACCTATTTGCGTAGTTACGTGGTTCGTACGTTCGATCCGAGGTTCGGCGGTTCGCTTGGAAATAAATTTCATTCGCTCGCAATCCGCTTGAGGCGACGCGCGATCGCGTAAATATCGTTTGTTTGAGCTACTGTTTATTTATGTTCATCACGCATTATATAAATATACGTGTAAAATTGCGCCGGATTTATGGCACGCGTCTCACCGCGTTACATATTTCCTGAGCTTGATGGATTATAAAACGGCCTCTGTAGCGAAACACGCAGCCTGCAGGATTAGCTCGCGCCGGAAGCGGAAACTTACAGGCTTCAATTATTCATTGGATTTTCTATAAAGCTTTGCATATCTTCGCCGAGTAGCATTAATTAAGAATTAACAGTCCATTTAAAGTTCGAGGTACAAATTTCGCGCAGTATCTGAAAAGTTGCGCACGATTTTCCGGTTGTTGGTCCGTGAAATTAATCAGTTGTGCCTCGCGATGAAAATCTGGCGAAATTCAGACCTTTCCAGACGCCGGACAAGTTGTTCCGTCTCGATGCTGAATTTAGCGTTAAACTACGAGGATGATCGCGAAACGAGGAAATTGTAATTGAAGATTCCTCGATCTTCCTCCGGTTTTCTGCGTTCTCGTTCGATTCGCATTCGAACAAAAGCCCTTTTCTACCGTGGTCACTGAAGCTTGCTCATAAAACGGCCAGGCGGTCTTAGTGGATACTTACATCTCGCAGATAAGATTTATGTTCCCCTTTGAAGGTTCCCTTCCCGTCTTCGCGATGAAAGCGTACAGGTGTCTCGCTGTTTGATTTACGCAGACAGTATTCGCGTGCATTCGCGACCCTTTGCAACGTCAAAGCAGCTAATGAGACCATAAATTCCTAATTCCGCCTGGGGAAATAATTGAATTGCTTCAGCGCACAAGTCTCGTTCCGCTCGCGATCGTCCCTTCGATTCCGATCGATCATTTTCGTCGCCAATTTGTCGCCGCGGTCGACCAAATTTTCTCAGCTACGGAAAATGCTCCAATTTTGTATCGAACCTGCGCGAAGGAGAAGACGTATTGCACGTGTCGTAAACACTGGTGTCAGTGCTCCTCGAGGGGTGGCCTCCCAGTGGTCTACCGGCGAATATAAAAATAAAGGCACCTTTCGCGAGAGTATCCGTATTTTTAATCAAAGGCCACGCCGCGGGCTCGAGACCGTACACTTTCCTCGATCCCGTCGAAAGTGTTCTCGCGAAATAGCCTCGCGACAGAAATAACGCGGTCCCGATAAAAAAGGCTCGTTGTTATGTAATGGTGCACACGTGTTCCCGCCCCGCGTTCGCTTTTTCCACGTTATTTTCCCCGCTTTCCACTTTTCCGCCAACGATTATTCCGTCCGCGTAGCTCGCGGAGCTTCGAAGGAATTTCGGAGCGTCGACAACCGACTCCTTGCGCAGCCGATCGCGCGATTTCTTCACTCGATTTTAATTAGTCTTCGCGGATAAGTCGTACGATTTCCGACAACTTTTCTAATCGTCCATCGTGGCTTCTCGTTTCGTTTATCGACCACAGTGCACACAACCAAGTAAATCTCATTATCATTCTGCACCAATAAACTGTTATTACTCGGTGAGAAGAATTTTAATAACGTCCGGAGGCATACACGAGGGATAACGTTTGAACGGAACGAACGGCTGGAAGTTTCTGTACAACATTCTAGAATTTTTGCGATTAAGATTTTGCTGAACGTCGGATTCATTTAAAAGTTCCGGGAGCACATCGGGGGGTGGAGATACCAGCGTTGGGGAGCGAAAGAAGTTCGCGTTCAGGATGTAACGAGCTTATACAGTGTTACAAACTTACCACTTTACATATTCCTTTCCACCAACAATCAATTTGCCACGACTATTGTACAACGTGAGTTCCAGTATTAAAATGCATCTTTATAAATGTAACTCTACGAGAGACACGGGTTTCAAAATGTTTTCGCACGATTCTTATCGACTTTCAGAATGAATGGTCACTTTTGAAACGGCCTATATATCGTACGATAAATAGAATCGCATGCGGATGCAAAAATAACGTACGGTTGTTCGTAAGTTAAAATTATGAAATTTGAAATATTGGAAGCTCTTCGTATTTCACTGTATCGCACTGGCCGACCTGAAATCATAGTAATTTATCGCTATATTTTAATAAGAATCGCACCACGGGGAATTGAAGGTCGATCGTGGAAGGTCCGTGCCCCAAAATACTTGACGCTTCGTTTTTTATATATATAACATGATGGAGAACAATCGTATCGACCGTGATATCTCTGACGCAAGGGCTACCAACGTTGGCGTAAAAATTGCTCTTAAAAATATCGCGCTCGAACCAGCTGCGTTGGCGGAAAGTCCCAGTGACCTGTCAGCAATTTGTAAAGATAGGAACAGAATCGTGGAGGACCTCGTGGAACATTTGCCATCTTCCTTTCCAGACCAAAATTATGAAGTCTTCCGATAACCCACCGTGTGTGTGATTTGAATATAACAATTTCAGATAAAGCAAGTGAAGTATAATAATGGATACGAATTGGTTGAAAATGATCGTGCGTAAGTCTTGAGATATCTTCTAGAAAAAGGAGCTATCCGTATTAATATTTATGCGTAGAGAAATTAACCCTTCGCACTTGGTTTCTTCTTGGACGTCTAGCAATAGAAATTATTGCTAAAATAACAATGTTTTTGCGATATTTTCCATCGCTAACGTCTCTCAGCAATAGAAAATCTCCATTTCAATGGAAAAGTTCAGGGTAACGTGCATTTTTCAAAAGACTGCGATGGAATAAGTTTAACTCAATGCTGATGTCCCCTCAGAGGAGACATCCCAGTGCAAATGGTTAACTATCATAGGAAACGTACACGTATAGACGTAGTTACTTGCAGGAAACAATGTTCGGTTAGCGGATAAAACGCGGAAAGATCGGTTGCGGGCGCGGAAACATTTGGGTAGCTCGAAACTAACAATCGTGCAACGAGAAGTTCCTCGACCGTTTTGAACCGGAGAACCCAGAATAATCCGTAGAATGCGAAGCTAATTAGAGAGCGGAATTAATTACTCACGGAATGGACGCAGACGAAATTGCGACCGGTAGGACATGAATGCGTCTTCTTTGTTTAACTAATTGCGGTTTTGCGTACACGTCGGCGCCTGTTCGTTCGTCGAAATATCCGCGATATCCACCTGCAAAGCCGGAATAATTACTATTATTTCGTTGGCCGCGTTAATGCAACGGGGATTTCTTTGACAAGGATCGTTTAGCACCCATGGCTCCGCATATTTTTTCCGTGATTGTGCCCCTGCGTTTCCCTTTGGACGTGTCGCAAAAATATTTTCACGTCCGCGCGTCTCGTCGCGCTGCCAAACGAGTGCCCAGTTCGCAATTTGGCGGGTCTGACGTATTGTGGCCGAAGGATTTGTCTTCTTTTGATAAATCAATGCCCACGGTATTCATTTATCGTCCGATTGACGCGCGCTATGCGCTAATTGGGGTTTCCGCGTAAAAATAGTTGCGCAAGCCTTGAAACATTTTTCTGGCCGCCTCGAACGAATGAACGATGATCCTCGCGTACTTTACTTTATGTTTGATTAATGGTTAACCCAGTTTCATTCATGATTCTAGACGAGCCGCTAGCTCTACCCTGTTTGAATAAAAATTAGAGGCATTGGAAACGAATTTGAAATTCAATTTGCGGCTGACAAATTGCCTCCGGTTTATTACGTATTAGTTCAGGTTTAATTGAAAAATAGGCGAAGCCGCGGTTTAATCGAGTTCTAGGAAGAATCGATACGACTCCCAACACTTGTAGAGTAACAATGCAGTTTAGATTAATTCCGTTTGGCCAATTCAAAACCAGTAATTCGCTGTGAGGTATATTTATTCGTGAAATAAACCTTGTTTAAACTTATTCAAAATTTCTGATTTCTCTTCTCAAAATTTCTATGACCGTCACGATTTCTTGTTCCATCTCGCAGAATTATCTTTCATCTCGATTCATACGTAATCGAACACCTTACATTTAGAAATGTCTGAAATAAGTTCGAAATCAGATTTCGAGTATCAAAATTACAGTCACGTAGACGATTTATCCAGTTCTGATGTCGAAAGTACGATATCGAGAAGACAAAATGTTATCATCTCACCTCCATCTGGCGGCTCTGCCAGAGAAGCTTGCGAGCTTGCAAGTTCCCGCGAAAGTTTTCAACCGGTGTTGCCATCTAGTCGAGCCACCAAGAACTCGAATTAGTTTATAAATAATCTGTTTTACGGCTGGTTATTGCCCGTTGCCGTCGTTTAACGTCGATCGTCCGTTGGCCCCATTAATCTGCCCCGAAATGCATGCTTATGGGATCCGTCTGCTGGTTGTTTGGATCTTCCATGCATTAACTATATACGTATCAAGGTCAGACTTCCTCAAATTCAAGAAAGATCTTCTCCTATAAAAACTGTGTACTGCTGGCTTTTTTTAGAGCCGCTCTCTTCTCTCAATTAGGGGATGAACTTTATGGATCTATGGAGAACTTCGTTGCGCCATCATGGCGTAATGTTTAAGGTGTTTCACAGAAAATTTTAATCTATCGCTTTAGTATGCTATTATTTATTTTAATATCTGTATATCGGAAAACAGAAAATTGCGCCGTTATGTAATACATCCGTCAAAGTGTATATCTGAATATTACAAAATCTGAACGCGTATAAAACTGACACTCAACCGCAAGCAATATAACATCTCGACGGTATGCCGACTCGACACTCGCGCAGACCTCGCAATTTACTCAGCCAGGTGACAAATAAATTTCGTATCAGACGCGGAAACAAGTGGATCCCGCGTCGTGGCGGATTAGCTCGCGGGCCAACGGGAATAAATGAACCTAAACGCGGCCGCGATATACCTTAATATTTTAGCGAAACCACGTGAATCAGTTATAAATAGCGATCTCCTCGACAAAGGCATTAACTAACGCGCTGGTTGAAACGCTTCATCGCTCGAGCAGAAGCCTCCACCTCTCACCCATCATTCCGGCTGTCCTTACCCATTCCTGAATTGTTAGATTAACTATAGAGCGCTGTACACCCTTGTCGTTGCCAAAGAAACCTCGCACGATTTACGAAGGGGATTTGCATCTGGCTGGCCACGGCTTGTGATCACGTTGGCCCCCTTGGAGAACGTCGTTTCCGGTATATCGTGATGGCGCCTCGACAGCGCGAGTGCTTTCAAACCGAGAGACGAATTAAGCGCGTCCTCTCGCAATATCTTGCGTGGATTAATTAGCGTTCAGTTTGCGTGTCAATTTTATTCGTCTTTCTTCGATCTTGAATTCTGAACGACGCACTTTTCTTCGATATTTGTCTCTGAGGTTATCAAAAAGAGTTAGTCTTCGAGGCTGTCTTCGTATGTTACTCTCTTTAACAAATGTGTTTCTACGCTATAATTTTATTCTGTACGAGATGCATACTCCCTTGGAACTCGAAAGCATTAAATCCAGAAATCTTCTCACTTCCCTTATTAAATCCAACTGGACAATGTCCGCTAAAAGCAAGCAAGATCGGATCAACATTACAAAGCGCGAAGTATATAGAATAGAGATCCGAGGGTAGGTGGAAAGATCTAAAAACGGAGACGTATGAAACCTCAAAGCACAGAGGGACAGTGGCTGGTTGTTGTTTGTTTTATTAAAAAAGAAAAGGTGAGCGGATGCGAGGGGCGAAAAGGGCGAGGATGAAAATTCTAGCCATTAAACCAGAGGAACTGATAACTCGACTAACGCGGGCTAAGAGGGGTTGGAAGGGGGTAAGAAAATGGAAACATACGAGGCGAGAGAGGTCAAACGAAGCAGAATTTTGCGTGGGAAACTTGGAAAGGAAAGGAGGGATTTGAAGGTTTTTTGGCTTCGCGAAGAAAATGATATATAATAAATCGAAAGGAAAGTTTCTTCTTCAATACTAGGAATTATATAACCATTTTGTTGCTTCTACATTTACTTTCTGATTAAAGAATACTTGTATAAGTATCTCTGTTCGTGCGTCAGAATTTGTTCACAATTTTTTCAATGCAAAGGCGCAAGAGGAAGAAATAAATGGCTTCCCGAGCGAATAAAATAGATCGATTCTTCATTTATGATTGAAACTCGAGAATAATACTATTTGCGATGGAGAGTTCAATGGAAATACGATTACGTTTCAGCGTATCGCAATTAAACGAATTACTTCAACTTTATCACGTCGATTCAGTGTTAGAAGTTAATTGGGCTAAAATACATATTTGAAGTGCTTAATGAAAGCTCTAAATGCTCACGTCAAAAGTCAAGCTGGAGGCCTGTGTAGAAGTAACAATCGCACTACTGCTCGCAATTAAATTCCCAGTTGAACGGATCGAATATAATTAATAATTTCACGGAAATTTATGCCCGACGAGCTTTCATCTTAATAACAATGCATACGCTGGTAATTAGCAGCTGAAATAAATAATTGCAAAATTAATAATTAATAATAAACGACTTAATTAAAATTTTCTGCCGGAAGTACTATCGCTAACTTATTCAATGAATTATCTGGAGTAATGAAAAATTTAATTGGTACAAAGTTGGTTCGCGAACGAAATTACGCGTTAACAGTTCATTATTTTGTCACTGTTATATATCACTAATCAAGATGAAACATAACTAGTAACAGAAGATGATATCGAAGGTTCTTCATCCTCGTTAATTAGACGTTTCTAGTCTCTGCGAGTACTGCTCGCTCACCAACTCTTAGACTCTTCTCTCACAACGCTCTATACAGTTGCGCACCATTCAAATACAAAGTATAGCCTTCTATCGATAAAGAATACCGTTGTCTAATAAATTCTCGGTCGAATTTGTCAGAAAAGATTCTTTGTCATTACGAACGCATATAAATTCGACGTCGACACGCGGCGATTGTAAACGCGACGATGTCTTACGAGCTCATTCAGGCTGTCGCCGCTGTCAACGAGCCAGTTCCACAGGAATTCAATTTACGGACGCGTAACGCCGATATTTGATTTATTCGGCTGGTGACGCGTGGCCGAAATAGAGATCCGCGCGCTCCATTATTCTTTCGCGGGGTCGATGCGCGTCACGTCCTCTCTCGCCTATCCCCCGCTGTTTGTTTCGTTTTTCACCGCGTCCTTTTTGTCCGCCAGCTCCGCTCGCAATCAACGCCCTTTGTCTCCCTTAAACTCGACCAGCGTCCAAAAATCCGCTCGATGAGAACCATCGCCGCGCCGGTACCAGCGATAAATTCCGATCGAGATTCATCACGGGACATTGCTGTCTAACTGCATGAACTGTCTACGCTTTCGTGGCAATAGGATTCGGATCACCTCGAATCGTTTCGAGCGCGAACGTGGGACGAGCAATTCGAATTCGATACTCGAGCCTCTTCGAAACTCTGAAAGTCTTCGCAGCTCTTGAGAGTCTCGCAAGTCTCAAGAATCTTGGGAATTCTAAAATTTGTTTGGAATTATTATTTTTCATTGCTGCAATTTGCTTGTCTCCTCTTTTTAAAACACAATGTTTGCATACGGTTAATCGTGCATTGGGTCCATTTCTGGGTGAATGGTTCCCAGTTACCCAAGTCGCTTCAGCATATTTCAACCCCACTCTTCTCAGACGCGCAAACGCTCGCCTGATACCATCGATATTGCACGTATCCGTCCCATCGATAACCCCTTGACATTGCACATTCCATAGAGTGGCATCGTCTCGGGGTAGCCGCGTAGATCTCGCCGCGTACCGTTGCCGTGATGTCGCGGTGGCCGTCGTCGTCCTAATTATACGTGTTTCTCCGTATTTCTGGAATTAGACTGCGGATGGGGCGCGGCGCGGTTGACTCTCTCGCGAGCTAGAGCGGAGGCGTGCCTCCTAAGCTCAGTCGCGCGTGATCCACCTCGAATCGCGCATTCATCCACCACGGGAAGAACCCACTTTACGTGGACCATTTGGTCGCGCCTTCGAAGCAACCGGGCTCGTCCGATGGGGCGACCGCGTAGGCATCGATCCGTGTACGCAGTACCGATCGATCGTCGATCCAGCTGATCGAGGAACCGTCTCGAAGCTCGCCGCGATCTATCGCTCTCCAGGAACGCTTCAGTACTCTTCCCCGCTCCGTTCTTGGGCGAATTTCTCTCTGAGTATACGAAAAAAAAAGCTATTTTCGAGCAGACACGAAAATGAGTACACGAGTGGGTTTCGCTGTTTCTTTGGTCTGAAAGCAGGGGCTGTGAACTAGTGTCTGAGATAGGGCGTAGTGAACACCCGTATTTCTGACTTCTAAAGTCGAAGCTACAGAGTACTCTCGACAGACCCTTCCAGTTAAGTGATCGCTGTTTATTTCGACTCGAAAGCAGAGCTTGTGAATTAGTGTCCGAATATTGTAGAAATTCCAACAGATACGAGCAGTGACTCTCCCAGCTTCGATCGGTAGTGTTCCTCGATCAGGCCATCGACACTCGCGTCAGAGTCGCCCACTGAAGGGTTGTCGTTCGAGGATCGAGACCGTTCGAGTGCCTGCCGCGAACCAGTGAATAGGATTACGATTTTTCTCCCCTGCTGATCCTGCACCGCGGTCTGAGTGAGGCTGTGAACGGAAAGAGGACCGCCAGCAGCCGCCATGGCGACCACGCAAGTCTTCCAGGACTGGGACTCGCCCCACGAGACCATCAGCTCCATGACCAGGACAAGCACCACGCGTAAAACCACCACCACGAGGCGAGAGGTAAGGGAAAACAAGGAACTCGAGGACTTCTGTTCGTTCCAGCGGAGAAACTGTGAATTTTGATAGCTCAGGCCAGAGAGCGGGCTTAGTGTGGATTTATTTGAGACGCAGAATAAGTTTGGAAGCTGGTTAGCCAGCTGTTTACCATCGCATGCGTGTTTCTGGTCGACTTAGGCGGTGCAGGCTGTTATTGCTGGCGCAGGCTTCTAATAGCGACGCACGCGCGTCTCCAGAAACGTAATTCCTCCGAGTTCGAACCAAAGCACTCGAAAAGCTTGGAGGCGATTGTTTTGGAAATCGATCGCCATTATTGGCCGTAAATCTTCCAGTATAAATTCACTCAAGTTTTACGGGAGAATTTAATCGCGCTATCTAAATTTCTTAAGTTTGATTGAAGCTAGCGTTACGTTCCTCTTCAGCCATTGCGGATTTTATGGATGCCATTATCGTTATTCTTTGCAATCATCGATTCCCATATTTATCGTGTCAAAAATATCGTGCAACTGAAAAGCACGCTACTTTTCCATCCATGACAAGTTCGTTCACTTAGTCACCTCTTTATTTCCGTTCGCAATTAATCAGTTCGCTAATAACTAGTCCAGAGATCGCGCGCAGCAGTTCTATTAACCGTCTGCGCGCGTTGCATCACACCCAGAACCGGGACCCGCGAGGATCGAAATCGAATTCACCGAAATAATCGTGCTCATCGCTCATCTTTTAATTCCGCCGCGGACCTTCTGGTCAAGAAACGACCCAGTTAAATAACGCCCGCGGCTGTTGCATCCCCAAGACCTACATGCGTTTTGAAAATGCAAATCGACGTTACTGCGCGCGGGACCACCCTAAAATTAGACGCGATCAAACGCATCCGATCCGGCGCCCAGAAAATTCCAAGTAACATTGTGCGATATTCGCGGAACGGCACATGGTCTCCTCCGTTTCGTTCGCGTATGTCGGAAGGTTGTCGTATAGGCGAGCAACGTCTAGAGCTGCACATCCGTTACATAACGCACGCTCGATCGATACGATTCGATAAACGAAGCGCAAAAGCGATGCACCTGGGGTGCATCGTTTGAAATATGGCGACGAATTAGGGCGCGTCGATCCGTCGATGGCTCGCGACGCGAGCAAGGGATGGTCTTCCGGTTCTGCCGCGGCCTCGAGCCTTTTCCCACGTGGAAAATCGCGCGAGACGTATAAACGTCGTATTTGACGCAGCAGTATTAAGACGCAGAGATGTGCTGCCTTGTAATTATCGTCGTTGGCGGACGGTTGCTCGATGGATGGAGGGCCAGTAGTTTCTGATGCATGAAATTGTTGCTGTGTGGAAATCGGATGACTCAAGAGGGATATTGCGGTGCGTGGCTGACTTGGCGCGCCAGGAATCATTAATATTTCTAGTTTTCGGTCGTATTGTTGTTTATTAGCGCTTGGATAGTTATAACGGTACGCTGGTGTATAGACGGATGATTCTAGTAGCTGAGATGGAGTTGAATAAAATGGCGCTACAGGGGGTTGGAACTTGTTGCACCGTTCTACTGCTGATTTTAGTTGGCGAACGTAGACCAAAATCGCTTTAGATAGGTGTTTGTGTCATATATTTGCTGTGTCTAAAAAATATCCATCGTGGGATGAGAGATTCTCAACTGCAACGAAGGTGCTAAAAAAATGACTTTGCACCGTTCTGGAGGGCTTCAGATATCCGAGAAAACACCGTTTAAAGTATTAAAATAAATGGCATAATAATAGTAATCGTGGCAGAAGAGTGGACGCGATAATTTGCGTAACCAAAGCGGAGTTTTTGGAAACGGCATTCTTCGCTAGGCTCCTGCGTTTATAGGAGCGTTGCCAGGAGCCAAGGTCGATCTGTCGCTACCAACTAAAACAGTGATAAACACTTGTGAAAATCGTGAACAGGATGAGTAATCTCGATGCTGTTCATTGTCTGTTTCTCTAGGTATTAGCGACAGTGAAGAAGTATCGTGATTTCTCTTGATTTCACGTTCAATTTTGCGTCAACGTTAAAAGAAGCGACAGAGGAACGCTAATGAGAGACTCTTGTAGTCTTCACGGTATCGCGGAGCAACGTCTGGATGTCTACTTAATTTCACACTTTTCAACATTTGTTGATTCGCTTTCATACGAGAGAAGTTAGAAAATACTGAAATAGTACAAATTTAATGGATTTACTGAAGCATTGAGAGTTGTATACGATGATTAAATCGGGAGAACTCATGGACGGTATATCGTGGATAGAAACAAACAAATTTGTATTTCACCGGAAGGTTGCGTAATCGTAGAAAGAACGTGACGAGTTACACATCTATGCATAACATTTGGTAGGAATTTTGTAAGAATTATTATTTCCGGCGTGCTTGGAGCATTGTTTGGACGATCGTACAGTACATTTCGAACGCGTCATTGGAACTTCATTTGTCTGCGTCGTCGTTGCCAATTTCGGGGTCATTTTTAAACGGCGTCGTAAGTTAGACATTATTTAGTTTAATCGTAATGAAAGATCGGAATTTGGAGCAGTGGAGCGATGCCATTGTTGGCAGGACAGGGACGATCTTTAGTGCACATCGCAATCGTGGAAGCGCTTGTAATCGAGAAACAAATTTTATTTAGAAAATTCCAAGCCAATACGGTAACGCGGCCATAAAACATCGCGTATCACCTCGAGAATCGCTAGTTTGTTAAATCCTGCGATCATTCTGTATCAGTTTAATACTGCTTACATGCATCAGTTCTTAACTAGAACGAAATTCGAATTTTTAATTAATATTCCGTCTAATTGATCCGTAAGAAGTAGTTTAGCGAATATTTACAAGGTCCACCGCGATTTCTGGATTGCTTTAGCGATGTCTATTTTACGGTACTGCGAAATGCAAAAATCGCAGGAGTCGGCGGAACAAATCTTCTCTACTAAGTAGACAATTTATAAAAAAAAAGGAACACGTTTATCTTAATTTCTCGTGTTTACTGACAAATAAATCCATAGATCGTACGAATTTAGGCAGCGAAGTAAAAAAAGAAAACAATGATGAATAACGCTCTTGAAGAATAACTGCTGAGGCAACCTTGATGATTCATCGCGGTGGAGGGAACGACTGGAACTTACACGCGCTATTACATGCTTTTTATATCTTTCATATCGCGCCTCCTATTCTCATAACCGTGGAACAAAAATCTGAGTAAGCGATTTCATATTTCCAAGCATAAAGAGCCACCCAATTGGTTATACGCTGGTTAATAGTGGAAATTTCTGGAGCGTACATGTTCCGCGCACACGTTCCAAGCTAGGCCCATTAATTCAACGCTTTGGCAAAAATTATGAGAGCGATAAGGAGCCCAGCTACGGCTTCGACGCTCTTTTCTATTTCGGTTTCAACTCCTGCGTGCACGCTGGCTGTTTTTCTTGGATGGTCCCGCGCAAGTTCTAGACGCGCGCCATAGCTGTGTCGATGAGATAAGTGATGCCTCTTCTGTTTGTCCTGCGCCATTATATCTGCGATCTGCTATTCTAGATTAATCGTGCTATCGTTCGAAATCATCCACTTCCGCTGTTCAGGGTTCTTACCAATAGAAAACATTTCTAATCTTTTATTTTTGCTAACCAATACGGACGATGCGTGTTACGAAGTATATCGCCACATGGTACCATTGCAGCAATAACTCGTCGACATTCGTCGAAACGAAGTGATCGAGATATGAAAGAAACGCGTCGCCAGAGATTCAACGCAGATTCGTATCGCATGCTGTTGCTCGGCTTGATCGCAGTTTCTTGCGCAAAACTGAAGCGAATTATAATTGTGCTCGACGTCCACGGCAAAGTGCCATTCTAGTCTTATCCTGAATCTCCTGGCGCAACGCTCGTGATCTTTGGAAGAAATCTCGACGTGCCTTTATTTATCATTTCGCGGCGTGTTTCCTGTACGACATGAAAGCGCGTGACAGGCCTGCATCATACCTGCCAAGTGGGAGGGCCTTTTTCAGCCGAAATCACTTGATGCGGTTGGATGGTCGATCGACCTCTCTTTCTACCGGCTAACGCTAAACATCCTCCGCTGTTAGCACGGTTGGATTCGTATTATTTATTGCGCCGTTGAAATATGAAGAATTATCCAATTCCTTATTGTTTAGTGGCGGTGCAGGGTTCTGCTGCTTGGAAAAGAATTATTGCGCGATAAATAAACGCGCCAAATTGCCTACAACCTCGATGGATACGTGACAAAATGAGTTGCAGAAAAAAGGAGTTCAGAGTTTCGTCTTGCGATACGAAGTACGATTGCATAGAGATACTTGTTGAGATGCCTCCTCTGGAACGGAACGAACGACACTTTCCTCTGCAAAATGAATTCAAACGTGCAACGAAACGTTCGCGTGGCAAACAGATCGCCGCAGAAATGAACATCGAGTACGATAAAGAAGTGCCTCGCACTTTTATTCCGAAGTGGCACTCAGACGCAGAGGGCGCGCCAAAGGATTGGCAATAGGGTGATTCGTGCGAAACGGAAACGCGACGGAGGAATCTCGTTCGCGAATGGGGACCTTAACTCGACGGACAATCGCTGTCAGAGAAGAATACGCTTATTAGAAGAGAATAACGCCGTCGGATATAAACGCCTATTTCGAGTGGACGGATCGCGGCGGCAAAAGGCGGTGCAGCCGCGGCCTCTGGAAATAGAAGAGTGACACAAGAGTGAAGGCCTGCACCGCGCGAGAGCCACGGGATGCACTGTAAAGTTGCTTATTTTAAATAGGAGCAACGTCGACGCCGAGGCCTCTGCCTCTCGCGAAGGCTCCGCCGATGGAAATAGCGGAGGTCGTCTACGAATTATGCGTTACAACGTTTACACGTGTTTCGCTTCGGAATCGCCACCACGGACAGGGACTTTCCATTACCTTCCGCAATTTCAGAGGAACTAAGTTTCGAGCCGCCCCCACCGCGACCCTCCTCCGCCGCGACGCTGAATCGATTTCACTTGGGACTGTATCACGACTCCTTGGTAATTGCTGCAATTTATCACGCACGCTAACTATAACAAAATAACTATACAATTAGATAACTAAAAAAGTAATATTTGTATCAGAAATTGCATCTTCTTTGCGATTCGTGGTACGTTTGAAGGGAGACGAACTCTAGTGATAGACTTTAGCACATTGCGTACGTAACAGGTGTTGGATTCTCGAATCGTAGTACAATTATAGTAAGAAACTTTAGCTACCACTGTACAGTATCGAAACGAATGCCGTGTTGCGTGCAAAATGGCGTTCGGAGCTACCAAGGACCATTAAACCCGCTGATTCTGTTTTTAATACAAATACATAAACGAAATTTGAAAATCCTGCCAGAAAATTTGTTTCGCTGCTCTCGAAAGCGTTGAGCATAAATTTCCGCGTCCTGTCATATGCAAATCGAGTTGTCATGTTAAGTGGATCCGAGACAACTTAATTTACCGTGTTTCATATTTTACATTTTGTCCGACGACTCTGCGCGGCTGCGTTTCTTTTCCATTCCGAGGGAGCGTCTAACAGCGGCGATCTGGCCGCGCTTAATTGGTGATTTTGCAAATTGCTGAATTTCTAAATCATTAATTCGACCCGTAAAGTACAGATCGTGGCAGTAGAACGACGCCGTTTGTGGTCAGACGCAGCAGCGGCTTCTAGAGCGTGACTGATACCTCGAGCGACCTCGAATAACCTTGCACCGCAGGTTGTTGCACTGACATTTGATCTTGCTGTCGTTAAAAACCGCGTGAACGATACGATACAATGAGAAAGGGTAACAGAACACGTTCTGAATTATCTGTACTCATTGTGCGCTTCGAAATATGCGTCAGCGAACGAATCGAAAGCGTGGATTCTAAATTATATCGCGTGGAAGTTTAATAGTCTGCCTGGAGTTCCGGTGATGCGCCCAAGACTCTTGTTAGTTCGCGAACTTGCAAGTTTTAAGAGCATTTCGGGTAATGCGTTCTTGAATATTACACATTTATTTGAGGGGACTAGTTCGTAGGACTCTGGGGGCGTGGTATATCATCATGGAATGCATTTCGTATTTTCGTGTCCCGTAATCAAAGTACTGCAACGTTTCTATCTGTTAAGCAAATAGCTGTCTCGTGGAAGTAGAAGAAGTTTCGAACTAATAAACATAACGTTGCGCTCGACATTGCCTCTATAATTCTCGCAAGTATCCGAGACGTCTTCTTTCCAAATTCGTCAGCATCGGATCCATTCAGCAAGAATTCTCGATTCACAGTGCGCCGACTCGAGATCAGGGCAATCTCAGCGATTAAAAGAACGCCAAAGCTGTACCATTATCGTCCAAGATGTGGTATCAGGACAGCGTAGCGGTCTTCCTTCAGCGTCAAGGAACACGAGTACCTCAACAACTTTCGCTGCTCAGTACATTCTATCCGATGTTATCTTTATGGTTCTCGGAAAAAGCGAAGAACAACCACCCGTTTCATCTCGAAGCCACGCGCTTCTCTCCGTGGAAACCGACGGTGGCCGTAAACCAGCGCCCGTTCTACGTCGTTTAACGCGACCGGAAAAGAGCGTTCACCAAGATCCACACAGCGGCGCTGATAATTAAGCCGCGTTATGATGCATCGTTCCCGCGCGGCGATGCATCATCCGCGCGGATGATAAACGGACGCGGGACAACGCGAGAGGACTCACCCCCCCGCGCCGGATAAAACGCGCTCCGAGAAATCTGGAAATAGAAGGGACCAAGCCTCCAACGGACGAAAGGATTTATAGTTGGGTTTCAAAGGGGGACCACCTTCTGGCCCCGTGGCAGCCTTCTTCGAATTGACTGCGAATACGACTGCGAGTCGTTCTTGCGCAGCGATATAACCTGGAACGCGATGGACGCTGGTGGACACGGTTGACTGTACTAGACAAATGGCGGACTGCGCACGTGGACATCACTTTTCGCGATGGAATCTCGCGGCTCGAATCGTGCGAGAGCAAAGAGCGAACCGTGTCGAGCTGGCGAGGCCATCGAGCCGCGAGCCAGATCAAAAATCTTCTGTTATCTGCTGGCGAAGCGTTGCGAGCCTTGGGTCGGTTATTTACTGTCCGGCTGAACTGTCAATTACGCCTGCGAAGGCAGAACCACGCGAGTCGAGAGGGAGAGCTTCTGCGAGGAAAATTGAGCCGCTTTTGACTCTTGCGCGCTGCATACTGGACCAGTCGTGGTAGCCGCGATCGTAGAAAGCATCCACGCTGATTAGGAAGACCATCGTGGTTGAGAATAGACCACTGGCGCCGTTCGAACGGCAAACATGGTGTTACTATTTGAGGATGCAAACACTAATATTGGAACCTTGAAGGCGTCAATGTCTCACGTTTGCGTTGGTACAAAGTAGCACGGTTTGCTGCTCTGTGGAACAATGGTTTTGTCAAATTTCAGGACGAATAGTATTTTACTCGCAGAGTAAATAGCTCAGAATTCCGTGGCTATTACGAGCTCTCGATAGTTCTAGCTGGTCGGTCGTGCGGTTATTATGATCATAAACAGCTTTGAGGTGCTGTTTCGGGGTAGAAAAACGGACCGTAAACCTCAGGTTTGACCGCGTGGGTGACTGACGTTTATGACGGGTAGGCTTCTGCTAGTTGGCCAGAGAATTGTACATTATTAGTGAATTTTGTGCATCGACAACGGATTCCGCTTGTCAGTTGTGTCCGGTGCGGTATTTTGGCAGCGATGGTCCGCACATTTTCGCACTTCGGTGCGCATCGTAAATGTTCGATGCGATCGGCTCTACGAGCGTGCACAAGGTGCGTCAAAATATGTGATATTTTAAGAGGAGCTTTTTATGAAAGGGCGAGGATCGTTTCTTTCGAAATATCGAACGATGGAATCAAATGAAAAAGGAAATGAACCAGTGCGTAATCGAGGATATAATTTAGCGATTAAATTAATGTCAGCTGAAAATATTTCAAAAATGGTATCGAAATATTTCAAGTTTAGGCGAGGAGGGTATCGTCGCACCTGCGCGGCTCTTTCACGATGCTTATTTAACAGATTACTTTCTGCCGATTTTTACAATAAAGGGGGACTTCCTGCTGAAATATCCTGTCGTTGCGTCGAGCGTGATAAAAGCTTAATATCCAGACAGGGGAATTAATTTTCATTTGCGTAGTAAAGTCGTCTTACGGGGAATGAGTAAAATAACTGTTCAAAACGTGAAATTTATGATTCACGGGACGATATTACGGTTATAATTCTTTTACTTGCCGCCACTTGAGATACCTAATCTTCTGCGCTGTTACGGTTCGCCTTTAAACGCGAGAATTATTGCCGCACGGTTTATTTGCCCGCTTTATGCTGCTTATATCATAGATTGTTCTTTGGTCATTTCCTGGGGAAATATACATAGGGAAATTGAACGTTTTTTACTTGGAATTTCATCTTTAAGCGTCAGACCAGAGTAATATGGCTTTAATCTTTTATCGCGGGAGGGTTTTGTGTTTACTGGCACGAGTCGCAATTTATTATCCAATTTGTAGCACCCCGCTCTGTTCTGGTCCAAACATATTATGCTATTATTGTAATATTCTAATATATACAGATTATGTAATTTATTGCTGCCTCTGCAAAATTTACGAAACCCTTCGACGAGTCACGGAATTACACAGGATTAAAGCGAAGGCTCGCCGCGTTCGAAAGGGTAGAATTTTTTAAGTCAATCTTCGTGAGGCGAACGGATTTCACGCTGGTCACGCGAATCCGTCACTGGCAGCGTTTTGGACGCTCGATTAAAAATATTCCTGGACACGCTGTTCGGGTGAAGATAAACGCAAACGAAGATCAACATTTCACAAATTTCGGAACAACTACCAAGCGCGAGGCGCGTGTTGGAGGTGAAATTATTCCTAGACGAAAATGTCTACCGGTACCTCTTCCAAAAATATGTCACGATTAAACGATTTCACGTAGGTACATAAACACCATGTCCAAAGAAACCATTATTCAAGCCGCCGCATTAATCTTGTCGCGCAACCTCGTTCAACCCCCCGGGTCTCAGAATTCTTATGTCCAAACTCACAGCGCCCACCGCTGGATTCTACGGATTTAAAATAGACTGGCGCAAAAAAAAAAGAAAAAAAAGAAATCGCCAGGCAGAAACGAGGCATCCAGTGCGCGCGTCAAACGAGTCCGCCTCTCGATTCTTTGCCGTGGAAAAAGAGAAGAACCGCGGCGACCATTCCGTGTCAGAGTACGCGACATCTGGCATGGAACCGAGGCAGAAATAACGTCGTAGAAACGAAAGGAAAGGAACGGAACGTTGCGCAACCAAGTTTACGGATCCTCCCGTTAGTTTCTTTTTTTTTCCTCCTCGTGAAACGAACAGTCTGGCCGATCAGACTTCGATTAGACATCGTGGAGACGTGTGGCGTCTCGTCTGTAGACACGCGTCGACGTGGTTCGCAGAGCGTAGGGGTAGCTTTTACGCGGCTCTGTAAACTGTTCGTAGGACTTCTGTTATTCGTTTTAAGTGAAAGGTGGAGGATGGTGTTTAAGACACGATCTCTCGTGGACAGGTTTAATAACTTTTAATTAGAAAATGCATAATCGTATGCATAATTATACGCGTAGGAGAAAGTGCTGGGTGGAAAGTTGATTGATGGAAAGAATGCATAGGTCGTATAGATTTACGATTATAAATAATTTGCAAAATAACCACAGTTTATAGACTACACAGACTTTATACGCAGATAAGTGTAGACACTCTATCCCTAACAAATTAACAGCCAAGAAACATTAATTGGACATCGGTACAAAGTTTAGGCTTTTTGGCAGTTATCAACATCTGGCACCATTTATTTGGCGCTCATTTTCACGAGCGTATCCCCCTTGATTCCTCGATACTGCGGGGGATTAAAATCCCATTTGAAACCTGGCAATACAACCGAGTCATCCCATAGTAGACCATTGAACTCGTATTTATTGAAACGTTCTCGTATTTATTGAAACGTCAACCCCTTTCTCTCCTCGCTATGTCCATACGTTTCATAAAAGTATAACGATAATAATACCCAAAGAGGCAGAAAAAGAACGCTCGATTCAACAACCCCCATCAGCCAGACTCTGCTCGCAACAAAGTCATCGTACCCAGACTCGCAGTCGACCAAGGATCCGTGGAGTGCATCAAAATTAACCGTGGAGTGCACGAAGCGCTCGAGCAAATAAACGGTGCAACGGTTACGCCTCTCGTTTCGCGAGTCGAAACAGGGGCCTGGCGAAGGAGCAGCGGGTTCTCGAGCAAACGGCGGATAAAAGAATTATAACCGTGAGATCGGCTTTTCGGATCGTAAGGTCCGGTTCGTTCCTCCTGAGCGGATGCTCAAGGAAAGACGAAGGGGTTGGAAGAGCGGGGGTGGCGAAGGAGGAGCGCTCAGCGCGCGGATACGCGGCTTCAACGAAAGTTGAACCGGGAAAAATTGTTCTCAGCCCTGGTGCCGGATAAATCGCTCGTATTTTTAACGCGAACACGCTCGAAAACGTGGCTAGGTACGTTCAACAGTCGGCCAGCAGCTGCTCGGCTCGCTTTATTTTTTCATCGCCGCTAGCGTCAATATTATTATTGGCTCGGAGGAACTCGCCGATCCGCGAGGATTTTCGCGAGCTGACTCGCGGAATTGGGTCGAAACACTCCCGTCCATCAATGAAACTTTCTTGCGCGAGAAGAATACCTTGGCTAGGAGGCTCTTCTCGCGTACGCGAGGGAAGAGGCGATTTTAACGCAGAGGGATTAAGGGGGTGTTTCGGTGGATGTTTGGATTTCATTCGTACCGCGAAGAACCTGGCTATCGATATCTTTGATATTAGTGAACCATTTCTTCCCTTTTTTATTGTACTTTAGAAGTATTTTAATTGTTCCTCCTCGACTGTCGTTTCATATGCGAAGGGGTTGAAATGATCGCATCTTCGACAATTATTGAAATTTCCAAGGAATTCTTTCGCACACACGTTATACATATTTAGACAACGTAGCGATTAGACTTTCCACGTTTTTCGACGTTTCAATTCATCGCGCTTTCTCGCTGCCAAGACTCACCCTCGACTAATACGCGACTCTCGAAGGCGTTTCGCAGGAAACGCGGACGCGACAGCTGGTATTCGCGTGTAAAGCAACGCGTGCAGCTTGCTCTGCACGACAGAAAAAAGTTCCGGTGGAGGTCTCGGGTCTTTGATCTTTCCTCCGCGAGGAGAGACGCTGTAAGACCATTATCCCCCGCGCATCCCCCGACTGGCGTTCATAAAAATACATCCGCGAACAGCGCCGCTATTTCGACCCGCCCGATCGATTCACGGGCGTATTTTCAGATTACGTGCGACCTTGGTCGATGAGAATACCTCGCACTTCCCTAGTCGTAAACGAATGGTACTCGTGGAAAAAGGAACTCGTGGATCTTTGTCAAGGAATACTCCCTCGTCGACCCTTCTTCCCCTCTTTGAAGTTTTTATTCGTCGATCGTACATTTTAAAAATTGGAATGCGCGAACTTGAAGGTTTGATACGTTAGACTATTTTATGGGCGTGGTTAATGATACTTTAAAGCAGAGATGCGCAGTCCTTTTTTTGTCAGTTTGAATATAGTCTGTGCTAAAATTGTAAGAAAGAAGTGTCATTCTTGTGGTGTCTATACATTCATCGATTCGCAATTAGTTTATTCTCAGCAATTTAGATTTTTTTAATAACTGAAATTAATGAAAATACATTGGAGCGACGTTCGAAGAACAGAATAGCGAATGCGCTATTATCGGTCATCCATATTCATTAATTGCTTCTCTGGTAATCATTATTGCTTGACGTTGATAATCATTATTGATTGCACTGCACAGCGTACATTATCATGATGAAACAATACTCCTCTTTTGTTCGCTAAAGAAATTATGTCGCAATACTTTGTTCGTTGCATATATTTGACAAAGTCTGAAGTCCTTGACTAGGACATTAACAATTATTCTATAGAATTACCCCAAATGACGGAGAATCGCACTTAATTCACATAAATGGAATTATTTGGACAAAACGTGGAAAATAGGGAGGACTTTTGCAGTCGTCCAATATTCGAACGTATAAATAAATTAGAAGAAGTCAGCAGCAGGGCGGGTCGAATGCAATGGGTGCGAGAGTGGCAACGTTGATCTGGGTTGATTGGCACGTAAATAATCCTGGGTGTCGATCCGATTTAAATTTAGCGCCGACAAATCTGGGCCCGCACTGGTGCACCCGGAAATCGATCACGAAAATGGCTCGGACGTGTCTCGAGGCGGTCGATGAATGCCTGGCGATTGTTTAATCCTCGCGACTTCTTAGCTCGAGGAACCGCGCGTACAGCTGACGCTGAGTAATATTTCATTTTTGATACAAGCCAGCTAAAATTATTCGACGTTTGAAATGCAACAAAAAGACGTTTCGTAACAAAACGAGGGCTCGTAAACAATTTTCTGATTCACGATTTTGATTTATAGAAGTAACTCCCAAGCATTCTTCTTCTGACCACTTCGAGTGGCCTCTATGCGTTTCGTGGTTCGTATAAAATGGTCGCTTAGGCTGTGGCTTGGTCCACATTCGCGTCGCTCTGGAGGAAACCCCGCGGAACCATGGAACCAGAGTGCAGCGCGGAATTGGCCATTTTCCATGCGACTTTCGATCGTCGATCGAGCTGCTCCGATCTGTTGATAGGACGTAAATGAGACTAAACAAAACCGCATCCCGCTTTCACGAATAGACATTTACGATTAACTTTACTTACGCGCGGTACGTTTAAATGGGTTCGAGGAAGAATTTTGCCATTGGATTCTTTGAAATGTTTATTTACTGTGGTGTTCATCGTGTACTTCAAAGTGGAAAGTATCGGGAGTGCTTAAGGGATGCTAAAAATATAGATTTACAGCGTCGAATTGGAGATGTGATTTTTCACGAACGTTAATCGTAAAAGACTCATCCAGTGCAAAATAAGTCGGATATGAATCATTTTCGTCAATTCCGTTTTTACAACTCTAAACAATTTTTTATTTCAACTTCTCATCTACAGTATTTGCAAAAATATCGAATCAGCATACACATCGACAGTTCGAGTCACCAATTCGATCCCTCTCGCGATCAGACCTCGTAAATCGATCCGTGTTCGATCGACTGACTCACCCCTCATCGAGATTCTCCTCGTTCCACGTTGTCCCGTCTTTTCGAGGAGAATAAAAGCCTCGATCGTCGCTGACAACGGCTCGTTCCTTCCCTCGATCGCTTATTCACAGCCGGAAGTTTCCATCCATTATCCATCCAGGCGCTGCTACAACACTGCTTCCAGGTATCAATTCGACGTAGCGATGAATTCGACTGACAAAAGGGGCGAAATAAAATTCCACGCGCGTCACACTCGCACGCTTCGTAATAAGCCACGCGAGAACACGGTTTCGTGCGACGCTTCATCGTACTTTTGGCCTTGGGCTGCTAAGGATAAGCCATTTCTCTTGTCGTGGTTCTTGCGTACCATTTTCGTACAAAGACGCGTCACTTATTCCATTCTCTGTTTATTCCAGAAATCGAGGGATTTGCGAGAGTTCGATCGACGAGACAGACGAATGATATATAAATTAGCAGAAAGTGCAATGAAAAAATATCGATTGCAGCGTGAAAAGTATTTTAGAATGCTCATTTGAAATATCGACTATATTATGGCTAGTTCTAAGTAGGAGGAAGAGGGGTTGTAAATATTTTCAGAGCTCGCGCACGAGCAGACCGATCGAATTCTCATTGGGCCGTGAAAATGGAATTACACGGGGGAATTTAAATGCCAAAGAATCGTTCGTTTAAATATCTAACCGAAGTCGTGGGGGCCAAAAATTCGTAGAATTCGCGCGATTCCGCCAGCTGGTACCGCACGAATGGAATCCCGCGGATCCGTTTCCCAGTTCAATTTCGTTCATTAACCCATGTGTTCCGCGATATTTCATCCTATTAACCACGACGTTAAATACGATATTATTATAGACGGACACCAGGCATTCATCTTATACAAATTTAGTCGTAATACCGTTCCGCCAGCCAGGTGGAATGTAGATTTAATTCAACGATTCGGTTAATTATCCCTGAATTAACCGCATATTATTCTCTGGCTTCCTTCAATGCGACTTATCGCTCGCGCATTAACGTCCGTTGAATTTGCGTTGCCCGATCAAAAGTGAACGGAATTTAGTGTGAAAGTTGATCAAAAGCCGCTTAATATCCCGGGACAGGGAAAAGTGGACTCTCGAGCGACGGACATTGAAAACGAACGGCTCATTTATCCATCCGCCGCACGTCCACGGACAAAGAACGAATTTTTGGGTTAATGGCGCATCGTCGTCGCAGTATTTTCACATTCCATTCCGTTTAGCATTGAACGGGCACGCGCATCGTCCGCGAAAAGCCTTGCTCCGCATTCTGTCGACGAATCTATCTCGGAACGCATCTCGGATGCATTCGATACGCTTCTAGATGGACGTAACCCTCCGTCTCTCTCTCTCTCTCTCTCTCCTATCGTAGACGAAATTAATAGACCCTGAGAACGCATTGGTCACCGCGTCTAATATCGTCAACAGGCTAAATGACAGGCGGATTCTCGTCACGCGGATCATTCGATCGTTCGTCGCGCGTCGATATCGATTACAGTGGATTCTGAGCGTTGATTCGCCGCTAAAGTGGAGGAATAGGGTGTCCGTCTGTGATTATTGGGTGAGCTAAGTAGACAGAGGTACTGGCGATAGTAATTCTGTGGTGCAATGGAGGAGAGGGTTGAGCAGAAAACAGACTAGAATCACCATTAAGATTATCAGATTAATCTCGCGTTCTTTCTGGGAAATTGGCTTCGAATCACCTTTTCATTTCACCATAGAATTAGTCGAGCAATTTGAAGAGTCCATGTGGATGTTGTTTTTACGATTCATCTGCTGGCACAACTGAAATTTACCGATTCTCCACGCAACTTGTGATTTCTCTTGTTGGGTTGACAGCTGCCAGGAGATCTGGCGGTACGAGTCAGACAAGAGCTTCAGATATTCGCGTATTTTAATTTAGACTTTGACACAGTGGTTCTTGGAATTTGTCGGAGAGTTTGTCGAATAGCTCAGTGAAAAAGTCTGGCGATTAGCAAAGATAGCGATCGATATAACGCGACAGCGTGCGCAATTAAAAAATAATTTTTTTTTGAGTACGTAGTATCTGCGATATATATATTGATAACCACGGACAATATATTGTTTTGATTAGCAACAGGAAAACATAATGAAAGAGGTTTGTAGCTCATTGCCAAGATAGCGCCCTCATTGTGATTCACAGTTTATATCTTTTCTGAAGTAACACAATAGTTACCATTTCTCATACTTTCTTCTTTTAGAAAAGTAAACAAAAGGTCGTTATCAAAAGTATTTGAGCGTTCCTTATTAAGAACAATAGAGGATGTCAAAGGAATTCCATTGTAGCTTGCTCCGGAAATAAGTATACGAAATATTGTTTAAACATTCTTTTATTTCAACTTACACCTGTTTTACTGATTACATTGTTGACGAATACTGATAACAATTTTCGCTTGTAGTTCGATTTTTGCAGCCTTCCTTTTCAAATTTTTCTATGCAAACCTGCTTGGCGACTTGTCGTTCGGATAAGGGAAACAGGAACGAGTCAATAATTGCTACAGATAATTTTCTTGGTGATAGTGCAACAATAGAACATAACATTACCGTATGACGATAAGCAAAGGCGATAAGATTCATAAACTACTTACTGGCATTAAAGAAATAAATTCGAACGCGTACTCTGGACGTCTCTGTTTTCGCTAAACGCATAAACACCCGCAGCTCACGCATAACAGTAGATATGTAAATGACAACGTATGCATTGCTCGAACGACGCAATAAATATTTCCAATTCTGCGTATTCAAATGTTGGTAAAAAGTTCCCCCAGGCGGAACGATATCGATATTTCTGCCAAACGGTCGACCGATCGATTGAACGAGGGCAAACGATTTAGTATGGCCGAATCGAGGCGTCATTGGTCCCGATGCGTTCCATGGGTCGATCACGATCGCCTGGAACAGTTCGCCACCCATCCGTGGGAAACTAACTCGAAAAGGTCACTATGGTGTACTTTTCCCTCAGGCTTCGTTACGATGTATTGTTGTTTGCGTTGAAACGGCGCGTGCAATTAATTAACAGGCTCCACGTGCTGACCTCGTTTGTTGTAAAAAAAAAAAAGAAAAGATTGAAAAATGGAAAAACAGAATCGTGAATGAGAGAACAGCGTCGTTTTTACGGTGGAAAGGAAATGATATTATTTCTAATAACGCGGATACGTGGAAAATGGCTCGACAAATCAAGCCTGGAAAAATGGTACCAGGATGGCGTTGGAAATAATAATTTGGGGTAATAATCTTCTATTATGCTTTCTTAATAAAAT
Source organism: Xylocopa violacea (assembly GCA_963969225.1). Lineage (NCBI taxonomy): Eukaryota > Metazoa > Arthropoda > Insecta > Hymenoptera > Apidae > Xylocopa > Xylocopa violacea. Next base: position 35,516,836 of record CAXAJV010000002.1, read on the forward strand.
GTTAGGGAAATTGTGTGTTTAATGTTTCGGTGCGTTAATGAACGGTGAAAAGAAATTTGCTCTTTTGTCCTTGTTCCGTTTAAAATGGGATAATAACTATGTTAAACGGGACATAATATATTGCTTATTGATAAAGGTATTGAAGATGAAATTCATTGAGTGAATAAATTTGATATATACGTACATAAATTTATTCGGTTAATTTCGCCTACAGTTCCGACAAATAATGCTAATGAAACCCTGCTTAATTTTCGAATACATTTATAAATTCGCATTTAATTTTAAAATACCATAATCGTGCCAAACGAAAAGCCAATCGTATATGACATAATCGATGAAAGAGTGCTATTTAAATCGCGTGCTAAATTTTAATATCTGAATAATATAATGTTAATTATATAACGAGTACAAGCAAAAATATGTAAATGAAATTTTCAATAAAATGTCTGTTTTCTAAGACATTGAAATAAAAAGAATTATTCTGCGTATTGTTGATTACACATGGCCATTTTGAGGACAATTATTCTGCGTTTCTTTCTTACATTCATCGTAACTCTTTCATGGATTACTTTTACGTGTCTGCGTTTTCTTGCGAAAGCAATTATTATTAGTTATCGGCATAATGACGTAAATGGACGATTAAACAACTGAACGGTGGCATTTAAAGTGACATTTCAGTCGATGCGTAATTTACTCTTGGTAACCTGCTGTGCACAGACGCGAGCATTGATTGGAAAATAAGAATTATAAATAGAATACGAATTTAATGAAAGGTAATGACGCGTGCAATATCTGAGACGAATCAGAGGGGCCATTAACCTGGACCCACCTTTTTCCAGTTCATTTGGAATCAGACTTGGCGACCCGATTCTCACGATTATCGCGAATTGTCTATCATTCAACAACTTTCCATCGCGTCGGTGGATCTTTAAGGAAAACAGGAAGTGCATTGTTCATTGCGCACAGAATTGCTCGAGCGTTCAGTCTTACGCGTTTATTCGCCTTCACGAAAGTCGCAGCGAATCGTGTCGGAGTTCAAAGTGATTAACATGAAGTATGCATGTCCCTTGAACACGCATACCAAATACTGTTCAGATGGTATCGTCACACTCTTAGATGGATCGCGAGTATTTTTGTATCTTCTCTCTTGTTCGTCGGTGAACCAGACGGAGGAATCTTGGTACCTTTATTTGGTCATCCTTCGAGCGTTTAATTTAGTTCTGCGTTGCCCAATTAAACGCTAATAATACATCGATTGAGTTAATGCACTCTCCTTAGGCGTACGTTGCTTAATCGCCACAGTCGAGGGACAATAAACGCGGTGTACCGTTTCGGTTCCGTTCAAATTTATCCCACCTTTATTACAAGCAATTACTCGCAGCAAGCGGGAACAGATATGGTGGAAACGCGATAATTCCGTTATCGGTGCATTGCGTCGTCGATACACAGTATGGGAGCAGGAACGTCGTGCAATAACGCGCGCAGAAATTGTTTCACGCCGATAAACAAATCGTTACCCGTCGAGTTCGGAGTGATATCATCTCGCAGACTCGAGGAATGACCTCATCGCACCTACATAACCGCAGTTAGGCAGCGATACAGCGGAAATCGCGGGGTCTTTTGCAAACGCGCGTCTCCTCGCTGGATGGCACATTTTCTCCTCTTTGCAGGCGCGCAACATTCTTTCGATTAACGTATTCTTCTATGCAGCTGTCTCGTTGCATCATTTGCATAATGGATCGCGAGGATTTATGCCTCTTCTATGCATTCGCGCTTTCTTATTTATTTGTTTATCGTCTGCCCGTGGAATTTTATATTTTCTTCTGTGTCCAGTTGTGACGAATTGCAAGCCATTTTTCTTTTATAAATTGTATAGGTTCGAGTGTTGGATTTGTTGTAATTTTGTAGTGGAGCAGTGAAAGAGTGATCATTCTTTATTATATACGACTAGAAAATTGATTAGGTGACTATTAGGTACGATAAAGTGGAGATAAGTAGAAATAAGTACAAATAGATTCGAGTTGTGACTTGATCTTAAGGTACAGAATTGTCGTTTCCTTATAAAACTGTTTAAATATAGTTAGCATCGAGCGTTGTCAAAACAACTTCGTTTTTATTTCAAGTGAAAGTTAATTAGATAATGTTAATAGCTGCTGGTTTACGTCAGCGGTCTATCAAGATTATTTAACTCTCCAAATTGGTGTGTACAAGTATTAACGTTAATATTATTACATTTAAGAAGAACAACATTACGTTTAACACAAGTAAGACAAATAATAACAGTGTGATATTCATTACAATTCCTAAGACTTGAACTCTTTCACACATCCTCAGCACATAATAGTAGGAGGAATCACAATAAAAGGAACTACAGTTCTCAAGGCCGAGCTCGAACTTTCCCATGACATCACGTTTTATCACTTATCATACTCTTCGTCTATATTTATACACGAGATGTCATCGAACAAGCATAATAATATAATATCCATTCTAAGATATTTTGTTATTTATTTGTTTACATTTTCATGCTTCATTGTTACTAAAAAAGAAAGAGAAAAAAACACGATCATCGTTGCAGAAAAAGCAGGTCGGTCGAAAAACTTTGGCACACAGCCGAAGCGTCGTAAACTTTCATCCCTTCGCTTAAAAATCGCCCTCGAGCGGGGTCTCGCGTTATTGAAAATAAACGCAGGCGATATTAACGCGGATTACCGCCGCAGCGTGTGAAAAGCTTTCGATAGCGGGTGCTCTTAATTGCCAGTGGGCTGGGTAACGATTACGGTCGCGTTTTTCCGAGTGAAAACGTTGAAAAACCGCGGCAAACCGTGTATGGAGACCCGATTGCGCGCTGTGGCCAGTCCAGTGAAAGTCGTTTTGAACGAAATCGCCGGCGGTTCGTACACTTTGCTAGCCGACGTGTCACACGATACCACTACTACCGTATTACTGGTGCTGGTCGTCCTCTCATCGAGCTTCCAGCATAAAAGTCAGTTGTTTAGTAGCGCTCCAACTCCAGAGGACTCGTCTTGGTTCGCGTGCCACTCTTGCGGTGTCTTCCTCGTGCTTCTAATCGCGTTCACCTTACTATCGATCGCACCGTATCGCTCGATACTGGGATCCACGTCGCTGGATCTGGGATCAAAGGTTCGTCAATCGTTTTCTGTAAGTACTTGCCTCTTTCGTTGCGACGAAACCACCCTTAAACAGTATTAGAATGTGACAGAACGTATTGTACAAATTATTGATGCTTGTTACGTATTGTTTTGGTGATATCTATCTGTACATTCGCAGTTATCTGGGAATTGTGTTCAGGTTTTGAAATACATCTCGATTCGGTGCTTTATCTGGTGTAACTATTCAAGGTTGATGACTTAATAGGTCGAGCGGAGAATTGAGTTTAATTTGGATACTTTATACCACTGTGTTACATTTGACGAGGCGGTGTTAGGGCGATAACGATGACATAGTGTTGTTTCAATTTTAGTTGAAGTGCTTGCAGCTCTCGATTAGAACCGAATTCAACTTTTGTCGCAACTGATGCGTTTATAAATCGAACGAGAACAAGGTGCGAAATGCCTGGATTATCAAACGTGGATATTGAATCGCTTCAGAATTCTGCCCTCCCCAAATAAATATCATCGAGAATCGATCATTTTATCGCTAATCAGGGTCGCAGTGATCAGTTGCGGAATATTTGTTATACCATTATCAGAATATTCATTTGTTCTATTACGCCACGTCCTGTGTCCGGTCGACAATTCGCAAAATTCGGTATACACTCGAGTGGAAATTTTCTCGCGGCTGTTCGCGATATTCATAATAGAATATCCATTATTCGCTTTAATAATAGGGTAACGTTAATTAAAAGCAAACAAACCGAATTGAACTAGAAATTCTAAACAATGGAACATGGGAAGGTTAGGGCTGTGTTCGATTAGCAAAACAATTAAATAAGTTAGAGCACATTTCGACGAGCATAATAGACTCCATTATGTCTTGTACAAATGTGCCATGTATTATTCATATCGCTTTCCATAATGTTATCCTTGCCTGAAGCAAACAAAACGAAAGTGCACGCATGTAAAGCAAGTCGGAAGATTACGACCGAACTGCGGATGTTTATGCGTTTTCTGGCCAATTTAGATACGCAGGAATTACGGAATACACTTTACATTTTATTCGTTCGCCACGCATCAAGTACCCTTTGAATCACCGACGTCCAATCCAAGTCGACGTGACAGTTATCAAAGTATTCTCAAGCTCGCCAACGATAAGTATTCAACTCGAAAACATCGCAGGCGATCAACTGGGGTCCTTTTACTTTTCATTTCCCTGAAACACCAGCGATGTCCCTCGTCGAAACCAAATTTCACTCGAAATTTACCCCTAAAACCATCAATCTCCGTCTCGCCGCTCTAATCTCTCCTCGTTTCGACCACTCGTTAGACACAGTCGAAATAACACCACGTCCCGTAGCCCAGCCCAATAATTGGTCGTGGAAGAAAAGTGGCATTAATTAACGGCCGGGCAATGTTTGGTCGAGTCGCTGGTTTTGCGCGAATTGATTATTGTACCGATCGACCGAGCATAATGCGCGGGTGCGCGGCGGACGAACGCCTACGTCGATTAATTGTACAAATGCCTCGATCGATCAAATGCATAGTAGGACCAGCTCTAGCTCTGTGCAGCCGATTTCGTTGATTTAATTTCCGCGTTGCGATGGACGGACGCTGTTATCGAGGCGGACGTTTTCCGTGTTCCACACTTGTAGCGTTTCACCAAGAAATTTAACGAACAGACGATGGATCGGTAATTTTCGAACCGCGAAATCCATCGTTGAACCAGACTCGTCGAGTTGGACGAAGTTGTCGCATCGTTCGGACTAGGAATCCTGCATAGCAATAACGAAGCGTGTACAAATATGAATTAACAATTTCCTTTCGTGCGCCACCGTGTGTATACCTGTAAGTCACGTGCGAATACCGGAAGATCACGTCGAGGATCGCTGACCTACGACAATCGACTTGACGATAGGTAGGGAAGTCTCGCTGTGAATGACTGGCGAAGAATGGTAATGAATGGTGATTCGTGGTTACGGAGATTTAAAACCCTTTGTACTTCGTTGTCGCTACTGGAGGACGAGGTATCGATAATATCGTAACACGAATTGCAAAGAAAGCACAATACTCAATCTTTTTATTTCTAAACGAAATCGCTGCAATCTAATATACGAGCAGGTTTATTTCGAGCGATACGTAAATTCGGTTGTTCCTGTTTTTGCGAAGTCTCAACATTTCCGGCGGCGAGGTTTCCGTCTGACAAAACGTGAATGAAAACAAATCGCATTCGGTCAAGTCGGCGTATCGAATTCGAAGGAAACTCGGAATCTCATCGCGTTTGCGCGATCACGCACGGAGAACCGGTGTTCGAAAGAGAAAGAACTGTCCGGGATCGTTTTCCGGATACCCTGTCGCGTGCAGATTGAAAAGTCGACACGATGACCCAGATCGCGGGGCACGAATCAATACACTTTCACGAGGTACACTTTTACGGGGGGCCTCGCGCGCCACGTCCAGGCCAAACGTGCTCGATCCGCGATGTTGGCCGGTCGCCAATCAGGATCTGCTTAACCGGAAATCGTCCGTCGCGTCGATCGTTATTTTCCAAAAGGGCACGTCGGTGCATAACCGTGAAAACTGAAAATGTCAGCGCGCGCATTGCGCAACAGTCGTCCCCGTTGACATCGACAAATCTACTTGGATGATTTATATAATGCCGCGTCCACTCTGTTGGAGAGAATCGTGCGTGCGATGAGAAAATAAAGATTGATCGCTGTAATAATTGAAATCGCAGGGTTAATGGGTGGTACGTGATTTTTTTCGTCTTTTTTCTTTTTTTATTCACAGCACCACGGAAAAATGGAATGACCTTTGCGAGACGTATGTGTAATGGTTATTGATTAGCGTAGATGTTGGTGGCTCGATGGAATGCGTGTGGTAGTGGCGTAGTTCGTTGCCGATTAAAAAGAATCGTGTGTGTAATTGCATAAGATAGATCGTTTTCTTTCACTATGAAGGTTACGGCACGGTTAAAAATAGAGGTTGGTAATTAATCTCCTCGCGTGATAATGCTTGATAAGTAACTTTCTCGTATTTCCCATCGAAAGTATCGAACGTTCAAAAGCGATCTAAGAATTTACTTTTACTTGGAATGTCCCGACTTTCCAAATTTTTCGTAATCCATTCCTTTCGTAGATAAACGTGTTCCTCCGAGCAAAAATCGAAGCTTATCAGGCGTAGGACCAGCTTAGCGAGTCCGCTGATTTTTCAAGCACGATGGGAGTCGTGTCTTATCCGTGCGTAAATTTCCCATGCACGCCACTTTTCAACGAACCCAACATTCGAACCGAGAACAGAGAGAGAGAGAGATAAAGAAAAAAAAGAAAGATCAGGGCAGAGCAGAGTCAAAAACACAACTTTCACGTTTCACCCTCGCCGCATTCCTCTCCGGCGTTTCTCTCCGATTGAACGGTCACATTATAATTAATTGGATGCATCAGATGCGATCGGGACACGGCCACGGTAACGAGCCAATTAGTTTTTCAAAGTTAAACTAATTAGAAGAGGCCTGCGGCTTGAAAAAAAAAGCCGCAGCAGTACGCGACCGCGTCGCATCCTGTATCATTAACTCCCTCTGCTCTATGAAACCTCGAACGCGTGCAGCGATCTTCGAGCTTCGTTTGCGACGTAACGGTCGTTAATATCCACGCACCATGACGGCTGCAACAACGGTTCCTATTGCAGGACCAGCTATTTCCAGACGAGCAACAATTTAACGCTATCTGTTTCGCGGGACAACAGGTTGTACAGTGGCCATCGATGCAGCGGCAAAACGTTGCGTAACGCTAACCGCTGTAAACGATTGGCGATGGATTTTCAACTTTGGTATCCACGGATTCAATTTTCGTTGAGTCACCTACTTTTTAACTCTTCGAACGTCGCTTTTATCGCTTCTGGACATTCTAAAATCCTGAACAGAGAACGGTGCGCGGTGGTTCAGCTGTAAGTAGATCCAGCCACCTGGTCAGCCACCGCGCCGCCTGGCCAGTCGCGCTCTGCTGAATTTTTCGAGTCATTGAGAGACATTATGGAGAGTGCTTCTCCAAAAAACTGATTAATTAATCGGTGTGCAATAGTTTGAAGTACCATGAAACCTACATTTCTTTTTCATTAGGTAAGCGCGTCAGTTTATTTCTGTACTACAGATTGACGCGCAGATATGATTACGCGTGGGTGTCCAGCAATCGTGATCACTCTCAAGGATACCATTGATCGTCAATAACGCGTGCGAACAGTCCGCGAGATCTCTGCGAAATAGCACGCAGAATTGTAGCCGTCCCGAGCTCTGTTTACTCGTCGATTGCTGCACCTGCTCGATTAACTTTGGAGTCCCCGTGAGTCTAAGTTTCGCAACTTCTCGTCCGACCGTAGAAGGCCTTTGCCTCGGCTCCTGTTGCCGCGTTTATCGGAACTCGACGATAAAGTTAATTGAGTGTTACGTTAGCGACACATGCTCCGTGTTTAGACGGCGCGGCGTTGAAAGTTTCTCGTTAAAGAACACGGTGTCGATCTCTGTGAAAACTTGTTTCTATTTTCTTAACAGGTTACACGCCGCACACCGTTCCTGGCTCATGCAATATTTATGAACTATACACGATGGTAATGCGGGTGCATTCCATTCATAAATTTCTGTGTGGATGTAGGTTTATTATATAAGATATATTTAGCTTCGTAATGAGTTACGCTCAGCCTGTGATCGGTATTTCATCATTCACAGTGACGTAATTAGACGAGAGGATAGTTATGGTGCTTAAGATTCTCCCAAGAGATCCTCATTCACAGATAGGAAAACTATTAGAACCATTCATACGAGTATAATTTTTGTTTCGAACAAATCGGTTTCATGAAAATATATAATTTCAGAGGACGGCGTCGTCATACTTTCTACGATATTTCTGTAGTTGTATTTCACTGGTAACCGTGTCGGTGTTAACACGGTTGCTCATTTACGTCCCGCGGGAAGTCGCGTAAATTAGTGGTAACTGGTCCAAAGGGTATTAAACGTGTTTTCTGTTCCGCAGAACCGTCCATCGCGTCTTTTCGAATACCTTTATGACGGCGTCGCGAATCCCGTTTCGTCCAGCTGGAATACCGGCTTTGTGGGCTCGTTATGCGCGCTTTTGAGGAAACGGGCTGCCTCTAATTGCACGCACGGCCCATTAGCGTCACGATTGTGACTCTTCTTCCGCGATCATTACCGATACTTAAATCGGCCCAATTTGGAGATTCCACGTGGCTCTAGGGGAAAGGAAACAAAAAGCTTTGAAATTGTCGACGGGCAATTAGTCTGAAGTCGGGTCCTTTTGTTGCGACGCAACGTTGTTAAGACCAAATTCATCGCTGTTTTTCTAACCACTTGCATCTTCCTTGACTTTTTCAGAAAACTCTAACCTAAGAAATCTTTCCATTTTTGCATGGAAGAAACTGCTGCTCCCATTGGTACCTGCGTGGTCTTCGTCAGAAAATTCCACCTTTTGCATGAACCTATATCTCCGCAACTTCTAAACGTACACTTCCTCCGATCTAGTTCGCGTTTACCTCTCTCTCCCCAGTTGGTCACGAACGGAACGACAGAAGTTCTCGTATCCACGAGGCGCACGAAATTTCCGTCGCGTCGAATAAAACATTCACGAGGATCCGCCGCGATATAGCCGTCTGGACGAGTGTCAAACGAATCGCTTTGTTTCCTCGTTATTATTAGAAGCGCTGACAGGCCGCAGAATTCAAATTTCGTACGAAACGGATAAATTTTTCACGGGAACAGCACGCTGCCCGTGTAGCCTTTCTGTTTTCTTTGTTCGTGTCCCCTCTTCTCTCGCGTTTTCCCTTTTTTTTTTTTTACACGGAGAAGCTTTCACGCGAAGCTTTTCGCGAGTTCGAGCGACGCGGTCGTTACGCCGCGTGAAATTATTGCCAGCGTGATCCGTCCTGGCGAAAAACGATTCGCCTTTTTTTCGTGGCCGTGAAAGTAAGCCGAGCGGTTTTCATTCGGTTACGCAGAAATAAACCTGCCAGGAAACCGTACAAATTAATTAGCAGTCGGATTTCTCGCGGCCAGTGAGAGCAGACTCGCGCCCGCATTATTTCGAACGCTGAAAGTTACATTCTAGATCTGATCGATGGTACACAGAGGGGATCGTGTGCACGCGTGTGGATTTTAATTGATTTTCCTCGCCGTGCCGTCTTCCTGTTATTCATCGCTGGAATGGCGAGTGATATTTGCATTGAAAGAGGAGAACGCGTGTTAGAACGGTAGGATATTCTCCGTTGCATCATATTCAGGGAAAGAGTATGTTAATAATCCGCTATAGCATGCATCCTCTTCGAAAATTGCATAACTCGAGGATTGCGTATGAGAAAATGGGGTAGTAGCAATGGAACGGGAATGTTGATGGACGTGGAGACCGGGAAATTGTGACTCCTGTGCTTCGCTATATATTTTCAGTATTGCACTTCTTCCATACATTGTTAATTTCGAAGGATCATTGCGAAAAACTTTAAGTTTTAATAAGTAATATCGACCACTTCCGGTGGTACCAAGTAGCGCTAGTCAGCTCCAGCAGTACTAAGTAGTATTGCCCTCGCGCGATTAGACGGTACATATCTACTGAATTATGTGAAAGCGTTTTGTTTCTCAATTTTTGCTGGCAAATGTGTAACCGTAAGAAACGTTGGTTTCATTAACGTTCACACGAATCTTTAATTAATCGCACGATCAGGCGGGACGTAGGCATACACGTAGCAGTGGCAGAACGAGAGATTAAGTTGCCGTATTCCTGAGCGCCAGGGGTGTAATCGTTATTAATGCGGGCCTAGGTCACGGGCGACGGATCGTCTTTGGAGGCGGCTAGTTAGTTCGCGGGAAGGCCAGTGGCCGCGCTCACGCTCACTATAAATAATCATGGCGCGAGGATGGCCAAGTATAGACCGTTGGGCGTGTGCCAGCCTGCGAGGAGGCCTCAGCTATTTTTGAGGCTGTCGCCGCTACGAGCGCTACAACGCGCGATAGACGCTCTCTAATCAAAACTGCATGGCCGAGGAACGACAGAGATGGCCGCTCTGTCTCTTCCGACCGCGAATCGCGGACCTGCGCAACGGGTTCCCACCTTGCATGTTGAATGTCCCCACTCTTCGTGTATGCGGACTGATCGCAGGTCTTTGCGCGACCTTGGGCGAAATTGATTTATCGGGATAATTATCTCCATGCGGGTCGACAAAAAGTTCGGCTAATTTGTTTCATGAAATTCTTTTCGATTACACGCTGGGGCACGTTTCAGCCGAACGCTCGTGTCATCATGAGTCATGATTGTAATGCTGTTGTCGATTATTTAACACCTTATTAGCCAGCAGACGATTTTCGTTGGGTAGTTAATTTTCTGGTTTATAGCGCTTCAAATTGTACTACCACGTATGCGTGCAATAATGTTACTTAATCGAGCAAATAACTGCTAATTCCCTTCGCGCGGAATAGGTATATGTACTTTGAACTTTAACATTCTACCATATGGGACGTGCTCCTTAACGTTAGAATATGTTCAAGTTGGAAAATATATTTGTAAAACTTTTTTACAAATTTGTAAAACGTATATGAATTTGTTTCAAAGTAGCTGTGTGTTCTGGCATCTGCTATATCAACATTTGTAAGCCAAATTGTTTTATTAGGTTTGACGTTATGGTATCATGACGTTATCACCTTTTTGAATGTATAATTCTTTCGACGCGCGTTATTACGCAAACTGTAACGTAGATTTATATATCTGAACTTTAACATTTTAATGTATAAGGCGAATTCTCCAAATTGGGGAATGTTAAATCATTGGTCACTTGCGAAGGTATCGAAAGAGTTGAAGTAACAGCGAAAATGCTGAATGTTTGTACAATTTTTCGCAACTCGCGAATCTTGTACGTATATGGGCGTATTTTGAAATAACCGCCACCGGGTGCTACATCAACGTCAATACCTGCGCGACGCTAGACGCGCAGAAACTTTCTCCATGGGTTAGCATCTCGTATACTTCATTCACACTAACACTCTGCAAGGTTAGCGTCAAACATTTTAAGGTGATAATTGAATGAAAAATTTCTTTCCTCTGTACACAGTCGTTGCAATTAAATAAGTATCCGTGGCATCTTAAAAACGTCCGACATCAAGTGAATAGCGGAAAATTTATCTCAATAATTAGTGCGGACCAACAACCCACTCCATTCGTTCTTTGTTCGAATATGGTATAAGCGTCAAAGGGCGCTGCCGCAATCAGCCGCAATCGGTGGACTGGTCAGTGAAGTGTGCGTCTGTCGTGAGAAGTGGGTGAGGTATTTGATTGCGAGCGGTTCACCTAATTTCGCATTGACGGATTATTATCGTTAGGGCTCGATTGTCAAGGACGATTTGTCAATAGTAAGTTATACTCCCGTCCCAGACGTTAATATTTTGTACACGTTCGCGAAATTCCGTTTAGCGTGGGTCGTCGAATCAGTAGGCGAGTTGTCAATGAAAATCGATCCCGAATTATGTAGGGCAAAGGGCATCAGCCGCATTGGACAGTTGCCGAATTTAAATGCAACTTGTCGATTTGCCGATCGCACGATCAGGAACACGGCCTGCGTTGCAGTTTTACTCGTAGTGATGAGCGTGTTCCGTGACGAAATACTTCACCGTTGATGTTACTCACGGAGAAGATATAATTCGTTGCACCCGGTTTCGATTTTGTCATCGTCCATTGAACGCTGCTGTTTTTTCCATTCGCTTCTCTCAGTTTATTCTAACGAACTTCGTGTGTATTCGAGAAGAGTAAAAGAGTGAAAGAATATCAAATATTCAGGAAAGTTATTAGAGAGAATCGAAAGAATATTTTGTACACCTAACAAAATTTCTTTTATAATACGTAGTGTCTCTTTCCAATACGAATTCGTTAGTAAATTAACACAGTTTATTGTCAAGTATCGTTAGTTTTATAATATCGGATAGCTACGTTAATAATTCAACTAACAAAATGTCACGGAGGTATTCTGTTGTTGACCAAGAACCGTGGGAAACTTTCCAGACTTCTTCAACGACCAAAACAACCACTATGACAACCGCAGCAAAGTTATACGGCAAGGATTTAAGTGAATACGACGATGTGGACGTGGACGAGTTATTGGCACAACTCACGCCAGAAGAAATCAATATACTAGCCAAGGAAGTGGATCCTGATGTAAGAAAGTTACATCAAATGTATTTCGCAAGATATGGGTGCAAAAGTTAATATACATTCATTTCGGATTAATTTTATAGGACAGTTTTATGCCACCATCACAACGTTGTAGCTATGAATGTGACAAGAGTCCAACAGGACCGCTAAATCGTAAGAAACTTATCGAACACATTAACAAACAAGCATTGGAAACACCAGATATTCCTGAATTAAAACCTTATGTACCTGGTGTAATCAGAGGCAAGAAGGTACTGATGATTTTGAATTTATTCTAGTACTTTTAACATAACAAAATTGCTTTTCTTAGACTCAGTTATCGAATATCGTATGTTATATGTTTCTAAATGTTTTTATTATTCCTTTTCAGTGGGTTCCACCTCCTCAAGAAACAACGAAAGAAAAGGAAGCAGAAGAACAAATTGCTATTGATCTTGGAGAAGAGTATGAGCAAGCATTGTCGAATGCCACTCAAGAAGAAATTATTGATCTTGCTGGTAAATATGAGTTTCGCATACAACTGAGATGCAGCATTCATAATACTTAATGCGAAGTTTAACTTTGTAATTCCTTTTGCGTACAGCCATTCTCGGATTTCATTCCATGATGAACCAAGACCAGTATCATGCTTCTCTGTTAAATTCTGGCCAACCCGTTGGTTTGGGTTGGGATGGTGTTACGAAAGCTAGTCAACCGAAACCTTATCCCATGGAACCGCCTAATGACACAGACGTTGATGCCACCATCAAGCAAGTTCGTGAGGACGATACTTCATTGACTGATTTAAATTGGAATAACATTAAAGTAGGTATATGGAACTTAATATAGTAGACTATTTGGACCAGCAGTAACACTGGTATTGTTTTTCAGAATATATCTGACGAAAAGTTTATTCAACTATTCGAAGGACTGGAGATAAATACGCATCTCGAATCCCTAAGTTTAACAAATGTGGGACTCACTGATAAGACTGCGCAAAGGTTGGCAGAGGCCTTAGAGAAAAATTCTACTCTTAGAGTACTCAAGTTAGTATAGTGCTCTTAAGTTACCCTGATCGTTTTCACGTATGTGTTAGTATGTATTAAAATTATTATTTTTAGCGTGGAAACAAACTTCATAAGCCCATCTGTGATAGTGAGGCTCATCAGGGCGCTCCTTAAAACAAAGTCAATAGAAGAATTTCGATGTTCGAACCAGGTAAGATATAATTAGTATTTTTCTAGATTAGAAAACTATTTTTGAGTCAGAGTTTATTATACGTATTTATGTGTATTAATGCACAGAGGTCACAAGTATTGGGAAATAAAATCGAAATGGAAATTACACAATTGGTGGAACAAAATCCGACATTACTTCGACTTGGTCTTCATTTGGAGTTTAACGATGCCAGACATCGCGTGGCTGCACATTTGCAACGTAACATTGATAGGAGTAAGTACAGACAATTTATTTTGCAAAGAAAGTAAACATTTCTATCACGGAAGTCGTAGTTTTGCGTGTATCAAATTATTTCTTCGCAAAGGAAGATCTTACTATGAAAATTTTTTAAATAAGAGTTAGGAGACAGATTTCTTCTTTCGCGTATCTGTATATACATGTTTCTATGTATTTGTAGAAACTAATACTTAAGAAAAATTAACGATTTATCGTTTAAGTATCATATATATCTCGTCTTAGATATTGATTTTTTATCTTTGATATAACGTCTTATAGTTGCATCAGAGATATCGGTCGATATCGTATTGAGCGATTAATCTTTTTTTTCAGGTATATTTATTTTGAAATACCGCTAGTATGTTCATTTTATATGTTTGCAATTAAGAAACAAAATAATTTTTACAGACAATTTATTTATGCAGAGAGATGTGCCACATCGGAAAATAGTATATTTTTGTCAACTCGTACAATTTAAAGTGACACGTTTTTTCCTTTTGCTCGTGCTCTAGCGATATTTACACTGTCCATTTTTGCGTTTAGATGGAAGCAATTGTATGGGGGACCATGGAGATCATATGACGAAACGCTTCTAACTCTTCCAAATCCGCTTCGTAGTCATTCATAGCGCTTTATTAGCACACCATCATTCATCTATTCATCCCGTTAAAATTCATTTATTATTTTTATAGCTAGTGGCATAGAGGTAATTATGAGACCCCAGAGTGCCCCCATTTTGCCATATTTTTAACATTCCATGCGATTTAACTTCCCTATTTTCCCAGTCTTTTGCAAATTTCTTTTCAAAAGTTCAGTTCAGTCTTACGCACTGAAAAGATGTTGTACCTGGAAAAATATTCATCGACAAATGTAAATATGATGTACTTTTTCAGCCAAGTACAGACCAAAGGTTAATGTACATGTGCATTTGATTCAGTATGAGTCTGTTTAAGTCGCGTTATTTTCTCATTTTGTCGCTTATATAAAGCTTATTTAACATCTATAGTAAACAGAGCAGATATGATCTGTATTCATGCTTTTTGCGCGATTTCAGACCACTTAATCTGATAAAGAACTCGATTAGCAGCAGTAGCTTAAAGAACGTATTCGAGTATTGCTTTTGTGTTACATCATTTGTTTTAAAATCGATTCGTGCAAGGCAAAAATGGACACCGAACAGCAAATTATTCTAGGTCCAAATCTTTCCACACGTTTACCTTACAGCATGCTAATGTTTTACGCTTTTCATTTAACTTAATACAAGCTTTTTATCTTTTTCGTTTTGCCATTATCACGCCTGCCTTATTCTCACTCATACACCAATACCAGTGAATGTGCGGTTCGCGTGAACGCACAGTCTGCCAGAAATTTTACCCATCCCCATTGCCTACAACATGAAATTCGCTAGAATAGTACTTCGAGTACTTTAATTTTAACAAGTTGTTTGTTTTGCTAGTCTGTCGTGTGCAACGCGCTAAGCTTGAGGCTGGTGAACTTCCCAAGAGTTTCGTAGTCCCAGTAGGTGGCACAAGAAACGAATCGTAGCGCTAATTAAGCGCAGTGAGTAGTATTTGTCGAAAAACAATTCCTATTTTTAGTACACTCGTCTTTTAGTGCCTGATTTTTTAGTCCATGCATTATTTTCGTGACGATCCCGAATGCCAGTGAATGTCGAGATTAAATTATGTCCGTCGAACTTCAAATAACTAAATGATTGCAATAGAAAAAAAAGTCCTTCGTTTATTTACAAGCGTTTATTTGTTATGTGCATTTTGTACCGGTTCGATAAATTTGTTCCACGAATGGATCGTAATCCGACTTGAAATTATTTTGATTAACAAGAAAATCTATGTTTGTTTATTCTTCATTTCAGCGAAACGTGCTACTAGTATTATCAGTATTATTATTGGAATAATCACGTTGAATCACTGTTTGCTATTATAGCAATCCTACATTATGGAACGAGTAATTGTGTTTAGTCTTCCCTGAACTCAGAATTTTTAATTCCTAATGACTTGCCTCGGTTTGTGGGGAGAATTTTTACATATTGAATATACAATATTCGTAACGTGTTTGTATAGATTCATACAATTCGATTTTAATATACTTTTCGGTCTAAAATAGAACATTAATAACTAAGGATGTTATAGTAATATCGTTGTATAATACTACTCATAACTGTACACTTACAGTAGGAGCATTTTTAATCTATAGCAGAGGTACTGTAATCAGTATTCATGAAATTAACATTAGCTAAATTGAAATTAGCTTCAGTTGCTGTCGTGATAGCTATGAAATTAATGCGAAATAAGCATCCTAACAAGAAATTCTCATTAATATTAATTTCTACGCAATACTAAAATAACCGTGCATTAGTGATAGCTACAGGCTCGATGACTATACCACTAATAATAGATTTAGTGCTAATAGCTACATTACCGACATTAGTTTGAACATTAGCACTAATTGCAACGAAACTCGCTCTCCTTCGCGTACATTATTGCTATCATTTATGCATCCATCGCACGATTATTATTTTGAGTTGCTCGCATTGTCCTGTCCCGCACTTCGCATCCTCTCCAAAGCAACGAAATAAAACGCAGTGTAAGGAATCACACAAAGAGAATTAGGCCAATGCACACGATCGTGTGCACCTTTCAACGCGACGACCAATTGACAGGACAAATACAGACGTCGCGGATTATATTTCTAGCCAGAGTGCACGCACACACCCAATGGTGCGCCTCTCTATTTCGCAATTTATCGTTTTATCGTCGCGTAGATGCTCGTCACATAACGTTTAGGTTACACGACTATTACAGCGATCACTGTGAGCTGAAAGGATTACGATGGCGCGCCACGACTACCTTGGCTGGCCAAAGAGATCTCGAAACGATCGTTTCATCGATCGCGCTGTAAAAAGAGAACGCAACTTGCCCAGACAGTAGATAAAGGTGAACGTACAATCCATATTTTACGTTCACGGAAGATAGAGTCTGGAATTTAGATCGTTTCGAAGTCTCCGTCCGCCATAAGGGTTGCATTCTGTTAGTGTACACGATTTTACCACCCAACGACGAGAGACTCAACGAGTCACAGCTGCGATATATACTTACGACACCTCTATTCTTTCCCAACAGTACGGAAAGACCTAACGCTGCGGCTACAGTTCCGATTCTTTAACATGAACCACAGGAAACCTGCCTTGATTCAATGAAAGGTAGCTACTACCCCTTAAATGGTGGTCGATCATCAGAGTGACGCCGCGCGTTTTTTCTATGCGCGCCACAATCTAACCGCTGTTGTTACTTTGCAGCTTCACTAACTTTGCTTATCGATAGGTCTGCGAGGTTTTGTACGCTTCCGAGGAAGACTGGGACAGAGCGAGCGCGTTTCTGGCTACGAACGATTTCAGACTATTTAAGATTCCTCCGCATCATCGCGTTTCATTCAAGATTCGCTATTCTGAAGCAAAAGTAAATCATTAATCGAGCGCAGTTAGATTCTCTTTTAAATATGAGCCGTTTCGTCGATTTTTATACTCAATCGCCATGTATGCTAAAGAGTACTTAGACTGCTTGTACGATGATAAAAAATCGCGATCCCTCGTGCTCGGATCCCAAACTTTCCTACCTACTCTCGTAGTTTGCGCGAAACTGGACAATCAGTGATTCGATCAAGAAGAATCTCACGGAGGCAGACATTTGGGCACAGTTTCGGTGCCTTGTTCGAAATGGATCACGGCGCCCAGTCCGTAATGAAAGTCGAAAACAGAGTTTTGCGCTTGATCTGACACGTCGTTAACCGGGAATGGTGTTTGTAGACGAGCTTTAACTCTGGTCGACGGGCCTCGCTTCAGGGTTTAGGCGCACATCCTATCAAACCCGATGAAGTCGTGACGCGTTAATTTCCATGCGAGCTTCCAGAAACCAACCCCGTTGCACGCCTCGCGTGACGTCCTCTCGACGTTAAATGTCGAGCAGCGAGCGGTTTAACGTGTTACGACGTCCCTGGCGATGAGATCAACCGTAACGCGAGCAACCTCGCTAAATCCGACGGCAACAATTTTATGTATCGCGAGCATTCGCAAAAAACATTTATCGTAAGTCGAGCATTCGCAGATTTTGTATATCGTAGTTACTTTAGACATCTTATCGTTAGATGTGTCCTAGTATCGTAATCAAGATAAAAGTATGAGATTGCTCAATGAATAAACCAATTTGTATTATTAAGAGCATCGTCTGTAGAATTTGTTTAATATTGTATACATAGATAGGTTTTGGTAATCGTAGAGATTAATACTTTGATCATTCGTAATACGTGGTATTACGTGAATTAGGTTCCAGTTAAAGAACAAATAAGATCGAATTATGCGCATAACTTCGATAGATGATTTTGCTATTGTAAATTTCTTTGAATAATTGCGAACGGTTTGCAAGTGCGCAGTATGGACTTCTTAAAATGCGGTTGAACGCCTTCACTGATAATGTCCGTCTCCCTACGATAGGGTAACTACCCTACTCGCGCTGCAACACGACTGTAGATCGCGTTGAAACTGTTCCGTTGGATCAACCACGAACTGCCTCCGATAAAGTTTTTCCCTTGAGCGAGGGATACAACTCAATTAGCCGGTGGTTTAGCGGAAAGTTCGTAGCCAGATCGCCGCTTTGCAGTTCAGATTAGCTGTTTGCGTAGGAATATGGGTGTAATTTCTTCTCGTCACGCGAATAACTTTTCAACTTGCCTGCGGGACACTTTTTTTTTTCTAAAAACGCGCCACAAGTTTCCGCGATTCCTTTTTTTTTTCACTTTCCTCCCCTGTCGTATTGTTAACCCCTTGCGTTTCAACGAAGTTATTATTGGTTTTACGAATCGAGACTCGTTTTAGAAAGAGAAGATAAATTAATGGAGATTGTTGATACTTGATTGCTAAGATTCAGAAATGTATTTATTTGTTATTTGTTTTAACGTTGCATCGTCAACGTTGCGACTCGAGAGATGATTGAGATTAATTTGAGACAATCTTCTCCGTCAAATGAAGAATTATAAATTTACTTTTTAATTGGATAATTTATATCTTTCTTACTTTTCGAAAATGATCGCGTCACAATTTTTAGTCATGGTTTTTTCGTTCGGTGTACTAGTTTCATGTGTTATAAGTTAAGTGCGCGTACGAGAAAAAAAATTGGTCAGTTTCATATTTCACGGAGATCAGTCGACGTTAATTCGCAACTTTAATGCTCCGAAGCGTGGCTCTAATAAAATGTAATTTAAAATTTTGCGAAATTATGAAACGTCCGTGGAATTTCCTTTTTTGTTTTGCCCAAAAATACGCTTGGCCACGTTTTCGGATTAATAAAATACGCTTCGGTAAAAAATTAATACGCGACAAGCGGTATCGCTGGAAATTTCGAACGTACGAATTGAAAAAAATGTAATACGCGCGAATTTAAATTAATTTATTGCAGTTGGAACCGTTCGATAAACGATTCGTTGATTACGCAAGGTGTTGATCGTTTATTCAGCTCTTCAAATTTCTTCGAGATTTCAACGTCCTACGAATTTCCTTTGATTTTATCAAAATATCGATGCGAGCTTATTTCGTGTTTTTAACAACTCCAAATTCACGATATTAAATTGCGGCCGCGGTGGCCACGGACTCCCCAAAATGTAACGTTTTGAGCATTGAACGAGCATCGAGAACGAGACATCCCAATGTGTTCGAGGTTTGCATAACGTAGCGTTGTAACATGTCATCGACGTGTAATTATCTACTCGAAAGATCGCTATGACGCGCGGTCATCCAAGTAACAGCCTCTTCAATATGTGAAATGTGACGTGCATCAACGTGCCCACGTTTAATCCGTTTTCTCTGAGCCGTGAAAATAACAGAGTGATGTTCGTGCCCTCGATTAACACGATTTTCTCGTTTGCAGTTTTCCTTGGACCTGTCTTTTTTCTACTAACAAACTGCTAACCCTTTGAGCGCAATGAACTCGTACGTGGCTAATTATTTCTGAGTATGAATTCATTCAGAGCGACTGAATTCGTACATTGTGCACTTTGTCTCTGATCGAAAATAATTTCTTCAAAGCAGCATTAATTTAAAAATGAATTGTTAGACACAGAAATGTGCTATCAGTAGATATCATGAATCCACAATTCTGATATCATCTCGTTGTTGTTTTTACGCCCAAAAATGTTTTCTTGTATTCTGTGCTTGATAAATATTTGTCTCCATTTTAAGAAGCATTTATTTTTATCAGAATTTTCGATAAAATTTTAATCAATGCAAAATGAAGTATCAGTCAATCCGACAAGTGCATTAATGGTACATGTAAACAGTGCTCAAAGGGTTAGGATAGTTCCTGGAGCTTCTTTCGTCTTGCATGGAATTACATAATACGTGGACCGTGTCTCGCCTCTTTTCTTGCATTACAAACTTTCTCATTGGTAAATCTTTTGAGATATTCTCAGAAAGGAGCTCCAACGATCCGCGTGAGGGTTGAACGATAAAGGATTTTGCGTCAGTGATCTATCATAAATTCCACATTCAGTAAGACGCGTATTCAAAATGGAGCTGTTAATAATATCCCATAAAAATTGTGTCACAGAGAAAGTAAAGTATCACAAAATCCTTTAATAGAGTCCCACGTATGCATACTTCATCATAAAGGTTGCAAAGAGAAGAATTCGACTCGCATCTAGCTCGGTGGGCAATAAATTTGTTCACGCGATCCGCTTTTAAATCGAAAAGTCGTCGCGGTTGGCATAAACCGCGTTATATAAGAGCGCGCGAAAGAAATCGGGGAAAATATCGTCGTGGATAATTTCGTCGGTGGAAAACTTGCTCGTCGAAGCGCGCGGAGCAAACGAAAGTTGTTTAATTCGCCGACGCGAGGAATGTATCAGCTTGCGCTGGCCGCGGGAAATGGCGGCGGTAATTTCCGCGAGGGAAAGTCCGATTTCGAGGGAATGGAAAGACAATTAAAAAGCGACGAGCCCCCGTGGCTAACCGCGCGCGCATATATACATATATTTTATGTCGTCGCGCAGTTATTCTTGGCCCGTGTGGAAATTGCAATTTTCTCGGCCGGATTGCGCCTCGAACGAGGCCAGGGCCACTATCTCAAAGTTTCGACCATTTTAATCGCGCAACGCGTGTCGCGCCCTTCGCGATAGCAGACTAGAAATTGCGATAATTGATTCGAACGGTGGTCACCGTAAATCAGCCACCTTTATCGAGCCTCCACTCGTTTTATTCGAGAACTATTCGGCATGCGGTGCGAGAGAAACGCGCAGCTTGTTTGATTTAACGAGATACGTGCCTCGTTTCACCGACGAGTCGACTAAACGCGAATAAATTGTTTTGTTTTATTTTTTCGAAATGTTTTTGGTACTGGAAACTAAGTACTCTCTTTGCAACAGATGCGGTGGAGTTTAGATGGAGTTAAGAACTTATACGAAGCAGGGGTTGAAATGACTTTTGATTCCAGTTACGTTTCTAACGAGGGTGGTGATTCTCCGATAAAGAATTATGTCGAAAGCCTTTGGTCCAATTTTTTTTTTATGGGACTTCGTAGACTAGTGTTTGATTTCAAACTTATGAACCTGTTTGTGATTAATCTTCAAATTTTTTTCTGAAAAAGTTCTACCAGATGTCCTAGGATAGTTGGTACAGTCGATACCAATTAATTTTCCATTCGAGGTCTCGTTTCTTAAGGGATTCGGTGCGAAAGTTTATCGAATATCCGCGCACTTGGCTATGGAAGTTCGATAAATGTTTAAACCACTTACACGAAAACCAGGTCTGGAACGTAGAAATGTTATTCTTTATTTTCGACATATTTTTGTACGCGAAATAACCATTGGTCCGATTGTACCGTTCGTCCTGGGACAACGCGTGTAAACAAATCAGAAAAAAATGCGAGTAACCACTAACAGTATTTCTTCGCTAATCGATCACAGAGCTTTTTAGTGTTTCTGTTTGAATTTTGATTTTTGCGAATATACTTAAACAGACACATTTTTCAGTGACGTCGAATCTTTGCTCGAATCTTTCGACCAAACGAGTGGTCAGTCAGTAAATGGTAATTAGATAAGAGAAATCAAGTCCCACGCTAGTAAAAGAACGATAGAATTGCTTCTTTCACGAAGAATCATCCCCCGCATCGTAGGACGGCTTCAACATTAAATCATAATCGGTTGTAACAAAAGTTTCATCGATAAATTTCAACCTCTGACGATAGAGAGTGTGTCGTGTGCTGATTGACAAATTGCATTCCCTTTACCGGCACGCAACCAACCGGTGAAGATAGTATTCACGTTTTATGATGCTGAACGCATATGATGACAGTGTTTCGGGTGTCTGTTGCAGTACGGCAGTCCCGGCTCGGGGTGGCGACATCTTAACGCGAAGTGGCGTTCGCCTAGGTATTATTTGTACATATATTATATATTTATTTACCATATGTTAAACATACGTACATATATATATACATATAAGATACACGTATATATATATATATGAAGAACAAAAAAAAAAAAAAATAAGATCACTACTTACTTATCACGCATCGCTCGCGGCCGTTCACAAGCAATGATATTTCGCATCGTGTAATTCGTATAACAAGGATCGACAAGCGGATGTTCTTGACGAAGCTTCTTTTCCATTTTATGTATTAATATTATGCCTCTGTCAATATGTGTCGAACAAAATAAACGTTGTCGTTTCTCCGGCGTTTGTTTCAATTCCAATATTTGTAACGCAACCGCAGCGGAACACGTTCCGTTCGGGTTCGTTCGACGAGTGATCGGGAATAATGAACCAGCCGAGAGCTGTTCCTGGTTTTTTCTCTTCTCTTTCGTTTAATCTGTTTTCTTTTCGTTTCTTTTTTATTTCTTCTCCCCCGGTTAACTTTCTCTCTCCGCTTTACGCGTCGATTCTCTGCCTCGTCCGAGGCTGAGCACGTTCACGCTGTACATACCGTTCATTTTGCATGAGTATCTGTACTTGAGCGCAAATTAAACCGCAAATAAACCGTTCTGACATGTACACTGTGTCGTCCTCCGTTTTGTTCACCTCGATTATGTATGATCTCCCTAGCGATAATTCTCTGGTTAATGTGAGCGGCGATCCGAATTTCAACCCTTAAATCAACTCCCCGCCAAAAGTTTTCCGTCCTCATCGACGACGAGTCGCCGTGGTTCCTCTTATCTCCGATTCGCGATCTTTAGGACGTAAGGTTGTACATCGAGTATCTGTAAATGGTAATAAAAATAATTTTGGGTGTGGTGTTAAGTTTGGGGTAACCTAGGATGCGTTTGACAGAAACGTAAGTATAACGATGGGTACGTATGATAGTAATATGTATGCGTATACTTAAGAGTCGCAGTATTCGAGATTTCAGGGGAATATCGAATTTGATTACCGCCTAAAGTAGCTAAGAAAGTAGCCGCGTTCCACAAACGCGTTTCAAGAGCCATCTTGGCTGGCGACGGTCGGTTAGCGGGGCATTATTCCTTCCAATTAGCCGGTCACCGCTGCATTATGGGTCAGACGGGTGCACGTAGCAGCGCGTAGTATGCGACTTCGTCGCCAGCGCTCGCTCGCAAATTAAAACGTAAGGCGAAAGGGTTGACCCTCTAATTCGTTCTTCGAGCACGCCTCCGCGCGCATATTAAGTCGCGTTTCTCTCCTTCCAGTGTTTAAGGGTTGAAACTACGAGATACGCTCGCTCCCCCCGCGCATTATTGGCCGAAAGTTCCGCGCGGCGATAGCGGCAGAAATATTTTCCCGCGCGCGTGCACGTATATTACGCGCGGCGCTGGGCGCCCTTTTTATCGGGGTGCGTGCTCCCAAGTTGCCCGGTCGATCCCGAGATTGCACCGTGTACTCGGAACGAGTAGTTAACTACATGCACAGGTTGTA
Organism: Xylocopa violacea; assembly: GCA_963969225.1. NCBI lineage: Eukaryota > Metazoa > Arthropoda > Insecta > Hymenoptera > Apidae > Xylocopa > Xylocopa violacea. Next base: position 35,540,514 of record CAXAJV010000002.1, read on the forward strand.
TCGCGCCGCGAACGGGGTTGCCCACGTGTTACACCATATAATAGCGCGCTTAAACCTATCCACCGTGACTTTTTTAAAGCCACCCCCTCTCTGTCTCTTTTCCTCCCTCTCTTTCTCTCTCTCTCTGCTGATACACATCCCCCAGGCTAATCGGAGGAGTAGAACTCGCGAACGCGTCGTGCCTGCTAATGAGCGCACCAACCCCCGTCCCTTGGCCACCGCGGGCAACCCCCTCGCCTAACCGTTACGCTGTGTCCGCTCTCGAAACGCGTTCGCCAGGTAATTTCGTTCAAAGGCCGCTCACGTACGCTTCGAGTCGCTTTCAACGTTCGTCGTCGATGTTGCCATTCGAACGCAGGCTCGGACGCATTCCGTTGGACGAAATTTGTGGAGAACTGCCGGCCAGGGGTATTGAAAAGTATCGAGGGCCGTGCGTTCCAGGTCTTTAGAACGTTTGCTGGTCCGCAGAGGGGGTTCGATGCCGGTTAAATTGCGCAGGGATTCTTTCTCGCGGAAATCGAAACGTTTGGCTCGGGAATTTTTGGAACAGTCTCCACTTGAGAATCTTTCAGATTTTTAATCATCGCAGAGGGTTAATGTTGTTTGAATATTTTGTAATTTTCTTGAAATTAGGGTTTTTGGGGGATTTTTTGGATGGGGGAACGAAGATCGTGAATTCTTAATACGTAATGGTAGCAAGATTGGCTGAAACTCAGTAGTCAAGTGTTTATCGAGGTATTCCGTCAGTGAATTATTATCCCTCGGAACAATGAAACAGACTTCGTCTTTTCTTGATAAGATTTCACGTTCAAACGCTCCCCAAATTTATCCGAGCAACCGCGTTGCTGAAGCTTCTGAAAACTTGCAACAAACAGCAGGCGAACATTCAAAGCGATTCGAAACTTTTCTCATAAGTTTGAACCGACTCGAAGCTCGAACAGCTTCGCGCGATTTATAGTTAGAAAATTGTACGCGGTCAAGGTACAAATATGAAGGATGCAATTTACAAAAAATGCTGATAGCTACATTTTTCGACCGTAACGTGGGAGCACGATGGTGGCAAAAAAAAATTCATATCTCATCATCGAACGTTTGGTAAAAATCGCATTGCATGATACGGTTTTTCATTTTTGTCGGACATTTTATCCGTGTGGCACTGACCCTTATTTTTATTGCACCTTTCAAAGGTTGGTGTAGTTAGAAACTGATCCTTTACTGTTCTCTTTATTGCACTTTTTCTGTTTAAAGGGCGACGTACATCTAGATTGCCAAAAAAAAAGTAGAATGGGTACGCGATATGTCAGCCACTTCGGTCCGCTAGCTTTGTTTTCACTATTTCGGACATCTGGATTGGATTTAAAGATTTTCTGATAAATCTGGGTGTACATAGCCCCTCGATGCGTATCTGTTTACTGCACCTGAGAGTCTTTTTCACGTGCAAGCATTGTAGTTAAACATTAATTTGGATGTTAATTTCGGTTACCCAGTAGAGCTGAAGTTTGTAGTAGAGGATCTGCGAGGTGGTATCTAGTGTTTAACAAGTACTACAAATGTTCCACGTTAATAAATAATCATGCACTTTGATGCAAGTAGCATTAACCGGTATGCGTACTGAGAGAACGTAGGTTTATATCAAATGGTGACTAATGTACCTTGATTAATATGAATAAGAATTCCAACTCTGGGAATCCCAAAGTGTTGAAAGATTTTAAGGTTCTCTGGGGAGGATCATTTTACTTTAGCGTATTTACTGTTGTTTCTTGTGTTATTTGAGAAAAGCGAAAACGCACGATATCCCATTTATTGATTTCCAGTCGTGGCTCAAATGAATTATAAGCCGGAAAAATGTCAAGACTGATATTTCACGGGGATTCCTAGAGTCGAACACTGAACGAACGGATCGGATGACAAGGATATTAAATCGAAATACCTCGACGCCATTTCCCTTTCTGGAAAGGACAATACTCTCGCTGTGAATTAATGAAATTTGTGTTGTTTTTCCTTTTGGCCGTTTGTCAAGCTGCTAGGTCCGATCGCAGGCGGATTTTGACTCGGATGAAAGCGGAGGAACGCCACGGGGCGGAAGAATAATAATAGGGGGTTGGTCCTCGTTGTTCGCTAAACTTTCTGTTCTTTCCTTTGCAAATGAACCCTTCTCATTAAATTTTAGATCAGCGAACGGCTTACGGATAACCAGACGGAGGGGTGTCTTCAATATTGGGGCGATTCTTCGCACGTGTTTACCTATTTCCGTTATTAATTACAAGAGCGACCAAGATACTTTGTGTCGAGCGTATTATTGGCAGCGAAGGTTTAGCGAAACGAAGAGCAAAACGCAGTATGCAAATTGCAATTAGACGATAAAATATAATTACATAATTAGATAATAAAATAGGCAGAGAAGCAACAAAGACTTGGACGCTAATATCGTTGGCAATAAACTGTACGAGATTAGCGAGTCCCAAAATTGCCGTGACTTTGTAGGTAATATTATCAAGGTAGGAAAAGTGGTGGTAGAAAAAGGAAAATTGTCAATTTGGTAAATAGAATTTGCGAGGGAATAAGCCGAAATTGATTTAAAATAATTGGACGATGGTATAATTGCAGCTTGTAGAACAAATAATTAGGTGGAGGCAAATTTAATAAAGGCATACGATTCCAATCGAGAAAAGTGATATTCCTCGACGTGGCATTGTTTGAAAACAATTCGTGCGACGAAATAAGAAGCAGAAAGACGAAAGAGTAATCACGATGATAATTAAAAAATCTCGCGCGACTGCGGGACTGAAAAATGCCCGCTCCCGAGTCATTTTACAGCCAAATGGGATCTGAAAGCGCAAACAAACAATAATGGACGGAAAATTGAACAGAAATCCATTACTCGTGCCCGAAATGTCATATCGTCCGGAATGATTATTCGATGTTTCATTCTTGCTCGTACAAAGACAGGCGCGGAGCGAGAAATTCGCGCTGGTTTATTCGTGATTGATGCACAGCGCGCGCTACTTTGTCCCGCGAAATTGGCGGATAAACGGGGCGGAGGGCGGACGGGGGCGGCGAGGTTTGGAGAAAAATGGTGAAAACGGAAGGACCCGCGATAGAAATTCGAGCCAATTTATACGCCAATTGAAGCTTCAATTACTTTTCCAGCCGGTCTGCGTGCGGCTCAGTTTTTCCTTCGTCGCGTTTCTCTCTTTTCTTTTTTACCCTCCGTTCTCCCTCGGTTTTTGTCCTCCGTCAGGCATCGTCGACCGTTTCAGCTCATCTATTTTGGATTTTACGCTGTCATCGATACGGTCTCGCCTTCTATTTTCTTTTTTTTTTTTTTGTCTGCACCGTATATACGGGGTGTGCGACGTAAATTTGTTATCTTCTTTTTTTTTTATCACGATTTGCGGCGTTGCAAGAAACAGGTTATCGACGAACATTTATTTGTGCTCAGCGAACGACACGAATCGATAACAGACATTTGAAAAATAGTATTTTTCCATGTCGAGTATCCTTGATTCTTTTAATGGAATACTACGAAATGAAGATTTATTTAAACATTCGCAGTCAAGTTTCAGTTTCGACAGGTTTTAATCGTTATCGTTAACTATTCGCGAAACAGTCTCGTTGCTTTATAAACGATGCGTGTATCCAGTTTTCGACGTGGTTTTAGATACCAGAAAATGCGTGTCAAACGATCGAACGTTCGCAGCAGTGGTAATTGTCAATAATTCGAACGTTTCTCCGTAAAACCTCAATCATAGAATTATACTTGCGTTTCCGAGACTGGTTAAAATACCGTGGATGCGTTGCACACCCTGTATACTTCTCTTCCCCTCGGTTTCAGTCACGCGAACGAATTTTCCACGGATATTAAAGCCGATTGCTCTATCAACGCGCGCATTCATCTCGAGAAATTTCATAGTTTTTTGGAATTCGACGTTTACCCTCTATCTCTATTCATTCCATCTGCCTTTGTTATATTCCCATCGCTGGAGGGCCATCGTGCGACGATTTCGAACGAGAAAAATAGGGAATGCGATAGATGTTAATAGTAATAACGATGCACCAGCAAATGTATTTCATTCGAAAGCTGGAATCGACGAAACTGGACTTGTAACGGAAGACAGTCTAAGCACGTTTATCACGTTGCGGCTATTAGATATCCTTCCCGGTCTTTTCTTCGCAGAACTCGTTAACTTGTCCGGCTTGCTGGAACTTCCTACACCGAGGCGGGACGTCGTCTTCCGGTATCGTCTTCGGTGTCGGAAACACTCGGAAGTCGCGTGGAATTAGATATATTTCAATGGCGAGATAACACTAACACTTGCTCGTATCCTTGCTCCCAACAATCTCTGATACAAAGGACAAATTAGACATACGCGCGGCTATTTACTTCTTCCTCTCGCGCGAAGTAACGAAACTGGTGCGAGAAATTCAATCGGACTGCTCCTACTTCCGTTTCAAAGTACGATCGTAAATTATAATTAATCTTTCACGAGCAAGCACACTTCTGGTTATAGAGATTAACTAGGTTAATGAATCCGCTAGATTCTATTGCCTTTAACAATTCAAACGTCTAGCCATGGCCGTTCAATGAGAAGCGATGTCAGTGGTAGAGCCAGAGCCCCAGTAGGACGCTCGCTGCCTCGCGTCTGCACTATTCAGACCGATACCACTGACCCAGAATCCCTCCACTCTTTTATTCACCTCCCTGCTGTTATCAAGAATAATAACAATCTTGGGACTGTGTACAAGCATTTATCTAAATCTTCCGCTGCACCGCAAGCTGCGTCGCGAATCCACCGCGAACGGCGAGCCCGCAGAAATCCGTTGCGGTAACCGCACGGAACAAGGTGAAATTATTTAGCAGGGTGACGATCGCACGGGGGTACGGGGCGGCCATCTCGTAATTCTATTGCACTTCCGTTGCAGTTTCACCGTCGAGACCGTGAAACTGGCGTCGTCTCCGTTTCAACAACGGGCCGCGCTCGCCGCGTTGATAATTAATTCGCCGTAAAATAGGGAAACGCGGCCTCTGCCCTTCGTCTGAGGGCGGCCGCGGTCGTATATCGCGGCGAAAGCCGTAATGCGAGGTTATTAACGATCCCAGCCCCTGTCGTCGCGGCGCCCCGCCGCACCCCGCTCGACGCGTTACGTAACGGCGACGCGACGCTGCAATCCCTCAATCCGATAACGCGGTCGCCATCCACGTCACGCCGATACGTTTACGTAAATCGCGCGATCGATCCGCCCTTTTTTTCACCCCCAGCACGCATCGCCGCGCATCGAACGTCGCGCGAGCGACGACGCGCCGAATTTTTCCGCTCTTCGGCGCTTCTTTTCGTTTTTCTCTTTCTTTCCGTTCCTTTTTTTTTCCATCGATCGTTGGAAGCTACGAGGAATGGAAGATGGATCGGTCCGCGGTTCGAAGAACTATCGAGAACTGTGATCTTTATGTATTTTAAAGAGCGCTAGAGAGGCGCTGCTTTTTCTTGGAGAACGATCTTCGCGCGTGGCAAAAGTGGCGATTAACCTCGTTCTTACTGTGCATTAAGGGCTGCAATAATGATTCGCGTCGTTAGAAATTATTTCGAATAACAGCGAGAAATTAGTGGTACGAGGTCGTGCGTGTTTTCTCTGCTTTTTAACCTTCCACCCCCTTTTTTTTTTTGTTCGACGTTGGAAGTTACCATGAATGCAGAAAAAAAACTAGCTGAGTCGTTAAAAGTACTCTGTTCTTTTCACTTGGAAAATGATTTCTATCTAATGTGAAAATCGATGGTTCGCGATTAACCTCGTTTTTTACTGTTATGGAGGTCGCGAGGAAGGACGTAGTGTATACAGTGTCGTTAAAAAATATACAATTCCATCAACATTAAAGATAAGCCGTTCCAAGTATCTCGGTTTAATTGTTTTCATCGAAAGATAGATATTAATATTTAATATTATCTTCGAAGCCCGTAGCAGAGTAAAATCGTTCCAATTAATACACGTAATTTGCCGAACCATGAACTGGCCTGTCTCGCAAGAGTTCATTGACTCCGCGAAATTGCGAATTCTACGTTCCACGGTTCGAATGCTTCAACACTTAAGCGGCAGGAAGTTACAAGGGTTTCAATTTGTACCATTCAAATCCAGACGATGCTTCCTTCCCTTACGATTAATCTACCGTGGCGTCAAGATCGATCGATGAGCTCTTTCTCGTTCGTAGCCGGGTTAAGCCCGATCATCGACACACTAGCCTCAATTACTTCGCCTGGCAAGTTGCTCGTCAATCGGCGAGCCTTTTCCGCTCCACCCTGGAAGAAAAATGACGGAGCGCCTGAGATTACCGATTCCATCTTAAAAGCGTCTTAATGGTCGCAACTATTCATTTTCCCCGCGGAGAAAAACCAAGCTGGATTTAAGCTCCGGTTGAATATTTAAACCGAGCAGCGTCGAATAGTACCGCATCGCCCCTCGATCCCTCTTCTATCAATTAAACATTCATCTCTTCCCTGCGTAGACAAATATCCGGCAGCAAAAGTTCGCACCCTTCGACTGCAGAAGACCTCGATCGAAATTTCGAGTTCCCGGATCGAGCTTCGCTGCAAGACACTATTGTTTTCGAAACTTGAACGACGGCCAACGAAGGGCCTGTTCTCGCCAGGGAAATCGGTAACAAACAGCCGTCGGGACGAAATCGACGGCGCGCGTGAAACGCTCGAGATCCTCAGCGTCGACGGATTCCCAGCGACGTAATGGAAACGAGAAGAGAAAAGTTGTCGTATCACGGACTCGAGGCGTTTCACACTCGATTGGCGCGTCGCTGGGTCTCATCCTCTCCGCGGCGAGAAGCTTCGACCGGCCCCACCCCGCTGTTTCCTCTTCATCCGTTCGCCCTCGTTCGTTCTCGCGGCCACCCTTTAAGAATATATTCCGCGCCCGTTTGATAACCCCGCGACTAGCTGCGCCCTGTCGGAATTTAATGTCTCGTGAAACGAGAGACGCTTCACCCTCCTTCGCAACGCCGTCGCGGCCGCCAACCCTCCTTTGTCGTCAACCCCCGCAGCCTCAGCCGGCGCAAAAACGGCGCTGGAGCTTCGCTGACAAATGCTCGCTAATAGAATGTCTTTTTGCGAGTCACGACTTTTTACGAGGGAATCTCGTTAGCCGTTGCGTAAACGATTACTCGCGGCGAGGATTTCAGGGTCAGATTAACCCCTTCGATCGGAGAGCCGACTTTGGTGAACGATGAGACGCCGGGTGCACGCGCGCGGCTGAGTATCGCTTCGAACACTCGTCGTTTCTTAGGCTTCTCGCGTGTTTAGTTTCTCGAAGGAATGAAACGTGATTTTTAGTTTGAAAGTTCGAGAAACGTTCGAGGATACTTGGGAATTGTTTCACCATGAAATTAACGCTGGCATTGTTGGATACGAAGACTGAGGTAGCGTAAGCATTTTGTGATCGTAGTTGGTGACCTTTCGAGCGGCAGATTCCGCAAACAAATCCACTTTTTCACTGGCAAACAGCGGCAATTAAAACGTGACCAGCTCCCAAGCAAAAGCAATCAAGGGAATCACGCGTATCGATTCACGTTCCGTTTTGCTCTAACGGCCGATCGATACTCGAAATACTTTTTGACTACACCAGGCGTGCCATTCCGATCGCGGAACTTTTCGTGGCTGCGTTTCATTTATCTCCCGCTGGCAGACACAGCCGCTCCTGTTCTGCAAAAAATATATATATATATATATTACTGAGCGCCAATAAATCTGATTTTCACCGAAAGTTTTCCATACGGTGGTCGTTCGCGATTCCTCATGATTTGTGGAGAAAAAATGGCCCTCCTTTTCAACGCCGCGCACGACCCGCGTCCCTTTATTGTGCCCTCGATGGAAAATGAGCGCATTTATCTCGCGGATCGATTTGATTAAAAATTCCTGCTTTAATTGTGCAACAACAAATTCGTTTCTATTCGACATTTCGTCGAACGTCCTGCGAGAAGTATTAAAAAATACAAATGCAACGCGTTTGGAGAACCAAAAAGAAGTGAAATTAAAATCAGTAAACGTTGGAAGGTTTAATAAAGCATTTTCTTAAAATGTATTTATCAATCTCGATTAACGGACAGTTTATTTCTGAAATACGTCAGCTTTATTTACACTCGCGCGAAATCAAAGCGGTGTTTGCAAAAGTAATGCGTGCACCGCAGTTTCCTACTCGAATATCAAATATTAATGTTGTTGGCATATTGACGTTGCTTTCCGTGGACGAGTTAAAATCCTTTTGGTAGATTATGATTCGACGCGCGATGCGTGTTGAATATCGTATAATTTGACGCGTTCTACTGGTAGTCCTGTAGTAGAAAAATTTGATCGCGTTATTACAAAACTTGTTTAGACGATCGAAAAACTGTTGAAATATACGCATAAATGATTCGTTCAAATATTTCTCTATAAATACACTTTGGCAGAATTTCCGTCGAAGCCTGCGTCATTGTTCTATCAATATATTCTCGTCTGGATTATGGCTATTGTATATCGTGAAAGTATTAACGCGACGCGCGCACATGGTCATAAAATTTTGTCGTTTATACTCTCTAAAATTGTCATGACTGCCGGCTGTTAATTAATACGGGTACTGGCGTCGAATGTATAAAATCTGGGCCGGTGTTTGCACGTTAAACAATATTCCGCATAATAACGCGTCGCATTTGGCACGGAATCGATTTGCCAGCGGCGAGGGTGGCTATTTTTTCGCTTATCGAGGTCGACGAAAACGGCGGTGACACTTTAAAAATGCTCCAGCCAGGCTGCCGCGCGTCCTAGATAGTAATTTCCGGCGCAGTCGGTAATTCGTTCGCCGGTTCGCGTCGAGGCTCGTGTCAAGCAACCGATTTCCAAGTGGCGTGCGGAGGAAAATTTCGAACTTTCACCCCGTGACGTTTTCAGCGGCGCTGTTCAATTTCTAATTCGTTCCCATTTTTCGTGGCTGTGAAATTTTCATATTCCCTGACACTTTTTATTCTCGATTTCGTATTTTATTCAGATTCGCGAGGGGAAACCGGAAGCGTGTTCTAAAAAGTGCGATGGAAGACGTTCGTTCGAACTCGCGCGCGATAACAATACACGTATAGGCGCGATTTAATTGTTCACGTTATTATTCCTTCATTGATTTGTCGATTTGTTTATTTCCGCGTATCCACCGTCAGCTAACGAACTCGATAATTATGCGCGTTCGCGCAAACCCGATTTACCTGTAAACAAACGAACAATTACCAACTCTTCCCGTGCACGCCATTTCTGGGTGGACTCATTCCTCCGGATTAGACGGATCGTTTGCGACACGTTATTCCATGCAACGGTGTTCGCGAAATTATTTATACTCGCGGGTCAAACAGAGCGCTTAAGGTTCCTCGAGCTTTTAAACGGAAGATTCCGCCGCGAGTCGTTGCCGTTAATTACTGAAACTTGGCGAGCCGCGTCGGGGCAAAATAAAAGGGGACAGTGGCGTCCCTGGTGGGATTATCCCTTCGGAAGGCGCTTGCAAACTGTCGGTCGACATTTTTCCCTGGCACCGCTTTTTTACGTCCCGCGCTTTGACCGCGTCGCCCCGCTTTGATCTTCCTTTCTCTCGCGGCGTCCATTTATATCGTAGCGATCCACGATCGAGGGTGAACCTCGAGGCTCCGCTCGACGAAATAAATCATTCATCGCGCCGGTTGCTCTGTGTAATTTGGGCCCTGCGTGATCGCGGTCCTTCGCGCTGCTAATAACCGTGCTCGAATCATTATGCCAAACGAAGGAACCGAAAGGGCTGTATTTGCGGAAAGAGTAATTCAGAGGTGGACAAAGTCTGCTCGTTTTCCAGCATTTCTTTGTTGTACTTCATTTATGGTTTGCTACTTCCATGCCAAATGCCCAGATATTTCTCTTCGCTTTCAATGCTTACGAGTCCTGTGGCATATTCGGTATACAGAGCTCGGAGTTTCAGCCATCTAATTCAGCAAATATTGCTCCACCTTGGTAATCTTGTGCGTAGTGGGGATCCTTGGACGATGTTTGCTCGCATCTGGATCAATTCTGGAACTGTCAAGGGGACCGTTCCGACGCGTGGTTCGTTTTCATTTTTATATGCACAATTTCTTCACCGCGAAATAATCCGTGGGACAAATAGAACGAATTTCTCTTGGGGGAAGTTTTTTTCGCTCCAGTCGACGTTCTTATCACTTTTTTCGTGCGGAACCGTATGCCAGATAGACATCCGTGATAAATAGATTTGTAATTAAAAACATACTGCTTTGGAACGGATTATTTTACGTTTCTGAATAATTTCTGTTCGCGTGGGATCGCTTAACTTTTTAATCCTTTCGAAACGTCCAAATTTAACCCTTTGCGCTCGAGAGGCGTCTCTCAGTCGCCACGATGTTTCATACAGCAGCTGGAGTTCTCCATCGACCGATTTTAAGTTTCGAAGCCGCGCAAAAATGAATTTGGGTGATGAAATTAGCTCGAGCGAAGATGAAATTGATTGCAAACTGTTGGAAAACGAGATTGGTTGCATTAACGAAGAAATTAGCGGTAGAAAAAGTCGTCGAGCGCAAAGGGTTAATATCTCGTAGGGGGAGAGAGAGTGAGGGGATCTTTTCGAAACCTATTGCACGAAAGAGAGAAAGCGTTAGCCCCCAGAGCTCCCTGTCATCCGATCGATCGGTCCAGTGGAACACGAGGATTCGAAGCCCGCAATTTGGGACACATTCTCACACGGAGCCAACGGCGGGCGCCTCTTTTCCGCAGATCGTCTACACCGCACGGGAAGGTCTTCCCGCAACTATACCATCGGTTGGACCATGCCCCGATGATCAGCCGCGTCTACAACTTCCGACAACGACGACCTCAATAACGACCACGAATACTCGAGGGACCTATCCGGAACAATGTTAATTGGATTAATCTGGTATTAAACGCGAGAGAGAAATTCGAGGCGATATCGGACGCCGCCGTTCGAGAAGCATCCGGACGCTTGTTTATCCTCCGGATAAACCTCCGGAGGATCTTGAGAAGAACCTTTTATTTTCAATTCGCGTCCGCGCGATTTCAGGCGACTTTATGGAAAAGACTAACCCGCTCGCGCGTCCAACTGGCGGCTTCGCGTGCCGCTGTTGCCGATTTAAGTAGCAGCGATTTAAACCCGCGATCCATCCGTACGATCCGGAGATAGATAAGAGCAAACGTGGCTGTCAATCACCGGATTCTTATTAATTTACACGTCGCAGTATTACCTCGCGCTCTATTATTAGAGATCGGTGTCCGGATATTTGCCAGCAGCGAGTCTGGAGCAATGTCATCGGCGAAGACGTCTTTCTATTTAAATCTGTTAGATCGCGAACGAGGACGGATTAAATATAGGGTTGTAGGTGCCGCGTCTCAAACAGTGCCGTGTTTTGCATCATTTAAATCGCTTAAAAGCCGTAATCGAGCGACTAATCGGTTCGAAATAGAGCAAACGTTGACTGGCATTGAATAATCGAACGGCGGAGCGTCGTAGCGGAACGATCGGGATTTTTATTGGACCTCGAAGGCATTTTTTCTAGAGATCTTCCCAAAGTACGTAAATCTTCAGAGGTCTTGCGTCTCGTAAGAATTCTGAAGGTTTTAGGGCTCGTTGAGACGCCAGACGCGTTGAAAGCCTCGAACTTTACGGTGCCGGGGTCCCTCTAAATTCAAATTTCCAGAGAATCGTCAAAGCAGCGAGAGATACGAGTGAAAAAATTCGCGGAAGATTCATACGCGTCGAGAGTATCGGGGCCTCGAGTCTGAAAGCTTTCGCGCGTTCGAAAGTCTCTCTGAAAAGACTCTTTCCCGAACCAACTCGAAATATCAGTGGTACTCCTGTACAGTCAGAGCTGGCTTAAACATTTTCAACGACCATTCGATCTTTTGACTCTGCCAATGTCGTTCGAATCGTTTTCTCCGCTGAAGAAGTCCAATTTCAGTAACAGCTGCGTACACAAACGCGAACGTTTCAGAGCATCGATTTCCCGTTTTCTGCTACGACGAGTCACGAGGTTTTAATTATTCCAGTTTTAAGAACAGTCGTCCGTGGAATGAAAAAACCCACCGCCATTCGATGCTTCTTTCGCCAACGATCGAAAGCGTCATCGATTACATTTCTGTCAGCTCTAGCGATGGGAGTTCCGCGGTTTTGGCTTCGAAAGCAGCCTAGCCATTCCGCTGGCGCTTCCGGTTTCCCTTTCCCAGCGCATTCAGGGCTACCGGAAGTGTCTCGTTTTCCCAACCGGATGCCGCGGAACCCGCTGAATCGCACCTGACCACTTCCTGCCGCGCGCTTGGCGCACACCCTTCTCGTCGTCCCTCTTCGCAGGTCAACGCGCTTCAACGTCGTCCTGGCGTACTTCGATCGTCTCGTTTTTCATTTTTATCCGTCTGGACGCGAGTTTTGTCAAATTCCCGCCGCGAGATCCCGTGGAACCATCGGAGACATAAATCGAGCAGAAAATCTCCATTTTTATCTCCCTCCTTTGTTCGCTCGTCACCCTCCTCCCCCCCCCCCTTTTTATTTCCGTGCCCGCGATTCTATCCGAGCGTCGTTTCACCCTCTCCTCCCGCGATCAAATTTCGCGAAATCAATTTTTTTTCCACGACACTTTCGGTCCTGCGGATATCGCCTCGTTTTTCGCCCCTTTCGTTTGTTTTTAACGAAGAAATAGGACACTCGTCGCGATTTTTCCCGTTTCCCGCGTAAATTCTGTACCGTTCCATTCGATGCGAGTCGGGAAGGGTTCACGGCCCGATACGCTCAGCGTGAAATCGATTTCTGGGGACAGCCTCGTCGCGTCCGGTGTCGTTGGACCGCAAATGGATCGTGCCCGTTCGTGAAACGCGATTGCTCCCATCGCTAATCGTTTTTGCTCCGCGCGAAAAATCGTATGTCGGTGAAATACTCGAACGGTTTTCGACGTCCCGCGCCTCTGAACGGCGAGAAAACTGCGCGACCGCTTGTTTTCTCGTCACCAGGCGTCATAGAAACGCGCGAAACAAAGTTACGCTTCGCTCGCTCGCGCGATCGGAAGAATTTTAAGCAGCGGACGGTCGAAAGTTCGCCGAGACGCGTCGTCGGTCGGCGTTAGAACTCGCTCGAGATCGTTTTCGCCCGTAAGTGGAAAGATTCGAGGTGGAAGCGAAGCGAAATAACGTTTCAGGGAGTTGAACGGCGTCTCCGATGTGGAAGATCAGATTTCAATCGTTTGGACATCTTCGACTGTTTTGCGATACGTGTTTCAAGTGATCGTTTAGCCCTTTGCACTTGGCTCCTTCTTGGACTATTGCTAACGTCTTTCAGCAACAGAAAATTTCGATTTCAATAGAAAGCTTCAGAGAAACACGCATTTCTCAAAAACCTACGGTGGAATAAATTTAACCCCCGTAATCACTAATCAATGGAGGACATCCGAGTGCAAAGGGTTAAGTTAGTTAAATCTCCCGTACACCATCCAATCTGAAAACATATCAGACCACATCTCTGTCCATTTAAAGGACCAAAAATCGCCACCAAATCCCACGGAACGTCTCGCTACCAACAAAAGGCGATTAGAGTAAGTCTGAACCTCCACCTCGGAGAATCCTCAGCGTCCACCGAGGTAACGATCTTCGCCGCGATGGCGACCTGCTCGAACGTATCTCTCCGCTATAATAACCGGTTCGAGGTAGCCAGGAATCCCACTGAAATATTATTTCCAACCCCGTGGGCGGTCATTCGAGGAACGGCTGACCAGGACTCTTTCGCGCGGTCGCGTTGAATAGCCGTTCGTAATCGAGAAAACGTTCCGCGAGGATGGGCTGTGGTCCGAATGGGTCGAGGTGAACGCGACGCGGAAGTCGTTTCTGTCGCCTTTTGTCGTTTCGAACGCGCCTTACCTGTCGCGCGAGGAACACCTATGGCGTGTGCCATCGGGGGTGGTTCGTCGCATCGCGAGCTGCGAGGCGTTTAATGCCTAGTTACGTCAACGTATTATCGCGACGCTTCGTCCAAGGGTGGGTCATACGCTGCGAGGAAAGTTTCGTCGAACGTGGATTGCGAACGGTAGTTTGCTCGCAGCTGTGAATCGCTACGTGTTCTTGGTTGGGACGAACGGATTTTCTGGTCTCCGGTAAATGGTTCTTGCGAATCGCGTCGTTGGATCTATGGATCGGTTTTACCTTTGGACCGCTGGTAATTGTTGGACGTATTTCGCGCGAGGGTTCAAGCTTGCGAGGTAATCGCGATTGCTTGTAGTATTTTAAACTGTATTCGTGTATGTATGTATGTACATAAATCGACGCTAGTGACTTAGGTTTCTCGTGTTACTATTTTATAACGTTAATCATCGCGGTATTTAAGGATATTTAATATATGAACTGTGCGACGGAATTGTTTCGAATTCGAAGCGTAAATTTGAAGTTTAATTATAGTAGACGTAAGTCTTGATTAGGTTAAAGGTTGCGATAGCTTTCTTAGGTTGCCTCCTAGTCGCTTGCGATCCAGCTATCTCGGGAATGATCCTCTCCCGACTGATAGCTTCCGTGGAAGCTTTTGCCTTCGAATACGGAGCATCACAGGTATCAGCGGAGGTTCCCTTTCTGGTATCAAAGAGTAAATATTGATTAAGTTATGCTACTATACCGTAATGTCTTAGAATCTTAAGCGGGCAATGAAATTTCCTATATAAAAATCTGTAAATTAATCAGACATTTCTTAAGAAAAGATGTTCTACGGTTAAGTCGCGCTTAACTCGAATCTAATTTTTATTTAGAAACGGATCGATTGAAAAATTGACGAATTAAATATTTATTAGCTGACGAACTTCCTGATCTTTTATTTCGTATTTATATGTGTGAAACACGTGCTTGTACTCGCTATAAGCGAACTAATTCGTCTTTCGCGTACTCGAAACGAGCGAAAAACCACGGTTCGTTTAAAGAAAATACAACTTGACATTCGCTGGAGACCTCTTTTCCGGCAGTCTTCAAGTTACGACGTTGTTCACGAGATTCGATGAAACTTCCCTCGGTCCACGAGTTAAACGATCGGAGATGATCCTCTGATCAAAGTTAAAAATAATCTCTTCGCATACTTTCCGAGCTCCGCCATGTCTCCGCTACCGCGTTTCTTGATAAACGGGACCGTTTCTCATCTCCGTCGTTTCAACGCGACATCCGCTAAGGTACTAACGAAACCACTGTTCTAATTAATAATTAACACCGATACGAGACATCAGCCTGTACATATTGTCTTGGCTGTCGTTTTTAATGCTAGGGCCACTGAATAATGGTGCATGGGTTGTGGGGCAAGGATCGTTGCGATCGAGAATCATTACTGTCATACGTTGAAGCTGAGGGTGAATATTGAAGGGAAATATGGCTACCAAGGGAGGAGTTGTGGAAGATCGCTCGCTTGTTCAGTCAGTGCAGGACTGTCACTGTTTGCACGAGTGTGAAAAGTGTCATTTAAAAGTTTCGTGATCGTTTAAAAAGCAATTGTTGGAGGTAAATAAGGGTACTAAAGGTCTACAGGATTTGATTACCTTTTAGAACTGCTCTACATGGCCTTCTGAGCATCCTAGATATATCTGCAAGATCTGATTAGCTTTGAAAACTGCTCTACATGGCCTTCTGAGCATCCTACATATATCTGCAGGATGTGATTAGTTTTCAGGGCTGCTCTGCATGGCCTCTCGAACATCGTGCATATACGATAAATTGCTCCTTAAAAAGAACGACTTAGAGGTCTAATTACGTAAGAACTTTGCACGCGTTCGATCTGGTTTCGCTACCCAAATCCATGCATCGACCTTCAGTGGGCCAAGGATACTTCGTGACTCGACGATGCGGTAGAGAACGACTGGTCGCGTGCGTGATCGAGTTCGAGGAGATTCGTTTGGAACGAGTGGAAACGGTGTGAGAGAACGCTAAGAATGCCTCGCGAACAATTCTAATGAACCGTATTTATCGTACGCCTCGATAGTAGCGATACGTAATCGATTAAGAACATTCTGATGTAATCACTTGCCTCGCTCGCGGCCTTTCGGGTACGCGTCTTGTATCCATTTAAGAGATGCACGCGCACGATCAAAGCCTTGCTGCTAGCCTCACCTTTGTAACACGAAGTATGAATAAATCATCGAAAACGTACATTTTCCCGACTTTCACTTACTTGTCGATCGATATTTGGATTAAGAAAGCTCGTACTAATTTATCGTTATTGATCGATGTCTTGTTTTATCGTTATTTATTAATCTATTTATCATAGAGGTGATGCATAATCAAATTTTGTTGTGTTTACAGGTAACAGTAAGTACGAGTATTAATAATATTGCACAAGATTTGTTTAGATATACCGCAGATGCCTTCGAGAAGAAATAGCGTCGAAATTAAGATGGAGTATTGGAAGAGAAGACAATACGGAACATTTGCTGCGACAAAGGTAACGTTTTACAATATTCAAATAGTCACATCCTACTTACGCGAACACAAACGACGCGTCGATGGGGGTGGCAAAAATTCGAACGCCTTCGAACGACTAGCTGCATACCGCCAACATTTAACTCAACCGTTTCTCTCTACCCTGTACAAGCAGAGTGGATGAAATTATAAGGTATTCATGAGCTACCGCGGTTTTATGAAACCAGACACGTCACCTGTTTGTAAGGGGAACAGCACTTATATGAAACTTTACACGTAACCCACACGCGAGCGTCGTGACAGCTAAAACGTTGAGAAGTCTTATTTTCCTGAAGTAGCCAACAGCCACGGTACCGTTCGAAATTTTATTCAAAAGTGCTACTCTCGAAAAAGATACTCCTATCCTCTAAACGACGTTCGCTCTTTGTCTCTCCTATTTCAAAGTACCAACTCCATCCACCCTCGACCCTTTCGTTATCTCTGACCAGAATATCGAGCCTCGATATTCGCCATTTAACGTTCTCGACGACGTACATCGTTCAAGAACCCGTTCAATTCGAACTGCTCCTTCGATTTCCTCGCGTAACAAGGTTGCCCAATAGCGGAAGACGCGGGGAGCGATTGGCGAACGCGCGGTCGCGACGCTGACGCCTGTTTCGTGGCAAGTTGGACGATTCCTCCGCGCGTCGATCGAACGGACGCGTGGATGGCCACGAGCGATGAATGCAGTCGTTTACAGGCACGCGTTTCGAGCATGGTCGCGGCCCATTCATAAGCAAAACCGGGAAACAGAACGGGGGTGGCCGTGGCGAGGGTGTCTTATCCAGCGACAAAGCGTCTAATCCGCGTGACGATTTCCGGGCCGCCGGTTGCGAACCCAGGATCCATGCTCCGTCGAACATATCCGTCTTAACGATCGCGGATTATTGAATGCAAATTGATTCCCGTGGTCGCTCGCCGTTCGAATCGCTCGTCTGTCGAGTTTCAGCCGCGCGGACGCGTCCTCTGTCTCCGCGAATTTGCATGAACACGATTTCCAAATCTGAGACGTTTGATTTTTTCGTAGAACGAGTCGGATTTTTATCGACCGATATCGATGGTAGGGATTTTTTAAATGGTACGTTGCGCGTGTACGATGAAGGTTTATCAGCGACTGGGTGAGAGTTTCCCTTGCAACCAACCCTGTCACCCTCTTTGACATATCTTCGAGGTTTATCGAGGGTCGCGTCGAGCTTGTTTCGTGGTAATCTCGCTCGACAAAGTCTTTTCTCTTCTAAATCATTATCGAACTTGAAACTAGGTAAAGAAATGTTTACCAGATGTCTCGCTTCTGACTCGACGATCGCGGTTTATCGAATGCAAATTGATTCTCTAAGTTGCCGCCGCAATCAGGCGTCTGCGGAGTTCCGAACCCTCGCTGCGTTTCAATGCTACGATTGTTGTCTGCCATCGCGTAAGTGTCGCTGCAACTTTGGGAATTTGCATGAAAATTTCTCCTGATTCCTTTCACGTTTATGAGGTACACGGATGCCGCGCGAAGGCAGTGTTTAAATTTTAATAACAATCACCTGTCGAACGAGATTAAATTTCAAATATTCACGGTGTTTAATAAAAAATGCATTGGGTGCAGTTGCTGCCATTCTGTGATAAGATTTCAAATACTCCATTCGTTGACTGTCAATGCAGGTTTCTTTGAGAATTTCTTAAGTACTTTAACATTCTATTTTAATAACAGATATCACAGTTCATCAGTTGTATTATTAATTCAATGCTTGTCGATTCTACTTGCGCTCGAAAAAGCTAAGAACAATCGAATTCCGATAAATCGCGTCGTCAATCGCGGGCCACGACGTAATTCAGTATATATCGCCCAAGGGCGTTCTTCGAACCACCACTTTCATTGATTATCGTCGCGTGTATCACCTTTGGGAGCGATTGCTGCGAATTAGGTAATTTCCTTAACGATCCTCGACACCGTAACTTTCAGTGTCCCTAGTTAGCGATCCTCTTAATTACAGCTCGCAACTGGCTCGACGCGTCCGACGCTTTCTTCGAGGAACTTCGTTTTTGAGATGTTTATCGATCAAATACCGTGCGCCTCGCAATCAGCGACCGATTCCACTGATTACACTCGCGCGTGTTTGCGACACTCTCGTCGAACGAGTCTCGCGACCGGTTTTTGAAAATTCGATACGAGTTTCGTCGCGTGGCCAACGTGGAGTTAGTAGTTAGGAAATTTTGCAGCTAGACACGCAAATTTCTATGAAAATTGTTGTAATTGAGTAGTTAGAGTTAATTACCTTCTCTTTTTGCGAGAAACATTTTGCTCGAATTCTTTCTCAAGGTAGTAACGAATCACAGAACGAAAGGGTAGTTGCGAACGAGAGGTATCTAATGAAAAATGAAGCAATCAGAGAGAAGGGACGTTGTTTGTTGTCTGCTGAGTATACAGTGGAATAAACTGAACCGAATTGGAGTTTTGCATATCACGTTGGAATTGGAATACAGTGAGTAAACATTACTCGTTAAAGTACCGTGTACGTACAGATGTACGTACATGTAATAATTCTAAAATTTCTGGAGCGTTGGGCATATTTTATAACCCGCCTTGATATTATTATAGTTATGGAAATCCGCCGTGTGAAATGCAAATTGGGGGACGCGCCGCGGACCCTGAATAATCGCGTAATTCGATTTTTTAACGCGTTAAGCTTGCGCCAAAGTTCTACTCGCTTTACGGAACCGGATTAACATCGCGTTAACAGACGCCGCGAATCGTAAAAAACACTCTGCGCGAGTCTTGCGCGCGTTTCCCGCGAATTTTCAAACAAACGGGAAAGCCTGCGAAAAACGCGTTAAGTTTCGATTTAATCGGATGGTGTTTAACTTGCAGCGAAAAATCGGTATACGTTGCAGGTTTTCATCGTGGTATAGTTTCGCGTGTTTCGTTTGTCTACGATTTTATATGATTAATCATTTTTATCAATTTTACGAAATAGATCATCCTGTAACTTCGGCGAGTTTCGAGCAAAATTTCATCTTGAACAGTTTTGTTGTAACACGCGTCCACGGGCTGTCGAGCGTGGAATTGTTTGCAATAAATTGATTTTACGGTGAGATGAAAGTTGATATTGACAGGTTGAAACAATTATTCAAAACGTATGCAATGAAAAGGAAACCAAATCGCTGGCCATTCGCCATTTTTAGCGGACGCCATCGATCATTAAATCCAATCGAATGCACGCGCTTTCTAACCGTAAATTGGCGGAAATTGTTCGAAATGTAATTTCTCCTGCAGCGGGGCTCGCATAAAATTATTAGAAAGCAAACTTACTCGAGAACCTGGACAACGAACTCCGCGGTCCGCGTTTCCACAAATATTGAGAAATGGCAGCGGGGAATTTTAAAAAATGGCAAACAATTTTTAATTTTAATTAACGCGGAACGTACAACGCAGCGAGATCCATCTCCCCTTTCAATTAAAAACTTCATTACAACATTTTCATGTTTGGTTTTTAGGGAGCTCATTGTTTTTTCATTCCTTTGTAGACGAAACACGTTTTAACCCTTTCATCGAACAACCTAATGATCTTCCGTTTGGTTGCGCTTGCCTTAGCCTGGTCCACAATCCTATCGATCAGAAAAATTAGTTATTGACCGCCATTTAATGCGTCGTCAGTCTCATAAAAGTCTCGAATCTCTGCCTCGACATGCGTACATTTTAGATGTGGTCGCGAAGAAAGGAACGACTCAGAGGGCTCTCGCTCGCGGATATCTGAAAGTACTCGAGCCCATGCGATAACCCGCGCGACAATCGACATTTTGCAACGTGCCACGGTAACGTGACTTCCGTAATACGAAGGGCTACCCCCGCGACGCCTCTAATGGAGTCTTAATGGGGCTCTTTGAGCGGCGACGAGGCCGTAGCCACCCCGTGTAATGCGATAAATACGTAGGGCTATTGTCTCGCGAGCATTTGCTTCTTTCGCACCTCGCCTCTCGGTTGATTAACCCGTGCCGGTTCTAATTCCATGTCAACTTTAACTTGGAATGAAGCAGCGCTCGGTGGAGGAGCGATAACGTTACGTCCTTTCGTTCGAGCTTTGATCTTTCAGTACAGCAAAAGTATAGCGTTTGCGTTGTGTATTTATGGTTAATTGTAATGTTCAGGATAACATTTATCTGTGGTGAAAAAATTGTGATCGTATTTCGAGTGGATTTGGAATTTTTGCCGAGTTTTCGTGTTTTAAGTAGAACAGATCGATGATATTTCAGACGGGGAGGTAAATCGCCAGGTAGGAAGCTATTTTCGATAGAATTGCTGGAATATTTGTGTCTTGCCTGTTTGTTACGTGATGTACGAGGTATGAAATATGCAAGGTATCGTGTAAAATCGGTTGGTCAAAGATGATCCGGTACCCAGCGTCGTTTTAGGAGAATCTACGTGACTGTTTTTCATCTCCGGCTGCTTCTATCTGTTGCTTAATTATCAATTTGAATTTCGGAACAGCCAGTGCTCGAGGAAACGGTGAAAATAAGAGGTGGAATAAGTAATGAATGGAAAGTGGACGACGGAGTGCAAGCGTCGAGAAATTGACGCGGCCCAGCACGAACCTGCGCGAAAAATACGGGGGAAACGAGGGGAAAATAGAATACGTAAGCGAGGTACATAAAAAATGCGTGCTAATTATTCACGCTACCATCGAATTACTGTTTCAAAGGCAAAGGGATTTTCTGCTATAGGCTTATCCTTCGCGGAAAAAAGCGCTGCTTAGTAAAGATTCACCCTGGTTAATAATACACGATGGCAGGTGTTTTTGTTGTTCAGACGCGATGATGGAACAGGTATTACCTCAGAAGGACATATTTAAAATATTTAATTGGTTTGCGTTCGAAGGGTTACATATAATAATCCTAGACGAGATGAAAGTAGGAAGGGTTGAAATGCTCGCTTTGTTTCAATGCAACACGAAGGTACCTTATTTTTAATTTCAACGCGTCAAATTAAAAATCGTTCTGCTTCAAATTTTCCTTTTTTCTCTTTCTCGAATTAAAAGTCAATTCCGTTTGTTCGTTTTCATTAAGGACTCGACTAAATGACGCATACCAATTCTAGGCGAGACGAAACTAGGAATGCATCACAAAGGTACCTTATTTTGAATTTCAGCGCGTCAAATTAAAAATCGTTCTACTTCAAATTTTCCTTTTTCCTCTTTCTCGAATTAAAAGTAAATTCCGTTTGTTCGTTTTCATTACGAGTTCCGCGAAAAACAGGCGTCGACGTTACACGGTGGCGCTGCACGGTCTCTTCGTAGCCGGAAAACGGTCCTGCGAAAAGTTCTCGGCGCAGGAAAACGCGGGGGATGAAATCACGGAACGGAAAGGGTCAGCTGAAAAACGGATATCGATCGAGGGGTCGCCTGCCAGGCCCGTATCGCCCGGCTAAACGAACAAAAAGCGCGATGTCACGAACTCGTAAAACCGATTATCACCTTCGAGTAATTAGCCAAGCAGCAAGACTCCGGCCGAGCGTCCGCCGCGCCTCTCCGCGTAATTATTCCAACTTGAACAGCGCGAGGGGGTAAAAAGCAGAAAATGACAAGGGAACTCGGGAATCGGATTAAAGGCGACGCGTCGCGGAACTCTTGGCATCGAGCTGGCGGCCATCGGTCGTTCGGAGACCTTCGAAGGAAATTGCTCGGGTAGTTTCTTAATACGATCGTTGCGTACCCCGTTGGAGGACACTTCGACGGAGGCGATATTTCTTTAATTACGGTGCCGGAAGTAGCCGGCTAATTGCGAAGCAAGTAAAAATATTTCGACTTTATAAGAGAGGCCGTGGGACCTCTTTTAAATTATGTACGCCCAATTATAGTGGAAAATGGTAATGGAATAATTTCATTGTTTTTAATCGTTTCTAGAGCTATCCCAGGATTTGATCGTGGAATTCGTCGAAGTCAGAATATTTGAAGTTATAATGTAATTGTACTTATTTAAGTATGCCAGAAATTTAAGAGTGGATTACTGAATATTTGATAAACTCGAGGGTTTAATCTCGAGTCTCGCGCAAAGACGTGGACGTGCACGCGTATTCGAGTCTCAGAGAAACTCGCAGACGTCCCTCCGAATTCCGTGCAAATTTCACGGTGAGCGATAAGGATGTTATTTTTTTTTTTTTAGGACGATCGCACGCTTCGACTGGCGAGTAAAGAAGGAAATGGGACGAGGAATCGTGGTCAGAAGCGGCGTTTTACGCTTCGAAAGGAAACGGGAACGTAGCAACAGCTTGCAGCTTGTTAAGGCGGGCTCGCGATCGGGGCAATAACAGTAAATGACAAAGCAACGATCAAACACCGGCGGTGCTCGTTTCAAATGCAGATCAGCGGGGGGAAACGGCAGCGCGGGCTTCATTTCCGGTTCCTACGGGCGATTCCGCGTGAACGCTAAAATCAACATCGGCCAGCGTTCGTCGCGCTCGCGTTTATCGCCGCCATTTTAAAGGGAAATGCGCGTCGAACCGCGGCGGCGTCTGTTCTGAAAAAGCTTGCACCGTGGAAAGTCTTAACTCGTGAAACGAATCGTAAATTGCGTGGGAACGGTGCTCCCGTTCTTCCGCTGCCTGCTCGTTCCTGGGAATATTTTTACCACCGCTGACGCTGGATCGGTTAACAATCCCACGACCTGAGTTAGGTCTTCGTTGTTCTACGGAGATCCGTGTATTAAAATTCATACAATTAATAGCTTTTTAAACGTCGGTCCAATTATACGTTTTTACCATCCATAATTTTGTTAACCATTTTCAATCACTGAGTGCGGAGTAGAAAACACTCTGTCCAGCACTCTTTCATACACTATCATATTTTATATTTCCATAAAAATTTTCGTCAAAATGCTAGCTCAACATTTAGCACCAGTTGCGCGATCAAGAAGAAGGGTGAAAAGTCTTCGAAGCGCCACTAATTCGAATACGAAGCACCCCCTTCCGTCCCTTTTACTCATCCAACGTCGCACAACTTCCCTTCCGCCTCCTCGATCGATTTCAAATCGATATGTTCCCCGGTTTCCGGAAAAAAGCCCGCTTAAACCGTTCCAGCCTCGACGGGGAACGCGAGCCCGCTCAATTTGTTTGCATTCAAAGGAACATCCCTCCGCCGTGCAGCCCGACACCGCAGGTCGGATCGTTACATTTATTCAATTATGCGTTCTTTTATTTGGCCACGTTCCGGCGCGGTACACCGTTCAAAGGGTAACACACCGAACATTTCCATTTCCCGTGTCGCTCCACCCGTAGCAGGCAGCGCGCGCGCGCCACCCCGCAGCTGCGAGGAACTTTGTTTCAACTTTAAGCGTCGTGTTTCCAGCCCGCCCGCATCCATTCTCGTTACAAAGTGTCGCGCGACGGGGAAGTATGCCTGGCTATGCTTTAATCGCTCCTTTTTCTTCCGAAAACCGTCCTCCATTATCGTCGACGCGCCTAGCCGCCACCGCCGCCTCTAATCTGTTCAGCATCCCCGTGGCTCGACTCGGGTCTTCTTGCCATTCCGTGGTTTCACCTCGCGGACCGTCCTTTCTTTTCCACGCCCGTCTTTCGTCGGGAACTACGAACGCTGCGTTTACTGGGACGCCTAACGCGTAAGGAACGGGTGCTTCCGGTGTTCTGTTGTCGTTTGACAAGGTTTGGGTTTGGTGTGGATGGTATTAACCCTTTGCACTTGGGTGTCTTCTCTGAGGCAACATCGAGATTGATTGGTGATTACGAAATGGAACTTATTCCAGCGCAGATTTGCGAGAAATGCGCGTTTCTCTGAAGTTTTCTATCGCTGGTAGACGTCAGCAATAGTTTCGAGCGCTAATGTCCAGGAAGACGCTGAGTGCAAAGGGTTGAGTTGAGTTCCATGCAGAGGGACTGAGGGAGCTGTTCAGATTTTGTGTCGAAAAGTCCCAGCATACGCGTAGCTCCTTTTTTTAGTGCAAATAATACAACTAGCACATTTTCTATTTCATTGTTATCTTCAGTTGAACGCTATCACGCTTAGCTCTCGTCGCAATCGATTAAGACAAGCGACATCGCTCTGTCCAGGATTTTTCGACCCTGTTTTTCCCCCGGGACTCAAACGGTTAATTCCGGTTTCAACGAACGCGACTGCCTCGCTCCTGTACGCTTTCGTATTTCTGAGTTAATCGAAGACACAGTTTGAATTTAAATAATCGTCGCGCTGGAAGTACAGCGTTTTCTTTGGAGAGCCAGCAGCAGAGCGCGCGAGACGTGAAATGCATGGAATTAAAGCGAGGAAAAGTTTGTCACATATCTCCAAGGGGATATCCTACTTGTTCGCTGTCCTGTATATCTACCGTTGAAGCGTAATGCATGTAAATTGTTACGCTGTTTGAAAACTGATGTCGTTTGCCGGGGTGAAACTCGGATATTCCCATCCCCCGCTCGAAGTTGCTTAGTCGAACGAAGACACGAGTAATTCCCGTGCGAGTCTCGCGAAGAAACCGTCCGACCAATCGATATAGTCCCTCGCAGAGACGCGGCTCTTCTTCTTAACTTGAGAATTCGATTAAAAGACTAGCCGCGGACATATTCCGCTGGATTGGTCCTCGAATTCGATGCTGCTCGACGAACGAAGAAAAGTTCCCGGCCAATTTTCCGCGACTTGCTAATGCAGCCCCCAAAAGCGAGCCGGAAATTAGAGTTTGCTTCCGCGGAGAGAACGGGTGCCGTGCGAAAGTAATAATCGAACGGTTGTCGAAGTATTGATTTTTCAAAAGCAAAACAATAATTACTGGTCGTTATTATTTTACGAAGCATTAAATTATAGTGGGTCGTTTTGGTACGCTTTAAAAATCGGAACAATGTCTCTGATGGCAAGATAAATTTACAAGAAATTCTTGGAATTTTTAAGATTATTGGGTGGAAAATCAAGAACAGCACTTTGCACTCGGATCTTTAGCAGATGTTAACAATAGAAACTATTGCTAAATTAGCAATATTTCAGAAATATTTTAGCAATAGTTGTAATGCATTTCTCGAAAAGATTAACCTCTGTAATCACTAATCAATGTCCCCTTAGAGGGGACATCCGAGTGTAATGGGTTAAGAAAAGAATTAATCTTGATAAATCGCACGCTTGCCACAGTCAGAAGTGACGAGGTTGGAATTACACGCGTTCACAAAAAGACGTAAGCATAATTATCCATAGCGGACAACTAAGCACACGGTTTCGGTCAGACGGGAACTTGTAATCCAGATTCGAGAAACTCGTCAGCCCTGCGCGCTAATTATAAGTTCGTTAATTGGCAAGTGGGCCCTCTCGCGCTGTCCTAGGCATCAGCTCGGGACAGCACAGAATGACGATGACGGATAGACGAAAACCGCCACGCCTGTGCGATCGATTTATCAAGATATCAAACCCTCCGCGTTTTAAAACGTTTCATCGAGAAAGTCGCCCGCCATTCTGCGACAACCGTTGTCGATTATTATAGATCGCGCGCACACATTTACGTTTACTTCTCCCCCAATATTCTCGAATCATCCATCGTAAAAACAAGCAAATAACCAAGTCGCAAGCTCGCGACAAAAAAAAAGTGTCTCTCGTCAAAATAGAACAAAAACCATTCTCCTCGAGCGCAGCTGTTTATACGTCCCATCGAGCGTCCACGAACCCACCCCCTCGCGCAACCCCCGCATAAACCGGAACGCTCTCGAACGTACTTTTAAAAATGTTACCCAGCACGTTGCTCTGAACCGTAAACACGGCGTAACGCGGAGAGATCGCGGCACCGCGAACGAAGAACATTTCCCCGCGGCAGCCATTCCGACCTCATAATAATCAGATATGAGGAGCCTGGCGTAAGACGGCAGCGCGTCCTAAACAAAGCGCATCAACCCATACGATGGGTGGGTCGTTATTTCAGGGGCAGTTAAGTTCTAACGACTGAACGACGCCGCCGTTTCTGGTGAAAGGAGCGCGATGCCCGCCTCCACGGCAGCTGCAGACGACGACGACGGGGGCGAGCATCCCCTCGGCGAAACGTCACCGGGCGCGACTCCCGGGAATTCTGCAGCCGCGTGCCAACTGTTTCCGTCGGTGAATTTCGCGAATACCAAGACGCTCGCATCGAATTCGTAAAATACGCGACTCCTCGCTGGCGTACGACGAAAGCAAATTACGCGCTACCCCCGCCGCTGGGGGCTGTAAAAAGTGGCCGCTGCGATGTCGCGGCGTTATTGGCACCCGCGGGGCTCCTCGAGCAATCGTGAGATGATGAAAGTATTAGTTTCGCGAGTTAATGGTGGTTTTCGGTTGGTTTCGTCTGCGACGATGAGCCATCGCGAGGAATTTTGTGTATAGAATGCGTTTTTGAGCCTGATTACGATATTTTAATTTTGTCTGAAATGAAAGTAGAGATTCTAGATCAGAAGTTGGCAGCCTTCTTACGAATCGTGAGAGGATGAAAGTATTAGTTTCGCGAGTCAATGGTGGTTTTCGGTTGGTTTCGTCTGCGACGATGAGCCATCGCGAGGAATTGAGTAATTATTTTGTGTATAGAATGCGTTTTTTTAGCCTGATTACGATATTTTAATTTTGTCTGAAATCAAAGTAGAGATTCTAGATCAAAGGTCGGCAACCTTCTTGCGCTGTGCGCCACGAGGAATCGTGAGAGGATGAAAGTATTAGTTTCGCGAGTTAATGGTGGTTTTCGGTTGGTTTCGTCTGCGACGATGAGCCGTCGCGAGGAATTTTGAGTAATTATTTTGTGTATAGAATGCGTTTTTTAGCCTGATTACGATATTTTAATTTTGTCTGAAATGAAAGTAGAGATTCTAGATCAGAAGTTGGCAGCCTTCTTACGAATCGTGAGAGGATGAAAGTATTAGTTTCGCGAGTCAATGGTGGTTTTCGGTTGGTTTCGTCTGCGACGATGAGCCATCGCGAGGAATTGAGTAATTATTTTGTGTATAGAATGCGTTTTTTAGCCTGATTACGATATTTTAATTTTGTCTGAAATGAAAGTAGAGATTCTAGATCAGAGGTCGGCAACCTTCTTACGAATCGTGAGAGGATGAAAGTATTAGTTTCGCGAGTTAATGGTGGTTTTCGTTTGGTTTGGTCTGCGACGATGAGCCATCGCGAGGAATTTTGTGTATAGAATGCGTTTTTGAGGCTGATTACGATATTTTAACTTCGTCTGAAATGAAAGTAGAGATTCTAGATCAGAGGTTGGCAATCTTTTCACGCTGTGCGCCAGAATTGGGGCTTCTCGAGGAATCGTGAGGTGACGAAAGTATTAGTTTCGTGAGTTAATGGCAGTTTTGGTTTGATTCGCGGCAACGAACGATCGCGAGGAATTTTGTGTAATTATTTTGCGTATAGAATTTAAGAAATGGGGAGTTATTTAAGTTTGAAATCATAATTTGAATTTTTAGTACCAATTTCTAAAATTCTGTTTGTAACGTTATCTGTATCGTAAAAAGCTTCAACTAAATGGAATTTCGTTTCCATCCGTGTCCAGATATTTCGGACACACCCCGTAACTCGAAAGTTACTGAGTTAAACAATGCTGTCGCTGCTTTTTATGATTACAGCGTAAAAGCTGGGGAACAGTTCGGCGTTACGACGAGGCATAAAGATTTGACTATCAACGCATTAAGTAGTTAACTGAATTAGTTGGAACTTCCTTATGGTTGCGGTGTAAAAAGTACCGGGACTCGAATTCATTTCGCCCCGGGTTTTTGCCAATTAAACAACGAGGCAAGTGAGAATTTTATTACAGGACAAAAAGGGACCAACTTTTTCCTTGCAATAAAGTAAGACTACTTGTTTCTCATAGACTAACCGGTTACATTCAGCAAAATGAAAATTCATTGCACACGTAGGTGGCAAACTAGTACGATATTACTCTCTCTGTTACAACTTTGTCTTAATGGTTAATTTATTCGACCCTAATGGAATCTTAAAACGACCTACATAAATGATGTCGTTATAATAGCAGGATCACACGACAGAATATGTCGCGTTCGTTTATATCGAAACTGCGAACGTGCGTACGTTTATGTGTGATTGAATAAAGACAAATCGAACGAATAGCCATTAAAAATATATTTAAACAATATCGCTCCGTTACAAGACTGAACGTTCACTGCCAGATTCCTCCACCTTCTTTGCTCAGTGCGCTCAGTGCGCTCTTCGACTGTTTTTCCTCAGTTAACTGAGGAACTGTTCCTCGGTTTTCCTTCGACTGTTAACTTAACTACGTTACAAATTTATAATACCATCGCAGGCATTTCACTGTCCACATTAATTTGAGAAATTCTTCTGTCGAACAAAAATGTCGCGCTCTTTAAGACGGGAACCATTCCTCCGCTTTCGAGGGTGGTACCAAGGAACGCTCGAGGGCGACGTGTCGAAATGGCGGACAGCCTACCGGCGCCTTTGTTGTTCGAGCACGCATTAATACGCGGCCATTTTACACTCCACCGACAAAAGACAATATAATGAGACGCGTAGCCGCGATGAGCCGCGCACTTGTCCGCGGCAACCGTCGGATGCTAATTGCTCTCTGTCCCCGGAAATTATAATTAGACCGCGCCGCAATCAACGCCAGCACGGCATTCCTTCCCTTTCGTCCGTCTTAACGAACGCTCGGGACGAGAAAGAACGAACCGAGGCTGATGCATTTTTCACCCGCTCTGCTTCCTTTATTTCGTCGTTTACCGCCGCGTTCCCGCCGCTTCCGCGAATGAAACGCGCGGAAATGTACGAGCGGGATGATACGTGTAATTGTTTCGCCTCGCGTTTCCAGTAAACGAGCACGGGAAATAAGAACGACCGAAGGAAACGCCTCGAATAATTATATCTTCGTTCGCGCGGTGTCTGGCCGTGAAGTCTGTCCAATTGATCTCGAGGCACGAAGATAGGATTCGTTCGGTTCGAGTAAAGCGAAATTCGCGAGAGAAGAATCGAACTCTGCTTTCTATTCGCTGGAGATACCCTCGCTGGACCGCGAGTCGCGGTTCGAACGCCTTCGTCACTTTGTACTCGACACAGATTCCCTTTTCACGCGCGCTCGCTGCACCCTTCCGCGCATACGTGTTGAAGTTACCGCGGAATTCCATTATCTTTACGCGCGGCAACTTTACGAGCTCAAACGGACCGTAGATATGCCCCGAGTTAGGAAAACTTAATCTGCTTATCGGGCTGGGTGCTGTCGCGTTTAGCGTCTCGTCCGTACCCGGCGATTTTGCGTAATTGAATCCATAATTCCCTCAAAGGGGAACGGTTCCCGCGGCTTACCACTGGCAATTCGAATGCTCCGCGGGCGTCTCGCTTGGGTCCGCCAGCCTTGACAATTCGCCTCCAAGAACCGACCGCTTCCACCCCGCCATTCTCCTTCCCACTGTTCCTCCGCCTCGCCCTCGCGTCGCTCTTTTCGACTCCATTTTGGTCCCGGACGTTGCAACGGGCAAAAGTGCCGGACGAGGAAGAGAGAATGGAGGAGAGAGAGAGAGAGAGAGGGAGAGAAAGGAGGGCCAGCGAGGAAAGAACGTAAGAAAGGCCGCGAATTCCCCGGAGCGGTCGCTTTCTTAAGCCTCGTGAAATTTTAAAAATACAAACCCCGGGGTTCGCCTCTGGACGGACTTTCGCCCCGAGATTTCTCGATAAGAATCCTACGGACAGGTTAAACGTATTTGGCGCTTTAAATAAATAAACGGGGCGAGGAAGCCAGCATCAGCTGTTAGCTGGAACGGGGGAGGCCGCGTAACGTGGAAAGTGATCCGTTTAAGGGTGAATCGATGGCTTTGACGGTAAGTTCGACAGAGGTTGTCGTATGTATTTTTAAATGGCGCTGGTACAGGTGTTAACAATTTACTCGTCGGGTTCTCCACCCCTTCAGGCATCCGTGGCGCGATTCTATGTCTTTCATTCGTTTCTTCGATGAGTTGACCGCAGCAATTGTTATCGATTAGAATCTCAGATGCAAATTGTACTCGTTGTACTTGTAGAAAATGTTCAAGCGTGTACTTGACCTGTCTGTGCTCTCGCGTGCAGACTCGCTCGGCCATCTGACTAATTTAGGGCATTTATCGCGTCCATATATTCACGAACAGGCTACTCCGTCATTCATAGTGGCTCATAGTGCCTCAGCGACCCTTTTATACGGTCTTCCTGCTTCTATCAGATATCCGTCACCCCGCCTCGATATCTCTGCGCGCGATTAAGGCCCGCGGACATGCCTGGTTTAACCCTTTGAGGGCTGAAAAGCGCTCCGTCTATTAGAGTAAAAGTAATTTTTCCCTCTCGATTCGCGTACAGCGCACCGTGAATCGCATCAGAAATTCGATGTTATCCCCGGAAGAACGTATGTTACGAAATAACCGAACATTTATCTGGAACACGTCCCAGATCTTTACCCAGCGACCGTGCACGTATACGCGGTATAAATCGTTCGTTTTTCGAACTCTTGATTAAAACCTCACCGCGTATACTCGCTCGTGTCACGCGTGTATATATATATATATTTTTATTTTTTATTTTTTTTGTTTGTTCCATCGACCATCGTAAATCAAGCTGAAGTTCCCGTCGTGTGTCGCGCGAAACGGCGTCGGGTTTCGCGGCGTCGCGAAATAGAACTCGCGAGCCAGCACGAATTTCGCGCGAGGGCGGGCGTAAAACCGAAAAGGAAGGAAAGTTTCCTTTAACCGTGTCAAACTTTCCGCGCGACCTTTCCGCACTGTCGCCACGGGAACCAGCACTTTCCGATATTCCACGCGCCAATGAGCTTCCTGCCGGCGATTTTTCGCGACTCCGTGGATTCGACGCCCCGTGAAATACGCGCCTCGAACTTCCGGTCGAGCCGCCGGCGCGATTGGTTACACGGTCGCCCGTGACGATCGATTCGTACCTACGAAATCCTCGTCTCGTCGTTAATTACGACCAGTCAACGAATTACGCGACGATCGGGGATTTTACTGTTTTTGCGCTTCACGACTTCTCTTTGGTTGCTCGCGTTTAGTCTTGAAAAATGATTAGCGTTAGGCTCGAGACTTCGAATAATAGTACGGATTTACAATATGGATGGAGAATTTTTGTCCAATGAACCGTTTTCGATGGGCAAAATGAAGGTGCGAGGTCTTCACTAACATTGTTTCTTTGGTCTGTCTTTTAAGAACTAGAAGTTAAGGCACACGAGTTGCCTCGAGTTGTGCATAGAATTAACTTTGTGATAACGTTAAATTAATTATCCTTCGAACACAATTAGTTGGCCCACGCGTGAAAATACCCAATAATCCCGAAAGATCGCGAGATCGACCTAACAATTAGAGTCGATTACCTAAATTCGAACTTATTCCACGGCAGAGACGAACTATCTCTATTACAATTAGGAAATTAGAGATAATTGCGATCGAGGTTGCCAGGCTATCGATCCTGACGAAGTTTTAAACCTATCAAGATTTAAAAGTTAATCGACCGACTTAACCTACTTTCACCCATCCAGAACTTGCGCCCCGGAAGTTTACTTTGGACTCGTGTATAATTCGTCTACGCAAACAAGCGATTACCCGTGTCGAACCGAGTGATACGCGTTCAAAGATGCTGCACAAGCTCCGTTCAAGTAACAATAAACATTTTAATTGCAATTGCGAGGCAGCGAGAAGACGTTGCACGCGTGCTCCTAGTGTTCGCGGTCTTCAGATGCAAGTCGGTTAGAGAAACCGTGGTGAATTTCACTGGCAGACATAAAAATTAAGAAATACACGTCTCCCGTCCCGCGCCGTTTCTTTCCTTTCTCTCGTTCCACGTTCTCGCACGGCTCTTTCAGCTGTCGCAAAGCAAACACGCTGGCGATTGTGTACACTGCAAATAATACGTGTCTCCGTTCTGAAACGAGCCAGGAGCGTATCGTTGCAAACTTTTTAACGCCGCCGTAATGTCGCGAAGAACGCTCGGAGGGATTGTTGGCGTTTTCGTCGGTGAAAGGAACACGGTGGAGAAAGTGGAACGATTATCAGCGACTTTTACAGGGCCTTTCGGTAGCGAAATCGGCGCTGATCGTGTCGATCGGATCGTCCTATAAATAAAACCGAAATCAGATTGAATCCCATTTCGTGGTCGTACAATATTGGCGACCTTCCAATATCAGCGACGCGGGTCCACGAGTACAATTCGCTTGGCCGGCTGAAATCCAATCCATTTCGTCTGACCCAGAATCCCTTGCCCGCGGAGCGCCCCAAGTTCATCGTCTTTCGCAGGCATTTCAAATATTTATCTAAACCAATGGCGTTATCTTTACGCGTTCGACTGTGCTGCGAAGCATGGCCTCGTTCGAATTACTCATTAACGCAGGATCGACTCTCTCAGCGAGACAGCAGCTTACTAAAAACAATTTCGCGGTAATCCTTGTAGAAAATTGGGAAAAAATCCAGAACGGAAGACGCTTTTCTTCTAGGAAAATCTTTATTGGAGAATTAAGTGAACGAAAAAGAAAGGAGCTGCTCGAAGAACGAAGCACAGCGTCATCAGAGTTCACTCGCATGCAATCTCACGTCTATCATCTGAATCTGCATCTTGCAAATTCGTTTGACTTTTTTGAAGAATGACCAAGAGCCTGGATTTATTTCGTGGACGCAACAATCGAGTCGATCCGTTCGATAAGTTTGATAATATGAAATTCCAATTTGCGGAGGCCGCGGCGGTTCAAAAGGAGGGACGTCTATTTATCTATTCATCGAAGGGGATCTCGAAGAAATTATCCACGGAAACGCGCAATAAAATTATGAAGCGGAGAAGTTTCAGCAAGAGAAAAGGGGCTTTACCGTGATTAAAAGATGCCAGGGAGTGATTGCCTGGACTGGGAAGAAAGTTTGCCCTAAAAAGATACTTTCAGTTAGCGGTTGATACCGCTTTGATTGAGGAAATAAAACGGTCGTGTCTAGTTAAGACAGATCAGCAGAAAAATCTCAGTAATTACGAAAACGCCAGACCGTCCCTCTGCCCAGGTATTTTCTATAAACTGTTTAAGCGATCAAATCCGTCCATTAGGATTTTTCGATTACTCGCGGAAAAAGAAGGTCAAAAAAAAGCGGGAAGAAAAAAGCGTGAAAGATTCGAGACGGTCAGAAGAAACGATGGTTTAAACTTTAAACGAGAAAATTGCGAGGAAGCGTGACGAGCAGTGTTTCGGTTGCCTCGATCAAGATTAACCCCCAATTAATTTTAAGTTCGTTTCCGGAAATTAATCGCCGATTTTCTAAGGCGTCAGATCTCAGCCATCCTCATTAGCCGCTTGACAATCTATTATAAATTTGTATGAACCCTGACACACCGGAAAATTGGGGGCTAAAGTTAACCCCGCGAAACCAAATACCCTAATATGTAATACGGCGGAGCACCCCGCTCGTGACACGCTATATCGCTGAAATAGTTCGAGGCGAGGAGAAAGGCAAAGGCGAGATTAATTGGCATTTGATGCTCCATATTCTTGTGCCATTATCCAGCGGCAGCGTGCATGCGCGTAAAGTGCAACTGTGCACTTTGCACTGGTTAACGCAGATATCGATTTCCTGCAAGAACATTTTCGGATACTCGCTCGAGGAACGTGAACGTTCGACGATTTTTCTACCTTCGACTGTAAGTTTTTGTGCCTGCGAAACACCGAGGACTCGCAACCTGACGATAGCAAAATGAATTATTTACGTAATTGTTTTGAACGCAGCGAGAATGTTTACGCAGATTGGTATTCTTCTAAATAAAACGAAGCCCAGAGGGATGAGATCGGGAAAGAGATCTGTCTCGTCGTTTGAACGTTTGCGTACTTTATATCATTAATAATTGGACAGAAAACGAGAGATACGGACACTTGGGACCCCTTTCGTATCACCGCGAATTACTTCGCAATAAAGCTCCTCGATGTGAATGGAATCAATTATCCCGAAAGTGAATAGGTAATGACATCATTGTAATGCACTTCTACGAACGAAGCGCCTGGTTCATTAACGTCTAACGGTGAGGCGATGAACGTTACGATTCGAATATCCCCCTGGTTTTACGACGACCCGTATCTGGCCGTAAAATAATTAAACGTCGTAAAACTTCCAATGGGGAGGGGCGGATAAACATATTCCTGAAATTTGCCCATTGGATCGTAAAGGGATCGAATTACGCGAGCGGAATAATATAATCGGGGGTCGAGGTACCGAGCGAAATATGTTAGTCGTAGATTTACGGCTTTTATCATGGATTATTACGTTCGAAACAACCTCGTACGAGGATCGATTAAAGTTTATCCGCGTCGCTTTCGGAATGTTGCAGATTATTCAATTCTTGCAGCAATAATGGCCGTATAATTTCATTCCCGAGCAGTCCGCTTTGCTTTAAAACGATTCAGAAACGTTCGAGAGTGCGCGTCCAAATGAATCTCTTTTGAAGAGGAGAACGCGAGCACTTTCCAAACGTTTTCTTCTATCTTTGGCAATAAATTGTAACGCGCGCCGACTTCCGCGGCCGATCGAGCCTGTAAATGGCGACGGATGCGCGGGGAGAGCGTGGAATCGCGGATTCATAACCATCCGCGATGATTTATTCGTCAACAAGGAACAAAGATACAGACGCGCTCGAGCAACGAACGAGCAATTTATTCGTTATCGACGAACAATAGACGGGTTTACATAAAGTTCCGTCGAGTCTGGTCGAAGAGGACGCGCGCCTAACCGAAGACCGTGTCCTCGGCTCGTCAAGGGCGAATTTTTCGAGCGACGACGTCCGGGCGTCGGTCGCTGGCGCCGAAGACGTCACGGCTAGGACATTATACGTGAATAAGGGCCCGTTGAATGTGCGCGTACCACAGATCCTCTCTGCGATTATCGGAAAAACGATCTCCGTCTGACGTGTGATGGCTTTATGAGCTCCGCTTCCCTCCTCCGGCCGCCGTTTCACCCCTTTCCCGTTCCCGTCCGACCCTCTCGACGCGGCGATCCTCTTGCTTTCTTTGATAAAATGGAACAGGATCCCCTAGCGCTCGAGGAAAATTGCGGAGATTACAAATAACGCCCGAACGTAAATACCATCCCGACGAGAAGATGATCGGAAGTTTCAGAGCGACGGATTAATAGATCAGTTTTGCTCGGCGCGGTTCAGCTGCTGCCGGGGGTTGCTCGCTCTGCGAATCGTCGGGGCGAATGGACGCTCGCGGGACACTCGAGCAATTTTAATTCAACTTCCGGAAGAAAGTGGTTTAATTATTGCTCCCGGGTTGGGCAAACAGAGGATGAATTATGCGGACCGATCGGGTCGCGGAATTTTCGCTGAAAGCAGACGAATGGCGGAGGGTGGTGTTCGAGAGTTTTAGTTTGTTTTTTCTCTTTACTGTTCGAAGCGTTTTAATTATTTATTATGCGTATGTCTGTGGTGCAATCTGTTTGACTCTGGAGATTTTTCAAGCGACGCTACTCGCGCAATTAACCCGCAATTTTTTCTCCAAACTTGGATACGCGGCACGTCCTCCCCATCGAGCCAATTATCCACTCGCTGCATATTTGCGGGCAGCCAAGTAAGAAGTTCTAATTTCACGCACTTAGACCGCGCTCCTCCGCGCGGAAGACTTTCGCGGAGTTGTTTAAAAGAGAATTAACCGTTCCCAAATATTCATGCATATTCACCCCATTGGGAAGTTCGTTAACGCGGCAGTTTAATCATGTCGGTATTATGCCGCAAAATTTGATCTTGCAAATCCGAGCGGCGTAACGAATGTAGTTTCAAAATTTATGGGCCGCTGTAAGCTTCGAAGTGTGCGCGCGCGTGCGCGTTTAAAGTGCGTGTTTCCCGTGGAAGGGGTAGTTAGTGCAATCGTGGCTCGATTCTATTCGCCTCTAAAACGAGTTCGACCTTGCCGCTGATTAGCGTTTGTGATTTTAATTGGTAATTCGAACCTGTTAAAAATTCTTTCGCTGGGAACGATGCGCCGCCATTAATTATTACGGTCCCCTCTGAGGGGACATCAGCATCGATTAGTGATTATTTAGGAGGTCGAATTTATTCCACCGCAGCTTTTTCAGAAATGCATGCTTCTCTGAAATTTTCTATTGCTGGGCGACTAAAATAGCAATATTTTAGCAATAGTTTCCATTTCTAACGTCAAGGAAGGAGTCCAGTGCGACGGGTTGAAGTATATGCCCCATATCTTTAAGAAAAATGATAATTTACTCATCAAAAACTTCCTTCAGCATTATCCTTCACACGTCGCAGTGCTGCATCGTCAAACTCTGCCATACGGAGAAACAACCCCCGATGGCAGCGACCTGGCGCCGCTAATCTCGAAACGCGCCAAGCCCTTCACCCAAACTCGTCTTCACCCCCATTGAACGCCGAAAATTCCCATTTCTCGGCCCCGTCGATGCCGTTCGGTCGTCACGGGAATAATTACTATCGACGGGAGTCCGTATCGCGGCTCGCGGCTGAATAAACAACACAGGAGGACGGGACGCGGTCCATTCGGCATGATAATTAAGCGCGAAGGAAAGTGGCGACGCCATGGGTCGAATTAATTCGTCCGCGATGAAGCGAGCGCCAGGCTGGATGGAGAGGCGACTGTTA
Source organism: Xylocopa violacea (assembly GCA_963969225.1). NCBI lineage: Eukaryota > Metazoa > Arthropoda > Insecta > Hymenoptera > Apidae > Xylocopa > Xylocopa violacea. Next base: position 35,577,544 of record CAXAJV010000002.1, read on the forward strand.
GCACAGGTCCTGAAATAATAATTCCTGTCGACTGTTTGCTAACGAGGTTACGGAGGCCAGGATTATTCCACGACGGCGGAAGGACGAAGTCGCGATACCGAAGACGGTCCTGCGGGCCATGGCGGACGAAAGGAAGGGCCGAGGAGGGCCGCACGAGGACCGCGTTCCGTCTGCTTACCTTCAAAATGCACGGACGACGCTCGTAACAAAAATGTTTGCGTTGGTTCGCAAGGAAAATAGCCGGCTGGATTTCACGCTTATTGCCAGGGCTTTAAGAAACCGGTCGTCATTTAGAGAGTTTATTCTGCGATAGGCTCGTAACGTCTGGCTGCGATATCGGATGATATCGGAACGGTTCCTCGAGCGTTTATCGGCCTCTTAAGCGAGCGATTGTTCGCAGCTTCGAGCAGCGGGGCACGGAAAGGGGATTTGGATGATTGGTTGATTAAATTCTATCGACTCTAGATTTCGTCCTTTGGTTTCTGCGGTCTGACAACCTAACTTTGTCTTGGAAAAATTTACGATAATCGAATCAACGAATTTCGGTTAGTTTCGCTTAGTTTCGTAAGAAAATTTGATCGACGCGTGACCAGAGCTTAACCGTGTCACGTTGAAATAGAAAACGCGACGCGCAGGTAAAGGGGACGAGCGCGTTCTATATGTGTCCGAGGGATTCTTATTTTACGAAACTCTGACAGCAGTTTCGAGCTTGCAAGGATACCGAAACAGGACTGAACAAAGTTAAGAATCGCGAGCCGTAAGATTGGCCAACTTTTATTTGAAACCAGATGCCTGTATAGGTTCTGTTTGCCCTTTCCTTAAAGAGATTCGGAAGAACACGTAGCGTTCGGATGTTCCGAACGTTGGAGCCGGTGCACAGATGGCTCGAGGGTGGTCGTGGACCTCTGCCACTCCTCGAACTTATGAGCATCATTTGTCAATTATACGTATCTTCCGCTGTGAACGAAGAAGGAAACCTCGCAACGTTTAAAAGACGCAGTAAAATTGATCATAGCCGTCAGATATCGAACGAAACTTTAAAGGAAATTCAAAAGGTGTGCCTATGTGGTTCGCAATTAGAATTATGCAAATCGTACGATCGATTTTGAGAGCGTATGCTCAGTTGACAACTCGATGGTATAATAACAGCATTCCAGTGATCCGTGCAATATAGGATTCGTCCTAGTTTCGAAAATGATCGAAGTCATACATATGCAACAAGAAGCAGCTCGCGAAACTTCGATACGAGTTTGAAAAAAATGCGAAACACGCGTATACACAATCTCCTTCGATTCTTAGTAAATAAAACTTTCAAAAATTTCAATGCAAAAATTCAAACGCCGATTCAGCATAAAGGCGCTCCGTGCAACGAAATATTACTTTGCCAAAGGTGCATCTTCTTCCCGACCGTGCTGTGGAGCCCCCCTACCCCCAAAAAAGTGAACAAAACAAGACTGCACGATCGTCAGCAACCGTGTCATCCATAGAGCAGCCTCGATCGTCTCGGAGGGGAACTGCTTTCTATTCCCAGCAACGTCTCCGCGAATGGCTTGGCACTTTTATCGCCAAGGTGCTTCAGCCACGGTTTAACGCCCGTCTCTGCTCTGAGTTACGTTTACACAGTCAGCGTGACGGGTTTTATCGCCGACCTTACCACCAACTCCACTAAACGATGACACTCTTTATTACCTCGCCGTGTTACGAGGTCGAAACGGCGGATCGGCGAGAGGCGCGTTGCAAGGCGCGAAGAAGGTCCGACCAAGGCGCGACCTACACCACTGCTGGCTGCGCCAGTGGAGGAGCCGTGACAAAAGTCGGCCGTGGAATAAATCAGCCGCACGCGGCGGTCACTTTGACGTCGCGAAACTGCCGCGCTCGAACGAGCCAAGAAAGCAACTGGCGATATTTCCCGCTGATTTATCGGATCGCCCTCGCGCCGCAGTTTTTATCAACGACGCGGCCCCTTTTTTTCCACCCCCTCGAGCGCCGCGCGAACGAAAAATTGACCGCGGAAATACGAGCCCCCTGGAATATCGGTCGCCTCGTCGACGCGTTGTTTAATGTGATCAATGCGTTCGATGGCGGTGCTTTATCTTTCCCTTTCCGCGTTCCAAGTACTATCCGTGTACAGGGTGGAATAGAAGGTAGTGTCGACCCTTTGCGCTCGGATGTCCCCGCTGAGGGACGTCAGAATTGATTGGTGATTAAACTTGTTTCATCAAAAGTTTTCTATTGAAATGGAAATTTTCTATTGCTGGGAGACGTTAGAAATAGAAACAAATATTGGTAAGATATTGCTGTTTCAACAGTATTTTTAGCCTTTATTGCCAGCGTCCAGGAAGCAGCAGAGTGCAAAGGGTTAATTCATTTGGAACGAACGATTTTTATACGCTGTGAAATCAAAATTTTTTTACCAATCGTCAACGAATTATTTTCAATTAGCAGGTATTGCTATCGTTGATCTAAATTTCAGTGAAGGATCGGGAAAAGATTTTTGTTATCGACCCTAAGAGGAGTCGAATACCGGGGTGCAACTTTGGGACGTAGGAAACTAAGTCCCAAAGTTAGCACCCGAGTATCGATCCTTTTAAATAGATTACTTCCTGCGACACACTTGAGACGTGAGTCTACTAAATAGCCTTTTCGATAAGTCTACTGGCTGGCTCAGAACCAAACGCGGTTCACAGTTTCCTTTCATACTCCACCATATCAACTTAACGTCCTGTCGTCCATTCTTCCGGTGCTTTTTCTCATTACGAGGGTCCTCTTTCTGTTCAGGTCTCTTCCTGTCTTCTCTTTCGATTCGTTAGGACAGCAATCTCTTTAATTGTCCTTCTAAAAAGAAAATCAATCCTCCAAGTTGCTAATGGAATAAGATAGACAACAGACATTAGTAATGACGAGAGGTCAAATGTGTCTTAAAATACGTGGAAATCGATACGAACTGCGTCCACAAAAGCATTTAATTACCAATGTTGATGCTTGAAAAAGCAGTACCAAATTAATAAATTAAATAGCGTGCTAAAATTTCTTTCTGATCGCACTGCATTGATTCAGAGTCTTCTTAGATAGCAAAGTGCACTTCGATTTGTGCATACATACATAAAAGTACCTCGATACCATGGATTAACTATTCAAAGCTGCATCGATAAATTTAGAAAACTAAAGACTCTATTCCATTTCCACTTTTAACTACCACCAATATAAGAATAGAACTGTCATCAATGAAATCGATCTAGCGCGAGTAAAAAGAGACCCTCAAGAGCGATTCTCGTTTCACTCTACCAGAGACCATGGTCCCACAGTGTCCACGATCAATCAGACCCGCATACCCATCGCAATTCAAATTCCCAGATATCTCCAGCCCTTCTTCGCGCACAAAATTACACCGCTTTCCCCATTTTTTCCTCGCTTTTTACTCAGCCGTCCAATTCATCGAACCACCCTTAATTCTCTCACCCCATCTCTCGACGATACCGCGTGCTCGTTAGCCGCAAGCTCGTAACGCGATATTAACGTATCCTCGCGTCCTGCAGCGTGGCCCCAGCTCTGGATCCATCGAACGGGCTGCAGGAACGTCGACGAGCCCGTGGAATTTTTTCTATCGACGATAGAAGGTGGTACACGCGAGCGATGGCGTCTACTCGCGTAATACACGTCCGTCGACAAATCGAACAAGGGCGCCTGCTAAAGATCGCCTGGAAACGAGCTTCCATGCGCCCTGGGAGCCGTGCAAACGGATCCACGTTAATTGAAATGCAGTTTGTGCGCAATCAACACTTCGTCTCTCGAGTCCGTCCGCCATCGCGATCGCCCTGTTTGAGGTAGGACGCCGCGCGTTCGAACGATTAGTATAGATCGTTGCGCGGCCGTTAAGGTTAATTAAAATCCTCGCCTTCGAGATTTACGCGGTACGTGACCATGATTGCCGAACCGGAGCTTCGGCTCGGTTACTTTCGGATGGACCGGCTTGTTTTACGGCTTCGAGCGGCTCCACCGTTGTTTCTCGACCAATTTTGGGGACTGGCCAATGTTTGACGCGAGGGATGGTGTGTTCCGTTCGGTTCCACTGAGAATGGGGGACGCGAGTGGCCACTTTTCAGTGTGCTCGAAAAGGTACAGTCAACTCTCCTACAACATGGTTTTGTCTATGTACCAAACTGTATCTTGTTTTTTATATTTATGAAATTTTTTTTCATAACTGAATGCATTATAATTTGGTGCTCTGAGATTGCAATTTTCATAGAACGCAGAGTGAATCGAATTGTATCTTGTGTTTTATATTTATAAAATTTTATTTCATAACTGAATGCATCATAATTTGGTGCTTTAAGATTGCAATTTTCATAGAACGCAGAGTGAATCGAACTGATTTATTTTCTTATAGCTTGGTTTCCATGTAACAAGTCCGAGTTAAGTCTGAGTTTCTTCTGGTCTCCATATAACGCGGTACGGATTAATCGCGTTATAAAAATGTCGACCGCCCTGAATTTTAATGGTGCGCAAGCTGTACGTGAAGAATTCTTTTAGGGAATTTTGAAAAAGTGCCGCAAAGTCGTTTAAAGCTCTGGAAGTTACCAAAGTATGAAGGAGTGGTATGAAATTTTTAAATCGCAACCCCTTTGCGGAGTAGGTAAATGAGGTTGTCGATTTATTCGAGCATTCGGATCGAACTGTGAGCTAACTTCAATTTACATGAACATCCAAGGGAATCTGAAAGCGCACTTGATCCTTCGAAAACTTCCGGACTATATACACAGTCAGTCGAAAGTTTCGAAGGGTTGCTGGAATCTTCGAAAAAGAATCCGAAACGGGACCTGATAGAATTTACGGAACTCTTCGTCGCATTTTCGATACATCGCTAAAAAGATCGACAGATTTCTCTTGTTACAAACACGCGGACTAAATTCAGAAACAATGATTGCAAAGAGCGCGGCTAAAGAATTCACGAAGCTTTAACGCAAACCCTACTTCCGCTTAATCCGTCCAGATCGAATAATTTATACGTTACATAAAGCTGGAGATTCTTCTTTGAAACAACTTTTAACGGAAAAATTTTAGCGGAAAAGAACGTTGCGCGTCTTACGTCTCTTTGATGACGCGAGTGGCTTCGCGAGAACCACGCAGCTCGACCAGCTTCCAAATAACCCGAACGTTCCCCGATCCATCGATTTGAGTTTCGCGCGAATGCCACTATTTAATAACAACTCGCTCCATAAAACACGGCTATAAATTACTAACCATTACCCGTTCCATTAACTTGGCGCTACGGGCAGCGCACGTTCGCGCACGTACACGCGAAGAATTCGCTGGTTGGAGCGGCGCGAAGCGGGTCAGACGATCGATACGCCGCGCGATCTGAACGCGGGGTTAATCGTAAAATCGCGGTTGATCGTTGCCTACCCTTAGACGGCCGGATTAACGGCGTATAAAGTTTTAGCAATGGAAAGTTGCGGCGTAAAGCATCGCAGCCGCGGGCACAGTGGCCTCCTTCGACCCAGCCAACCCGCGCGCATATTTATTGCCACCGACTAAATCAACCGATCGCGTTGCCGCGCGCCGAGGTCGGGTCTGGCCGCGAAATTTCCGGATTTTTCAAATTTTATTCCGCGCCGCTCCCTCGATCACGCTGGAATCTCCCGTTTGTTCGCATTTTTACGGAACAGACCGCTCCCTTCGCCCCTCGCGCTCGTTACAACCCTGCGCGCGATCCCAGCCAGCCGTTTTGCATATTTTCGGTAATTTGTGAACTCTGTCGGTGAAATTTTCCCGTTCGTTGGTTTTTATTTTTTTTTTTTTTTGGTTCCGAGAGAGACACGGGGGATAAGTATCGGCCATCTTGATTGCGCTGACGAATTCCTGTTTTCGACGAGGTAGCTGCGAGGGTTGGGACAGTTGGTTTCGATTTACGCGTATCCGTAGACAATTTTCGATGATTCATTGTTTACGAGGGTAGTGGAGCTTTTTTTAACTTCCTCTGTCCCTTTGTCTTTATATTTTATGTCAGTATTGAACGGATTAAACATATTTTCCCTTGGTTTTACGCGAACGGCGCGATATTCCATTTTATATTCGACGCGAAATCTGGGCTGAACGACTCTCGTTTAATTTTACTAATTCGAGAAGCGCAAGGTGTGTCATCGTCGAAAGGGTTTCCTTCGTTCGAATGGCTCGTTTCATGGAATATTAACGATCGATATGAGCCGTGCGCGGAACTATAAATTAAACTGGAGCAAGGCGCTGACGAGCTAATCTATTCACTGTAATTCCATTATTAAGCAGATTTTAACTGAAAGCGTCCTATCGATTTCGAGGGTTTACCGCGGTTGAATACTGATTGATTATTAAACCGACGTCTGTACGAGAGCGTAAACCGATTCCCCTGGTGTGTCGTTCGCACATTTCGCGCCTAAGACGCGGCTCTGGTGATACCTCGAATGTATAATTTCGTTAATGCAGTCTGTTATTTCGATTATCCCCCGTTTATGCGTTATTAATGGACTCTGAAGGCTTTATATTCTAATTAACGCCGCGGAGAGCTGTTAAAGCTTCTTGCGCCCTTCTTTTGCCCCAGCGACGAACGGAATATCGTACTTTGGATATTAATTATTTTAATTCTCTGCTACATATTTCTGGAATTTCATTCGCTTGTATCGAGAAACTAATCGCAATCGTCAGCGCCTCTGATTAATTAATAGTTATAACAGAGTGAAATTTCAATCGTGCAATTGAACGATCAATCAAATGGTGGAAGTCAAAAATTAGAGATGAAAGTCAGCTCGAACACTCGACTGGTGGAAATGGTGCCTGCATATGCATCACTTTCCAAAAATCTAAATGGTAGATTATTTCAGCAATTTTGGCGCCCCATACAGTATCAACACGAGTACATCCTCCATTCACAAGTAAATCTACATTTACGCTACTCGTTGATTTTATTAACATTTAGTGCAGATGTAGAATAGTTGAAAATAATAGACACGTATGTTTTTTTAGTGGAAATAGTCAACATTTAAGAGACGAAATCGACCCCCTTTTGGCAGTCGTTACGCTGTTTCACATGAAAGCTCCACTCTTTTCATCACTTTCTCGATTAAAAAATTAGACTTTCCAACTACAAATTATATAAATTTGTAAGATCTAAATTATTTTTCACACTTCTATATTCTTCATAGAAAAATAACTCACCGTTGACCCTTGCAATTACATAATCAATTCACTCGTTCCATCTAAGCGCTGCATTATACCCAAACCGACGAAGCGACAAGAGTGCAGCTTTGTCATTTTCCTTTTACTCAGCAATCGATCCTCTATCGATCGATGCGGCAGCCTCGTTTGTCCGTCAGCATACGGTCTGTGCACGACCCACTCGATAGCCCAGTGACCCACATTCGTGTCGCACAGCGCATCGAGGCGCCAGGACCGTCGAAACGACTGCACATACGTACGTATCCTCCTTTTCCCACTCGACGCTGGTCTGAAGTCTCTTGCGTAACAGCGGGACGATGGGATCGAGCAGGAACCGGGAAGAATTCGGCCAAATTCGTCACGTCCCCTGGAGAGGAGGCGCCTTTGACGGCGCGGGTCAAGAGACGCGATGGCCGCGACGGGAAATGCACGGCGGCTCCTCTCTCGCTGGGATAATACATGCAAATATAATCCGGCGGGCTTTCACGGTGCATTTAATGTTTCACGAGCGCGCGGAATGGATATTGCAGGGGCGCGCGCAACAGCGGGTCGCGGCGAATTTTCGAGCGGAGCGGAGGCGGAAAAAGCTGGGCCCCCGTCTGAATTATTGCGCGTCGTTTCTGCCCCGCCGTTACCGCGTTGTCCTTGGCTTACAGGATTACCGTCCAACAATTGATTCCCAAACAAGCCCTCCTTTGCGCGCGCGACGAGCGAACGCGGCCCGTCAATCGACGTGAAAATACGGGCCCGGCGGACTGGCTTGTCAGCTGCTGCTTGCCAAGTGACAATGAAAATGTTTCTACGCGCGCCGTTATGAGGAATGGCCCGATGAGAAATAATAATGGAGGGCGAATTGATCGAACGCTTTAAAGCTGACGCCGCGAGTCGCTTTTTATTTACGGCCCGCCGCGAAACACACTGTCCTCTGTTAACAGAACGGTCTCGCGCGGTGACGAGCGTACGGGGTGTCCGCGAAATTTTACCAATTACATCGTAATCGCTGCTAACGAATTTTGACCGTGAACGATCGTAACGATCGCGCGGACTCGCAACGATCGAAATTGAAAAGGACTGATAAAGCGGTCTCGCCAGACGTGAAACAATGGCGACGTGGCCGTAGCGCGCGGCATAACTCACTGGAATTGCACTATTTACTCGAATAAACAGCGAACTAACAAACTTCATTTAAATTTTTATCTCCGTTGGCCGCCCTCCAGCCAGCCTCGAACCGCGGACTCGAAACGGTGGAGATCGCGGAATGTAAACGCGATGGGACGCGCGATTCGTTTCTAAAACAATATTTCTGCCTTTTACGAGGCAATTCTCCTGCCCCCGCGCGTTTCCGCGGCCGCGTAATTTCTCGATACCGCGTGTCGCTTCGCGGACAATCGCGGCATCGACACCTCCTTGCTGCAATCGGCGTGCATGACTGAAACGTTGGCGAGTCTCGCGAAAAAGCGGATGTTTAATTTGAAAACCGAACGGGGTCCCGTTTCGCTGCGAGTGCGCGCCAAAAAAAGGCAGCCAGGAGCAAGCTGAAAAGCGTGCGAGGGATTCGTCGTTATTCGATCGTTTCCAGCGGCAGAATTTATTCGCGAACGCCGGATACACCCGATACACTTAATATCCCAGATGCAAATGGGGGCTGCCGCGGCGGCGCGGGTTCCCGAATAGTCTTTGCATACTTAAATCAACCAGGGCCAGTAATGTATCGTTGCGCATTGTACCTTCGACGGGGATAATTCTCTGGCCTACGGAAATCCCGGTTATCCGGCGGCCCGTGCGTGTGCAGGGCCGCGCGTATGTGCGTGCCCGCTGTTGGATATCGGTTATTAATTATCCAAGTAATAGCCGCGTAATTGGAGGCCCCGAGAGGGCGATGGCTGCCCGCGAGGGGCGAGAAACACCGGACATTGGTCTACGCTACCGATCAGGGGCCTCTGTTGCGCCCGTATTTGCATTTTTATCCGTGTGGTATGCATGTGGAAAGCGTGTCACGTTTTATTGCTTCCTGTATCGCCAGGAGAGCGGGCGAGGGCTTTGCCGCGCGCGAAATAGGCTCCTCTTTTTGCCCCGCGCTTTTTATTTTTTTTTTTTTTTTCACAGAGGCTAATAAGAGCGTATCGATACTGAGGAAATATGCAATTTGGGATTCGCGTATGATCGGTTGCGCCGGTTAATTAACGGGGCAGTGATATTGGTTTTTCTCGAACGAGAACGGTCCCTCGCAAAGGCGGAGGGTCTGCCGCGAAGGCGGAAGTGATGGCGGATCGCGAGTTGAACGGTAGCGCGCGGAAGATTATGTACGATGTAGTTATCGGTTATTGATCGGCGATCTGGACTCGTTGGGACGCGAGTCAGCTGCGATTTTGTTCGCTGCGCTGTTTAGCCCGATCGGATAGACATTTGTCATGCGTGTAATCGTATATAAATTTACTAAGCACCGTTCGAACGCGTATCGATTCTGTCTAGAACGGACTAAACCGCGGGAATGGTTGATAGTGCATTCCTTAAATCTCTGCCCGAACGCTACCGACGCGCTAATGAAAAATCGATGCGCCCATATAAATATTATCGCGCGAGTCGACACTTTCTTTCCCCCGTCTGGGAGCGAAAACTATTTAAAATCAATCTATCCGACGCGAATTCAATTTGCATGAATTATCATATTACAGTCGGCCGTTGTAAATACCGTACTAATTATTACATTATGATACGTTAGAACGAGCGACGTGCTCGAATGGATTTCAAATAATGAAGGATGAATAATTAATCGCTCGTAGCAATTCCCGATACATCATCGTCGAGCGAATGGAAACGGTACCTAGCCGATGTTGTCGTTATTCTCCCCGATAAATCGTTCGCGTCGTGCAATTTTATCGAAGCCAGTCGCGGGAATCGTTCCGATTGCACGTCGCTTAAATCAATTCGAGGATCGCCGAGGACGAAGACGCGAGGCGACCCGTTTCTTTCGAAGAGGACGGCCTCCATATTCGCTTAATCTCGCGTTCCCTGGGTCGCGCGAAAAAACCACGATCGAGCGGTCGAACCGTTTCCACGCCATTACGCGGTCGAACAGCGTCGTCCCGTTGGCTGGTTTTTTGCGCCGCCAATAAGGGGGCGACGGCAATGAAGATGAGTGAAAAGCGCAAGAAACGCCGGCAGGAAAACACCGACCCGGACAGCGGAACACCAGCCAGACCCGTGGAAACGTAATAAAGCCAATATCGGCGAGCAGATTGGAAAATAACCGCTTAGAACCGGCGAGGGGACAACGACGCTCCTATATCGGGCGTCGGCAGAAGGAGCGTGGCGCACGGTGATCCGGAAAAACAGCGCGGAAAATGGCCAACAGAACGCGACGGGTGGACCGCAATACACCCTGTCCCTCTCCCTCTCTCTCACGCACTCTCTCTCTCTATATTCGATGAAAGTTTACCTCTTTTTTTTCTCCGCCTCTTTCCCTTTTTGCTTTTTATTCGTCGACCTGCCTTTCCTCCACGAAGACACTCGTCCGCGTCGAGGTCCACGCGAACGCGTCCGCGCCACGGAGGAATATTCATGGAATATGGCGGTGCTTCCGTTCTCTTTTTTTTTTTTTTTTTTCTTTTTTTTGCGACCCGCGATGATCCGTACGAAACGTATAAACAAGAATATGGCTGCGGCGTACCGGGTCCTCCGTCACGAAGGGTTGGAAAGGAAGGACCGCTGGGAATATCCGGTGACACGTGTTCGCTTTGATTCCGGCGAAATTTTTCCCGCAATTCTACCGCGGTCTCTCTTTTTATCGCCAGTCGACGGCACGGCCAGTCGCGAAAATATTCGAACGTAATAACTGATGCAATTTTGGCTGCCTATTTTCAATAAAATAGACAGATCGACAAAGGTGGAAATGTGCGCTGCGTGAAACGCACGGTGGCGTATCGCGGAGACGTAAAATGAAAGAATGGCGTCGATTTATTACCGGCTATTGTTTAACTTTTAAACTAGACGTGTCACTGTTTCCTCTGCGCGCTCGTGCAGTTCGTTTCCAGTTCTTCTTCAAGAATTTCTATCGCGCTGGGTTTTTATGGACCAATTTTATACCTAATAAACATTTATACCGGTTTGTGGAGTTCTTGCAGGAAATAGTATGCGCGTTTAACTGAATTTCGCATAAAGATGGTAAATATGCGCGGTGCTTTCATAATTTCGAACGAACCGCTCGTGAGATTTTCTGAAAATTTAATCAAAGATCGGGGAAACGGTTACAAATTAAAGCGGTACGGTTGCGAAACGGAATCAATATAGGAGATTAATAGATGGAATACTGGGTAAGTCTCGAGTAATTTTTACGTGAATTAATCGACGATGGAAGTCGTTTGAAACCCTACGCTGCCGTGTAATCGCGTTCGATTACATTAATTTAATTTTATACCTCGTATGTTATTATCGGCGATGTTAACTAAGGTAAATCGAACGAATTCCTACGAACACCCTGTATACATTTGGCGAGCAATCGAAGTGCTTCGTTCTGAATGCAAACGGTAGGAGAAAAATGGTAATTTCAGAAGCGGAAGCTATTAGAACCGTGAAATAAGATTAATTAAATGGTTTACAATGTTATCCGCGCGTCAGTGCGTACGAAGGAACGAAACGTAACAGGTTATCGACGTTTCTAGCAAAATGTTGTATCCGCTCCAACAGATTTAAATTAAAAATTAATAATCACCGCACTCTGAGCGATGAAACGAACGGCCGCGAGGGAGTTCGAGTCGCTTTTAATAATTCTTTCTACTTGAAGTAGGAAAAACGAGCGTTGAAAAAAGGATGGAAACTGTTTTGCTCGTTCGTTAAGTGTAAATAGAGAAGCGCGCAAACAAATGGCGGAAAAATTCAAATAGTCGGACGATTATTAAAAATGCCTAGATATCATAAAATGGTAGATTGCGTACACGAATAAAATGGTATATCGCGTACACATCAAATTAAAAGACACTGAGTTGATTAAACGACAATGGTTTACACTGTTACCGCTGAAACGGTAACAACGAACGTGAAATTACTCGTGAATTCTTTTTTAATTGTTCGTTTAATTCAATTTGTGGATACGACTGATTTTACAAAACAAATTGGTATTTTCAGTCGAGGCAATTGTCTGCTCTGTAAATGTATTTCACTGCTAGCTGTTGCGTTCTGCTCTAAAATAAGGGATGCGACTACAATTTTCGTGATAAGAAATATTTGTAGAAATTTATCAATAGAAACTTGTTCGACAACCGGTAACATTTCTTACGACAAAATAGCTTAAACCTAAAATCTTATTCCTCACTCCGTCCGATATAAATTTCACTCTGCAAGTTACGATACGTCTACTTTTCGTTGTTCAGAGAATGAGGAAACATGGCGCGCAACTTTTTGCTGCGAGCAGCGAGACGCGCGTATACTTCATTTAAGTACTAATATGGTACGTGGAGCTTGCTTAAAGGAACACGAAATACCAGCAGAAACGTTCTAAAAGAGACGCCAACTATTTATCGAGTGAACGAAAAAAAGGTAACCACCGAAATTCCGCGAATTAATTAACGAACACCAATCGCGGGCGTTATCGCGAAATTCCCGAACGGCGTCGTTCCAAGGGGAGATTAGGCTGATGGAGAAACTTTAAGCAGCTTGTTTGGGCGTCCTGCAGGGCGAGATTGGAAACGCGGTCCCACGTTTCCGCGTTAAATCCGAAAGACGGGACGCGGCCCACCTGCCCTTTCAACTCGACTGTCCTCGCTGCGCTGATTTCGAAAGAGTCGGGTACGTATTATCGGAAACGTGCCGTGTTGCCCTCCTGGCTGCGTCAAAGGGGGATGTTGGTCAAAGCGGAAAACGTTGAATTCGTAATCGCGATCGAGAACAGACGCGATACGAGTGCGCGCGTGTGTACCACAATGAGCTGGAGAGAAAGAAGAGGGCTGTTTCCACGGATGCGATGTAATTAACTCGCCGCACTGATGAACGTCCTGTTTTCTCTTCTTTTTAGTAGAGCTATCTGGTTACCAAATTTGTTGGCGTCCCTCCTCGCGGTGCTTGAAATACGGAGAGAAGACTCTGTTTTTTAAGTTGATAAGTTTTTGGAATTCCAGTCGTTCTTTATTCTGCACATTTTTATTTTAAGTCTCGTATCTAGCGGCGAGAATATCTAGCAGACTCGTAATAGAAAAGGATCGAATGGAAGGGTTTCTCCTACGAACAGGACATATTTGCGCACATTATAGTCGAATATGTATACCCGCGAGCAAGCATGCGATATTGGTTTTCGTTCGTCGACCAACCGGTTCGTAATTGCTTGGCTCTCCGAACAATTCCCTCTTTTATCCGATGCGCGCGTGCCTCCTTTCCCCGCTTTCGACGCTGAAGGGAAAATCCTCGCGGCCAACTCGATTTGCGTTTTTCGATTGTGACGAAAAAAGTGTTCCCTCCCCGCACCAGCCGCTGACTGCGCTCAAAATTACCTCGTAGTTGTTTCACGGCTAACAATAAGACTGCCGTTACCCTATCTCCGTTTCAGAGCGGTGTTATTTCATTCCACGCCAACGCGGAAACGTTATTCAATGCTCTTCTAACAAAACCTGCAACTGGTGTTCCCCCCAAAAAAATCGTAGAAAAATACTTTCAAGCGTCCTTTCCGCGTGCGTTCTCTAGAATCGCTAGAAATGGATATCGCGGATCAGACGTCTGATTAATCGACAGAGAGCCAAGCAATTCTCTCTACGAAAGACGGAGTGAAAGCGAAAAAGTATGTGGAATGAATCGTTTTGTTACGTGCGACTGGGTACGCGCGAACACTTAGGACGACAGGATATTTGAACGGAAATAAATAGAGTAATTGCGTGCGATCGAGTTCGAGAGGCTGAGGTGCGAAAGAAGAGTGTTTGGAATCGAGCAACAGAGTCAAGCGACAGGATGCTGTGACTGAAAGCGATAACGGTAGCGTGTGAATGAAGACTAACGATGGATAGGCTTGGAAGCGACATATCTTTTCCCACAAAATGGTACCATCCAAGTGAACCAAAAGTGACTCGAAAATCGCGCTCGTTTGATGGTGGCCACGCGTGCTGAATAGTGTCCAAAGCGGTCCCGCGGGGTCCGTAAGAATTCCTCGCGAGACTGACGCGGGGCTTTCAGGGAGGAGTCGCGAGGGCGCGTGGCATCGCGCAGAAAGGGGACGCGGCTGGGAGCAAACACGGGAAATTATGCGCCGTCCGAGAATTCCGGGCGAACAATGCAGGGCGACGCAAGCGGTATTTCGGGTCTGAAGAACGAGCCACCGTGGCGGAGGCTACGTAGGCGGCGGTGACGTTAACCCGCTGCGGTGCGGACGAAAGCTACTCGTTCTACGGGAACGTGCAAGTACTCTTACGAACTTGCGCCCCGATTAATTGCGGGAAACGTCGCCGGGGCACCTGGAACGATCCCGATCTATCTGCGCGCTTTATTCCCTCGCGGAGGCGATTAATATCGGTGGTTGGTAGCGATGGGATCGAGAGCGACGCGAGTCAGCCTCCCTGACGACTGGTCTGGCTTGCGTCGACTGTATCCACTGATTCCACGGGAGACTCTAAGTTAGCGTTTCCCAACGTGGGTTCTACGCCCCGCAGGGAGCAATTTGAAATTTCGAATGTCACTTCTGTGGGAGTTATTAAGGAGAAGTAATCGCCGCGTTCGCTAATGCGTATGAATGCTTTATTAAATAAAGTAGAATAAGTGCTCTGCATTGTCTCGCTGTTCGCTCTATACGCTATCTCTCATTGCTCGCTTTCTTTAAAGTTATTTTGTAGTCGAATCTTAGTTCTCTATTGTATGTTCTGAAAGTTTTTGTACCGTGTTTCTTTCATAATTCCCTTGTGATTTCTTTTTGAAACCTGTTATTCAAGTTTCTTCAGTGAACAACATCGATTTCCGAATATTAAAAATTGTATATACGTTGCATAGTGAAGCATAAGAACTTTAGAAAGGTTTAGGTGGAGCATGGCACAAAAAGGGTGGGAAACCCTGCTCTAAGTCTTTTTGTAGATGGTAGTTTTTGTACAGACTTCAATTCTTCTTGTGTGCACCATTTAGCAATTTGTTGAGTTTCCACGATACTCGCAAGCAAAGTTAGAATTTAAAAATACGACGCAGCGACCGTCGATTTATGGTTAGTTCCTATATTGCTTGCGATGCGCTTGATCCCATCGCTAGTAATAAGTCCGTCGAAGTCGTTGAACGGCTCCCCGGCACTTCCTGTGTTTCAGAAGCTCGCAGACACGCGTTCCAAGCATTTTTCCAATGAAACATGTCTGCTACGTGCCGACTTTCTTACCCGATCCTTTCGTCGGCTTCTGAATCGGTAACAAACAGCGAGCTATGATCACCGTTGCACATTTTCGAACTGTACGCTGTCGCCTTTAACACACTGCTCAGAGGATGGTCTTCGATCATTCAATTTCATCTGTCGCGTATAACATCTCGATTGTTGCTCGATTTCTGCTCGTTTGTTACTCGACTATGCGTGCAATTTAACAAAAACAATCGTAGATGTAAAAAGTTTCATCGTGCAACGCCGTCGCGATCTGTTTTCAGACGGATTCTGTACTCGACGATCGTCTTTAAACCAGCGAGATCGATGCGGCGGCGCGAAACGCGCGAGGGTAAACTGGAATCGCGAAATGAGTGGCGTACACCTTGAAAAGGTGTCTGGAGGGCGAAGAATCTCGAGACACCGCGTGAATCGTATCTCCCGCTGGCCGAATGGATGAAATCCACGTCCATGGCCGCGCGTTTACGCGCGTCTGCCCGCTTTACATCGTACACGATCTCCCGCTTCAGACGGATTTCGAGCTTGTTTTTCACTCGCGCCGCCTGCCGCGGAACGATTAAACGCGATAACGGTTCGTTAATTTTCGCATTCCTGTGCCGTGCGTTTACGAACAAGCGCGGAAGGAGACACAAAAGTTTTTGCGAGAGGACATCCATTCTCGATCGCGCGAAAAGTCTCGAAAGCGTATCGACGCCTCGCGAGCGAATTTTAATTAAGACGCGCGCTTCGTGCATCACGCGGCGCCATTATCTTTCTCTTTTGACCGAACAGCGCGCCAGTCTCAGCCCCTGTAATGAAATGGCGCGTGGACGTAAAAATATTTCAAACTCGAGCCGCGTCGTCGTCACCTATTTCATTAAAAAGCTTGTAAATTCCCGTGCGCGCACACGCGTGGTAACGCGCCGTGCGAATCTCTCGCTGGGGCGTGTAATAAAGCGCGAGGCGGCAATTCGAACGGTAAATTTCGTTTGCAATTAGGTTAATCCAATTCAGCGGCGCTAAATTAAACGTTAACGACGGATCACGGTGTTTCATTTGCAGCCCGATCGCGGCGGAGGGCGCGCGTTTTTCACCAGACGCGAGCGGAGGCGCAGCTGCGATATCATTGAACGAACGAGACGACAAATTAATTTTGAAACGCCGCTATTAACCGGGAACTGCAGCTGGATTTCCATTTCCTTGGCATCGTACGCGTGGTTCGACGTTTTCCGGAGCTGCGTCCAGTCGCATCCTCTCACGGAATTATTTACTCGCGTATCGCGACAAAACTGCGTCGAGCGACTGGGATTACGTACACGTTGACTAATCGAACATTCGATTTGCACTTGTCTACCCGTCGCGTGAAAGTTAACCGCGAGACTTGCCGATAGTTACTTACACTTGGTTCGAAGTTAAACGAGCGTCGAAGTCACAGTCGCTGGCGAACAATAAGTTCGCGATGTAATCCCGGAACGCGCACGGTTTCGAAGCGCGATTTCAATCAAGTCCAACAAATATTTTCCCCGACATTAAAATGAAAGCTCGCCACGCGATCCGCGCTCGTATCCGAGCGGACAATTTTCCAAATTTATGGCCAGGATAGCGCGATATTGGAACTTTGTCCAATTTCCCGTGGTTAAGCTTTTCCCGAATGTGTCTTCTGTGTTTCGAGCCCAAAAATCCGACCGCGTTTTACATCGACGGGATGAAAGGGTAGCCCTGGGCTGCGTCAAAGGCACCGTCAAATATTCCACGCGTTTCCCGCTGTAAATAAACGTATTCACCGTGGACGCTGGATCCTCGCATATTTTGACGGAATTTGCGTAGCACCCGTTTCCAGTTTCGTGCCACTGCGGAAACGTATCGAGGTGGGAGTATCGAAAAGATTGGAAACGCTTCTAGCTGTTACCCTTTATCCGTGTCAGAGGCAACAGCTTTGTCCAGGGCGGGCGACTGTGGAACGAAGCGAGGGTTCGTGTCTCTCTGTTCCAACAGCCGGCACCCGAAACTATTTGTCGCGTCGTGCTCGTAACAACCGTGGAAAGCTGGCCAAGAAGGAACAGCGGTTGAAATGGGACACGGTAGAGCGTAAGCGATCGTCTTCCCTCGCTGAATGTAATCGCGACTCGGTCGTGTTTCGGGATAATTGCTCGCGAACTGTTGGCGACTCGCGAAGAGCGTTCGTTTATCGGTATTTTCGCGACTATTCGTTCGTGGAACCTAAAAAATGTATGCGCGTATATAATTCAATGCGTCGTGGGTCGAAGACAAGATCGCGAAGCGTTCGAGCCCTCTTCTAAATCCCGTATCGTTCGAGGAGGACGCTCGATCGCGTTCAGAGGTAAGTCGAGGCACGCAGTGCACCGTGGAACGCGCTTTCCATGCAACCAGGGGTCGAACTTGTGTTTCGGTCGGCTCAGTGGCCCCTTACTTCCGGTCGATCGCCTTTAAATCCCACAAAGAGAAGCCTGCGCGCTTTGCTATCGTACGTTGCCAGCGCACGGGGCCTCAAATTGGATGTAACGTCATCACTTGAGGGGATTCGCCGCTTATTATTAGCTGCATTATTGATTTTAGACCCATTTCGCCCACTCCCCCGCCGTCTCCCGTTCCGCAACCTTCCGCAAAGGTTATCGTCGTCCTTCCGTAACGTTAACCCCCGCACGGAACAGGCAGCCATTTTTATTCCCGCGTTTAATGCCGGGCGCGCCTCGATTTACCCTTTATAGATACAATATCCTGTCGAGGAGCCGACTCGACGTAATTTCCAGTTGCCCGTTTTACATTATAGAGGGCTCGCATTGCCGCAACGTTGTATTTTACGTTTATTGACAAGAGGTTTCAATTTTACGCGAGTACGTGGAAGGATATTGCCTCCAGCCGCGGCGCGGGTACGCTCGGTTGTGGAATCAATTACGGTTTCGAGTTATAAATTCGAATAAAGGATTATTATGGGGCTGCAAAGTTTAATCGTTCCGCTTGGATTATGTTAACCTTAACCGTCCTGGTAAAATCGTGCCCCCCGCCCGCGGAAGAATCTAACCATTTTAAACGGAGAACCGCAGCGGAGCCGTGCACGCTAAACGATACGGGGGAATTGTAATAAATTAAACGGGGGACTCGTATTAAACTTGAAATTTCCCCGCACCTGTTACACGTTAACGGACGAGTTATCTGAAATTCAATTGGAATTCGCTTGCGAAAATTACGAATCGAAAGATTAAAGGGGGAGGGGCGGGCAAAACGCGCGCGGGGTCCCCGTTCGAAAAGGTCCGCCAGTTAGCCGCAGATTTGATTAAAGAATCGCCAACTTTAACTTCATATTCTAACTTCCCGCGGAGAACTATTAAAACTTGAACCTCCAATCAAGAACTCGCGCAAACTTCAATTAGGCAACCGCGAAAAATTACGGTCTATCGTGAAAAATTACATTTCGGCGCGCGGCCGCCGCGAGCACGCACTTCGAGCACGGGACTCGATTAGAAAACCGCGATAAATACCGGGTGGCCGCGGAAGAGGCTACAGGAAGCTGCGATTTGCACAGGTTAGAGTAGCTCGAAGCTGCAATTTCAATTAAGAGGCGGCGGTAACCCGTAACCCAAAGGGAGGAATCGAGCGAACTCCCTTTTAACCGATCGTACTCGAGTGAAAAAGACCATTGTTTTAAAGAAATAATTCTTCAATCAGGTAAACGTGTAATCGCGTTCTCAAGAAAGTTGATCGCTTCTCGTAAAACGTCGCGGCACTCGTAGCAGCGAAACAGCGAATTTCGGCCACTCGAAGGGGGGTGGTTTCCTGCTGCGAACTGTAAAAGGTTAATTTGAACCTACGAACTCGAGGACGGTATAGCACGAATGCTCTAATTACGCGTGACGCGAAAAATAACAGAGTCATTGCGATCAAAGCGAACGGGCGGCATTTAATTGCCTTCATTAATCTGATTCGGTTTTACTTTAATTGCGTTAACACCACCCTGGACGGGATAACGAATTTGCATCGCTGAATCTACCAGGCGGAGAAAAATTATTCCAGGATTTTCCACGCTAACGAGGTAGATAAGCTTGTCGGATGTTAGTGTCGGATTTTCCGATACTATGCCGGATTATCGTCGAGCCACCCATCGCTGCACCCAGCCGCTGCACCCTTCACCCGCTCCTTTCGCGGTTCATGGTTTTCTTTACGTAACGTGCTGCGCAGAAGGTTCATAAACACCGGAAATGTTTTTACAGAATCGATTTTACGTATCACAGCGACTGAGTGACTGCCTTACTTTTTCCAATAAATATTGCTTTATTGCCACCCAATAAATAGCTACCCTTCGAGTATCCCTGAGTAATTGATTTTTCACAATTTTTCTTAGCACAAGTGAACGGTACGCTGTAAAATTATGATTCTTTTTGCAAAATGTAAAGTACTAGTACTTGTCGAGCTATGAAAAGATCTGAAACGAGTACAAATGGCGAACGTGGGAAGAAATGAAAGATAAGACGCGGCGGAAGGGTTGGATCGATGTGACGTTTAGCACGTAATTACGTTTGAATAGAATGTTTTATAAATTCTTATAATACAGTGAATGAGAACGATTTCTTTCGATGTACGAGCAGCTCGTTAATAAAGTAAATGTAACTTAATCAAGAGGCGAAGATGAACTCTCCAGTGTTAACGTAGGACGCCATTTAAAAGATAATAAATTGAATTACTTCCCGCTACTTTTAGTACGGTGCGCGTTATAATTATTTACAGCAATGAGAGGAAAGTAGACGAGAAATATTTTTGAAAAAATCCCATGCACTGGTGATTTAATTTGGGAATGCGAAATATAGAACGCGATATTCCTTTTTACGCATACGCGATGGTTCGCGCTGTGCTGTGTTTAAAAAATACTTCGTTTCATTGCACGTCAAGCAAATCTGTGCGGCAAATCTCGCAAGCACGAAATAGAATATTACGCAGATGCAATAACTCGAAAAACGACAGGCTAACAAATTTCAGAACATGTTGCGGACCACGCGGGTACGACGGTTTTAAAACCGGAAAAATATATTTTTTTTAACACAATTTCACCGGTTAGTTTGTTCAGTGAACGTTAAACAGATTGAAACGAGGATTCCTGCGTTCCGCTAAACAATTTAATAATAAAATTATAAAAATGAAAACTCGACGTGTATTTTACTTATCGCTATTTATTTTTGTTGTGTCTTCGTGACTGCACGGTATACACACGTTTCAGAATGATATCTGCATCGTTTTTAAATATTTTTATTACGCATTTATAGTTCTCACGTGTATTTTACATCCGTTCTCGAACGTACATCATTCAAAACCGTGAATCTATTTTAACAGTGCTGTACCGTATTATAATAATGGCTACATTGGTCAGAAATGTTTCAAAAAGAGTGCAAATTGACAGAGATGGCAGAATATTCGATTAATGTGGCATTCGACTAATGAAAGTCCGTGTAACAAAGTTATTATTAAAGGTTCTAAATTCTAGTGCAATTATTTCGTGCGACGGCGAATGCTGAAAAATTCGCGTCATTTCATTACCCTTTGCGTTACCTGCCGGAATTTTATCGTAAAAGGAGCGCGACACAACTGAAAATTAATGAACCGAATTATAGAACGGCGAGAAAATTAATTTCCCCATCATTTCTGCCGATTAATTTCGTAATTTAAAAATTCTCGTCGCTGCGTACTGTCAATGCTACGCGTTTAGAGACAGAATCTCGCCATTCTTAATTTATTCCACGCCACCTCGCTCCGCTAAAGGTCAGCACACGAGTCATTCCTCTCGAACGTTCTAATATTGTACTGCAATGCGATTTAACGTCGCTCTGATTCTCCGCCTTATAAATTTCACAGAGAGCGGCGAGCTTCGAAACGGTTATATAGAATTCGAGCGTAAATAGATGGGGGAGCAAAATGGCGGTGTTTAATCGCGGTCAAACAGCGGTCTCGGGGGTGTCGACCGGCTCCTCGCGACGTCTGTTCTCAAAATCCGTCCGAGACCGTCGTCCGCTCGTTTTATTTGTTCAATCGCGTACACTCAAACAAATCTCGAATTGCTCGGCCCAACGGAACGGAGTTTCGTCCTGGGCGTACAACAGCGGCCAGGACACTATGGAGTTAATATAAACGTGTGCGCTTCCTGCACGCGAATTACCGTGCGTCGGTTTCCGTTGACACCAGGCAACCTTTCGCGATCCCTTTTCCGCGATAACCGGATAATCCGAAAGGACGGACCCGCTTCCATGCGCGTCGCGCGAGCTAATTGTTTGTAATATTTTTGCGAGGCGCCGTTCACGTGTGCTTGAGTAACAGGATTTAATTAAGTCGAGGCAATAAATGTGTTTTATTTAATCATCGTTGGTTGAAGAAATTAAGAGATTTGTCGCGAGATAACTGTGGCCTCCTAGAATGTGCTGGGTTTCTAAGTAATTAGCGCTCGAGTCTTATTTAATTAAAAAAATATACACGTATACGATGTCGCTATCTGTGTCGCGGTTTGAAAAAATGGAAACTTGTACCAGCGTACTGTTTGGTACAGCCTGCACATAATCAACGCGAATGAAAATGAAAAGACAGCGGAGTTAGTAAATTAGTTAGTTAACGTTGTACAGATACAAAGGAGAAGTTCGAAGAATGAGACGGATAGAAAATTTCCGAGACTGAGGCACTTGATAATGAAAAGATGTTCACAGGCGAATAAAAGATTGCACCGAGCCGGTAAAAGGGTTCGTTTCACCCAATATCATTGGCAAAATGCCTGGAACGGTCTTAGGAGGGGCTCACCGGTCGGGTGGAACAAAAATTAGGTGAATTTATACGTCTACCACGTTTCAGGAACATCGCAGCGTTTCACCTCCGAACAATGAATCGTCTTATAAATCTTTAAACGCCTCGCTTCGCCTTTCCGCGCGATAGCCTGGGAAAAAAAGGAAGCGGTTAAAAAGTCGTCCATTTTTTATTCAAAACGTGCTTTCGCTAGATTTTACGGGGACGAAGGCCCCCGCTGTCGTTTCACTCTGCCCTTTGAGGAGGGCGGGCGCGTCGAGTTTCGAAGTTAAAACGCGGAACGTCTTCCGGCGCGACGAGACGCGACGCGGAACGCGCAGGAAGGAAACAACTTCCCTAAGACGCGTAAAGACCAGTTTCTCTTGTCACGCTGGCCATCGTTTTGAGCGATTAAACCACTCGAAGGGAGGACACTCTCGCGAGAGCAAATGATGTCGAAGGAGGAGGCAAATTGGCATGTTCGAGGACGAACAGGGTTTAAGTGTTCGATCCTGCGCTGAACGAGCAACCCTTGGACTAATCATCGTCCATGAAATTCGATCGGTAATTCCTCCGCTGGAACGCTTCTATCCGCTTGCAATATCACGTTACGTCGTTACACGTTATTATATTATTCGTAGAACTTCACTCCCGTGGTTGAAGTCACGAAGTACGAGCAAATTTAAGGGTTGAAAACCGTGCGGTTTCAGAAGTACTACCAACTACTTTTTTCAAAATTCTACGATTTCAAATTCGGAGCATCGCGTGTTTATTTCTGCGCGAATCTCAAACACGCAATCGTCAGACTCACGTCGGATGGCTCGATGGGGCGTATCGACAGCCGAGCAAAAGCTGGACGATCGCTCGATCGGCTTGGTTATCGAAATTGGAGCGCGGAAGGTTTTCTAGTGGGGACTGCGAAACAGAACGTGCAACTACTCCGATTTCGTTGCGATATTCGTCCAATTAAGAGATCCCATACGCGCAATTTTCGAATTACATACTTCGCTCGACATTCCGCAGTTTCACCTCAGCGTGCAGCGTTCTGTATACAGGCGCTGAAATTAATACAAACAAACGCGTGGAGCGTCTGCACGATGTAGCGATTTAACGAGCGATCGCGCGACTACGTAGGACGTTTCTGATGATGAAAATTCACGAGCGATCGTCCGAATTCGTCATCGAGATTCAAGATTTTCCGTAATTGGCGACGGACACTTCGTGAACTCTTTCTGTATTCAGCGCAATTCGATTACGTCGTATTCTGAACGTAGTATTCTTAGATTATAAAGTGTCTCGATACAGCCATGCATAAGATACGATTTATGCAGCAGCACAAATTGATTGTAGAATACCTAACTCGGTAATGGCGATGGAAGCAGAAGCCATTCGTACTCGTAACAGCTTATTAATTTTAATGCTTCCTGCAGAAGGTTTGGACTGAAACCAAATGTCATTGCATTAATTAAATGCTTTTAACTTTCAGTTCCACTCGCCATTTCCTACGCTAAATTACGTACGTATTCGTTTCCGCTCGGTTCTTATTTTCGTTCGCAAAAAAATTTCAACCCTCTCGCTCGATTTTCGCTGACAAAAATACGCCGGCCCCGCGACCAGCGGTGATACGCTCGACGATAAACATCGAGAAGTCGAAAGAGCGGGTGGTCCGGGTCCGAAAAATAATTTTTAAACAGGTGCGCTTTGTTTTTTAAGCGCGTACAATGCGCGCGGGGACGAAGCGCAGCTCGACGAGAGCGAAACTCCGCGGGTGGGATTTGTCGCGAAGGGTTGTCGTAACCAAAAGTAGGATCCAGGATTAGTACGTAGGTGGCTGGGGATAACGGATAATCGGACGGCGAAATTAGTAAGTGGGTTCCTCGTAATTGAAGGTGGAACGGTCGCGTTCGTTTGTCAGCAAGGGGTGTCTTTAATATCGGCTGCAATCCACCCCCGACTTCCTCCTTTTTCTTCCTCAGCTTCGTCTCGCTCTGACCACCCTGAGCGAGCTCTGTCGCACGTAATACCGCACATACCGCGACGTCGCCGGTAGCAATGAAAAATTACCCGCCCTTTGCCGAAAAGGACCGACACCAAAGCCGCCGGATGATGAAAGGGAACGAGGATCATTGTCCCTCCGCCCGGCTCTTCCGCGTCGCGTCGCGTCAGCATTCCCGTCGAGGCTTTCGAATTTTCTTCATCGCTGAAGGACTTTCGTCAGGGCGATTGAAACTGTCCGAGTGGGCGACGGATAATTCGCTAAAGCGGACCGCTCCCTCGTTATTTCTCGCTCTTAAACGCCATTTTACGTTGGCCAAGGTTCCCGATTTGGTCGCGTAAGCGTCTTGTTAGGTATCGAAGAATATTATATCTGAGATTGCGATGTATAGTCGTGATCGTGGTATCGCAACAGCCCTGAGTAAACAACATACATCACAATCGACAATGCACCACGACTCAATCAACCCTCCACTTCGCTCCTCATTTCTCGCTCTTAAACGCCATTTTACGTTGACCAAGGTTCCCGATTTGGTCGCGTAAACGTCTTGTTAGGTATCGAGGAATATTATATCTGAGATTGCGATGTATAGTCGTGATTGTGGTATCGCAACAGCCCTGAGTAAACAACATATATCACAATCGACAATGCACCACGACTCAATCAACCCTCCACCTCGCTCGTTATTTCTCGCTCTTAAACGCCATTTTACGTTGGCCAAGGTTCCCGATTTGGACGCTTATACGTCTTGTTAGGTATCGAAGAATATTATATCTGAGATTGCGATGTATAGTCGTGATTGTGGTATCGCAACAGCCCTGAGTAAACAACATATATCACAATCGACAATGCACCACGACTCAATCAACCCTCCACCTTGCGCGACTCCATCGACCGGTTGCAAGTTGAACTGATCAAGTGCGAGGACGCAGCAAGGAGTTTACTATATTTTTGCAACGTGCAAGTATTTTTTATTTACGCTCTCTCTCGTCAACGAGTAATGGAACGTTGTCTGAATAAATTCGAACGACGAACAGGGGTCGTAATTCTTTTTCGCCTCTCGTTTCCGGTGATACGTTTCAACCGCGGCTGTTTTTCGTTTACGACAGCGTCATGAAAGATTCATCGTAAATTCATCCCCGCCCCTAATAATGCATGGGGACGTTTATCGTATCGCCTCGGCGCATGACGCGCCATTGCGAAGCTGTTCGCCCTGTATCACTTTGGTCGGCGTCGAAGTTACGACGCGACGGTTAA
Source organism: Xylocopa violacea (assembly GCA_963969225.1). Classification (NCBI taxonomy): domain Eukaryota; kingdom Metazoa; phylum Arthropoda; class Insecta; order Hymenoptera; family Apidae; genus Xylocopa; species Xylocopa violacea. The sequence continues at coordinate 35,603,067 of CAXAJV010000002.1, forward strand.
TTCCTGCCCCGCGCCCTCGTTCGTGGAACTTTTAACGAGGAAACGGTGCCACCAGGACCCGATAGCGAACTGATTTCGCATTAACTTTCAAATCACATGTTAATGAATGGATAAACTTGAAATGAAAATTGAGCAACTTGTCCGTGAATTAAGCCCGCGTTAAACGTCACACCGTGAAATTAGGGTAAATCGGTGATTAGAAATCCTTTTCAAGATCCGATATCCAAACTGAGTCTTCTGATTGCTCTGACATCGAGCGGGTAATTTTTAGTTTCATTCCACTGAATTTTAGGATATCGTATAAGAAGATCGAAGATCTGCTATTTATTAAATAAATTATCGATGGTTACTGCTATAAATTATTAATGCTGAATTAATTTCATTTATTTAGAAAAGCGGAATCGCGCGGAAATTCTCTTACCATTTGATTACTCGCGGGGCTTTCTCCAAACGTAGGAAGTTCCACGGATGGAGGAAGGCGGAGGGTGGCGGAGAGAGGGATAAAAGTAGGAAAAAAAATTAAGCCGAAAGGAAAGAAGAATTGAACGATCGCAGAGAGCACCTTTAAAACTTCTTACTCAGTCGAGTAATTCACAGACTCGATCGTTTCCCGATATTTTTTCCCAATAAACGCAATTTCCTTAATAAGATTCTAGATTATAACAAGCAAGTGAATGACATAATAAGAGCCTAGCGATCGTCCGGGGGCCCTCCTTTCGAGGATAAACATTCTTGAAACTTCCTGAAATTAATCTGAAATTAATAGTCCCGATGAGGTTGAACGGAACAGAGGAAGAAGGTCGCGAAGTATTAGACACCGAATTGCGTGAAATAAATTTTACCCACTATTGCGGATACCGCAAATACAATTTTAATCCCATCTTACTGTCGGAGCTCTGTTGTCACAACAATCTGCGACGCTTTAAACGAGAAATAAATCGCGTTTCACGTATCCTTTCCCCTGTCAATCGCAAGCATCCTGTTTCAATTAACTGGTTCCGATTAATGAAGCCCCGTAAGTCGCGTTTCCGGGGCGCGCGATAAACGATCGATCAGCGAATCGACGTCGGACGGGGGCCAGCGTTATGAGAATCGGCCGTGGACCCGTGCTCGTGATAAAAATGAAATTTCTGCCCGGGAATTGTGTTAAAATTCAGCTCGAATTCGACGGCGCGATATTTCGTTATTAACGGATCAGGGGGCGCGTTCATCAAATGTGAAATCGAAATTGTTGTTTATCGGAGCTAAAATTGAAAGCCGCGTGAACGCTGAAAGCTAAAGCGCGACGCGGGACTGATGAAATCGCGGGCGAACGGTTTAAATTAGCCGGGGCTTCGTTAACGTTAATAAGAACACGATCGCAGTTAATCGAACTCTTAACGATATTGTAAAGTACGTAATGAAATACTAATTGGCACCTTGGCGCGCAATTACCCGCTGGTAGGAGTTAATGGAATGTTCAGTGCCGGAGCAATCTATAAACAATGTTCGTCAAACAAATAAGAATCGCGTATTCGCGAGAACGTGAGTATTCCTCAAGGGTGGTTTATCGCTATTATTCTGTTTGCGATATCGATAACCGAACTGCTGACTTTTGCGCGTTTACGAGGAGATTTCAATTCGCAGGGAACACAGTAATGAGCAAAATATTCGCATTAAAATACACGTTGACACTTTGGTGGTGAAGCAAAGTTCTATTCACCTTCCACTGTCTTCGTCGCGTTTACAGAAATATGGAGTTGCATAAAAATTCACAGATTAAGAATTGCAAAATACATTTTTACCCTCAGATTCGATGGGACAAGGACATGGCAAAAGAGTCCCTCTAAAAGAGTCCCTGTAAAAAAGCAGACTATCGCACCCCCGTCTGGATCAGACGGCCTCAGAGTCGGGTCCCTCCGTTTGCCAGCGCTGCTCTTCGTCATCGAGTCATTCGCGATCTGAGATCGTAGGGCTCGCCTGCTCGTGGAACGCGACGCAAACGAAACAGCGCGTGTCTAAACGCAGTTTGAATAAACTAGGGAAAAGCATGATAAATCGTTTATGCGGCGACTATCGCATCGCGCATCTACTGTCCGCCATAGTCCACGAGCAACAACAGTAGGAGTATCGTGCTCTTTTTTCTAGCCCACCCCCGCTCTTCGCCCGTCGCCCACTTTATCTCTATTTATTTCGCTCGTCTCTCGTAATCGCAACATTTTCTTATCGCTGAAAATTACACACGACGCGAATGCACCTGGGATAATTGGTCGCGTTTGTTCGCGTTGATAACGCGATTCGCGGACATTCCTCGTTGCTCGCGAGGCAGACTCAGCACGGGGGGTGGCTTCGTTCCTATCGACGCCGTGGGAATCCGGTTCCTCGCAAGAGTTTCGCGATAATAATAGTTTCACGCAACGATTCGCGGGGATGGATTGACCGACCTCGATTCGAGCGTCCACGCGATCGACAGCGTTGAAGAGGAAACTTGGTCGAACGGATGAATTTATTGGTTTGGTATTATTATACGTGGGAATAGAATGACGGACAAGCGTGCATCGCGAAAGTTTGGCAAATGTTACTGTATGAAAGACAGCTGCTTTCTCGATCAATACTGGAATGGATTCAGTTCTTCTACGATCGCAGCAGCAATGAATGTATGAAGTTTCATTCTCTACTTATTAGGAAATTAAAAATAGTACACCGTTCGATAGTAAAATAGAAGTTCGATATCGTACGTTTGAAATCGAATTTATCGTAGGTTTAAAATTAAATCAAATTTATGTTCAATCGTTCGACAGATTCGGTTAACTAAGTTCCTAAGAACCTTCGAGTACCCTGCATTTCTTCGTTCCATAGCGCATAATAAAGTTCGTCTGCTAGCTGATTTAATTAGATTTCTCTAGCCTGTGCTTTCTGAAATAACGCATGGGAGTATTTTCAATTCCAGTCGATCTAGAACTTATTCAATGTAACTTGTACAATGAATTCGCGCGCGCATAAGAAAACTAGCGTAGGAAAGTTCTCTCCGCGACCGGCACGGATCGATCGGAACTTTTTAAACGCGGTGTACGTAACCCCTTTAAGGGGCAGCGACGACACGTTCGCGTTTTACACGTAAACATTACGAAAGCTCTTCTTGAATCAGGAAGAAGGGCTGGAACGATCGTTCGTTTTGCACGTTCTCCTCGCCGTTATTTTCAGAATCCTTTTACTCGGGTGGAGGCCAAGAAATCCGGCGGTGTCGGGCGTTCCTGGCCTCGCCATTCTTGAGTAACGTTCCCGTTTGCGTCGGGAGGGGGAAAGGAATTGGTTTTCTTGTCCATTTCCTCCATCGACACCCACGGTATCCCGCACACTTGGGAGAAAAAGGCTAAGGACTATTCAATTACGGTGCCACGGGTCAATTGACGCCGTCTCGCGAACCGAGTGTGACCTCCGGCTTGCTAATGGAACAAGTTTCAATTTACCTTCCGTAGGAACCGGAGTTTGATGTTTCGACGCCCTTTCTTCTTTCCCCTCTTCGTTTTCTATACCAACGACAAATTAAGAAATTGACAACGCGAGGTATCCGTTCAACGAACGACTCGCGACGGAAGGGTGAACGCTCTCGAGGGTTCGCGAGCAGCCTCCGTCCAGCTTCGACCGATTCGACGACTGTAATAATCGCCATTATCCAATGAATTCCGTTCGTGCTTTAAACTCGATAATTAGCCGATCGCAACCGGCTCTTTCGGGTCGATAGCGCTTCGCGGGCTCACTCGCAGATTCTTTCCTCTCCCATTCAACGAACGTTGCACCCCTCGCGTCCCAAAAACGGGATCCTCGATCCATTACGCGAGTAACCGGAATTAAATTCATCGCTACGAGGCTGCAGCCCAAAAACGAGCAATTGCGGTCCGCGGAAACGAATTCGGGAAACCCTGCACGCGGATTCGTTGGGCCTATCGGCGTCACGCGCGCGAAACAACCTGTTCCAATTGCATCAACATTCCTGGCCAGCCCGTTGGCCTGACACCAACTGGGTTATCCTTTCAGCTTGAAACGAGGGCGCTCGGCTGACCGGTCGAAGGAAGCTCCGAGGCGAGCTGCCCGCTTCAACCCCCTTTTGTTTAACGTATCGACGAGCGGAATATAAATCGTCCCCGCCCGATTTTTCGACAGCCACTCGATCGGCTGGCCCCTCGAAGGAGGGAAAAAATATCGAACGCCCAGAACGGAGAGCGTTGGTATCGATCAACCTGGCGATCACTTAGCGTCAATTTCATCTTGTCTGTGATTTATCGCGCCGCGGAATATTGTGAAAATCGTGTCCGGCCCCCGTGGAACATAATACCCCATAAATTCTCGCCGGAGTTTGCGTTGCGTGATCACCGGTCATCAGAATGCCGGGTAATCGATGCTTCAGCGGGGGTCCGCGGAAATTCGCGCGACGAAATCAAAACGGATCGCGTTTTTATTGTCGCCAGTCGATTTTTCGCGGCGAGTCGCGTTACGCGCGGAAAGGGGTGGCGTCGACACGAATGATTGCATCGCGGAATCGTTATTTTCCTACTGGTTTGCTATCCGTATCGTATTTGTTACAAATAGAGACAGGTAAGTACTGCAATGCACACTTTGCTCGAGTTCAATGAGATTAAATTGAGATTAATCGTGCCAATGTTTGTCAGCTAATAGTTATAATGTAGCTTACAGTGTAACTAGGCGGCAGTGAATTTCGCAGCCTCGCGAGTTTCGGTTTCGTGTTACTTTTAATTAGTTTTTCACTGCTGGAGTCTGCTGGCGACGTCTGCGCGGAGAGCACGATCATTTTTTATTAAATGCTGCGGATGCAGATTATTCGGAATTTAATATACTGCGTAAGATCGCAGGAGGTGTTCGAAAAAAGTTATTGGACCGATGGGAAGCATTCCGTTCGACGCGACAGTAAATCTTTATTTTTACGGATGTTTTACCGCAAGTTGGGCCGCGTTTTCCGTTATGAAGTTGAACGACGGAACGAGTGTCGAGATAAAGCGGTGCAGGCGGAGCGCCCCTTCTTTCGGAATTCCACGGGGTCCCGGCTGAAATTCTTCCCTGAATTCCCGAATTTTAGCGCTAACAACTTGCGCGAGTTAAACACCGCAAGTTTTCCTCACGTTTCCGTTTCCGCCTGGCGGAGATTAATAAAATGGCACGGGAATGCCTGCGAAATCCTTCAAGGTATGCCACCACGTACACTCTTTATTTTCATCAAGGAATTTGCGAGGAAATAAATTTGTTTACCTAATGAAAAAAGTTCCGGAAGTGCTGTAAAAGACGGCGGGCATCGCGGAGAGCCTCGCCTTCAAGAATGCTGCCTTCCTTTTAATAAATAATAATATTAATTCTCCGTAGCTTGCCGCGAATTTAAGATAATGGAGGATTTTAAATCTGTCGTTCAAGCGACACGACGTTTGTAATGAGATCAGGTCTTTTTTTCATTTAAATTTTTAATGAACTCTGACAATTATTTCCACGACGTTGAAAGAAATCGTGGCAAACTTGGATCGCACATTGGATCGCGATCGGCTTTTGTTTCGTGTAAACGTGAGAAGGGAGAAAGCGTCCGATGCACTTCGAAGTTAGTTAAAAGTCTCAAAGAACGGATGCCCTTTCTGTAGTCCTTGCAGATTGTAAAAGACATTTGTCAAATTCATCCAGCTGGTGAAGCGAGCAAACATGGGAAGAGGGATGTAAGGAGGGTGGATTTTCTGCCGCCGCATTTGCAGTCCGATTCAATTCTTTAGGATCAAAGACAGTTGAAACGAATTTATGTGACACGGGGAATATTTTCCCAGGTACCATGGACACGCTGGTTTCTACATTTTTTGAAATACTGTAAAACAGTGCACGACGAGGATTCATTTGCAAGGACTACGTCTTCTCCATTTGCTAATCGCATCTTGCAAAGCGTCAGACGATCTCTTCCCGTTTCGATCTCGTTCAGAAACGGTGGCTGTGACAGCTGCGATATCTTTCATCGTGTCACGATATCTGAAACGAAGATGAACTACGTCACTACGCGAAACATGGTAATCCACTTGCTAGAACACTCCGTCCTCCCCACCACGCCACCTATATTTACACGTATTCTATTTACGTATGCGTATTGTCGCGAACAATACCATCAAACTACGAACGAAACTTCAAAAGGACGCTGCTGGTACATATGTTCATCCTAATCTAGCGTATGCGTCTGCTTGCGACTTGTGCATCGAACATCTTCGTCGTCCTGATGGAACAATGACTGTCACGCGTATACGGTAGTTTAAAATTTGGTTAAACGCATTATTAACCTAACACACGTTTCGTACGATGCATACGCAGACGAAGAGTCAAGTTTCCGACCAAGTTAAACGAAAACCCTCAAACGCGATTTGTCGCGGAGTTTTAATGTCTGAAAATCGCAAGTTAGATGGCGAAGCGCGCGTACGCCAAACTTTGTTGCCAGCTACTTTATTGTCAGAGCCATCGCGAATTAGAACGAATAAGTAAACAAACGAATGAGTAAACAAACAAATAACGCGCACGTTGAACAACCAGCAGCGGTGGAAATCGAAATAACTCGGTACGAAAACGGAACTACCCTAAACCGAGCAGCAGTCCCGTCGCGCCCTCAATCCTCGCAAATGCAGGTGGACCTAAGCCGAACTCCGGTGTCAGTGTTTGAGCTGGGCCCTCTGTAAAGTGCGACACCCGCGGTTTTCGTAAGTCAGCAATCAGGGCAGAAGGAAGAACCGGCGGGGGTTGAGAAACTGGTAAAGAGAAAAGGGCCGGACGCGCGCAGCGGGGGTGGTCTGGCGCGGCGAGAGGAAGCCGGAATGAATGCCACCTCTTTGGGCACTAACCTGTGGTGCCAACTAACGAACTTTCACGGTCCGACGCCCGCTACTAGAGTAATTAGCCTGGCTAACGAGCGATCGTTATACGAGACCGCGGTGCCGCGGAAAAGTCAACGATCCACGCCTTACAATGATCGACGGTGATTCATTGTCCCTGATACAATAACGTCCTTGTGAATCGGGACCCGATCGGCGGTGGAACGGCTCGAATATATATATATCGAACCTCCAACCGGAAAGTAACTAACGAATCCTCCAGAGGGTTTGATTGCGCTCCTCCTTCAACGTCGACGATGGAAATACCTTTGTCGCATCGCCGAGAGAACGTTATTCTCCGCGAAATGGACGACTTTGAAGATCGGAAGCGGTTCGAGCGAAGACCGATTTGATAGGCGTACCTCCTTGGTTTCTTATTAAATTTACGATTTTACGTATTTTTCTTCGGATTCTATATTTATTATTACGTTCTAATTTTTGCAGTCGTTTCGTGTCAGGCTCTGTACTACGTCTTTCCATCCTCCAACAATAAGAGACACTTCTGAGTTCAAGGGTCGTAAAAGGAGAATTCCCAATTTAGGTTTTGCGTGTGGTAGTTGAACCATAAATTATGTGGAGGACCCAGTTGACGGGGAATCTCTGTGGGCAGGGATTCGCTTTTGACGCTAGCCAGATGACCAGTTGGGGAACTTTCTCTACGAACTATATACTTGACATCCAGTGATCCTGTTCGTGCTTTTTAAAATTAATATCAGTAAAAACGAGGGTAGAACTGTTATTGATTTGCTTAATTTTTCGTCTTTGATGATTGCGTTGCACGCTCGTAAAATGCTTATTTGTCGATGCGTATCATTCGAGGGCGAAAGAAACATATTAATCCAAATATGGTTAGTTGATAATGCAGGTAATAAATACCGGTAAAAGGAGTATTATACAGCGCAATGGCAGGTTTCAATAATTTCCTCGTTATAATCAAACCTAGTGCTCTGAATAATTCATTTATTTACGTTTGCTTCACTGTTGGAACACTCGGTCGTCTTGGCTTGGAACTTAAGCGAAACTTTCGGATTGAAACTGTAGACCGGCATTCAGGAATACAATAACTATTTCCGCTTACGTATTCTTACGCGTATAAACTGAACTACTCGCAAAGGAAACATCCTATAACGAATTTACGCTCCCTCACCGTTCGAATGCAGCCGCTAAGAGAGCACTGAATAAACGTTCGAGTTTTCGTTAATGGAACGAATTTTACTGAAATCACCGAGGGATTCCAGTGACAGACTCAAAGCTGAAACAATTGCACGTCTAAGCGCCATGAGCCATCATTCCAAGAGTGACTCGAAGTAAGCGAGGAATACTTTAGCTAGAAATGGCACGAAGAATGACGTCCGACCAGTCGACCACGGTTCAAATTAAGATTGACACCCAATTTCATTTTACAACGTTCATAATTATTAGCTTTTTCAGCACGTATACTTTGGATTAAGGAGCTTTCGCGGACAATGTAACGCATACATAAAATTTCAATGGCCAGCGAAAGTCAGCCGATCTAAATTCATTTGTTACTACGCGAATGTTCGAGTCTATTCAATTTTCACATGCCGCTTGCGATAAAAGCGTCGATAAAAGCTCCCGATAAACTGGTTTAAGCCTTGAATCGCGATTAATTTTTTTCATTCGCCCGCGTCGTCCGCGCTTTGCATTCGCATTCTCCGCTGACATAAGTTTAATTAAATAATCCGGCGCGGCGAACGGGACGGAGCTATCCGAAAAATCGGAATCGAACCGTTCGCGTTCAGCGGAGATCAAACACAATTTCCCGCCTGCTTCATCGCGATAACCCGCGAAAGCACTCGCCCGCGCGATTTAGATAAAGAAAAACGGTCCCGTTTGCTTTTTGTCCGCTTGAAAGGCGGGATACCTTCGCGCGGGGCGTACAAAAGAAAAATTCCACAGTGTCGCGGTGCTGAGCGTCGAGAAAAAGAAACGGACGACTTAATCGCACGTTAAGAATCGGGGAAAATGAGAATGGGGCGGGCCACGGATCGGGGTGGGTCGGGTAAAGCGTTTGCCCGTGATACGCGATTTCCGCGCCACTTATGCCTTTCTTGCGCCTAGCCTTCGATTTATAAGGGCGCCGCACGCGATTTCCACATTTGTCCGATGCTAACCCTCTTTTCTGACGACTAACCCTGCTTCCAATAACCCGTCTCGTCTTAATAAGAGAAACAATATTTCCGGGAGCGACAGGGTGGCTGTCGAAGGGGGACGCTCGTACTCGAAACTCTTTCGCTGCCACGCTTTGGAGAAGCCATTTTTTTGGCGAACGACGTTGGGTTCCTTCGTCAGAATCATTTACGTTCAGTCGAAAGCTAATGTAAAGATTGGTTAGTAGAATGTGTTGTGAAAGTTCCAATTGCAAAATGATTTTTCAAGTGACAAAGCGGAGAACGTTCTGTACGAAATCCATTACTCTAATCGCGGTCTCATATCGTACAATAAATAATGTAATCGGAGTTACCGAATATTCGGTTATTATACTCTGCTAATAATTTACCGATCGTGCAAATAATTAATTACGTTAAATTACAATCGTGCGATTTGCCGAAAAGCACTTAACCGTCGTTTATCCCTTCGTTACGTGTCATATTAATCGAGTTATTAAGAGATATTAAAGATTATTCGATCATTTGCCAATGGTGTCACGTCTTCCTCTGATAAAAATCTTTGTCGAAACGCGACGTGGAGCATCGCGGAATATTGATTTCGCGTGTTACCGAGTTTATCGAATTAAACCGACGCCTAAGTCATCGTTGAATGATTAACAATGTGATCAGGCCGCGGGCAAGTTGCCGCATTAGCTTGCGTTCTTTAACGAAACACCAAGTTTCTGCGACGGATATTGATTTACGACGAGACCATAATTTGCAGGCTGCCACGTCGTAATATCGATCTGATGCCTGCGAAAGTTTCCCGCTCGCGGTTTACCCCGTTCCCTTTCTGGGTTATGACACATCCAGTACAATTGGTTATCACAGGTATCGGCTAATTAATAACCGATCCGTTTACTTGTTCTCGCAGCTTCTTATGATTGGGCTTTGTCACTGAAACTTCGCGCGAGGATTTCGCGACAACTTGGTGGTAGGTTCTCGCCTTGTCCTCGATGACTTCAACCCCCTCTTTGTTCGATACTATAAAAATTAGTGTTCAATTTAAGGAAAGTTTATTACAATATTTCGGAAATGTCCAAGGGGCTTACAATAAATCGATGTCAACCGTATTGTTTGAGAATCGAATCCTTCTAACCACTGAAGATGGTATACGATCTCCTTTCATACATCATCTCTTCTCACTTTGTCCTGCCACCGAATAAGGAAATACGGAACGAATGAAAAGAGTATGTCAGCGTTAAACTCAATTTACTGGAAGCCTCGTATTTGTAACGCAACCCCTTCGTCTTCTAACCCCGTTCAAGTGAAGGAACGATTCTGTCAGGACTCGAATATCAATCGAACATTGATAAATATTAAGTGGGGGCGATAAACCAGGTTGAAAAACGAGCCGAAACGTGCAGATTCCTCGAGAACGCTTACCACCGATGATGTATGGGTTTCGTATTTCGCGAAAAAGTTTCAACCCGGCCTGTTAAAATGGGCGCGATGTAACGCGCGGTTTATTAGACGCGGAGTCCGTAAATCATCTTACGGGTTATTAATTACGATACCGGCGTCCGTTATTTTACAAGCGGAAAATTAACTCGCGGTATTACGCGGCTGCAGCATCATTCTGCGCCAAGAATCCTGCTACGATTAGCGAAGTCGCCTGTTAATTATCGATTCAAGATTTTTCATCCAACCGAAGGAAAATAACATCTCGATTGAATAATTCCTCGCCTCTCGCATTCCTCGTTGCCCTTTTCATTTTTACGAATTAAAACCTACCTCGTTTATACTTTTACGCGAGGCATTATTAAAGTGTCGGTTGAATTGCGCGGTAATTGGAAAATTGTTTGCAAAAATACCCCGTAAATCGCAACTGTTTTGATACATTTATTTCACGCATTCGTGGACGGAATAATAACAAGGATTTACTTATCCAATAAAAACACCGATACCGGTCCGCGAAAGGGAGAACGCTCATTATCCGTACGTTTCCCTCGTCAGTTTCTTCTCGTTCAATTTTACAACGTGTCGTACGCAGAAAAATCACTAGCTTCCTCGAGCGTGCGAAGGCAGGGGCCGCGAACATTCGTTGACATCGATCGGCAGCCGACGAGGGAACATCATTTCGCCAAACATCGTTAATGCAACGCCGTTCCGATGAGCATGTAATAGGTGTTCCCTCGCTTTGTACCCCGAGGAATTTCTCAGTGTCCAATAGGCAGCCGGTCTTATGAAACACCCTCGTGTACACGATACGTCTTGCTGTCAACGGAGCGCGCGAATATTCCCTGCCAGTACGCCTTACGACAGGCAATCTTTACCTGTACGGTGAATGCTTGGTAATCGCGAACAGGAACCATCGCCAGGGAGGCAGACGTTAATTTGACGAGGCATTACGTCCGATATATTAATTCCCGCCGCGACAATGCACTTCTAACCCCCGCGCGCGTGCTGAACGTCGCCCTTAACGCGTAGACGTGTCACGGCGGGGGCGAGCGGCAGTTTAGAAAACGGCGTGGGCGGAGGTTCACCAGGGTCTGAACTGCTCGAAACATTCCTTAGACGGCTGACGCCGTCCCGGGGATGGCTGGGCTCTGCTCGCAATTGTGATAACATCCTGTTGGTGCAGTCGCGACGTCCCGCCGCTAACGGAATTCAGTTTCTGCGCGGCAGTTTGCCTGGCGTAACGAGCCATCCTGAAGGAACCTCGGCCCAGCGTCGAACATCGTGTCGTTACCCACATATGCCCATACGCCGGCTGCCGTATCTGGGCCGTCGCATGTAACCACGTCCCAGGAACCGGATACGGTTGGACCTCTTAATAACGTGCTACCTATGTAGACGCGTACGTGTCGGGGCGACGCGTCCCTCCGCTGCGCGATGGCCGCGCAAAGGGTGAACAGGTGAACGTCCGATCGTCGACGCGGTATCGATCGACCGCCTGGATCATAGGAATCCCTGCTTCCTCCATAGGGCGGCAGGGCGCTTCGAAACGTGCCTGACTTTTCGAGGAGGCGAATATTGCGCTGCGGAGTACGCTGGGGCGGCTGCTCGATTTAACCTTTTTCGATGCTCTGCGGTGGCGGAGTTTAACGCGATCGTTTGAGATGTCCAAGAGAATTGTACGACGAGATTATAAATTTTCTTGCAACAAAATGCTGACGCGAAAGCGAGGAGAAGCTAGAGAAATGGATGTTTAACTAGCTCGGAGAGCACCGACAGTCCTGTAGAGGAGCACAGAAATTTCCCGACGCTCGTAAATCGTAGAGAGATTGAGAAAGATTGGCAAAACAGGGGTAAGTAAAAAATGGCCTTATTTTGACACTCCTGGCGGAAACGGCGGCGACGAGGGCGGCGAGGGGGTGGCTTGGCGAGAGGAACGTAACGTGGATATTGTGAGCAGCTTTAGGTTCCGCCACACGTTTGGTGCCTGTAAACTCCGTTCAACTCTCATGCTTTCTGCGATGCGGGGAACCAGCTGAGTAGAGGGCACGAGTGTGTCGTACATGCCGAAGACGCATTAATATTAATGTACTGGGATTTACTGCGACACGAGCTGCTCGAGCCTCATGGGTAAGATGTATGTTTACAAATACGTTTCTCAATGTAGCCCCGCCCGTAAGGTTTGCCACCCCCCTCGACCCTTAGCCGCGGCGCAGTCCAGGCGCGTTCTTCCTTACCGGAAGTAGCAAGTAACGCTGGCAAACTTGGACTCCTCGCGTCTACCATGGAGTTCCCCGAGGGGGCTTCCGGCGCGGTGTTCCCGCCGCAGAAATGGTTACGCTAAAGTGTGTCAAGGCATATCTTACCTTTTCTCCTCAAAGCTCTGCGCTCACGGTCTGAAAATCGAGAGAGCACCGCTGTTCTCTCCTGGAGGGAAGCGTACCAGCATGCCCTTACATACCCCGGATTCCTTGTCACATACGGAGCAGCCGAAGCGTTCCACGTCTCCGCAGCCAGCCAACGACGACAGCCTGTTCAAATAATGTCCTCCGCGAGATGTTTCAATTCCTCGCGAACGTACGTTTTCGCTGCGGTTTCCTTTTCTGTGGAACGCGGCCGCCTTACGAGTCTTCGAGCTCTCCACGGCGAGATTAGTGCCTAAAGATTCGGGTTCCTCTGCGAAACGTTTCTATCTCAATGTCTCTGGTGGTCGTAGCAGAATTCGGCGAAGTAATAGCTGCGCTCACGTTTCATCGATGGCTTGTTTCGGGTAAATATTTGTGTTACGATCTCCGAGGGGACTTTGCGCGAAACAGCCTTGAAAATTCTCGATGAAGACGAAAATAGAGGATCGCGTTATTGAATGAACAATTGTTCGGCGTATAATGCGGCGTTTTGTGAAGAAATACGGGCAAAAATTTGTATCGCGGATGATAAACGAGTAAAACGCGTGACACGTTCAATGTAAATTCCATGAATAACTTTCCTTTTTTTTTTTTTTTTTTAAACTGAATTCTGGTTTAATTAAAGTCAATTTATCTTTATCTCGTTGCCAGTTATTATGTGACGTCTGCTAAACTAAACATCCGATCGTCGCGTCCTGTGAATACCGGTTTAATATGTGCATATCCGCGTGCATAATAGAACGAGAAAAAAACATGAATTATTAGATATATCCCAAATTTCAACAGAGCAATCAGTTTGTGACAAACATGCTGCTGTCTACGGGTGAAACAATACGGCTTTGTTTTCACTCGGGCATTGAAAGTTTTCCTTGATTTAATTTATTTGAAACGCGACGTGCGCTCGTGTTTTCTTTCAATTTGTAAAAATTTAATTTCACTTTTTTTAATATACGCCATTCGCCTGCGCGATTAATTGAATGAGCACGACTATTTATCTCTATTGAATTTACTTCACGATATTACCTTTTTTTATTCTCTGTTTCGACGAGGCTTCAGAGAAATCAATATCAAATTAACGTCGACACGTACACGCGATACCTGTTAAGCTTCAAAGGTGAAAAGCGGTGAAAAAAAAAATTCAATTTCTATATCACAGATCGCGACGTCCCTTTTGAATGCAAAAATTGCCGTCGGAAATCTAGTAACCGGGACGAGTTCACGCGGAGGCAGAATTTCAATTAAAAAATTAGATTCCGCAAGACCACGAAAAGACTAATCCCAGCCCGGGTCCGGGCGAGTTAAGGGCGAGTTAAAGTTACAGGGCTCGATAAAACGTTTCATTAAACCGTCCACGTGGCCCGATTATTCTCACGCGATATAAAGTTTTAACCGTAATTCCCGGGGAATCGTGCTCGGCTCGATAATTTCAACGCGACGTCGCGCAAATGCCTCTTTCGCTTTTACGACATGTTTTAATGCGCCACCGTCAGAAGATCCATCGGGATGAAACGCGTCGATCACTTTCGCGTCCATTGAATCCGTGTCGCTGTCCGAAATTGCGACGGAATTCAATGTATCAGCCCAAATTAACCTCACACGCGAATGCTTTATGGCCAATATAAAGCATCATGTTCGTAAAGGCTGCAAAGTGTCGTGCTCGGTGTTCGATCCAGTAGGTAGAGCGCTCTATGATCGATGGTTCGCGCTCGATCACATATAGCCACGGATTATCTATATTTTTATTTTAAAACAAAAGTATATGTACCTGTGTACATAGCGGTGAGTAACCTCTGACACCAGGGGACTGCGTAAAGCACGCCAACTCGTTTCGCGTAGCTAGGAGGATCGATAATTTAAAATCTGCTATTATCATTGCTCGTATAAGATTCTATAAGATTGTATAAGATTGTGTTGCCATATCTAATCGATATCTACCCTTTAACGCCTGCCACGATGCATTCTCAGTTGTAAATTTAGGTATTTAAAAAGTACTTCGAGCACCCGATTAGCGTCAGGTATTTAAGAAACTGCGCTAATTTACGATACTGCTTTATCGTTTATTAAACAGTGTAGACCTCCCGGGATGCGGTAATTATATCTTAAGAAAAAAGTCACGTCGAGTGGAATTCTACTCCCAGCCATTCCATTTCGTTAGATCCTTTTTCCTTCCTTTTTCTTGGCTTGCGATTACTGCGGCCTTTATGGACTATTGGACTTCGAACTTTGGTCCCCAGGAGAAAAGGATTGCTCGTCCCTGCGTCTTAGAGCGTTGCGATAAAGAAGGATAATGAGACACTTAGGCGGACGGATGGGGTAGCTGCAATTACACCTTCGCTATAATCGTGGAGTTCGCGATACTCGTGAAATCGGATACAAGATGCAACCTTGGTTGTGCTTTCGTAAAAATCTGAACGGACCCGCTGCGTGCCAACCAAAGTACGTCGATAGATCGATATCTCGTCGAAGATCCAGCGACGATCTCGAGATGACTACTTGGGATTCGTTGCTCGATGATCGCAGGAACGTCCGTGATTTCCTAAGTCGTCGCGGCGGCTCGCAAGGACACTCGGTTAAGTAAGCCGAAATTGGTTCATCGGTGAGGTTAAACAGGCGTACCTAGAGTACTAATTACCTAAGGGATTGGGACAAACTTAGCAGGACTCTGGGTGTACAAGTGGAGCAGGCGAACAATAGGGAAGTTCCACAAGCCCATCGCGTTTATATTCGCGATCGGGATCTTTCCTTAATCCTCATTGCCCCGAGGGGTTTCGAGAATCGGTCTAAGTCCACTGAAGTTATGCTGGTGGGAATGCACGGTGAACTTGTGATCGGGTTTACAATTATAACGCCTTCGTCCCATTCGGTAAAACGTGACACGAGCAATGGGAGAAAATCGTGTGACTCCGTAACCCTCTCCATCTCTTCCTCTCCCTCTCTCTCACTCTCTCTTTCCCTCTTATTCGGTAGTGCTTTAATACGCCGTCGAAATTACCACGGCAAACTTTCGCGAGCATTTTATATTAAAGAGCAATTTCGAGACTGCTACGGTTCCGCTTGTACGCCGGATTATTAATGACGGAAGTCACGACTATGAGTACACGTATTAAGGGGGCGCTAAGACGGAAGAAGGTCGGAAGCTGTAAAGCCGGAATTAATTAATGGCAATCAGTAAGGGTACTTAACCGTACATTCACAGGCTCCCACGTAGGTGCTTTGGCCGTCTCGGTCTTCTTTAGCCGATAATTCTGCCGGTCTTTACCGTTGTTCAAAACCAGACGTACAGCGCGTGTCGCCCTTTTCCCGGCGCTCTAGGTAAATCGGCCATTGTGAGGAACGGTTATTGTTCCCCCGTCGGGACGGGAAACGGATTCCCAAGCAGGATATAAACTCGGGTAAAAACGCAGCAGTACGGAATAACCGCGTTAAGAGCGCACGTCCTTTTCACGTTGCGTGACTTCCCGCTTTCGGCTAACGGCCTCAAGTGGCACAGATTCCGCAGACCAACCGGAGGACTTCTCGGAAAACCTCTCGTACAACGAGAAAAGCCTGTAGACGTGACGTCAGTCCCTGTCGAGACGCAGCCAGGGATTCCGTAGCGGCGTGGTGGTTGGTCAACGAGAGGGTGGATGGACGTCACATGCGCGAAGCGGAGGACCGCGTCTCCGAGGAGCGGCTGCCTCTAGAAGGCTTCAGCGGTTTCGAATATCCTTTCCTTTCTTCGCGCTGAATGTAAATTGTAACAATTGATGCTGGTGTGGATACATGGACGAAGAGTGCAAGCGGTGGTGAAGGGCAGTAAAAGAGTGGCTGCGCGGTTCAGTTTGATTCGATGCAATGTGGTATATTCGACAGAATTGAAAGGGTAAAATTGAAATTTAAATGTTTACACGCTTTAACGAAGTAGAAAGAGCAGCCACCAGGTGCGATAGTTTAATTAAAAATTGTACGGTTGTAAATAATGTTTTAGCGTGTTTCAGTTCACACGTTCCAGTGGTATTTACGGTTTTTTTTCTAAATCGTGCAATAATGGTATTTTTTATCCCCTTGATCGATACGCTGTTGTAAAATCGAGAGATACCAACAACTTTTATTGTTGTCGATAACAATTTTCCCGCATAACAAGCATTGTTTGCTAACGATATATCGACGCAGCTGAGATAAAAATATTGAAATATCCAATTTACGGGTTTGTATTTGTTTAATTGGATGAATCGCCCTTGTGTAATAATCGTATCGATGAGAAGTAGAAATGGGATTTTAGGAGTGGCAAACGTAACGTAAGAGCACCGAAAAGGGAACTCTAGCTACAGAAAAACAGCAAAAGGACGCTAGAAGAAATACCAGCGCTAGGAACAATAAACTGTCGAAAAAACAAGTGAGAATGATTACACTAGCAGAGAGAAAAAGGGAAATCTAACGAGTGAAAATAACCGCAGAAAATTTCCAAGTCATACTTAAACGCACGTGATTTTAAAATTCCTGTAAAATAAATTAATACTGATGAACTCTTATTTGTTGTTAAAAATAAATATTACCACGTAATTCGAATGAGTTTGTAGAAAGGAAGTTCAAGTATATTTAAAATGTAATACTCGACATATAGTGTCAAATTATTGTTGAACGCAACTACACGCATATTCTTCAGTAATTAATGCTGTTGGACCGTAATGCATTCTCATCTACGTGTTTCATTACACTCTCGTTTATTTTTCAGTAATAATAACGAAGCTGCTCTAATATAGTTGAAATATTCATTATTATTAAACTGCGAAATGTAGTTCCGCTTTGCAAACTCTGATTTAATTACTATCACTGAAACGTCGGAAGAGTAATAAGCATTTAGAAAAAAAGTCAATATTAACTTTCATATTGAAACATCGCATTACAATTTATATCCTCCCCCCGATACAATCATTTTAAATCGTATTAACCATCGCTCATACTCGTATACTCCGTAACGTTCCGATAAAAATGTTTCGTTACAGAAACCGTACATTTGGAATTAACTAATCGATTATTCCGCAAAAAAAAAAAGGAGAGAGAAAAAATAATTTTAATCGCGGTACCACCCAATCGTACCTCCGAATAAATCACACTGTCCCGCGTCACGACTACCCGGTCATTCGTTTCAATCAATCTCATCGAGATACGTGATTTATCAAACGTCTAGTCCATATTATTTCCAATATTTATACCGAAAATATGACTTGGAATAAATGGCCGGGGCGGACTACTCGCGAAACAGAGAGAATTGAATGACCGGTTCCTCTCCGCTCTCGCGAATCCGATCGCGATGCGGGTCGTTGAATGTGTGTCGCGGCTGGCTAGAGTGATACGACGAGGGTGCCGGGAGGGAGGGGGAAAGTCGGCCGCCAGGCGGGGGGAGACGACGGCACGGTACACCGAAGACTCGTTTCGGCGGTGTGGTGGGGGCCACGGGGGTCCAGGCATGGAGAGGGCGCAGTTCCGCGCCATCCTCCGTATCGTTGACACGTCCTACGAAAAGAGTGCGGAGTCAGTCGGTACGTTTGCCTCTCTCGTGATTCGTCGTCGTGTGCCGTCGATCCTCGTGGCGCCGAGCGAGCCTGCTCGTTCTCCGTCGCAGTTGCCGTCGTCCGTGCTCGGCGGTTAGTCACGTTTTCTTTCTCCGGAAGATCGCGCAGATCGGACAGTGCGCGGTGCCGCGCGACCGGTTGCTGGTCGCCGACTTTTCAAACAGTCCCGATCGCGCTCTCGAACTGTCGCGTCGGTAGCACCGCGTCCATCGATCGCGGTTCTCCACGATCGTTCGTTGCCTCGACTTCCTGTGCGCGTACCGGACCATCGTACACTGTTACACCCTGCGTCGAGTGGATTGGTGAATCTCGTGCGACATTCGTGACGCCCTTTGTTCCCGAGGCAGTAAACATTTCACGGGGAACTATGTCGCCGGCCGAGAACCGTCCGTTCCTCGCGATGCTCCTGCTGATGGCAGCCACGAACGGGATCACCGCCAGGTACACCATGGACGTCAAGATCCGCGACGACTCCGATTTATCCCAGGTAAGAACATTTAAATGCGCCTTTCGCTTTCTCTCTCGCACGTATCGGAGCGTCGATTTCGAGTGACGCGTCCTTTGTTCGGACCGCGTACACTCGCGCGTCCTTCAACTCCTGCGTGTGCGTGTCTGACTATTAAAGCACGATCGAGCCGGGGGAGACGGACATTTTTTTCGATCGTTTCGCAAGGATTGCGAAATCTGCGGCCTTGGATGGTGTCGAGTTCTATTCCGCCGTAACGCGATACAGTGAGGAACGCGCTGTGCAGTTCCGAGAATTTCTGTGAATGAATGGGACGAAATTAAAGAACACGATCTACGTTACCGACTCGTTCCGATCGTACCTAGATGTTATCTTGCTGGTCACTGCTTTCACTGTTTTGATTGAATCTTCGGACGTCATCGTGTTTATCTTTTCCACGAAAAGGACATTTCGTCGATTCCACGAATAGTCGCGAAAAATAAGAGTGTTATTGTTATTGGTACGGTCGGAATAGCGATATCCTTGACGCACTACGACTTTGGAGCTTCGTGCTCCGAAAATTATTACTCGAAGAGCCGACTGCTCCGAAATTTATTTCCTTACATTTATTCATCTGTTCGTATGATTTGTTTAATACTACATCAAATTAATTTGTGCAATGTAGTTATTTTTTAATATACGTAGGAAAAGGAGTCGAATCGTTACTCCGATTACTATCGCGGTGCTATCTGTTTATCGAAATCGTGTCACGTACCATTTACGTGGATTTTTGCATTAAGTACAGGCATCGGATCGGAAAGTGTTTGAAGTTAATTTCTTTTTATGTCACCGTCGGATTGCCAATAGAAACTGTAACGGGGCTTTCGTCGACACGAGTGAATCACTTAATTTTAGGATCCACTGTGTGCTAACCTTTACGACGAGGTTTACGCATCGCCTCACATCATTCCGTTAATTAATGACGCAATAAAAGAGGGCTGGCCGGCATAAAATCGAGAGCCACTCGACTCTTTCCCTTACGCCCAGTAAATGGACGACCTTTATTCTCCCTTTAGTTTTCACACGCTTCAGATTAGACGAGACGTTTCCAATTGTGGACTCGGCGAGGAATGTTTGTCGTTGAAAAGAAAATTTTCAGCCGTCCAAATTGGTCAATTTTTTCGTTAAAGACAATATTGGATTAATTGCGTGAAATTGTTCAATTTGTAATTCAACCCTCGTTCGCACGACAATTCATCGCAATTAGGAATTTCTTGTACTTGTCAATTTTCTTTGGATACCAAATGAAATTCTAAAGGAGCCTCGGAGTCGTTTGAACGGGAATAGAAATTTTTGAATGGATCAATAATTTCCTACTCCTCCACAATCTCTTGCTATTTTATTCGCTCGTGCCACTTAAAATTAACTCTTCTATTTAAATTATATCAATTGAATAAGTTAGAAACTTTATTCCAAAATGTTTTAGCGAGTTATTTTGGAGACTCACTTTTACAAGATGCAAACGAGGAGTCGATCTCTTTTTAATTCTCAAATGGTGGTACGCTTACTGCGCAAGAATGGAGAACATTCGACAGAAGATTCTTTTCGCCTTACAAATTATATAACGAAGGTGGTATATATAATTTGAGCAGAAAATTCCTGCGCGTCTCGTCTCATTAATTATTACGAATTATCCGCATTGCGATCGAATCAATTTTTCGCGCGATCTAGTTCGAAAGGGTGACTTCTATAGCCCGCCACTTGGACGCGCACAGTCTTCGAACGAGTCGCGTTTCACGTTTAGTTAATGGACCGATCTACATTAAATCCCCCCCGGAGATTCCTTTGGCGGCTTTGAATTCACCTCGCTGAATATTACAATAATGCGTATCCAGTGGTTCGAAGGCAGGCCGAACGGATCTCCGCCCACCCACCAACTTGTTGCTGCGACAAAAATCGTCAGGACGTTTTCACTCGGGGCTAGTTTTCGCTCCGATCGATTCGACAAACTACTTGCCTAGCGTGGCGGCCCTCGAACTCGATTTTCACGGCTTTTATTTCATTCCACGTTCACCACCGAACTTCCGCGATTCTTTTTATCGCGTCGCGGAAAATGATTTAGCGCGTTTTAACGCCATCGCGCTCGCGAAACTTTTAATTCCGTCACTCGATTCGAAATGCACGAAGCGTGTCGCAGTCCCTCGCACGGATACGCTGTTCAAATGTATATTCACGATCAGAGATGGCCCTCGAATGTTATACTTTGTACAAATTTGAGAGCTGCAATTATTTCTGTAAAAATGAGCGCGAAATGAGTTCAGAAATGAAATAAAGGGCGAGTTCGTGGAATAACGCTGTGGAGAACGATCGAATGCAAGACACACGAAATTGTTCGAAGGTACTGAATTATAAAAATGAACGTAAACGAATCATCCGTATCGTTTCCATTTCGTTGTTCTATTTCGTAATCTCGTGGCATAATAAACCTTTGATCTAATGTTACTATGTTACGTTTGACGTAATATAAGTAGTTGTGCAAAGGTTGCTCATTTACAAAACAGGTAGGATTCTAAATAGAGATTTACTTCGTGCTCCAGATATTACAGAGGGTACATTTTTTTATATTCTGTACATAATGTACATACATCTGGAAAAGGGATAAATTTGTATGAACACGACGAGCCAACATCACGCTGGGTTACAACGATAACGTACCACAGCGAACTATAACGAAATTGTACGTTCTGTTAAATCATCACCTGCGCGTAATACACCCTCCTGTTCGCTGCTGCAAAATACACACTCTATTGCCAACAATCAGATTATATCAATATAATATGCAACAGTTTCAACGTGGCAATCTGACAGTATTCAATTCCATTGCTGTCACACGCGTTTAATTCGTCCATTATGTCACGCGTTTAGTCAGGATGCATCCGAAACGCGTGAACCCGCTACCAGTTGCTACCCTTTCTTTCGCAGGAAGCCGACCGCGTAACTGAAACGGTCATTGCCAATGCCAAAGTCGTTCCCCGTTCCCTTATTCGGCTCCTCCTACCCCCTTCTCGCACCCGCAGCCAGCTTCCGCTAGCAAGTGGCCTTGCCTTTCACTTTTTTTCGTACAATGCCTACGTTAAGTCCCGCAAACTTCCATTCACGTCGAAGGCGGCAGGTGCAGACAGGTAGACTGGTCGTTACGCTCGTCCGTGCAATGTGCATACGAGCTACCCGCGATAATGATCCTGTTGACCTTCGAGGACTCTCTGTTCGATGTTAAACTCGCGCAGATGCACCCCCGTTTTTCAAGTTGGGAAGCGGCGCAACCCCCCGCAGCCATTGCATGACTCGTGTATTCTTAGCGAGGAACTGTCAGCCTCGTTGTCGTCTCTTCTTTTATATTAAGTATCACGTCTCTCGAGTTTGTTGGTAAATTGTTGAAAGAAGAAACTGCCTCGATATTAGCCTTGACAATAGTCTGATGACGTGGCGTTGTCAGTGTAACGCGATCGGTTTTGGAGCACGGAACGCTCTTCTTTTTCCTCCTCTTTTTTTTTTACGATGCACATGTTTTCGTGACGTGGCAAACTCGTTTCGTTGAAATTCAAGCAGCAGTTTTATGGTTTCCAGGGAAACTTTGAATAGCGTAAAGCGCAATAAAATTTTGCTTTCTAGCTGGAAAGATTTTTACATAAATATACGAAAATATTCTTAAATACAACAAAGAATGATAAATGTAGGTGTTGTTATCGATTCGAACAATTTTCTTTGTTGCAAGCACTCGGAAAGCTTAATTGTTGGCTGTGCTTTAGATCGTCTTTTATGAAAATTGCTGAGACTCGTTACAAAAAAGTTCTTTATTCATTTCTTGCAGTTATTCGAATATCTTTTACATGAATAATTTGACTATTTAATCGTAAAATGTTGGTTAATTTACGCAATACACGTACCTAAGGCTGGACGTTTTTATTCATTCTCGTGTGAATTAACAAATATCTTGGAATAAATTTTCAGAATGAGAACTGAAAGTTCAACTTCAGTTAGAAATGGATTTAGCCTGTTTTCGTTATTCGCTAGATGACCCATATAATTCAACGACGAAGTGTTGTTACAATTGGCTGGAAGAGGGAATCATGGTACCGGATGTCATTTTTAAGTCGAGAGGCAGATGGTCTTCAGAGTTCTGTAACGTAAGGAACTCGCGCATATCTAGAAGGCGTTTCGTCCCGGAGGCGGACCGCATGTCGTCTATGGTATTCCTGGAGCTTTCGTTTTTCTCCCCCGCTAACGAGAAACGCTATGTGTTTCTATCTCGAGATTCAGTTCGCAGTGCCTTCAAAGCATCTATACGCATTTACTAGATACGGTAATTGAAAGTACGTCGATCAGCGTTGAACGTTCACCAACAAGAATCACCAACAAGAATTAATTTGTTCGTTGAATCGAGTTACCTAATAATTTTCGAACATCGAACGATTTCATTCTATCGACACAGTGGTCTTTCAACGACAGACTACTGCATTGCCGATGAATACTACAACGCCATTGAATGATCTGTACTGTAAATGTAATATCACCGCACTAAATAATCCTTCAAATAATAATGCAAACCTGTCCCACCATTCCAAATGACAGAATTGAACAAGAATAATTCCCCGATTAAAAAGAACCTTTGTCAACTCCGACTCCTAACTGCATCAAATCGAACGAATCCCGACCATCGATCGAGTTATTCATTCTTTACTAATTACTCGTATATTCTCTAAAAGAATGGCGCACCCGTTGCGGCTGTTGGCCAGTTTTCCTCGCATCGAGACAAGTGGCCAGCCCCGACCAGCCAGCCAACATAATGTTCCAGATTTCTAGCGTCTTGACGAGAAGTGTTCGGCGCATCAGGTGTTCCTTCTTCTGTTTGCCCGCCGACTTGGCGCGCTTGGTACGCCCGCGCTCGAACCCGTATCTGGGTTCGATTCGTTTCCCGGTAAGTACTGCAGACGCTCGGAATTAAGGCAAATATTTCCCGAAGGAAAGTAGCGGGGGAGTTCGCGCGCGCCCAGCCTTCGAACGACGGTCGAGGCGGGTTCGCGAGTGGTCGAACGACGGACCCGAGGTGAACGAACACCCGCGGCATCAGCCAGTCTCCTCCGCAGACGGCGACGTCTCGTTTGCCTCTCCTTAGCGCGGCCTCCGCCGGATATTTTTAACAAGCGGATCGTGCTGGGACGAAACAATGCGCGTCCCGCCGCGCGCGCGCGCCCCGGCTGTGCTTTTATGCGCGCGATACGGGCATTACCCCCGCCGATCTATCGTTAGAAAAATAAGGCTTCCACGCGGAGTTTCCCCGGAACGGGGGAAACGCGTTTCCACCCTCGCGCAGCTCGCTAAGTACGAGCCGTTCGTGTGCGTTCGCGCTAGATCGATATATAGGCGAACGCAATAAGCTGGGAGCTTGCACGGAGCTTGCACGCATCGGTTTCCCTAGTTGGTTAAATGGAATTCCCGGTGCCCCGTTCTTTCGTTACGACCGGAACGCGATTCGCTTGGCGATGGCGAGGCGAGCACCCCGACGAATATTCTGCTCGTTCGTGCAAGAAGAGTGCATTCTTCGCGAGCGAGATCCGAGTCGGAGATTTTTGGGGATCTCTCCGACGATGAGTTCCAACGGGAGAGAGAAATTGCGCGGGGGGGAATGTTCGTGTTTATGCATCTTTTGTTTGGCTAAAGTTCGTGTACTTATTTATTTATGAGGACGGAACGCAACGATCCTCTTATGTCAATACCATGAATGCATAATTAGGTGAATTATGAATATTCATGGCTCTTCAACAGAGGGACGTAATTAGATTATTAAAAGTTCTCGAGATAGCGAGCACTTGCCACAGATTTACTTCGTGCGTCGTTTTACTTTGAACTGAAAAACGCACTTCCATATTTAAAAAGACGATTTGCACGTTAATGGTTTTAGCGCAGAGGATGGCACGCAGCACGCAGAATGTGTGAAACACACGTATAGGTTTGTAATTCCCTAATCCTTGGTCCCAATTTAACGTGTTTCCTTCGTGAACCGAGCGTGCATTAATTAACCCTAAGAAGCGCATCGTCTCGGTTACATATTCCACAGAAAACTCGTCTCATCGATCAAGAAGCTGGCAGAGATTCGACTTTCGCGTACGCTGGAACAAACTGCACGTCGTCGTACCAGAAGAATCGACCGCTTCAGACGCATGGTCCCTGGAAGCGGATCCATCGATCCATCGAGCATCCGGA
Source organism: Xylocopa violacea (assembly GCA_963969225.1). Classification (NCBI taxonomy): domain Eukaryota; kingdom Metazoa; phylum Arthropoda; class Insecta; order Hymenoptera; family Apidae; genus Xylocopa; species Xylocopa violacea. The sequence continues at coordinate 35,628,183 of CAXAJV010000002.1, forward strand.
TTGAGCGGTTCGATGCGTCATAAACGCACGTTCTTTCGTCGATGCAGAGGATCGAGGGGGACGATACGTGGAACGACGTGCCACGAAAATCGGAACAATACGTCGCGTAGCCGCCCCCGGGGGCAGCTGAAGAAGCTACGCTCGTATTCCTCGTAAAATATGGAAACCCATAAAGATCAGCGGCCGTGTGCCGCGTTAGCGAAAAGGCGCTCCGGAATTTTCCGAGTGTCTCCACCCTTTTCTTCCACTTGGACTTTCCTTGCTCCGCGTCCTGCCCTTTTTCGCGGCCTTTTTCCTCCTTTTGCTCCCGCCCCGCCGCTCTCGACCCTTTCGCCGGCAGCACACACGCGGAGTCGTCGAATTCGTTTCTTTATTTCGCTCGGTTGCGCGTTTTTCCTCGTGGCAACTTTCGCCGCATCCTTCCCGCGTCGTCGTGTCGCGTTTATACCCACCGCCAGAGGGGATTTTCTGTTTTAGCGGCGGACGAAGTCGTTTTGTGTACCGACGCACTGCTTTTGTCGCACGAGCAGAGAATTAAAGGCGGACGAGTTGGTGGTTCGAACCAATTCGCGCGCCGTATCGATCGCAGGAGATCGAATCCTGCTGAATTCGGCTGGTCGATCTCCTTCTTTGTACGTTTTTTTATCTTGCGGAGGGTTGTATAGCCGCGCTGTTCCGTGCAGGACGTTGTTTCGTTTCGTTTGTCCTACTTTTTCTATATTTAGTCCTCAAACACTGCACTCTGGGTTATACCTAAAGCGAGGGCCTCGAATTTAGGCAGTTCAAGGCTATTTCCCCTCCTACTCTATTTTCGGTTTTAGTGACTTAGGACCGCTAAACAAATGAAGCGAGAGGGGACATGGCCTGAGTGGCTCGAGCTCGAGCACTTATGTCTTTCGTTTTTCAACGTATTTTTAGTATCGGGTATTTTTATGTTACATATTACTTCCTTTACTGTTCGATGTGTGAAGCGACGAACAGCGTGTCAACGAAGAACAAGTAGATTGGAAAAGATGAAGTTACTCCAAGGTATTGGAATTCATCGCCTTATGAGTATGCCTCCCCTGTGCAATTGCGTCCGAGAGGACATATGTGGCGATATATGCAGATGATAACCGGTCTGTGTATCGATCTTAGTCGCATCGAAGATCGTGGTAATGGGATGGTTAGCTTGTGCTGCCAAGATCAACAGTATCGTGCACTTCAGCCGGTCGTAGCGTTCAATTATACCCAATGTCTATATTCCATCGAATATGTCACTCTGATTGACTTTAAATAACTCGGGACGCAGTTGAAGGTCTCGACGAAGCTTATTTGCGTTGCTGTAGCGACAGATAATTCAGACCAGCAAGAACTTTCTACGTGCTTTCTGAAATAACGTAGCGCAGCTTGCGTTCCCGCTGCCTTTTTTATTTACGCTACTGTGATTTTCTCTCCTCGATATATCTCGTCGATATTTGCGGAGAAGATTCCTCGGTGCAGTCTGTTGCCCTAAATTTTCCATTTCGTATTCAGGATGCTTTACGAGCTTCCTTTTAGCTCCTACTTGTGACGTTACGAATTTCCTCAACACCGTCCCGGCGAAATCGACGTCCCTTGAACGTGCCCGTTACGCGCGAGCGTCGAATCCGAACGCGGTGACGCCGCTTTGAAAGCGCTCGCTTCGACTGCGAGACTTACGTACCCCGAAATAAAATGATGCAATTGAAGCGGTTAATTATACGAGCGCGACGCTGGGGCATCCCCGCCGCTGCCCCGAACGCTGCGAAATTGGAGCGCGTCTACCAGCGGCACAAAGGGTGACGAGCGTCGTCGAGCACTCTCGCAAGAAAACTCAATTCCACCGGGGCTGAACGACGCCGCGACGCCACTGTCGCGCTCGAATTTACGAATTCCGCTCCTTACTCGCTTAACTTTACTACCGTACGAACGTTTAAGGAGTCGCTCGGTCCTTATTTCTGGGTTTTAAACCGGCGGCGCTCGCGGAAAGACCACCCTTAATCATTGGCGCCGCGGCGGAACGCTTCCTGCCGGCGAACTAGCTTCGTTTCCACGGAACAATTAGGTTCAAACGGTACATTTGCTCGAGGTGAACTTTTAAATTCCAACCCCTGGCTCTTGTTGAAGCAAGACGTCCACGGTGGCGGTGAGATCCATTCTTCCTCTGCGAGAAAAATTTCAATTTTTCCGCGCCGATCGCGATCGCATCGCGAATAAATTACGAACAGCGACGTTACAACTGATTCCGCATAAAAACCAATCGAGAGCGGCGTGCCCATGTGCCGCGCGGAATACAAGCACGGAACCACCCTCATTGATATTCCCAGCAGCCCCAACAGCCAACGTGTCTTCAAGAACGAACCCCATCCACGATTAATCCCATTTTTTTGCGCAAACCTCGGATAAAGCGTCCTCGATCGGAAAACACCGCGTCGACCCTGAGTCCCTCCGCGTCCCTCCGCGTCCATCCGCGTGTTCGCGGCCATAAGCGCGCGGATTCGATTGCGCAACGTGGAAAAACAACGCGATCGAGAATTATGCACGAGAAAGGAAGAAATCGAGCCCGTGTGACAAAGTTACGAATTCCACTCGTAACAGTGCCCCGTGCCCGTTCATCCGGTATGCGCGCGGTACACCCTGTTACGTGCCCGGCACCAAGCAGGTTATAATACGCGTCGATGTAAATTATATAAGTGAAACGCAACGATACGCCAGCCGGGGTCCGACGTCGGCCGCAATACCGGCACAATGCGACGCCGCGATATAATGGGCATACCGGCGCTACTTCTGGAACAGAGGCGAAACTTTCCGGCCTGCTTTTTGGCGCTGGAATATTCATGGCCCCGTGAATCCCTCGCTGCGGTTTGTCAAAGTCCCATCGACCGAATATACGCGACAGGAGGGAATTTGTCGCGCGAGGGCTCCGCTTTTTAATTATTTATTAATATCCTTTTTATCTTCGCTGATGAACCGTGGGGGAGCAAGGCTTCTCCCTTTAATCTTCCAGCGTTGAACGGTTCGCGCGCGATGGGCTGATTATTTATCGCGTTACAGGCTGATGAAATTTATTTTTCGGTTTTTTGATACTCGAAATTATTTGGAAATTAAATTATCGAGCGCGAAGTCGAGGGGAATTGGTGCTCGTGTATTTCGTTTCGTGTATTGCATTGTTGCACCAAGACTCGTCAGTGGGTTCGTAGTATCGCGAATAACTTTTGGAATACGTATCGCCATTTCGGAAGAGCAGTGACGCTGCTGGGAAAATGTATCAGGAAATGGAAAGCAAATTTTTGTTTGCTCGTACTTGCGAGTGAGTAATGAAAAAATGTTTGATGCCGAGGAACCAAACGAGTTTGACACTGTTCTTTGAGAACGCGGGCGCATGGGTGCCGAATAGTTTAATTACTCGCAGCAAATTTGAACTCTCATAAACGCACGCGAGTTTCATTTGCGCTCGTTTGAAATGCTCCTTTTTGAGACAGACCAAAGGAGAAACTCTCTTTCAAAGGTGCACTAATAAGTCTTCGTAATTTTCTGTACGTGCATATGGTGTTCCAAACGAAGTATCAACGCTCATCGACATTATGAAATATAGATGGTACCAAGAGGATGAACGAAATTCAGCGTCGCTGGAGACCTTTCGAACGTAAAAGTGTCTCTCGTGAAGCGTACCATATTTTCAAACGTAAACCCGGCTATTTATGCGTGCGCGTGAAAAAAAAAAAGAAAAAAAAACACGAACCTCTGGCCAGCACGCTATATCTTTTCGAAGCTAAACGCGCGCGGGGCGCGAAACGTTTCACGGCACGGAAATTGTTTTCTTTTATAAGCGCGAAACCGGAGAGATGGTGTTCCGTGGGGAGCACAAAGTAAGGGAAGGAATCGACGTTAACGAGTTATGTTAATTTTCCGCGCGGCCGTCTCGAAACCGAGATCGTCCAACGAAAATATTTTTGTCCGTACTTGAAAGCAGTTTTTAGCCGGCAACGAAAGCTCCCGCCGCGCATGAATTTAGATTTAATTTCCAAGATTAGCCGCCGCGCGTTGTTACGTGGAGATAAGTTTTAAACGCGTTATTATGTTATTACACGTGCTTAGATCGTAACATGCGAACGCTCCTAATAACCACGCTGGTCCGAGAAATATATTTTTCGCCTCTCTCGATTATTTCCCTTGCCCCTCTCGTTACGCGTTTGATCGATACGCGGTGGTCGTTGCTCATTCGGATTATTGCCGCGTTACAGAGATCATATCTGCACTCGAATGTCATCAGCAGTCCAGTTTTTAAACAAATTACGTCGGAATTTAACGACGAAACGGATAAAATATCGCGCTCCATCGCGGATTACGCGCCGTTTCACGTCAAGCGGATCACTTTCGCGCTTTTGTGCTTTTTTTTTCGGGAGGCTTTCGATTGGACCGCGGTGCGTTGCAGTCCGCGCAAAAATACCAGGGTCGTCGATCATTGTTCGTCCTAGTTTCGCAGGTACATAGAAGGCGCCTCGATTTAAACAGGATCCGAGACGTCGAGAGCATAAACGGATCCCCTCGACGTGGAACGATCCGACGTCGAGGACGAAAAAATGTGCCGGCGGCCAATTAAAGCGGCCCCGTCGTCTTGGCGATTCCTCTTCGTTAGAAAAATCTTATCCGCGCTTCTATCGGCTCCGTTTCGCCTTCGATGTCTCACCCTCTGTTCTCCTCTCATTAACGGCGGACAATTACGCGAGATCCTGGAAAAATTCCGCGGCCTCGGATCTGTTTTCGATCCTCCGCCTCCTCCGGACTCTTATTAAAGAACTTTTACTCGTCGTTATCTCGGGGACACTTTCGAGCCGGGTTCACCGGTTGGCCACGACCGGCCGGCGCATTGGCAGTTTAAGATAGTTAGAGGCAGTATGCAGAAAGTAGCGGTAGTTCGGGAATAGTTAGCGACCGCGATGAATTTCCGCGCCAAGCCAAGCCAATGGATATATAGACGCGGCGGAAGGTCCTGGGAGAAGGAAAGTTAGCCGCATCGGAGACAGACTGCGGTTTATTAAACGTTCAGTTGCACGGTTGTCCCATTACACCCTTCTCGCGATCCAACCCCCTGATCGCTCTTCGCGCCACCGCGTCCGATTCCAACGTATCGCGGCTTTTCAGGGCTGAACCAGGGCTAAAGGGCGCTTCTTCGGTTCTTTGGATCCGAGTCTGAGTCATGGACCGATTTTTCGATACTTTCTGCTTTGCGGTTAAATAGTTTGGCTTTTGATATATACTTTGGAATTTTTATATGATATAAAGAGCATAGTTATTGAGAAAAGGGTGCAGAGGTGTTTACGTCACAAGTTTACTTGCATTTCTTGTTTTACAATAAGAATTTCAAATGGTTTGAAAGGAAAATTTAATGATTTATAATGGTATAAAGATCATAGTTATCAAGAAAAGGGTGTAGAGGTGTTTACGTCACATGTTTGCTCGCATTTCTTGTTTTATAATAAGAATTTCAAATGGTTTGAAAGGAAAATTTAATGATTTATAATGGTATAAAGATCATAATTATCAAGAAAAGGGTGTAGAGGTGTTTACGTCACAAGTTTGCTTACATTTTTTGTTTTACAATAAAAATTTCAAATAGCTTGAAAGGAAAATTCAACGATTTATAATGATATAAAGACCATAATTATCAAGAAAAGGGTGTAGAGGTATTACATCACAAGTTTGCTTACATTTTTTGTTTTACAATAAGAATTTCAAATGCCTTGGCAACCCTTTGCACTCGAGACTTTCCAAAAATGATTCAAATTGGTGACTGAGAATCACCTCTCGAGTGTAAAGGGTTAATTCCTTGCTTGCGTGAATATATGTTTGGTTTTCGCAATTCTTCTACGATGCTTTGTTTCAAATATGTTTATTTCGTACGATATTTAGTTTCTATAACTCTTGCATGATTTTCTCTCGATACTTCTGTCCAATGGAATGCGAAGTGCAACTTATCGTTTGCAAATTATACGATGTTCGTATTCTAAGAGTTTTGTACGGACACTTGATTCGCAGATTGCCAAAATTGCTTGACTTATCGTTTCTGTTTGCATGTATTCCGATCACTTTGATTTTTGATTATTTTTGCGGATCATAAGGGAAACGAGAAGTAGCGAACATCGAAGGCTTGCTCGCGCGTTGTTTCGCGATTCTCCACTCGTTCGTTCACACTAGCGGACTTCACGTGGTTGTACGATGAGTCAATCTCGCGGCATTCGCCGCTGCAGGATAGCTTAAGTGCTATAATTACTTGATACGGAGAATGTTGCCTGTCAGAGGAAAAGAACCTCGTGCCTTGCCATCTTGTAAATGATCGATTTCGCGAACGATAACGTTGCCAGTAATTTTAGAGTAAAACTGTTTGAAATATATAGATTCTGTTCGAGATTACTTTATTTTCTTTCTAAATAAACTGTAACAATAAATTTTGATTACCATCGCATCGCTATTTCGACGATGCTGCTAGTCCAATTAATTATCGTTAGACGCGTGTAGACGAAATTACTTTACGCGATAGCTGAAAAGGAAATCGACAAGACGCGTTCGTTTCTTCGTCTCTCTGATAGTAAGCACCGACAACGGCGAACAATTTAGATAATTAACTCTGTTTTACTTTAACGAGAATCATCCTCCTTGTTTCCTGATTCTCTAAACCCTCGTTGCAGCTCTTTAGAAACTGGTACGTTCGCTTCGTCGCGATACAAATCATTCCGTTCCGTCTCATGTTCCGTGGCAATAAGTTGCAGAATTTCCTGTACACGTTATTTATTATTACCGATACGGTCTTGTCCCGTTTGTTACACTTTCTTGAATATTAACCGCTAGCTAACGATTAATTAAACCCGACTCGGTGGGAAATACACGGCTCGGATTGATCGAGTCGTGCGGTCGCCCCGACAGAATTTAATGTCGAACGTTTAATTCAGTTGAAAACTCTGATTGAACGATTATTTACAGCGTTCACCTCGCATTCCGTTCTATTTACTCGACCGCATCGTTTAGCCAAAGCGAACCCTGTATTTCAGCCTTCGGGCACTCGTGCTGCCTCCGTGAATCAATCAATTATTCGCTATTAATTGGAAGTGCAAAACCAATATCGCAGAGCGTCACCTGCATCTTTGTGTCAGAATTGAATTTTTATCGAATCCACCAGCGATGATGTCGAAACGACCATCGCGCGGGGGGCCACTCTCGATGAAATTCGTTGCCGTTTAATGTCGCGTCGCGCGTTTCACTCACCGTTTATGCCTGGTTTCGTTCAACTTTTCCACGGACAGTTATTGCGAAATTTCACGACGCTCGCTGGGAAATGTTTGGGAACGGTTGGTCACCGTTGGTCTCCTGACCTGGCTGCCTTAACGTCGGTCAAAATATCTTCCGCGAGCGTTAATTGGCAGGAACGAAGTGTGAACTATGCATAGGGGGTATCATTTGTACGGTGTCGGAGCGCTGGCGAGGTGTGGGTGAGGATGAGACATGATTACCTCCTCAATTACCGCTCAATGCTATCCTCTTCGCATAATTCATAGCGTCATATATACCCTGAACGAGATTCATTCACATTTTCCAGCTCGTAAAAATGGGATTTCCGGGGGCACCCATTGGCCGTTGTCGGAACAACAGTCTCACCCTTCCCGTTTCTTACGACCGTTTTACGGGACGAAAAATCTCGCGAAACGGACGCTCTGTTTGCTGTTGGACGAAGCTCTGTTTGCGAGGTTTATGCAGGGATTGGCGATTGCTGTCCCGTTTGATAATCCACTGCCACGAAAATGTTACATCCTTCCACTGTTTTGCGCAGACAGCAGTTTCAAAAATATGGAATTCAGCGAGTTTGTTGAAAATTTGATAAATTTGTAATTAGAAAAATGCACGTGGAAGACTAGGTTTTTTAAAAAATCAGAAATTAATGGTAGCTGAATGGAAGCCACATTTGTTCTTTATTCGTTTCATTTTCGTCTTTTAACGATTGTCACGCTGTAATCCACCTGACGAAAGTACGAAATTACGAGACACCCGTTGCATGGTTATCGCAAAACAGAGCAAAGCGAGGCGGCGAGGGTGGGATGTTCACGCAATAGGAAGTGGTGCTGATTTCTAAATTATTTAGTCTAGACTAAAGTGTGTCATATGACACGAGTGTAATCTCCTACATAGCTTGTCTTCAATTTGCATAACGAGTATTATGTACACCGCTTTTGCAAACAGAATGGCGAGGGATTTCTTTGGCGTGGAGTGTCGTTCGATGATTTAACAAAAACATATAAGAAAAATAATTATTTTGGTATCGAATTGTAGCACAGTACAATCGACGAATTATAATAGTACAATCTGTTAACATCAATTAACGATCGCGCGGATATATTATACAGTGCGTAAACGCCATAAAATATTCAGCAGACTTTACACCGAATTCCAGGGGTTCAATGGTTCCGCGCATTTTATCCCTGTTAAGCGGTGGAATCGACGCATGAATTATTCTCAGACGTTCGTAAATATCCGAATATCGCTATTTACATTTCACGCGTTCCCAATCCTCGCGTCTCTGTCAGTATTTAGAAATTACTAATTTGCGAACCGATAAGAGTATCGAGATGAAACGGAACCGAAGTCGAGGGATCGATGAAACTGCGGGGACGTCGGCCGAAAGAAGCCATCGGATTCCTGGACGCCCAGGCCGGTAATTCGTTCAATTGCTAAAACCGAATTGGCCTTCGTCGGTGGTACGTGTCGATCACACGTACAGAAAGAAAGTCCGGACGCGATGGATTCCTGAAATAATTTCCATCGATCGCAGCCAGGCAGCGAGGCCTGGCCACCGTTCGAAGGCACACACGCACTCGTTCCTCCTCGACGAGGGACAATTGACCCGAACGGAGTAAAGTTAATTAAAGAGCTCGTCTGGGATGGCCAGAGGGGAAGACAAAGGCGGCGCGAGATGGACGAGGACGCAACCGCGCGTCGCGTCGCGCGTATTTCTCGCGTATTTCTCGCGCATTTCTCGCCTGCCGCCGATCGGCGAGGGCTGCGAGCTCGGTTTCACGGGGCTCGAACTGCCGGGGAAATGACTGCGATCAAACGAGAAACGTTCGCGTACGCGTATTATCGTTTTTTCCTTCCGAGTTAACCCTTGATTATTGTCACGCGACACGTCATGCGAGACAGTGGCGCGCGAGGGCGGAGCAGGGTGATCGATACGCAACGAGCCCCGCGAGGAAAAACCAACACGGGATCGCGTGCGTACGCGCGGCGCCGTGTCGCTGTCGTCTGGGTATCAAAGCCGAAAAAAAAGTAGGGTGAAATGCACGAGCACGTACGGGGCTGGTTTGCACGGTGATCGAAGAAGGGAGTTCCTTGGCGGCCGCCGCGATACGCGATTCGATTCGATGCGGCTGGCGAACTTCGATCGATCCTCGATCGAGGGGAAAATCTCTGGGGAATTATTCGTTCGCCCGTTGGCACGCGCGATACGCTCACCACTCGTGGCGTGTCGAACGTTTCGTCGAATTAAAGTACGAAACGTTGGCTCGATTGTCTTACGCCTACGCTGCAATTTCGCTCGAGTTCTGCATTATAGGCGAGTTATAGCGAGGCTTGGTTTTACACGAGAAGTGGATCGAAAAGTTGCCGGCCGAAAGTACGAAGGACAATCGCTGGGTGCTCGTAGTTTCTGCTTTGGCGTTTCCTCTCGACCTTTCCACTCTGTAATTGTTGCGTAAAATGGAACAAACTTGCACGAGTTTCTTTGTACGCGATCGGTCGCCCTCTGACGACGATGAATAAATGCTTGTGTGAACGAGAATTTGGATAGAAATTGCGAGCACTGGTGGAAATGCGGGAAATCGACGTATTTATAGCTTCAGTGGTCGTTCGAACAAACGCGCGGTTTGGTTGATTGAATTTTGGTTTGACGTTTACCTGCCTGTTGTATAATTAAATTCTTTATCCTTATTTGTGGTTTTTTGTTTATTGTACTTCGATATTGAATTCTTTCCCCGAGGGTAATTGCAATTTATTTCAATTATTCACTTCCGGACGAATTTTATGGCTAAATGTTATTCTTAATAAAAGGAAGAGGTTGTCACAGATGTTCTAAAAAGAGTTTTTGCATCGATTTGCTTGAGTTCCTTTCGCGATATCGTTCGATCCGTGTCAATTGCGCTTACCTACTTACTCAGAGTACTTAGAACGAGAGGTCACAGCTATCGAGGCCATTAATTCCAATCAACTTTCTTTCGCGTATGTGGCGAAAGAATGAAAGTATAAGTACGTACAAGTGGCGAAGGTACAAAGTTGTTTCATGGTCGTTTCATAGTCTCGAGCCCGTCTAATAATTTTAGTGCACTTCAGTCGAAAGTGACTACTCGGTTAAATCGGATGCTTGAGTTATTGTTTAAAGAAATTATTGATATCTCCCTCCAATTTTAGTTTTTCCTTTTTAATATTCTCTGCGAGGTATCAGTGGAATTCTAGTTAATATTTTAGTTGCAATTTCGATAACGTCACGTGTATATTGAACAATGTATTTAACGGTAGCAACACATGTAATTAAACTATTAATGAAACGAATTGTACGCATTATCTAATTTGGCATACGAAGCTCATAGTTAGATTATATGTTATTGGAATATCGGATATTATTTAGTAATGTTATACGAGTCAAAACAATTAACAGATAGATTAATTATCCGTTAATACGATTCCTACGTCTGAACGAAACGATTTTCATTCATTTTTGCTCGTTTAAATCCAGCGCAAAATTTAATTTTTTTCTACTATCTTTTCTCAAGACGTATCAATTTTGTTAACGCTACGCACTTATACTTTATACACAAAAATTCAAACATTTGTCGAGGCTGCAATGATGGATAGGAAGACACGTCACGTCAGCTGTAATCAGGTAGACACACGCATAAAGTGGCTCAGAAAGAAGCAGCCGACAGTTTCCCCAAGAGAGAAAGATTACTATATAAATCTGGAACGGCTAACTGAAGGTAAAATTTAAACCACCTTTCTGAGAGAAATCAGAGAAAAATGTTATTTCAAAGTTTGCTCGCGTTTCTCTGGAAACCATCCTTTTTTTAATCCGCTCGCCAGCGAATCTCTGAAACAACTCGCCAGATTTTACTAAGAAAATCATCAGACGTTACCTACTTACTTTAACGATCGACGAAATTTCCTAATTTATCGCAGACCAGACGAAACGGATCGCACATCGTGGACAGTTCGCATCGAAGTCGAAACACGATCAAAATCGGATACGCTCGTTCGAGTGTCCTCTGTTATCTCGATTAAACCTGTTAGCTCAGGTCTATAGGAAAACAAACGACCGAAAAAAAGAAAAAACAAAAATGGAATAAAATAAATGCAAACAGCATGCATGTTGATTTCGTCGATACGCCGGGGCGGAGCGCGGGATCGACATTGAATTTTATGTGTATATTCTCTGACGTTTTGGATAAAATATACCGAACGATCGATATCGGGATGCGAAATGGTTTTTCCTCGACAGCTGTTTTTCACGTTATCGAGAACACCGCGGAATACGTTCACGTTAATCCTGGTCGAGGGTAGGGAAAAAAAAAATTTTTCCCTACCCGTAGCCATTTTATTTCGCGCGCCCGCAACCCCTCCGCGAAACGCCGCGCGATAGTTATTAAAACTATAGTCGTAACGTATGGCATCGACGTTTTCCCTCCGTAATCTCTGCGTAAAATTGAAACGTCAGTATTATAAGTTTTAAAGGTCCCAGCCGTCGATGCAAAATGATTTATCCAGCCGAGTGCCGTCCCGATTGTCCCTCGAACCGGAAAACATTCCGCGAGATTAATGGAAATTGTGTTTTTTTTTTTTGTACCACCGATTCAATTTCTACAGAAGACGCTCGACTGGCTGCGTAAACTTGAAAAAAATACGTCGCGTGTACTTTAAGTATTATAAAGAGTCGATGTTAAAGAGAGACTACGAGGGGCCCAGTCATTTGGTATTCTTTAGAAAGCGGCGAGCAAAGTTTCGCCTTTGTTCCGCGGGCTTCCCTTTGTCCTCGTTAATTTTGGTGTTATTCGAAAAGTTGCCGCGTTTTCGGATTAATAATCGACGAAGATTACGTGTTCGTTTCACGGCGTTAAAGTGGGATAAGTGGGTGCATAATTTCCATGTTTCGTTGATCTAATTAGAGGAAGTGTTTGCTAGCGGGGGAGTTTGGTCTACAGGCAAGATAAAGGGGCGCGTTATTGCAGGTACAATTATCTGCGCTAATCGTATTTGTCAACAGGATGCGGCGATTAATGGATTATTAAATAAAGAGCTGCTATTCCGTGGCGTAAGTCACGCTAAGTCCTTAATCAAGTTGGCGTGTAGTCCGATTACGGGTTACTTCGGGCTAGGCTAAGTTTACACGTTGCCCTGCTGGTTCGAAGCGTTTTCTATCGATAATATACGAAGATTCGATAGCGTAGATTTCTTTTTACACATCGAATCGTGTCGTTCACGCTCGATTTCCGAGGTGAACGAGAAAACAGTCGAGACGCGAAGAGAAGCTAAGCTAAACGTTCGAAACGCAAACAGAAAACGAGGAACGCGCGGTAGGTACGGACGAAAATTTGAATACAATCTCACTCGTACGCTCGACGATCCGCGAAGCGTTCGCGACAGGATGAATTGCAGGGAGCAAGAGAGCAAGAGAGCAAGAACGGTCTCTCGACCTGAAGTTAAACGACACGTACGGTTCCGACTGGGCTGGCAAATTTTCTGACGTGCCCCGTTCTTTTCGACGCAACACGCGCAATTCATCTTCCGCCCTGACGCGAGATTATAACCGGCGCAAATGGAATACAGCACCCCCTCCCCGCTTTACATTGTTACGAAGACCGTGGCGGGAATCGTATCGCGTCGGCGTGCAATTCATTAGCATTAGTTGAAGTTCACGGATATTGTGCATAAATTAACGGGGAAATGTGTCCGCCAGCCAACTGGAGATACACATTCGGCGTCGTATTTCATTCGCGGATTCGAAGAGACAGGGTTGAAGCGACGCGAGGGGCCGCGCGCGCAACAAATAACAGAGGGATGTTACGCCTCTATTGTCGCGACTTCTCCGTTGAAAAGGGGTGTGTTTTATGCACTTTGTCGCGTATCCAGCCGCATTACACCGCGGTGGCATTCGTGTTACCAGGCTGGTAAATACGCGCTCGTTGCAGGAGAGCATATGCCTCGCGTCGGTGCCTCCCTGAACGCGCCCGCTTAGTCGGCGGGGGCTGCAACGCGAACACTGTCCGAGTGCGGCTTTAACGCATCGATCAACCGGCTTGCTTTCGTTGGTCCACGTACGCGGCCACTGCTGGCGAAAGAATCCTTCAAACAGTCGAAATAACTCTTTCGCTTTGAAGCGTTCTGCGCCGCAAGCTGTCGGTTTTGGTTGGATCTTTGATAGCCCAGCTCTTGGAGGGTTGGCTGAATAGGCGCGCAGTCGGAAGCATCTCGAGCGGTCGCTTTCTTTCGTTAACCCTCTATTACGCGGCGTGGAACCTGCGTCTTTTGATCGCGAGGGAGGTTCGAGTATACGCGCGAGAGAAGGGTTGGTTTCATGCGCGGATATTTTACGTTGTCGAATATTCGTGTGCGAAGTTTTGTTGAACTCGATGACTGACACTCGAGAGGGGCTTCCTTTAAATAGTACGAGAATGGCACACTTTGCAAGACGTCACACGTTGGACGTAATCCCGTTTATTCGCGTCAACTTTTTCTTCTTGCCTCGCAACAACTCCATCCGTGTACTTTTTTTCTCTCGACAATCTCTGACTCGCGACTTGTTCGTTTCAAGTGTCCCAATTTTTCCATTCGTCTACCCGACGGGCCACTCCATTCCGCGAGCTGGTTTCCAGAGATTTCGTCGCAAATTGCCGCCGCAAATGAAATAACACGAGTTACCTCCGCGCCGACACCGAAGAGGGTATTTTAGTTTCGAAACACCTAGTCATTTCGGTGGGATTAAAGCGAGCGAACGTTATTACTCGCGATTGATGGAACGGTTCACCCGAATGGAATTTAATAATTTAACGGGCATTTTAATCCGGCACCTTTTTTGCTCGCAACGCCGATCCTGCAGCGCGATTAAATATGCAAATTTCGTCGGTATCAATTTTCGAGCGTCCTTTTGTTAATTTAACTTTAATTCGCGCAATGAAACCGACCCCGTTTCGAATTACGTGTAATTTGCAAATACACGTGTATTATTTTCCACGTTGCCGTACGCGAAACGGCTCCCTATTAAATATTTGCGATTCCCTATTAAATATTTGCGATCGCGCCGTGTTGATCGCCTCGCGTAATTTAGAAGTGCTTCGACCTTTCGTTGTTCCATCCAACTTTGACGTCGCACATCGAACCAGTCGATTTTCACTGTCAACGATTTTTAATTTCGAAAAATTGTAAGTCGCGAGTGCACGAGATTAAAATTCAGTTTCAACTTCTATTTCTCGAGCATCGAAACTGCTCCTCCGAAGGATAGTCGATTCAACAGCCCTCTCCTCCATCCTTAAACGTTTCCTCGGCTTACTCGCGTATCGAGGAGAAAAATCTTACATCCGTTCCCTCAATTTTCTGAAGGGTGAAAGTACATTAATGGCGAAGAACGGTCGGGGAAAAAAGGAGGTTTCGTCCCTCAAGAATTCGCTAATTTATGACCAACGAGATCCTTAGAGCTTTAATCTGAAGAGCCACTCGAGATAATCCGCTGGTCTTCTGTACATCACGCGTCCAATAGATCCGAGACGTCTGTGGACTCGCAAAGCCGAGGGCCAGCCCATTTAACAGCGCGGCCCTTTTTTCCTCGACAGACTGCGAAGACGTGTCCGTTGTTGCACGATTGAATCAAGCTTATTCCCTCGGTTGCGCTATCTTAATTAACGATTAATCTTCATCAGGCTCGCCCAGCTAAAAGATTCATATTTTCAGAAGAATTTCTGTTGAAGTGTTGCCCACGCGGCGCGGAATGGGTGTTGTAAATTACCGTTTTCGTTATAAATCATCCGACGTGTCGGATATTGGCGGAGAGGAGCTCGACTCGGGTGAAAATATCACGACAGCGGCGCTATTAAACAGAAAAAGTTACGATCCGCTTCTTGGTTAAAATATCGTGTCCCTTGCAATTTTATTTTCTTATATATCTACGCAGCATACTATAAATGAGCCGCCCGTACGAATTAAGTATTAACCCGGGCGTCAAAGGGTTAAGTGGTGTCTTGTTTTCAGTTTATTTTCTTAACGAGTTGTTTGACGTTATACGTCACTTAAAGTATATGTACGCAGTCGTTCAAAAGTTCGGAGCATGTCGCGACTTTAAAGCAAATAAGGCTTTCCTCGAGCGAGTAAACGTTTCATTGACGGAGGGAACATTTTTCCGTCGTAGAACGCGCGAGTAAATACGATATTTTTAATAGTATTTACAATAATTATTGCTGCGTACGTTGCTGTGTAGTTTTTTTTTTTTCTGGCCAGCGTAGGGTGCTCGAAACTTTCGGCTCGAAGCGAGGCGCGATAGATCGAGTAATTTAAAGACACGCTGAACCGCTTCGTATTTATGCCCGCGAAACATCTGTCACCGATTTTTATTTCAGGAAGTTTCGAAATTCATAAAACAGCGAGAGCCGAGGATACGCGTACTTTTTTCTGCTTCACCCTGGCTTCACTAACTCAAGTTTAAGGGATAAAACTATCCTCGGAAGTTTCATCCCTCTGATGCCACTTTGAGAACCAGCCGGGATACAAAGGCTCCTCGGACGAATGTTTTATGGTTTTTTGCGGCGAGTAAAACAACTCACGTGTCGGCGGAGACGTCCAGCGTGGAATCCCGCGAATCTTCTCCCTTTTTTCCGCCGCCATTTTTTAACCGATCGACGGTCCCGTAAAAAGCGCGAGAGCTATTTTCGTTTGCTATTCGCAATCGACTGTAGTAATTTTTATTTGATATCGGTATTGCATATAAATTGGTAAATTATACGCGGCCGCCCGTTATGCATATAAAATTGACACTTTGTCGTCCGAAAGGGGTGGCTTGCGCCGATCGATGGAGACAATTAACGATTTTTTTCGTTACTAATTAGAGATTCGTACACGCTACTGGTGTCGAGTACGAGTTTCTAGCTGGAGCGAAAAATTGCTGGCTTATTTTCATTTTTATTGCGCTCACTCGTTCTCCTTCGACAAAATTCACTGCAAATTCTCCTTTTCGTCAAATCTTGAAGGTATTTCTTATTTTAATAAACATCCGCATACATTACACGCACATGTCGAACGATTTAAACGCGACGCATTAATTCGAACCCAAAAATACAAAAGCTCTCCCATCTGGTAACAGCAAAAACGAATGGGATCCCGTTGGTTCCGATTGCCCGACAAATCCCCGCGCGGACTTCCGGCAGAATTGATAACCGGACATTTGGCGAACGCGAGAACCTCGTTTCCGTAACAGAGACCCACTACGGCGTGTGGAATCGTAGGAATCTTATCGGGCACGTCGCATTCATTACGCGCCCGCGACGAAACCGCTCCTCGCCTATACGCTCCATTACGACCGACTACGTGGCTGCATTTTTCCCTCTTTCGCGTGTCATTCTCACTCGCGCGATAATCCCACGGTCCCCTCTCTTATCTCGCGTTCTTACGCGAGCCGTCCCCTCGTTCGTACCTCGTTTTCACGCATTTTCCGGCGTTCTTTACCTTTTTTTTTCTCTCCTCCTCCTCGAGGCGCCACGTCAGTCCAACGCGAGACTTCCGCTCGATCCCCAGGGAGCCGAAAGTTTGCCACCGTCAGCGCAGCGGCCGCGACGCTATCTTTCTTTCCAGTTCTTCCGGCGTGCACCTTCAACTAGGATCATCCGTGATTTTCGCTGCGCTGGCGACTCGTTCCTCGCGATCAAAAATCACGGCCGCTCCCGGGGGATGATAGTAAGCTTCGCTGATAGGTTGGCGGACTTTCGAGACCGGAATTCCCGCATGGGTGAAGTTTCACCTGGACTAGCCGTCCGTCCCATGATTTATGGCGTTTCGCTGGACGGTTCGAATCAGTGCCTCGTGCTGGAGTGATCTAAGAAGTGGCTTCGACGCTCCTAGGGGAAGAACAAACAGCGTGACGCGAGAAAATTGCGGACGAAGAACCGTGAAATATTGCGCGACGCGGGACGCGAAATATGAAATCAGCATTCCGTGAATCTCGAGCTGAGAACGTCAAAGGGGACTGGCGGTGAAAGTAATTATTTATATTAAAAGCTCGTGTTCCGTTCGCGAGACGAGAACTCTTAAAATAAGGGACGCGCAGGTTCGATATTACATTTTTTACCATTTCGAATGTCTCGTGGACGTTCCTGCGAACATGCTTCGCGTTGCTCCAGCGATTCGAAGTTGAAAAATTAGTCGATGCAACACGATGGAGTTGTTTGCACGCCACTGCGACGCACTTTCGTTAGTAAATTACAGTCGGAACAGTCGAATCCAGGCTGCAACGATCCCAACAGTTTATTTACTCAAAATCAAAAGCAGAATCGACGTGTCTTCTAATTGGAATAAAATAAACGGTTAAATCGGGGTATCGTTCGTTTTCCATTATTCTAAAATGGCGGATATATCAGGTTCCCTTCTTCGCGAACCTTTTTAATGATCATCCGCGCACGCTCGCTGGTGTATTTAATGGTATCTAATTACGTAGAATTATCAATGAAATTAACGAAACGTTAAGCTTCGCCTTCAATTTCGTTTTTCACCGCGGCCGTCGCTTTTATCCTCTTAAATGCATCCGAGTAAATTGTGAATCCACCCTATTTACCTTCCCTTTACGGGCCACGGCACTTTCGTTTCAAATAAACGTTTTTATCGTCCCTGGTCTTGAAATAGGTCGACTTTAATCACTCGAAGGAAATGAGATTGTTGGGGATGAACGTGAGATACGTCTCCGTCGACAAATCATCCGGTACGATTTGTCGTTACTTTGATCGTTAACGATCGCGTTTTTAGCCCCATTTGGGGATCCAGCCGTTTCAGCCATTGATGTATTGCTTGTCGTGATTAATTACGTATCACCGCGATAAAAACTAACGACGTTGAAAGGCGTGGGCCGTGGAACAAACACAGTCGTATCATTCCTGGTTAAACTATTGGCAGAAATGATTTAGCGTTAAACGTAACGTTCGTAAACAAAAGAACTAAGCTGTTTCGGGCTTGGATTTAGTTCTCGACGTTGCTGCGAATTCAGTGTACGACAGATCGTCTCGTTTATATCCCCAGTCTCGGAAATATAAATGGCCTAGCAGTTGAGGGTGTTTTTAAAGGTTCGAGGGGATACTTTTACACGGGGATGACTTGTCGAGTCTTTTCTGTGCGTGGTAAGCGAGCCTCATAAATCGATCCTCGCGTAGGGAAACCAAACACGGAAGCCAGAGTTTTACACGCTGAATACTTACAATGCATTTTGCGTAAGGTTATTAGTCACGATTACTCATTTTTCTATTTAGCGATAGTTAATTTTTTGCATCTGTGATCCACTTCGTGCTGACCCACCGTATTTTACATTTTTTTGAACGATTAAATAATTAAAAGCAGCGACGATTAAATACCAAGCCAATAAAGGCTTTTTAAATTATTCTCATAAAACATTCGCATAATCTACTTCACAAGCCAGTCTCGTTTTAGTTTTCACCATGAAATTTCAAACGCGAGATGGTGGCCAGCCGATTTTTATTCAGACTTCTATTATGCCACGGAATGTCCGAGCTCGTTCGAACGAAAATAACCCCGACATTTTAATTAAAACGCACGGCTCGGTACAGCATCGGAATTGTTTTTAAAATTAGTCGCCAGTGTCATTTTAATAATCGCCAGGAAGTCCTCCGAACTTCAGCTTCTTACACGCCATCTTCCTCCATCGTTCGTCGCGCAGCTTTGAAACGTTACAGCGTAATTTATGTAAACTGGCTCTCTAACGCCAGTAATGCTTCATTAAAACAACGTTAATAAGGTTGAGGTCTTTACCAGCAGACACCCCGTAATGCAGCCGAGGCGCGTTAATTTCCCCAGTTCCGAATCGCCATCAAAACGAGGCGTCTTTCCGCTTTGGTTTCGTCGAAAAGCGTGCGACGCTGAGATCGCAAATTGGCGGGATTACGATATCGAACGCGTTCTTTCTCTTTCCTCGTCCCGTGTTCAGAGCGGGTTTATTTAAATTCTCCCTCAGTTTTCCGTCTTTGCGCGAGATAAATTATTTTCCTACGGGACGGTGTCGCGTACCTTTGTTCCATAATCGATAAATCCGGAGCCCGCTTTATCGCCTGGTCGGCCAAGAAACATAACTCCCAACGTCGAATACAAAGCGCCCATAACTTTAGACGGTGGTCACACTGAACTATCGAACAAATTCAGTTCAGAGAATTAGCAACCACGATCCATAATCGTTCATCGCTCGTGAATTTAGAATCTTCGAGACGACAGACTCGCCACTTAGAATACACAGAGACTCGAGGGAGTACCTTAACCTACGCTCGAATCTTCAGGGGATGTTTCCACCCGAGATAAAAAATAAGAGATAAAAAATAGCTTTGCACAAATATTGCCCTTTCATCGCTATCGTGATTCCCTTCGCGCGGACGCGCCAAGTTTCGGAAAGAGCGGAAAGTCCGAGGCCAGCGAGGCTCCCTCGCGGCTAGAAAAGTGGTAAATTCGCATATCGACTCTCGCGGGGCCGAGTTCGGTCAATTCAGCGGTCGTTGCGCGACCGTGGCCACGCGAGGCCGCGGGTACAACTGCGAGAAACTATCCCGTCGACGGGATATGGGTCGTCCGCAAACGAATCGATGAACATCGGAGCACCCGCTCTAACGTTCGTTGTTCGACCCGTGTCGGTGTGTGTCCCACTTTTACGAGACCATTCGAAGACGACGTGTCGATGGGTCCAAGGAGAGGTCGTCACCGCGCGCCGCCATTGGACGCTGGTTGAGACGTCGTACTTTTGTTTATGTTGTCTTTTACCATCGAGAAGGATTACCGAAAGAAGTCCTCGCGACGACCGAGAACACGGTTCGAAAGAGGAATAAAATGAAACTCGAGAGAGGATCGTGACCGCGAAGATCAGGTGCAGTTTGGCCTCCAGGTAGAGACACACACGAAGGGATGTCGGGAAAGTATGCTCGTCGAAAATCATCAAGGGGATCGGGTCCTTCGCGCGTGTGCCAGGCTTAGCTAGGCTCCTTCCTGCGAGACTAGACGGTTGCCAAGTGATTCTGGGCGGAAGTAGGTCGATCGTTATGGCTAGTCCTCCGAAAAAGGACTTTCA
Source organism: Xylocopa violacea (assembly GCA_963969225.1). Lineage (NCBI taxonomy): Eukaryota > Metazoa > Arthropoda > Insecta > Hymenoptera > Apidae > Xylocopa > Xylocopa violacea. The sequence continues at coordinate 35,648,527 of CAXAJV010000002.1, forward strand.
ACGGAGGCATTAGCGAGAAGGGATCGGGACGAACGACGTTCCCAGTTCTCTTTTCGTCTTTGTTGGTTCGTTCGCCTTGGAACGCGACTCGTTGCTTTAAGATTGACCAGTCTGGTGCAGTTTTATACGCAATATGGTGCAATGAGTGCAGTATTATCGCAACTATGGAAGGTTCTAGTTCCAAAGTAGTTTGAATTCGCAAACAGGCGGAGACCACTCGATAATATTGCGTGGATATACAAATTCAGAAATTCTCATTGTCCAGACATGGGAACCGTTTCGCCTGAATAATGGAGCATGTATAACATTAGCAAATCGCGAGGGTAACAATAAGTTGCGCGTATGTGTGTACGTGTCCCTATCCGCGGTTTGAATATTCATTATTCTATTGCTCCGTAGGAATTTTCGTTTATAGCGAGATTCATGAGGCCGAGCGTTCATAGAGGCCACGGGTGTACTGTTTGAGACATTGATTTAGTTCGGAGGATTTCTGCATCGTGCACACTTTGTCACATTACGCGCGAACGCGCAAGGCAAACAATAATTTAACAGTTTGTCGGGAAGCTGTTCGTTGACGACAATTATTCAGCGTCAGAAATTGCTATCGTAGATTAATCACGAGCAGTCGATTGAAGGGATTTTTTCGTCCCTCTATTTAACATTGCAGTGCTTTTACATATCCGCGACCTTGTCCCGCGGACGCATCGGTTTAAAATCGTTAATAATTAGAACGCCAATTCACCGAGGCAATCGGTAATAAAGTACAATTAAAGATTAATTGGGGATCGCAGCGGCATAGTTATGAATATTTTAAAAGACGAGCCTGTTTGATTACAACCTCGAACAGCATTACGAAATAAAGCGTCGCGGAACGAACGCACGCGTAATATTTAAGGTACAATTTAATTGCACATTTTATTGCCGCGTTATGTGTTATCGTGCGCGTATAATTTGACCGACGCTGGCAACACCCGATCGTACAGGCTCCTTGTTTGCCCCGCGCACACATGGCTTGCGAATTATTCAATCGATTCTGCTAGACATCAAATTTCGTATCGGAAAATCCTGCTTCGTGTTTTCTGTTTTCGTTGCTACGCGAATCCACCATCTTTCCTTGATCCGCCATCCATTCTGAAAGCGTTGGCTACGACGTCTACGTCTGACTGTCAAATAAGCTTGCAAAGTTTCCTAATGTTGCGACGAAATCAAGTTGCGCGTACGTTTATGCATAAAGTTGCGAATTTATATTGTGTTCTTCGTTCTAAACATTTGGAAAAGTATCCCCACGGTGTTCCAACAGTGTCCCGCGAACCAACACGGTGGTTGGTTAGCAGCGCATACATGCCAGACCCGTGGAACTGGCTCGAAAGTTTGTCAAATCCTTGTTAAAACACCGAAGCGATCGCTGCGATAGTTTATTATGCCAGGTCAGGTAACGTTTACCGCGGCACGTGAAAATAAACCGTGGTTTTCGGTGAATGGCTGCGTTTCCTCTGTGACGGGGCTTGGATCGCGCACGTTTCGATAATATTTGCCGTGGATCTGTCGTCGGTGGAAATCAATGTAAACATCATAAAACGGCGCCACCGTGTGTACGTACGTCCCGCAAACATGTGCTCCTTATGACGATCGAGATAGTCAATCTCGAGGATCGAGAGCGCATCGATAACGCGTACGCGATTGCCCAGACCGAGCGAAACTGGCCAAACAGCCCCTCCGTCGAAGTGCAAAAAAATATTTCGGATAAAATTCGAGCGGCGAATCGACGACGCCAGGAAGACGTCGTGTTGCGCCTTCGATTCGCCGCTTTCGACGTCGGAGGGCCGATATTCAGCGGGACGCGAGGCAAATGTTTGCCGCGTTTTTCGCTGTTGATCACTGTTCAGCTATGCAAATTAACTCGCAACTCAAACGTTGAAACTTTGAAACGCGTTCACTCGAAGGTATACACGCGCCCCAAGTACCAGCGGATCCTCCATATGCGAGCCCTGACGACTTCAAACATCGGATAATAAATTCAAGCGCTCGAGCTTGCGCGCGCGAGGCGGTCGTGGAAAATGGAATAATTTCAATGGAGATGCCTGCGCGGACGCGAACGTTCAATTATCGGGACGCGGTCCGTTCGCCGCTCTTAAATGGATTACGCTGGTTTTTCCGCGTCGATTCGTACCCTTGAACAGTAATTTTCCGAGGCGGAACACGGAGGAACTCTTGGAGCGCTGCGAATCACGTTGCAACGCGATGATTTGTCAATTGAAGCGAGTTCCGCGTTGAACGGTAACACGTGCACCGCTCGAAGAAACCTCGAGACAAAGGGTTGATCTCTCGCGAGAGGTTAAGAAGGAAAGGGGATCGTCTCTGATCACCGGGGAGATGAGAAATCCTATTAAGCGGTCCCAGTTTCTCTCTTCATTGTGCGCGCGTATCGTGGCTGACGTTTCGAAACCGGGCGCCGGAAATAGAACGGAGCCAGCAGGATGGTGAGGAGGAAAAGGGGGGATGTGGAGGGGGTTGAGCGTGGAACCAGCTGCGGGGGGTAGGACGGAATGTGGGTAGAAGAAGCAGCGGACAGGAAAGGGCTCGGAAGTTGGCTGGAGGGGCGCAGAAATGGCGGTGGCGCAACGTGAATCTCGTCGAGGAATGGAGGATCATCGTTACCGGAAGCCTTCGGCCGGAAATCTTGCCGACAACATGGCAGAGTAACGGCCGCCGCGACTCGGTCTCAGACCCCGGTTTTTGCCCTGGCGCCCATTCAATTTGCACTTTTTTGCGTTTACGCGCTCGCTGACGCCATTCTGTTCGGCAGTTAACCAACGAGGCGACGCCTCGCCGTGGATCGTTTGGAACGCGCGAGGCCCCAGGCTGAGGAATGCTCCTCGAGAAGATTGCCGGTAGCGGCGCTCGTGACTCGCGAATAGGAAAGTTCGTTTAATCGCGGGTCTGGACGGGACGTGGACGTCCGCTCGAGCATCGGGAAACAAAGGGGAACAGGCGCCATTGCGGGACGCGCTCTGTCCCCTTTCCGCTAAAAATATTCTGCCTAAAAAAACGCGCGTCGCAGCGCCACGGCTGCTTAATGCCAATTAAAACGGATAACCGAAGCGTGCCGCGTCCCTCGCCGCTACCACCGCTGGCAATTCGTTTCCTCCACGCTTCTCCAAGGTTAAGAAATATCTCGCATAGTTTTGGCGCGAACAACTGGCCGGGATTAAAATTTATCGCCGCCCCGCGGCGGGCCGCCGTTTTCTCCGTCCGCCAGTAAATAAACGTGGCCGAGAATTAAGTTCCTCCGCGGTCGTGTACGCGATGCAGTAAAGTGCAACGAGAGAGGGCAACGTCGAACGGAGGGTCGCGCGTGCGCCGGCTTTAACAAGTTTCGCAATTTTACAAGTGCGGCCGCGAAAATTCTTGCGCCGGATGAAACGTAGCGACGAGGAGAGCCGGAAGAAATTTCATTACGGTAGATCACGCACTTAACCGCCGCCCACGCCATTTTGCGTGCGCGCTGGCTCGCTGGTAACACGGGTTGTTACACTTGCGGGGCTGTCGTACCGGGCAACGCTGTCCGTCGCTCGCGTAAATCTTAATTACGTTTATTCGCCGCGCGGAGAACGTGTTCCCGGCGCGAAAGTGGCACGTGTAATCCGAAATCTCGTCAGAAGTTGGCAAACGGTTTTGATGCCCACCGCGAGGCTTCGTTCTCCTTGAAAATTCGTTGCTTCCCGCCTCTTCTTTCGATGGGAACGAGGGAATGGTTCTCGTACTTGTTTTTTCTTTCGTTTTTTCTTCTTTTTTTTTTTGGAAGGGAAGTTGGACCTTCAGGGATTGCACGCACTCGTGTTCCAGGATGATGTCTGGGAGTGGTTGTTCTTGGTCTTGGAAAACTTGAGAAAAATTGAGGGAGACTAAGAAAATTGTGGAATTAACGGTACCATGGCGGTGCGGGCATTCCAAAACTTCACCTGGTAAATTGTGAAGTAGGATTTTAGCTTTATATCTTGCTTGGACAATGAACGATACAAAAATAATCAATCGAGCTGTGGTGTTAAGGAATTACTACATTTAAGTATTATATTTATCGAGTTCTTCATAATGGAACTCGCGTTTGAATGGAACATAAACTTGGTTATCTGTTTTTCTGCATTTAAGTTATCGCCAAAGCAGCTTTCATCGATAACGAAGCGCCGTGTTACGAAACGTTGCTCGAGAAACGCTTAATTTTTTTTCGAATAAATCTCGATATTATAACGAGTCGAAGTTTCGAGGAGCTAAATATTCCGCTTTCAAGCCAGTTTCTTTTCTGTAATTAACTTGAAAACGAAGTTATTCCGTGGTAATTAACCACGGAGATCAATGCCCGTTACAGATCCTTTTCATCTCGTTTAATTCCGAAAAGTCAGAGGGAAGGAAAGACTGGCGAAAGTGAGCCTGGCATGCGTATAAACTACTTTGTATCTGGTTGTATAATCTGTTCCTTTAAGCTCTCGACGGAACCGTAAACCGCTCGAAAAAATCCTCCGTTCCAGAGAACAGAGGGAAAAAGAGCAGAATTCGTCTAAGGTTCCTGGGTGAAGGAATGAAATTTTTTAATTAACCACCTTGTACCGTTTAATTGGAACAAAATTCGCTTCAATATCCGCGGGGTAACCAGGCGGAAAAACAGTTTGCAAGAACATTTTCACCTCCATGTAGAATGCGTAGCGTCGCGGATTCACTCTTTATATTTTAAAGTTCACCTGTACGAACGCGGTGTCTCAAAATTTTTCCAAAAAATTCACCGCGATCGCTTCCACCGATCCAATCACTGGCGATCGATGGCGCCTGTAAAAAGGAAACGCGCGTACGTCGAAGACGCGACGCAAGGCGGGTTTAACAGCGGAAAGATAGAAATAGGATACAAGGACGAAGGGAATCGGAGCTTCTTACCGGATTCTGTCGTCTAACCCCGCGGTTGGTTGCGGTAAGAACCCTCGAGTCACGTTTCTCGTCCAAGAACGCGAACCTCCGCGTGCATTAGGCACGTACAACATGTGTAACCTACATTCGAGGTAAGCTCGGCACCCGAGATCTTCGAAGGAGGCTGAGGCGGATCCTGAGGGTGATCCTCGCGCAACGTCGAACCGCGCCCCGCTTCTTCGTCCTTCCCTCGCGTTCTCGCGAGACTCGTCGCGTTCTCGAGCGGATCGCTCGCTTCTCTCTCGTTTCTTCTTTTTCCAAGTGTAACTCGCCTCTTTCGAACTTCCCTCGAAGCGGATATCCGGAGCCGGACGATTTTTGTATATTAAATTTCTTGCATCGTTTAATACCAGACAGCATCCATCAGGAGGGATGAATTAAAACGGGGCGCATTCCTGGCGAAGTATTTTAATAAACTGTCTTGTGTGGGCTGCGAGAAATTTTACGCTTTTACGCGAATTGTTGGAATAATAGCGTTCGTCGCGTTGGTTAGAATCGCGGGGATTCTGGGGATGATCGATCGAGAAATGCAAATAATATTGAGGTATAATTGAATTTTTCGCCTCACGGGAACGGGAAATGGTTAAATGGGTTTTTTTAAATCGAGTAACGGATATTTAAGGTTTGCAGAGAGACGCAAGGGTGAACGGGGATGATAAATTAATAGGCGAGTCGATATTCGAGTGACAAGGGAGATCTGTTTTTACCGTGTAATTAGGTCTGAAGTATTAAACGTGCAATTTGGTCGCATAAATATTCCAATTTAGGCCAGGTTGGTAGACGCTTCCGCGTCTGAGCGGATCGTTTTCGAACTGCGCGCAGTAAAATTGGATTCGTCAAAATTATTTTAGCGATCGAAGTTTGAATCGCTGAAAGTTTAATCGAGATACAGAGCTTATTTGATTAAATGAATTTTGCTCGAGCCGATATTTACTTTGCTTTTCCATCGTACGGTCGATTAAAATTTTGTATACCTGTCTGCGTAAGGTCAATGATTGATTAGCGTCGGAGCTACGATTCGTTTGTCCAATTCGTTGAAAAGATTATTTGTTTATCCGTTAATCGTATGCGTATTATTTATCTGCCATCCATCAAAAGTAATTTCGAGTCAGAGGCAGGTATGAACAAATGATATTTAAAATACAAATACAAAAACGATATTTTAATACATATAAATAGAGCGTACGTTGCAAAAATTCTATGGCTGAAAAGAGAACAAAGATTGCGCGAAAACATAAAAAAATAGCGTTATCGACTCTATCCGGTAATGAATAATAAACGATCGTTCGAAAACAACGAATTTGAAATTCATATATGGACAGGAGAGCTCGATGGACACAGATTTTATTCTGCGTCGAATCGATTATTTTTTTATTCGTTAACTAGGATTTTTATGGAATCGAAGTAGATCGCGGTCTGTGCGAAAGTGGGACGAGTTCGCGTCGCAATTTCACTGGTTTAACGGTAACGATAACTCGGAGGGTTTGTAGGTTCACGAACAATCGACGAATCGATGACATAAACTCGCGTAGACAGTAACACGTTACAATTCGACCAAAATCCGGGGTATCTTCGACACGATTCTGATCGATTCAATATGGGACGGCCAGTGGGCAAAGAAATATTCGCGGCGCGTGTAATTCCAATCCGAGTTCGCTGCCAGGGAAGCTGAACGATCGCTTATGGTCCTGATTTCATTTTCGTTCTGCCGGCTGGTTGGTGCTAAGTTTCCGTCTTTAATATCTGGGATATTAAATACTCCTGCCCGAACAGATAACGTATCGTCTCGAAATTCTCGAGGGGTGCCACAAATTACGCGGCTGGCCGTGCCTGGGAAGGCCACGAAATGAGAAGGCGCGAACGGTCTGCTTTCCAGCGGAAAGAGTTATATTTCCCCTCGTCCGTTACGTTGTTTCTCGTAATGCTTGCGAAGGGATCGAGAAAAGTGTCGACAGGACAGAAGAGTGCAGTTCGAATATTATAAAATTCAGGGAAATGGCGCGATCGCAAAAGTAGAAACGAGATCTCTGCTTCCGAAAGTGTAGCAAGTATTAGCCACAGAAGCACGCGTTCAAATTGTATATTATTTGCAAAATATTGCAAAAACTCACGAAAGCACGCGTTCAAATTGTGTATTACTTGCAAAATATTGCAAAAAACTGACGTCTCATTAGTCAACTTCGTACGTCATGCCTCTGGACAGAGGCACCGATACACTGGCACTCTCGAGTGTAGTTCGATACTCTAATCTGAAGCTCCGCTGGTTGCAACAACGATCCAGATATATCGCAATCACACAATGCACAAGCGGCTCATACGGGTGGTATCTGAGTTTCAGATGGCCCTTTCAGCCTTTACGTGGTCCGTTCTACCTTTCAACCCCTATACCGTCGAAATTCTTCCGTCGTTCCTCTGGCTGGTTAAACGAAGCTTCGATAGCTCTAGCTGCGCTATTTGGGATCGAATCAGAGGTTGAAATGTTTCGCGGGCGGCTTCGAATTCAAATTTCCTCTCGCCTCGATGATATTGTTAATCGCGTTTTAGCGGCTCCGCGTGCTCGTTTCTCCGGGGACCGCTGCTGGATAAATGGACCGCGAAAAATGGCAAACGTGACATTTTTATTAGTCCATTGAGAGCGGTCTTTGTTTAATCAAGGCAACCGTGAGAGAAGATCAAAGCGATGCTTGCGCTCGTTTGAACGTTTCATGGAAATTTGGAGTTTCGTCGCGCAGTTGAAGTCCGGATTTTACATAAAAAGGCTATTAGAATCTCACTTGACCGGCGAAAATTCGTGGAGACGCGCGCGGCACGTCAATTTATCGTACGGAAGTAATTCAACGCGTTCGAAGTTGAAAATTAAAAATGCTCGGCTCGTATTGCCAGCAGGGCACGTATTAATGTTGTAACAGAGTTGACCGACGCGACCGCAACAGAGTTTCAATTTTTTAAATAATAAAAACACCTTGCTTCCCCCTCGTTGTCAATTTATGCGCAGTTGGCTTGAACGCAACGTGAAATTTAAATTACTAAAGCGAGGACGTCCTTTCAATTTTTTATGAACGCTTAATATGACATTATACGTTGGCGCTGGCCCGTTTGAATTTTTTATACCCACGCTGAAATTGAAACAAAATTTGTTCCAACAGTTTCTCCTTTCGCCACAGCCATCTCCCCTTTTTCTTCTCGTTTCGCCGATAACTCGATCCCCAGCAAAATTTCCTCCCTTGTTTCACCCGCTATTATACTTCCTCCCCCTCGGTAAAATTAGCGAACGGTCGAATATGTTTGAGAATAATAAGTTTTTACGTCAATTTCGACATTTTATTGACACTGAATCACGTTGTAATCGATAAGGCACTTTTGAGAATTCGCTTAAAACAATAGTGAAAAAGGTTAGGAATATATTTGTTGGTCAGAAACGTAAAGGAGCACACCAGATTGTATCTTCGTACATTTCCATCTCTTTCGCCGCGGTTTTTTAAATATTCCGCTCGTTACGACCGCAATTTTCCAGATTTCATTTCTAACGAATGTTTACATATTTTCCTTTCGGAGGCATTAAACATTGAATTCACCGAACCATAAATTCACCCCGGTATGCGTGCGCCTGGGTATTCAACGGCGCTTTCACAATGTGAAGCGTTCGTCGCGGGGAAAAAAGAGCGAGCCCGTGATAATCGCTCCATAATTTATCTCGTCGCGGCGCGAGAACAAAATTTAAATACCAACGACTCGGAAACGGTTTGAAAGACCGTGCGGTTTTCACTTACACTTGGACCGTGCCCCTCGTTTCAAAAGTACATCCACTTTCCGCCAGCTCAGCGCTCGAACAGCTTCGTGTTCAATATTTTACGAGTATCGGTCGATCTCGCGGGTAACTTTGGCCTTCTAAAACGCTCGCGCGAAACGTCGATCTCGCCGCTCGTGAAAGATGCTAATCTGTCGAAGTATCCGTCGTACCAGAACTCGCAAACGTTCGTGGACGTGACTATCTTCGCGGATCGCTCGTTAGCGACGCATCCCCTTTAATCCGTTGGCGTATCCGGTGGAAACGCAATACCCCTGGGCGTCACACCGTGTGACACCGGAACGGCGAAATATTGCGGTCGACTTGGCCTTCGGGCATCGAACACTTTCGAACGTCGCATTAATCCGATATCGAGTTACGGGGGAGGAAAGTTGTAGCGCTTCCGCGAGCCAAGAAGCGGATGGACCACGCGCGAGCGCCAACCACCCCCTCGCGTTCGCTTTTTCTTCGCCGACCTCGAGCTCGCGACGACCACGATCGCAATTGCGAGGCGAGTAACGCGAGTAGAGCAAGTTCGTCTCAACTTGCCACGGGTTAACGCGGCTTCGCGTTAATGTCCACCCTCTTGTCTCGCAGTTGATAACGCTGCTGGACAGTGGGGCACGTTGCTCGGAACGTGGCCACCTTTCGCAGAGTTTGCACGCTTCTTACGCCTCTGGCACGTTCTTGCTCCGCTTGCAGTCGCGTAGACGATTTCGAGTTTGTTGGACCAGTGTTTTATCGCTCCAGCGTGGACGAAAGTCACTCGCGCTCGTAAATCTCTACGGAAATCTACAGAGTCAATACGTTTTAGCTGTTTCGACAGGGAAATTGACAGAAATACCGTGCAACGCGCTTCCTGCGCCCGCAAAGTCGAGCTTTCTCGTTAAAATACGTTTCGTTAAACCACCTATTCGAGGCAACAGTTAACATTTGCCGTATTATAATCGTTTCATACCTGCCTCCAACAATATCCCAAACAAGTAATGCACGCGCAATTAAATGAAACCCCTGCCCACGCGAGGGCGCAGTTCGTTTCGTGTCTTACGTTACTCCACGAGTTCCTCTGCTGGCGGACGATAAATTGCGCAACACTGCGGCTGGAGTGTTCTCCTGGACGTTACCAAAAATTAACTGTCCGGAAAAGAAATGTTGCCCCGGCGGTGGTTCTTACTTACGTAAGCCACGGAGCCGGGATCACAATCAGCGGCAGACCGAAACGTCCGCGGCGGCTTCCGAAATTCGGCCGGAAGTTCCGGCCAGGCGAGTGGCGCAGCGCGAGGGGCGCACACGCCGCGTCCCCGCTGCGGAGCTTTTCCTCCGTATAACGGGTGAGCTGAAAATAGTTCAAGGTCGACCTGTATCGATTCGAGGTGGCGAAGTTCACGGGGTCGGCTTGCGTCAGCGGGGGCCGTCCTATAGCGTCGCGGCGCGGCTCAGCCTCGACACGGCGTCGTCTGGTACGTCCCGAATCCTTAAAGGACTCGCGTTATCCACCGGAATGCGGGTTAATTTCCCGTCCAATCAGCGGCCGCGGCGCAGGTGTAACTGGGTCGAGGCCCAGTTCCAGACGCGATCCCTCGCGACGGAACAAAGGGCGGACCGGCGCCGCGAGCGTCGTTATCAAGCGAGCCGTCTGCCTCTGGCTGGAAAGCGCGCGCGGCGCGGAGCGACCCGGGAATTGGCGCAGGATTTGCGAATCAAACGGTGCCCAGGGTCGACCGAGTTTCAGCCTTCGTGGCGACCTTGCCAGGCTTCCTCGAGCACGTAACACCGGGGGCCTCTGCAGGATTCCGCGTCGCAATTTAAAACTTGCCCGTCGCGAATTCCGGACACGTGCCTCTCGATGTCGATGATTACACTGGCTGGTATCTGCTCGCCGTGACGGAATTGAGAAGCGAGACCCGCGATGCTTCATTTTTTACTCTATTTCGTCTCGACGTCTTGGTCGATAGCGGCACGTACGGCATACCAAGCGTGTTGGGTATTCGTAGTAATTAGGTATCGCGGACGTCAATTCGGTGTCGTTTCAACGCTTTTCGTCTCGGCGTCTTTGCTGATGAACCTACAGTAAAGAGATAGAATGTGTTGGGTATTCGTAGCAATTAGTTATCGCGGACATCAATTTACAGTCGTTTCAACGCTTTTCGTCTGAACGTCTTTGGTTGACAGTGGAACGTACAGCATGCAAACTGTTGATTATTCGCAGTAATTAGTTATCGCAGACATCAGTTTGGTGTCGTTTCAGCGCTTCGAGACTTGGCCGAATTTTAAGAAAACATTATGCTGGCTTTAATAAAATGGAGGGAGGCTATATGCACATACCGTACATTGTTACGTGACACAAGTGAGCCAGCAGAGATTTGTGTCGAGCTTGCGGATAAAGCGCGGCTTTCTGCGTCGAATTTCAGAATACGTGCACAGCTTGGTACAGCGCGTTGCGAGCGGTAGACAAATATCGTCGCTTAACTTTTGACGTCGCTTGTGTTCCGCGTTGGCGATCGAAATAACACGGGATAATTTGAAATAATCAATTTGATTTTTGCCACCGCTCGAGGCCGACGAGAGCGTACGCTTAAGTTTATGCTCGCGCGGCCACGAGGCGAGAGACTGTGCAACACGCAGCCAGGAAGCCCGATGTCGCTGAAATAATGGACGCCGCTCTGTTTGAACGCTGGGCGTCGGTTAGTTAATTATCAGCGCGTTTAAGCGGATGCCCCGGTAAATATGATTTTGCATCCTGTTTGCGGAGATTGTACGGTGACGCGGCCCCGCTCGGATCGCCCCAATAAATTGTCAGTGGACAATGCGGTTGCGTGTGTTAATTGCACGCGATTGCTCAAGCGAGACTGGAATTTGACCAAGAAAAATATCAGCTGACGCGTATAATATACCGAACCGGAATTTTCCAGTTGCGTCGCTCGATTAGCGTTGTTTTTCCGGCCGCGTCGAATATTTACGATGCGAATTTCGTTTGGTCGATGAAATTTCGTGCGGCCACACGCGCACAGAGGAACCAACCAAGGCGTAATTTAGACGAAAGGCGTTAATTAGCGACAAGATACTCGAGCACGCGCATAATCGACGAACCATTTGCCAATAGGAAGGTTCAAAAAATGCATTCTACGCAATGAAACGAAACTCGATGAACGGGGGACCGAAGAAATTTCCGAGGCAGATGACGAATGGCCCGCGAAAAGTGCGGCTCGTTCGTGCCACTCCGCTTCTCCGCGCCATTCGACGGGACACTTTATCAGCGAACAGAGCACAGCGGAATATACGGTTTACGATGATTTAAAGAGCCGAAAACGGGGGAAATGTCCCTCAATGGTCCCTTAAAAATTCCACTCTCGCACGAATTCGCTCCATAAACGACGGCGGGTGGCACGCGGGACGCTCGAGTTTCTCGCTGTCGCGAAATTACACGCTTTAGCGGTGTACTTGCAGCTTCCGGAAGTAATGGCGCCGCTTCGTATTCAGCCGAGGGTTCGCCCTCCGACCAGGGGATCCTGCGGGATCCTCCCGATCCAGCGTGCCGCCGTTTCCAAACCGGGAACGTCTTCCTGGCCTTCGAACCATTTGTTCTCGGCCTCTTTTGGGATCGCGTCGCGGAGGGTTGCCGCGTTTCGTCGTGGTCGAGGGGTGGAGTCGCTCGTTGGGGTGGTCGAGAAAGGGGTGAGCCGTGGATGAAGGACTGCGGCATTGGCATAACCGATGGACTGTCTCTCCGCCCAGTGAATCATGTTGTGCACACGGCCGCCATGCTGCGTCATTCCGCGATCTATCGACGTGTGCACACGACCCCCCGTTACGCAATACACAACCCTGTTTCAATCCTTTCTTCGAGCGAGCTCTCGATCGAACGACACTCGGCCCAGCGTCGCGTACCGGAGACCACGAGCAGGCTCGATGGCGGCATTTGTCCACGCGTGGAGACACAGATGCACGTATCCGTCCGCGTTTTTCTTGGCTTCCGCTACTATTGATCACTCGACCGGAAGCTGCTGTTTGGCGCTGTCTTTTGGCGCATGAAGAATGGCTGGAATGGTATACCGACGGTAGCGCTGTTCCTGCGCATCGAGGGATGAGAAGAAGTAATTTGGGTCACGGTTTTGATTTATTTTTCCTGCCGTTCCTGTGTTTTGTGATCCGAGGGGGATGGAAAGGGGTAGCGATTGCGTGGCTAGTTTATTGCTAGTTTTTTTAGTAGAACGAGGATCTACAGATGGAAGAGCATTTAATTTTTATACTTTATTGCCTCTCTGTTTTATATAGAATCATCAAAGATTCTTCGATTGTTCCATGGAATACTTCTAGATAGATAAATTTCATTTCCTCCGCGAAAAGGCGTAAAGAGAAATGAAATAAAATTATTTTCGTTTATGAAGGGGAAATAAATATGTTACGTGACGTTCGACGTTTCGTTTCTCGCTGAAAATTCTCTAGCAACTAGTAGAGGTATTGATCCAATGATTCCGACCTTCGAAGGGATCCTGCGCCTTCCGGCAATTTCAGGACTACGTATCGACGCGGCCACGTCTTACGCTAGTAGCTACCTTGAACCAGTTTTTCGTCCCTGCACGAGCAACTAGCCAAATCGATGGCCTAGTGCATTCGAACGGCAGACAATACTGGTGAAATACGATGATTCGACGAAACCCAAGGCCTCCTCGCGCCAATCGATACTGCAAATTGTTATGCAACGCCAGACCAATTTTCGTACTCCATTATACGATACGAACGTACATAATCGTACAACGTTCAAGGTGCTCGTGAAATTCGTGAAAATTACGCGAGATCACGCTTTCTTTTTCTTCTTCGTACTTTTGATAACTTCATTTCTATAATATCTTGGGACGCGTTTGATAACAGTGCGATTGCACCAGCACAAGTAAATGCAGATTATCTGTATTTGCCTACATCCGGTAGCTATCCTGTACGTGTGCGCTCAGCTTCGTTGCTCCAATTTAACGAAACTAATTTTTACGTGGACATAAGCAGACGGGGACTATTTCGAGTCGAATAAAACCGGGGCGAAATAGCGGGTTTAAGATAGCACCATTTACGCGATACGAATCTAAACGAGTAGAACGCGTCGGAACAGCTAGTTTAATTACGTACAAATTTACCTATTCGCGCGCGCACGGAAATGTACGGAATTCATTCTGGCAACAAAGTATTTTGCAGAATATCTGGGGAAGCGTATCAAAATTGCACTCGTTTTTCTTGCCTCTGTGTGTGTGTCTGTTTTTTTTCGTTGGACGAACGTGCATTTTTGCCCCGAGTGTACAATGAATAGGTAAAGAACGGGCAGCTAACTCGACGTGTTTTACTGGCGATATTTTCGCCGATTTTAGGCACTGTTTGGATTTCTGAAACAAATGAACAGGCGAACGCGATAGAAAGATTTTTAACGTTATTTGCCGAAGTAATGGGACGTTGGAATTGGGCTAAATTGCCGCTTTGTTTGCTGAACTTTGCGTTTTTCACCGATTTTATTGACCGCGTTACGTCACGCCGTTACGCAAACACGGGTCAGGGAGAAAAAAGCGGGGGGGTGGGCGAAAAGGGTGGAACGCTTTTGAACGAATTCGGAATGAATGAAATATTTGCGCGCGTTGAAGCATCGCGACCCGACCGCCGAGTGTTTAATTAACGCGAAACACCGGCGTCTCTTTCGACTCGACTTTCTTATTAAACGAGTCACTATAGAATTGATCATTTTCCACTAGAAGAATGCGGCTGGCTAGAAGAACGATAGAATTTTTCACTTCTCTATAGCGCGCGGAATTTCATTATTCAATTGAACTGCGGTTTTCTTTTCGTAGTGGATTTTTTTGCGGCAATTTTTTGTTCTTTTTTCTTTTTTTATAACAGGCGTAGCAGTTTTCACTCGAAGTATGAAGTGAAATTTCATCGTACACTGGCACGGTTCCTGAGAATCTGGATTATGAAATTCGTGGCTCTCGATAAGTTATCGATTTTACGTATCCAGCGACGGAATAACATGTTTACTGGGGCAACTGCTACATCGCATTGCAATTGGTCTTATAAAAACAGCTTTTTATACGAAACTTCAAATATCCAGCTTTACGTTCGCCGATCGTTATTGGTTTGCCGTGGAGGCCCACGGAAATGAGGGGTTGCGGCGAAGCTTTCGTAAAGATTGCAACGCTCGAGCGATACGCGTCGCTTCCCTCGACTCGAGGTCCGCGCGAGGAACCGCCACGACCCCGGACGCAATTATTCTCGCGATTCGCGCGTTTGTTTCGCGCGCACCCGGAGCGATTAAAGCGGGACACCAATTACACGGATTCAATTTGGCACGCGGTGGCATAAACGTGTCCGATAAACGCGGCGGGAGTTTGTTCGCAAATGAAACGGTTAGGTGATAAGGCACAGCGGAGCGGCGTCGAATAGGATTGGCAGGAACGCGGAATTGGGGTTTTTGGTTCGCCAGGCCCGATACGCGGCTTGACACGGGGCAAATTAGCGGATTTGCAAGTTGTCGATGCGTTTTAAAGCCCCGGCTTATTCAGTCGCGACCACCCGGACGGACTGTATCGATGATACCGTGGCGCGTGTATCCGTTCGTTGTGTATCGGTCCCAATGGCCCCGGAAAATTGACATCGCGCATTATGCCAATGAATGCGTTTACTCCGTCGTGCGCGCCGTGGTTTAAACACTCCCGTGGGCTTCACCTGACGCGCGCCTGCCCCGACGATTTCATCCCCTGTTCGCTCTTTTCCGTTTCCACTCGCTCACGATGCCACGCGTGTCGTTCCTTGCGATACGGACCTCTTTTTTTTCGCGCGCCCTGCCCAGCGACACCGGACGCTAGTCGCTTTTAATCGAATTTCAACGGGACACGAGGGGGTGGCTTTTGACGCTGGACGTTGTTGGCCAGATACGTACAGGGTGACCTTTTTACTCTCCTGCCGTGCTATCGCGAGGTGCGCGACTCGTTCGCGAGTACGTGTTAATCGTAATCGGGTAATTAGTTACTGCGTTTCGTAGGAAATTGGAATTTTTATTTCGTGACTGAGAACGCGAGGATTCTAGTGTTTTCCTTTCTTCGGTTTAATTGAAATTATTCAGACGATGGTGGCTTGATTTGTAAACATTATATTCGCGTATCTCAGAGTAGAAATTTTCTTCGCTTCGCGTAGAAGTTGGAATTATTCAGACGATAGTAGCTTGATTTGTAAAAATTATATTTGTATATCTCAAAGTATTTAATTTTTGTAACATTTAGAGGTATTAACCCGGAAACCTAGTTTTGCAATTGGGGCTCGTCTCGCATCGAGCAGTACAATTTCGACTCTGACGATGCTGACCTAACTGCAGTCGCGTGACGTAGACGCAATGCAGTTTTCGATAGCCACCGGGCAGTGTTCAGCGTCAACTCGAAAATCGATACGTCCCCGGTGTTCCACCGACCGGTTGAGATGTTACGTGAAAACTCGTAATTGCGGCTATTGATTCGATTAGCCGTGACGCTAATAAATTCGCCGAATCGTTGTTACCTGCTCGACGCGTCTGCCAGTTAAAACGTTCACGCGCGCGACACACTCCTCTGTCGGTGATAATTAACGACAGCTCAGAATTTTTACGCGTGCTTAACAGCGATGAAATCGGAGATATATCGCGCGATTTAATTTTGAGGCACGTCGATGGCGGAAATTTTAATCGAGCTCGTTTTCACGCGAAGTCGATTCGAGTTGCAAACATTTTAGTTTCTCGTTTCGCGCGAGATGCCTCGAAACGCGATACCAGCGTGTTTGTATTACAAACATGGTGTTAACCATCGCCAAAATTTTGCTTCCCAAGGTTCTCTGTATTCGACTGGTCCCATTTTTTCGGATACTTCTTCTTTTTTGTTTGGATACTTCAAGAGAAGATTCGTTCGCGCTCCTATTGTGAGTTATCGGGCGTTACCATCCCCCGTAAGTTTTTTACTGCCAGAGAAATTGTAAGATGCATGTATGTTTTAGAATGTAGATTCATAGCTGGAAGTGAAACTTTGGTTTTATGGGTGGCTCGTGAAATTTTACTGCCTCTTATATATCTCGTGCAAATTAAAATTTCGTGCTTCCGCGTCGGCCATCTATAAAATCGAAGGACTTAAACTTTGTAAGTAGAATTTTCATTCAATACACGTCAAGTGGAATTAATCCACTTTGGCGTAGTTAGTACTCGGCGGGTAATTGGTTGATAACCGGTGAAATTAGTTTACGTTGTTCGAAAATTAAGTTATTAGGTGCATAAATTTTTACTGAGACATTCGCGTGAACGTTCGCGTCTGGATTTTAACTCGATGATGCTCTGCATTCGAAACCTTAAACGAAAACCACGTTCCCCGCCATTTTCGATATTCCGTGGCGTGCGAGAAGTTATAAACACCTCACTGTCGAGCGATAAATCTCTTCATCGGAGGCTGAGGGGCCAGGAATTGTACCTAGAAACCACATTGCAACGCGGTCTGGCGATAATAAGTTAATCTCCCAAAACGACATTTATGCAGGTTCAT
Organism: Xylocopa violacea; assembly: GCA_963969225.1. Classification (NCBI taxonomy): domain Eukaryota; kingdom Metazoa; phylum Arthropoda; class Insecta; order Hymenoptera; family Apidae; genus Xylocopa; species Xylocopa violacea. The sequence continues at coordinate 35,665,801 of CAXAJV010000002.1, forward strand.
GCGAAACAAGAGGATTCGTATCGCAAATGTTACGTTTGTCTACTGCACGCGGACAATCGAGAGTATCGAGTGGTGAGATAATTAATTACTCGATCAAGATGTTGGGCGGAACTTGGAACTGAATACCATTCCCCAACACAGCCGCGAATGTTCGTAACAAATACTAAATTGCTCGCGCTTTGATCAGAACTACTGTTCCAACTACTTAGTCGGTTTTCCAAATAACTCGCTGGGCTACCTAAACTATTGTAACAGTTCCCGCTGGTCCTCGACGTCCACGGTGCTGCAATTAAATCTCATACAGATTGTACTTTAGTTTCTACGTTCATTCTGAACCGATGGTGTCTTCCGATCTCCTATTAAAACTTGCATATGCCTAACGCAGTATCTGTATAGCTACCACACGATGCAAGGATTCTTAAACTTGTAGTCCAAGGACCTCTTTGCGAACCCCATCCCTAGTCAAGCAACAACAAATACAAAAAGTCTCGACCATGTAGAATTTTTATTAAACGCGTTATTTGAATAAAAGCGAAAAGTTGAGGGATGCAAAGCCAACGTCAACATTGCTTCAGAAGCCACGCAGACCAGAGTTTAAGAACCGCTGCCATAATACATTCGTCGACAGAGTGCCTACACTTACGGCTAACCGTCTGTTTGCTCCGAACGAGTGCTATCACCCCTCGATAAGCGTACGATCGTCCCAATAATTTTTCAAACGCTGAAAGATCATTACACGACAAACAGACCTCTGAAGGCGCCAACGCTCGGTTCCTCCACAGAGGCGGTCCTTGATTCCCTCGAACAAGTCTCTTGGTGTACGCTAAGGGTAAATATACAATGGAACACAAGCTGCTGGAACACTGGCGCGTCTCCGTTCCATTCGATAGCGAGAGACTGGCTGGTCCTGGTAATACCATCAAGGCATCGGCCAACCAAGGAATCAGGCACGTCGCGCGCCAAGTACAGGCTAATATTTGCGTTGATACACGCCCACCGCGTCCAGGAATAACCGAAGGCGAGGCATCCGTGGCCGCAATTTGCGGAATTACTGCGCTAATTGCGTTATCTTACATCGGCTGTCCATCGTGGATCCGTCCTCTCCGTCTGGACAACGCCACGCCATCAAGAATTTCGAGCGTCGCTTTTGCAGCCCGGGAAATTAGCCGCTCGCGTTTCCCGTGCCGTCCGATGAACCCGCTTTCGCCAGAGACTCGGTTAAATCCGCTATTTAGGGAATTCGTCGCGGGACGAGCGGATGAAAGAGGAAACTTTCGGATCGGTTTCGCGGGGAACCGCGGCGCTTGCTTTGCAATCAAACTTGCGACGCTTAAGCAATTCTACGAGCAATTTGCGCGGCTGTTTAGCTGCGGTATGATTTATGCATGTCGCGGGACGATTGTCAGAGAGGTCTTCCAGCGGAACTCCTCGACAATTCTTCTTTTTTCGCCTCTCCTCGTCCGTAGTGCAAAAGGGTTGCAATAAGTAACGCAGACGGCTAGGAAACTGAAGTGAACCTAACTCGAAGCTGCTCTGGTTCGTGAAGATTCATGCCAAAAGGGGTTTGTAATCCGTGCGTACTTCTGTAAACAGAAAAACTACGCCTGATTCGCTTCTCGTACCGTCGCTCGACGTTTAAATCGGGCGTTTCCAAGACGTTTCCGTGCTATCAGAGTTCCGCGACAGATTTCAGATTCTCTTCTCTTAAAGAAGCGCCCGTTAAGCAGTCGAGTAATCGGGACCATTTCCGGGTGAAACGGAGTTTCTGGCGTTGGGGTGGGCGGCGCGTAACGGTCCATGGTAATCCCTTGATGGAAAAATACGGGAGAAATCGACGGTGAAACCGGGACGGGGGCTGCGCCGGTAAAGACGCGAATTGCCTGAATTTTTCAACCGCGAGCCCACAAATTGAATTACCAAGTTCCGAAGAACGTACGGTGCCGGTTGTTTTAAATTCATCGTGCTCGGAAAGTTTCACAGGCGCCTCCTTTCTTCCCTTTTGGCTTCCACTTTGCTTTTGAATGTCGGTGATTAACATTCGCGGTCGCGCGCGCGCGCGCCTTCCCAACCCTCCCCGATCCGTATCCGTGCCTACTTTGCGTTCAGCGACTGGCGGATTCCGTCGAACGTTCGTTCCTCGAGCCACTTGGAAGTCAAATTAATCAGCTCCACCTTGCGTGCATCTGTCACGCTCAAAAGGGCTCTGTTACGCTATGAGAGAGGCATAATTACAGAAACGAATTGCTCGCATAATCTTCGACAAAATGCTAACTTCGCGGGAATCGGCACCGCATTGTTCAACTTTCGCGACGAACTTGAAACGGACCTCGATGTCCGACAATCTTCCGACGAAATTGAAATAATTCACGCAATCAGGAATCCCATTAAAAAAAATGAATCGTCGCATCCGCGAAGCGATCAACAATCCCAATCACAATCTCATATCTGTAACGCGTCGAGCTATCAATTCCATCCGTTCGTTCGAGCCGCGCGCACCCTCGTAGCGTCGCCATTCCCGTTCTCTCCCCTGTTTTTTTTCGCTCGCACGCCCGCGAGCGTTCTCATAAATTTTTGGAAGGTGCCGATTTCGACGAACGGCATTGATTTACAACAGGACAATGCATCGGGAGCGAGAAGTAGGGCCGGAAACTTAACCGTTTCCGTCGACCGTGTGCACGGCCGCGTCTCCGCCCCCGTCGCCCCTCGCGTTGACGAACGGCCCAGCGACCGAACGAGGCGATCCTTTCAAACGGGTGAGGAGCACGGAACGAGGCAAAGGGAAGAAAAATTCGGTAATTTCCACGGAAGTAACATCCAACGGGCGCGCGTCGTTTGTAATTTCATTGTCGACGTCTGCTAGACGCCTTCCTGGCCGCTCTTGCTCTCTTTGTCCGCGCTTCCGGCGCCACCCGCCTCTTTTCAACGGGATTTTGTTGCGGGGCACATTATTATCGCAGCCCTGGCCGCCGCGGCGGGCAGACGCGTGCACCTCTCGCATCGGCGCTAACGCGTCAGGTTGGAAGCTGTTTTTATTGCTTCTTCGCCGCGGTTTTCTTTTTCGCCTGGCTCGCTCGTTTGTTCAATTTTCCATAAAATTTCTCGCGGGAACGGACACGGCCTGGCGCCGGGGACGCGAGTGTTTCGCTGGCTGAATTACCGACGGCAGCGTTGGTATTATGTAATCAACTGTTTCTTCTGCTTTTTTTTCTTGTCGCGGAATCTTCTTCTCAGCGCGAGGATGAGCGGCGGTGGCAGTCGCTGCGCTGGCATAAGTGGAAGAGGATTCGCTGGGGTTTCGCTTATCTTTGCCGAAACGCGAGGTGACTGAAGTAGAAAAACCTTTCGCCTCGATTAACTGAACTCGCGTCCGTGTAATCGTCTCGGATATTCGCACGGAGTTAATCCAGCAACAATCCTTTCGTCGCGTTTCTCCAATCGTGTAACACGCGAAGGAGATAAACCTCTCGGTTATTAGTGTCGGCAGCCATTCCAGCAGGATTCAGACGGGAAGGGTGTCGAATCACGAAGCGACGTCTGTCCCACTGCGCACCCGGTGCCACGATTCACCTATGATTTCATTAAAGATCATTACAGAGAGAGAGAAAGAGAGGGGGGAGGGGGAGACGCGAAGATAATTGAGAATTCCGGAGGTTCTGTAAAGAGGCGGCTGAGAGAAATTGGGTCGCTTGACGCGAACGAGAGGCGGATCGACAAGGGGTTCGTTCGACGTTGCACGTCCTCGCGCGACTATGTTTACACTTGCACCAGTTCAAAAGGCGCGTTCTGACGATGGAGATGAGTATTTTAATAGGATACGCTTCGGGGATCCCTTTTCGTCGCGCTCGTTCCGTCGATGCGCTCGTCGACAAAGTAATTTTAATTATCACATTAGCCACGGCGCCAAGCCTCGTAGGCTTTTCTGTGAAGGGAGACACCGAGGTGGCATCGAGGGATTTTTATCCTTAACTAACGGCTCTCGCTGAAAAATTTAATTAAACGGCTCGAGCACAAGAAAATGCGTCATCTTCCCCCGATTCCGTAGCCAACCTACCCTCCGCCACCGTCCTGCCCATCCCCTGTCGCCCCGGGTCTCGTCCTTGTTCTTCGTCCCTCGACGCACTTCAGACGAGACTTTCGATCAAAGTTGACTGTTCCGTGGACAAAGGAGGCGGCGATAATTGGAATTACAGCAGCCAGAGGGAGCTTACAATTACCGGACACACGGTATATAGCGTCCGTCCCGGCGATCGTGCTAGTCGTTTTGGATCAGAGTCAGCCGGACGTACCTCGGAGAGCGAACTTCTCGAAAGATTAAGACCCGTGACTACTTTATCGCAATAATCGCCGAGAACTTTTTTCAATTTCGCCCCGCCACTTTTTTCCGTGGCCTAGCCGCGTCGCTTTGATGAGTTCTCGCTGCGCCTCGTTACCTACCCTCCGACACGGGGGATGTTCTTTGCTCGACGTTTTGTGATCCACCGTCGAGATCAACTCCTCGCGTAATACTTTAATTCGCCAGCTTCCGCGCGAACCTTGCAAGCGAGTGCTTTTCGTTTCTCTGTGAAACGCGTTTTTAAAACTGCCGCAGAGCCGCGCGGAGGGGCGCCATTCGATAAATCGACGGCTGATCGATTCATACGGGAATACGCAAAACGTGTATTACCTTGTTACGATAATGGATTCGGCAGCGAAGCCATCCAAACAAACACGTTCTGGGTTAGGAAAGCCTGGTCTGTTTGAATAGATCGATTGCTTGTTTAAAACTTGCAGGAAACCAGGATTTTCCGATAGAAGTTTAATGGAGGCGCCACCACGGTTCTGTCTGGGTTATAATAGTAAAACTCTGCGAGAGGTGTACCTACCCTTTTACTTAATGCGCGACATCTTACGCGAATAAAAGTCTTGTCGCACGTAGGCTGTTAAACGGAACATACTTGAACGAGAAGATTTCTAAAATCGAAGAAGTGCCAAATGCAGAGACCAGGTAGCTAGCACCATCAACTTGTTCGTGGCTCGATTTATTTAAGTTCGAAATAACGTTGCATCATTTTGAAAGAGGAATAATTTCAGCTGGTCTCGTGGTCTTTTGAAAATAATTCCAACCCCTTCATCCAGTCCCTGCGATTCTTCCACCGCAGCAATTGACCGACCTAGCTGGTGGCAGGCGTCGCGCGCTATTTTTAGATCGTATCATCGCCTCTCCGTGTTCATTGCATTACTCCTACGTGCACGCGTTGCCAATGCATCCTACAGAGACGCAGTCGACGAACTTGACGAGGCAAGAGTAATACGTCACTCGAATTATCCTTTTGTGCGAAATCTCTCCGTTTCGAAACACGATCGCGTTACTGCCGGCAATTTGATTCGTCAAGGGAGCGGAAGCGTCGCCAAGGTTATCGTTGTCAAGTGTCGCGGTTATCGAAGGAACCAGCGTCGATAAAAATGGACGAGAAGGTGCGAAAGAAATTCGTCTGGCGATAACAGCGAATCGACGTCGCCCGTTTTCGAGGCGAGTGAGATTTCTATTCGGCGAACGTCGGCAACGATGCATCTTTTAGCATGGCGGCTGATCGATTGAATGGAAGAAGGAGAGCCCCGAGCACTTGGAGGAATTGTTTCCACTCGCGGTTGGCCAGCGCTCCAGCAAGACTGCGAATATAATTCACCGGTCCGAAGATCAACGACGTCTCCGCATGCATCATTCAGAGGTGCGCTCGCCGTGTTCACCGTGTTCACCGTGTTCACCGTCCACCACCGCTCCGCGTCACTCATTCATGCCATTCGACGTACACGCGCCTTGTTAATTTTCCGGAACTCGATTCCGGAATCGAGCGTTCCTCGACGTTCCTCGGGAGAATCCCTTCGGACGAACAACGATTACTTATCGCAAGAACTATCGCGTGGAACGCTAACTTTCATCCACTCTGTTGCGCTCTTATTAATTTAAATAACATGGCGATGCTTTGTCTCAAAGTTCCACTGTCGCGTGGAACGCTGTCATCCACTCTGTTACGTTCTTATTAATCCAAAAAACACGGCAATGCAGATCTAACGTCCTATCGAACGTCCCGCGAAAATAACTCTGGACTATCGCGGCTACGGAGGAAATCAATGGAAACTCTTGTCACCGAGTAAATATGATTAACCCGAATTAGAACGAGGTCGCGGAGTAATTCCGGGGTTATCACAGCGAGAGTCGCGGGTCCATCTTGAGGCATAATTCCAAGGCTGCTGACGGTAAACTCGTCCATTGTCTCGGATTTTTCAAAGAGCCGTGGATGGAACCTCGAGCCAGATCTTGGACGGTGCTGATCACGGTCGACTTCTCGCTTCGGTGTCACTTATCGTCTCTGCTCTTTCGCGTGGCAAACGGGTCGGCGAGTTCCTCCGGGAAAGGCTCGACCTCGCCAGCGTATTATCGACGTAGACGTCGCTCGTCTTCATTATAAAGCTTCCCTGGTCTGGCATTGATTCTCCTGACGAGCCGTCGACCGAACCGGATCGAGCTCGTTCGATTAACGACGCGATCGTTTCGCGTCGCCCAAAGCTCCCGGCAATTAGATCTCGCGGCGCTTTTTCCGTCCCATTTTCGGGGGCTCGAACATTTTTTTTCCGCCCGCAAATATTTTCGATTCCCAGCCACTCGAGCGCTTCTCGACGCGCAATCACAGTTTCCATTCGCGGCCAGAATTTGTTGATTGGAAAACGGAATTTGGCCGAGTTTAGAAATATCAGTTTCCGCGACGCAGCGTCGGTCGTGGGGGACCTCGACGGTCCTATTCCAGTCGAAGCGACGCGGACCGTTTCGAGCGAGGCGGCGTTCGAATCGCGCGCCAATTTGTAATTGGCGAATCACCGTCATAATGGAGCAACTCGCGAAGAACGGAGTGATTTCGCCGTGAATATTCATGACGCGCGAGGGCAGGTACAAATTTGCTGGGTTTCTGTGTGTCCTGGCTAATTGCACGCGGCAATAACTAATAATAGCTGCGACAGGGAGGGCCCCAAACATCTGGCGGCCAACAGTTTCAACCGACCAGGACTAGCGTTTCTCGAATCAAAAGAATTCCGTTTCGTTTCCTGGAACAGGCGAATAGGCCTCGTTTCGTTGAATAATTCAAACGTTTCGTTAAATAGCTCGAGCTGAGATTCACGTTCGTCGGTACGCTTAAGGGTCGTCGATACAATTTTCGTTAGAATTGCATAAGCAGTCTGCGAGACTTTTTCGCGGACACGATTTATGGAACGGTCGTGAGAGAAAGCTATTTTTAAGTTTTGGACTCTTGTTTATCGCTTGCATGTGTTGAGATACGTCTCGTCGAGGGACCTAGAATTGTTTTGTTAGAGTTTTTACAAACTACCGGCTCTTGTCCTCGATAGCTCGAGGATGACGCGTCATTTGGAAAGAATTTCCGAAGGACACATCTGTTGGTACCGATCCGATGACCGAGGAGTCGAGCCCGGAGGAAATTCTTGCCACGGTCGCCTAATTTCGTCCACGTTCGACTGGGAAAAGTCGGATTCCTCGAAAGCGTCTATATTTTCCGAAGAAAATATTGCCTGCATTCTGCTCGAGGACATGGACGGAATATCGAAGGACCGTAAAAAATTGATATCTCGGCTACTAAAAGGGCTCGTAGTTGTTCGACGCGTATCGCGCCCAGATACTCGCGTTATCCATTCAAAAGGACACTTCCTTTCTTCGAGCAAGCGAGTTATGACACTTCGTGAAGGGACCTCGATCCGTATCGGATGCTGCGGGAGTAACGCGGCGAATAGACGACAAATCGTGTGACGGGAATCGATCGGCGAGATTAAGATCGATGCTCGAAAAGAGGAGGCGCGCAGAGCGGTGGCGCTGTTTCCAATAGATTTCGATACACAGCCAGGCTTACTTTCCTCGTTCACCACGACTATATATCGTTCTTAAGCGAATGAAAAGCGACACCTCCGTAAATCGTGATAAATGATGGGGAACGGGAAAGAGGGTGAAGGGAAACCGAATGCAACTACGTGAAACTGAAGGGTGCAACGTAAAACGCCGAACAAGGAGGTTTTTATGGACTTCTATCGTTTCAGTGCAACGATACCACTTGCGATTCTGTAAAAAGCGCCTCCATTCAGCTGCGCAGTCGCAGAAGAGTCGAACGGCCTGAGCTCAGTACCAAGAAAGGCCTAATTAATGACACCCTCTCGGACATCTGTCGCCTTTCTTCGCTATCGAATAGCCTCGTGACGAAAGCCAAACGACCGTTCCAAACACCCGGAGTTCCGCGTTCCCTCTCGTGGCCCAGGACACAGGAATATTAACCGACAAAAGCGCGTCGATTCTCAACAGTACCCTCTACCCGAACTGTCTTATCTCTTATCGAAGTTCAACTCGACCATACGGGTGCCCCACTCGACGGAATAGTTCGAGTTACTCGCAGTGCTCGAATATCTACTCGAAGACCCTCGGTTCTGACACTGGAGTATATCTCCGCGCTGTCTGGGGCCTCCATTTTATTGCGAAATGCAATTACTTTGTCCCCGAATTAGACCTTTGCGTACCATTGCCCGACAGCAGCTCCAGATACGATAGAAACGGAATTCATTAATTAGAATGTCGTCCCTTTATATATATTCATACGTTCTCCATCGTACAATAAGCTGGTACTCCATAAATTTAAGATAACAAGTGTTTAGAATTTAGCTCCGTTAATGCAAACTAAAATCGCATCATACCGTTACGATCTGTAACTCGCTTGACGCGTATAAATCCTTGGAGAAGAAGGTACAACGATCAGCCGCCATTTTTCAGCCGGTGGAAACACCGCGATGCAGGTATTACCAGTCGTAATTTCAACCCTTCCTCGAGCACGTAGAGCTCGGTCACACTGGCTGCGGAGCGTGAATCACCGTGCAAACTTATATTAACGATACTTTACGATGCGGGCCCTGGGGTTCCCGTGCTACGCTCGTCCTATTTGCGGGCGGGAAAATCGGGACGAGGCCAGGCGAGGGAACCATTCTGAACCGTGCGGGGTTGCTCGTGGAAGCGATAGGGTTGGCGCGGAGATTGCCATGTCGGTATCATCTTACGATCTCGTCCTCCCTCAGTTCGCCCCACCCTGCATTGTAACAAACGGGACTTGGTCGTTTTTGGCTTCCTCAAAAGTCAGAGCGCACTGGTGCCTCTCTTCTTTATTTCTTCTCCTGCTGCTTCTACGATAACCGTTCCTGCATCGTGGTTTATCGTCTTCGAGTCGATTGGATTAATATTTCGTTCGAGGTTGTATGTCTCTGCTGTGGGTCCGTGTTTAAAAATTTGGTGAAAATCAACGTTAAAATGAGAGACGACGAGGAGAAAAGGAACACGAGCTACGTGTTACACCGTGGATGACAAATTACCACAGCCTACGTAGTGCTTCGCAGTCCTCCCATAGGCGAGGTTCAACTAGCCACCCTGCTTGCGACGTTTCGCTCTAGACACGTCGCGGCTACTGAAAATATTACCCAGCGCAGTCCGTTTCGCGGTCGACGTTGCCTGAGGGCTGCAATTCTACGCGAGGAATGGATCTTCGCCAGTGGCTATCTAATCCTCCGTGCCACTCAGAATTGTTCCACAGCAGACCACGCTTTTTTCCAATGTTCCACGAGCTTAATTTCGTTTCGATATCCACCGTTTCGATGGAAGGATCCGCGATACCCGCGCGAAGGCCGCGTCCTCCGCGTTCAGAGAACCCCCGACCATTTTGCCCGGTTTTCGGCGAAATTAAAGGAGAATTTTTTAAATTGCACGCGCGCTCCTTTTGTTCCCTCTTCTTTCGTCTGTTTTCTTTTTTACCGTGTATTCAGGAACAGATGAGAGGCTCGCGTTCTTGCGCATCCTGGCTTCAAGTCCGCCCCGCGCGCCTCTTATTGTGCGTGAGCCTTGCGGAAGACGTCGAGAGGAATTACACTGTTACGGGTTTGAAATTAATTTAAAAGCGGATAAATTAGGTTGTAAACGAGGATGAGTGCGCTTTGTGGTTTTTCTGCTCTTTAGTTGCGGGATAAGATTATTTATCTGACGAATAAATAAAACTGAAGCAGTTTCGCGTAGTTGAGGGTGTAAGTCGGAAGAGAAGGAAGCTGATTTCATTCTCCCAACTATCTTTATCGTAACGTCTTTATCCTGTTCGTACGTGTGTACGCGATGCGATCAGAGTCTCTTTTAATCGATTCGAGTTCGGGTAAGAACAATTCCCCCGCGTTATGGTGGCCAATTTATAGCCGGCGTATCGATCACTCGATTTCCAAGTGGTCAGCGTTACGAACAGTCGCCTGGGTCCATGAATACGCCGTAAAAGTGGCGAAGAATCAAAAGCAGTTCCTTTTTACGACTCACATACCGCATGCACTCGATCGTGACGAGAAGTTGGCGAAACGGGCGCACGGATTTGTTAGCAGCGGCGGGATTACCTCGTTCCCCAACTTCGTTCCCTGTCGGACGTGTTTTATAGAGGAAGCAGCCATTTCGGAGTCGCGGGGAAACGCGCAGAAATGCATCGGGTGTCTCGGGAGGTTCCTTCTGCCTGATTTCCTGGCGGTATCGCGCGTACGTATTCGTTGATACTTTATGGGGGAAGTTTCTATCACGGGCCACCTAGCACCTAGTCGTATCAATTGTATAACGCGGCCGCGACTCTTGGCTCCGCTGGCTCTGTTCACGCAGTTACCAACTTTTTCCACGGTTTTTGCCCGGACGGCCAATGGAGAAATCACATTGGCCGTTAAAGTGATTCAAGCTAATGCCCGTCCGGTTAATTTCTAACGCGGGATCACGCGTCGTCCCGCTTTTCGACAGCCACGATTTAACTACCAACGAGAGACCGTGGGCAATGCGTTCGCATGGAGGATAGCCTCGAGAAGTACGAGCCTTTTTCCGAATTCGAGAAAAATATGGAACGACAAATGGCCCCTGAAGATAACTCGAGCTATTATCTTACGATTTCTTCCACGAGAGACACATTTTCGAAATAATTCCCGCGAATTTTTAGCGAGCTCGCTGGACCAATATTCTCTGGACGGGCTGGATTCCTGGCGCGCGGTACGCAGATTTCTTGGGATTAGGTAAACGTCAGAATTGGTCAGCAGTTTTTCCGCTCTCTCATCAAGTCTGAGATTACCCTCGCTTGCGAAATGGTAATATTTAAAGTATTTCCGGAATTTTTAAATACACGAGCCTCGACTCTCGCGGGTTCAACGGTGTCCATTTTCCTTTCCTCTCGTTTCCACCGCGATACTGTACCGGCTAGCGCCGCACGTGCGATGTTATCGTATCATCTACAAACTCGTCCGTTAAAGAAAGAAGAATCTTCGGACGACGCGTCAGCAGCGACGCGCGCAATTTACGAAATGAAATTTCGCGGTGCCCCGATCACAACGATCATCCACCTCCTTTTACCCACTTGGCGAGCACGTCGGAATTCCGAAGTTCCATCGGGGAACTTCCTTTCACGCTGGCATACCTGTGCTTCCGCATAGATTCATCTGCTGAATACGACCGCGCCCGTCCTCGATGGAATTCATCGGCTTCGAAACACGTACCCGCGCGAGCCGCGCGACACATTCGCCGCTCTCCTCAGATCGCGGATTCTACGGCTCAGACCGATTATGCTTCGCTCTGCTTCCAAACGGCTGACTCGATCCTCTCGCTCGGAGTCCCGCCCGGCATCCGAGCAACTTCCCTTTTGGAAATTGAAATTCGAACGGATTCGACACGTACGACCGTCTCTTCGTGAACTCTGCGATCAATTTTTGGAACGCGTGGAATCGCGCGGTCGACGACGAAAACGAGGCGCGTAATCAATCGCGTTCAGTGACGCGGATCGAGTTTTATCATTCAAATACGTCATCGTTCGAACCGCGACCCCTCTGTTCGCTCAAAATTCCTACGAATGTAATCAAACTTTCCGCGTTACAAATCCACGAACAAAGTTTGGGTAACACGATGTGGACGCGTGTCACTGAAATGTTGCATCTTGCGAACGTGGCTGAATTGTCTTTGAAATATACGATTTCTTGTTTCCGATCGAGCGAACAAGGGGACGATTCTAATTCGCGTTGTCCTTTTTTAAACAGCCGTACGTTTCGATAATGGCCGCAACGCGACGCTCCTCGAGTTTCGCTATTGATACCTTAAGCACCGACGAACAGTGGCCGGATACGCGATAACGGTGAGCTTACTTTTGTTCGAAGTTTACAAATAAACCAGATATCGGAGTTTTCCATCGGAGAGAGTACCGTTCGAGTTTCCTTTTTTCGCGCGCGGTCTCGCGAACAAGCGCGGCGTGTTTGTTCCATTCAACCCGGTGAAAAAGTAAACGTTTTCGGCACGTAATCGGAAATTGAAGAAGCGTAAATAGCGCCGGTCTCTAGGGTTCGCCTCTTCGTCAGCTGAATCGCGAATCGAAATCGATTTCCCCACAATGGCCGCCGTCCGATAGCACTACGGAGGAATTGCGGTCGTTCTGGCGGCGTTTTACGAAAAGTTACAAACTATTTTATTTTTGTTCCAGGTAAGCCGCACGGATGGTTTCCCATGTTTTCATAAATCACACCGCGAGGGTGGTTTCCTAGTCGTAGCGCGCGGCTGGTTCTGTCCTCCTTGCGTAAGTGGTACGTTCTCGATATTATCGATAGGGATGATTTATGCGCAGCTTGACCGAACGGAGACGCTGTTAGAAAAATTTGAGATAAGCAGATTCGGAGGCTGAGATAACTAAGCGCAGGATATTCGAAACAGTATAAATTTAGCCCTCGAACAGCATGTTAGACGAAGCGATAGCTCGAGAGCCTTTTTGCTTCCCTCCCCGTAATCAGCTGCCGGATTTTAACCCTTTATGCGGCACAGGCTACTGTGGCGGTTTCCCTTTAACCAATATTGTATGTATTATGACACACAGCCCATAGTAGTTTCCCTCTAATCGACGCTATATCACGGACACGCCGCTCTAACGACTCTGTTCTTAATCTCGCATTTTTAGAACGATACGCTCCTGTAATGGCTCCCTTTTTTATCTCGTATTTTTTCGAGCGATAACGTTGTTATAAAAGCTACCATTATTCCGCGTTTTCTTCATTTATCACGGCCCTCTCGCACGATATATCCTACGAACTAATAATATTCGTGGATTAGATCGCACCGTTATTAATTTCGTATAGCGTTTTGCGAAAAATTCTAGACATTACCTTCGTCCGTTATCGCGACACGAGCATAATTATTCTCCGCGTAGCGAATTCCATTGAAAAATATTTCTAAGCGCAATTTCTCCGCGTCAAACCAAACAATAGCGTCTCATTAACCGAACCTCATTACGAACAGCGTCCAGTTATCTTTAATTATACGCTGCTCGTTTATTTTTGTTTATCTTTTTTTCTCTCCCCCTCTCTTCGCGCACGAACGAAACAGGAGGCCAGCGTCGATATTCTCTACTTGGCGCAATCGAAAAACAGTTTACGCCCGATTGGACGGCATAATCGAAGCGCGCGGAGGGTCGAACGCGGGGCCAGAAATTGCCGCCGAAAATTGAAACGCAGGAAATCGGTCAATCGGCCCTATCGATCGACGCGGCACCTGAACCATACTTTCCTAATGAACTCGAATTATTCATTCGCGATCGTGCGAACCAGGCTACGTACGACGAGTGCACGCTCGATGCCCCCCGTTTCGAGGGTAGTAATTTAGTCGTCGCGCAGCGACCGAGCTTTCTGTTCCCGTCGCGGCGATTAAAAAGCACCGATCGAAAGAATTTTCTCGACAGATATCCCAAAAACGTCGAGTATCTCGATGCAAATACGAAAATATAAGATTTCTACTAACAGAAAACGCTGTTACAATGATAACGAACGCGCTCCGTTGCGGTTCCACCCCCGAGTCGTCCGCCATGGAAAGAAATCGAAAGCTTTCGCAGCAAAGGAGGAATAATAAGCGGCGCTTCGAATTCTTTGGGATAGCGGGGGATAAAAATCAATTTTTCACGGTCCTCTTTAACTCGTCGACAGTCGGCTCGCGCGCCCTCGACATTATATTCAGGAACGAGGCGGTCGCGGACAAGCTGATAACGAATTCGCGAAGTACACCGGCGGGGAAAGGTGGGGCGGTCGCATCGCGGTGATTCACCGGCAAATGGAACCTCCAAGGTTTGCAGAAAAAGTTAGATACACTCATTGGGATGCAACGGCGCGGCCGTTGTTTTACTCGAGGCGCGCAGAGGTGGGACAATACTTTGTTCCGGCCGCAAACGGCGGGGGTGGTCCGCGCGCGCGGCACAAATTCTTAAATTACGCGGACAGACGACGAGCACGGGGGGCGAAACGGGATCCGTGAGGGTAAATTTAAATAACGGCAGGTGGCCGTAGCAATTAGCGGCGGGCTGCGCCCAGGAAAACGCCCTTCCGTTGCGAGGAACTGGAACACGCTACGTTTACCTTCGATTCGCCCCGGTGTTATTCGTCGGAGCGATCCCAGCCTCGTGTCGTTCAATTAAAAATGTCTTAAAACCGAGGCTGGTTCCAATTAACGGGGCAGCCGGTGAATAAAGGGCGGCGCGAGGCGAGGGCGTGCGAAATGGTCAGCTGGCTCTGGTTTGCTCTTAAAAATCCGATAGAATAGTGACCGATAGAAATTTCTGGGGCGTTATGAAAATAAGGGCTGTCGATGAGTTAGGAATTGGCCAGCGTTAGTTGAAAGCAATGAAAACGAGGTTTAATTGTTATTATTATTGTTGTCAAGATGGTATCCCTGTGCGGTGGGGATCAGAATACACCCACAGTAACCCCTGCTTGTCGTAAGAGGCGACTAATAGGGGGAAGAAAGGGTTAACGAAGATGTAGGAAAGAGTCGAGTTCTAGTTAAGAGAAAGAACAACGCATGCAAGGATATTGATTGTGGAAAGTGTGCAACCTGAATGCATAGCGTGAGTATGCAAAGAGAAAAGTAGGAGAGAGGGTAGAAAAAATGTAGCATTGCAGAATAAGACGCATTAATGCTTTTTGAAACGTCATCTACTGGTATTAAAAAATCCAGTAGAAAATATGAAACCGTGAACCGCGAGATGGTGATGGCAGTAATCAAGCGTGGTATAGGTTTTCAAGGAAACTGTTTCGAATTTCCTAATTTCGGGCGCAGCGCTGGCGATCTTTGCAGGAAATTCGCTCGAGCGCCTGTGTTTGACAGATAACGAAGCTGGCGTGCCTTTTTCGAGGTTCGCAGTCCAGCTTGTTACTCGCTGGGCGGAAGTTATCGGGGTAACTTCTGGCCGGTGGACGACAAAGTCGAGTTAGTGTGACTGCCACGGTCGGTAGCCAGCGACATGGTCTGTAGCTGAATGTATGCTAATATCATAGCGCACCGTCCTGATGAACTCGAACCGTGAAAACGCTGTGGGCCTCGCGCTGCGACGCGTATTTCTCCGGACACGCGGTGTATTGCTTCCGACAGAACCAGAGGCGATGATTAGACGACGACTGTTGCGGATGATTCGAGCGTTTCCGGCTAGTTATTAGAGCTCGTACTCTTTGCAACGCGGTGGTACCAGGGACGAAATTCCATCGATTCGACGGAATGAGTGCGCGCGATCCAGGCTAGGCAAACTGGGTCATTGGTATGCAGAAACGAAATTTCACTTTCAAATTTCTGTTAAACGAGGAGAAGGCGGTGCCAATACGTTCGACCTAGAAAACTATCGGATAACGTGACAGACGCCCTGGAAAGTAATCCGGAATTCGTCCGTGAAATTTCGCGAGTCCACGAAACGTACGGATACATAATCCATGGATAATCGAAACCGTTCATTCGACCCGTTTTTCCTCTCTCTCTCTCTCTCTCTCTCTCTCTCTCTTTCCTGGAGAATACTTACGTGTTTAATGGTGTTTCCGGCAATTCGCTTGCCAGCCTTCAGCACGGTATATAACGCCCGAGAACAAAGTAATTGCCGCGGAGCACACGTGTTATCTCCGTGGCAGGGTGCGGAAAGAGCAAGAGTCCGTATTTGCCCGGAACACTTAATTAACGCCGGTTGCGACACCTCGGGAGCCGTCACTTATCGATCCATTTTATTGTCCCTTGGTCCCCGAACGGCATCCGAGTTTCTCGGAAAGTGTACCCGTGGATCAGCCGGTGTACAATGGGAGCACGGTGTTTACCGAACGCAGACAGCTATATCAGAGCTGATTAAGAGGCATTCTCGTGGGCAACGGGGAGGGGGAGGTGTCCGGGGTGGTTTCGTGAGCGTCTCGCAGCGACGTCTCCAGAAGACGCGGGTCACACCGGGAACGGTGATAAATTAAGGCAGCATCCTCGCAGCCGCACGTACACGCGCGCACACGCGCGCACACGCGCGCGCGGATCCGTGGGACTGCTCCTTCGCTTTTGAACGGGACCACACCCTCCTCGCGCTGCGGCTGTCTCGCCGCTCCGCGTCGAGCAATTCGCTTCTGGATATGGCGCCACGTGTTACGGGGATGATATACGGGAAATCGAGCGGCAAGTGACTGAAATACCCGCGATCCACCGCGAACGCAGTCGACAGTTTCGAACGGAACCGGCGAAATCTTCGGTAAAACGCGCGATCGTTTCCTCGCAGTTCATTACTGCTTTGTTTGCCACGGTTTATTGTACGGCCAGGGGCCGACGTTTTGCATACCGCGCGGTGAGATTGGACGGGACCGCGATATTTGGGGCGGCCGAAATGCTACCGCGGAATAACGTATTCCGATATTCTGTCGCTGGCTCGTGTGCCTATAAAAATGAAACGTTTAATAAGAATGCGCCAGCTTTATTGGCCATAGCCGGAGAGTATAATTGAATACCTCGGATTTATTCGTTTTAGACGGTCGAGATTGAATAGTTAGCGCGTATCGCGAAGGATACGACGAGTAGAACTAGCTGGAAAGGAAACGAAATAGTAAATGTGTTTGTCGTCCAGATGCTTTATCTTCCAGAGGTGTTCCAAGTTGTCCGTGGAGTATGTAACGATATGTTGGGACACAGCTTCCGGGTATTCGATGTAACGACGGGATAAAGCATTATGCGCGACGTTAGCGGGTAGAACCCGCGCCATATCCTGGCGGTACCAATACGAGCTTCGGTAGCGAAAGCTACTTCGCCAGAAACAAATCGCGTCGCATTAAAATTGCTTTCATTTCCGCGACGCGTTTCGATTTTTCCTTCGAATTTTAAACTCCGTCGAAATGTTCGTACGTTCATTGTTTCCGAGGTAGTTGCGAGCGCGAACCGGAACTACCGAGTTCCACAAATAAACGTGTTAATCCGTGCTTACGTTTAATCTAGGGATTGAGTGTTTTGTGCTTCGGTGAACTGTTCCACCGTGTAATCCTCGCGGAAGAATGTAACCATCGTTCCTTCCTTTTTTCTTCTTTTCCGACGTTCTGCCGTCGAGTTTCAAGTAAATTTAAGTTATAAGCCATATCCGCGAGGAAGAACGTTTGTATTCACCTGTCGGAAGTTCGCGGTTTCCATTTAACCCATTGTTGCTGGACTATTTGCATTAAAGTGTGCCTGGTTCTTAAAATTGTCCTTAAACAGGAAACGCGTGCAGCGCAAACTGTCTGAAAAGCGACGTCCCCCCTGTTTCGCGACGAGTTCTCGTCGGAGTTAATTCGTCAATAATTAACTTGTCGCGAGTTGCACGACTAATCGCGTATTCGATCGCGCCAGTCGCGAGTTTCCTTTGTCACGCGCGAAGGTGCTCGGTTGTCAATGATCACGGAGGAAAATATTTTTTAATTAAGCTCTCGCGCGTCTCGCATCGGTATTCAGGAAAAATTGTCGGTATCCAGAGTGGGAAAGAGAAAAGTCCTGTCGATATTCCCGATATCTCGATGGTATGGCCATCGAGAGGCGACATTCCACGGTCCACTTTCGTCTCGTTCTTGACTTTTCGCTCCGACACGCAACGCTATTAAAAGCTCCCCGATAACGGGAAGTCTCGCAGCAATTGTCATCTTGTCCGCGATTAAATTATCGTCCCTCGAGTTACCTCGAACGCTTGCTGCGAAACCTCCCAATAAAATCCAGGCCAAGTACTTTTATTATCTTTCCGCTTCGAGAAACGAAAACGAGGTTGGAGGTATTTATCAAATCTATCCTGTTCTAACTTCGATAGAACGGATTTTACTGGTCGACTGGTCGAAAAATTCGATCGTTGCGGCAGGGTTTCGCTTCCGACGGTCCAGGTTCTACGTTGCCGTATTTCCATTAAAAGCAGAAACCTCGCGGAACGGTCTGAGGAAAGTTCGTCTCGCTGATCTGCATAGGTCGAAGGCGAGGCACGGTGCAATTGCCAGTGACAAGCGAACGATCCGGATTAACGTTCCATTGGCAACGTTTCAACGGTCTTCGCAGGCTACCGTGTACACGCGTGCCGATTCCACGGAGCGTTCCTCGTGCGCTCGTAAAATGCACAGCATTGGAGTCCAGAACAAGCTCCATCGGCTACGTGTCCTGGTGCTTCGTTTCCACGGATCGCACGTGCCGCGAAACAGTGATTTCCCAGGCGTCGTCGCGATACACGCTTCCCCCCTTGTCGACGATTATCCAATTATGATCGTTTCCGACCGTCTCCTTCATTTTTTCCGCGGCTTCTTTCTCTCTTCGACGAGCCTCAACCCTTTGACCGCCGCTCGCGTACAAGTTTCAAATCGCGCACGCGTTCACGGTGTTCTTAATAAAATGTTTTTCCACCCCGCGATTTTACTACAATTTTTCTGCACCTTCAATGGCCCTCTATAGTACCACAGAGTTTTTCCGATTATTTTCGCGCGCGTTGCAACCAAAATGGCAGAGCAGAGCACCAGTTTGCTCCAGAAATGGCTGCTCCGACTTCAGCGTAAGAATTCCTTTACGCTGAGAAGCTTTGAACGCTCGAATATTTAACTAACGCGCATCATGATTAGTGATAATCATAGATCGGTCGTGTAAAGCCATACTCAGCTGGCGTAATTTAAAGACAGCCGCCAAACGTGAAACATAAAGAGCAATAAACCGATACACGATTCGACGCGTTCCATTTAATCGGTCCAGGTTCGCATCGAATCGCGAACCGTTCTAATTAATCGCAGTCGCGGGCGAGCAATCGGCGCGCGCCGCGGTTGCAAGTGTTCCGTCGTAAAATTTATAATTAATAGTCGGCCGTGTCATCGGCGAGAACCGAGGGCGGAACAGCGGGCAGAGGCGGTCGGCGTACGGATTCGCAATCCGACCAGTGGCAGCTGGCTGGCAAGCGAAAAGTTTCCAATTTAGTCAAATTTTACGCCGTACACTGTCTATCTATTTACTTTTCCATGCGCCAGCTGGTGCGCGGCAGGTATAACGCGGGGGTTTACGTGCCGTTTCCTCCCTCTCGCAGTGCTCGCCGTCCGTAATACGGCCGAGTGTACCAAATTAGAATGGGACGATCGTCCGCGTCGAAACGTTCGAAACTAACCCCTCATTTCCGTAAGCGGATTTTCCGCGCGCGTTCCGCGTGCACCCCGTGTGCACGTCGAGCGTGCGGTGCACGAGGGACGCGTGTAGCCGAGGAACGCTCGCGCACGCGTGCGTTCGAGGGACGTTGAGCGATAGACCGACGCGGGAGATATTCGCTAGCCCCCGGGACGGGGGCCTGTAAAGAGCGGTATTAAACGAGCCTCGGGTATCAGGTGATCCTAACGAGGCGGGCGATTTATTCGCCGATCGAACCGTCAGGTGAATTAGTGCGTCGTAAACTGGCCGAGTACGTTAGCCGCGTTCAATTATTATTCAGGACGTGATTTTGCGGTAAACGGGTCTAATAAGCCGCGCGCGCTGCTGGGTCTCGGAGGAAGAAGGTCGAGATACGGTGCCTATCTCAGCGTCGCCCGGATAGAGACCGCGGGTTTTATTCGGATATAATATCCCGGAACGTCTGAAATATACTCTACGATATAATATTTGCCTCGAGACTCGAGCGTATATTTCACTGTCTGAAATAGGTTCAATTAAATCGAGCTTGCGCCCCTAACCTACAGCCAGGGAGGATACATTTCATTTCCCGTGTAACCAGAGTAAACAGCTGCGCTCCGTGCGGTAATTTATGTGTTAAACGCCGGCTTACCTGGCTGTCGGTTCGTTACCTGTACAGTCCTGAATGAACCGAGGAATCAGTTGATTGGCCAATTAAACGATGCCGCCGAATTAATTGGACAACCATATCGGTGCATCCGGCGTAATTCAGACACCGTGAAATCGCGCGATCCACATCGCTGCGAATCCCCAGGCGGAGTCTTGGAGCCATTCTTCCTGATACCCGTCGATCGAGATCGTTTTTCGCGATTCGAAAGTTACGCGCGCGTCCGCTGAAACGAGTGCGAAGTTCAAAAGCGAAATTCTTGGCGAAGAACGCCTCGCGGCTTCCGCAGGGACGACGGGGGCGGCTCGACCCCCGTTTTCCATTACACCGCAGAGTTCCGCCGCGATCTTTTATTCTGTCACGAGGAATCGACGGCCCCGACGATTGTTTTCTATCGTGTTCACACGGTCGTTCGTGACGAATGCCCGTTCGAGAGCTGCCGCACAAAAGAGACGGCCAGCCACGATGCCGTGCACCTGCCACGGCGAACTTGATTTCCATGGAGGAAATTTCGCGTCACCTCGGCCCTTGGTGCTCGCGCAGCTTGTCCGAAGTGTCAAAGATATCTGGGTGCGGCTGAGGGCGCGGAGGGAAATCGTCAACGCGACAAATCGATGGAAATTTCTGCGCGCCACGGAATACATATTTCCCGCGATCTTCGACCGGGTTCATACATTTATGTAAGCTCACGTTGCTGTCGCGCGTACGACGGACGTTCGCAGGGCTCGACGATTACTTTAACTCGTCGTTAATGTAACGAGGATGCAAGATCGCTGAATTATTTAAATTCGCGAGCGGTTCCGCGATCGAACAATGATAGAATCGCTGGCTCGTTCGTTCGACTGGCGCGCGGTAAAATTCGAGTTTCTCATTCCTTGAATTCCGCGCCTCTCCCATTCGCGTTCGGATAGAACAGATGGTATCGACTCTTTGCAAATGTTTGGTGGATCAAAGTTTAGAATACATCGATGCAAACAACAAATATTGACGCACGCAAATATGTATAGCTGGTGAAACAAATACGACGGGTTCGTACTGTAGGTACACAGTTTATTATTAACAGTGGCTAGTAATGGTTCTTCGCGATACTCTCTAGACAATGACTCTTCGAACCACAGCCTCTGGCTGCCATAAGTAGCTCCGTAAGTAGAGCGTTCCCTTTTAGCGCGTACCCCGACGCAACTTTTTCACACCACTCTATATATAAATACGTACATATGTGGGCTATAAAATCCAACAGCTGTCGCGAGCAGCCACGCTTCCGTTCATAAATATTTCCGTATCCCACTTTCCGTTTCCGCTTAATCTCGCAATTTCATTCTGTGCGCTCTTGACCGTCACTCAACGCCGATTTCCTCGCTCCGTCGGTTCATTCGTCTCGTTTTAATTCGTCCGCGATCGAAACCGTCTACAACGCGCTGTTGCAATAAACAGTTAGCAATAAAAAAAAGCCCAGCCCCCTCTCGTCGTGTCTCGAAGGAACAATTCGCGATTCCGTTTCCCCCATTTCGCATAAACGACTCGACGATATTCAGTCGAATGTCGTTCGCCCGCGAAACATCGAGACGGATGAAGGGCTCGTTGCAAAAACGCGTTGAAGAGGGTATTCGATTAACAGCACTCGGCGTTTACAACGCAACCCCCGCGCTCCACGTACCAGTTTTAATTTACTCGCGAAACTCTGAGCTGCGCGCGACGCGTACCAATTTTTCCGCGCGATCGCGTCCGCGATAAATTAGCAATCGCGCTGGTTTCTTTGGCAGAACGGCGGTAGTCATCCCTTCGAAAAGTGTTTCACGTTTCACAGCTTCGCAGCCGACTCGCCGCGACAGCCGAAGGTGCAAGGGCACGTTGAACGACGCCATGTCGTCGCTCGTAGAGCCTCCGACCGAGGGAATTGATCGATTCGTCGAGCGGAAAAAGGTTGGTCAGGGGTCTCAGTCTCGAAAAAATTGTCGACGCCCGAAGTGGCGAACCGTCTGCGGTGTTGGCGCGATAGGGCACGGGCAGCGGCTCGGAAGGGGCCACTGATTGATGGGGGCTGGGCGGCCGCTGGTGGCAAGGGTGGTGCCCACCCGAAGGGAGTCGAATGCAAAGCGTGAGGAGGCCTCGAGAGACTTTGCGTGTACCGATTCCCGTTTGAGGAGCATTCGTCGCGCAGCATTCTCCTCGATGGAAACTGCCACAGTCTCGACGCGTGCACTCGCTCCGCTGGCTTCCACCCTCCCGTAAGAGGCTCGAGTGGCGG
Source organism: Xylocopa violacea (assembly GCA_963969225.1). NCBI lineage: Eukaryota > Metazoa > Arthropoda > Insecta > Hymenoptera > Apidae > Xylocopa > Xylocopa violacea. The sequence goes on from CAXAJV010000002.1 coordinate 35,688,184, forward strand.
GGGGAAGAAAGTGTCGAGGGTGGCTGGCGCTTCTAATCGGCCGTGAGCTCTCTCGCTACGATACACCATATACCACCCCTGGTCCCTTTCGCTCCGCTCTGCGTCGTCCCGTGGAATATATTCGTAAACGTTGCCCGCGCCCCCTCGAGTGGCGTTTTGAACTTTGTTCGTTTCGAGTGCGTTGTATTCCTTTCGCCATTGAGTCTGTTATTCGACCGGTTACCTCCCGCGCTCGTTTCCGTTTGATCTCGTTTGACGGTTCGGCTGTTGTTCGCGGGTTCCCGTCTTTCATTGTTTGCTTTCAATGCCAAGCTTCGCGGATCGATCCCTTAACCACCCTCGAATCTCTGCGGCCATCTGAAAGGCGTCGTTTCGTTTCGCCAGGGTTTATTGGTTACAGATTGTTTGACTTGCAAACTTATTTGATAACGGGCTGGCATCGTGTCGCCGGTGACATCCTCGATCTGTCGATATCGGTTTTCCTTACATCGAGCGCAAAGTGTAATGACGTAATGAACCTTATCGACTTTCGTGCCGTTTACGACGTCGCTCGTCCTTCCAATTCTCTATTCTCCCGGCAAACGACAGAAGATTTCAATCTTCCGTCGAAAGTTCGCCCGTGAACGAGTTCACGGGTACTCCGATCATTATATTTCGAAGCTCCTTCTTAATTTAATAGTCGCCGTTGCCTGTTTCGACGGGGCGCCTCGACGTTCTTTCGAGAGCCGCTCGAGAGTAGTCCAGGGACGCCTGGCTGAATATCGAGCCGCGAGGCACAATTGTAGATCGTCAATGTTTTCGGCGAGGACGGAGGCGCCCGTTACAACCGGGAGTCCCTTTTGTATCGAGGAAAAGTATAATGGTGAATGCTCGTAAAAGTCAGCTCGGTGAGAGCACTCGTTAGCTTTGTTTCCTACACTTATCGCCGCGCAAAAAGTGTTGCGAGCCAGGCGTTCTCTTTCCAAGCCCCCACGATGACGCAGTTAATCTTGCCACTGGTTTCGTGTTTCTTCTGTTGAAACAATTATTGTTTCAAATTCCAGCCTCGAAATAAAGACACCTCGAGAGGCAGAGCAGTGTCGGTCTGGGTGTTTTGCTGACCCTTCCACTCTGAAACGCTACATTACTTAGCGAACAACTATTACGAGGGGCGATTATGACCGCAATGAATTCGCACGTAGCTGCGAGCGGTCACCAACGGGACGTTTTAATAGTGTTCGCGGATCCTTGGAGAACGCGTTTGCGGGCGTGCACACGCCCCGCGCGCAATCCCTCTTGAATTCATCTTATGCGGGAAACGCCGCGTGAAAGGTGCCTAACCGTATGATGAATTATGCAATTCAGAGATGTCGGGTGTAGCGTTCGCGCAACCTTTGGAACGCATTTTCGGCTTGGGAATGCAAATTTTCGGATTAATTCGCGGAAATCCTCTGATGCGGAATCGTAACGTCTGCATTAAACGTAACACCAATTATATTCGACCTTACGAGGTTCGCCTTGGACGAAAAGAGGCAAGGTTCCGCATCGACCGACCACTGAAACTCGTCTGAAGACTCTTAGCGTCAAGTTTTATCAGATCTCTCAGTGGAAACAAAGTTAAAATGTATTTCATGCAGATTCGAAACTTTTTTTATCTCGTTATACTTATCATCCTCGATATAAGCGGAGGATTACCAACTGCTAACTTTAATACTGAAATCCCTGATTTTTCATAAATACCATTGATCTCGCTGGGCAGCTCGATGCACAATTTTCGTACAACAATCAACCACAATCCCTCGTCTACGCGTAGGTAAAAAAAAAAAAACAAAAACATTTCGATCCACTCAACGAAATGGCGATATTCCCCTAATTTCCGTCTGCGCTTAAAGCGTTCGAATCAAAGCGATGATTTTTCACCGCCGCGAGAGAGGGTTAGACGTTCGCAAGTTCCATTCGTCTTGGTGACATTCACGCGCTCCTCGACGGCGGTTTCGCCCCCTCCGTGAAAGGGCGAGCGACGCGTCCCCGAAAGCTTTCCCAGCTACGTCGCGGTTGTCTTTGTCGCCGACGTGGCCGAAACCTTCTGCCTTACGCGCGCCTCGCTCGTCGACGTCCTCATTGTCGTCGATTCTCCCGGTCTCTCCGTACTTCTGTCCCCGGAGTGCACTCACGCCTACTTAGTAGAACAAAGTTGCCCGTCACACGAAATCCCAGGCTCCCGTTCCGGCCCGTTGCCAGCGGAACGCTGATCTCCACCCATTCCGCATCATGATTGATCGCGGTAGTTTCATCGAACACGTTCCGCTGCGTTCAGCGTTCGCGGTTCCGCCGCCGCTAGCACGTTGCCCCCGAAATGTTTACTTAATACACCTTTTCTGCTCGGCGTTGCTCGAAATTGCGCGCTGGAATTAGGTGTATTTGTCCCACTCTCGGCTCCCATTAGCCGCGCATAAGCCAGTGATTAATATTACGCCGGCATAAATAACTCGTTCGCGTTACCCGGTAATACGCATTAACTCGATTATGCGAAATTGTTTGCCGGCGAAACATATCGTGTGCGTGCGAAAAGGATCGTCCGTGATCGTTCGTTAGGATTTTTCAGTTCTGGAAAAGAAAAACAACGTCGCTTCGTTCATTCGACGCGCAAAGTAGCGGAGAAAAATGGTTGCCGTTGGACGCATTGGGTGGAATAAATGTCCGATTCAAACTCGAGCGCATCGAATGCAGGTTCGCGGCAACGCGACTGGATAATTTTTTCTCCAAGCTGTTAATTCAAAGGGCGCGATAAAAGTGCTACGGTAGCCGAGCATGAACGGTTTCATTAATCAACAACGATGCTTCGCGAACGATAAGAAAGAGAAATCGCCATCGTGAGTCCGGTGGCTTCGTGAACTTGGTAGACTTATCGGAACGAGATAATGGCGGTTCGTGACACGGAGCTGTCTAGGAGGAAGGCAATTTCGTAGTTCCTTCCGCGGTACTTTCCTTGGAGCTGTTTTAGCGTTTGATTGACCATACCATTACCGTGGCAATGTGGCGATTGTTTGCGTTCGTTTTTACCCTCTTCCCTCGTTCTTCTCGTACGTCCGTTACACTGTGTGCGTGGATAATGCTCGCACCCACACTTTGACGCTAGATTTATCATTGACGTAATGGCGTAGAAATTCATAGAAAAAAGTAATCTTGCTAGTCTCTCGAGCGTTGACACTTGGTAGTCGCGATAGTAGTCAGTGGTTGCGTTTGAAATATTGTTTCTTTCCAAGACGAGTGCACGCATGCGTAAGAAAAGTGTCGGTGAACCGGACGTCTGGTTAATTTCAGTCGAACGTTTCCTCGCGAAGCATCCCTCGAGCCCTTGAGACTATTTACGACCTAGTTCCACGTAAGAACCAACTTGCGTGGGAATTTTCCCTCTAAGATCGAACGTCTGCAACTAATAACCACTAAATTACATGTATCGCATTGATGTACAACATGCTCGTGTGCGAGAATCTTATTTCGCACTTCTCGTTTATTGCAGATGAAAAATGCCAGGATAAGATCGTTTGAAGCATCCTGTGCAAAATATGTATGATCGGTTATATGTATAGCAGTGTAAACGTAATCTAAGGTACGACGATAACCTACCCATCGATCATCCAGGATTCCCATCCACTTACCCCGTTTCCATCCAGCACACGGAAGGTATAGATTTGCAGCAAAAACTGGTCGGATCGATTTTCATACCGATACGACCGCGTCTTTCGAGAAACAGTATTTTCCATCGCGAATATCCAGCGTGTGCAGCCTTTCGCGGCCATAAACAGAGACGCCAGGCGTAAAGGGGAGCCTTTGTCGACTCTCGCGTGATTCGTTTTCTGCCAAACAGTCAGTCGTTTTCGAGGCTTTATCGAAAAATCCATTGTGAAACGGAAGGCTTTTCTTTGAGACTGCCGCGTCCTTTGGGACGTTTTGAGGACCGACAAACATTCCTCCGAGGAACGCCCGGCGAAGTGGCGTTAACGACCGCGGTTCGCTCCTCTGACGATTCCACTCGACGCAGGATGTCTGCGTTTCGTCTTTGTTCGGAGCAGAAATTATTTGTAGCAGCGACGAAATCGTAGAAATCTTTTTTTAACATCGACAGAAGTAAATGGAAAACTTAGCAGCAGAAGTGCTGAAAGTACGCTAAACACCAAATTTTGGTCAACGTCAGATCGAACCACGCGTTGCTTTCATCTCAGCAAACGTTTGCTTCGTCGACGCGTTCGATTGTTCGACCGAACGAATTCGTTTTTCCCAACTTTAGCAGCCGTTCGCGATTACGAAGACGATAGCCTCGTTCAGACCGCGCCATTTATGAATTGTTATCAACGATAACGATGTTTTATGACCGCGGAAGGCGGTCTGAATTCGATTGCCAGTCCAACCCGATATCCCGTGACGCCTTGTCAGAACCCGCCATGACGAACCAGATAAACGCACCGCGTCCCTGTTGATCGCCGCACGTTGGCGTTATGTAAAATTTTATGACGTAACTGCCACCGCTCTCTGTCTTCCGTGCGACCATAAATTTCTCCGATGCGCAATACCGCCGATACCAAAACGTATGGGCAACGGAAGGGGTGATTCTAGTTTCGACCGTAGCGCTGGAAACGCAGCAGGAAATCGCACTGGAAAGGAAACCAGTACTATGCGGCTATCTCGCGTATAATGCCGCCATAATGGAATTAAGGGTAGGGTAGTTCGATCGGAATAACGTGTTTCGTTCGTTTCTCATGGCGAGCGATGACAGCCTAAAAATTGTATCCGTAACAACTTGGTAAAAACGCACCCTTCGCGCACCTCCTCGCACACCCCCTCGCGACATTTACATTTCGCATAACTCACAACAGAGGGATTATGACTGGCGCGATCCAGACGCGTAAAAACACGCTCGTAATTTCATTCTTCTATAGTCCGTCCTGTCGACACGCACTCGTGTAACATATCCACTCCCCTCGCGGGGGTTTTTCAGTTTCATCCCCTGCGGGAAGCGCGCGTAGCCTCCCCAGAGGGGAAGACGCCGAAAAAAGAAGGCGTTACCGATGTTTTGCCGGTCGGAGGTATTGACAACCCTTAGTCGGGTTTTAGGGCGGCGCCCGTGGAATCTGGCGCGGTTGATATGCGGGGTTGAGCAGTCACATCAAAAGGACCGAACGCCGCAGCTGGGTGACGCGAGCCTCTTATTGACGGAATGCATGGCAGCTGCATCACCAATTTAGCGTACGAACACGAGGAACCGAACATATTGTATGTCGCGCAGCAAGAAATTCGAAGTTCTACACAGTGGTTGTATTTCTTCTTTTTTTGTGGCTTGTTCCGTCAATGGGTGTCGTTGATTCGTGCAACAGAGGGTAACTTTTTTTGAAAACGCAGGGTGCATTGCGGCAGTAGATCGAGTCGATTAAAGTGCTGTAAAAGATGTGTTAGGATTCGAGTTAGGGGATGAAAAATAGGGAAAGTAAATATGTGTAGAGAATTGAGAGAAACTTAGAGTGGAAGATACTTTTCTCCTCGAAGAATTTTTATTGAGACATTACGTGATCGAAAAAGAATCGAACTGCTCCAAAAACAAAGCACTACAACATGAAACTGATTTTTAAAAATTCTTGTAAAATTGGTGTCCACTAGCTGTTGAGTGAAACTGTTGGCTCCATCAAAGTTTTCATTATTCAGTCATCGAGTCACGAGTTCGAACCGTGGACAAGGAAGATGGACGGGGTCAACGGTTTAAGTATGGCTGCTCCCCCAGCCCGTGCTCCGCAACGCATCGCAGAATCGATCGCCTTAATAGAATAATCTAGAAACCGTTGAAGCTTCGCGGGCAGTATCGAACTCGCGGCACCTGTAAACAGTGGGCTTCCTTCATCGATGACATACGACACGACCAAGAGCAACGGTATCCCGCTTTACACGCGACCGTTATCTACACCCTCTAACCATGCACGGTGACCACGCAGAATACGCTCGGTGTACACAACCCTGGCCAATCTAAACCTTCCCTCGTTTCCTGGTATACAAACTACCGGTACATTGTACTTGGCTGTATGATCTCTGAGATCGAGCACGCCACCGTTACCAGCCATCTTTTTTATGCCTCTACGTCATGAAAGGTCGTAGCTGGCCGCACCCCTTCTCTTTAATGCCCCTAATTAATTGTGGTACGATTGAATAAGGGATGATTTTGCATAATGGAATGCGTCGAGAACGCGAAGAGAATTTTCTTCGTTTGGGGTTTGGCTCTCGAGAAGATTGAATTCGAGAAGTTGGGTTCAGTTTAGCTGGATGATCCTCGACTGAACGCGTGTGTGTACGTGCATGACTAAGCAGGGGTGATTTTGTACGCGTGGATCAGTAGAATGCGTCCTCGCGAATCAGACGTCCATGAAGATCGCGTTAAGTTAGGAGTTGGGCAATAGTAGATAAAAAGTTTTTTCGAACATTATTGCACGCGATTCCATTCTGAAAGAGAAAGTTCTTTGCGTAATATGACAGATTTATCTTTCTGACGTGAAACACGACCGCGGTAGGACTCTCTAAGAATAAGTCGAGACACATGAAACGCAACACGTCCGACATTTTGTTTCCCCGGTTTAAGCCGGGAGGATTTCTTTTCTGATTATCCGTGGCAAACACCATTCTATTTCGTTAGCAGAGACGATTTATCGCGACAAATAAAAGTAAATCGTTTAAACGCGAATGGGGAAGGTCACGTTTGTTTGCGTTTAAAAAGGAAAACGGAGAGAATCTTGCTATGCTTTACTAAAATTATATTCGTCGACTTTTTGCTTGCAACATATCTTTCGACGCGACCAAAGCTTGGACAATTTGGAGCGTAAGAAATTAGGCGAATCCAAAAACCGATCGTCGAACAGATAAGCTCTCCTTCGTGAAAGCGCGAGTGGGGAAGGTCACGTTTGCTTGCGTTTAAAAAGGAAAATGGAGAGAAACTTGCTATGCTTTACTAAAATTATATTCGTCGACTTTCTGCTTGTAACATATCTTTCGACGCGACCAAAGCTTGGACAATTTAGAGCGTAAGAAATTAGGCGAATCCAAAAACCGATGGTCGAACGGATAAGCTCTCCTTCGTGGAAGCGGATCGCGAACTCCCTGCTCGTTCCCTGAATCTTCGCGAGCATCGAATTTCTTGGCGCTCGCAATTTCACGAGCATCGATAACATCTGCGTTAGCCAGAAAACGTCGAAAGTTCGCGGTGCGGCAGCCGTCTAATCGATCCGATGGGAACGACAAGCCAGAGTTTTAAACAACGAAGAAGCTCCCTTCCGGTCGTCCGGGCGGTAAGGGTTGGCGGTGGAAATTAATCGATGCCACGGCGGTTTCACGCTGGTAACCGAGCCGTGACTGAATTTCATTAATGCGTCGAACGATTTCTAGCCAGGCCGCGCAGACCTCCTCCGGGTTCCAGGTCCTCGAAAACGTTTCGTCGGCCCCGTTCAGCCACCCCCGCCCTCGTTCAGTTCTTCCTTCCGCGATATAGCTCCAGCTTCTTCTCGGGGCTGCGCGAGCTCGCTTCTAAGCACCGTCGTGGACGAACTTTCGCGAAATTAACTTCACTCAATTAAGCGCTCGCTTCTCAAATCGAACTTCCGACCCTGTGCTCGGTCTCGCGAGACGCGTTCGCCTGGGGAACGGCTGAAAGGATCGAAAAGAAGGCAAATGAATCCCCGCTTGCCCTCCCGTCCCTGCAGCCCGGTCGCTTCCTTTTTCACGCGAAACGTGATCACCGTGAACGCACGTTTAATTTACTCGCTGGCAGCGATCGCGGAACTTCGCAGGGTAAATCGATCGTCCGCGATCGTTCTTTTGCGTTGGAGATTCTGATCCCTGGCGATGGGGTGGCGGCAGGGAAATTGAAACGAGGCAGATCGACGACGATGGATCGTTAGTGCGTACTTTGGCGATTTCTTTCAGACAATTGAACGCTTCTGGCGGAGCTGGGTCTAAGTGAATATTCGTTGAAATTCGATTGCGACTGCACGCCCCTCGAGTCTTCTTCTGCGCGCCTCTTCGTCGCTTCGTTTTACATTAATTAATGTCTCATTGATACTCGCGCCCTAACGTCCCGCGTGCCCCGACGCTCAGCCGCCAGCCCGTGACAAAGAAGTCGCTGGCGTGTCACATTATCTGCCTCGCTGGTTCTTAGGGGAAAGTCCTCAGGTAGCGAGAGGATGAAAATGTACTCCAGCCGTGCGAGCCAGTTAACGACTCTTGGCAAATATTTACTCGCAATAATTTACGAGACGCTCTGTGAGATGCGTTTTCAGCCCCTAATTGGGGATGGTTCTTCGTCGATTCGCTGAAAGTCGCTCGCTGCGTGTAAAATACTAGATCTTGCGAACGCGATCGCGCAAAGAAAATATTAGCAGCGATGGAAGACGAGTCAGGGAACGTGTTCGCACAGCCACGTGCAAATAACACATTTGGGGGCACTGGTAATGAGCATATCGATCGTAGACGATTGATTAATTCCAGCCACGTACGCGCAACCAACTCTTCTCCCTTGGATCGTTGAATTCTGATGCTCGTTTAACCGAATAATTATTCGGTTAATCGCTATTGTCATCGCTGTTTATCGGTTCGTACGGTACGGTCAAACGACTAGGGGGCCGTCGAAAGTTATTTAACACTAGACGCGGTTTACAGCGCGCATACAATCGGAAGCTCTTGCTGGTCGCTGTTCGAACACATTCGCGCGCCCGTAGTCGGTACACAAGCGCGAAATAACCGGATGACAAGAAAACTAATTGCATCGAAACGTTTCGAACAGAAGACCATTTCGATTGAATTGCATTCCAGGCTAATCAATTCGCTGCGACTCGACATGAAAAATTCAACCATCGATGCGCATCTACGCGCGAGAGGCTCGTCACGGAATCGCGAAAGAGAACGAAGGGGAAAATGGGGAAAAGACGGTCCCATGCTGCATTAACTTCGCTCGACCTGTTACCATGGCGAACGATGATAGGGCCGGTAAATCAGGCAGATTCGAATAAATCACGTATTATTTCGAGCAACCGTAGGTTACGGTGGCTGGTGGGGTGACAGCGGATGGAAGAGATATACAGCTGCGCTGCTAACTCGCCGCAAAACCTGGCCTATGTGTTACATGGTCAGCCACTGACGCGTGTTTCAACGACGAGAGAGATGATCGCGCAAAGCACCCGATCAGATATGGGCTCGCACATGCGTGCACACGGCGGTTTACCATAGCGGTTGCACCGGCCAGGGAGAAAGAGGCAGCAGCCACGGTTGCACCCCTTGATGCGTCCGCTCCTCTGCCAGGCCCCCAAATTCCATGAATTGGTCTACGGTCTATGGGGATTTCGCTATTAGCCATGGTAACGCGTAACGCGTTCACGACCACAGCCACGCCAAGCTTTGCCCAGCATTGATATCAAAGTCTTGGCTCTCTGGTGAGCTGGAACGGCTGGCCAGCAGTTTTCAACCCTCTAGAGCGCCGCGTCGTTTCGAAGATGCAATTATCGTGCGCCCGTGCGCGCCGCTTTCCGCTACTTTATTCGCTTACCACCGTACCGATCGTTTCTGTATAACCGGACGTTTCGAAATTAAGTTTGCCCGGGTATCTCGAATTCGAGTAACCAGCCCCGCGAGCTAATAATTGAAGGAACAAAATTGAACGTACGTTTCGCCGTGCCTCGTGGCGAGTGTTGGGGAGGGTTCCCAGTGGAACAGGGAACAGGTGCTGTTCTCTTTTAAGAATGGATACCCGTGCATTTTTCACGACTAACCTGAACCTATGTGTAGCTCGAAACGGCCGCTCGCGTCTCGCTGACGAACGAGAAGCTTTAAATACGAAACGATTCTACAGCCGCTCGCGTTCCGCCCTCACTTTCTGCGGAAATATCGTTCCGCGGGGTGACGTTCGCGGCAAAGGTCAACCATGAGATCTAGGAAGATCCTAGAAAGGACACGAGCGGATCGAAACACGAGACGCTCGTCGCGAGAGGCCTGATGAGAAAGGGTTGCTCTGTATTCGACCAGAGGAGGCGGCGTGTTTGGATTGCCAGCGTAATAATGTGTGTACACCTGATTTGAAAAATTGCGCGAGAAGGACGTGCATCGGATTCGAATCACGGCAAGAATCGAGTCTACCGCGGGACACGTTCCGCCGTGGACAGGAGAGAGAATCCCTTTAGGAGCGACCTAATTTGTCAAGATCATTCGTATTCGGTGTAGAGCCCGGCTTGGCGGCTGTCCCAACCCGTGATAACCAGGACGGAAAGAGAGGGAAAAAAAAGGAGAGGATGGAAGGGGTGGAGACCCATGGAGAAGACGCTCTTATAAAACGTCGTGAAAAGCCGGGATGGTGAAAAGAGGAAGCATGTTGGTTACGAGGTCTCTCCTATGGAGCCCTGGCATCGCTCGCTGGCATCGTCTCGGCTACTTTGTATGCCACGAGGAAAATCCCTTCTTGCGACACTGACGTGTTCATTTCTCGGCAGTCTGTTTGGGCAATTACAGGCGACCCGGCTGCCTTTTTAAAGCTTTTTCGACGCGAGCCCTCCGCTCGCTCCCTGGAAAGTGCTGAGGTCTTGAATTATCGTAGACTCCCATGTGCCTCGTCAAACCTCCAGATTTCTTGCTCGAGATTCTTTAGTTTTATCGATCAACGCTTCTCGATGGCGATTCGACGGATTCAATGGCGTAGATGCTCTCTGTTCTTGAATTACACCTGTTCTCCGAGTCATAACGTAAACATCCCTTAAAGTGCCGAGGTCATGAATTATCGAAGCTCCAGATTTCTTTCTCGAACTTCTTTATTTTTATCGATCATTGCTACTCGATGGCGATTCGACGGATTCAATGGCGTAGATGCTCTCTGTTCTTGAATTACACCTGTTCTCCGAGTCATAACGTAAACATCCCTTAAAGTGCCGAGGTCATGAATTATCGAAGCTCCAGATTTCTTTCTCGAGCTTCTTTATTTTTACGATCATCGCTACTCGATGGCGATTCGATCCGTTTTATGACAGAGGCGTAAATGCTCCCCATTCTTCGTTCAATTACACGTGTTCTCCGATTTATAACGTAAACATCCCTTGTCTGATATATCCCTCGCGTTACCTCGGTTCCATTTGTTCCCGCAGTTTGCCACGCGGGAACGTTGCGGTGCGTTTCCCGTTACAATACGTTACGACTTTTCAACAATGTTCCGGTTAATTGGTGCCTGTCTGTCTCGTCCTAAATATAATTTATCCACCGCGTCACGATAACATTATCAAATTGTAGGACAAGGAAGGCACGCTCGCGTGCTCGTTCCTGCGCGTGAGAAATGGATAAAGGCGAATATTTATAGTTCGAGTTCTCGGTATGGTACGGGGAGCGTTATATCAGATGCGTGGATGGTACCTTATGCCGAGTTCTCACGTTATCGCGTGGCACACGATCGAGTCACTTCGGCTAGCTTAATACAGCTTTCGCTGATGCGTTTTCTTCGATCGGTTTGTTTTTCGACGACCACTTTTTCAAGGACCATTAGCCGAAGAAAAAATAATATCGGTCCGCGAGTACAACTTCGAAGTGTCACTGAAAATTTCGATTAAAGGCTACACGTTGGAGAGGCGCATTTATCGAGTCGCATGAACATTCTTTCGCAAACCGGCCATTTCGAACATTAATGGAAAAATTGTGTTCGAACGCAACCAATGTCTTTTTGTTCGCAAGTTTTTTCGCCCATCGAACGGAGTCGCGGCACTTTAGGTGGTCGGATTAAATGGAATAATCTGTACACGCAGAAATTTTCCCAATGTGCACGCGCAGCCTCATATTTATACGTATAATTCCGTTCTGGAATGGCGCGCGGTCGTGAACCGGAAACACGTACAGTGTGCTGTAAAATGGACGCGAATTTCGTCGCTCGAATAAATCTCGCGAACAATATCCGCTCATCGTAACGATATATGCGTCTCGATCGAGCCAAGCTTTCTCGAGGATCGTACGAATCAATGAAATAACTAACACGATGTTTGGAATAATATCTTTCGCAAATATCTATCGCATAATGCAATCGTTGATTTCCATTTTCCATCGTTTCACGAAAAGACCACTTCGCAGACTCTCTACGCGTATTTATTATTTCTAAAATAGATCGTTCTTCTGCACAATTTGATGGCAAATATTTTCTGTCGATATAGCACATCAATTTTGAGAATAGACCGCTGGCTGGCGTGGAACAAGCGCGAGTCAAAGCGACTGTGTGGCGAACATAATTATAATTAAGTAAACGTGCACAACTGTGGACTAACGAACGAGAGTAAGGACAAACCGTGTACAATGGCGGACCTCTAGTTGTTTGCAAGTTCAAGTGGACGTGCCTTCCGCGCAGTTAGTTAGAAAAGTATGCAGGCAATTAGAATTATGCATATGTCTGCGGCCCCGTTTGTCTTCGCCCCTTTACCCGGCACGTTTGCAGCGTCGCGGCGACACGAAAAATTTCTGTATACATTACGGTCTCTTTTAAGGATTCCTTCTTACATTTGTCTTTCCGTTTTACGTAACTCAAGCCATATTTCGCAGCCCTTCTGTGGCTTCCATATGAATTCTTCGTCGATTGATGTACGCTTTCGGTTAATTCCCTTACGCAATTCTTAATCAATTTTAGTTTCGATTCCATTTTCTATCGTAACATCTCTTTCTGCGTCATCTCATTCATAATACGTTGAACGTATTCAAAAATATTCTGGCGCTTGGCGTTGCAAGAAACGAACGTGTTTAAATTATTTTAGAGTTCGCGGAAAGCTTGTTCAACTTTTCCTTCAGAGATTTATCGCAGAGACGCGGAAACGTCTCAATACTTTGACAAATAATTGGTCGTCGCGCATGCCGACGCGACGGCGATACACCAAGCACCGAACTGGGTTACACGGACTTTGTAAATCAGAATTTCGAGCGGACTCGCGAACAGATCAGTCACGTCCTTCTCGAAGGAAAACTTTTCAGTAATTCAATTTGCCACCGGGGAATTTCTGTCCTGTCTGGCCGTAGCCGGAGCCGTTCGTGTCCCCGTCGCCTCCTTTTTTCGCTGCTTAGTCTCTTCGTTCGTGTCTCTGGTACGTGATTGCGCCATAAAGCTTCGCCCGCGCCGGCGTAAAAGAATTTACGAAGGAGTTCGCACGGGCGTGACACCACGTTCACGAGGCGCACGCCACTCAACGGGGACCTTAAAAACATTGCCAGCCAATGCTAACCGTTTCTTCGAACGCCTCACGTAGGACACCACCGCTGAGGCTACGTTGCGAACTTCCTCGCGACGCTTTATTGCTCCACCGCTTGTACCTCGAGTCCCTCGAACGAATTTAAAATCGGATCAACGCAAACGGTAATTAGCAGTTGACTCTCGTGCACTGGTTGTTGGCGTCAGTTCGAGGCTGAATACGTTACGTTTCTCCCTAAAATCCGGTCCACTTGTCCGCACTCTTACCCCCAATTTTGCATCTACAAATATCATTTTATTCCATCTTGACTCGCTCAGTTCTATCTTCCAAAATGTATCGTCGCTCTGAATTTCGTTTCGATTCTCGCGTTCCTTCTCGAAGCCAGCCTGGCGCGGGTCACAGAGTGCCATTTGAACCACAATAGCGTGGAAAAGGAAAATAATTGAACGAGGCAAACAAGCCCGGCTGCCACGGACGCGCTCCACACGTCTGCGTCGCAGAGGAAGTCGCAATTGTCTCCGCGATCCATACGGCACACGGAACTCCGTTCTGCAGATCTGTTTGTCTCGCTTGGCCTATCTGTTTTTCACCATCATCGCAGCTCTCTTTCGCGCACCCTAACCGCTCGGGTCTAGCGGCTCTCCCCTTCTTTCTCCGGCACGGACAACCCCATCTCGCTCACGATCCGCTCGCCGCTGCCAGAGGCTGCGCCAGCTAATTTCGGCAATCAGCACCATTGTGCGGTGCTCGATGTCACTTAAATCTAAGCGATTCGTGCCACCCTCGCCCCCGCCAACCCTTCGCCTTCAGCCTCCTCCTCTCGCGCTCGTCTCTTTGCATTGTCATCCGCCGCGCCACCCACTTCCCAGCCACTTTTCTCTTTGCCAGCTCGATTCGTTCGCTCGTCCGTTCCTAGCCGTGGCTCCGCGCCCTCTCATCGATTCCCAATTACGCCGCGACTACCCCGTCAACCAGACCGTGCACGAATCGTGAAATATGGTTGCAAACTTATGCGACCGTCCGCGTCACGAAAATGCTCCCCGACGAATTACGCTGCGCACTGTTTACGAACGTCTCCGACGCGTCTCGTTAGGGTGGTCCAGCTGAAGATGTTTCTTCATTCACTGTTCCATCGATATGGCTGAAGTGATTCGTGTTTTTGCAGCACGTTAAAACAGAATTCTTCGTGGACACTTGGTGTTTGCCGTTCGAAAATGGCTAGCTTCAGGCTCGCAGTCGCTCGCTCCTTTTGCGCCCACCGAGTCGTCTCGCAAAAAATTGAATAAATTAAACCGAATTAACTCGAACCGACTGTGTAAACTTTCCAAGCAACAGGAGAGGAGTCCTTCGGTTGTCTGTCGTCTCAGAAACTGGTTTCACGATTTGCTCTTACCTTCGCCGCTTTGGTCGAGTTCATCTCGCGTTGCTCCAAAATTCTATCACCTCCGCGCTATTATTTATTCGTCTATATTTCTCTTCCTGCAATTCTTGAGCTAATCGTCTAATATTCTTCTCTATTTTTTTTTTTCTTTTTTTTGACACGGTTCGTTTAAATACTCTGACCAGCAGTCCCAAGAGCTTCGCGCGTTACACGGCCAACTACCTGTACAAATTCGAGTGCGTAATTGTCACGGTAGGTTAACCCTCGCCCTGTTACATTTCACTCGAAGCGGTAGCAGGCACGCGCGAGCAAACGCCACTTTATAATACGTTTAATCGGTTGCAATTTTAATCGCACGCAGGACCGCGTTTAACCGCGACGCGGTTATCGCTTAGCGCAGACGCGACGCGTCAAAATATGCAGAATAACCATTGTGTCCGCACCCTAAACATTTTATCTGGTTTAACGAGCGCATACCAACCGGCTGGAATTTAATGATAAGATAAACGGCGGGAAATTAGCATTTCGAATATTCTGCCGAATGATAACGCATGCGAAAATGGACAGATTCGTGTTCCGCGTGCCATTGCTGTCTTGTCGCGAGATTCTTTTCCCGAATCAAATTCAAGCTTAACAATACTAGGTGTAGGGATTTTTTGGTGGTACTATTTGTAAGGAATTTTGATCGATTAGAATTGTTTTAAATCTTTTGTCGTATTAAAAGTGGAAGACATCTCAGCTTGACATTGCGTGCGACTAGTGGAGCACGAATTTAAACGTCACGAATTTTTCATTTTCGTCGTTCAGAATTGTATCTACAACATTATTAATTGCTCAAATGATCGACGAGATATCTATGGAAATACTAGCGATTAATTGGATCAGCGGAAAATATACATCAATATTAGCGTGCCTTTTAACGTCTCGATGAACGTAGCTGTAATCCTTGCAAAACCCAAAGGATTTAGCAATCGTTATCACGCGTTCCAGAGTTATCCATTGCTCGCTTTGATTAACTTCTGCTCTCGTGCGTCGATCAAAGACAAACTTTTTTATATTTCCACCTGCATCGGGTAACTTGGCGCAATTTTTGTTGGCATTCTCATCGCTGTTTGCAAAGGTTCCTCATGGCCAGTGTGATAATTCAGAGTCATCGCTGGCACGTGTGCCGCAGTTCGCAGCTGTCGTTCGTGTAAAAAAAAAAAGAGCCACGTACCCGGTGAAAATATTCTGGGGTCCTAGCCGGACGTGGCGGGTTTATTCGCAGACTTTCGCCGCGACGTGGACGAGCACCAAGCCCAAAGGCTCCATTGAATGCATTTTCGACGACCTCGAGATGTCACGCGAGGACATAGGTTGGCAATTTTCAAGCCGCCTTGGAAACGTCCCGAGGTGCAACCTGATGCAGACGTTTGGATTTTTTATGACGTTCCATCGGAAGTACAGCGACGATGATGGGTTTCGATGCTTGGATCGCGAGAATAATGGCCGCTTAAAGAATAATTCGTAGCATCGCTCAAGTTGTACCGCGCAATTTGATTAAATCGTATCTCTGTTTCAACTTCTCTCTTCTTTCCCCATTGCTCCGAGGAAAATGCGCTGTCTTTAATCAACGGAGGTCCATAAATTCATAATATTCATTCAAATTGGCTCAGGTGCGGGTGCATTCCCGTGAGTACAACCTAATGCTTGATGCCATAAGGCATATAATATTTTCTCATATTTTACGCTCGTTTCTGTGCGAGCACAGCTTCGTGGCGCGTTCGAAAGCATTTTGTAGAATTTTTAAAACGTTCAATATGGCGTTCCCCTTTTTCTTTCTCATTTCGCGTCAGTTAAACGGATCGAAATTTGTATACCAAGACTATCGTTCCAAATTTCAGTTATCGCGGTCCGTTCTTTCGCGTGGCAAACGTTTCGCACGCGAAATCTGGCCAGATTTCAGCGGAGCGCGATACGATAGGGGAAATAACGTTAGTCAAACACAACGAAATCAGATTAATGGACGCCGATGTAATTCTTGCGTCCACAGACGAGCTTAATGAAATTCTGCCGCGGAAAGGGTAAATGAAATTTACTTCTGGCCACGGCAGTGTCAGGTGAAAATGAGACCACCGTCGGCCAGCAACATTAAAACGTATGGGGGATCATAGCCGCGCCATTCCAGAGCCTTAATTACTTCAAATTCTTAATACGGATCTCCTTAATAACTGGACGAACAGCGCGGTAACGCAGAGAGATTTATTCGTGGGTAATTTCGAAAATTTAGTCGAAACGATTAACTCTCCATCCGTTGAATCCTCCTTTATGAGACAAGGACCATTTCTACACCCACTGTTTCTATTTGTATCCAAATAATTCTTAAACTTCTACGATTTATTAATTAATTTCATACGTGACCACGAACGTATCCTGAAATTGATCGAAGATTACAGCGCGCAATTTTCGCGGGAGAACGTTTGACAGAGTCAAATCTCACCTCATAGGGCTGGCAATTCGACTCGGGATGGGAGCAAGTAGAAACTAGTTAAACTTTCAAACAACCCCCATAGGAACCTCGATGGATCACCATTAACAAGCTGGACCGTAGGGACGTAGTTCGACACTTCAGCGTCCCTGAGACCTGCGGAACGTTCCGTGGCATTCGCGCGCTACTAAACACCCCTTAGCACTTTGCTTATGAAGAAATTCAATGCGTCGAAACGCAGACGGAAAACTCGAGTCGCGTCGACTTAATTGGACGACTGTTCGCTTCTAGCCAACCAATTGCACAGGCTCGATTGATATTCATTTTGTATTCTCGTAACTTTTTTAGAACACGCCAAGTTTCGATGACACACGACGAGCAGTATCGTTGCAAGACAGAGTGGAGTTTCTTGCACGCGATGGAAAAAAAGTAGCCATCGCTCCTAAGCGAGCCACTTTGTACGATACAAGGTATTAGACGGCCAACCCCGCGTCATTCGTAACTTTTTCCCCGGTTGATCCATCTTCCTGATCGAGTGTCTTGGATTACTAATCTTTCCCCGCAACCTGTTTTACCTCGCAGCAACGCACACAGCCGTGGAACAAAGTGTAACGCGAACGGCGGGGAGTTTGCCTCGAGTATTACTTGACTTTTAAGGGGATGAAATATCGATCTTCGGTTCAGCACTTTCATTAAACCAGCGACACGTACGCGTGACACCTGTCGGGAAGTTGAGAGTTACAGTTTCATTTTTACAAGCAATCAATTTCATATAGCCACGTTTATTATTAATCGCGACAACCGCGCGGTCGTTCGAATGGAAATCACTTCCCCTTAGCGTAACTGCTGGACGCTTTGTCGTCGATGGTGCCGCCATATCATGGAATTCGAAATGTTAATTGTTACAGTGTACAATTAACAGTCTACTTTATATTAGTTTTCGTTAACACGGTCAATAGCCAATTCGAAGCAATTTGAAGTACAAATTTAGCCGTAGGAATAATAATAAATAATGAGCTGCTAATTCGCTAGAATTTTCGTTTTTCCTTATTGATATACTCATGTTTTTAAGTATAGTTAATAACCTCGCTCGTCAAATGTTTGAATATCATATTCCACTGTTATGATCGAGGTGCTCCTTAAGTTTATTATCCGCTACGGTTAGTTCGAGACACACGATATTCCCACGTGCATCACACGGGGGTGAATTTTGTTCCCGCGAGCTATCGCTAGTCAAAAAAGGACGTTCCACCTCGAAGCTTTGCTCGACAAATAAAATTTAAGAAAACACAGTTCCTATTAAAATTTTAAATCAACGAATCCGCGCGTGTTATCTTTTAGTATACGCTCTATGAAAACTATTATAAATATATGCTCGAAGAAAACAGAGCAGATTCTCATAATTTTTCTAAAACAACACATCTAAACTATGTCAAATATCGTTTACCATTGAATACATTTTATATTTCGTTCTCAACTATTGCGTTATCCACACTTACCCCTTTGCGCTTTGCTCCTTTCTGGACTTTGCCAACAGGAGCTAGAAATATCACTAAAATAGCAATATTCTAGCAGTATTTATCAACAGTTTCTATCACTAACGTCTTCCAGCAATAGAGAAATATACATTTCTCAAAAAGCTGCGCTGAAATAAATTTAATCGCTATCCAATTCTGATGTCCTCTCAGAGGGGATGATCCAAGCGCAAAGGGTTAACCATTCGTTCGCCATTAACACATAAAACGAACATATTCCAAAGACTTTCTTCACGTCGAACATCTAATTCGCCACACGTCTGAACATCAATAATCATCGTAACCAAAATTTTTTACGGAGAAAACGCGAGAGCGCCTCGCAGACTTC
Source organism: Xylocopa violacea (assembly GCA_963969225.1). Taxonomy (NCBI): domain Eukaryota; kingdom Metazoa; phylum Arthropoda; class Insecta; order Hymenoptera; family Apidae; genus Xylocopa; species Xylocopa violacea. The sequence goes on from CAXAJV010000002.1 coordinate 35,707,097, forward strand.
TCCTGCTGCCATCGCGTCCATCAGCTGAGTATCCACGGACCGTTTACGCGTAAATCTGTCAAGCAGTCCCCGCGGCGCGCATCAAGCGCATACGCGTACATCGTAGCCTTAAACTTGTCCTCTATTCATAGTCGCGTCAGGCCCCACCCACGCAGCAATAACGCGCGCGATGAATGCACATCCGCAGCCGGGTGCAACGTATGCACCCGACGTGGAAAGGCGAGCAGCCACGCGCGCTCCACGCTCCGTGCACCGTCGCGGATGAAGTTACATACGCGCTCGTTCGATTGACCCATTGACAGCTGCCCATTGCAGCTTAGAGCACGCCAAGTGTCCGAATTCTTGGCGTCCCGCGGCGTTTCGTTCGTTCGCGCGGAAGCTGCGACAAGCGTCCGGCGCCGGCTGCGAAAACAGGAAACCGTCGAAGAGCGAAAAGCGTACGCAACGCGCGTTTTCCCTGGACTCTCCTCCGGCTGTTGCGGTCTGGCGTAAAATTATTAATCGCGAAACACTTCGCCCGCAGACGCGCATATTCATACCCAGGGAGTTGCTCGCCGGAAGCAGCTCTCGCGGTGGCGCATTGAAATTTTCCCGGTGGTTCGAGTTTTTTGTTGCCAGAAGTATACACGGTGTTCTGAGCCCGTTTGCATAAGTTGATTCGGTTTTTTCCCGCCGGCTGCGGTAATGGGCGTTACCTAACTGAATAATAAAGTCTCGTATCGTGTCTGCGAACGGGAGCGCGAGATCGAAGTCGACGAAATGCTCGTCGCCTCCTTTCGAATTCCTTTTAAACGCGTAGCGCACCCCCTCGTCCACTCTCCGCCGTACGCGCCATTAGATTCGTTCGATTAAATGACTTGCCTTCCGAGGGAGGATCGCGTTATTGCCCGAGGTATGCTCCTTTCTGGCGGGCGTAATTAAACGGCGTACCAAAACGTTCGCGGTAGGGCGTCGACGTCGGCGTCGGTCGTTCCTGTGTACGGGAGTATTTAGCTGCGGCGCAACGTCGTCCTGCCTGTACGTGGTTAGCATGTGCACAGGCCAGCCTATTAATATGCTCGACATAACGCGAACGGCTCTGTAAACTCCTGCCAAAGAAGGAAATTGAATGCGCAACCGGGTTGGGGCGAGACGCATCCTCCGGAGCGGTACACCCTCTCTCGCGTCTCGAAATCCCGCTGGGATTTTCTGGAAACCACCCTGCGCGATCGCTGCTGTTTGTTAAGCGAGTTGTAATCGAGCACCGTTTCAAGACGCCTCTAACGAGGAATTATCGAGGAAACGACGCCATTGTTGGGTGGCCAGGTATCGGAGGATGGAGACAGGCAGCGATGTCGTCGTTGTTGTTGTTAAAATACGATTATCGGACACGATTTAGTGGTTTCGTTAGTTATACGGGCATTGTTATTTAATCTAGCGAGTATTTTTGAACAATTGAAAGATGATGCGTGGATCTAGCTCGCTGGTTAAGCTAAAGCTCTATCGCTATGTTCCTCTCGCAGCTTCATTGTACGATGAGCAAGGATAATTCTATATACTCGAGAACTTTTCCACCCTAGTAATCCTAGGTAGAGGTTCTTTCATTGATCCTGTGTTCCTATAATTTCTTCAGTGGCTCTGGTTTGAGGAATAAAAATTTAATTTGAAGATGGACACGAAATTTAATCAAATTAAATTTATATATTGTTTAATATATTCATATTGAATGCATCACGTTTAATTTCTCTGTTTCAGGTAAGATATTAGTCGCGTACGCAACAAGATGCCCTCGTATTGCCATCTGTCAGGTGAGTTCGATGTATTGTCGCGAACGAGAACATTCTGTCGGAAGATTCCAACTATTTTTGAAACGTTCCCTCGTACACTTAACGAAATTCCTGGCGAAGTCGCGTTCAAGTAGCTTACACGAAAATTTGATACGGCAACTGCTCTTTCCCTTTCTTCGGCGAAGTGCTAAACTGCTTCGCGCGCACCAAATCCTATAAATTTCCTCCGCGTGGGTGTTACTTGCGGCTTCGTGTTTCGCGCAAACCGGTTTTCTGTTTCGGGAGGTATTCGAGTTCGAGTTGTTCGCGATCCCAGCCGAGAGAAAGGCGGAGGAAGGGTCCGGGTCGTGCTTGTGAAATTTGCATGCCTCCCGTGGCACTTTTGCCAAAAGAATTCGAGATCAGCTGTGCGTCTGCGACACAGATTTCGCAGCGTCCTCTCCGCGCGCGGTTATAAATATTAACGCCGATCCCCCAGTTTTCATACAGAGAACGTACGTCGCAGGGAGGAGAATTATTTTTGAAAATTTAATATCCCCCGAACGAACCTGAAAGCACTCTGCGATGCACATACGACGTATGCGATCCTTTTCGTTAATCGTCGCAATGGTAGTCGCTTGTTGGTCGTAAAACATCGCGAGGACGCGTCGCTTTCAATCGTTCGTACAAATTCACCTGTTAGGCTCTTCTTATTCCGCTTGTTCCTCGCTCTCGACCATCGTTGCATCGTCTATGCGTTGTTAATTGCACGGCAGTTCGCGATACGCGAGGCTCTGGGTAGCTTCTGGACTCGTAGACAAGTCGGGTCCCGACGAGGCAGATCGCAGAAACAAGGCGGCGGTTTGAAATTCGCGACGAGAACGGCACGTACGTTGTAACGTTTGCAGGATATCAACAGTGGTATCGGAATACCTGGCGCACCAAAAGCTACACAAGGGGGCTGTAAACGATCCGCGGTGAGCGTTGCTGGTAGATGGAACTGATTGCTTCTCCCTTGCCAGGTGCGGGGGTGGAACACGCGCGCGCGTTCACGAAATGGAAGCGTGTAACGCGACAGAGAAGCTATCCCAAGCTGTCCATCTTCTAAACAGTTTTGCACCCGTGAATTAGGTTCGCCCCCGATCTATCGCGCCTGTTTGCCAAGCGAAAACTATACTTCGAGGGCTGTTGAAGCTCTCGATGGCCCGAAGGCCCGCTATGGTTTCGATTTGTGGCCACGTTTGCGGCTATAAAACGCACGGAAAAACGTATCTCCGAGTGAGTTTGCACGTCCGTTCGCGTTCTCTTGCGAACGTAACAGACATTCGATGATACTTTGCGAGCGAACGGTTCAACCATGAATCCACCGCGATTCGTGTGCGCATAGTTTTAAATTTGATATCGACATAGGCGTTTCGACGAACAGAAATGTTTCCTCTTCCTTTTTCGTACGATTTTTCGTTCGTAGAATGTCAGTCGAAAAGAATAGGTCGGTGGAAGTTGTCCGCGTAATTTAATTAAAGGATACAATCGGACGTAACAAATAGGTGAAGACCCAGTGATCAATATTTCACCGCGTTTAATAGATTTAGAGGAATGAATGTTTGACGCTTTACGTGACCCACTTGCCACACCACCGATTGAGATTTATTCGTGTAGCCTCTGATACCTACGTGCCTCAATAAAAATCGAGGAGAAATAAATTTAATCGACCAACAAGCTTTACGACCGCCCTTATTCTTGCGCGCGTTCGTTTTAGACAGCGCGTCCGAGCGCGCAACAACGTGCGAACGCTTTAAATAAAGTTTATGAAAATAAAAAAGAAATTTGCTCACGCTCCGTACGACTCTCGAAATGCTCGCTATCGATCAGACGAATCTTTTACGTCAAGCGTACGATCTTCTTGGCGAATGTGAACCTATATAACTCTGTTTGTACACCCCCTAACCTGGCAAAGGGGTTCGATATTACCGAAGCAGAAAATGTGACAACGTAGCTCGTCTGAAAATTGTTTCTCGTTATTACAGGAAGAGGCGGAATGATATTTGTACGCTTCACCTCTTACGATAATGTGTTATTGCCTCGGTTCTGAAAGTACTCGTTCGTTATTGAAATTGGAATTTGATACGCGGTTCGAAGACGCGACTCTTTTCTGCCCTCGTGCGTGCAACTATGTAGAATCGTTCTCAGCAACGAAAACATTATTAATTAATGAAATTCGCGGGAAATTTTACCTCGCCTCCGTCTTCCGCCATTATCCCAGACACGGACGTTACCGGTTCACGCAGTTGTTCGTCGTTCCCCTTTACCCTTTTGATCTTTTGTCGCCGCGCCCGCTTTATCGCGAATTTCCTAAAACGCGTTTGAAAAGCAAACAAAGCGTTCGTCGTTCGCTTTGTCGTTATTTCCGCCCGCGCACAGCCATTCACTTTGCAAGACAAATTCATCAAAGTCAAGGGAAGAATTTCCCTCCTTTCCACCCCCGCGGCAGCCCCCCTGGTTCCCTCGTTCCGGTGGCGTTGTTTTTCCTAGCCTCGAAGACAGCCTTTAACTTAATAAACTCCCGTGCCTTTCTCAAGGCGGTTTCAACTTCAACTGCCTCGGTTAAACGGCATGAAACTTTTGTCGCCGTGACGAGCATTGACTTTACGACTCACCGGAGATTGCAGGTGTAGCTGTCTCTTGTACGGTGCTCTCGTATTGTTAATAACGTTTTTATTCAGAAATTAGGAAGGAGAAATGTCGCGCGTTATGGACGAGCGATTAATAAATCTATCTTTTATTGCAGCAGTTCTTGTTATCACGCGGTATATCACGTCTGACAATCATAATCTGAGTCTTTACCAAATACGAATTCAAAGTCGTGAGCTCCACTATGAATCTCAGCCTCTTGTAGTTCAAAAGACTGCAGGTGTCCTTATCTCCGCTTTCAACACCTCCAAATCGATCGATCATCCCCTAAATTTAATAACCAAACAACGAGAGCGACAATCCGTTCCACGGCGATGAAACTCGAGAAAATTCCATCGGGCCATATTACGAGCGTGCAAACAAGATTGTCATTACTCATAAATTCCGACACTGAGCGGTTCGCAACCGGCGGGACTATAAATCCCGCAATGGCGTACGTGCAGCACGTGAAGCTGCCGCATAGGAAGAAACGTAATGTACGACGCTGATGGGGGAATTCGTGGGGCGAGATGAACGAAACAACGAGAGGAGGGAAGATAACGATGCTTCTTTGAAGAATGGTATCTATCTCTAGGTTGGTTTCTTTTTTTTTACGCGAGGAACGAAGGCGTATGAAAAAGCGAACGACAGATGGGGGATCGTCGGAACGGTGCCCAGGGACCGCGGCTGGCAAAAGAAGGGGTTGTAAATAATGTCGCTTATACGTTTTCTTCTGCTGGTTATTATAGGTCTCGTTCTCCCCGCGGTTTTGAATTATGCGCTGCAAACCGTGCTGTATCACTTTGTAGACTTCCGTTGATCGCCGCAAAGCCTCTTTTGTGCTGGCCGCGTTCTCGAAAAAGAGCAATGGCGGCGGGGGCCGGGCGAAATCGATTTCAGTCGCACGAAACACCGCGGTGGCTGCGTTTCTCGCAATTTTTCTTCCCCCAGGAAGCATTAAGGAAATGGTTACGATCTGTAATGTACACGGTGTTTCACGCGACTGGATCATGGAACCGCGGTTACGTTCGAGATTATTGGAACACTTGTTTGATTCCGCGCTCGCAGTTTCGTAAACTATTAAACGTCTGATCGATAACCGAGCGAATATCTCTCGCATTATAGAATCCATTTCAAATGGACGCTGCACGGGCTTAACCGAAGTTTGAGCGAGGCTCTATCTCGCCAAATCTCGCGAAGTGCGGGTTGCAGAGATTGGATTACGTGTACTTTGTTTCCTAGTCCACTGTGGGAAACGGACGAAACTTGTACGCTGCGAATCACGTTTATCGAATGTCTTTCAGAGATTCTGCATCGCGTTCTAAACATTTTTTCGTTCGAACACCGTTGTACTTTCGACCGTTTTACGGATCCAGTCGCACAGTTTCTCAAACTTGACGCTCGTTGGAACGGTAGGTTCGAAATAAATTAGTTCTCTCTAGTGAAATATTATTCTGTCTTTTAATCGTGGCCAGACTAACAAGATGTCTGGTTGATAAATGGCCTCGAGTCATAGGATGAATCGTTTAGGGCGAAACGAAGGTTTCGCACGGTCTCGATGACTCGTGCTTCTCGTTGTATCCGTTCTTCCTCCGTTCCAATAGAGACATTCGTGTCTCTCGCTATAATTACGATCTTAATCGCATAATCTGGTATTTAAGTCGTTGCGTGTAAAATCGCGAGAAATAATTTCAATTTTTTGAGTATAAAAATTGTATATAAAAATAATAGTCGGGATTCTTATCATTATTCCGTGCAAGATTGTAGCACGAAATAGTTCTCTCTAAATTATCGACATCGTGCGCCGTGCTTCATTTCTCAAGAGTAATTTAAAATTGCGACATAATGCGGAGAAGTTGATCTCCGAGGAGCAGCAACTTTTCCATTGAATTCGTTCTCTAACGATTCCCATAAGATTCAAAGCTGAACTCGCAGGATGCTGTGCCCCAGCCAAGAACAAACTCGGATCTTAGCGAACTTTCCAGGAGCAACGGATTAGACTCGCGTAGGAAATCGATCGACAAACGATGATCAGCGAACACCGTCCTCGTAGCTCACTTTTCCGCTGGAAATTTATTTCCCCCATCGCGAAAGGGGCAGCGCTCGAACACCCTGTTACCGGTTTCGGTTGTCGAGGTACCACAAATACGCGGCCGACGCTTTTCGACTTTTCATCGACCCCTTGTGCCCGCTGTTAGACATTCGTTTGACAAAAGCGGGCAAAAATTGCTGTTTGATGAATGCCTCAGGGGTGATTTCCCCAGCTTTCTGCGGCGAACGCGGCCCAATTCACGGCAGCCGTTCTACTACAATGGCCAACCGGGTTCTGTACCAAAAAATTACACGGTCATCTCGGTTTCACTTAATCCCGCGCCGCTGGCTGGCTCGCTGTCGCGACACCGTCAATTTCCTGTCGGGGACCGCCACCCCTTGGGCCCCGTTCCACGGTGTCGACCACCAGCTCGCCGTGTTCTATTATACGGACGGCCTACCAGATGTCACGGGGCCATCCAAAGGAGTGACACCGTGACCGAAGTCGTTAATGTGTGAAATACATCTGCCGGGGAAGTCCCGCTTCCTCTCGCGACGGTTTCCTTTCCACACCTGAACGAACCCTGGCCGTGTTTCGACCCTCTTCTATTTGTCGTTTCACTTGTCCGCGCGTTTACCCACGGGGCCGTCGATTGACTATCCAGCCACGTACCTCTTAGTCATCGTCGCTTCGTAGGTAGGCAAGAGGATGTCGTTTTTCCGGAATCGATGATCAGACGGTGCAGCCGAGACGTTGCATGAGTAATCCTGCGGTTTTTCTAATTGCTAGTCGCGGATCGCTCACCACGTGGTCTATTATAGCGTCGTGAATTATTCAAAGTTTGATACTGCGATCAGCACATTTGCTGTGCGATCGATTTTGTAAAGAGTAGAAATAAGGTAACCTCCCATTAAGTTAGGCGCACTCTTTTGTGGAATACAATTTTGACATTGCGTGAGTAATCCTGCGGTTTTGCTAATTGGTAGTCGTCAATCGCTCACCACGTGGTCTATTATCGAAGCGTCGTGGATTATTCAGAGTTTGATACTGCGATCAGCACCTTTGCTGTGCGATCGATTTTATAAAGAGTAGAAATAAGGAAACCTCCCATTAAGTTGCGTGAGTAATCCTGCGGTTTTTCTAATTGGTAGTCGTCAATCGCTCACCACGTGGTCTATTATAGCGTCGTGAATTATTCAGAGTTTGATACTGCGATCAGCACTTTTGCTGTGCGATCGATTTTATAAAGAGTAGAAATAAGGTAACCTTCCATTAAGTTAGACGCACTCTTTTGTGGAAGCGAGGAACGAATACAATTTTGACATTGCGTGAGTAATCCTGCGGTTTTTCTAATTGTTAGTCGCGAACCATTCACCACGTGGTCTATTATCGAAGCGTCGTGAATTATTCAGAGTTTGATACTGCGATCAACATCTTCGTCACAGAATCGATATGTTTTTTCAATAAAGAGTACAAATAAAGTAATCTTCCACAAAGTAACACGCGAACTCTTGCGGAAGTAAGAAACGGATACAGTTTCGAAATTCCTTGGAATGAATTTCATGAAGCCCTCGCGACGCCCACAGAACGTGCGAACGATATCGCGATCGTGTCCGTATCGAAGCGGACGGGAAGACGAGCTGGCTGGCGGCAAGCTTTCATACTTCCTTTCGGTTAACAATTATCCGAGCATGAAAAGCGGGATTGTGCCAAAAAATGGTCTCCCTTTGGCCCTGTCGCGTGTCCCTGTCTCACAGATCAGCGTCGCACGAGCGAACGGCGAGAGACAAGGAGGCAGAGAGGGCTGGCGCCCTCTTTCATCGGGCTCCATCCCGTTCCAGTTCCTCCTTTGCCTGTCCAGCGGGCTATTTCACAATAGAAATCACGAGACTCGGATGGGTATATACGGTTCATTAGTTACCAACGTTCGAGGGGAACGTGTCTCCGAGCTACCCGGCTCCTTCGCCGATTGTTCCACGGCCTTTATCTTTTACAACGGGATTCCTTTCTATTAAATAGCCCCGGATCTCTTCCCTCTCATTGGCTGATTAGCTCGCCAAGGCGAGCGTAATCTTGGTAACCGAGAATCGTTGCTGTTAGCTGGATGCACTTATTCTCGTTTCCTAACCGCAATTACACGATCTCCTCAGTGTCCGTTGCCCTGTGTTCTACGGTCCTTACCCCTTCACCTTGCCCTCTCGTTGCATTCAACCTTACCCTACCCCTTCGCTGTCTCGACCGGTTCTTTCTCGAGTTAATTCTGTATTTTGGTACTACGATCTTACGACGATTTGACGTAATCTCAATATTTAGGATGATTGGATAGAGTGCCAACAGATTCACAGAGTTTGGCTTTGGCAATTGGATTGGCAGCGTAGTTCACAGTCCGTTAACTGAATTCGAATGTACTTTCGAGTATTCTTTTTGACATTTAAATGTACAGAGCTGCGAGCATTCGCCGAATTGGAACGACGCTCCAATTTACTAGTTCGAATAAGAGGTCTGCAGAAGTTTCGTGAACTAAGCGCCGAGTAAAATTTCGTTCTAACGATAGAAGTTTTGCCGTAGTCGCGACGGGGAGAGGGAAGCAAAATCCTAAACAACGAAGTTAACCTGTCATCACGACTGGTCGGATAATTGAAACTAATAGGAAAATTTGTAGCTGCCTCCGTGAATCACGCGGCAACATTTCCCAAGTACATATTCGCACGGAACGATGATACATTCCCCGTCCCGTGTGACCCGCGATTGATAAGGATTAATAGCGCAGCCTCCTTTTGTACACCGGCGCATAGATCTTGCGCCTTTCTGTTTAAGTTTCGGCTCGGCCCGCAACTTTTCTGCAAGATAAATCAACGTTAACCTGATTTATAACCCGTAGTCGAATGTTGCGGGGGCCGCCCTTCCGTTAACATCGATCCACGTTCCCTCCGACCGTTTCGACTTGCCGCGTTCAACCCCCGCCTCGAATTTATGCGCTTAACACACCAGAAGCTGCGAATTTCAAATTCTCCTGGCCACGTTCTCCCGCGATCCGTGGCCCTTGAATCCTCTAGATCCAGAGATAAAGAGAGAGAGAGAGAGAGAGAGAGAGAGAGAGAGAAAATCAGGTAGACAAAATCGATCGAAGCGTTCGAAAGTGGCGCGACTCGTCCAGACGAGTCGAAAGCGCCGCGCGATTTCGAGACAATATTTCAGCCGAATAAATCTGGGACTCTCATATCCAGAGGTGGCGGTTTCGTCGCCGCTGGTCTGGCCCCTAAATTTCCTTAAACGTGTCGCGCGTATATTATTCGAACCCGAAGACGCGCGTCGCGGAGGAACTTTTCTGGCCGCAGGCGGCGGCGGAAGTAGCGACGCGAGGGCGAAAGGGGCTCTCTTCTTCGCGCGAGGGGTAGCGCAGACAGCGGGCACATACCGAATATCCTTTGCGGGATCCTGTCTGCCTTTGTAACGGCGTTCCCACCGTGGCTGGCTCGCGCCAGCACGATCGCACGGCGCAGAGAGAGAGATATTGAATCGATAAAATCCTCCTCGGTCGCGTTTTACGGGCGCCGATCCTTTTCCGGGACAATTTACGACTTCCGCTTTTTCCGCCCGCTATCCGTCGCCCGTGCCGATTTCGTCCGCAGCTATGTCTCCTTTATTAAATCCGCGCGCCCGGCTCGGATCTTCTTCCTCGCGCCGATTCGATTTCTGCTGCCATCGCGTGGGTCTCCGCGATGCGGAAGAACATGGCGCAGATACGCGTCGCACTGTGGTCGTGCGCGGACGACTGGTTGCGCGTTTGTGGTATCGTCGAGAGAGGCGATCCTCCGTTTCGAATGGATCGAGAATGGGAGATAAATTTCTTTCGTTCGCCGGAGACGTTTCGTTCGGGAATTGTCGACGGTACGCGCGCGGTTCGCGAGGAATACTAAATGGCTTTAGGCGATTGCTGTTGCGAGAACTTGGCCCTCTCGATTTTACGCGACTACTCTCGCTTTTACGCCAGGATAAGTTGTTAATCCGGAATGAAGTAAACTTGAAAATTTGCAAGTGTAGACGTACTCGAATTCGCGGTTCTCGAGAGAACAGCCACTCGCGAAATATTAACGGAGGAGCACGCGTTATCGGGGCTGTTTATTGCCGCGGGAATAATGGCGGATGGAAGGCGCATTGTCGCGGAATTGCGCGCAATTCGAATCTTCTTAGAAACGTTCGGACAGACAGACACGATGCGTCTCGAACGAGGGGCTCGCGTGGCTGTCCCTCGTATAGCCGGACTATTACCGTCTACGCCCACTTCAATTAGGTTTCCACGTTGCTATCGTTGCCGCATCAACGTTGTCTTCTCCTTCGGAATCGGTGGGTCGGGCGTAATCGACCTTAAGGCCGGCCGTTTCCGTCCCTAGTTAACATGAATACCGAATAACGGCTCTGTCCGCGGCGGCTGATTATCTTCCTTAAATATTGCCAGGCGTTTCGACGCGGAATGAGATTGAAAAGGCATGCTACTCGCTGCACGGTATACGCGATCCTATCTGGATTTCGCTTGTTACGCGATTACCCCGCCGCGAAGCTGTATCCCCGAGGAAATTGCTGATAGCCCGCGGCAAAACCCGATCCCGATCATTCTTCGGTTCTTTTTAACGATACCTTTGGCTGTTTAAAATCCTTCCACCGTCGCTAATGCGTACGCCTCGCGTACTCGAATCATCGTCCATCTACTTGCATAATTAATTTGATCAAGCCGGCGATAGTTTGCACGATTTTCTACCGCTGTTAATTGTGTTGTTCAAATAATTTTCTGCCCATTGTGTAATTAATCCAATTAGAGATCGGCAGGGTACAATTAATTGGTACAAGTTTGGATCAAATATTTAGGTGGATTCAACAATGGCCGTACTTGCCTCGAAATTCAGTGAAGAAATTTCGTGTTCATATAGCTCGGCTATTCATCGATTTTCATCGAACTAATTGTCAATGGAAATTTTCGACGAACCGGCAGACTGTGTACGACTGCTTTAACCGACCGCTGCGAAATATCTCGCGAGGAATTGAAGGTACGCGCGTGCAGAACCATCGCGCTTTACCCACGATAAGCAACACGCTTTTCGTTAATCTTCGCACCGCTTAGGAGAGGGATACCATTTCCAGCCGTGGCGAGGGGGGACGAGAAACATGGCTTTATGCTTGTTTGCGCATAAACATGGATTACTCGAGCAACTTTGCGCCGCAGCAATAAAGTCACCCGCTGAACTTGCGAATCGCGATGATAATGACGCACTTAACGAACGTGCAAATTTCAGCGAAACATTAGCTTCGTTCCTGCCCGCTGAAATTTCAGGCGATTCGACGAAATCGATTGAAAATACCAAGCATGTCGGTCAAAACTAGAACGCACCCCGTGCTCTGCTATCCCAATATACACCAAGATGGAATCTATCCCATGTTCGAAGCTACGTTCTCCGCTCTTCTCCTCCGCGAATACGCGTTCCGTGTAATGAAATCAAGCGGCGAACGAGCCACCGCCAAGACAGGCTATGGTCAGTTCATCGCACTTAATTAGATCCGTTAATTGATCGTGATTCCCGTTGATCGAAGTTAATAGCCGGCCAGCGGAGCAGAACCGCTCCGTCTCGCAGCCACGATCGCCGTCGAGCGGAATTACTGCGAAACGTTCCCCAGGCGAAACGTTTAACCGCGTCTTTCGAATTTACGCGGCGAGTCCGGGCTCGATGTCGGCGCTATGAATTCCCCTTTAAACCGGCTGTACGTAAGGTACGTCAGGCGCCTGCATGTGGGCAACCTGTAATGTAATTGGAAGTTCGTGGTCTCGACGACACACTGGCGCGCGTGTCTCTATCGCGCTTAAGGACGCCTGCACCCCCGGCAAACCGCGTTGCAGCAATTTCGTTTAATGCCCCGCATACGCGCAGCCTTTCCGCGCGGAAAGCCGATATCGCCTAGCCATGAAAGAATCGCGAAATTTATGGCGGCACTTGCACGCGGCTGCATACATATCGGAGCACTTGCACCGTGTATCGAGCGCCGTAGGGGCGAGCGAAGAAAGGTGGGAGGAAGGGGGTGGAAAAAAGGCTGGATCGTCTACGGGAGACGAGCATTAGGCGGTCGGTTGATCCTCAGCCGGAGCAGAAGAACAGAGCGATTTTATTGCGCGAGCGGCTCGAAAGCGTTCCACCGTCGCGACGGTGTTTTTGGAGAAAAAAATAATAAAACCGATTTTCTCGGATTTTGGCTGCGAGCCGCTCGATTTCACGGTTCACGGATACGGTTCATTTTCCGCGGTCGACGGCGAAACCGAGCGACGAGTGGGCGTACGACTTGAAAGTTAATGAGCAGCCGGTCCCGAGGTAAACGAAGGAAATTAATTGTAATAAATGTCCGTGGCAGCGGTCCGGCATGCGAAACGCAGCGCGTTCAGGGCCGATGACGGAGGGCGAGCCCGGGCTCGAACGATGATTCAACCTGGACGACAATTTAGTCGCTTATCGTGTGGCTAACGTGATTGGACGAATTAAACGCAGTCACGACGAGCCGCGCCGCGTATAAGGTCGCCGATGCACAAACGCCCTGGACGTGCCTTCATTAGCTTCGACGTACGTAACTCTGGGCCACGCCAAAGGGCATTAGCCCAGGACGTGATGAGCTGGGCTACCAATAGCTCTATCACGGCATACGCGTGCATATATGTATTCGTCAGCGAACGCATCGCACAATGCACGCGGACGTACACGCTAAAACAGTCGGGCTCTATCATTTAGATTTTCCGTTCCGGTTGTTATCGACCGAAACGCGTTCGCGCAACGTGATTTCATCGAGCGTCTCACCTACGCGTCACGCGAAGTCAAAAATCTAGCGCGTTCGCGAACGCAACCGCACCGTATGGATGTCATTGTATCGTTCGATGTTTCCCAAAATCGCTCAACGAGAAATGAACTCGTTCCGATGGATACGTACCTGGATACTGGACGCTGTGCGCGCATGGAACGATTTCGTTTTTAGCTTCGTCTGAAGCAAGTCACGCGCAAGGCAGCGTAAAATATCGGACAGAGTTACCGGGAAATTTATTAAACGATCGATCTCGTTTAAGAGTCGAGGAATCCATTGAGAACGCTTGTAGCCTCGCGACGACATCTCGTGTTCCAGCACGCTGGGGGGTTAATTAAACGTCATTAGCGTGGAGATTTCCAAATGTTTCAATAACGAAGCACGCGTTCGCCTAGCTGAGTGTAACGAGAATAAAATTAACCGAGCGGGCTCGTTGCTGATAATTGCAGGTCCAAACGAACGCGATGCAACGATCTTGCCCTCCCCCCCTGTACGCTTATTACCAGAGACGCGTAGCGAATCGATCGGCATTCACTCCCGTCAGACACGTGTTCAACATCATTAGCCTCGACAAGCGACGACATTAATTACACGGAGATCGAGTAAAGTAGGTAGAAGCACACCGGTGTGCTGGGTTCTGGCGTAGAGCTGCGCCGTCTGTTATCGACTCGTACGAAGGCTACAGGATGGCCTCCGTTCTGACTGGCGTATCAACACTTTCCATTATCGTATCCTGCTCGTTTCTCGTATTAATACCGCTTCGAGCGCGTTAGGGAACACTCGATGGACTCTGGACGTTTTTTTAAATACGCCAATAACCCTTTCAGCGCCGAGCTGCGAGCCATCGCGTGAAATATCAAGGCTCTGATTGTCGCGTGCGCCATTGCGTACATTTAAATTGTACGTTCGTTCGAAAGAAATCGTCTCTCGAAGAGGAAATGGGCATTTTACGCATTGATTGTTGTTTGTTCAAAAATTACGCACGAATTTCGTTTAAATTGTAACGAAAATTGCATTCGTCGTAACAAGTGAGCGAAGGAGCAAAAATTCCTGTGCTTATTAACGAAAATATTTCGGTAAATGGAATACCGTGGAAAAGTATAATAAACAGGACCAGCACTCGGAGCGCCAGAACTCGTTAAATATTAATTCCGCTCGGGATGAGAGTTGGATGGTCTGTTTGACTTTTAGGAGCACTTTTCGTATTCGTATTGCGTTAGGATATAAAAATTATAATTGTTGCGACGGGATTCGTACGAAAACAATTTGCAGAATTGAGGATGCCGGGGGATTGTTATTCCCGTGCAATTTCGCTAATTATTACGCCACTAGTTTAAAACGTTCAACTGCAAACTCGATTGCTCGAGGCTGGTACAAAGATACACTTTTTCGATGGAACGTAAGTGATTCCAAATCGATAGACCAATCGAAAGGAGAGACTCCATTGAAACCAGCGTTAAGAGGTCAAACAAGTTAACTAATTATTCATTGAATTAACTTAGTTGATAATTAATCACCAGAACAAATACTGATTATTTGAAAAAGTGACGGTGCAGTCGAGCAAGGTGCGATCTTTCTCGCGCCAACCTTCGCGCGGATGCGACCAGAGCGAGCGATAAAGAAAATGGACGTTTCCTGGTTCGATTCACCATTTATACGCGACTTGTTCTTCCTGATCATGTAAACGTTGGCGCCCCGTTCCGGGAAATTTCCGGCGGGTTGCCAGGTACCTTCCTGTAGACACGAGAGGCTGGCGTCAATGGAGAGCCGTACGGTACCGGTTCATCCATCAATCTATCGTGCCGGATCTCCAAGGTCGTCAGGCGTTCATGGTTATCGATCACATTATATCCCCTCGAACCTCGCCTGTAATAGCTAATGAATTTTGCTCGTGCCTAAGCCATGTTCCCGCGGAGATCCGGACAAGCGACGCGGACGATTTTGTATCCTAATCGCGACGCGCACGGCAGTTCCCGTGCATTCGAAGCCATCCAGCCACCATTAGTCTCTGCCGTCACTTTCGTCGATAACGTAACGCGTCGCGGAAAATTCACGCGCGTCCGCGAATCGAACGGCGAGAGAAATTCGACGAGCGCGCACGTTTTCTCGTGAGGGATGATGATAATGAAATTATACGCGATGCTTTAGTTAACGATAAGTAACAGCGAGGGGGGGTGGCGTGCGCGGTGGAAAAACGAGGAGATTCCAGGCTGGACCGAAGGGAGGAGAGTTAAGGGGAAACGACGTCAGTGGTGAGCGTCGTTATCATTACGACGCCGGCGAGAGGACGTCCCGGGACTAACGAGCCACTTTAAGTCTAACTGCACTCGAGAAACATAACTTTTTTCCGTCTATCGTCGGCTAAGATCAGGATCCTTGAATTACTCATCAAAACGAGGTAACAGGTATCTCGCAAGATGCTACTGTTTAAATGAGAATAAGTAGTATACGTTTAATGGACGCGTTCGATGTCGGACGGGGATGCTGGGTAATCGTACGAACGACGAGCGAATGAAATTGGTGTAAACATAAGCAAGAAACGAGTGTAGCAGAAATTCGATGAAAAAGAATCGGAATATCGCTCGCTTCCCTGTTTTGTAAGGCTGGGAAGAATGTTGATTAAACGGGGCAGGAAAATGGATGATTTCACCGGAGTAGATGGTTCCACGATTTTTCTCCGTCAGATGAATCATATCCGTGTCGAATAGAGATACGAGACGAATCGGTTGCGTCACGATCAATTCGTGCGTTCATACCGTGCCAGTGACGTGGACGACGAATCGCAACAACGCTTCGTCGCGGCCCGTTTTTTACCATCGAATGTTTCGTCATCTGCGATTAATCATCGCCGTGTTTTCGACACCTCCGACGCTTTTTCTCCTCGCACGCGGACACATCCAGCGCGACGAAACTGCACGCAGGGAAACAGATCTGTTCAGTAGGATGCGCTAAATACCTGAACAAACTCCTACTTATAACCACTCAAATTTTTGCAGCATACTTAATCGAATGAATCGTTTGAAAGTACTCGCAACAAGTACTATTGTATATGGCAATTCCAAGGTATCTGCTGGATAATTGAACCTCAGAACAGAGACAGTAACACGGATGCTTCGATTAAGCATCGAATATGAACTATCAATATCGCATCAAGCCCGAAATCAAAGACGACTCGCGACGCGGCGCGTCTTGTAACGCGCGCAGCGTTATCCCTGTAAATTATAACACAGTATTCATCATCCGAAATTGGATTTGGAATCAACCGTTGAACCGTATTTCCGCCGGCTGCGGCATGTATACATTTATGTACACGCGAGCAGATAGCGCGCGTTGCACGGTATATAACAGCATCCCCCTTCGGTGAACCAAAGGGAGCCACCGACGTTCCCGTGTGACTTCCTTATTGACGTTCCGCGAGAGTGGCCAAGTATGAGAACGTCGCTACAGTTGGGGCGCGCAGGCTGCACAACTTTTTCCCCAAGACGACGCGTCGCGCGGGCTTATTACATTTTCATAACCGGGCGGGGAACCGTTCCGTTCCGGGAAAGTAACGGGCCAACTTGGGGAATGAAGTTCCATTTTGTCGCTTTTTCGTTACCGTAAATGGACGTTTAAAACATTATGTCGTACGTCAACCGACGGCAATAACGGTGGCGGAAAAATGATATCCGCTCGGAGCGGGGGCGGCCAACCCCTTCCGAGCGATGCTTTCTCCGTTCGTCAAATCGTTTACCGTTGCTTCCGCGGAGCTGCTCGCCGCTGGCTTCCGTCCAGAGCCTGCCTGTTGTGCGCCGTTCTCCGGAAATGCAATATCAGGACTCGATCTTTATTACGGAATTCATAATCAAAGGAGCCAGTTCCAAAACCATATGTTTTCGCCCCCGATCGGTTTTGCTCGAACTTCGTATATTTGTAGACCTATACGTGGGTCGTCGATCGACAGCGTAACTTTATGACAGGCTTTGAAATTGTTTGAACGGTTATAGGTGGTTACGGAATTATTAGCCCTTTGTGCTCGGCTCCTTTCTGGATATTAGCAATAGAAACTGTTGCCAAAATAGCAATATTTAAGTAATAGTTTCCTTTGCTAACGTCTCACAGCAATAGAAAATTTCCATTTCGATAGAAAACTTGAGGGAAGCATGCATTTCTGAAGAAGCTGCGTTGGAACAAGTCCATTTGTCCTCCGTCCTGCGTTGGAATAAGTCCATTTGTCCTCCGCAATCACTGATCAATGAAAACATCCGATTGCAAAGACTTAAAACCAATTCCAAACGCGACCAATCGCTACACCTGGATGTATAATACATTTTTCGTCGGTCAGCTTTCCGAAATGATCGCGTTCGACATTCCGTGGTACGGAAAGCCGTGCGTTCTCCGTGCAAAATGGCCGATAAGGGAACCTCGTCACGTTCCGCTCCGCTCGGTGCGACTTCGCAGACGTATTTACGGCCGTCTGGTTCGTCATTTCGCATCTCGACGACAGGACGCTCCGAGCTTAACGACGTGCGCGATTTCGCCGCCAATAGGAGACCGTCGAAGTCGTAACCCGATGAACCAACGCGCAAGAAGTGCTCGCGACGGTCCAGCCGCCTCGAGAAACTTCTTTCTCGCCCTCGAGGCCGAACACGAGGGGATATCGGCGGCTCTTCGCTCTCTTCCGCGCACGCAAGAACTGTAATCGACCTTTGGGCAAATAAAACATGGCGGGGAACTCGCGGCGCCGCGATTCTTTCCCTCGTTCTGAACAATGCCCCGGCAACGACGCGGGACCAGGAACCATTCCGTTCGGAATGGAACAGTCGCCGTACGTTTTTTTCGCGCGGGAATTATTGAGGGACTACGACCGGGGTTTGGCGGAAGGAAGTGTTCCTGGCGATAAAACATGGCTCTTTTCTTGGTCCCACTTTTATTTTCTGCTTCCGCTTGTTTCTCTTCGCTCGTGGATGCTCGCAGATCCGGCATGCCAAATTTACTAACGCGAGCTGGCGCTCTTCGCGATAATGCGGTACTATCTGTCGATAGTTACAAGGAATATAATACCGTATTGGAGAATGGTAGAGCGCAGACTGAAACCTGGTCTTCTATTATTTTCGCACGGACTTTCTATTTTCGTGCTCCTAAATGGAACGAGGCACAGATCCTCTTGGTTTATTAAACTCGCATATTTAAACGTACAGACTGCGCTCACGTGTGGAATCTATATGGACGAATTGATCGTGTCGTTGCCGAGTGCGATGCGTGCACAGTCGCAATCTTTCACCGTCGTCCTCGTTTCGCCTCGTGTTCCGCGCAGCGGACAATCGTTGCGATCGCTAACTCAATCGGGGCGCGGGTAGCTGGTTATCGTTTCCTCCGAAGCAAATGCATGTAACTTCCTTTCGAGATCCATGTACTTCCTAATTTACTTTGCCCGTCCACTTGAACAAGTTCCACCGCCCGCTGTAGTATCTCTGCTGTTCCATTAGCTCTCAGCCCGGGAACACGAGCGTCGATGTTTCCATTGTTGGCCCGAGATTAATCTCGACGATCCTCCCATCGTCGATGCAAATGATATGAAATCCGTACCCCATTGTTGTGGCCGAAAAAAAAAGGGGGGAAAAAAAGGAGCGACAGAAAGGAAGAAATAAGAGGATAGGGCGGCGGGTAGAAAAACGGAACTCTGCGGAAGCCCCTTTGAAATTCGTGCTGCAGCCACCGGCAGGGACGGGCGCGTCGTCACCCTACGAAAAACCGCAACCCCCAAAACCGGATGCGAGGGCAATGTTTAGATTCTTCGTCGCGGTCCACCGCATACACGCGTTACACGCGCACAGGAGCGCGTGCACAAAGGCTTGCGGTGAGCACGCGGGGATCAAATTTAATCCGTGGTAAACGCCTCGCCCTTTCCCCCACCCCTTTATCCCTTGCACCCTTTTTCCACCTCCGTGTTTACCGTCCGCCCCAACTTCCTTCTTTCCGATTTCTTGCCCCGTGCGTCCGCACCGCGATTAGGCGCGAGAACGCGGAAACGACGAATGTCGTGGCTGCTGACCAGTCGCCATTTGCAAACGGAACCTTTCGAACACCAGAATCTCGTCCTCCTCTCATCTTACGACGGGGAAACAACCGAGCATCCTGTATAATGTAACGATACGCCTGTCAACGAGCCGGGCGTGAATCTTTTCATCCGCGTCGGTTTAAAGGGTGCCCCTCCTCGCCCCTGTTCTCACCGCGGCTTCTTTCTCAGACCTGTTTATACAGGGTTGCATTAGACCACGGTGTTTGGCCAGCACCCCCGGTAACCCGAACAGCCGAAGTCGTCGTATGTCAAGATTGCACGGGCAGCCCGCAAATCTCGTTACCGCTGTTTACCCTTCTGTCATGCAAATAACTGCGACAATCGCACCTTTTCCCACCCCTCCTGCCCGTCGAGCGGATGACGAGGTTGTAAACGCGACGCTGCTGTCTGTTCTGCCACCGCTTTTATGGGCCGCGGAAGAGGGTCCGAGGGAACGGGGACCCCAGACGAGCTGGACGTGTGCTCTCGGGGATTACGATGTTTTTCGGCGACATTTGGTAACACGGGGCTATTTACATAGCGCGGAGTCGTGTTTGTCGCGTCTATAAAAATTGCCCCCGTAATGCTAGCGCCTCGTCAACCGCTTGGATTAACGACAGCGTGTACAACGCGTTATTTGTCGAGTGCTTCTGTACCTAGTAACGTACTAGCGACGACTGGATTACGCTGGTACCAAGAGAGTTGCCCGCGTTGCACCCCGTCGACATTTTTTCCTGTCGCTGACTGTGCTTAGCCGTCGCGACGATACGATTTCTGTTCCGTGGCTTTACGTTCTTACACTGAAATCCGTACGTTTCAGAGGTAAATCGATACTTTTCTTTTAACTCGTTAAACTTTCCACGTTGTTCTGTCAAAAGGTGCAATTTAAAAAATTGTAGGAACCGGGTATGAAGGATTTAATATTGTACTGTTTCTGATTTCGATGATGACACGTGTCACACATAATCACGCGGTATAGAAATTCATTCATTATAGGGTATTTGAAAACGCATCTGTTAAATCGCTACTTTACTTTCAACTCGTTAAATTTTCCACGTTGTTCTGTCAAAAGGTGCAATTTAAAAAATTGTAGGAACCGGGTATGAAGGACTTAATATTGTACTGTTTCTGATTTCGATGATGACACGTGTCACACATAATCACGCGGTATAGAAATTCATTCATTATAGGGTATTTGAAAACGCATCTGTTAAATCGCTACTTTACTTTCAACTCGTTAAATTTTCCACGTTGTTCTGTCAAAAGGTGCAATTTAAAAAATTGTAGGAACCGGGTATGAAGGATTTAATATTGTACTGTTTCTGATTTCGATGATGACACGTGTCACACATAATCACGCGGTATAGAAATTCATTCATTATAGGGTATTTGAAAACGCATCTGTTAAATCGCTACTTTACTTTCAACTCGTTAAATTTTCCACGTTGTTCTGTCAAAAGGTACAATTTAAAAAATTGTAGGAACCGGATATGAAGGATTTAATATTGTACTGTTTCTGATTTCGATGATGACACGTGTCACACTTAATCGCGCAGTATACAAATTCATTCATTATAGAGTATTTGATAATTGGGTTCTTTTAACTCGTTAAATTTTCCACGTTGTTCTGTCAAAAGATACAATTTAAAAAATTGTAGGGACCGGGCATGAAGGATTTAATATTGTACTATTTCTGATTTCGATGATGACACGTGTCGCGCATAACCGCGCACTAATATCGCGATCCCAAATCCACAAATCGAAGAGCAGCTCGTTCCTACGGGGCAAGTCAGGTTCGCCGGTTATTTCGTGTACGAAACAACCCCGGAAGCTGAGCGTTTTCGCTAGTCCCCGAGCAATGAAACGAGCATACGACCGCAAAGCTCCGCGGAACCGAACAAAACGCGCAGCCGGGGAAACAAAACACCAGCCAATCCGCAGGACGGGTCTGCACGCCATAATTAATATTCAGGCACTAAAACCGGTCTTTCTCCGCTTTCCTCGGCCTACTCGTCCCCTCCGCGGGCCACCGCTCTGCCCCGTGGCTGCGCCCGCCCGTGCGTCGACCATTTTTTATTTTCCCCCGCGGCGATAAATTTGCATTTCATCCCCCTTGGCCGAAGGCTGGCTGGGACCGTTTTGTTAAACATTATCCGTGGCGCAGTGCGGCATATGGGCATGATTCGCGCTAAGAAGAAGATTATGGCCGCCGCGGACCCAGCGAGCGGCGGTACTTTCGCGGTGACGTAATTATCCGGGGATTTCGCGGAGTCTGGATTATGAATTTTTAATTCGAAGATCGCCCGGGACTTCGTTTGCGCGGCGACTCTAACTTTTTAACGAGCTCCGAGTTCATGACTCCGTTCACGCTTCCCGGGACACCTAAATACAACAATCGCGCGGCGATTATTATCGCGACTGGTTGCTTCGAATTTGTGAGACCCGATGAAGGGGACGCGCTCGAAAGCTTCCTCGAGTGTTTAACTTTTCGCACTCGGCTCCTTGACGGACGTCAGCGACAGGAAATATTGCTAAAACAGCATTATTTTAGTGGTAGTTTCTATGGACGAACATGTCCTGTCCAAACATGTGTTGCCCCACAACCTCTGCAATCGCTAATTCTCTGTAATCGATGCTGATGTCCGTCCCCTCAGAGGAGACATCCGAGTGCAAAGGGTTAAAAGTCAAGTATCGAACGCTACTCACTCTGAACGAATATAGTCGTAAAACTGGGGTGTGACTTGCAATTCTCGGTTGCAAGTCAGCCTCTAATCTCAACTACCTACTAGAATGCAGTGCAATAGTTTAGCATATCGCTGTTACGAGCGAAGGAAATGTGCCGGCAGAAGTGGCCGCGAATTAAAAGTGGCATCGATTCGCTAGATAAGCGCGCCATGTTTTCGCGTCGCCAGTCGGAGAAATTGAACTTGATTTTACATTTCCTTATCGCTCGTTCTTCCTTTTCGGCACGCGAGCCTGTTTCATGCGGTGGGAAGCTTGTTCGCGTATCCGCGTGCCTATTTCAATTGCCCCGCTTTCCGTTTTACAATAGCTTTTTTTGTCCGCGCCGCTGAACGGAATACTTGTCAACTCCACTCCCTGGCTCTCGAGGGGCACTACGAAAAACAACGTTCCCATCTATGACACGCGGCTCTGTGACAGGGATCGCAGCTACGTACGCGGTTGTATCACTAATTGGTCCGTTCGAATGTGGTCAACGCCACGGACCTTCGTGTTGTAGGCGTGAGCGTCGTTTTTCGTGACATCCCTCGAGTGGTAGCAACGGGGTTGACGAGTACCATGTTCGACAGTGTATCGTTTCTATTACGCGATCGCGCACTATGCACTTGAATAGCTTCCCTATTCTATGTATCCAAATTATTTTATTGCCACAGAGACTGACGTTCGATTTAGAGGTACAGTAAAATATGAATAGACCCAAACCACGAGGACTTCGAACTACTTTGAAGAACAATAGAAATACTAAATTGTTAGCTTCTAGAAGAATAAAAGGGTATGGTGGTGACCAGAGAAATTTGTCACGATTAAAACCTCTCGACGCTCGATCCGATCAATCGATCGCAACAGTCCAACGCGTAAGCGATGTACCTCTTCTTCGAAGCCTGCGTATAGATTAAATGGACTGCAAAGGGTCGCGCAGGGTGCAGCCGCATCGAATTAAGTCGTTACCGGGAAAGTTGAGAACGTACAGGTTGAACAAACGCAGGGGCCGAGCAATTATGAATTCCCTCTTTCGGCGTGGCCGGGGCCAGTACTCGCGGATGCTATTCCAGCACGCTAACCCCTTTTCCTGCCCGCCATCCAGTTAACTTCACCCTTGGTCGTCGTTTCACTCGAGGCCTCCCTGTCCGAATAGTTAATTAGCACCGTGAAATTTGCATCTGGGGCAAGTAGCCATATCTCGTCCACGGAAAATTGGCGAAAACTCCGGACCGGATTCTGTGTTCTTTCTCTCCGCGTGCCACGGTGCCGTGCTCGTTCCGATATCGAGCTCTCGCACCGACACGGGGCATTGTTCCGCGCGCTGTCTCAACGTATTGAAATTAAACCTGCTTTTGTGTCCGTGGCGCACAATACATTTTTCGTATTTTATCGGATCCGCGATGATTTTATTGTTTGACTTTCGCGTTATGCCGGACGGTTTTGCATATAAAGTCTAGGAAAATTGAAAATTTGAGATACGACCCCGCGGTTGAATTTTATACACCGGAGTGTATTCTAATTAGACCGCGAGCGTTCATGCAAATTCGTATTTTTATGAGCACCGCGGAAGAAGTCGGAATCTGCGCGAGAGCTTGCGCTTTTCTGGTTTAAACAAAATAATGCGTGTTCGAGAGACGGCGAGGGGAAAAAGCGCGGCGAGACGATTAGCCGCGATGAAATTAATTCTCAGCGAAAATGGCGAATATTTAACTTTATGGGAGCTTTGTCTTTGGATTTCGCAATTTTTAAGCCACGAGTCGAATAATTTCGATTTGATATCGAAACGAGTCGAGACCATGGACACAGGCCAAAAGTGGATTGCAATTTGTCGGAGCAATCGACGACTGCTTTCAGATACACAATGATCCGTTGATGAAGAACTCCGCCTCGAAGCTTTTGCTCGCGTCTGGATCGTTGATCAGGGGCGATTTATGGGCGCAGAACACCGCAATAAGTTGGCACGTCAATAAATCGACACCGAGAGCAACGCCGGTAACTTGTTGTGACGCTTCTCCGTTGCTGAGTTTCGTAATCCTTGGGAGGTGCAATTTCGCCGTGGCACGTCGATTTCCACGTGATAAACGGAACCTGTTTCTTATCATGTCCGGAAATCGACGAACTTGGTTACTTCTTCGTGCAAATTTGTTCATTCGGAGGGCTCGTTGGTAAAAGGAAATTGAAGATTTTTCCTCGTTAACCAAGTGGGTTTGGCGGCAAATTAATTTTAATGCCCGATAGGAACGCCTCGCGAATATTACATCGTCGGTTAAATGCTTTATTAAACAAACATTACTCACGTCCATCCAAACGCAATTTAATTCGACAAATTTACCATTGATTAAATACACAAATAAACAAACCATTAAACATGATAATTAATAATAAACAATGTTACTTTGTCGGCTGGACTTCCGCTATCCATTTTGCGTCTGGAACAGACTGGCGTGAAACGTTCAATTCGACGATTCGCGATAGTGAGTGGTGCAAGTGAAATTAAACGAAACGTTTGTAAGCAGTGTCCTCAAAGTAGACGTTCCATCGTCCACCAACAATTAACCGAGGAAACGCACCCCTGCTGTAGAAACGATCCGCGTTGTCTACGTCGATTCCCGTTTATCGCGTCCTGCATTCAATTATAACCAACCTCCGACGCGGCTGTCACAGTTGACCGTCCGAAAGGCGGGCGGCAGTCGCAGGATTGAACATAAAGGGGAGATGGAAAAACCGGGCCAGAGCCGTATTATCGAGCGTAAACAGCTATCTAGATGCAGACAGCCCGCCGGAAGCGATTCTCATTTGTTTCCCGCTTTTTAATCTAGTGCCTTGTAAGCATCGGCTGGGCGGCGGCCCCCCTTTGTGAGCGGCCGTGCCAGCTCTCCTCGCTGTTTTCTTCCCGCGGACGAATACGAAAAACGCGAAGGTCGGTTTATTAAAATCTCGACGTTATCCCGGTTCCTCGTTACGAGTACACCCGTTTCTATTACCGCGTTGAAGGCCGTCCGCAATCGCGGACGCTCTAGCCGCTTCGAGTTTCCGTTCCGCGAATTAACCCCCGCCGCGTCGATGTAATCGGTGGGTAATTCCAATTTCTCAGGAATTGTTCTCAGAACGCGTAGAGCGCGAATCGCGGTAGCAGACGTCGCGATGTGAAAGATTTCTCGCAATTCCATCGGTGGTTTTCGTTCTACCGATCCAATCGCGAAGAGTCCGGCTGAACAACCCCTTCGTCCGCAGCGGCGGACCGCGGGCGCCATTATCGAGCCGCGCGTTTAATGATACTTCCAGACTTTCAGCAAGAAAAGTGCAGTTTTTCCTCTCAAAGGCTGCCGCGGGAACGACCTTTTGACCAATCGTCCCGATGCGGACAGCCTCGGGGACAGGAACCGGTCTGATGAAAGTACCGGGCGTAAGATCCTCCGCTCCTCGAACTCTCTCCAGAACCTGGTTCATCGACGTCGTTCGTTCGAGGGTTGCTCCCCGAGTATATCTCCGTTCCCCTCGGGGCTGCGCCAAAAAGTAACGTCGTAAAGATCGAGATAATCCGGGCCACTACATTTCTCGGTAACCCGCTTCGGCGACGGTATCTGACCCGGACAATCCTCGACGTCCGCAGCCGGTAAATATCTCCGAGCGTCGTTTAGAGCAGCCAGGGGGGTAGGCGGAGGGTCGCGTCCGCCGTGGGCCGATCGTGGGGGCGATTTTAAGGCGCCCTTACGATCCCGCGGACCTCCTCTGCATCCCTTTCATGCAACGTTGCTATCTCGCAGGCGAGGGCGCGCGGATGCGCCAGCCTTTGCCGTCAGATTCCATGTCGATGGACGTTTTTACGGACTTCCCCCGCAGGAATTTCTTTTTACGGCGCGTCGCGAAGAGTTCTAAGCTTTTATGGGCCGCCGGGAGAGGGTTCTCACGGAGATTCTTAGCGGAGGACTAGTTAACCCCGCGGTGCGACGCGTCCGCGGCCATTAAATTTCATTTCGAACGTTTCCTTAGCGCTGGTCGATGGTTCGAACGCTATGAATCGTGTGAAAAACGAAAAATAATTTCGCCACCGAGCTGGCTTAACTTTACGGCTGACTGTAGAAGCCTAACATCGCCAGGCTCTAAGAGGCACAATAAAGCTTTTATTATTATTACTGCGCGGAGGAACGCTTAATACCTGGGAGTATAACCGATGAAAATTTTCACCCGTTTCATTTTTCAGCTCTGAACCGATTATTCGCGATATAAATAACAAAATAAAAAGGCAACGCTGAAACAGAATCGTACGCGAGAGTGTATTTCCTTTACGTGACACCGACGTTTACGCAACTCGAGAACAATTTCCCTCAATGGGAATGCAAACTCAGCATTCGACTCTCGTACGTACAATATACACCGCGGGTGGAAAATGTGAAGGATAGACCAAGTGGTCTGCCGTGTAGCGGAAACCGTCCGAGCGGCGGAGAGGGAAGTAAATCGTACAATCGCCGGACCCTAGAAGCATCCATCAACAAGATGTATGGACTTTCCAGAGGATTCGGCCCTACTTCAGATTGTCAATGTGTAAGAGATGTTGCCCTGGAAGCATCATTTACGTCAGATCTACGGAACACTGGAGACGAACTGAGATACTTCGACGAGAAGATTACTTGTCGTCAAAGTGTTCCTTTTTGCGGACACTCGTTAGTTGCAAGGAGTGTTGCTACTTCTACAAAGGTTTAATTTTATTTATATTATTTTATCTCTGCGACATGGGTCTTTCAGTTCCCCAAAATTCCGTGCCTCAAAGAGTCAATCGATTCATCGCGGTCGCTTTCTGAAGCCCACAATGTTCTATCGTTCAAATCATACAGAAATGTAGTAAAATATTAAAATATTTCTATATTACGTGGCAAGAAGTCACGCGTGTCCGAAACGCGTAAACAAATTACAAACTGTAGCGCCACGATTTCACGCTTTTCATTCACCCGTGGCAAAGTTAGGGCACAATCGTCGGGTGAGACACCGCTCGCGCGATCTTTATGCTCGGAGCGTCTAGAAGCCGAACGGTTAAGAGCGAGATCGGGCTGAACTTTCAGTGTCAAGACCTTTTAACGGACAATTCAACCGAGTTAATTGTTCCATCCTGCGGAATGAGTCAGAGAGGTTCGTGGATTCTTCCGCGCGAGGGGAGGCAATTCACGTTGTCCGCTTGTTAAAGAGAGACGAAACGGGGACAAAGACGAATCCGACGGCGGCGCCGGCAGGAGGGAATAAGGTCGACTTTCCATTCATTCGACTAATGGACCCACCCGTCTAATCTCATCTTCTGCGATTTAATTCCGTATGACGGAAGTTATTTTCCTCTTTAATGTCGGGGACACTGGGACAGAAACCCAAACTCCTTGATTTAACCGTATAACACGCCGCCGCTACTTAGCCAACAGTCAAACTGTTCTCGTTCGTTTTCGACTCCAACGAGGCGCGTTTCCGTGATCGGGATTTCTGGGCGTCTTCGATTTTCGTCTTCGTCGAACGACTCGTTCGAAAAATTGTTGTGCTGCTTCTCTGAAATTAAAGTAACGCGTTCATCCCTGCTCTTTTTTTTTCTAGAATGTAAGTAATACTTTGAAACAATCGATTAAAAAATAATCTGCACAACATTTACTGCGAGAACGACCGTTCTCGAGGTGAATCGAGGATGAATTTCGCTAGTTTCGCAACGCTCGCCCGTAATTAAACGCGAAAGTAGATTACGCGTTCGAGGCGTCAGCGGCCATTCGTAATTTCGCACCGCAACGAGAGGCATTCGCTCGAAAAGTTTTCTCCCCCCGTCGTCCTCTGACGGGGAGTTTATAAACGTAGCCGCCCGTTTATTATTCCGGCACCCCTGGGACACCAGCGTAAAAAATAGCGGCTCTCGAGGGTGCCGAGGGGGTAGGGGGGAGGGTTTGGGCGTGGCTAATCGTAAGCAGAAGGCAGGGGTGCAAGGAAGACGACAATCTCTCGGCTATGAATAAATTTCATCAGAGGTCTTCCACAAGGGCTGGCTCTTTCACTTTGCTTGTTTCCCCGCCGCGCGGAGCCACCCCTTCCACCCTCCGTGTTGCCTCCTCCTTGAGGATTATCGCATGTAAGAGAGTCTCGCGTAATGTATTTGCCTCCGTGCTTCTATTGCCCCGTGTCTGCCTGAATTCTATGGAATTCTTACGCTCCGCGACACAGACTGCATCGTGCGTTATCAACTTGTTCGATCGTGAACACCCTGGAAAATAAAGTGAAACAGCTTACACGGGGGCGAACCGACAGGAGAATTTTGCTAATGGAATACGCTCCAGCAGCTCGCGACTCGAGTCGCTTGGAAAATATTCGATTCGAGTACCAGGATCGGTTGCTCGAGGAAATGTTTGTCCGCGTCCCTTCTTCGTTCTCGACGGACAACCGTTTCGTTGTTGATCGCGCCTTTTCGAACCAGAAATTAATGCAACAGGTTTTACCGCCCTCGCAACAGTCGAGTTCAAGAGGTTCTCTGTCCGCGGATATTTTACATAAACAAGATTTTTACTCGTTTGGATTATTCCCCGTTTGTACGGGGAACTTTTTCGTTTTCCTTTAACGCACGGCTTGTTCCGTGAAATGGTTTTCCCTTTAATTCCACGCGCTTCTGGCCAGCGAAAAACCTTTCCTCTTCCCGTGTCTGTTTGAATTTCGTTACTCGTCAGACGTGGATGCTCACATCGTTCAAGCAAAATGCATACTCGTTGTTGATATCGAAGTATTTTATTTTTTCTATCATTGCAAATATCATTGCGCATCATATTGCATTCAGTCTTGCAAATACGAGGTGTTTCACAATCAAGCAGAGAGTTGTCACAGATGACAAGTATATTTTACAACTGCATTGCAATTCCGTGAAATTAATATGAATTTGTTCCTTCGTATATATCGCCAATTGCAACAAGAGATTGCGAACATCGATACTTTGATTTTCACCTATTATTTCGTTAACTAGATACGTATTTCCTTCCAGCACAGTGGTGCACAAAAACAGCACTTTGTGCCTTGTTCCTTTTTACCCCGTAACAGAAACACGCCGTCTGATGTACCGCGAACGACTGCGAATCATCCCCGGCGTCTTCATCTTTCCCCGTTTCATCCTTTTTTCGTCGCCTCGCTTTACCTGTCCGCGTCCGCTTCAATTTTCTCAAGAGAGCATCTATATAGTCGCGAAACGACCGACGAGGATATACCTTAAGCGCGCCGTCTATTTTGTACTCCGCTACTTCTTTTCCCCTGTCTGGGTGAGAGAAAAAAAAACTTTTTACGTAATTGTAAGTCCTCGCTGAGTCGGTGGGGCCGAGAATTCGGCGACATTTCCGCTCCCATCGTTCCATTATTCCAGTCTAGCCGGTTCGATGGACGACAAATGGACGATTAGATTGCTGTCGTATTTTTCTGGAACCCCTTCATACCCTCTGCGTGCTCGTGTACGAATTTGACGAGCTTTTTCTAATTCTACACTTTCTGCTTGCAGGTTTGCCATTGTCTATATATTCGAGTTTATCGCGGGAAACGTCTCTGACTAAATCGAGCAGCGGGTAGGTGAGAAACTTGATATCGCCAATTAAATTTTGATAACTCATTTATTCGTTCAACGATTGAATAATTCCATACTCGACGGGGCGGAATATCGCGTAACGCGATCCTATCGATCATCAGAGAATTCATTATCATGAATTTAACGGCCCCTACCTCGCGTACAGCGGTATTAAATGGGTGTTGAGGGTAAGAGGCAGGCGTAAAACAGCCACTTTAAGAATAAATAGTTGATGCAAGTTTTAAAGCGAACGTACCTGAATACGGGGGCTGAAGTGTGCGTCCCGTGTCTGAACGAGTGCCACCTGTACGACGAAAGATCACTGCGCATGGTCTACTTGGTAATGATGAATAGGAGACTGGTGAAATAAAAAATTGCTCGAGAAAGCGGTGCAGCTTCGAAGATACGAGAGGACTCTGGACTTTTTAACTCGAATCCACGTACGAATCGCAGCGGCAATGGATATTAAATTGAACTTCGTTGCGCAAGCGTGCTCGAACGAAAAATCCACGTGATTATCGCGTGACCGACGTGAACGAGCCTGTACAAAGGAGACAGGCAGAGAACAGTGGCGTGGGTGCATATAATTAAGGGTTCGGCAATAGATTGCGACAGGAGTAAACTATGGACACGGCTGGAAGCGTGTCCACTCGGTTAATGGCGCTGCAGCGTCAACGCACGCGTTGTTCTCTCGCCGCGTGAATAATTGCATTCTCTGGACGACGTTCCTTTCCGACGCTGTATATTCTTCCCAACGACATTGCGCTCTGTGACACCGTTGTACCTGATAAACACTGCAAAATGGTGAATGGAAAGTGACCATTAAGCCAGGTGTCCGCATGCAAAGATTATTGGCGTTACTCGTCAGCGACACCTATTCAGTCGCGTATGGAGTACAACTAGCGCCACGTGACCGTTACTCGCGGCCATTACGCCAGTGGAATAAGGGACAGACGCATGCTTTCATGTCGTTCAATTAGCAAGCTCAATCTTTGCGACACGACGGTATTTTTGCAGAATTTAATGGACGGAGGCTTTGTGCTAACTTTTGCATAAATTTATGGAATTCTATTAATCTTCGAATGGCACGTTCGAGCTGTTAAATTGTTTTGCTAGACGAAATTGAAAAAGTTCGTCGAACACGTGGCTAATAGAAATCGCACGCACCGAAATTTCACTGAAAAATTATGTTATCGATGTGGCAACTTCATCGAGAAGAAAATACGATACCATCGACGAACCTAATCGAAAGTTCGACGGAAACGTTGACCCGCTAACTGTGAAACGTTCATTTTTCGTACACGTAACTGAAGTTCGACTTTCTAATCAGAGTTTCCCGATGCTGAATTTATAATCAAGCGCTCGTACAATTACAATGGTAGAATTGTGTGACGTCCGCTAGAATTCTGAGAAATCGTTGCAGCGTACGGGATTAAAGGAAGACTGTGCAATTGAGGATGGTCTGGAATCGTTTGTGCGACGCACGGTTGGAGTACAATAAACGTGGACAATACGGTATGCCGGATATGGTGTGGAGCAGTGACGTAGGCACAATCGAGGATCAGACGATAGATCGCGATGAAATTGGACTACGGACACGGTGTCCGACGAGCCTCTTGGAGTATCTGTCGAGGTTAATAACCACATCAATAACGGAGACGCAGTGTTTGCAATTACTCGTGCAACATCTCACATGCGATGGCTAAATAACAGGTATATTGCTTGTTGCAATCCTATGACGTATACCAAACATTAAGGAATGCAATTTTTTAATTACTGCCAGCGAAATTATGTTACTGCGTGCAAACAAGAGATTTAGAACTTGGCACGTAATATCATTCTGTCCGTCAACTGCAGGAGTCAACTTGCAATTTTTCAATTTTCATCATATGTACAGACAACATATTTTATACTCAGCAAACGAAACTAGTCGAATTTGTACAAACAAGCATTTCATTCCATATACCTGACAATGCCTCGTTAAATCGCGCTTCTATACTAAAGCACTCGAGAAGAAACGGATCCATCACCCAAGAATGTACACGACAGACAGCTTAAGCCATTAAAAACGAACACGATCGAGTGTTGTTCGACTCGTCGGAGAGAAGTAGTAAGAAATGGCTCGTTAGACCCATCGAAAAGATCCACGAAATACCGGAAATAACAACGGCGGCGTGGTAGGCGCCATAATTGAGGACCAGGCGATAGATCGCGGCCGAATTGGACAATGGAGAGTTGCTGGTGCCGTTAGCCCTGTCTCTTCGAGAGGCCAGTCCGAGGTTAATAGCTTTGCAGTAGCAACGCGGCCAGGGAACGTTTGCAACTGGTGCTGTGTCCTTTCTCTCGCTCCTACCATCTCTATATATATATGTATATATATCTCTCTCTCTCACGCTCGCTCGCTCGCTCGCTATCGGACATAATCCTGTACAATTTCGTAGAGGATATCTGGCATTAAGGCCGGTTCGAGAGACTATATTACGGCATAATGGCAGTCCATACGCGGGCGCAACATGCACGATGTTCCTGCACGGCGCATCGTTGGACGCGCTGGCAAATTGACAGACTGTGCGTAACTTTGTTACTGCCCGCCTCTTCCAGTCGGCGGGCAGAGTTATATTACGCGTTAACGCGTTCTAAATTTCTAGTCTAATCTCTTGTTTACGCGCACTGGTATAATTACGCTGTCGGTAATTAAATAGTAGTTTGCGCCCCGTTCATTGAAAGATAATTAAGCCAGTGGGTGCGCGGTGACCTTAGCGTTGGATATTGCCCGATGGTCCACGCGTGACAACCTCGAAGCTGTTGCATCTCTGGTTTTTCTGCAACGCTCCCCACAACGCTGGCAGTTTCTGTGCCATAGTTTCATGGAGAACAGCAAAGTTGTAACGAAACTTCGCGACTTGTCCGGTACAGTGATTTTTCGAATCAATTGTACACGTTGTTAGACGTTTATTACGTTCTATCAACTTCGTTACAGAAAGTGCATCGCCAATTAAGAAGCTCCGTTATTCGCTTGGTGTATCTTGCGAAACCTTTGGCCGTCCTATCGAGCGTGAAATTTAATTTAACTACGCTATCGATAGTTGCTACAACGTGACTGAGCAATCAACTAAGTTCACTGCTTCGGCAAATAATTAACAATACCAGGCGATAATTTGCAATTTACAATCGGTCGCAACTTATTGTAGTTATCCACCTGTAATTTATTATCAACAAGAACGAATACGGGGGTGGTTTCTAGAAACGTGAACGCAAGAAGACGACAGTAGTCATTAAACGTACAGTGCTTCGTGCATGCATTTTTTATAAGTACACTCGAGGAATGAAATTGTCGCACGTGCGTTGAATAATTGGATGGTTTGATGGACGTTAGGCACCGCCAGCTGGGGGATGAATCTCCCCAGATCCCTTGGCTGCATCAACCGTAGACAGCTATGGCTTCGGAATCTTAACTTTGGCCCGTAAAGCCGAGATTGAGTAACGGGAAGGTGGCGAAATAGCAAAGGGGGCTGGTAGGGGCGGAATTGGCTGCGCTTTATCTGCAGTTTACCGACGTTCGAAAGGAGGCCACGCTGAAAGGGTGAAACGCCACGCGGAGATTACCATGAGAAGGAAAGGTGTATTGCCTCGAGTATATATGGGGGAGCTGAAGGATCGCGCGGGTCGACGCCGGCTTAATAACGGTATTTAGCGTCGTTCGAACTTTATAAATTTTCCTCGATCCCCAACGACAAATTCACCCTCGATCTTCCCTCTGCAATTCCATTGGATTTTCCTTACTTACGCTGTCGAGCGGTATTTATGCATATCGCGAGGGTGGCGTAACGATGAAATAGGGTGAGACGGTACAGGCTGCGATCGCGAAACGGATCCGCGCCGCTTTCGTTCCATTTAGGAGCGCGGATAATTTATTGTCAAAGCGTGAAACGACGTTGTCCCCCCTGAAATAATTGAACGACTCGTTACGGGGTAACGAGGATTCGTTATCGAGCAAGGTCGTTACAATTTCCTCGAATCACTCTGGTGCAGGAAGGAAACTTTCTTGGACCTTGGTGGAACAAAAATTGAATTCCGTATATCGATACTCGCGCTCACGTCACAGTAATCAGCGAGAGAATTGATAGCGGCACGATTGACTTGATAAACCGACGCTTTTGAGGATCAACCGCAGCAGTGGCGCAACACGATACACATTATGCGATTGAATCAGCACGGTAATCTCGATCGAACGTGGCCGGTGTCTGCAGCCCGCGTGCGTAGTCGAATATTGCTATTGCGATGCATGGTTCCGCAGCGAGCACTCGGTTCCTCCAATATCGAGCTTACTGCTTCGAACTAATACAAGCCAATTCTATTGCGACCAGTATTTGTTCGCGCAAAAATCCCGCATAGAACAAGCCGTGGTTTCGCGAAAAAAAAAAAAAAGAAGCAGATCAAATGTATCTTCGTTTGCGATTGGGATCGAGAAACGTCACCGACACTGGCCAGCGGTATCGTTCTAGCTTACTTCGTGGGATATAGGTCAGTGAATCGCGTGCAAAATTGCGGTTCTCGCGACCAATCAATTCTAATCCAGTTCGCGTGGACTCGTTCCCTTAACTTTAACGGCAATCTTTCGGGGTGCGCTTAGCCGGCCGTTTTCATCGCGCAGTTTTAATCCCGTGACAGCAATCTACGAGGCGGGCCAGGAAGGAGGAAAATTCTAGTAAGACCGTTACGATACAGCCTGGCACGCGATCAAACAATCCAGTCGCTCCTGTCACGCGGCTAAGCTATTCCCTTTGTTTGTCTCTATCGTTCTGGATCACGTATTTTATTATGCGCCCATTGCGGAAATTCCTGCGAACGACACTGGCTCGTCCTCCGTCGATGCATAAAACATGCAATCTTCCATTCCCGGTTTCTTTCGCGGCGACCACTCCGCACTTAACGCTATCTGGTTCCTACGCGAGGACCTTCCGACCTGCCTCCATTAACCCCTCGTTTAATGCACGAGCCTGTTGGGTAGTTTCAGTGACGCGTCCACTATCCGACATCGCTTTTCTTTACATTTTCTTACTAGTTTCACACTCTCGTGTCTTTCTCCAATATATGCGCGTCATTCGAAGTCCCAAAACTCCAATTTTTAAGGGTGCCTCAAGTTTGCCAGCCATTAAGGCAAAGCTTTTTCACGGGTTCCAGAGCGACCTCGCGGTATCGCGAATCTGGCGTGCACAAATGAGCGACGACGGGTCGTATCGATCATCGAATTCGTAATTTTCAAGCAATGTTTTGCAGGATACAGCTACGACCCCGTGCCAAAAGTAGGTTAAAGCAATTGTGACGTCACTCTGCGGCAACCTAGTTACCTCCTCCTCCACCTCCTCTTTCGCGCTGTGTATCACCTCTATAGACAACACTGCGGTAAAGTAACCAGCTATCATGTCAACTATTGTCCCAGCGTTAAGTTTCTCTCGACGAGTCGGTAAAAGTGACGGTCGTTCCTGAACGATGCGCTCGACGCGATCGACTTTATAAAAGTCGATCGTTGGGCATCTACGGAGCCAAGCAGCAATTCTGGAATTAAGTCGAGGAATCGTCGAAAGAGTCGAACTTCGAAGCTTGAAGTAATGTTCCGAGTCGAACAAGTAATTCACGACGCGTTGGCGAAGTGAATTTCAAGTTGTTTCAGCTGACTCGAGTTCAAGTAGCCCGACAGGAGAGTACGTGTCCTAGAAACGGCGTTATCAAAAGTGTGATGGATTATCCTCGCGGTAATTTCACGATCGAAGTTGCTTAGAATTAGGTTGGCCGTAGTTACAGAAACGGGTTCCGTGCTCTCGCCTGTTCCGCGCTCGTTCCGATTGCGTGAACAGGGCAATTTTCTCGGTGATACAACGATACTGTATAATTGCCAGCATTACAGGTCTGGTTATACATTTGGGTTATTCCGTAAATCACTGAACTCGCTGCGAACATAATCCGCTTGCGGGTTAGGTCAGTGAAGCAGGTTAACTACCACCTATCGCAGGATCGAAGACGCGATAAACGCGCGCTATGCTAATCGCGCGTCTGAAATCGAGGCGAGTTGGGAAACGCGCGCGACAGCGATTTCCGCGACGCGTCGCGTCGTGGAAAAGTGGCGGCACTTGCTGTCGCGCGACGCATTCGTAGGATGATCGCGTGTTTTCCATCGTCGAGCTAAAACTGATTCGAACGGAAAAAGAATAGATTACGCGATCGATCGACAGTCGAACGCGAGAATACCAACGAAAATATTAGCATATTCGTAGCTCGATACTCTGCGCTTCGAGGTTCCATCGCGTCGCGAAGGCAGACACGACACGGCAAAATCGTGGAAAGAGTTAATTCAAGATAAATTAACCTCGCTCTGCGGGTAACGCGTTAATCTCGAGATAAGTTGAGGACGATACGCGAGAGGGATTCGTCGTTAATAATAACTGGGGCATCAGTAATGCTTATCGTTGCATCACGCGATCTGCTGTATAATAATCCCTGAACCCTGGCACGAGCCCTTTACTTCCAGGCCAGACACCGTTAGCCAGGAATCTCATTTTCCACGCAAACGAAACTGGGTCAACTGCATCTGCCACGAAGCGTGACCCGCTTTCCGATTACATTTTCAAGTCATTACATTTCCTATTCTGCTCGCGGCTAACATATTCTGTTTAATTACCGCCTCCGTTCGCCGTGCCAACTAATCTCGATGAGGTAATTCGTTTCGGCTCATTGACGATCCCTTCGACCGACATTCTTGCCCCTCTGCTCGCATGTAAATTGCGTCCAAGTATAGTCGAAAGCTTCGAAGCGGTTCGCGCACTCGTCTCGACGAAGGTAATTAAAAATCATTTCACTTTTACCTCGCGAACCTCGCGGAGCAACGTCGAGTGGAGCGGAATTTCGCATTAAAATCCGAAACGAACGTAGCGCCGACAAAGAGTCTTACCGTGAAATGTGTCCGCGCAATTTTCGCCCGGTTCCCACGCGTTTCGTTGAATAAATTGTACTATTACGAGGCGGTGCATAATGATATACTTTATCGCGGTGGATAAATTGTAGTTATCCCGCGCTTCAAACCGTCCTCGATTTCTCTGGATTACCCAGATTCTCCGTGGAACTGATTCTCACACGTTGGAAATTGCGCTGAAACCCTGGGTTTCCCAGCCAGCTGAATCACTCTGTGAATCACCGTGGCTCGCAAGTCGAGCGACTCTTTCCGCCATTACATCGAATCGCGCGAATCATCCTAAGGATAGGTACATCGATGCAATGATGCAACGAGCTACCACGTGACCCTTGCAAACTACAGAACGTTCGTTTCGATAACTGAATTAATTATAAGAATAGTTTCGATAACCAACCATCGTTGATCCGACCCAGTGGAATGCTTCGAAAAAAAAAAAAGGGAAACAAATCGCAAGTCCAAAAGGATTAAATAATCGCGACGGAGTTAATAAAAGCTCTCTACACAGTCACCAATCTTTCCGTCGAGATAAGCCAGCAGCATCGGTAGTAATCTGGGCCGCGATTTCGGTGCGGAATCCCGGGCAGAGGATCGGTCCCGGTTTAACCGACGTTCGCGGATCTACGGAATCGCGGAAATTGCCCGGCCGCTTAAGCCCATCGAGATTGCTTCCTGTTTCCCGCGCGACACGTACTTATTTCGCAGGAGGAACGACCGCGCGATAACTGCACTGATGGCTCGGCGGGTGGTTGATTCTAAAAGAAGGAGACGAAAAGGGGCGGCGGCGTGCGAGGCGGCGCGCCGGCTGCCGTCGCGACGGGGAGAAACGATGTGTCTCCGAGGAGGCAGGAATAGACGTTTCCTGGCACGGAAGAGAAAGGCGGCCGGGTAGAGCCGTCTGCAAATGGCATGGATTAGGTAGCTTCCCCCTTGGCGAATCCGCGTTTCCTTCCCGGGGACCTGCGAAGAATTCCTTTCCCGTATTGTGCTCTCCTCGATGCGGGGGAATACGGAGGCGTTTCTGCTCTCTCTCTCTCTGTACACATTCGCCCTCGTTCGGAGGCAACGGAGCGTTGTCTTTTGTACGACGTGCACGCGTTACATCATCCACACCTGTCCGATACACTTGGCCGAGACGAACGCGGTGTTTCTATCGCGCCCCTTCGACGATGCCTGGGCTCCTCAGCCGGAGATTAGAGCGGAGGATCGCGCTCCTTAACCTCTTGGGCGCGGCTGAATTTTGCGCGAATCGCGGGTAAACGATACAGCACTGCGTGGACGAACAACGCTGTTCAGAGAGATGACGTCCGCGAAAGTTAGCATAGTGGCGCATCGTATCTGAGAAGACTGACACAACTCTGGAGACAGCTCGAGCCATCGTTTGTTGGCTCTCGAACTGTTTAAGGAACGGCGGTCCTCGAACGGAGTTGGCGAATCGAGTAGCTTTGGTGCTCGTTAATACGCAAAGTGGTTAACGCCATTTCGCGCGCGGACGTTCTCCGATGGCAAACTTGAGCGATCCTCCGGCGCAGTTCCAGTTCGAGCCGTTGAGTCAACCCGTTTCCATTCCGATCGACGGTTATCGATTTCGCCCCGCTGTTTCTTTCGAGGAACGTACCAGAAGCTGGTCCTCGTGAACTCGTCGGCGAAATGTATTCGCGACAGGCAATTTTGGCACGTCCGCCATTCCGCTGGACGTAGCCGAAGGTATGGTTATTCCGTCCGGGCGAACTGTTGCGAGCAGCTCGATTTCCATTCAAGGGAAATCGGCCGGAAGGTCGCGGGGGTTAAATTAGCCGCGCGGAATGAAGCAAAACGGAGACCTGGGAATTCGGCTGTCGTTCTCCAACGGCTTTGCGATAGCGGGT
Organism: Xylocopa violacea; assembly: GCA_963969225.1. Lineage (NCBI taxonomy): Eukaryota > Metazoa > Arthropoda > Insecta > Hymenoptera > Apidae > Xylocopa > Xylocopa violacea. Next base: position 35,745,535 of record CAXAJV010000002.1, read on the forward strand.
AGTCGAGGATCCGTATCGAATCGCGTTAAAAAGATAAAATCGTGGCCGTAAAAGCCGATAAATACGCAATGCATTCGATAATCGTTGGCGGAAAATTTAAGTGATCGCTCTGCGGGATAAAACGTGGCGAAAGTCAAGTTTAGTCGCGAGAAAAATTACTTCGAAGACGCCCTGCCGAGGTTCGAGCGGCAAACGCAGTCAGCAGCCAGCATTCAAGGTTGAAACGACGTGTCTTCTGGATATTACTATTCCATGAAGACTGAGAAGGGACGAGCGTTTGATCCAGAGTGCGAAAGGTACATCCTGCGATGAAATGACGCGGGACGCCGATTGAATTGGTCACGCTGAGTCACTATGCCTCCCCAGTTTGCTATACATCATCTTTCCTTATAGCCAGATTCGGTTCGGATCGTCCTGGACTACGAAGGAGGCGCGAAGGAAGGAGGCGTAGAAGGAAGTTAAGAGGACAGGCTGTTGGGAAAGGGGAACACAAAGAAACAGATGCGCAGGGGACCGTCGAGGATTGGTTGCTTGGGTAGCCTGGGTTTCTCGTAATTTCCCGAGGGTAAAGGTAGTGAAACGTGCTGGTTTCGTCGTCCTTTTCGTCCTTGTAAGCCACGTCGGCTTCGACGCCGTGGACGAGGCCGCTAATCTCTCGAGTTGTACCGCGAGAAATCCAGATAGAGAAATGGGAAATGGAAAGCCCTTACAATAGATCCAGGCCAGGACGATGGTAGCACGGCGATGGCGGCGGTGGTGGCCGTCGTCGCGTCGGAAAGGGAAACGTCTTCTCCTCCGTTTAGCTCCCGATAATCTCGACTGTGTCGCCAGGCTTGTGAACACTCTTAGCTTTTCGTTTCCACCTGCCACGGTTGCGTCTCTGGTTGGCGCGATGTAACTCTGGCTGTAAAGGCGTTGTTAGATGCGGAAGATCGACGCTGTCCGTCTTGTCGGAAAGGGTGCAATTGTAAAATTACGCTCGACGATCGCGGGAAGTCTAATCCGACTGACACAATTATTTTCGCGCGCTCGATGGACATCGAATATCGAATTTAAACAGATATCGCAAACGAAATTGAGGCTCCTATTCAATAGATACGACACGCTTATCCGTGAAGTTATAGGTCGCATTCACCGAGGATTCTCCGATACGGTATTTAGGATGGGCCGTAATCATCGTCCCCCCGGACATTTCCGGGTATCAAATAGCACGACGCGATAAATAACGGCCGATCATCCTCGAGATCACGATACTGCTCGAAAACGTCACCGGCACGTGAACGCGGCCCCATCGAAATCCGGATGAAAGCCTCTTGACCGAACGCATCGCGTGCTCGCCTTTATTTATGACAGATTTACAAAATTGGAAAAACTCTTCGCCCCCGCAGTCATTCCGCGGCCCCTTCATCCACCCCCCACTGAAACCCCGCCGCGCAGAGGGGACTGATCGAACGTCGATTTCGCTCTCGACCCCACGAAATTCAAATTTATGTCCCTCGGATGCCTCGAGGGACGTTTTTATTGCCCACACGCGGCCCAACACCGCCGGATTCCAGCAAATTAAGACGCGACACGGAAATCTGTTGGCGTAGGCTGGTCCGATCGAATTGCCCGTCGAGTGAATCCTAAGGATTGCTCCGATCTGTTCGATGTAATTGGTCTACAGCAGGTTTACGAACTCCATTTCAGGGGTGCGCTGGATTTGGGGAAGTCGCATGCGTTTTCTTTTGATTGACTCCGACACGAATGCAACAATGTTATAACAGTGCCACAGCAAACACAGATATAGCAAATATAGGTATCCTACATCTTCTAAGTGTACGCAACGTCAGAGAACAAAGTTTTCGTTCGCCTCGTTCGCTTAGGTGTACGTACACGCGCGCGTTCATCAGCGAAGCTAGAACGACACACTGTCGAGATTAAGAAGAAAGGCAATAACGGCATTAGCATGAGAAAAACGGTCTCTCTCGTCCGGAAAGATTTCCCTGGCAATATCTCGGCAGTCGTCTGTTCGCTGGCGCGGCGGTAGCGATCTTCGAGGACGTTCATCCTTTCTGAAGAGGCATCGAGGCAGAAAAGAAAAAGCACGGCTCGCGGTGGCGGAAGACGAAACGGAAAGTAACATGCAAAAGAGGCTGCAGCCGCGGTGAGCGGCCAACACGGGAGGGCTGGACCGGGGGAAGGGCAGGAAGAAGACGGAAGAGAGGTCGACAGGTGTTCCAGCACTTGGCAAATTACTCATCGCGGTAAGGTCGACGTGAAGAGAGCGAAGACAAGAGACGGTGGCGGGCGCCGTTTGTCGACACTCTCCGCAGACTTGATAAGGCGGCCATTGCTACGCCAGCTACCCCGCCAGATACTAATTTGCTTTTCCCTCTTCGCCTTCCGCTCGCATTAAAGTTCAATCGTTCGACGAACGACGGCTAATAGTCCTCGGGAGCCGTTCGATTCCACCCCGTCGCCTCTCGTTTTTGTCCTTTTCGCCTATCCCCCTCCCCCTCCAGAGGATTTATTACGCGAGCCTGACGTCTATCGGCGGCGACGCGCGAGTAAATCCGCGCGGTTCCCGATGAAATTGAATTGTTAGGTAATTTCGAAGTTTCTACCTGGCTGCGGGTTCCAACGAGTTGGTGTAATAGACTTGTTGTTGCGAAATAGTAACCAGGATATGTAGGGGAATGAGGGTGCTCGAGTTACTTAAGTAATTACCCCGTAACACGTTTAACCGTCCGTACCCGGAATTATGGAACTTCGTTCGATCACGAAGGACAAAAATCATAATCGAACCAGGTTCCTCGCTTTAATCTCCTCGAGCAGCGCGAAACCTTCCAAACGGAGTAACGAGTGGAAACGCATCCGCTTACTCCGCGTTCAGCCGACGACGCGGGCTTCCCTGGCTGCGATAATCAAAAGCTTCGACGGGAAGCAACGAGGACTGAGCGTTCCTCTCAGCGACGGATGTACCGAAATTCATAAACCAATTACCCGAATTTCTTAGGCCAGCGTCCCGTCCCAGCCTCGCGTTCCCTTTTATCTCGAGATCCGAGAGCGGTCCTTTAATCCCCAGTCACAGAGAACGGCGTCTACGTGCCGCTCGCGCGCTGCACTCCATTCTCCGCAGTGGCTTATCCTTTCTGATAATTAACGCGGCGCCCGATACTATTTATATGCGATAGCGAACTCGGAAGGCTCGCACGCGCGCCTCTACGGCTTAGCGCCTGTAACCCGGCTGCTACAGCGCCGTGCAACCGTGCCGTAATTTCGTCGCGCGCTCGCTCGCTCGCTCGCCCCCGCTCGTGCTTCCAATTACCGCGAAATCGTATTAATCCCCGCGAAAATCCCGTGTCGAGGTGATAAACGCGGTACGACGCGGTTGCGCCAGGATTACGCGGCTGCGCCACCTGCGGCGAAGATATCCCGTTAACGCGGCACCGAACACTCTGAGAAAAACTTCTGATGGCCGCGCGACGAGATCGCGGATCCGTGTCCGACTTTTCGCGTGCTTCGCGAAAAATTCAGGATCCGTGACAATAAAATCGAACGCTCCACGCGTGACATTCCGTTCGTTCGTTCGAGTGTTTTACGTCGAGCGTTTAGCCGTGTCGAGGCATAGTTGGCCGCGGTGTCGATCGAGCGACCGATTCGTAATCAAACAGCGGTCGCTGGCTGACTACGAACGTTAACAATTTGCTCGATTAACAGTTCATTTGGTAGCCGCGAATCGATCATGCGGGCGCATCGGTTCTTTAATATTTGCAACGCTCTGAGGAAAACTTCTGATGGCCGCGCGACGAGATCGCGGATCCGTGTCCGACTTTTCGCGTGCTTCGCGAAAAATTCAGAATCCGTGACAATAAAATCGAACGCTCCACGCGTGACATTCCGTTCGTTCGTTCGAGTGTTTTACGTCGAGCGTTTAGCCGCGTCGAGGCGTAGTTGGCCGCGGTGTCGATCGAGCGACCGATTCGTAATCAAACAGCGGTCGCTGGCTGACTACGAACGTTAACAATTTGCTCGATTAACAGTTCATTTGGTAGCCGCGAATCAATCATGCGGGCGCATCGGTCCTTTAATATTTGCTCGCGCGCCGCGAGCGTAGCCACCCGCGATGGCCGTTCGCGTTCGACGCGCAGGTACACGGAAAAATGGGATCCGGCGATTGGAAAATATTCGCTTTTCAGATGTAAATAAAAGGGCGGGCATCGCGAAAATTCGGTAACGCGGTATGTTTAATTTTTGGATCCGCGCGTGTTCGTTTGTTCCCGGGTAAATGTAATCGAGCGAGCAAAAAGAGTGATCGCCGCGCGATAGATTCGATTTGTATGCTTGGACAGATCCTTTGTGAACCGGCCGTGTGATTACTGCTGGCAATAAACGCTGGAAATCCGATGTAGAAGAGAGCTGGGGATAATTGAGGAGATAAAAATCGAGTGTAGATCAATGTTGCGCTTGTCCGTGTTAAAATCTACACGCCTCGTTGTCGAGTACAATAATCCTGCGTTCGTCTATTCATTTCATCAGTTTATTGACTATAATTGATACTCGACCCATTCGATTGAAACCATTTCGTTTTTTCCAATTGATTTTGGAAACTAGCGAACGCTGGTCTCTGCCTTCCCTTCGCTCTGATCCTTCGATTACGTTTCGCTCGAACGAAGGTCGTCCAGATACGGGATATCCACGTTGCCTGCGATACGGTAACGAGAGAATTAAGGATAGAAACGTGCGCTGCTCGGACTTTCTCTGTTTCGAGCTAATAAACATATAACGAAAGCGCGAAAGGATACAGGGAACAATGAAAGCGTGCAGCGGCGGGGCTGGGCTGGTTTCCGCTTGGTTCGAGCCTGGAATAGCTCCGGACGTAACAAATGGCAGGCAACTCGGGGATCGAAAGGTAATAATCGTAAGACGTCACGGTGGAAAATAGTTGGTTAATGGTAAAAGTTCGGATCGGTCGGGGGCCTGCAGAAAAACAAACGCGGCTGCAACTGCAGCTCGCGTACTCACGGAGGGAGAACAAGGAAGAAATATCGATCGGGTGTAACGTTGCATACCGTACGGTAACGGGTTTTCGATATTCTACCTGCGATCGGTTACGTGATCGCTGCTGTTCGAGGACTGACGCGAAATGCGGCTATTACGCATCCCGGCGGAATCTCCAAGAAACATGGTTCGATTTCCCTCATGCCTTACTAACCATTCCGTACGTACACCTCGGGGGTTGCTCGCGTGAGACATTGCAAATGAGAGCCAGGAAAATTCAGTGGGATTCTCTAATACGTATAAATACGATACTGAACGAGTTTCGAAACGATTCCATTCGTATCATTTATCGAAACCAATTCTGTTTATCAATATGTGGCGGCCATCGTAGTTGCGTTGCACCCTGTCGCGGAGAGCAGAGACGCGCACTCAACCCTTCTCTTCGTCTTCGAGAGCTAAGAAAGACGTTTTCGTGAAATTTTCTCCTCCTTTCATTGACATCAACAATGATAGCGAGAGAAAGGAGTTCTCTCTTAATCTTCGCTAAGTTTTTAGCTAGCATCTGTACAGTACGCGCGTCCATGAACCGCATCGATTAACTCTCTTTTTGTCACGTTTCGTTATTAAAACAAATTATTTCTGTCATCCTTATCGTCACACCCAGATCTCGCTTTACTTGATCCGCCGCGTCGACTTTCCCAAAAATAATTTATCAAAATTAGCAGTTCCAGTCCATCTTCTTATCGATCCACGGCCTCGTCGAACAAAGGAGACAGGACGCGGCTCAATTTTCCGCCGTCGATTACTCGATTAAGCTTCGCGCTATAAGACGCGAACTTCCAGCGGCCAGAAAAAGTCCGCCGTTCCGCGGAAAGATTGATCACCGTTGCGCGTTGTTCGGAGTAACGCGAGGGTATCCGCAGCCGTTCCGCGTCCGTTCGAAGAGAGCGAAACTGCAAAAACGAACGACGCGGCGTGCCTCGCGGCAATATCGCAGCTGCACTTACGAGCAGCCGACGTTCGTAGCTAGCCCACCCCCGGTAGCAGGGTTAGGAATTCCTCGCGATAACGTTAGACAGTAGAGAGAGAGAGAGAAAGAGAGGGTAGGAGTCGGGGGCGAGACGGGCAATGGCGAGGAACGATGCCCTGGGAACAAATGGATCTTACGGGCCCGCGTTACTCGCCGATGTAACCGTCGGATGGACTGTGAAACGTTATCGTCGAGTGAGTTGCAAGTGCACCGAAGCCTCATTGCAATCATCCGGTGCACGAACATGCCTGGTAAACGACGCCCCTTCCTTTCTTTCCTCCGGGGCATTCCTCGAGTCGAGCGTCGCGATCAGAAATTTATCATCCGTGGCTCATTTGGCGGACAACCGGTGGTATCGTCTTCGAGGCAAGCTCGAGAACGTTCGAAGGAACGTTTTCAACCGTTTGAAGCGGATTGCGCGCCGTGCGCGCGATGCATTTTCGAGCCAAGAGGGTGGATCGCGCGCATCGAGAGTGCGATGATATCGAATTGGAATTATGAGTTACCGAGGAAAATGTAGGCGTCGAGATAAGACTAGTTTCGAAATGAAAGGTATCTTGGAAGTGTGTAAAGCTTCTGGGGTTGGTCTCCAAAAAGACGAGCCGTCTCGAGTGGGTTAAATCGCGGAACGTGGGAAACGAAGTGAACGGATGCTTTGGGAATTGCTCGTCGGCTTTGCGAGAATTACGCGAACGATAAATCACTTGTAATTAGAAACGAGATATTTTCTGAATTTTCCACGATGAACGTGCGCAAAGGAGCACGAGCTTTTTGTGAATAAATATGGACGAGATACGTGTAGCGTGAGCGTTATCGTAATACGCGGCTGAAGATGGATGAGGTCATAATAATATCTATGAAACGGTGAAACGTGCCAGTCATATCGCTCGCGTTTCACGGTCGATCGATTTGCTGAATTTAACCGAGGAACATGAATAGGAAACGACATAAAAGCCGAGCGGAGGGCACGGAACCCAGCGAGCAAACGAAGATTTCCCCGATAGTGTTCCGCCGTTCAACTTTCCGCCCCGTTCCTCAACTTCCAATTAATTAGGAGGTTAATTAAGGTGAACCAAAATGAGCAAAACCATTATTCTCGGTAAAGAGCAGTTCATGAATGTTCAAAGTGGAGAGCGGAACGAAAAATTCGTCGGCGGAAAGGTTACCATTCGAGCGGCGTGTTAGCTGCGAAAAACAATCGATCGTCGGGGATACCTTTGACTCGATTCGATAGCCGATTTCACGAGTGAAACGCGATTCAGCCGTGGCTAGTTTTTCTCTTTCACGCTCGCTCGCGAAGTAACGGCCACAGGTCGAGGAGGTTCGCGGAATCGCTGCTTGTACGGCTGAGCGCAGATTTAATTATGCACCCGCTGCGAAATACAGAGGGTGCCGCCGCGCTGGGACCAAATCCCACTTCTGCGAGGCTTCCAGCTTCCATTGTCATTATCCTTCCGTTTGATCGTCGGACGATTAAACATTTCGTTCGTCTAATCCGCTTACAACGCCAGTGCGACAGTGTGTAATTGCATCGGCTCGTAAACGAACCTCTCCCTCGCTGCTCGCATGTGCGTGTCCCGCTGCACGGTTACGTTCCTCTTTGTCTTGATTTACGGCGACGCGTTTCGGCCTGCTACGAATTTCAGAGCCACCTTTTCCCTTTTTTCATGATTAAAAATCATTTACAAATCGTACGAAAATGATGGACCGTATTCCTGCGATATTGTGATATTGATTTTCAATCTCTCGATTCTTACGCGTGTGGTGAAATCTGTAAATTTTTTTATTTCATTATGATAATAGTTTGTCGATTGTATCATAATATTTTCTTAACTGCGTTTTATTCTTACTGTGTTAATGAAAAATACTTGTTTCGAAATCATCTTACTGTATTAATGAAAAATACTTTGTCTCGTAATTCATTGAAGATATTATTATACACCGGCTGTGCTAATTTTATATGTATTTTCGTATCGATACTCGATTCGTTTGACAAGAAAACTTTTTCTTTACACCCTGTAGATAACGTAATCCAAAGTACTGCCACTAAAAATATTTGCTATCGAAATGGAAGCGTCGAATACGTATTAGTATTTATTTGGATCGAAATCTCTAACCTACGAATTTTTTAATTTCATTATGATAATAGTTTGTTGATTGTATCATAATATTTTCTTAATTGCCTTTTATTCTTACTGTGTTAATGAAAAATACTCGTCTTGTAACTCATTGAAGATATTATTATGCATCGGCTGCGCTGATTTTATATGTATTTTCGCATCGATACTCGATTCGTTTGACAAGAAAACTTCTTTTTTACACCGTGTAGATAACCTAATCAAAAGTACTGCCACTAAAAATATTTAGTATCGAAATAGAAGTGTCGAATACGTATTGGTATTTATTTCGATCGGAATTTCTAACCTACGAATGACGGGGGCGGGCGCCTAGCGCATAGCACCACCTTAGCACTCCGCTAGACCGAAAATCGCGAGCTTCGAGCGCGGCCACTAGATGGCAATTAACAATTTGCCTTCTCGCAAGTAAGATTGACACCGAAGTATTTATAAGGCGAGCCATGGGAAGCCGAAGTTGTCGATGTGGAGCTGCAGGAGCGCTTCGCATTCGACCATTAATGCCATCGAGACAACCCCGGTCTCGGTGAAATTTTTATCCCCTTCCCTGACCCAACCCCGCCCCTGTAAGGCCTTACCCCCCCCCCAGAGCGCTCTACCCCTACCCTGGCGATCGCCCAACCCTGCGTAACCCCAACCCAACCCCAAAATTGTGGTGTGGTGAGGTGAGGTGAGGTGAAGTGGTGGTGTGGTGGTGAAGTGGTGAAGTGGTGAAGTGTAGTGAAATGAAGTGAAGTGTAATAAAATATAATGTAGTATAAGAAGTGTAATAAAATGTAATAAAATATAATGAAGTATTATAAGAAGTGTAATAAAGTGTAATAAAATATAATGAAGTATAAGAATTGTAATAAAGTATAAGAAATTGTAAAAAAATGTACTAATTTTTGTATTAATCAAAATGTAATAATGTTTTTTATGCGTTTAATTATGTTAATGATGAAATACTTCACTGAAATGTAACTAACTAATCTTTGTAAATTATTGAGGATGTACTTGCTGTGCTAGCAATATTATGATTGAAAATCATTTACAAATCGTATGAAAACAATGGATAGTATTCCTGCGATATTGCGATATTAATTTTCAATCTCTTGATTTTTACGCGTGTCGTGAAATTGTAAATTTTTGTCGTTCAATGGCTCGCGTACAGGGCGACACAAAGCGATAGTAGTCTCGATCAACTTCAAAGGGAAGTCGAAATAATTCTTATGCCCGTCGAAATGTACGCGGTTCCAATTTAGCATGCAGTTTGTTTCTAAGCCCATTGTACTTTTTAACGACGAAATGCAAAATTAATAACGCTTCTTTTCTCATACATCGTGCGTCAAAGTAAATCTCTTCCCGTGCGAGAGACCATTTTTCTGCGAAAGTGCACGCCCACCTCTACTCGATGTATATAATCAGAGACACACCGACCAGAGAAGCAAAACGTCTTACCAGCGGTTAAGAGGGTGTCTTCCGTAAATGTCAAAGACTAGAACGTACACTCCAGACTCCTAGAGACACTTCGAAACTTCCAGACCCTATGGTGATCTAACTTTTCCGTTTCTGCCTTCCTGTCCTATCTCTCTGCCTCTGTCCATCCATCTTCCACTTTATCACCCGCCCTTCCGTCCCTGCCGCTGTCTTTATATATACATTTGTCTCCTTATTCCACTGTTGGTCGAGGAGTCTGACAGGAGATAATCGTCGAAGCATATTATTCTTTTCAAGTGTAAACGAAGACGGTGACGTTATTAATGTCCCCGATAATGGAGTGCTTCGGATTGGAGGAACGTCAGGTATACAAATTGGACGTCCTGGGATAAATTTCGGACCCTGTTCAGCATAAAGGTTCTTGTATATTCTCGTTTGTCCAGTTTGTCATTTTTTCAACCTGCAATCCGTTCAGATCGTTGATCTCTGAATCGACGATTCTTCCATACATTATCGAGGGGAATCTAACTAACGAAAATTAACTCGATCGTAAAAAAATTGAGGATAACATGGAAAACACGCGGAGCATCGAGCTGTTCAGACAAACTGCGCGCGTGTATTCAGCAACGTCGAACGAATACCGAGGACTGATAATCACGTCGGACATTTCAGCAACCTCGTAAACAAATGTTCCGTAAACCAGTGCCTAAATTTAATTTCGAGCCACCGCGCGGGCGAAATCAATTGAACGTCCACGCGCGGATCCTAAATGCATACCGTTCTCTATGTAAATTAACCAGCCAGCCGTTTGTTCGGTTCAAGCGGGTCGCGCACGGTTACAGTTAACTTTTTCCGTTCCCCCTTTCTTTTTCCCGGCCATGATTCATCGGGGATTACCGCGTGAATTGTTCACCGTCATAATCACTTTTAAACGACAACGAAACGGTTAAACTACACCGTTTGAGCGGAGCATTTGCCAGCGCGCAATTAACGGGCGAGCCGATTCGGGCGGAGAATTGTTCTTTTCGGAATTCGAACGTACAAATCGAATTATCGACGTATCCCGTGTCTTTTTTGAATTCGTCGTTTGTTAAACGCGCGCAAACCGGTGACGCTGTTCGTTTAAATTCGAACGATACGCGTTGTAAAACGGGATCGAGCTTGAAAGCAACGATAATTGATATTAACCGCTGGCGCTGGCAAGGAATTCAGAGACGCGCCTTTCATTTTAGAATATGGATTGAATATCGATGCAGTGCGATCGGAAACTGTGCCGTGGCAAACTGTCTCAGTCGACGTCATTTTTACTTTTATGATGATTGCCCGCTGACGTGTACAGCACGTCGTTAGCGATTTCCTGCCAAAAGCATCTCGACACGCGTCTTTCCAGCGTGATTAACACGAAGTTAAAGTAGGAGATTCGATAATTTCTCCTCGCTGCGTATCAAGCAGCTAATTTAAATCCTCAGGACCGTCCGATTCAATCGAACGGCCGTGTTCGTTCTCTCAGAAAACGTCGACGAGAACGAGTTTACTTTGAACGGATAGCGAAAGAACAGGTTGTGCTCGCGGTGGATTTGATTTTATGCCAGTTGAGGTTGGGATAGCGGGTTCCGAGGGAAGATGGCGCGAGGTGAAGAAACGTAATATAGCCGATATGATTGGGACAGATTGGAAAGTAACCGAAGGACCGAGAGGGAGCACGGGGAAGATGAAAAGAAACGCGAGGAGGGTAGCGAAAGACGATGGCTGGCGAGAGCCGGGTGCACGCGAACTGGCAAATTGAAGCTCGCGTAAGTGGAAAGCCAATTTGTAGTTCCTTGTTGCGAAAATAAGATCGCAGGAAATTATCGGGGATCGTAATGGGCACGGCACGCGGTTCGAAACTCGTTCACACCAGAAATTGTGTATCGGGAAAATGAAATAAACACTGCGCTCTCGACGGTTTCGCGTTAGGATCAAACGCAGTGGAACCAGGATAACTTTGCCTCGGTCGAACGTGCTTTATCGTTTCTACGATTGAACACCGATTACTTTCATCGGTTTTGTTTTTTTTATATTAGTGTACTACAAACCAATGAAACAGAGAACGATAGAGAAATGTGTAACAATCAATTGTGCCTGACTCTTTCGAAATTTACCACCTGCCTCTTCGAAATCGTTGACTCTGACTACTGTCGTCTGACGTTTTCACGGACGTGGCGCATCTTCCTCGAATATCCAGCGTACTTTTCGAGTTACCTTGTACACGTTGACTTTCGTCACTCTTTCGACTCCGTAACGTATAATTTATCTAAACGACAAGTGCGCAATTATTCTCAGAGGAAGAGGAGAGACGAGGAACTCGGGCGGAGTACTGTCCATCGAAAAAGAGTTCAGTGGCAGCGCGCGCGCCATTCGCTACTTGTTTCGGCGTTTTACACACCGCAAACCGATTGTCGTAATCGTTGCCGCCGCTGCCGCTGGTGCTGGTGCTGGTTTGTGCGCGAAACAATTTAAAATGAAATATGTCGCCGACGGCGGCGAGCAATTCGTTGCGCGCGGAACGATAGCTGGGACGAGTAAAAATGACCGCAGCGCAGCGCGCGTGAACCGAGCCGGAATTTCGCGAAAATTTTCGATTTGGATTCGAACAACCGCGGCCTGGATATGCAAATGAGAGAGACAGCGAATCCAATAATACGGGACGCGACCGCCGCGCGAAAACATTTTAACGCGTAATTATCGTGGCGTAGTTTAACCAGCTATTCGTTTCACAGCGGCGCGCGTAATTAAATTATAACGCACGCCCGATACGAAGACTCTTATCTCGGCTAATTATTCGATTACATTTGCGTGCAATTAGAGTGTGATTGAAAATATTCCCCTCTGAAACTGATATCGCGCATTATCTCGCGGGTTGCCGTGTAGATGTTGATGCGAACACGGGCAAAGGAAAAGATGTAGGACACCCCAATTTATTGCTTCACCCTTTGCACTCGGATGCGTGCCCTCTGAGGAGGCATTGGTCAGTGATTGCGAAAAGAAACTTATTCCAGCGCACTTTTTCGAGAAATGCATGTTTCATTTCATCATTAAACATTAGCAATAGAAACTATTGCTAAAATATTGTAGAAGTTCAGAAGAGCAAAGGGTTAAACGAGGGATCGTTCTGCCTTTCCGCTTTGCTCAAACCACGAGGAATCAAGGATTCCGTGAAATTTCTGTAACGCACGGTCTATACATATAACGCTTAGCTTGACCTAAACGATGATAGTGTTGCGCATTAATTAAAAAGGAGTAGACGGTAACTACCGCTAAGTAAACTACCCCCTAGCCACCTGAATAATGCAAAAAGAATGAAGCGAAAGAGTGCGCGAACGCGTTGCGGGAACTTCTTGCGAAAGTTTTGATCGCTGCACCCGCGTGATATGGTTGCCCGCTCCCATTAGTTTCCCCCCTCCTTTTTCCATTCGCGGAAAGCGAACGGGAGAAAGGAACTCGGAGAAAATTCCGTGATATTAAGTGCTGAATTCTTCGGCTATAAGAGGCAAACTTAATAACTGAACTTCGTTGTATGCTAAGTCGAAAGCTGCGATACGCACCTGGAAATATGCGATCGACTGTAAAAATAATTCTGGGAATGTTTGTGCTTAGCCAACGATTCGTCGAACGATGGCGTTTTGGGTTTGACGTATTTATGACCGTGATTATGTTGAAACAAATTAAAAAGTACATCAGAATGGGCTATTAAAGAGGGGTGTATCTAAACTTCTTCCTCAGTTACCCTTTTTATGCGATTTTAAGGTCATCGATTTTCTTTTAAACGAATATATCGCATTTGGACTGGTTCGCGCATCTGCCAGCACCCACTGGTACATATGCAGACCCAGCGAGCAGAAATAAAACCGCTGTTGTCCTGTTTGCACGCCTTGAGGCGTAATTCATTATTTTCGGTGTTAGTCTCGTGGTAGGAGGTCGTCTAGCCGGAAGCGATTCACGATTTGACGACAGCTGTCAACCGAATTCTCTTTGTGCGATGACACCGAATCGAAGCGTGTCGAAACATGCGTATGGATCGAGGAAGCTGTGTTTTACCGATCACTCCAGCGTTTTGCTCAAAAGACAAGTCTCCTCGATTGAAATTGCGATACGCGATAACGTAGAGTACCTTTCGATTTTTATATAATAATCTATCAAAAGTTTTTTGTCAATTTCGTGTCGCAAGTACCGCAGTCTCCTCTCAGAGTCTTTTAATCCGATCTGCCGTCCCTGTCACTTCTTTTTGTCTCGGAAATTTCTCTTGGCGATCCATCGAAGCTTCGACGAGAAAGGAGAAGAAAAGCGAACGGATAAGCAGAATGGACGGATTATGATCGGGTAACCCAAGACCAGGCCTGGATCTTCCATGAGCACAGATTTGCTGACCTCGATTAAACCTTTTCAGCCCTGTTGTTTTGTCTCGAAGAACGTCAGCAGTTCGCAAATTATTTTTACTGCGGGCTGTGTTAGAACGAGCCTTCCTCCCGATGCTGCATCGTGAGAAAGGCAGATTCGACTGTTTCATGATCAGGCCGCAACGTGTCATTCTTAATCACCCGAGTCAATTACGCACACAAATTTTCGTCTGTTACCTAACGTTTGATAAAAACGCGCGCAGTAAATTCTTGAAAAAGTCAGCCAGCTACCATCTCGTTTCGCACGATACGAGTCCTGACAAAATGGTCCCGGCGGATGAGATGGGCGCGCCGGTGGTACGGCGTGGCTGAAATACGAGGAGGACAGTCGTGGTCCCCGGGTGCCCAGAGGAAAGAAGAAAAATGCGGCGCGTTTGTGTCGAATAAGTGGCGCACGAGGAAGTTTACAAGATCGCCTAAAGGGGCACAGGCCTCGCGATCGTTGCGCTATCAGCGTTCAGTTCGAAGTTCGTCGACCCACCGTTTCGGGAACAACGTGGCTGGGCCACGCTGAGGGAAGAAGGAAGAAGGCTCGATGGGAGTGGCGAAGGGCGGAAGAAAGCTGGTTCACGGCGGGGCGTGCGTGGAATAGCGTGCAGCTACTGCGCAAAAAGGAAAACAAATTAGCTCGATCAAAGAAACGTGCTCCGCGGTATATTAGACTTGCTGGGAATTCCATACAGCCGGGACCGTCGGGGTTGCTGGCGCGTTGTTGCTGGCGAGGAACGGATGTTACGTTATATAAATGATATCGGATCTGGAGGAATTAGATTGGCCACGTCGGAAGCAGAATAAATTTGTGGACTCGTTGTTCTTGTCCCGGGTTAAAGTGGAATAACGGAAGATAGATTCTGATTGCTCCGCCGCTTTGAACACCGCGGAACTTGTCGGGGGATATACGGCGAGGCTCTTTGCTCGCAGCGTCCTTGCGGTTTCTTTGTGCTCGAGGTATTTCTGGTTTTTGGACGAGGCTGGTATCCGACACACGCAGACGCTTACCTTTTATTCATATCGTAACCCACATTTGGTTGCCGTGTAAGTAGTTAAGTCCTGCATTTGGTCAGACCACGTAACCCATATTTGGTGAGCCAATTAGTGCGCATAAAGCCAATATTTATATATTTCTGTCATCCGATGAGTGGTACAAATGTCCACTTTAATGTTTTCTATTTTATTCGTTAATTTTTCAGAACACTCGCGTCGCTTGCGCGCACAGACTCGACTACGACGTTGAAATGGAAACGAGATAAAGATTTTTGCCAGTCGTCGTAACTTACTGGACATTTTATCCGTTCTCGGGAAAAGTGAACCACGAAATCCATAAACTCCCAATGGAACGGACGACAGGGGGCACTAAACTCACATAAATCGGCATTAGAATGCATAATCACCTCTTGGTCGCTGATTAATTCTTCGTAGCTGGGTCTAAGAGCAGCCCGGCTTGATTTATAGTCCCGTTTACCTCCAATGGAAATCTCGGCCCGTCTAGCACCCTTCACTGCCGAGACTTTAACGGCAAAAGGGCAACGGATCTTTCGTTGAAAGGTTGCGCTACCCTTTTCAAACCGGTAGAGGGGCGTTCTGAAATACAGAGACTTCGGTAACAATGCCCTCTCGCTCCTCCAGCCACGAATCCGGCCCCCGTTCTTCTTCTATTTTTGAGGGTAAGAGCGATGGCTTTCACCCTTTTTCACGAAAGGCCTGGCGCGCGTACAAAGTGACGCATTTCTCTACCTTTTGCTTTCTTTCATTGATTTTTCTCCCCGCCGCGCGTGCCCTACCCGTCTCTCCATTAAAACGTCTGTTTACTCGTTCATTATTCCGTTGAACACCTTTCTGGATCAGTCTCGCGGCGCAGCCTCGACCGATGATCCATGCCTTTCGTGCTTGCAATTAAACGTTCAACGCATTTTTCTCGCAATACTTTTACCTGCGACATTCGCTATTTTACGATGTTTACACGTTAATAGTTTTCTTCTCTTTCGCAATTCTTCTTGCTCTGGAAAATATTCGAATTTAATTCACTCTCTGCAGTGATCTTCGCGTTTTAAACAGTACTGTTTATTGATTTCTTAGAGATTCTTATAGCTCCTGCCACGAATTTTCTATAGCAGAGCATCGATACCAGACTACGCCTCCTCACATCTGCGTTCGAACTTCGAATTAATCCTATTTTAGAAACGCAACATTGTAATGTTGCCAGGATCTGAAAGATTGTTTAGTTGCCAGGAACTTGGTGCTTTTCCGTGTTAGAGGGCTTTCGAACTGGCAGCTTCGCGCGCTCAACAATGCCACGGATTTGCTCCGCGCTTCATCAAAATTTCATCCCAATACAAACACCCTCGCTACTAACAGCCCTGTTCCCTCCCTCCCTCGCTCTATCTCGGTGAATATTTGAATCGCAATTTTTAGCATACATTCCTAGGATCGCCTAGATTACATATCGCGCAGCCACTGATCGCTTCGATTCTTCCGATCGCCAGAACGTCGCCTCTCATCGATCGATGGCGGCCGCCTAAAAAGTACTGCGCGGAGCTGCCAGATTGGGGTACAAAAATGTTATTTGCCCCGTAATCGGTCGTCGAGATTCCTCAGTTCCGCTTCCTGCGGCGCGACGTCGCCCAGAGAGGGAGAAGGAGAGAGCTGCCAGCCGATTCGATTCGTTCTTCCGGTATATTTATGGCGCGGCGGTCAAATTGATTTAGAACCCTCGCGACGGGCCGACCAATGCGCGAGCTGGTACGCTGCGAGCTGCTTAAAAGCCGAGTAAATAAACGCGCCCCCCGTGCCAATAACGCGCCACGAATCCGGGGCAAGCGTCGAGGGTGAACGGTGGGTAGGGCGAAACCTCTTACGGGGATGAAACTCGATTTGCCTCGGACCCCTCTGTCTCTCGATGCTCGAGGAGGATACCTGGAAGCCAGTAAACAAGGAAGCACGCGTCGCTGGAGATTCCTCGGGGTTTTTCTCGATCGAGACTTGGCCAGTCGAGACTCGCCCGTCTTGCTCGTAGCGATAATTATCGATCGGCTGCCGCGGCGGCGAGTAGTCGAGGCGGTCGCGTCGACGACGCGGCGACGAGACGAACAAGTGGAACAGGTCAATAATCGCGACTGGATGTTACGCTGTGACTGAAAGTACGCAGTTAGCCAGGAGTAACGAGCGATATCATTGGCCACGGGTTGCTTTTCATTAAACTCGTTAAAGAAGTTCAGCGACCGGTGCTTTAGTTTTTATTTAAACGGGAGGTAATTCGCCGTCCAGAACAATTAAAACATTGATTGCCGTTGATAAAGTTAGCCATTCGTGCTCGACCGATATCGTGGAATTGTTACTCGATGAGGAGACGGTAGACGAAGAATTCCAGTTAATTATTTTACTTGGAAAATGGACCCTTTACGTTCCTGCGTTTGTCTATTAAATTTATGAAAACTTCTTTTCACCAAGCGTTTGAATGGAAGTACTGCAATCCACGTTGGAAACTACCATTTTATGGTATCAGCTTGTGAAACGAGTCGCGTGAAAGACGGACAAAATTTTTAGCAACCTGAAGTTTGCATGAGTTTGCACCCTTCAACGAAGCTTGCGTAGGTGGGAGCGCGTTAGCGTGTCGCTAAAAATTGGTCTAATTGGTAACAACTCGTGTCTCTCCTCGTGAGGATTGTTTAGTACCTGCGAGACGGGAGGTCCGTGGGGTAAATTTGGTCACTGTCTGGGTTTCCACTTGACAGTCGAGGCCATAAATTCTGGTCTGTGTAAATTCCTGAATAACACTCCGCTGGGAAAAACTCTAACAGCGACCAACTGGATAGTTTGTCTAATAAACTTCCACCATAATCGCGCGGCTATATATTCGTCCTCAAATAAAAATATGAGAAAGTATATTTTAAATTCCCTACTTCGCCTTATTGTAAAAAAAATTTTTTTATTCATCCGTGGAAGTATAAAAAATTCAACAAAGGTATACGTGTATCTAGTTGGAGCAATGAAACAAAAAGATAAGACTTCGTCTACTGGTGAGCTAGACGCGTGTGCACGCGACACAGTTCGAAATCAAATAACCCGCTTCCCGCGTGTACTTCGTTGCCAGCGAGAAAAAAATTCTTGCAGAACGTAAATTTAAAGCGAGCTTTCATCGGGTCCCTGCAAAGTTAATTGGGGCAACATCGAAAGCTTTGAAAATGCCGAAAGTCGTTACGGCCAGCAACTTTGATCAAGAGAGAGAAGGAGAGAGAGAAAGTTACCGGTTACTACAAAGTTACTGTAACCCATCCATTTCTCAAACCAGGCGGTTTGAGCGAGACAGAAAGAGAAAGAGAGAGAGAGAGAGAAAGATCGAGGGGTGGAAAAGTACGAAAATACCGGAGAACACCGGAAACAAGAAAGAGACAGACATCGACCACTTTCAAACCGGTCGCGATCAATTAAAACTTCGTCGAGTTTGATTTATCGAGCGATTTGAACTGATTGCGACCCCGTTGAAAAGACTAGTTCCGCAGCCGCCCTCTTCGACTTCTTTCTCGTCGCGTTCGCCAGGATCGGTTACCGGAAAACTTCTACGCGTCGATTGCTTACGGTCAACTCGAGTCCCACTTCCTCGTTGCGCGGTATACTATCCACGCGTGCTTTATTTACCGTGCACTTCGCGGAGAACCGCCTGCGAATCGGTTGCACCAGCCTCTAGTCACGTGTCTTCGCGGAAGTGAAAAATCGCGGATGCGAAGACAAATGGTACTGGCGAATGCAGAAACTATCGAACTCGTTTATCGCTGGCCCAGAAACGGTACGAAGAGGTCCCAAAACATGGCGCACGCGTTAATGTCCGTGCGAATTACCATTAATTAACCGACGACGCTCGATTTCGCTCTTTTCCAATATCATCGCACGATAAACTTTCTCTCGCTGGAAATAATAATTACCCGTCGTTAAAGTACGGCGGATAATTTCGATTTACTCCCATCGCGAGCCGGAATTCAAATTATCCGGTGTCTTTGTTTCGAGCGAAAGCTCCGACGGCGAACTATCGCGTCCAGTTAAAAAGAGCTTCATCAACATGGCAGCGTATAATTGGACGTCGAAGCTTGGCCCGTATTGTTCCAATGTGGACGCACCCTATCAAGGGCGATCTGTTGTTCCCACGAGGAATTTCGCTCCTCATTTATCTTCATTATCGACGTATCTGTCCTGGGCCATTGGAGCCAGTGGCACATAGGCTAAATACGGTTCCGCGGCTTGTATAAACATTTGAATATTTATGAAGGATGCATCGGCGATCAGTCGTAGTTGTTGCTCGATGGCGCGATCGGTGCCAATGGCCAAAACCTGTCGATTCATGAGTATCGATTGCGATCACGATTTAGACTCGCGGCGACGCTGTCGAATTTCTCCCTCGCCTTCTCTTTCTCCCTCTCTCTCTCTCTCTCTCTCTCTCTTTCACCCTCTCTCTGCCTTTCCCTCCGTCTGTTTCTCTTCCCATTTTTTTATCCCGCCTCGAACAATGCTTTTCCATTTACATTCGGTGTTTACGTCGCGCACTCCACGCATCGCGACAGTTTCTGTGTTTGCTCAACTGAGTTCCTTTTCTTGCCCCCTTGTTTACTCGCTTTGAACATTTTACAGTCTGTCCCTTACGTTTCCTCGCGCCCCTTCGAGCCCTCCACCGTCCCGTCCGCTTTCGTTTGCGCGTTGACTTCGTTTTCTGATTTTTCACGAGCTACCTTGCCATTCTCCCTCTCTCTCTCTCTCTCTCTGTATCCAGAATTTCGTTCGCCTGCGAGAAAGTAACTTTAATTCATTAGAATTTGATAAAGCGGACGCTCGGTTATGCGCGGACCCAAACGAAAGGGGTGGCTCTGCAGGGCGAGCGACGAGCAAGTTTTAAATTGCAAAATAATGAACGCAAAACATTCGTTGATACGGATTTCCGCGACGAGAGGAAAAAGCGACTTTGGGCATCGAAATGGAACAATAGTGTTACTGATACCGTGGGACGGAAATTGTTCGAACTAGAACTGTATCAATATCCGTACACCGAAAATGGCGGAAATTATTGGACGGTCTCGAATAAAAGTTTGAAATGCAATATTTTGCTGGCTGGGCTCGAATATTATCGCAATTGGAACGTATTATATTCCGAGGGAAAAAAGAGAATGCAGATCGTATGATAAAGGATATTAATGTTAGTGAAATATTAACGAAAAATGTGCTGGTAAATTTCTCTGAGAACGGAATGGTAATTAAAGCGAATCCCAAGATAAATGGTGGAGTACGGAAAAAAGGGTGAAATATGTACATCCATGGGGTGCTGCATTCTGAACCATGTAATTTCTAAAGCTTTTAAATTGGACGAACAATGTGTCTCCACGAATCGAAAGGCGACATCCTTAAAATTTAAATCGATCTAATTCATTTTTATGAAATGAAAATGAAGAAACTTCCTGAAAGGTTCTCTTCACGTGTGATTCAGAAATAGATTCATTGTAATTCACTGAAATTTCTGCCAATATAATGCTCTTCGGAAAGTAGGACAGGTAAAATGAAAATTGAATGTACTCTTGAGCTTTCTTGTCATTATGTCGGATAAACTCTAATTAGAACAGGAAGTGGCAGTTTTAATCACGCTATAGACGTTATCGAATGACACAATTACATTAAACTGTAAAGCTTCTTTTATAAACAAATTCTCGTCAAAAGTGGTCGTCGTCCATTCGAAATTTCATTACGATCTTAAATAGTATCGATCATCTGACAGAAGCAGCCGGCTTTCGAGCAATTAATAGCCGCTTGAAAAAAAAAAAGAAGAGAAAAAAATTGTTTCCTGCGCGAGCCAGAATCAAGAACCGTCAAAGAAAAATGATTGTTAATGACCGCATCCGCGCGGTGGTTCGCTAATTTCAGCCAGACACTTAACCCCGTTCGCTCATTAACTATTTGGATCGCGCTGATTATGCCACTAATTGGTAATCAATATTCAGTATGACCATTAAAGCCACGGGATATCGATACCAGTAATGCTCCTCCGCTTCCGGAGCCTGCTAATGCGACTGTTAAGCGAAGGAAGCCTACCGAAATAATCGTAATAGCATTTCCGCATTCGGATTCGCAACACGCGTTCGACATGGGTGACATTTAATGTTGTGTACCGTTATGCGTGTCGAATACACCATGGCCCAGAATTCCCGCGAATTGTCCCGCAGGGTTTAATACGTCGCGGGCATTTCCGGCCACCCTCTCCAAATAATAACGAGTAGATCAAGCACGCGTAATTAAACCTCGAAATCGGGCCCAAATGAAAAGGGCGAGCCGGATTCTTTCATCGACCAAATTGAAATTCGTTCGCGCGCGCCCAAAACGCCGCGCGCGTTAAATCGAACCGAAATCCGGGCTCTTCGACGAACCGAAGTGGGATGAATTTTTATTCGGTAGCCGCTGGGTTCTCGGCTCGAGAACAGAACGAATTGATTTCAAACAAAATTCCATTTATACGAGACGGGGCAGCAATCAGGCTGAATTCAGCGTCGACAGTGTTAAGCTCCGCGATAATCATTTTCGAATTATCCACGCGTCAGAGGCGCGGCTTGAATCGACGATCGATCATCTCTCTTTTAAGGGTGTTCCATCACGCTGGCGAGGGGGTGGAGAGGATTCATGAGATGTCACGCGAAACCTGTAGGAACCAAGGGTGAGCCTGCGATGATCGCTGAGGGGGGCGAGGTCGTATCAGAGGGGTCGTCGGTGGTAGTCTGCGACCTTCCTCGGCCAGAAAATTCATTTCTTCGAGTTGTTTAGAGGGGGATGGCTCCGACGATGAGTCACGTGTGCGCGTAACGCGAATTTCCTGCCTACATCTCGTGTCCGTCAGAAATTGCGAGTAGGGGATTATGAAATGTTATGGAAATCAGTCGCGTCCCTCGTCCGCCTGATAAATGGGATCGCAAGATCGCCCGTGGATTCCCGTGGCACGATCGCTTCGCCAGGCCAGAACGTTTCATCCTCGTCGTTCTGGCGTCGTTGAACAAGAAATATTGTTTCTGATCGAATCTTTGGGGTGAACTGACTCGATTATGTTCCGTGACACGATGTTCAATGGTACGTGCGCCGTTCGATCAATCTTTAACGCGCTGCTCGAAAGCATCCTCGCGTTCGGATTCATAGGAGGCTCTTGTGAACTGGGGTGCTCGACGAATGCTAATAACGTTAATCGTGCACGACAATACAGGGTGGAACGTTCTACAGATTTTTGTCCAACTATTGAATAATGAATTTATGTTTGGAAAAAAAATTGTATGAAATTTGCAACTCCATCGAACGAGCGATGCGCATTGCATTTACGTGGGGAGTGAAATGCGTGGGATAGTATTATAAACGTGTAACGTAGTAGCAAGGAGGTGGAGGAGTCGCGCAGTGAACGTCCAGTTTTGTAACATAGCAGAGTATTAGAGAGATATACAGTATTCCACCTCACATTTATTAAAAATTGTAAATGCAAGCGTTCAAGTATTTTCGTGGCACATTACGTACGTACACGCGACATACCTGCATCTCTACGTTTGACGGATTGTCGTGGCACGGCAAAGTCAGGCGGACATTGTCACTGATGAAAGGACACATTATCTCGTTTCAACAACTTGCTCATCCCCTAGCCACGGTAGCAAAGCGTAAAATGGCCAGTGCTCTCTGTGCGAAGCGCAGCGCGCCCCCAATGCGGGCATCTTCGCGGCGTTCGCCATGTTCGCCACGATGAAAAAAGAAGTGGACAGCGCGGCGGTTGCGGAGACACGGCTCATTTCCGGCCCTGTGAAAATGAAGGCTCGTTCTGGCTGAGAAACAGGAGTCTGGTATACTGGGTGTTCCCTACCGACGTGGCCAGAGAATTTAAGGGGTGATTCGACAGAACAGGACAAGATGAAACAGGAAACGAGTTTAAAAATCAGTACGCGTATGCTAATGGCAGCTGTGATACCACGTGTCAGCCTTATACTTACTTATAACTGTCTACTTGGCGTTTCAAAGCCATTTTTCTAAAAAACCAAACCTGGAACACAGCTTCTCCGCTTATTTCAGCCTGTGAAATTGTCGTTTAAATCTTTTTACAGTCAACTATCGAACACCCAGTATACGAGCTGACCATTTGCCAACTCACCCACCGACTCTTTTCCCTCATTCAACCCTTTTCCCTTGCCCAGACTTGTTTGCGTATCACAAGCACGGGAGGGTGCCTTGACTTTCTTCTCGTTTCACTTTCACTCTTTTCGTGTTCCCTCGACTTTTCCTTAGCCGGTTGTTTGATATTAATGTTCGCGAGGACTGAATGGGCGTACGGGTGATAAGGTACACGCAACACGGGAGTCTTTAACTGCGTGCGACATGGGGGATGATAAGGTCTGGTTGTGCGGTATTATGTACGTATAGATGAACGTTTGATACGAGTTTGAAGCGGACGATAATTTCTTGTAACGAGAAAACTTGCCACTAGAATGTTACAGTTACGATTAACAATATCAATCTCGATTCGAGAGGGACGGTGAACAGAAGCTGTTGACATTGTTGTACCCAGAAAGAAACGACGAAGAACGTAGGAAAATTAGCGAGAGCTGTTCGAACGTAAGTCTGCAGAGTTTACACGTCGAAAGAGGAGTGCGAAACAGCCTTTACAGCGCTGCTTCCTCGCTAAGCCACTTCGCTTCGCTCGAGAGTGAAATCGCCAATGACGACGAGTTATTGAAAGTTGATGTACCCAATTTTTCCGGCAATCGCGCCACTGGAAATGTTATCCAACTGCGTTTCAATGCGACGCGACGATGGAAGGCGGTTTCGCCCCTCTGTTTCGTCTTTGTTGGCTTTCGTTGCGTCTGCGGTAGGACGCGGTGTGCATATCGAGAACGCGGTGCGAATCCGCTGTTTGCCACGTTACCGCACGCTCCGTTGACTCTCCTTTATTGTAGATCGGCCGAGTGTGCATTTGTTGGAAATATCGGCCGGAGGGCGAGGATTCAAGGAGCTGGAACACGCGCCCTATTAATTTACATATCGCATTATCGTGCGCCATATCACGCATGCGTGATCTAACAGCATTTGGCAAAATTACCCCGCCAAAACTGTTCGAACGCACTCGCGTCTAGGCTCGACAGAAGTCTGGTTAAATCGACTTCGAGGTAAATAAGCCCGTCCATAGATCGCTCGATACGCGCTTAATCCATCGCCGTCGCATCATCGTGGGCGTAAAACCGGAAACGTTAACGTCCCATCGAGACGTAAGACGCCGGCTGCACCTGTTATCAAATTTCCCAGCAAAGATTGAAAAGTAGCCGAATTCCTTCGGCGTCCAATCCATTACTTCCACGTGTTTGCCTTTACGACTGGCGGCAAGTTTCATTCTAAACACGTCCCAACGGTTCAAAGGTAGCGCGCGCGCGCGCGGCAGGGAGCAGGATGCGAGTACTTAAAATTCTTTTCCCCAAACCTATATTTCAAGTCTGCAAACAGGAAAATTCGTGGTATCACGCGGAACGATACCGTTCGCCTCGAATTTGTCGAGGGCTGTACGAACCGTTTGCGGTTCGATGGCCGTCCACGTTCGTCGAGACGCGATGCCACGGCGCGCATCTCGACCGTGGCACGGATGCATTATTCGCCACGTTATTACACGTGTCGTTGAACCGACTCCATTGTAAATTGGCCCGGTGTACGTTTGTTGGGAACGTTGCCTAAGGGAGGGCAGTCCAGACAACCGGTGAACCCGGCGAAACTCGGTAAAAGCTCTTATATTGAATACGTGGCTTACATCTCAACGTCCCGATGCACTTTCCCGGTGTGTTATCGATACGTCTTCCCCACGGCTTGGAGGAGAAACTATAGACACGATCCACGCTCTGAATTACTATCATTATCTTTTATATCTCATTCGAGACGGATCGCGCGCCGTGCGCGCAATGCATTTCCGAGACGAGAAGGTGGATCGCGCATCGCGAGTGCGACGATATCGAATTGAAATTATCTTAGAAGTGTGTACGAATTTTTACAAATTTCAAGCTTCTAATGTTGGTCTTGTGGCGGTCCTCGCCACTAGGGGGACAGTATACTCGTCAGTTTCTATATAATAGAAATTCGGGCCTATCCCTACCATCCCAGCGTCTAAGGCAGGGTATGTTAGGTAGTCTTACCGATGAGTCTTCTAGCAGGCCCAGGACGAAACGTTCTTCCCTCTCTTTTTCCTTTCTACCCTCTCTCACGCACACATCACAGCCCAACTATTGAAGCAAGGCGTTTCCAGTCTCCAAAGAAATGAGCCATCTCGAAATGGGATATTTGCAAGACTGGGGCATCCGTCGTTGTCAAAATTGCACGCGAGTCTGACATTCGACATTGCTCGAACGTTCACCACAGACTCAACTGAAGGAAACTAATTACGTTCCGTGGAATAGACAGTTAGCCAATCTTGGGAGGGCGCTCAGTGATAATCAAACGCGATATTTAAAAGTTCCGCTCCACGGTGCCGAATCACGCGCGTCGTCCCAGCGCGGTGGAGTATTTTGCGAATTTCAACGGCTTACAAAGTGGACAGCTCCGGTCAATTTTCCAGTTGGTCCCCGATGGTCGTCCGTCCTTGCTTTTTGGAGTTCGGATTACCCCGATTCCGTAAACAACCTCGCGGCACAATTTCAGGAGCCGAGCTTAGCCGGGCTCTCCTGTCTAGTTTACCGAAGGTCCAAGCGGATCGAGAAGAGATTTCGGGGTAATTTGTCTCGCCTGATGAGATTTGTTGGATCCTGTAGTCGGTAGCGTTAACGATCGACCGTTGACCGCGTGTATATTCACTTTCCGCTACGTTGGACGAGTCCACCTTACGCGACAGAATAAACCATCAGCCTTAGAACCACGCACGCGTCCATCTGAGACGCGAGCCAGCGAATTTCGCGATGGCTGCGGACAAATACGCGCGCCAGTTCTACCTGTTTTCGTTCCTTGGCGCAACACAATTGCGTCAGCTTGCTCGCAATTTTAATGGCTACGATATTCCGTTCGCTTGCTCGATTCTGATTCGTACTTGCGTCCTCGACGAACGAACTCGCATCAATCGCTCGTAGTCGCGACGCGTCTCCGTTGCTCGCAGGCTTTGTCAAAGAACGAATGGCTGGTAAACAGAGGAGGGTGGGGACGCGATCGAAGAGGGCGGAGGGTGCTTCATCGTTATTTCTCGCGGATCAGACCAGCCGCGCTTCGATCCGTGGCGAAAATTCAACCGGACCGTGTACCCCGAACGGGAAATAAGGGGAAAAATGTTCGATGCGCCGCATTTTTGTATTGTTTCCAGCCGAGTGTTTTTAACTCGCAGTTCTCCGCACGTGAAATCATTTTTTTGCTTCGAAACAATACACCGTTGGGAATTTAATTTTGTATTTTAGAAAAATGCTCGGCCAAAATGTTCCGCGCTTCGAAGGGGAGCTGTTGTTCCTGGACGACGTTACTTCCTGAAATTGCTCGAGTACGTTTCGCGCGCTTTTTACAATGGTAAATAAAATAATTCGATCGCGCAGCGAAAAAGAAAGGAGCGAACGACAAATCGCGATGAACGCGGGTATCGTTAAGGTATTTTTCTGCTTCCCACTGCTCGCACGCTGGAAGAATTAAACGCGTGGGAACGAGATAAATTATTCGTTCGACGCCGCGCGAACAGGGTTACTTATTAAATGCTCGCACGAGTCATTTGAAAAGTACGAACGGGGTTTCGCCGGAAAATGTGTTATTAATAACCGAGCGGCTGTCTGCCCGAGCTCGTGCATGTTAATTAGTACACGATGAGATAATTGGGAAGGCGAATTCATACCGAGGTCTATTAGCTGTGCATCCAGGTCGACGGAGCTGGCAGGAAATTTCTGATTAATTAGTGGAAACTGAACTAAGATGCGGTCGTTCCACGCGCCTAGCTATTCCATAATAATCGGCTCGCCTTCCAGTTACACAACAATATTAGATTATCCAATCCGGTTATGAGCTGCAGCTCGTAGCCGCGGCACAATTATCATAAATTTCCCTACGTCGAGTAGATTTTTTAAAAAATTCTTTCGTCAAAACGAAGATGGTCTCGTGCGAAATATTTAGCTCCTCGCGAGTCGTATATTCATGGCATTTATTCCGAGAAGAACGATACTTTGTGGACTTCAGGAATTATTTTAATTACAACTGTGGTTGAGAAAATAATTGAACGAAACGGCTCGCTTTTAATCTTTCCATCAATCGCGACTGAAATAAACAGTTGACTTCGTAAGGAGATTGAAAGGAGAAGATATTTCGTAATATAACCAACGTACGTATTCATAAAGCATCAAAGGTATGGAAACGAATGAATTTTATCTGTCTGCATGCTGCTCACGGAGTCCGTGTGTCTTTGAGCGGCAAACGAACTGAGACTGTAATACCGTTCCTTGGCGATGCGTTATTTTGCAATATTTATAAGGACAATTGTGTTATCGAACGTGGAAATAAATATTCTTTCAGTCAGAGAGGGAGTTGTGCGTTTACCATACGAGACGCGATTAGTAAATCAAACGGACGTTGCATAAATCATAGCGTGGAATCGATGTTTCGGGAACGACTTAGAAATCGTTCGCTGAACTGATCGGAATAAACCTGCATGTTCAGGCGGCGAACAGTGCGATGACGCTTGTAAACGTCGTTACGGCTGCCCTATTTCCGGACCCCTGGGACATGCTAATTAAACTGGCTAATAGACGGTCCGGCCTTGGCTGGCCATCAATCGATTTAACTACAAATTCAATTGAGCCTTACTTATTGGACGGGAAAAATAATTACTTGCCCCAAAGGCCGTCCTGGTTAAATTGATTCGGATCTCCGCGCTATGAATTATATTCGAGCAGAAACTATTGCTCGACGCAAATGTTTGTTATCCTCTTTGCAAATTTGATTTTTAACGAACGCGAGACTCGCGCTTTCAACGCGGTTGTTGCGTGAAAAAAAGCGAGAGAAAGGGTTCTATACAAATTGGATTTGAACGATTTCCCGCAGCTATTTCCGCGAAAGGTGTTCGAATTTCCAAGCACTTGCGCCATCGTTTTGGAAAATTCGATTCGAGAATTATCTCGTCAAGGAACGAGGTTAGAGTTTCCAGCGGATCGCGATGTATGAAAGAGAAGCATCGCGGGTCGTTTTAAATCTGATTGGCTCGAAACGGGGAGAGAAAAGGAAATACCGCGCGCAACGGGAAACCGTGGTACTCCCAGAAAATTTCTGCGACTCGAAGATTCCAGTATTCAATTTGTAGGTAGAAGAAGGTCGCGGGTCTCAAAGCAAACTACGTTGAATAAGTCAAAGGCTATTCCAGCGGCAACAATTTGATACAGCGACATGAAAGCCAGCCGTTCCTGGCTCCTCCGTCGCGGAGAGCGACTTTAAAGAAAGGAACGTCGCGCGAGCGCCGAACGACGAAAGGGAACGGAAACGATGAAAGCTCGCGCGATGAGAGGCACGAGAATCGTCTATAAAAATCTTTTAACGTGGCGCAACGCTCCCAGTCGGACGCGGAGCACCGCGAAAATTGTGTCTTGTCGACCACCCCCTCGGTGGCTGTCGTGCGTGGCTCGTTATAACGCGTTCGTTTCAACCCCCTGGCAAATATCTCTCAAACACCGCCGATAGGAATTATTTATTCGAGCCGAGTACAATATCTTTGACGGCGGTAAATTAGCTTTCATTCGAGTCCCGCGATGAAGTGGCATTCGGCGGGTTTCGAGTGCGGGGCGAGCATAAAGGATAGCCCGGAAAGAGCTACGTTATTACGTTCAATAAAGCATACACGAGCCACGGTTTTTTCCCTGGCCGCGTAACTCGCGCTGTTTTTCCATCCCGCGCAGGAAAGAAACGTGACTCACGTTGCACGGCTAATATTTCCCGCTCTTTGACCCGGGGGCCGGGTTAATTGCGCATTGATAACTAACGAGGCTCCTTTGTGCGAATTTTCGGGGAGACGAAAGACCCGGGCAAATTTCATTCGACGCGCCGGATTAAACGCTTTCGGGCCGGTCGTGGAACGCGAATCGCTAATTCGCCATGCACAATCGTACGTTTAATCCGACGTGACTTGGCTTACATGTGCCACATACCAACCCTTGCGCTGGTGATAGGTTCGCGCCCGACAGGAAATCGATACGCGCCTCCTTGTTTCCCTTTTCTAATCCGTTTATCATATTTTATCGCGCGATTCCAGAGTCGACGTGGCCGAAAAATTGCGCCTTTCCCGCCTTTTCTGCTCGAAATCGTTTCGAAAAAAAAGCGCCAGTCGAGCGTGTTCCTCCAGTTCGTTAAAATTTTACCATCGACTTCGCCAAATCGCTTTTTAATCACACGCTCCTTTGTTTTACAGCCACGCTTATACACACGGGAGACACGTTCACGTAAAACACCGGACCGCGCAAGAAGTAACGCGCATATTCATTTTCTTGTTTCAGTTCTACCAGTTGCTGGAGGCTAGTCAAGTGGCAAATACCACGCTCACGTATCGCCATGTGACGGTTTTCGCGCCCACGAACCGGGCTTTCCAAAAGTACAACGGGACTACGAAAAACTTGGTTCTCTACCACATGTGTAAGTACTTGCCGCGTTTTTATTGCTTTCATTACAGGCGCGTTTGCCAGGGCAAAACTCGGTGGCACGTTTGGCTTTTATTAGGAAAGTAGTTTAAAAAATAAGAAACGGTAAAAAGCGAACGGGATAAAAAGTGGATAACGCGAGCGCGCGGGTTCGCAGACTTTGTTTTTCGATAATAGCGATTTTTTTCGCACGCGCTGCGTATTTTAGAAGTGAGAAATTGTGTATAGTTCAAGTTAGAATGCTGGATTAACGTAGCAAGTCACTTATAGAGTTCAGAAAATGATCCAAAATCTGTTCTGACGATTCATTTGTTCGAACGTTGCATCGTCTAACCCAACTCGTGCTTCGAAATTCGCACCCTTGCTCTTTAATCTTCCTAAAGACGATATAACACGCGCATTTATCGCGCATCGACATGTCTGTACGCGAAACAGTAATGGACTTGGCCGTAAAGAGAAATCTGATCGAAAGTGCATCAAATATGCACCAGGAGTTGCATCGTGTGCAACCATAATTTCAGGTTCCCCCATGTTGGAGGATAATGCGTACAACCCGCCACATTTACGATCCCGCGATACAGCTCGTGTATTTAGACGGATGGTCATGCGATTCTGTCCATCTTCGAGAATGTATTGGCACCCGTGTCAAGATCATGGTACATTGTAACGCGCGTTCATACCACTATTGTTCTGATTGCGAGTAAAGCCTGGTCTGTGTACGCTAAGTTTACTGCCCCTGGGACTGTGACAGTTTAATGGCGGCTATATTACTAGCGCCAGTTACGTTTTCGCAGTTTTCAATTAGCTTTCAGCTGCTATTATAATCGACACGGCGTTAATTGCCATTATACGCGTGCAAATATTCGCGTTGAGGATTATTTCAGCGTCGATACTTCAGTAGCGATACCTACTCGGTATTGAGCTGCACGTTCATTAATTACGCTTCGAAACAAGTTGCTTTTCTTGACATAGTAAAAATATAACGAGTTACCTTCCTTGACGTGATAAAATTTAGGTTTTTAATGGAGAGGGGTTATTCGATGGAGTCTTTGTGGAGCGTGGGGGTTACTTTGTAGTCTTGCAGAGGGCTTAGGACTTTCAGACCCGAGGGTCGCAGGGACAAAGGGCTGTGGCACATTCCAGCAGTCGAGAGTACTAAGAGCATCCTTCGTCAAAGCGATGCTTGGGCGTCATGCACATACATGATCCCAAAAATTGGATTACGTGCTAGTCGCCTTTGCGATTTCGGATGGACGCATTACTCCACGACGACTCACCTCATAAACACTGCGGTGTCAACTGTCTTCCACGAGAGCAACTTAATTGTCGCAGCCCCTCAGCGGTTGCGAGGTTCGCACCATGGGCCATGGTTCGTGGTTTTCGGTTTGACGGTGCGGTGGGAAGGTGGTACACGCTAGATGCTTGACTGCGTCGCACACTTGCCACCTGCTACTTTTCTCAGTTCCTGAGTAATCTCATTTTCAGGATTCCACGCCAAGTATTTAGTTAATCAAATTACTCAAACTTTAATCCAGTATTATTACGTCCAAGAAAAACATTTGCTTGATGATAATATGCAACAGAAGTCGATGTAACGGAACCAATATTGCTCAATAAGGATTTAATTGAGATCAATATTCGCGACGCTGGAGAACTTCGTATCTGTTTGCGGTAATTCGAAGCACTTTCAATCGCGCCATTACCATGTCGTTGACGTTAATCCCAACGGAGGTTTCCGTTCGCCAAATCCCAGAGCTGTTCTTCCTTAGTTAATGCAGCGTTACCTTCGCGATCTCCCGTCGATGCACCAATGGCGCGTTATACCGATTTACAACAGCCAACCTGTCCCTCATAGTAGCCCCGCTGCGTCAGGATGCACCGCTGTTATCACGCTGCTTTATCAATTATTGAAAACGTCTCTCGCTCTCGCGTGCCCCGTTGACAGCTCGAGCGATCGACTAATGGCATCGAACACTCTTAATCCAGACAATTACGCAGTTGTTTAATTATTGCGCTGGTCACGGTGATTGAGAATTTCGATGAACTCGAAATTTCACCGGAATTGGTGACGAAAAATATTAATCACGCGGAGTGCCGTCATAAAATGAATCATCGTCGCCAATTTTATTTATGACCATAATTATTAATACAAAAATTTCAAACATGATAGATCAATTAGAACAGAGAAATCGCACATATTAAATCTGTCCTATTTATTTGAGTAAATTCGAAATTCAGACGTTAAACTTCAAGCTCAGACGCGTCTTATCGCCTGAGATTATTTTGTCCAGAAAATTTGCATCTCCCTGACAAAGTTCAATTAGGACCAATCGATTGTTTTGCACCTATGATCCTCAACTGGTCGTCCACAGTTTACGTAGCCTGCGAGGGACATTTCCCAGCCGAGAGACAGACGAAGAACCAGACACAGGGACGAAACGATTTTCCTTTAGACGATTGGGTAACACAGACGTGGGAGAATTTAATTGCGTACGGTCTCGATTCCATTCGAGCATTCGAACACGACTGCCGCGACAGTCAACCACCGTGAAGGATACCACGAGAGTTCTGATCGGTCAAGGATCGATCAGTTCGTGATTGAGAAGTCACTGGAGACACGTCGCAGGCAATCGACGTTATGCATGAGCATTGCATATGCATCGAACCAGCCTCGAAATAATATAAGATGAATAATAATGCTGGACGTGTGCACAGGAGGGGACAATAATCCTGTTTCGATCGGAATTCACGGAGCAGTGGTGTTTCCCCTTTAAAATTTTCTGCGGACGTACGCGTTTCTTTCGCGAGCCAGCCAGTAGGGCGAAGAAAAGGACAGACGTGATATAGGGGAGGACGCAGCCTTCCATTCGACATGTAAATGCAATAAATTCCTGATTTTATAGTTATATCCGCTTTTACACGACCATTTCCGATAACCAGTCGCCCCTTCGTGTCCCGAGGCATTCTCGCGATTGCCACGAAGAAGAAAGCGCGCGCAGGAAGGAAACAAGGAATTAAGGGCGTTGCCGTTTTATGAAGAAACTTCCCTTCACGCTGCTAAGTTGCCGCGGGCGACAACGGGGGCGCCAGCGCGTCGAATTTTTAAAGTCACCTTTCGAACTATCAAAATTTCATACCCGTGTTCAATTCTGCTGCGAATAGAAAAATTTCGTTCCAACAATTCTCCTGATAACGATCGTCAAGAGTTCTGCGAAATACGAATTCAGTGGTACGAACGAAGGTTGCGTCGGACCAGTGGAACAGCAAGTAGTCAAGCTCGATGTATGATCAGACTGCCGTTTGAAGATTCCTCGACTTCCTTAAACAATCCCTCCGCTTTCAAACTATATCTACGTTTAATATGCAAGAAGAAACAATTACAATGAAAACAATTCAACTGGGAAACAATTTATTTAAAAATTGTTTGGTAATTTCGAAAACTGGAGGAACAGAGAACACCAGTCGCTAGTCAGACTTCCGTCTAACAATTCCTCGACTTTCTTAAACAATTCCTCCGCCTTTAAACTATATCTACGTTTGATATGCAAGAAGAACCAATTTTGATGCAAATAACAAGCACTACAAGTGGAAAACAATTTATTTAAAAATTGTTTGGTAGTTTCGAAAACTGGAGGAACAGAGAACACCAGTCGCTAGTCAGACTTCCATCTAACGATTCCTCGACTTCCTTAAACAATCCCTCCGCATTTAAACCATATCTATGTTTGATATGCAAGAAGAACCAATTTCGATGCAAATAATAAGCGCTACAACTGGAAAACAATTTATTCGAAAATTATTCGGCAATTCGGAACGCGAGGGAGCTGAGAATACCAGTCGCCAGTCGCGGAGGGCGTTCAAGGGGAATAGGTAGCTACCTTCATTAGGTCTTCTCGGCGTCTAATCCACGCTGAATACCGGCGCGAAGGGGTGAAACAAGCGGCGCGTCCCCCGCGCGAAGAAAGGGGCTGCCCCCGGGTATTTGTAACCTTCGTTGTCGGCAGTCGAGCCGAGTCACTGACAGATAATCGTCATTCACGAGGCGGATTTCTTTTTGCGCCCCCTTCCGGCGGGCTCCGCGCGTAGACAGCAACCCTTCGACGCCGCGAATACTTGGAATACTCCGGAGGGTTCTTCCCGTTGGAGGAGGGTAACGAGAAACTCGGCTCGATTAAGACGTGAAAAAACTTCCTCGCTCGAAGAAGGACTCCTGCGAACGACAGCCGCGTTTCTTCGTCGGAAACTGGTCGAACTTTCGCGTAATCGTATTTCGTGAAATTTATAACGCACGACCGCCATGTTGCTTTGG
This sequence comes from Xylocopa violacea, assembly GCA_963969225.1. Taxonomy (NCBI): domain Eukaryota; kingdom Metazoa; phylum Arthropoda; class Insecta; order Hymenoptera; family Apidae; genus Xylocopa; species Xylocopa violacea. The sequence continues at coordinate 35,779,452 of CAXAJV010000002.1, forward strand.
ATCGCGGAGCCACGAAGGCCTTGGATCGCTGATTAGATGTATCGACTAACGTCGAGGATGTAATACGATGTAGCGACTTGTTATGAATTTATACATTGAGTTAGCAGAAGTCAATGAAGGGAGTAGATCCGAGATTGGCGGAGGGGTCTTGGAAAGTTCTGTCATAAATAATCGCCGGAGTCAAGGTGGAATACCGCTTTTGTCATCGACGAAGGGGAGGTTCTGTTCGACCCTCTTCGGTGACTCACCCTGCGTTCGCGCAGAAGTGAAATACACGTAACCGAAGAGGTAACAGGAGCCGCGTTCTTTCCACGCGGTCACGAAAGAAACAGAGGGAGCAGTTGTGCGGTATAAAATATTCGTTGAAAAAGTTCCGTGACAAGTTAATGGAAGGCTGCGGGCAACCGGCAGCGCTGGAGAAATTGCCATAGTTGGACAGAAGAAACGAGATTTAATACGTTTCCGACTGTTATAAATAGTTAATCGCGAACGAAACGACGTCCTGTCGACGAGGTTGTTATCGCTTATGAATAAGACGTGTAAACAATAGCAACAAAATTTTGTTTACGCAACAAATGGGTTGCGTATCTCGCGATGCAGCAAGCATCGTTCGCACGCAGCGCGCACACCGAAAACGTTCGCCCAATGAGCACCGAACGAGTCCGCCAAAGCTTGAGGGGTGACTCTCGTAATATTAAACGCTTCGCGTGTCGGTAAATATACTTACGGAAAGTTGAGGACTCGGGAAGCGAAGGAGAGATAAGGGGAGACGTGGAAATAGAGGGAAAATCAAGCCGCTGTTGAAATAAGAGAAACGAAAAGGGGGCGGCAGAGGGTGCGAGAGCGGGCGACGATGGAGGACGCGAACTTTCGCCTTAAGGGATAACTTGGCTGTTCGGCTGTTCGCGTGAAACTTAAGAACAGTATATAGGCTAGGCCAGACCGTAGACGGGGGACTTTCGTGGACGTACGACCAAGAACGGGAAGCTGGGTACATGGTGCTCGACGTAGCGGAGAACAAGCGGGTTACGGCTGCGACACATCTTGCGGGCTCCTAGCCACAGGGCAAACCCTAACCTCTCGCCACTGTTTGTCTTGTTACTGACTGGAGAATTTCGAACTCGTTCGACCGGACGAAATCACGTCGTAATGAGAGCCGTTCACCTGGAAAATCTTATATTCGTAACGCCGTTTGGCCAAACGGCGTGGGACCACAGCGTTGGCTGCGTTACGTGTGTTTGCTAAACGAAAAACGGCGTCCATAGCTGCGTGATCAATTAACGACGATGGACGAGACGAATTTCAATTCGAAAAATAGAGGCAATCTACACGAAAGCATACGAATACCGAGCGATTAAGAGATTAAAATGGTAAAGAAACGCGCAGCAACGAACGTCCTACCCTTTTTTTGTCAGTCACGCGTCGCGCATTGCTTCACGATCGTCCGCGGAATTGTTTTTCTGAATTTCTCCAGGGAGCCTACCGACTGGTTCACGCGAATAATTGAAGCCAGGCCCACGGCGCTCGATGAAATAAAACGGCTGAGCCAATATTATTCGACCCGAGGCAATTTTTCAAAAGGAACTTACCGTAAGAGCGACTCGATGAGAACGAACGACGGCTACTTATTGACAAGTAATTCCGTGAACTCGTTCAACCGGCCAAGGTAAACCGGTAAATAAAGAACTTGGCCAAAGTTTGCCGCGCGAAAGGAACGCTACTTCCGCCGTGAAGTTCGCGATCTCTAGTTTTGATTAAATAACAAACCGTGCTGTCTGGAAAACCGACTCGTTTCGAGTGATTCCGCTTTATTGGATGGACTACCGAATCTCGAGGATGTTATAAAAGTTACAACCCCTCCTCGAACTCTGATCCTTAGTCCATTTTGATCCTGCGACTGGTCGTTGTGGTAATAATTTATAAAAACCACTTCGCGGACGAAATCAACGTGCCTCTTTGAAGAGAAAATTAATAAATTTTTAAACACCAACCTTAACTCTCTGCACCCCCCAAGACACAGTCTATCGCGAGGAACCATTTTTTAAGTTTAATCATTCGATTTAACGAAGGAAGCAGCGCGATCGTAGCCGCTCCTGAACAGTTTACAGAAATTTTGTAGATCGCGGAAAGTTTCGGGATTAGTCTTGAAAGTTTCATAATTTTGCAGCTTTTGCCATCTTGTTTTGCCGGAGCAGATTAGCGCGCTCGGTTCAATTTATCATTTCACCTCCACTTGGAGCTCAACTTTCTCTTACCCGGCCATTCTTTCCCCCCTCCTGTGTTTCTTTCGCGTTGTTCCTTTAGCAATTTTCCCTCGCCCACCCTCCGTACTTGCAGTTCTCTCTTTCAATCTTGCTTCACCACCGCGTTCACAGAAACGAATTAAATCTCAATCTCGGCGAAGCTGTTGCTGAAAAATAACTAATTAAAAAAGGCTACTCTTGTTAAATAAACCGGCACAGCTGCTATCGGTGTCGTCCCAGACGCCGTACAAGCCGGACTTTGCAACGTTTTATTGGAAAGTACATTAATCTCGACGATGCTGTTTCTATAAATGTGTCGGACGTTTCTCCTCGCACGCGTGGAACGTTCTTCTCGATACGATTTTCAGTATTGCAACGCGACACGTCGAAGCTGAAACGTTATTATACAGAATCACACGTAACCTCGTACTTTCAGTGTAGATGTTTGTCGACGACACGCAATTTCGACTAGTAACGTTTACGCTCTCGCCGTGAATTGACGCTTCACGCGCCGCTTACCCTTAGGTACACTGTCAGTATTGGTATTCGTCAACGGGGATATCGATTTTGAGCAACTAATTAATCGTACATCCGTACGACAAATATTGTAGTTCGTCATCGTAAATTCTGTGTCGCTGACTATCGTGGAACGCTAATAATAACATTTTTACAGCAGATTCGACTTATCAAATTTTCGTCGTCGAGGATATTTTTCTCCTGCGTTTGAATTACGAATCGACTCGGTGAGTCTTCTCGTTCGTTAATAATTCTGGCAATTACGTAGACGCGATTCTCCCCCGATGCGCAAGAGAACGGTAATTTATCGACGGTGACATTTTCCTCCACGTAAGAGCTTAAAAGGGGAAGCGTTCTGATGAAATTATTTGCAGACGACCACGTAGAAAGTAGCCCGCACGGGAGATCGCGGAATCGTTATCGAAGTCTCCTGTCACTTCGTTTTCCGTCGACCGACCGGCTCGTAACAAATTCTATTACGCGATTATCTTGGTAAGCTTCTACGTGCCACAAAAATAAGGTCACGACTCGCTTCTGTATCGATCGTGATCGAATTGCGGGGAGAGTTCGACTCCATCGAACCCACGGTCCGATCGAATAAAGGCGACGATTAAAATAAACCGGATGCATGCCAACAATTTTCCCGCGCGACGACCGGATAAATAATTCCGACGGGCATCCTGGGAGGCAAAAAAATCGTGACGTATATAAACTCGACCGCGATCGATCTTAGTAGACGCTGGAACTCGAGTCGAACCCGCTCGAATCGTATCTCTGGAAGCCATCTTGTCCGCCAGGGGCGCGTCGAAACCGCGGCGGGGACGGGCCGCCTCGGAGATTCATGAAATGAGGAACAAGAAGGTTACATTTCCCACAGGAGACGGTATTCTCCTTTCATTTTCAGACTTATTTCCATTCAGGATGGGAGAGAGCCAGGTTGTACTCCTGCTGGCAGACAGTCCTGAGTAAGTCGGCGGGGTCCACGGGGATTGCGAGCTCGCCGCCATCATCCGTTCCGCGACGCGGAAATCAATCTCAACAGCTTCTCGTATCAATCTCGCGTCGCACCTGAATCGTATCCGGCCACGTCTTCGGAGTCACCACCCCTTATACGCGCGCGAGCTTTATCCTTTCGATGGGGGTGAGAGATCGTTGCGGGGGAACGAGCCGTGGGGAAACCAAAGGCTCGTCGAACGCTGAAACACGATCGTCTGGGAAAAACGGCGGGCATATTGGCTGTTATGAATCAGTTGCCAGCGGAAAATTCTGCCGAGAGGAACATCAATTCCGGGTGCACGCTGTGAATACAAATTGCACCGTTTGGGGCTCGTTAAGACGCCGTGGAACAAGTGGCTCGTATTTCTTCCCTCTCAATTTGGACGGTGTTTTACGGGGTTTTAGAAACTCGCGGGATGTCGCGCAGTCATAACGCCTTGCCTCGCTGGCGTTCGAGTAAACGCGGCGAGGATTCGTTGAGGTCCTAGCGAGGAGATCAGACTTAGAAAGTCAACAGTGGTGACTATCGATTTCGTGGACGAAATTGTCAGGCAAGAAACGCGAAGTGAAATACTGTAGAGAGCGTGGAATTTAATGGAGATCGGGTGATATGCGTTTCAACAATTATTTCCGTTGACACGTCTCAATATTCGATATATTCTATTATGAGAGTCAGTTCGTGGTTCGTTATACTTCGTTATACCACACACCGCGCCCGTAATTTAACGTCTAGGAAACCGGAAATTCGTGTGTATTGCGTTTCTAAATATTTGTCGATTTCACGTGAAACTCGACGAGTTTCATTGCCACTCGTGTAGCTTTCGCTTGGAGCAAATTGACGCTTTAGAAGATAAATGAAAGAGTACGCTGTGGACGGGCAACTGTTCGAGTGACGCTGGTATATGAGTGATTAAAACTGATTCCAGTCAACAGTTGTCTCGCGAGGTGCAACTTTAAATAACTAAATAACGAGGGAGCGTGCCGCTGTAGAAGCGGAAACGAAGGTAACTCGAGCGAACGTAGACAAAGCGTGTCCCATTTGTCGCAGGATCGTTCGTCTACCGAACAACTGCCGTTGAACTGTGATTCGTCGAATCGACAATTATTACAAGCGGCACAACCGGTTGCCAAGCCACTGATCGATACGCGACCATTGTTATAACTACTGTTTACCAATTAGCCGTCGCGTGATTATAATTGCTAATTGTACACACCTCCGGATGGTGCTCGCCACTGACACCGGTACCACCGGTGCCGTTCATTTGCCCGCGAAACCAGCCCGCAACTGTACGCGCCGTTAATTTTAAACGGAACGCGACAAAAATACCGCCTACGAAACTCGAACGAATTTCTATCGATAATTTTTCATGAACTTCTGCCAGCAGTCTCGCCAAAAATCTATTCGCAGTTTCAATTATCTGCTGTCGCGCAACGAATATATAAAAATCAGGTATTCATTTAATTAACCGATTTATCAAAATATCTGCAGACGAACTTTCTTTAGATGTATCAATGAACAGAAACGCTGTTCTGGATAAACGCTCCTACATATTTCCATTTAAAGTTATTCATGAAGAAGGTTTTCAATGGTTGCTTTATTTTCCACCCAGTTGTACTTAATTCGTTTCGAGTCGATCGTAAAAAAAAAAAAAAAAAAAAAAGATACCAGCGTACATTCGCGCGAGCACTAGACGCGCATCGTTAACGATTTACGAGCTCTCTGGATATCCGTGGCAGCCATCCGCGAACGCATTCGCCTTCGGATGGCGAAGCGTACGGCCGCGCGAACTTCACGCCCGCTGACCAGAATAAAGGATCCCACTTCGCCCCCTCTTGGCACCGGGTAGATTTTATTCGTCGATACGGGCGAGTTAAGGAAGACGCCTGGAGAGAGGATATCGAGCTGGCGACGATTGAGCACGAATGCTGCGAGAGGTTAGGCAGCTCCGAGCCGGAAAACTGATTCCCGTTTCAGCGCGACTGTTCGCCCAAGGACTCGGAGAAGCGAACCTTTCATAGATTTCCCTTGCCAATGGATGCCCGGTTGGACGTACGAGCGTAAGGAGATCGATCGCGAGCGGAGGGGCGGACGGGAATTGAATCGGCTGGCGAAACGAACAAATCGTTTGCAGCACTTTTTGCATGACCGACTTCTGTTGTGACTTTGTCGCGCTCCGAATTGAAAGCTGGAGCGCTGGCCCGCTCGCGGCCATTTTGTCGCGCCAAAGGACCACCCGATCTACGAGGATTCGCGTTCCTCTCCGCACTCGCGTACCTCGATTGCCTCGCATTCTCCAAGTCTCGTTTGGCATTAATCGAGTCGCTCGAATTTAAGTAGCTTCGACGAACCGCTCTCTGTCGACGCGAACCTGTCGTTTGGCTGGTTCGAGGTATTTTTCCGAGGAACTCGAAACGAAAGTACCGATCGTATCGTAACGCGTCGAAAAACACATGCTCAGTATGAACCAGCGCTGCTCGAAACAGCTGAATCAGCTTACAAATTGATACTAAGAAAGTAACGACCGCCGCGGCGGACGTCTCGTCATAGGCGCGGACGTTTTAATTATGTGGAAGAATAAGACGCTCCCGTTCGTTCTTTCTTGTTCCAACAGCGGAATCAACGTCAATCAAGGATGTTCGTAACACGTTCAACGAACGCGCCGCGGCGCCCACGTTTAATTAAACCGTGGTGTGTGGTATCCATGGTCAGCAGCGTCGTTGATGACATGAAAAATAGATAGAGAAACCGAACCGTGCCTCGTCCTGTTCCCGTTTCCCTTCGTTTTTCCGTCGATGGGTTCGGAGGATTTTAAAAATTCAATTTCACGAACGAGAACGCGCGCGCGCGCCCGAATTAATTGAAATTAGAAGCGCGATTCGATCGTCGACCCGGTCGAAGTCCAAAATCGAAGGGCGGATCCGTCATTATTCCCGTTTCAGTTGGGTCAAAGTTTGCTAAAAAATTGCCAATGGTAATTTGTCCGCAACACGTCAAACGGAGGAAAGTCCACCGCGTGGGGAATTTAATTAATTCTCCTCGATATTCGTCCGCTCGGCCCGTGCCCGTTAAAATGCACGAACGATTGCGAGCCGCTTTTAGAAGTCCTTTTTCCACGGCCACCGCCTCCTTTTTTTTCGATTCAAAAGTGACTGACGAGTTCGTTCCTTTATTTAAGGTCCATTGCTATTCCGAATGGTAAAAAAAGAAAGAGAGGAGAGGAAGGAAAAATAAAAATGAGACGTAAAGGACGGTTCTGAAGCGAACGAAGAAGGTGGCGGAGACACGAAAGGGGTAGCGAAATTTGGACAGCCGTGAATCGTTGAAATTCGCATCATGGCCGGTACAGCCGTATGCAAATGCACGACATACGTCATCAATATGCACCTAGAAAGTTAAATTATTCCACGGATGAAACGGTTCTCGCGGTGATTTCCGCCCTGGTTGAACGCGGTGATTGATTTAACGCGTTACGAAGTTTAAGCGTTTTGTATCGTATCGCGATTATATCGCGCAATCGCCTAACAGCAGCTTATTTCGCTCGCGCGAAGACGAACGATAAGCGGAACTATTCCGCAATGATTAATCGCTCGCGATGATCTTTTAATAATTCAAGATCATCGCGAAATTCGCTTGAAGCTTGCACCTCTCGCGGAAGACACCGCCGCTCGTTTCGCTCGTTCCCCGTATTTTCCTCCATTTCTTGAAAAACTACGGTGTTTCAGGCTCGCCAAAGGTAAGTTAAACATCGTATAAATGGAAGCGACCGAAGGGCTTGATATAATATTAGATTAGTGGCAAAGTGGACCGATGTTGACTTTAATCAAGGAAGTAGCAGGAATATCTATATTATTCAACTAAACATTCGACTGTTCTCGGATCTCGATGCTACTCCCTCGCTGTAAATCTATCAATTATAAAGTATCAACGCTCGTAATATGAATATAAATTTTGCGAAAATTTCATTTCTACAATTCTTCTTCGTACCATCGAAAATTTGAAACTTTTCGTAGAAGCAACGAGACACGATCGATTTGAGAACAGCATCGATCCCACGTAACTGCGATCGGACGCATTAAAGAACGTGACAATTTCTCGCGTCGAATACGATGAAACGTGGCGATGAAATTCGCGCGATTAAAATCGCAAGTCGGACAACAGGAAATTAATTCAGCCGGCATCGCGATGGAATTGAAACAATGCGCGCGGCCATGGGTGGGCGGCTGTAACTACTGCGCGCCGGAAATCTTCAACATCGATCATGGCGGTATCGCGGAGCAGGCTTTCGAGCTCATATGTGGGCTCAAAGGCACGCGGATCAGTAAGGAATGTGTCAAAAGCCCGGCGCGAGCACGGTTAAGCGGCTTCTCTCCCTTCGCGAGCGTGTATGATAGATGGCACGTTATGTCCGCGCGTTGAATAGCGAATTAAATTCTGCTTGCTTCACAAATTTACCCTTCCGCGGTTTATCTGCATCGGACACCTGTCGTCTGTAGAATTCTGTTTGCCGAGGTGCGTCGCGCGACACGCATTCTCCGCGTGTAATACGTCGATAATGGGGCCTCTCGCTGGCGAACGGAAGGATCAAACGCGTGCCTCTGCGCCCTGTTTCGGTGGTAACGAGACGACATGCAAACGCGAGCCATTTTGGAGCGCATCTTCGAGAATCCGTGGTATTATCGCGTTCGTGGTCGTTCGAGCGCGACGCCACGTTTCGTGTCCGATCGTTGCGGCTCTCTAATTTTTGTTATCGCCCCCGTTTCCGAATTAACGCGCGTTGCTCGCGCGAAAGTGGCTTAACGGGGAAGTTACGGTAACTTTCGCAATTTGCGCGTGAAATGAAAATCGCTCGTTGCCGTATGAATTAAATGCGTCGTATTAAGTTCACCGCCACTGTTCGTTCGTTAAACTAAATTGAATTATGTGTTACGTGGCTTTTGAATAATTTGTTCCGGGTACCGCCGCCCGAAAGGTGAATATTATTATTCGAAAACATGGAATAATAACAATTTAGAGGGAATAACAGGTGTTCCGTGCGTTTGAAAAATCATCGACTCGCTGGCGTTGCAGAATCTCGTTGTCGGTGGTAGTAATGTAAAAAAAGTCTGCGCGGTTGCAATTTATATTAAATTTATCTTATGAATTGTTTACTCTACCGCTGTCATCGATCTGTATGCAGTATCTTGTAAACGAGGATTTAATAATAAAACGCGTATCTGTACGTCATCAATTATTACGCGAATCAGTAAAACAATATCTCTCGAAAATTAAAGAATGCAAGAATATTTTACGCAAAAAAATATTACTGATGATCGAAACTCTGAACAGTGGTTATGATCATTGCATTTGATACGACGTATCGTATTGTAATCCAAATTAGTAAAAGGTTATTCGATATGTAACAGGTTCGAGTAATAAATACCAACGGAGTTTCAATAGGTGATTACTATCATCGTCTATATACACCGATATTCCTATTCACCTTTCGAGCTATGTATCTACAACTAATTGCACATAACGAACAAAATGAATTTTCGCGGCACAACCGATCGCATCTCGTCGACTAATAACAATTTACCAGATTTAACCAAAACTGAGGTCACAATTTGCTCGTTAATTGACGAGGTATTCACGCAAATAAATTATTTATCGATATAATCCGGAACTAGTGAAAACTAATTACATTTCGATGGTACGCGTGGACCAGCAGGCGTGTTAATTTTCTGTAGATCTCAAAACTGGATATTTATTCATTTTCAAAATACTCGCTAAATTTATGTTACAATTACGAACGAAAGTTACCGCTCGCCAATTATTTATAAAGTCTAACAGCTACTCTTAATACATCACTGTAAATGAAACGGAGGAAAGTAACTCAATTATCCTTAATCATTTTAATTAGCTTCGTAAATAATAATGTTCCACGGTTATGCTTCTGTATTTCCCTTTGGTCGTTCCGTAACCCTCGTATTATCTAAATTTCATCTCGGTTTTCGCCCTTCGAGGCAACGAAAGTTCCTGCCAGTTCAGAACCTCCTACACGCAGTGCAAATTAAAAGATACATTTCTTGGGGGAAAAGAAACGACGCGATATCGTTTTAACGTTCTTTTTTTTTACATTAAAACATCGTAGAAAAGTAACAAAATGTCGTACAAAAATAGTAGAGGAAGGAAAACGTTTTTATAGCAAAGCTAATGTAAAAGGATCGAGAAGGAAATGATAATTAAGTGAGCCGTTTCACATGGTCCGCTTTTTTCCGCGAACTCTTGATAAAACCAAGGAACTCCAACTCGGCTACCGCTTGAGTAAAACGGGCTCTAAATTTCCGTTAAGGATACCATCACGCACGATAAAATCCACGCTGGAACACGCGTGAATTATTCAAACAAGAAGCATGCGATCCCGAGGAGTAACCGCCGCGAAGCTACGATTTCACTATCACGAGCTACGATATGAATTTCAAACGCACAGTGGTTAGACAAATCTTTGCGCGCGCCATTACTCCTGGATCCCGCTGACGTGCGAAAGCCCCTAAATGAAAAAGGATACTGCAGTTGTGGATCCACGTCCCGTTGATCCTTCTCGGCGTTCGTCGGATCCTTCACGATTAAAAATGCCTGCAACGAGTTCTCCCGTCGATTAAAGAATTAGGCAAGGATGCGGATGAGGTAAAGGAAATTGCGGATGGCGCTGTTCGAGTATTTTTAGCGTTAAATGTTGCGTCTTAAATACAAACGGAACCCCAGTGGCCCGTTAGAAGTCCGGCTTTTTGCGTGAACGTGGCATAACTCCTCACGAGCCGTGGTCAACGTCCATGAAAATGGAATTCCCGGGAAATCCCCGTATCTCCATTCGTTTCGCCGGTTCGTGACGTTATTCTTAGGAAAAAGGGAAACATGCACGCCGAGGATTAGAGGAAACAAAAGTACTTGAAATTATGATTTAAAGGATAATAAGATAAAACGCACTTGGGAGCAAATTTAGTTAAATAATTGGAATGCTAATTTCCCTCACGAGTATTCCACGCAATGAGGCAACCGTGAAAATTTACATACAAAAACCGCTGGTTGCTATTTCGATCTACCGGTTCCTTTCTCCCGTCGACGATACACGGCCGTGTATTTCGAATCTACCCGCTTTATCGATTATAAAAGCATTTAGATTCTTGCAAATTTCATCTCTCACCCGAGATGGGAAACAAATCAATATACGAGACAAACAGGGAATTTGTGCATTTAAATTCCCCGCGGAATAAAACGCGTCGATGTACATTCATGAATAAACAAACGCATAAATGTTTATTACGGCCAGGATTTAACATTGAGCCATCGAGATTTGCGACGTATTTATCCGCGGACAAAGTCGATACGCGAGGCATTCAAATGAATTGGATTTTTGTTTACAGATTGCACGAATTACGAGTTCCCGATTAATATTCGAGAATAATGTTGATCGATAAAAATCAACAAAAGCCGTGTAACATCTTGACGCGCGGGCTAGCAGTGTTCATTTCGAAATCAAACATCCGCGCACTCATCATAATTGCGGCCGCGAACGAAATAATCGAACGCTCGGGAAACCAGCCCCGATTCCTCCGCGGGGTGAAAAACCGCGCGCTCGCTCTAATTGTTCTCGCCCTATGCCTACGACCGCTCGGTTTCCCGAACCCGTAATGACCGCAAAAGGTAAAAACAACCCCCCCCCCCTCGTCCCAGGTAGCAACCCCATTTGCGGTGGTCGCGTGAATCACTCGCGGGACCGATTAAAATCACGGAACAGGACGAGCGCGCGCGTGCCCGTAAGTGCGGCCAGGATTAACCTGTAAACACGAGCACGAACGAGACGGTGTTACCTGTAGCCAGTCGTGCATATTGATCAGCTTCTTGGATTCCAAGTGGAGCTTGTAAATTATACCGAGGTCGGGCAGCGTCGACGGGATGGCGTCGTCGTTCTCCAATTTGCAGCACTCGCACTGAAATATGTATTTCCAATTAAGTCGGTCGCGCTAGGACAGGAGGAGGGGTGGGTGGAGGCCACGACATTGTTCACCGTCAGGGAAAAATCTATAATCGATATCCCGGCCGCTGATGGCTCGATGGCACGGGAAGAATCGAAAGCCACAATGGCCGCGCGTACAGAGGGGTAGGTACGGTCGTTGAAGTCGCGAGCCTCCTCGCTCGAGAGCGATTCAATGGGGATTACGAACACTTCGTAATAAATTATGTTTCGAGTAGAATAGAGGGAGGGAGGGAGAGAGAAAGAGAGAGATAAAGGGTTGATGCACAATGGGCGAACGGAACGGGTGTATTCCTTTCGCAGCACCAAAGGCAAGTGACAGTTTTATGATTCCATGAAAGATCGTGTTTTTCGTTTGTTTTACACAAACGATTCGGCACGATTGGTATTTATGCACGCTGTTGAGTTGATGGACGTGCGAGGTGGCTCGCATACGATGTTGCGGACCGCAATATTGGTAAATGGTTTCGGAGAGACGCGATTTTGTTTCCGTTTATTGCGAGTAATTGCGTACAATGCGGGTGTTCAAAGAATTGTTTTTTTATTACTTACATTTAAGTATACTTGTGGATCGTTCAGAGCAGTATGAATGGCGGCCCTCAAAGAGCCACGAATGTGTTGCTTCGCTAAATTGCCATCGCTGAAGCAAAATATTTCGTTCGCTGGTATTTGGTGAGGATTGATCAGGTAAACGGAGAACACGTTCTGATCCAAATAATTGATCACACTCTGTTGCGCTTGTTTGAAAGGCGCCAAAGACTGCGTTTTGCTCAATTCCAATAATTTCTGCGATGAAACATAAAGCAAACTATTGTATCTTCGCTGTTTCTTCTCTTTTATTCTCTGCGGATGCTCTTTTTCTAAATATTATATATACAACATCTGTGCAGCATAACAAGTAACTTTAGATGAAACTATTTTCTAATCGATCCGCAGCGAATTTATTTTCTTACGAATGCTAGGTTCGAAAAATATCGAATACCATTTCAGACCTTTTTCAGCTGAAGTCGACTGAGTTTCTCACCAGCCGGAATATCAAGACGAGCCACTGGAGCTTCCAAACTTGCCTCTTCTATTGTTTTCACATGGCCCTGCAGGTCTGTTTTAATTGTCCTCATGCTCGAATCTTTCGAGCTTTCAATAATCATTATCAAAGAGTTCAGCTTCAAGAGGAGTTCCTTTTTGGACAAAAAGCCCAACAGCTGCAGACACTCTTTGTACTCTTGAACCTCTCGCAGATTATTCGTGTAAACTGCTTTCGTATAATATTCACGCAGCTAGAATTGTTTCGTAAATTTGTCTCACGTTGCAAATTTCGCAGTTTCCTAAGAAAAATATATTTTTCCCTAATTTATACCTGTTTGCCCATTGGTGCATTCGGCAGCGTCGACACTAGATCGTATAGACACTTGAGTATTAGCAAAAATCGATGCATGTATTCGTGAAATTCGATCAACAGTTTCCTCAATATTTTCTATAATAAATTAGCTATGAATCAAAGATACCCTTTTGATCATCGAATGCTGTATACAAAGCTATACCTTAAACTTATCATTTTCGAGCAATTCATCCTGTTTGCTCTCTGTTTTCAACTGTTCGATATACTTTTCTACGGAGGGCAATTTTTTGATCTCTTCTAAGTCCTCGTCTGTTAACGAATCTATCCTGTTTTCTATTTCTTCCAGTTGACAACAGAGAGAATTCATATTGTTCGCATAGAAATGTTGTATCATGCATATCTGCGAACGTAAGTCGTGCTAAAAGTGTCGAAATTTCGAGACGAAAAGTAGCAAAAATGAATACCTTGTAACTCTGCAAGAAATTCTCGACAGAAAAATCGTAAAACAAAAAGATGTCCGTCAATAACTGAAACGCGCGACCGGTTAACTTAAACGGAATGTTCGTGCTGAAAACGGTACTTTCTAACACGTGCGCTAAAATATTGATTTGGGTTTGCATGTGAAATACCTGGATAAAAAAAGCATAAAAGTGTACTCATAAAAAGGCTTTTTGGTCGACGCTGTGGCATGTTTGGAACTTACTTGAACGTTTAATTTCGACGTGACATCGTACGTTAATGATCTATGAATCGCATGCAAAGTAGTTGCTACGCCAAAGATAAGAATAAATTTCATTGTAGCGGAATACGAACTGAACAAAGAACACAAAATGAACAAACTGAGGATATAATATTCTTAGACATATCGTCGGAAAATCGCCATACCTCAGTATTAAAATAAAATCGTGCAGTACCGCGTGAGAACAGCTTTCAAAGTCAGTTATCACTATGACTAGAGGATCGTTTGGATCGCAATGCTCTCGATGCCATGATTGCAGAGCTCTCATGTGACAATGATTCTTTTTAATCTCTGGTTCTTCGTCCTACGAATTGGTGAACTGTGCTTAAAACTTATTTTCTCAGTACTGTCTTAACTGTTCGGTCGTAACATATGAAATATCCATTCTTACGAAGTAGCGAACTTCTGGTACTCGTAAAGTCACACTGGAAGGTACAATTGGTATCGTTTCTGGATTTAGGAATATTTTATTTTTTAAAAGTGAAGCTTGAAAAAATTGAATCTAGTCAAAGTAATCTTCTCCCTGACTTTTTAAGCCTACCAACTAATAAGGTGCCCACTCAGTATGCGCAAATCCTTAGCCAAAGAATAATAATGAATATTGAATAAGCAGCTTATTAACTAAGCCCAGCTTAGACTGCTGGCAACCAACCCCATTCTCCTGAGACCTTTTTCACTTTTCTACCAGATCTTATTAACTCCTGATTATCTCGAATGCTCTATAATATGACCTATGATATAACTTTCTTCATTTCTAGACAATTTTTAAAGTTCAATAAGTAAAGGAAAAAGGTACAATTCATTAAAGAAACAAAAAATATTAAAAGGGACATTTCATATGTAACAACCTAATGTTACACATAATTACAAGTACCTCATTATTATTCATAAGCTGGTAAATTGTTTCTTCTGTAATATTTTTTATATTATTCGAGTCTCTGGCCCATATAACTGCTATGTGCTTAGCTACCGGTTCTAACTTAGATACTATTCTTTCAAACATAATCCCATGGTCAGAGACATTTACTCCTGCAACGCAAATGCCTCAAAAATGTGTTCACTTAACTAGGAAACACGCTACAAACATTTCTAAATCACCTGTTAATACAATAGCTGTCTGTATTTCATTCTCAAGTTCCTCTATCGGTTTGTCTTTAACTTTGGAAACAAAAGATTCCAAATCATTCAGAATCTGTTGTAACATGTTGAACCTTATGTCCTAAAATTTCAATGAAACTTACTGCGACTGTTACAACTGTCGATGCATTAACAGTTTTAAGTTAGAAGGAATACCTCTGCGGCTTTCTGAATGCTAGACCATATCTCGTTATAAGCAAGATACCAAGGTTCGTTTAGATAATCAGGTTCGAACAATTTTGTTTGTTTATCCCCAATTTTGTATGCACCTTTGTGTACAAAAACTCCCTAAAAATATCTCTATTTATAGCGTATCTACTTTAACTTTTTCTTATATTAATTTAGAAATATTTTTAGGAAATGGAATATACTTTAAAAATCATAATAATGACCCAAGTACATCGTTTATCACAGACTCTTAGTTCGTAATTAACTAGTCTGTTAATTTATCATTATGTTATATAGTCGCTAATCACGAGACGTACCAAGTACCGTGTTTGCATTTTGAGGTTATGTAAGCAATAGCAACAGGTGCATCATACCTTTGATACCGATACGTTCTCCATTTTAACGAGACAATATTCTTGAAGCGATACACGTTAATAAAACACTGGACAATCGTTTAAATCACTATTAATCATACTAACGACAATGTAAACATACAGACAGACACCACACGTGCCGGCGACCCAATCGCAACTGACGCACAAGTTAGTTACAGAGGCGCTCCTAGAGAGCGCTAGTGGCCAGCGCCATTCATTAGTTGGAATTAAATCATTTAATCCAAGTACTTGCGTTTTTAAATACACGCTGCATTTCTCCATACATTCTTTTTGTTCTTTCAGATGCAGACTTTTTATAACTAACAAACTATCTGTATGCACTAATCAATCTAAACATGCATACATAGATATTCGTTTTTAAATCTAGACTCATAGAGTCATACTATCTCAGAATTTTTATTTCCCGTGGATGAGAATACCATAAATCGTATAATTTGTTTAAACCTTCTAGACGCGGATTATTTCTTTGCAAAGTTTGAAGCGAATTACATAAACGATACAACACTGCAATGCGTGACGAATAACGCTGTTCTATACACGAGCACATTGGAATGAAGTTTTTGATAACTGAATGAGATCTGTGAAGGCCAATATAGTGGCACGATGTGCCTAAGAGATTAAACTATCTTGTTCGCGTTAAACTTCTGTCGTCGCAAGAAGTTTCTTAAACTTTTCTCATTATTCGCATCGTTATTCCAAATATTCAATCGCATCCTGTATTAGACGGTACGCGTACTTAACGGAACTCCACATTACACTTGTATTAAGGACAATTGAAATCAACGTGCTCGGCGTGCAAATGCCTGGCGGACTTACAATCAGTGCGGCGCCAGTCCTGTAGCCAGGGGCGAGGGTGGAATTTTGAAAATCGGCATGCACGAACCGTGCTGGAGGGGAGGGGGTGCAGGGTAATCGCGATATTCGAATTTCACCGGCGCAAGCTGCCACGATCATCATCTGAATCGCAAATGCGCCGATTGAATTCGTCGAGACCGGGCAAACAATCCGGAAACCGAGAGTTTGATGCCGCGCATCCCCTCGCGGTGGTGGTGGAAAGGGGGTACGTTTCGTTGGACTTCCGTCGAATTGGTCGGGGCGAAGCGTGCTACTTGCCCGCCGAACTTTGCCTCTGCGAGGAACTCCTAATTGATTTAAAGAAGTGGCCAAACAAGATGCCACGCCCCATGCCTCGCAATGTACCGTAGGATCCTCGACGGTGCGAGTCCATGTAAACGACCATGCAACGGGCACCGAAATCGAGATTATTCCGCGAGTGCACGCCTCAGCATTTCTATGAGCTCCTCGAGAAGTCTGCGCGTCCCTCCCCTGGAAAACTTTGAGCTAGGAAAAAATGTCTACCACTCGAAATAGATATCGCCAGACGTCTCTCTGCTCGCGCAGAATCTTCTGAAGCTTGACGCGTTGGAAAGTAGAATTAATTTAACTCTGAATTAAATTTCAACGCGTCAACGTTGGAAAAAAACAGGAAGCGATCGAGTGAAACGTGCGATAAAAACATCTATTCTGTCCAAGGTACACAGATTTCCCGATTGATCGGGAAAACACTTACCAAAGCCGGAATCGATATCGAAACGAAATTCTGGTTCCGCGCGGCTTACGTCCTCGACGATCTAGTTTTTACGTGTCGTCGCTAAGCCAAGCGCTTCTGACACTTTAGCGTTTTTAGGTTTCGTTTCGCCTGCAATCATTCGGTGTATTTTTTATTTTATCAGTCGATGCTTCGAAGCACGCTTTCGTCCACGGCAACGACGAGCAGCTTTTTGTTGTTATTATTTTCGTAACCTTAATAGTTTTGCCGACACGAAACTCTCGTGGCTCTCGCTAATTGTAGCTAGTCGCGGAAACAATTTCAACTAGCTGCATGCAGACCACGCGCCACAGTTTACTCATCAGCGACCTGCAAGGTAGTCAACGAAACAACCGTAGAAAGGTTTTTCGGCGAGAGAATATAAATCGATTGCGCAAGCAGCTTTGTACGAGTGTTCTCGTTTTGTGGTCGGCCATCGCACCTGTGCCCCGAGGGGTTCCTCGACGGGAAATAAATGGGATTCGATCGAGGACTTAATCATCCGCCTTCGTTGAAAGGGACGTCTGGGACAAAACGGTGCACAGAGATCAGGGAACCTATTGATCGTTCAATGGAACATATTTGTCTGGATTTTTCGATCGCCGTACGTGCAATTCGTCGCCCTGAATAAATAATGACTCAGATTTTATTTGCTCCCGTCCCTTGTCCATAGCGCGATTTAAGAGTATCGAAAATCTCTTTCTTTCTGTTCGTCGTAGACAAGCGCGAAACGCTGATCGAATTTATCGCAGCAATACAGTCGATCGCTTTTATTCGCCCCGCTTTATGCGCTCATTAATTATACCGGATTTTTATTGATTTATGGATGCACGATCGATCGTTACTAAATTAATGCTTCATTTTTATCCACGCGACCTTTCGATCGTTAAGACACCTCCTGTGATTCTCGAGAAAAGAATTTAATCCAAACCGAATCTGCTAACCTCATCTCCTCCGAGCACCTAAACCTATCAACCCTTCTCCCAGTGAAAACGTATTTCCATCGCGTCAATAACCTGCAATCTATCCGAACTCCCACTATACCAGCTATAACGTCTCCACGTTTCATCCACCTTAGGACATCTCGTCAATCACCCAGTGTATTTGCATGCGATCTCCGGCAGATCGATCTACATCCCCCGCATGGAGGCGAAAGAGTCATTTCCAGATAAGTTCTCGATCGCGGCTCGTAAAAGGCGTCGATCTTCGCTCGAAAGAACGCCGAGCCAGGCTAAGGGTTGGGAGTAAAATCGAGCGAATTCTCGCCAACTCGAATAAGGAGGGAACGTCGCCGCTGATGCGTCGATAAAACGCTTGGCCAGGTCGCCATCAGACGGCAAGAAGCACGGGAACCATATCGTCCGTCCGTGGACCACTCGAATCCGGTGTGTCCGGCTCGGATACGCGACGCTGTGGACGACGCACACCCCCTTCGCGGTGGACAGTTAAAGAAAACGATTCCCTCGGAAACGAGGATTTCTCCGTGCAAAGAAAGGCGTCCCCCGTTTGGGACGCGACGTTTCCCGACCCCTGAGAAAAGAAAACGGCTGACAGTTGAACGAAACCGGGCCCAATTTCTGGCGATCGTAATGAGCGCTATTGTTGTTGCTTGTCGTCGCGCGGCTTCCGTCCTCCCCTTTTGCGTCGAGATTGAACGTTTCTTCGCTGGATGCAGAAACGGGCGTTATCGCGGTTCCACCCGTAGACGAGAGCGGCCGGAAAAACCTCAGGATTACGAGGACATTCTAGTCGGTAACGAGATAATAAAGAGACCAGCTTTGTAGCCTCGTAGTGAACTTTTTACCTTCATCCCGCTGTCCTTTCTCTCCTTTTACTTCTCCTTGCTCCTCCACTTTTTCATTCCTTTTCGCTCATTTTCTTTTTTTCCCTCTTTCTCTCTCTCTCTCCCTCTTTCGCTCGATCCTGTACTGCGTTTCTGCGCCCTTATAGCGAGCGAGCTCGTTGCGGCGAGAAGTAAAATTTCTACGCACAAAGTGAAGAGTTCGCGGGGTTGAATTCGCGCGAGAACAATTTTTTTACGGCCCCGCTTTGGCGATGGAAGGGGGAGTAACGCGTTTTATGAATTGTGCTTTACGAGAGGCTGTTTTCGCGTTTAGTCCAGTTTTAGTTTCGCAGGATCTCGTTTTACGCTAAGGTTTCGTGCGCGATTAATTTGATATTCTTGACATTTGCGCGCTGTACCGACTCCTGTCCGTGCCATCTTCGCGTTAAGATATCAAATTTTTGCGATACTATTTTTATGGGGACAGGTAAATAAATATTCGTTTTCTCTTTTCAGCGAACTTCCCAAAAACGATCGAGAATCTCGGGGATTCAATCTCGTCGGAGCTCGAGGGTAATCCACCCCTGTGGGTTACTAGAAAACCGAGCACGCACGGCGAGGATGTATACATAAATAATGCGAAGATCTTACAAGAACGGAGCAACTTTCAATCAAAGGTTCCCGTTGGCAGCGACGTAAAGACTCAGGTAAGCTTTTTAGTTGCTTAACTTTTAATTAAACCAGGCGCCGCCATTAACACCGTCCCATGATGCGAGAAAGATAACCATATTAGCATTGACTCAACGAGGCTGATTAGCCTGAATCTAAATCAAAAGACAGTTTTCTGTTATACTTGTGATGCAACGTGTTCAATCTTTTTATTATATAATTATGTAATCATCATCAGCATCATCAGTTTTCGGTTTTTATCGAACATTTCTCTGCTGCCAATTCCTGTTTGCGCTACGACCATAGCTAATATAATCATAGATTACATTTTATCGGTGTAATCAGGCGAGTAATTAGATTAGTTTACGCGCTGCTCTGCGTGAGCACGACTTCCGGCGTTCGCCCGCGGTTTCCGTGAAACTGCGCCTAAGAAGTTGGCTCGCAGACCCCTCGCGATCCTCTTCTAACGAGCTTTTAATGAGCTGAACAACCCGCTCGGGCCGCAGAGTCTTCTCGTATCGATGAATATCGCTAGCCTCGATAAACTTGTCGATTATTCGTCCCTCAGGGGATGTTTCTTATCGAAGAGCTCTCTCTCTCGCTCCGCGAAACAGAGACGCGTGCACGATAAATGGTTCGACGAACAAAGAGTCGCGAGACGTTGGAAAATTATGATCCTTTCGCGTTCCATTCAACTAAATTCGGCTGCTTTCATTTCCGATCGTCTTTAGATTAAATCGCTCGAGATTTATCTCCTCGCAAGATGGCGGTCCCGCGCTCCAAATTATGAAAATCAATCAAAGCGCTGCGAGTTTAGAGTGTACTCTCAGCTCGCGTAATAGTTGATGTAAAATCTAATTGCTCCTTGATGGTACCGGTCTTGAAGTTTCGGTGCTTGAAAATTTAGAATTGAAGTTTAATTGCTTCTTGTAGCAAAGATGGTCGTAAGTGATTAGATACTGATGGCTAAGTGCCAGTTTGTAGCTAATTGAATCGCTGGCTTGATTATCACCTACGCGGTAACCAGTGGATTCGGGTCGTTAATTATTTCTAACTTTGAGCCGCGGTACAAGTTTAGATTTTAATCCGTTACTTAATATTACCTTCGGATTATTTGAAACAGAGATCCTTTTTAAAATTCGTTAAACGTTAGCGGTGCCTGCGCCACGATTATAACATGAAGCGCAAAAAAGAAAGTAGACCCTCGCAGATTAATGCTCTTGCCGTGGAACTGAAGAAGCAAATGTACTTTTTCAGCGCAGCTATAATTATACTAGCGCAACTTTCTCGGTGAATTAACCTACTTTTCCAGTTATCAAATCCATTAAAATCTCTAGTTAAAAACACGATTATTATATACCCAACGCTATGAAACAACATTTTTCTCCGCTCAACGAAACCTCGAAAAATACTTCATTTTCCTTAATGAATCTTAGAAGAAGAGAGCGAGCGCGAGGGGTGGCGGAACAGGAGGATTCTTCAAACTTTATAATTAAAAAATAATTAAAATATTAGTTTCGCCTTTGGTTACGCGTTTCGCCTGCCCGATCCGCCAACCTGATCCACGAGATTTTGAACAATCTATACTCCAGTGGCTGGTGTCGTCCAAATCAGTACTACGCGAGCTTATCGAATGCTTTAAATCTGCATGGGGTATCATCGTCCGATGAAAATCTTGAACGCGCTCGCTCGTAGATCAATCCTCTTCCACTCGTCCTTCTCCCCAGCACCCCTTTCTCCATCGTTCCGTTTCTCTCTCGCCCTCTCGTTCATCTCTCGCTAGTATTAGAGAAACTTTTCTCATCCACTTAACGCAGAAGTTCTATCGCCGGCGTAGAGCACGGAAGTATCGGATCATAATTAATGTAGACAAAAGTGGGCTAATCGAATAACTTTTTACATTCCGATCCGGCGAACTTTGCCGGCTACTAACGGTTCCTCGATGAAGCCTGGCCGCGGAACTTTCTTTCGCGCTCTGCTGATTAACTCGGTACACGTATATAGCCGGTGCTCCTAGCTGCGAGTTACGGTTGGATCGCATTTACGTAAAAATAATCGAATTACGCTTTCATGGCCCGTCAACATTTAATCGTCGCCCGTATATTCTTTTTTACGCAGCCATCGGTGCACGCGGGGGCATCAACGTTTGACGAGGTTCCTCGGTTCCTTGGCGATTTTAAGAGGACGCGTTCGTTATCGCAAATTCGGAACGAAATAATTGTAATCCTAAAACGCGTTATCTTCTCTGTTATTTTCATTTTTTTTTTTTTTTTTTGAGCGAGGCAAGAAATTACGAACGTGGAATTAAAGCTCCGTTAAAGCGTACGCTTTAAACTGGAATTTTAATGTGGATCAAAATTAATCTAGCTCGCGCCCAGCGCAATAGCGGTGTCCGACGATTAAAATGTAAAGCGGTAATAAAAGTTCCCACAGAAATACGTTGCTCAGAACATTACAGTTTTTACCCGCACAGTTCCGGAGCATCGTTTAATTTGTATCTACGAAACGACGCGAATAGCTCCGCTATTGCGATATTTCCTCTTTCTATTTTATTCGCATTAAAAACCGTATCTACGGTCCGAGAATGAAACCGTACGCGTTCTCGCGCGTACATTGAAACCCCTCGTTTCGCACTTGATCGAAATCTACGCTCGTTCGAACGAAAATTCAAATGAAACTGCCAGCGACTTCCGCGGCGTTAACTTCTCATTGGTAAAGAAAAGGAGAAAGAAAAAAAAGCGAAGGGAAGAAAACGAAGGAGCCGGAAGGAGCTGAAATTTTCGTCCGATAGCTCAGCGAACTACCTACCAAGTTCCCACTTAGAAAACGTCTGTTTACCGCGCCAACAGAAAGGAAAAACAGCCAAGTCAGAAATTAGTCGAGCGACCCTTGTCTGAGCACTGACAAGCGTATCTTCCGCCCTTCAATATTCATTCAATTAACTTTCGAAACATAAAACACCCTTGTCCCACGGTGTCCTCTCGACAAACTCGCGCCCCCAAACCACTCCTGGAACAGTTTCACACCCCCGAAGATGGCGGATCAAAGGCGGGACCTTTTCCGCGCTCGACTAAACGCAGTCGATCGAATCTTCTCACGCAGGCTTCGCCCAGGGCTCGTCGCGAGAACTATTCGCCAAGTATTCGCCCGTTGGCCGCTGCCTGATTTTCAATTTGCTCCCCTGGCCGGACCCAGCCGTGCCTTCAAAAGCTACCGCGCAACCCCCATCATCCGCCCCCTCTTTCAACCCGTTCTTATTTTCGCCCCCTTTTACAAACCGGCGCGGCGCCCGACGTGTCCCCGCCGCCCGCCATTTTCCTCTCCATTAACCGTAACTCTTTAGCCGATCCGACTGTCGGCGGGCGTAGGTGCTCAGTTATTCGGGCTGGAATTTTCTCGAAATTGTTAAGAAACAGGGACGAGAGGCGGCATCGGCAGCCTCGGGCAACGCGTCGACGAGGCGCATTCCAACGGCGTCTAATGAGATCAAAAGCCCGCGAGCTTTCGAGATTAAAAACGTCGACGACTTCTTAACCCAGCCGCTGCCCTGTCCGTTGCACTCTCCCCTCGACTCTCCATGGATATGACGTGTCCATGTACACCGCTCAGCGTCCAAGGAGCACAGAGAATTCAAGCGTCTCGAGGTATACGTAAAATCGCGAAAGAAATTGGAACACTGTCGGTCCAGTGGACCATTTTTTAGGTTCCTTCGTAAACTTTAATCTCTCGAATCTTGCCACCGTCGAGATTGTCCTTCGTAAACAGCGTATTTCACACGAAGCGTGTCATAGCTCGTGCAATTTAATATCAGCTGGTTCGTGGCAGTTATTGTATCACACGCGTCCTATACAAGAACGAAATTTCTTGCCGCGCAATGGGCACGGGTCCGCTGGAATTGGCCAATTCGTTTGGCTGATGCGGTCCTCGCGGATGAGAAGGAATGAAGGGTTTTACGTCCTATCTGTTTACTCGCCAGTATCGCTTACCATCGTCTAGCAACGGGCGTGAAACACTTTTTCTCCTTTCCGTTCCGTTATCACGCCTCGAAATTAGTGCTCCGTTTTCTCCATATATTTTTAGATTCACGGATAATCTCACCTACGGTACGAGGCGTAGTGCCGTCTCTTCGTTCGCCCCGACGCCGACGCCGCGCTTTATCCCCCGGATTCTGCACGCGGCGTCGTTCTCTCCCACCCTTGTTGAATAACGAAGGCTGCAGGAATTTCCTCGGAGTATTTTTTCGTTGGATCGCGCGGCGTGTGATGTAGTTCGCAGCGAGATCGTAAACGTTAACGGTGCCGGGACTTTGTCAGTTATTACGGTGCTTCCGGGGTTGATCTCGTGTTCCTACGAGGATATACTCCCGTGGAAACGCGAGAGCGGAACAGGCGAGGCGGTTTAAATAAGCCGGAAAATATTTTTATACGATTTCACGCTGTCTGCCCCTCGTGTGCTAACTGTTGGTACACCCCTTTAATATCTCCGCCTCCACGGCGATGGTAATTTTCGGCCTCGCATTTTCAGCCGACTTCTGTGTCCCACCTTTCCTTTCCACCCTTCTCCCGTTTCTGTTCTCTCGGCTAAACGATGGCGATCGTAATTTAATGGGATTATAGTAACAGTGTAGGGTGTGAATGATTTTACGCCGCGTGACTTCGTGTGCGTGGAAACGTAAGATGTAATTGAGAATACTCTTGATTATTAATTATTCGAGAATATTCTAGAGTAAGGTTTGTACGATTTTATTACGCGTGACTGTGTGTGCATGGAAACACGAGATGTAATTGAGAACATTCTGGAATATTGATTATTCGAGAATACTCCAAATTTTGCGCATGAGAGTCTGTGTGTGCGTGGTTGCTACGCAATAGTTACAATGTCGACGAGTAATACGTTAACTGTTTAGTATGTCCGAATACGATTATGGTAAGGGTAAGTAAAAAGTCGAACGTGCGATTGTTCGCCATTTTAACGCGACGCGACTCTGCCAGTCAGTTGGCGTCTCTAATTATTTTTTTGTAAACGTTATTTGAAAACGAAATACATCGCGAAACTAACTTTTGGCCCGCGCTGTACACGCTGCTCTCTCATCCAGCAATTAATACCGAGTTGAAGAAATTAGAAGCGAGAAACGGTTACCTTGCTGGTTCAGGCTGATGAAATTAGCAGTTACGGTTGACTGAAAGTAATTATTCATTCGCAAACTGCAGGCGGAAAGTTTGTTTCAAACATTGATTATATTGAGATAAGATGATTACGCGTTCACCTTGTTTATCATTGGCGTAAACTGCGACAGGTTGCTGATTGTCTGGCGGAACCGGAACACTCGTTTCAGCGGTGTTTACAGCGCGCAATTTTTACAGAAAGGTATTTATCAAACACGCATTGCGAAACCATTGGCTCGCATGTTAGTTTATTCCAGTTTTTTCCGCCTGCGCGCCGTTTACAATGAAAAATAACGCTGACTGATAATAACGCGAAACCCGCATTTCGTACGAAAATATTGGCCTGTTATTTTTCTTTCCAATTGCTCTCGAATGAAGCGATTCGTTGAATTTTAACGATATATGAAATTATTTTCTACGCTCTTCGGCATCAGATTTAAATGAAATTTCGAACACCTCGGGCAAATACAAAAATACGCGATTTATATAATAGGTTTATGGTTTTTAAATAAAAATATATTTTCGTGTTAATACACGGCCAATGATAGGATAACGTTGAACCGTCGACGCGCAAAGGTATCGACGATCGAAATAGTGAATATTGAAACGTGGCTGAAAGCGAAAACGAAGATTCGACGATTCCTTTAGAAAATATTTGATTAACTGAATGGAACGGAGAGGAATCGGGAAACGTTCCTTATCCCAGGAAGAAACCGTGGCAAATTTCATTAAACCGAGTCTCGCGTCGACTTGTGAATATTGATGCCAGTGTTCGAAAGGAATTTAAACGCGCGCACCAACGAACGATCTTCTCATTTCTTATAGCGTCGACATGAAACGTGCGTGGAATCGCATCGACTGTTAATCGCGCGAGACGTTATCGTCGCGAACAGCTGGCAGGGCGCGTTCGACCGCCAAAGGGTTGCAGCGAACGCGAAGCGAAAGGGATGCGGATCCATCGAAATCAAGGTCAGATTCGGTTCGGTTGCAACTGCAAGACGCGCGTCTCGTCCACGGTGTTTCAATTTAAATTTATGTTCAATTTGTATTCATTACATCGCGTGGGCGGAACAAACGTCATAAAATCGAGGGACGAAGGAAACGTCGGATACGCGGGACGTTCGCATTTAAAGGGACATTTCCTTTTGAGGACAAATTTGACTTTCATCTTGATACAGTGCGCAACGGCGTATAGATTGTACGCCGCCCCCTGAAATACGTGTGCGGGAATAATGCGCGCGTATCCGCTTTCAATTCGATAGATATGTAAAATATACGCCGCACTCGCGGCAAAATGGATACGGCGCGCCTGAATATTTCATCGTTAAATCGATTGGGCATTATTACGAGTTACGGCGCGAGACAATTTAAAGCTTCCTTGTTATTGTTGCCGAAAAGTCGACGTGATTGAACATTTTACCGTGAATTACAACTGCGAAACGCCTGTTCGGCGGATGGCGAGGCGTCGGATACACCAAATATTCAGGCGATCGAAATTTTCTCTTAACCTACCGTCGCTGTTAAATCGTCGACACGATCGCCAAATTTACCAGGCTACGCGAATAACGCGATCGAGGTAGCGTCGGGGAGAAGTTCCCGTCGGCTGGAAAATCGTTTCAACGAAGATGAACGACGAATTAACGATCACGACCGGGGCTGCTCAATCTGGAGAACGAATCCTCGCGTCTCGAGGCCGTTTTCGCGGTCGCGCGTCGCGTCCCCTTCACGGCGCAATTCCCTTTTACGAGACACTCCGCAAGCCTGTACGGAGAAACTCGTCCCAGGGGGCTGAGAACGCGACAGGGCAAGAAAGGGAAAAAGTATCAGAGGGAGGGCTCCGTGGCCGTGGTAACTCGATTTGGAACGAAATAAAGCCGAGATTTCGTCGGTGTAAATGTCGCCAGGTCGAATCTCCGTCCGCGAGAGGGCAGCGTCCGTGTTGGATAAAACGGGGCCGCGTTACGGCTGGCTAAAAAATGCACGGGGCCACGAGGACGGCGGAGATTTACCCAACGACGAGGTAACAAAGGAGAACGGGAGCCGGGGGATGCGGGAAAAGGTCAGCCATGA
The DNA here is from genome assembly GCA_963969225.1 of Xylocopa violacea. Classification (NCBI taxonomy): domain Eukaryota; kingdom Metazoa; phylum Arthropoda; class Insecta; order Hymenoptera; family Apidae; genus Xylocopa; species Xylocopa violacea. Next base: position 35,806,275 of record CAXAJV010000002.1, read on the forward strand.
ATCGGAAAGGAAAATGGAAACGAGGAGGGAGCGTGGCGGTAACTGCGGATAAAAGAAAAATGGTGTCGTTCTTTGAGGGGCGAGGTCTTGAATTAGTCGAGTCACTTTTTAAGTAACTCGAGACCACTCTGTCGCCGCGAACCTCCTCTTTGCTCGCACGAGGAAACTCGACGCGTGTGAACGCGAACACGGAGCCGAGCGTTCCAGAAATTTGACTGATCCAAAGAAAACTTAACCGCACCCCCGTCTATGTTTCTTTCCGTTCGACTCGGCGAACCTAGGGGCGAGTTAAAGCGGATCACCTCGTTTACCTTGCCTACGGGATCCTCGAAAGCCAGCCACGCCGACTCCCCGAGTACGCGTTTAACTTTTATACGCGTCACCAGCAGCGGAATGTTTCATTGCCTCGATTTAGAGTTTTCAACGCCGTTTCACCCTTCCGTTCGTTCGACGAACGAAACGGGACGGATTTAAATCCGAGACCTCTCAATCCCGACGGGAACGCCGGATCCTCGACGAAAGTAGTCGAGGCGCGACAGTGTTTGTTTGGTTAATGCCCGCAATTTTCCTGAACGGGGAGTACAGGTGCCCCATAAACGGTTTACGAGTGTCAACGGCACGAGAACGTCGCGACCTCGTTCCGCGCGGAGATTAGGGGAGGTCAGTTGGACTGGTTTTAATCCCGCATAACATTCCAGCCGCAGGGATGGGGAAAGGAAGCGAGTTGGAAAGGGAGCTGGCGCCGCGGTGTCTCGACGCCACACCCTGCCAGCCCCGGTTTCCTCGCCGCGCGAGGGGGTTGGTAAGGGCTTTATAGTAATCGAACGGAATTCATTCCGCACTTTATGCTCCCGATTCGCGCTTCAGCGTACGTTATCGCGAGTTTTCCGCGTATTCGTCGACCGATCGGCAGAGAGGAACGCGAGCCGTTCGACTTTTTATACGCTCGCATCACTCGTCGCGGAATTCTTCGTCCAGCGAATGGGGTTGCGAAGTGGGACAGCGAACGAGTCGTCTAGCGTGACCAGAAACGGTTTCCCTCGTCGGTGTTCCTCGTTCGTCGGAATGTAATCTCCGTTTCCGATAGAAGAAATGGGAAATAGTGGTTGCGAATATCGCGGGCGATTATGATATTTGGAGTAGCGTGCGTACATGGATGGGCGTTTAATAAAGACGCTCGAAGCTCGCGTAGAATTCCAGTTCATTAACTTAGCACTCGTTAATTTACGCATCCGCTGGGAGTCGACGAGGACACAATTAATTGCGAATAGCCGTAACGAACCGTTCACCTGTTTTTATTAATGGTCGCGTTCGAGGATGTAAACGTGACTTCGGCCCCAAGACGGCGGCCAGAATGGGCTGAAGTTTGAATTAACGACCTCTTAGAGAAACGTTCATAGTTTTCCCTCTTGTGCTCTATCATTTGCGAAAGAATAAAAAAGGGGGAGGAACAGCCATCGCTAAACAGAAAGCGTTGAAGTATTTCTAGTATCTGCATAGCAATTAAAGGAATTGCAGGAAAGCTCGAACTTTTAAATAAATCGTTTCGTACCTTTGGGAAATATTAACATAAATCATTGTATGAATTCATTCATACTAACCACGACAGAGAAATATTCGAAAATGAAGATAGCTCGTCCGAATTGGACGGGGATAACGATCCACGAACGCTCCTTGCATTAATTCTAATAAGATGCTGTTTCACCGCGATCGTTAACAGAAATTCCCAGCCATTCCCCGTCGGCAAGCAAAACGTCACCGTAAAAAGGTAAACAGCTTCGAAACGGGGCAACACATTTTTATCACGCCTTTAATTTCACAGCAGTTCCATCTCGACAGAGGCGTTCCTTTAACCGCGGCAAGAGAAATAGCGGCGTCCCCCTGAAAGATGTACGTCCGTTGTCCCAGAAAATTCGCCCTCAAGAAATGTCGTGTTCCTCGAACGAGTACTCGCCACACGTACAAGTCCCCGTGTAAAATTCATCCGAGACGGAGAATATAACCCGTTCTAGGGTGAACCGGTACCGAGAAAGATTGTCTGACTGAAGCAATCGAATTTAAAAGTTGTCTCGCTCTCTCGTCTCTACGTGACGTATGTACAGGGTGGTTTTTGAACATTTCTCAGTGCTTCTTGGGGGGTGGTCGTACGATCAAAATCGGAATACAGATACCGCGCGAGCGTAATAAGTCGCGCGTATCTTCGTACGCATCGAGTGGTACGAGAAAGAATCGAGGATTCGTCGTTCCTAGGTTTCGATCTTCTCTCTCCCCAATGATTCGTTTTGGGGGAGCCAGACAAATCGACGTCGAGCAAACACGGGGAGTCTGCTCGCCTCCATCGTTGCAGAAGAGCGAGATGATTCATTTCTGGGAAACTATTCCAGCATACAAACAGGAATCATTGTTCTTCCCTTGGTCGAGTCCTCTGCAGCGAGTGCTTGTACCGAATAAATGGAACTCGCTCGTCCACCCACCCCGTTCCTATTTTCCTTCTTATCATACAATCCCTCTAGTCGTCTTCTTTCTCGAACATAGACACGACGCAGATTTTGCCGTGCCATCCTACCGAAACGAAGCGCTTCGACGGCAAACGGTTCTTATTTCATCAAAATTCTTTCCGCCCTCTTAAATCTTTTCTCTTAGAACTAACACAGAGTCGACTCTTCGCTCCATTGGAACACTAAATTCCATTAGAAAATACGACCCCGAATGCGAGGTCGAAGTATTTCCCCAACAGCCTCCGCACGATAAACGAAAGCCACTCCCCGTTTCCTCAGCTTCCACGCGGTGGCCTCTGAAATCTATAGAACACGCGATCCTCCTTATTACTACTCCGTTCTGTATCCAAAATGGTCTCGCCCCCGCGTACAGAACCGTCGTCGTTCGACGGCAACCACCGTTCGCGATCCTCGGTCGTGTCCCGGAAGCGTGCTCGATAGCGGCGCACGTCGAGGCCCCCGCGGGAGAACAGGACGGCGTTATCGAGCAGAAGAGGGATACCCGCGGAGATAAAAGAATAGCGAAGCGATCGCGAAGAAAGGGGGATAAATAGCGGGCACGACGTTCGAGTCGCGAACTCGTGGATGGTAAATGGCCGTGCACCTCTCCCAATGAGACCAAGGCAGAGATCGGACCAGGGGTTGGCGTCCCCGCGCTGACGGCGTCGCGCGGCCGTATCCGACGTCGACACCCATGAAATAGTCGCGTTCCACCGCCGCGGAATAAATACCGCCACGGGTTCCTTCGTGCCCGGTTTTTCCTCCCGTCCCCTCGCTTTATCTTCCTCCAGGATCGTTTCCGCGTTCCCGTTTCCGCAGTTCCAGCCAGCGACGTTATTTGTCTCGCTGTATCTACGCTCTGCGCCGCCGTTCTCGCGCTTCTATCGCTTGGCTCTCGCGGTTTCGCGAGATTAACCGTATATAGCGTCGCGTTTACAAGGAAGCGAGAGGAAGCAGGATCACCGCTGGCAATTTGCTCCAGGTCTCGTTCAATCTGTCGATCCGGGTCAGCCTCCAAACGCGTTCCGTTTCGCTGTCTTCGTCGAGGTGTAGAGCGAATTCTTAATCGAATTAGACCGACGTTGGCTCGCGCGAACGAATTCATTTATCGAGCAAATTAGCTGGGCGTCGGCAAATTTGCCTGTCGGTCGAGCTTACGAGAGGGGTGTTGTTCAGCTCGAGTGTAACGCGAGCGAACGGTATGATATTTCAAAGGGCCCATCGAAAAAAGTACGCGTGTCAATTGGTGAGCGACGCGGGAAAACGCGGTGGCTCGCTCGAACGCGGCGCCCGCGCCAAACCGAAGAATCCGATCGATGCAAACTGGATATCAAGTCATTTGAAACTGCGCGACTGATCCTCTCATAGACGCTAATGGAATGGGCTTTTGGAACGCGATGTGCTCCCCTCGCCGCGATCCTCGGGTATCGCGAAGTGTAACATTACTCAGTGCCTTATCCTCTTGAATTTCCAATTCTACAGCCTTACGGCGCGTACGATTTTCAGCGCTGCAAAACGCTTCAAGCCGAGAGATGATAAACGACGAAGTGCTCGCGGAGCGTTCGAAAATAGGGTACAAAACGGTGTCACTGTTCGTCGAGCGATTAAGCGCCTGAGTCGGTAGTAATGGTCAATAATTCGAGCACGCGACACAATTTTTTGATCGTCGTTAAATGAATAGAATTTCGCGTTATGAATTTCTAACGTGTCGCTTCAATTTGTTTCAGGTTCTGCACATAATAAACGAAGTACTGGAGCCAATACGCTCGAATTCCGCGGAGATGCCAATCTACAACCCGAACGCCTTTGAATTCCTCAATCAAAGCGAGCATCTCGACTTGGGCATCCATCGTGTTCGGTAAGCAGCAATTTCTTTTTCAGCAAATTTATATTTCACCCTTCTCCGCTATAACGCGAGCCCATTCAAGCGGAAATGAGCTTGAAAATCCCTTGGTGAAATGTCTCTGGAACGTTTAATTTACTTTTCGCAACTTGGAAAATTTCTATTAATTCCCTCTTGTGCTTTGCACTTATTTGTATCGCGTTTATCGAATTCTAATTCCATTGCAAGCAGTTATAAGTTATAAATTCGCCGCTAAATTCTCAATTCTATTAATTTTCTACTGTACTTTGCCCTTATTTCTATCACGTTTATCGAATTCCAATTCTATTACAGTTATAAATTATAAGTTACTCTCAGATTGAAAAGTGTTTCTTCTCGTTCCCGCTTATTCAACGCTCCGTATTATTTTTCATCACTTATCGGGCACGGTTCCCTTTTCTCGACGCTCCCCAGTAAAATACACCCGCGAAATCCGCTCACGTTTCCCGGAAGATGAAGATGGAACCAACTTTCTCGGTTGTTTCTTAAGTAACTTCGATGCTCACTTTGTCAAGTCTTTATCGATATTTAAAGGCGCCGTGGTGCTTGCCATCTGAGTAAGTAGAACTTGAGTGAATTAGCTCGACTCTTCCGAAACTTCTTTAAGCTTCGCTGCATTTCATTTACCGTTCGCGTGGAACAACATTGTCGCTTATTGTCACAGCGAGGAGCGTAATGTACTTGAAACTTCGTCCAATAATAAATCAAATAAGATTCTCCTGAACGTATCGAGTCGCTTGATTGAATTATAAAATCATATCTCTTCGGCTAGCAGCCGATATTGGATAAATATTTGTTTCAATTGAAATTTTAACTTCCTCGCACCGCTACGTAATTAAGAGACGAGAAATAGCGAGATTGTTTCGTCGTTCAATTATCGTGTCCAATTTTGTTACAGCATCTTCCGACAGCGTATCCTGCAGGAGAAGAAGCAGGAAGTCTTCAAGGCGGACGGACGTTACACCTTCCTTATTCCCGTTGAGGAGGGTTTCCAGGTAAGCTGCTTAGCAACCTTCCCATATCGATCATCCCGAAAGGACCTTAATATCCTCTGTTGCGAATCCCTAAAAGGATTCAGGCAATACCAACTCGTTCTGCTCGTTGCCCGAGGGGTGACAAGTTCTGATCGATTACATTTTCACGATGAACCGGAAGCTCGCAGAATCGATTCAGTTAGCGTGCAACTATCGGTCACAATAACCGTTTGTCGATGAAATCGAAATTTACGAAACACTTTTGCAGCTGTACTGTATATCTCGATACCACGAATTAAAAATATTCCACGCAAATGTGAATGCAAATAGTCAGAGATCTCGCAACTGAACAGTTCGCTATCTAATTGTTCTTTTAACTTTCATCGTGAACTCTCGTTCAACGACAAAGAGCGATTTACGCAGTAAATCATCATTTGTGTGGGCGATTAATTACACTCTGCTGCGGGAATATTTCTCTTATCCTCGTGAAAATCGACGAGGAAATGTGAAACGCTAAACGAGGACGTCAAGAATACACGGAATCGGTGGCGCACAACTAACTACCCCGTTGTATTATAATATAGCAGCCAAGTTAATAACAGCCAGAGAGCTGGCGACTGACGCCACGTAGATACGATCGGTCGCCAATTTACCGACTCAGCTTTTTCGCAGTTCCGCGTTAAAAAGTCGCGTGCGTTCGATCACTTTCCACCGATCGTGTAATCAAACTTCATATATGAAATTCAGAGTGAAACTGGGGATTTTCTGCTGACCAGAGTCGGTGGGACGATTTTTCGCAAATTGACGACATGCAAACGCGGACAAAAATAAGGAAAACCGCAGAAAGAAACGAACCGATGGGAAAACAGACCCCAGAGCTTTTTAACTTTGGGTTATTTTCGAAGATTCTTCCGTAGGAGCATATCGTTACACTGGAAAATCGATTTTCGCGAACCATACACGCGCTTTGTCCCCTTGCACTCTGGCCCTTACTGAACTTTTATTTCTTTTCCTTGCGAACTCTTTGAGCTTCCGACTTCCTTAATACAAGATTACTTGGTATTTTATATAATATATACAGATACATATATACAGACAATTAATTTTACGTTCGTTCTTTATACATTATACATAGCATAATACAGCTTTAAAAGAATGTTTAAATTACTCGTCGACGTATCATTAAAAATTCATGTATTCTCGCGCAGCGCGTGACGAAGGTACAACGAAAAAAAAAGTCCTGAAGGAGGAGGACACCGAACGATTAAATCTCTTCATCAAATATCCCAGCACGGATCGAAACAAATATGAATAATTTCCGCGAAAAATCAGCGAAAATCCCGTTGGCATTAAAAATTGGAATAAACGCGTCCCAATCGCAACCCTCGGGGCGGACGTTTCGAAAATCGGCGGACGAAAAAAGCGGGAACGCATTTTCGCCGGCAAAGCGGAAATTACTCATGGAAATCGGCTGCGCTTCCCCAGAAATTCCCCGGCTGCGTGTTCAAGGTATCGGATACGCATTCGTGGCTTGATTGCACAATGTGTATCCGGAGGCTCGTGCGGATGTGTGGGCACGCAGCATAAAGGAGAGGACGGAGTGGGTGGGCGCAGAATCGAGTTTCGGCTGTGAAAAGCCTTGTCCCGTTCACGGGGAGCGCGATCGAATCGTATCGAAAAGCACTCGACGACGGCACGTCGTCGCTGAGGCTTTTCCGTTCGAGCGACGCCGACGCCTCGCCGTTATAGGGCAGCGGTTCTTAGCGTTTCCACGCCGCGACTCCCTTTTCCTCGCGTTATTTTCCTAGCTGCACCCTTTCAATGTCTCTCCACGGCATCGCGGAAGTCGTCGCGGATGGAGAAGTCACGTTGGTTCGGTTCGTTCAATTATATTTCCCTCAATTCACGCGGAGAGTCGCTCGCGAATTAATGGCGGCCCACCGCGTCGACGTGGACAACTTCGTCGCTCGCGTGCAAACGAAGCGCGAAGTAAACGAGGACGTGACGCCATTCTGATGGTGATCTTCAGTTCCGCAAAGAACCACTGGCACGGGACGTAAGGAACCGGTGGCTTTCTTCGCTCGAACGCGCGGAGTCGTCAGCGTCGACCGTTATCCAACCGGAGCGTCGAGAAGAAAGAAGGGTTGAATTAATAACGGGAAGCGTGAGCGCTCGGTTCAATGGTCTTTGTGTTTTCGAGGAACGAGCCACCGGTCTGGGATGTTCACACCGAAAATCAATGAGGAAACACACGGTGGTTGTGTAAAAGCGTGGAATGAGGAAACGTTCAAGTCTGTGGATGGTTACCGTGCTGTTGTGTAGGAGATGATAATAAGCAGGGGATGAAAAGAAACTGCGGGTTCTTTAATGGCGCAGCGAAGATCTTTCGACGGATCCGTTCCAGCTTGGAAAAGGAAATGAAATAGAAGCGATTTCTTGTTATTAATTTTTCATTTGGTAGTTGGAGGAATTTTATAATTGAGGATTTCGATTCAGTCGGAGAGCTAAGTAGTATAAGTAAATACGATGTCAGACGGAGGACGTTTTACGCTGCAGCCATCGCGCGGATGATATTATTTTTCTTTAACGATAGAATAAAGTTCCAAACTAACTTTCTTGAGAGAATAATTATAAATTCATTTGCGTATAAATTTGAAAACGCAGTGAAAAATGATGAAAGTCTGCGCATAAAATTATTATTGCGCTGAAGGTGCGAAAAGCAAAGTTTCCTCCAACTGATTTAAATATCCAATGAATGTTAGGGCGCAGAGATGCGCAAGCATATTTACGGAAGAAGGTTTTAGTAGGTTTTTACAGATTAAGCTGGGAAATGTAACGCTGTAACGCAGTGAAGGGAGTCGTAAGACTGTGGACCGTTCCTATCATAACTTTTCAGGACCTTTTTACAGACCTTTTAATTCCTTCTGCTACTGCACGAGTACGACTCCAAGTTGAAAAGGTTTACGAGCTCATATATACTTTTTTACATTCTTAAAGTATCAAAGTATATTCTCCATTTACGTTTTCACTTTAGCGCACTTCACTTAAGATTGAAGCAGTGATTAATTAAAAGACAAAGGTCGGTTGAAATAGTTATAAAGGCCTTTGTATACATAGAATCGTACGTGGGAAAGGAAGCAGAGTTCTCCATAAAAAATGCAAGACAACCTTTGTGATCCAAATTCCGCAACGGACCACCGTGTTTGCGCATATTGTAGACACAATAATTACACAAGGCGTAACCCAGATCCGGTAGATTACTGCATTGCGCGTACAGAGATACGTTTCGAAGGTCTGCGATAATTAACTGTAGGCTGGTACTTGCCGTCTACCTTCCTCCATTTTGGTGAAGAAGCAACCGAAGAGGGAACGCTGGCGGATGAGAAAACAGAGAAGTTTATTCCATCGGACAGCGATGCGAGCAATTTCCTGCAGCAGAGATGGGAAACAGGGGAGGCGAGAGAAACGAAATCGTTTCGTCGGTAACTGCGTTGCGTGATTACATCTTACATGATGTCGTGAATAATTTCGTAAAGCTTCGAGGCACGCGCAGGCTTGCTGGCTGCATCCGGAATTAGATGAAACGGAACCGTCCACGGGAGGTGGAAAGAGAACCTGGTAACAGGATGGAAAACACCAGAGCAGCGTGGCGACCGGTCAAATCGAAGAAAAGAAGGGAACGTTCCTGATCTCGTGATCATTTGAACAACGTTGGAGTCCTTGCACGTCAGTTTCTACGGCGAGAGGAATCGAGGAACGAGACTGTTCGCGTTGGAGATGTAAACGCGACGTAAAACGGGAGAGCCAAAGGGGGCTGGTCGAATTTGGTAATATATACGATGGTCTTGGAGGTGTACTTGTTCGAGGAATTCCGTTCGTGTTGCGTCGAGAAAGTAGCTTCGGAATAAGAGGAAAAGAATAAGAGAAAAAGGCAAAGGGTGGTCGAAGAATAGAACAAAACGCTGACTGAGGAATGAATAGCCGGAACTAGCTTCGATTGTGGCTCTTGGGTTCGCTTTTGTTGTTTGGTGAATGTTGTTTGCGACCGAGATTATCCGTAAATTTCCGAGAAGGAAGGAAATCAGCCTTCAGAGATCGAAAATCACTTTCAGTGATGGGACTCGTGCAAATATTGATAAACGAATATTTACGCTTCGGCTGATCCGTAAAGCACACCGCGACACAGCGGTCCGAGATCAATTTTTTTGCGCCACCACCTAGCCAGTCGAATAGAAATGGCAGGAAAATCGTATCACGGTTCTCTTTGGATTTACTGCTCGAGCGACGAGCAAGTCTCGCTGCTCCCAGCTGTTCCACCACCCTTGTTCGAGCGCGATGCACCTCCGCTTCGGATAGTCGGTACGAGCGGCGGTTAACGAGCTGCCTGGAGCCACCCTCGAAATCTCGATCGCGGAAAACGGACGACAAGCTTTATCTTTGTCACGCGAGAAGGCTGTTGCGAGAACCACGCGGGGCATTAATACGATTGGCAGGCGACAGAGCGTCGTCGTGCCTTATCGCGAATCGGAAATCAATCGTTCGTGGCAGCCTCATCCTTTACGCCGGAACGGACCCGTTGCTAACCGTGTACCCCCGTGTCGATAACGAGGGACGTGTAATCATCGGCCCGGAGAGACGGGGCGCTTATTTCGCGCCCTTAGCCGGCTGGCTGCCGCTGGTTACCCTTGGATACACATAACCTGGGTTAGGGGCGCCCTCCTGGGTGCGTCTTTGACGTCGCGGCCGTTCGCCTCCGCGGTTTTACGCGATTACACCGTATTAGGGGACGTTCGCAACTCTGTGAACCTGGAACCAGCCGGAATTCCTTGTGGGGAGAGCGAGACGCGGAGGGAAACCGGGGGTGGGCGACGAGGGTTGAAATTGTTCCACCCAGAACGTGCTAGTAATTAATAAGACGCGTTGTCTTATCCGTCGGTTGATTAGATGTTTTCGTTACTTTCCAAGGGAGGGTGATTTGATAGGCTTTGTTCAATACTGCTGATGGGTTACGCTGGATTTCTTAGGGTGCTACAGAGTATGGCTTCTTGGAATATAATATTACTAAGTTCGGTAATGGTAGGTTCAGTACAGCTGGGAGTGTTACAGTTACCTGTTGTAGTATATTACGTTGTTAGATACTACTGCAACGTGCTCTGTAACGAGGTATAACGTTTTAGATAGTTCAATCTCAGTATGATTTATATCGCAGAATAAGTCAATGCTCTCCATCGTTTCAATTTTTGGGGACCAATTGAGAAAAGACAGTTCTGTTCAAAATCTTTTCCTTTGTACATGATGATTCATTGTTTTGCAGCCATCACCGAGGCCGGAAAAGGTGGACCGTGTGGTAATCGATGGACACGTGATACCCAACCACATCCTCTTCACAACACCTACACCTGACAATGTACCCTATGAGACCCTTGCGTTCAGCGACAACGTGAAGGTCACCATCAGTTTCGTTAAAACAAATGACAAAGGTAAGAACTGTGTTTATAGACGTAAACGCAGTACAAGATTATAATTAGACTTTTAGCCACGTAATTGATTATCGTTGCTATTTCGATTGGTGAAAAGATATGAGGACTTAAAAGAGGAAAGTTTTTCTATGTACTACTTTTCTCTTAACATCTCCGTTTATCTTCACCCACTTCCTTTAGGTCGTTGAATTATCTTGAACGTACAAGAGATGTTGGGTTTTGATAAATTTATGTAGTTGAGAATTTACATAGTAAATGGAAATAAGCTACCTCTATTTTAGCGACGAATATTCAAGTTTAAAGACTAAAACTACCCCCTAAAGTTTTGCCCTCCGCACTCGCACGGTTATATTATTCATTGAAAAGCACGAAACATTTACCTGAAAAGCTTCTTCCATCCCTGGTCATTTTCGGTATAATGCCAGAGTCGTGCGGTCAAAAAAAAAAAATATGTAGATTGTCCTATACACCTGTCAAGTCCCATTAAAGTCTGTACGTTTCAGATTAAATTTCGAACGTTATTATGCCACGCAAATAACACCGTCACCTGTGCTATTAGCATATCGCGCGCTAATTTATTTTTCTACCATGCATACGGAAATGTTCACCTTGTGCAATATCGTGCATCCGATGTCGTCAAATTTGCATACATCGGTGCCGATTTTAAATGAACGTCAAGCAAAATATCCTATTTAAAACGTAGAAAACGGTGACACGCGTTCTCGACGATTCGTCGAAAATTGACGAACGAAATCCAGATTGTACAGAGCGAAAGGGTTGGAATTGAATCGCCTTGAACCAAAAATCCTTCTCCGTCTAGACGCTCCGGGTGCATAAATGCAATAACGCTTATATTTTCCTCGATTTATTTAAGTGCACCGTATATCGCCATCGCGTTAATCAATAAACCATTTTCATTTCGCGAAACAGCCAATAAGCTCGCCTCGCGGCTCTTCAATTAATCTGACGCGGCAAAAAGTGAATAGCCGGGCAAAAGGTGTCGATACGAGCCGAAGGAAGTATTCGTTAGACAGTTAAATTAGTTCCCAGTTATTTAACGAGGGATTAATCCCGCTGTTTTATTTTTCAATCGATTCCACGACGGCGACGTTTAACTTCTCCTCGTGTCAGCGTGATACAGTCGTTCGAGAAAGTTCACGCGCAGCTCAAAAATTAACCGCATTAGGTGGAGGAAGAAATACAAAATCTGACAATTCTGTGAATACTAATCGATCGATTAACTAAAATAGTATAGCCAGGAAACGACGACTCCCTTTTCTCGATGAAATCTGAGGAGCGCATCGAGACTGGCTGGCTTTCGCGATCGGCTGTACACATCGTTCTCTTTAATAACAATTGGAAATATTATTTTCAGTTTACGTCCAATCCAATACCCTGGTCGGGGACTCGAGTCATCCGACTGGAGTCGTGTTGACAGAAATAATTAAAGCGAACATCCCTGTGCGCAACGGCGTGGTCCATTTGATTCAGCGACCTCTGATGGTCGTCGATACCACGGTGAAGGACTTCCTGGAGGTCAGTGCTCGATCGTTCTTTTCTCTTCCCCCTTCCAGTTTCGCCGTTTGTACCTTGTCGTTTGTTTCCTGCTATCAGTGATAGACGCGGAGTCGTGATCGATCGCAACGGTGAATCGAACGACTGCGCGACCCGTACGACGATAACGTGTCTTACTGCAGCGTGCTCATTCTCTATTCACCTCATATCATTGTCCGCCGCAAACAATGACAGTTTCCTTCCGATATGAATTAATTAAACGCCTCGTCGCGGATCGGATCGTCACGCGAGTCAAGCGGAATCGACAGGGACGGGCTCGAAAGGCGCTCAAAGGCCATACTCGACACGGTCGATTAACGGGAAAGGCTTGCAAGTTTTATTAAAATGGACTGCAGTCTCTCTCTGCTGCAAGGGGCAGCATGGAAATTGACTTCGAAATGGGCAGATATATTTTTCGAAAAAACGCTCATTGCACCGGCAATGCGCGAGTGGACTTTAACAATTGCACGGACGTCTATTGTCGCAATTTAAATTTATTCCCCGTGTTATAAGGAAGTATTTTTTACACAAAGCAGTGCAAGGCAATTTGTATTACATAGATTGATACGTTATCGTTTATTTCATTCTGAATATTCATGCTATGAATTTTGTCGAAATTATTGATGGTTCATTCTAATAACTTTGTGCGACATTATATTCACAAATACAATTGCACGGGCTAAATGAAGCTGTAGATTATTCATAAACCGTAGAAAGAGTTATTTCAATTTGACGTCGCAAAATATTAATCAGTCGCATCGTACAAGTCACTCGTTCTCGATAAAAGTGTTGTGCAAGCATTAATTTATTTAATTCGTAGGGTCCTTTAAAAAATCGAGAATTGCGCAAGTCCGATCTCGACTGTTCGATATCAACGCGACACGTCGAACAAAGCGTGTCTCTTTGAAGATGTCGCAGCGAAATTCTAAACGAAGAAGTTGTCCAAGGTGCTAGTTTATAGCGGCTCGCGATGTATTTGCCGCATTGTGCGCACCCAGAGCTGGCAGACTCGCGAAAGAATTTATTTCACGAGTTCCTTTTGATAACTGTATGAAAGCTCTCTTAAACTGCCTCTGGTCGAAACGTCGGTATTCTTCGTTCCCCCGGTTCTCCCGTTTCAAAAGCCTTCGATCTCAATGGATTTAGCTTTGTTCGGAATAGCCCGCGGCTTTCTGGCCATGTCGAAACGTTAAAAGTTTAATCACCTATCAATAATTTAGATTCCTCGACGGTATAATTCAGTCGGCGCGAAGGATTATCCACGCGTTTGCTATTCGTGGATATCGTAGGAAAAGGGAAACGGCAGGACTCGACGAACTATCATGCAAAATACAATCGGAACGACGGCACGTCTTCGAGCTAGAATTCTGTATCAATGGTTCGCTAAAAACACACCAGAGAGAACGCTGTATTTTTCAATACGCGAAACACTGCAGCGTAGCCGGAATTAATCCTCAATTTGGATTACGTCGGCCCCGACAAGAATCGATAGGGAATGAAGTGTAATAGTACGCTCTGAACACGGAGCTACAGATAAACAGTTTCATCCGCGAGCCGTTCCCATCCCAGCAGTTTTATTTCTCCGCAGAGGCACACCGATATCGATCCGTAATGGGAAAATTCGATGCGGAATCTGGGCTAACAAGAATCCTATAGGCGTTACGCGTCACAGGCTTGGATTTCAGAGTAACAGTCCATCAAATTTCGCGCAATAACGATTACCCCATTCAGTTTGAGTGATGTGGCTTTCGTGGCCGCGTAACATGTGTCAAAATATATGTATACAACCGCGCAACTGGCAGTGATTACACATTCGCGTTGTGTTGCGCATCCTATCTATAGAGCGGATGGGTCCTTTGACATTGCACCGTGAGCCGTGCATCGTGCCACGCGGCGTATCACGTTCATCGCTTCCGATCCGCGAATACTAATGCCCACCTAATGCATCGCGCAGTTAGAATTCACAATAGACGTCACGACAAAGATGAAAAGCGTTCGAAGAAATTTTCAAACAGGGCCACACGCATCGCGAATTTCTACGCCAGGCTGTATAATGCTTTGTGTCTCGAAGCCAGGATGATCCGAAGAATTAGACGCACTACGCGCGCCATCTTGCTTTGTTCGAGTCACTGGTGACCCCCGTGGAGTGAAATTAAAACGAAATTTTTATTCGAACGTTGTACTTTCTGCCAAATCCATGATCGACGCGTCGTACCTTCCTCTTCATTAATCTCCTCACACGCCTCGGATGTTCTCTGATTGGCACAAACACGTCACTATCACTGGATTCGTTGTCACTGCTTTCATTTAGAACTTTTGTACGTTGCATTTTGTACGGGTTTATTAAATTTCAATAACTAAACCGCTTTGTAACAGCATTTTGAGAGCGAAATAAGAATTGCGACTGACTCTCGTGGTGTACCGATAGGAACTAACGCTCGATTACAATCGTCATACTACGATGTTTACGTTTGGCCCTGATTTTCTGTTCGCGAGCCTGGCTCGTAATGTTTACGTTTGGCCTCGATTTTCTGTTCGTGAGCCTAGCTCGTAATGTTTATGTTTGGCTCGACTATCTGTTCGCGAGCCTGCCTCGCGATATCCGTGTTTGGTTCGACTATCTATTCACGAGTGTTACTTGTAATATTCACATTTGGCCCAAAATCTTCATCAAGAGTCAGAGTGAGTAAAGCATAGGAAGGGGTTAAATTTTATCTACTAGTTAACAGAATTACTTTTTTTAAGTTCGTTTTGCCTCGTATTCTTAAAAAATATTCCAACAAAGCAGGGTTTAATTCGATTTCTTTTGTACGAAAGTTCCGGTCCGACAAATGCAGTTTCGTTTGTTAGAATTTGCTTTTGCGCGACGCATTTTTCAACAGACGGGTACAACCAGCATTTTGACAACAAGTTTTTGTTCGCTACACGTTCATTCGATTACTAGCACAATCGAAACCTTTAAATATCGTTGTCATGAATGTTTCAACGTCGGGTATTTTTGTTTCATTTTTTCCCCCTTTTTTTCCCTTTTTCACTCCCCGTTTCATTTTTAACCGAACCGTTTGAAAATGTTTCTCTGAAAGTGACTTCGTTTAATTTTGTACAAGTGCTTTAAAACACTTTGATAGTTTACCAAAGCATCACGCTGCACGCGTTCCTGTTATTCGATTACGAGCGGCTATCGATGGCAACCGCTGTTCTATTTCAAACTTTTATACGACAAGTTTTCCGATCGGAAAATAGTGTACTGCGTGCGTGAAAGTAGCCGCACGTAGAATTTTCTACGCGCCCACCGCATATGTTTGTCCAACGCGATTCGCCGCGGAATATTTTTCACTTCTCCCGCGTAATTCCTATTTTATTCCTATTTTATTATCCAAAGAAATTTATTATCTTTACGCGTGCAATGTTTTAATCCGGAAAATGTTCGTGCATTTTTTATGAAACATTTTAATTTCCCTTTATCCACGTATGATGCGCGATCTCAATATTTTTGCCACTCTCTTCTACCACGATCGCGCTGTTCGAGCCAGCGCACTAAAACATCCATCCATTCAAGTGCAAATTGTGTGCAAATTCATCCCCCAACGAGTCGCACGGCACAGCAACTCCCTGACGGCAACGACTCTCCAGGCAATCCTATCCGAGCGCCGTATATTCCTTTAAAGCGTTCCCAGATATCGCGCTAACGCTATCAATTCGCAACAGTGTAAGAGCATCGGCGCCCCTTTACAAGATAAGCCAATGGCGCACCGGTTCTCGAAGAAGCACCGTCGGAAACCGGGGGAAAGAACCGTACTTTACGAACCTCGTAAAGATTCTATCCACGACATGTTGACGCCAGCCATCGTATCGCGACGATTCTGTGTAATCTCCGCATTTTATTATTATTCCGCTGGTTGGTCGAGTCGCGCGACGACTCGTTGGTCAACCCATTCCTCCACTATCATCGAAACAAACGATTCGATTCATCGGGTAGTCTCTCTGGTGTGTCAGTTTTTTTTAGCGGGCTACAGCGCGCGTCGCTCGAGACGGAGACATCGCGTGTACCTTTGTACTTTCTTGCTAAATCGGATTACACACTCGCTCCGTGTACATTGTAAAACGGAGCCGATGGCAAAGAAGAGCCAACGTTCGTGCTCCCCTTTGGCTCCCGTGGGAACGCGTCTAAATCCTGCGTCCGCGCTCTTGATCTCCGCACCCCTTTGCGACCAAGTTATTGGTTACCGCAGCGGAGCGGAACCGGGCTGGATCTCTCTCGTTTGACGATGGACGATGGAAAACGCGAAGGTTCAACGGAACGCGCGCCCCGTACGCTTACTGTTAAAATAATCTAGTGCGTAACGTTTAATTCATTCGAGCCGCGTTACTCGATTACGATCCCTTTGATCCTGGTAATTTTTTTTACTTCTCCAGGCTAAAGGACAAGTTAAATTAGCTTCCTTTATGAACTGGCAAAGGATACTAAATGAATTCCGCGGCCGTTAATTGCCGCGGCCATTGCAATCCGTACAAAGTTTCTGCTTTGATTTTCTTGCTGGACGCTGTTTCCATGGTGTTTTGAATTTAAATTACATAAAACTTGCCCACCCGGGACGGGGACCCGACCGTTAAAACGATAATTGACGTTTCGCTTTAATCACTCGTTCCCATTGCAGCGTCGCCGACAAAAGCTATCTCGAGCCGATACAAGTGGAAACCCGTCCCTTTCTCGCGCGTCGGCGCGCAACTTGAAAGGGAAACGAACGGTTTCGCGCGTCATACCTTTCTTTCGCTGTTATCGTACAATTTACACCGCGATACGTTACAATCATAACGCTAAGCAAGCAGAGAATTGCAGTCCATATCGAGTGTATTACCGTGGATACTTCACGCGATACCAGGCTCAGCCTTTCGAGCTTGAACCTGCTGAAATTCCCGAGCGCGCACGCTTCAATCAGCCCCGTGATTGATGCATCGAGTATCGAGCAATATTAAATCGTACCGGCACCGTGTTCCATTACGTTCATTCACTTTTGTCGTATTGGAAATGGATCATCGCTGGAGACGATAACGTCCACGCGCGCGGAAGGTTCCTCCGCCTCCGTTTCAGGCGCACTTCCGATCGATCGAGCCTATCCGCGCGTCGCGACAAATTAACGGCAGCTAAAAAGGAACGAAAAAAAAAAAGAGAAAAGAGAGAGATAACCGTCCTCTCGCACTTCTGACTCTGATTAATCAGCGCCCAAACGCGGCGGGCCGTCTCCGAACGGCGATGATCCGCTTCCGACTTTCAATCTCGCCCGTGGTCGTTTGTCACGATCGCTCATCCCGCGCGCGCGGTTCATCGATTAAAATCGACGCGATCTTCGATCGTCGTGAAGAACTGTCACGCGCGATCGGTAACACACATTATATACAATTGGAGGCCTCGATTTCGAGGGGCTCGCACTAACAGAGACGCGCGACGCAGCCGTCCGATGGAAACGCAAGCACCTCTCGCGCGAGCACGCGTGCGACGCCATCGTTTCTCAATGGACGGCGGTGCCGCGCGCTTCCGTCGCCGGTCGTCGGATCGAAACTTCCAATTGCGCCAATCTGTATCGTACGTATACATATATGGATGTGTTTATATAATCGTGTGTATATATAGATATGTTCGACGTACATATATAGATATACACGCAGGAACGTTTCACACAGGACATCAAATGGAATGTTCACGAGACAGCTGTCATCACATGCGATATATCGATTGTTCTTCAGCAATGATCCTCGGCACGTCTCGCCTACTGTCTGCACCAGATCCTCCCGGACCGGACATTGGATCAAAGGAAATTCCCGTCGAGGCGAGCCGCTTTTTCGAGGCACGCGATGCATCCGCTCGCGACCGGTTCTTTGATCCAATCACGGCCCACTCTCTGTGTTGTGTACTCGTACCTACCCAGAAGGCCTTCCGAAACGACGCTGGCAGCCCCTGATGGCTAACGTCTGCAAAGGAACCGCGGCGAAACGCGTAAATCCGTTTCGCACCCCTCGCGTCCTCGCGCGCGTCCCTCGCGCCAGCCTCGTTTCGGTCCGGCGACGTACTAATCGCTTACTTTCAGGTTCACTCGAAATATCGGCATTGAGACGAGCGGAAAGAGTCGAGTGAAAAATGAAACGAAAAACAAAAAAAAAAAAAAACAGAAAGAAAGAAAGAAAGAATGATGTACGAAAGACAGCTAGAACACATAGTAACGATTTGGTGTGTAGGGGAGCACAGAAACCCGTGTTCTGCCGTCACTGCACCGCCTCGTGTGTTTCACTGCAGATCTCTCGCCTCTGCTCGCAATATTCACCCTTTCTCTGGTAGATTTTTCACGTCCCACTATGTCTCCGCGCGGCCCCCAACACCCGACCAACCCACCCCACCGCCCACTTTTTTTCCACCCCGCAGTAAACCTGGACCGTGCTCTCTCGCCTTTCGTTCACGCACCTTTGAACGAGGGACACGTTCCGACATGATGTACGCCGACACGATTATACATTGACTGTACGGTGATTGCGCCAAGCACGGAAACACGAACGGGAAAACCCCTACCCCGGTGTCCGTAGACAGGCGTTTTCGTTTCGGCTCGCCAGCTTCCGGGGGAGGGGGTTAAATCGCGTCCAATCGCCCGGCATGTTTTTTATTCCGTTGTTTTTGTAACGCGCGGCGCGAGAAATTTAATGATTCGTATAGACTCGAAATGTATGGGAATTATCGCGGAATGTAAAGATTCACCCTTTCGGATACGCGTAAATCTGGTAATTTGTTCCGCGAACGATTTCTGGAACGAAGCTTTCAGCGGTTCAAAACCAGCTGAACGTAATATCGAATAAACGTGATAAAGTCCGTGACAATGCACGAAAATTAATTATCGTTCGATTGTGCAACATAGTTAAAATCGCGCGGTCTGTATCGAAATTAATCCCTGGATCCGACAAAACTTGCAGTAGCACACGTTTTCTACTTTATTCTTTCGATCGTCGATATAATCTTACGATTCATTGTTCGCTATTTTTCGAAAATCGAACGGTTTAATAGTACCTCGAACGGTTCGAAACGTTTTGGAAAATTCGTTCGTGCATCCGTGCGTGAAACAGCAATGCCTATCTGTAAGTAATAACACAATTATATAGTACACTTGTATATAGATACATACGAGTTCTACACATGCTCACTGACTCAAATCCAGCCCCCGTGTCGTCATAAAAATCAGTATCAATGACAAAAAGAAACGAGCTATTCTCTCCCCGATTTGCTTTCTACTTACTTTGAGAGTTGTTCACATGTATCTTAGCGAGCATCCGGTTTTGAGCAGCTTCTAGAACTTTCGAAACAGTTTACGCCTGTACACACTTTTTCGAGTTCAAAAGCTCCCCGATTTTTGTTTACTACATGCATTTACCACGAGGCTGTTGAGATTGTCTGCCTCCCCCTAACCCCTTTTCAATCGTATGTATTTGTATATATCCATACAGGAGCGGAAGTCGAAGATTATCAGCTGCGAGTACTATTTTCAAGCACGTAAGTATCTGTGTCATAAAAAAGAAAAAAGAATACGAAGACACGATTCGATATTCTGAGGATTTATCTTCGAGTATCCAAGTAGTCGTCAATTAAGGAAGCGCCATCACCTGTCCGCACTTCAGGTAAAATGGCCGCAGAAGCGTCCGCAAGAAATACGACTTCGCCCGTGGATACGCATAAAATGCTGCATTATTAATTTCACGGCGGGCAAAATTTACAGTCGACGATAAATTATTGATCGACCTGGAAGAGGTGTGGCGAGCGCGGCCCTCGCACATTGTGATTCACACAAAGCCGCCGTGGAATTTCGACTGATTTATCGCGGAAAAGTTCAGGACTCTCGTCTCCCGAGCCTCCTGGAAATCGATAAGAAAAACGCAACACGGGTGAAAATGATTCCCTGCAGCCTTGCAACGATCGTTTCGCCTCGAACTAAACGCGCGAAAGATTCTTTAGTGCGACGAATTTCTGCTTCAACCCCTCGCGCAGGTGGCTCGATAAAAGACTGCTTCGCGTCGCGTTCCCTGGAATGAAATATAAATTTTCCGCTTAACAAATACAACTTGAAGCGGCGCGAAACATTTTTTGCACGCTCGTATATTTATCTCTGGAGTACAATTATCAGCCGCAATTTGATTGGCGCTGTTGAATAATGCAAACGTAATCATGAATGTCAACGATTTTATTTCGGTTTTTTGCCGATCAGCCGCGAGCCGCGAAGCTTCCCGTTTATTTTCGTTTCATATCATATTCAAACCATTTTCATGCAAAATTCACCGTTGAAAAAATGCAACGGGCCACGATGATCGTTCTCGTCCGCGCGCCTTACACAAACAGTTCTGTCAAGTGTAAAAATAAACCCTGGGCGCCAGGAATTTCCCCGGGATACGGAAGTAAACTGCCAATGAGCCGGGGCAAGAAACACTTTTATCAAGATTGGTACCGTATAAATTAACTTGATAGAAATAGGATTTTCCGGTTCGAAGGGAATCGACAGGCTTCCCCGAAAGCTCGCAACTTCCCTCGCATCAGTCGAATTACTTAAATTTGAATCGCTTGAATTTGAGCGCCCGCTTTCGCAAACGCGGAAATCTCGTCGATCGCGACTAAAATAAACGCGAATTATAATTTACAGCGGGTGCGATCCTGTAACAAATTGAACCTAATAAAAGTAAAATGTTACGGCTCGAAAATGTTCAAACATATCCAATAATGAGGTTACACGACTTTCGTGTCACATTTATGATTTAATATTGTTTTCCCGATAATAAATGGCTGCGAATAATTATTCGCAAATATTAATTGGAAGCGAATATTACGCGTACGATTTACAACGCGACCAGCAGGAATTACGATCGTCGCGCGCGGCGAAATTAGGCGTCTCGATCCGGGGGTGAACTTTTCGAAAAATCGACGACTTTCGTCTCGCGCGCTCCTGTAATTTATCGGATCACGCATTCGTAGCGTTGACGGAAGGCAGTACGTTTCTTTCTTCCATAAAAGTAAACAGGAAACCTGAAATTCTTCCAGATGTCGAGAGCCACTTTTATTCCGCGCACGTCTGAACCGTGCCACCGGAAACGTTCTTACCCCTTTGCCAGCGGAACTGGCAGACCTTCCGTTGACCATGCTCGAGCAGCTTCGCGACAGACAGTGACAGGTCATCGATGAAATAAAATCTTTAAACTCTTCTCGTGGTAGGTAAAGACCAGCGAGGCGGAGGAGGAGGAGGAGGAGTGGGTGGCAAAAACGTGGTTCTTCTAGGATGAACGAAGTTTCACGAGGTCATGAAAAGTTTCTTATTCCTGAACGTGCAAAGACTACTGGCCTACGTGCCGCACCTTCGAGCTTTCCCACGTGAATTTCCCTTCAAAGAAAGACAATTTTTCTTGCACGACTTCTCAAGGCTTCCTGGCTGCGCAGCAGCGATCGACGGATCCTCGTAAGAGGAAAAGTTTAATGTTTGTAGTTCCCCGGGACGAGACGCTAATCGAAAATTATGCAGAAGAATCGAGGCTAGCTGTGGGAATCCTCTTGGTCCGCCTCCTTCGCGACCAGCAGCTTCTCGCGTGAGAAAATAGAAGTTTCCTGAACGGGATTACGATGGTAGAGGGAACTAAGTTTTGAACAAGGTTTTAGTTAGCAGTTGATTATCAGTCCTTTTTTTCCCGACCGGTCGATTATGTTTGTCGGCCACTGCGTTCTTCGGAGCCGCAAATCAAATCATTTCGCGTGTACGTAACGCGAAATTACGTATCGTAATACGTAATCTGGACTCGTTCTGCGAAAAATACTCGAATCGTATTAAAATGATTTGCAAGACGTAACGTTTAAATTGGAAATTGGATCGCGATTACGAGGGAAACTTTCGAACGCTACCAAAATTTCAGTCGAAACACCGCCTCCCCTTTTTCTTGGCGAACTTCTATCACCGTTCTCGCGTTAGTGGATTCATTTATTCGGATAGATGAATTCGTAGACCGCGTTACGAGCGTCGAGTCCAGGCGTTCGCGTGTTTCTGCCACGGTGGCGAAGAAGAGAGGGACGGAGATGAACCGATATAAATGGCGTTCGTGGAACAAGCAATAACGCGTTTCGACCTTTCAATTAAAAGACGGAGCCCCGACGCAAATTGCCGACCTTGCGGTGCGACGGCCTTTTAAATTTCCCCGCTGCCATTTAAAACCCTTGCTTAAACCGTTACCTTTTCCCCGGTGGAACCATCTGGCGGAATAATTAAAGGAGGATCGCATAAACCGCGCATTATGCCGCGACTCCGTTGCCTCCGCGCTCACGGTTTCTTGCTCGTCCATTCGTTTCTGTCGGTTGCAACGCGCGCATTACGACTATCTAATAAAAACAATTTCGCGAAACGATGCGATCCCGTTATTACGAGTTAGAATGTTTCGAACGTCCCGTCTTTACGGCTGCGAGTTCGCAAAGGCTTCCTTCGGCGGAATTCAGACGATCGAGGAGGCGAGTCCCGCGACAAGACGCGGGAAAATCGTTCGTCGCGCGCTGAAATTCGTCGTGACTGAACGCGTTCCGTTTTATTGGGTGTAGCAATGTTGTTTCCCGGTTTAATTGCCAGCGAACGTAATTCGCAGCAGGTGCTCGGTATGACAAATGAAGCATCATGTTGAACATCGCCGCGATAAAACACGAGCGGGAATACGGAAGTGTGCGCTCCCAGTGCATCATCGATCGTTTACAAAGTTCATTCATAAACGACTGCCACGCTGAATTTGTCCTCAGCGTCGAGTGTAATTAATCTGTTAGGTGGCGAGCGGTCGGTTGTCAGTTTTCAATCTTCGCGACAATTCCGAGCGTTGCTTCGCGCCCGATAAAATTGTACGAAAAGCAGAGATCGTTCCACGGCGGAGTAAATTGTCGATAAACGCGCACACGTGCGCACGTAAGAATCCAATGAGCATATTCCGCCATGCGAGAGGAATAATTCGAGGATATCCGAGGGCCGTACGAAGTTCCTGATAGGAGCCGAACTCGCTCGATCGGTTCGCGAACTTCCCGGGATTCTTTAATGGCGCGAAAGGAGATTTTCTTCGTACGAACGAGCCCAGCCGCCGGGCTCTGTCTTCGACACCTCACGTGCATGAATTTGCAATCGCGCGTGCACTGATAACGTGCGATTCACTGAATCGTTCGTGATTACTCGAAGAAACTGGAACGCGCACCTGACGCTGTTCCCCCGATTATTCCGAGGAACGACTTTTACTTCGTGAATAATAACGATTCGACTCGAGACCGCGAACGTGCTCGAAATGTAATCCCTTTTCCGTCTGACCCCGAGGCGGGGGTGAGAAAAACGTTTCGCGCTTCCAACCACCGACAGCGGACAACGCAGTTTCTTGGAAATTGCTCTCGAACGATTAAAGGGGAAATCAATTTTCTGGGTACTTCTATCGTTAGTGCATCGCTGCAATTTGTTACATTATTATGCTGAAACATATTTTATATCGACACTGGACAATATTTCATTGCCCCCCTCCGCGGTAAATGAGTAATGACGGTAATAAATTTCAGCTGCGCTTTATTCGCGTGTTCGACCGATAATTTATTAGAGAAAATCGTTCTGTTTTCGGTCCTACTGTTTATTGCCTCGGTTCGTAAAACGCTCGCGCGGTTAATTTTTTAAGAATCCCTAATGGCACCGCGTGGTTAACCCTTTGGCCTCAAACGATGTCTTTGCCGCATGTCTTCTCACGCATTTCCCATGTCAAAATGTGCAATGACGTGCCAGAGACGTTACAAGTTCTAATCCTTTGCATTCGAATATCCCTTCTGGGGGGACATCAGCATTGATCAGTAATTGCGGAGGATAAACTTATTCCACCGTAGCTTTTTCAGAAATGCATGTTCCCCTCAAGTTTTCTATCGAAATTAAGATTTTCTATTGCTGGGAGACATTCTCAATAGAAACTAATACTAAAATATTGCTCAAAAATTGCTATCTTATTGCTAACGTCTGGGAAGGAGCCGAGTGCGAGGGGTTAACTCGCGCGAATTTGTTTTGCTTATAGCAATGAGCCAGCAGAAATTACAAAACCAGGAAGAAGAAAATATTTTCATTTTGATTAAATTAAATAGCGTTGATATAGAAAATTTCTTTTAATTTATTCGTACGTCAAAGGGTTAACGAAACGCGTCGCGCGGCAAGGAAATAAGGTGTTTCCCGGAGAAGGAACACAACGGAAGGATTCGCTTTCGCAGCCAGGGAAGTTTTATCCGTCGGAATCACGTACGAAATCGAATTACATCGTCGCAACAATGAAACGTGTATCTTGCTCGGGAACTCGCGTTCCGTCGTCTTCCTTCATTTTCCGCGGCAACATCTGAATTGCATTACCAAACAGACGGTGACGCAACCGAAGAAGATCGACGTTTCGTGATTCACATTTGCGAGGGGCCATCGTTTCGAAATAAATCTGGATTTCGAGTGTTCGATTGGGGTTACCCGGAAATCTAGAACTAACGCCAATACGCCGCACAAACTCGATACTCCGCGCAAAACGAAATATCGACGATTTTCGTATTAATTCGTAATGTTCCACTGATACGAAGGATATTTTTCATACGAATTATTCGAATTTTGAACGTATTTATTAAATGAATTTTAAAAGCTTCCATAAATTCTATGAATATTCGGCCGGTTTTTGCCGCGAATGATAAAAACCCGAGGTTTATCTCGTTTTCCATTAAAAATATGAAAATATCGTATTATTCGACGGCGGCGCGGAATCGGTCTTCCGATCGATTCTCCTATTGTCTCGCATTACACCGTGAAATACTCAATAATCGCATTGAATCGCAACAAAATGACTTTTACACGGGCATATTTATGACGCATGTATCGCGTGTACCTGCGTGAGAATTGTTCGCCGGATCCGCTTTTCCCGAAATGGAATTTTATCGGCGAAAGGGGCGTCCCCGCGAAATTGCGGAATTTTTGAAAAAGAGTCTATAATCGTACGTTCCGGAAGAAGCATAAACGATTGCACGTTCGATTGTACGTTCGATTGCACGTATCCGCGTGATGTAATGAGCGTAATCCCGCGGACAATGCGCGTTTCAATAAATGTTCGTCGACAGTGTGGACTGTAGCGTTGTATTTTTGCAACAGGGATTTTTCAATTCTTTTCGAACATCACGATTTTGCAGTTGCAAACTAGCGAACGTATATTAATTTCAATAAATTGAGAAATTATCAATATTGACAACCAGTTAGTAGTAATGAACTTGAAAACTTTCAAATTCGAGGTATTAAGGTGTTCGAGGTATTTAGCAATATCCCATTAGTAATCAAAGCAAACACGATTACGGCGTCCAGTTTATTTACTTACGCGACACCCCGACGCAAACGCGTCGGTATTTGTTTATGGCGTGCAGGCCCGTGCAATTGACACATCAAACGCATCCGGCCCGTCGTGTTCAGCAGGTGGAACCGTCCCCCAGATACGACCGACACGTTGACATTTGCAAAATCATAGACGATAATTAATTGTCAGTCCGTCAAGCGAAACGAAAACAAACGGGGCGAACGTTGCGTCGCTGTCGGCTCGTTCAGGATTTTATGTACGTCAATACGCGACAGACCGCGCCGCGGGACGGTCAAGGAGATAACGAACCGAAAGGAAGTAAGAATATTTTCAACGAGCAGCATTTTCTGGTATCCACGGAGAGAGAAATAGAAGTGAGATTTCGAGGAGGAACGAACGTTTGAGATTCAGCAGCTGATCTTCGACTTCCGCCCTTTGGTTCACAGCGATCCTTCAGACACAGGTAACTCACCCTTATTCTCGAACCCTTTACGTTTTCAAGCACATAAATATCACTGGAAGGCTCGCGTCCATCGGATAGTGCGAAAGCTGCAGTGATATTTATGAGCAGACTATTTAATTCTCATCAGTGCGTGTTGCAATTTTCAAACTGGCCATGTTTTTGCAATGAGTTCGAAATCCCGAACTGACGAGAATGACAAGTCGAGAGCGATTATTCATACAGTCTGCTGGCTGCCACCTGGCTAATGCAACGTCTCGCAAGAGAGCGTACGCGTTCTACGAAGTATAACACGGAATCGAGCGAAAGCATGAATAATTTCTCTCGATCGCAGATTACCACAGCATATTGGACCAAGCGTCACGACCTGGTATGGCAAGAATTTTTACAGCACCCCGTAGCACACATTGGACGCGTCGTTCGACAGCAAAAAATAAAAAAAGACACGAAGAAACTCTCCACCCCTGTCCCTCTTTGCACCGTGCAGAACTTACTCATGCAAGCGCTTGAATCTTCGCAAACAACGTTTTCCTACCGTTCGTGCGCTCTTTTAACCAGGTTCCCCGTGATTTTCCCCCGAAACGGGATGAACGGGGCGAGGGAAAAAAAAGATGAGCGATGCCCGCCGCAGGAACGCACGAACGCGAGAAAAACGTGAACTGAAAGGGTTAAAAGTATCGAAGCGCTCAATTTTCCCTGTCAGCCACGATGAACGAACCGATCTTTTCTCATATCACAGCAGTGTCTCTTACAGCGAACGACCTAATTACAAGTTTACCTTTTTTCTGTTTTCTGTTCGCTTCTTATGTTACGGACCAACCCTGGTTTCTGGTTTCTCTGTGCAGTCCTTCAAGGTAATTCGCCGCCAGCTTTTTCTCTAGTTTTCTTCTTCTACTTCTCTCTATCTCTCTCTATCTCTCTATCTCTCTAACTCTCTGTCACTTTCTTTCACTCTCTCGATAAATACATTATACATATATCAGTACATATAATTATATATATATAAACGTAATATGTCATTCATTACATTACAATATAATCGCTGTACATGTGTCATATTCACAGACATGATCGAGCAACTTTCTCCCTCTCTCTCTCTCTCTTTCTATATCTTTCTCTGTCTACTTCTCTGTCTGTCATTTCACTGCTCTAATTCATTCTGTCTGCTTCTCTTCATACACTGTTCTCTCTTTCATGCGCTTCTTTCTCGCGAGACGCAACATTTTTTCGCTCACCCTCGTTCTATTCCATTTAGTGCATCCGCTTGTATATATTGCGCACACGAACACACAGACGCGGAGGAACGCGTGTCAACGCGTCTTTCTGGCGCATCGCGAGAGACGAAGAAATGGTTCCGTGGAACTGCGCGATGCTCGAGCCACAAGTTCGTGGACGTTATTTCGTCGTTTCTTTAACGTCGTTCCTTTGCGAAAAATAATTGGACAGTCGGGCTCATCGTTCAGCTAAGCGTTGGATGAACTATTCGTCCATGTATCTCATTTCTCGCGAACGTGGCACGTAACACCGTCAGGGTCGCAATCTTAGTCGTAACTTAATTATTCACGTGCAACAATTTCCTAAGTTTCAGTGGCGATCTCCGTGTTGTAATATTTTCAAGATAACGCCACGAGAAAGATGCTGATAAATGATATCTTGAGTAGAACGCCTGTCTCATAAATGTTGAACACTTTTATTCATCGGTAGACTTCTCTTCTAAGTCGAGAATATCCTTTAAAAAGCCTGTTGCCCACGTATTTAACCCTCCAACGGATAATATCGTTCAAAATCCAGAAAAGCACGAATCGGATGGATAGTTTACTCATAAATATGGAACTTACGACGAGGGAAGCCTCTTAAGCCGTAAGTCCTAACCCAACTTTCACCCCCTCGGACCACAAAATTCATTCGCGAGCCGCTCCGCGAAAGAGGGAACCATTTTTACGTCTCGACGAGCAGCGTTTCGTCGAAAGCGCCACAAGTGGACATAGCCGCGTCACGGATGCAGGGGAATCGATACGACGTATCTTTTCCGCGTTGCCTCCTCGCGTTACGTCCGCTTCCGTCGGTGGTAAACGGCCACAGTGGCGAAGGCGAAGAATCAGACGGCCATCTCTGGCCAGTTGTATCGATTTCCAGGGCGCGCGTACACGCACGAGCGTCTGCTGATTTTGCATTTTATAGCCAGGTGTTTTTATGCAACCCATCGCCTCCCTTTTTCGCCTTTCGCGCGACGCGCACACCATCGGCCTCGTTCTACACAATACACGGTGTGTTCGTCCTCTCTTTTTTTTTTTTTTCTGCTCGCCACGCCCGCCAGAATCGCGCTTTTTGTCGCTCCCCTTTTTTCCGCGCCGCCAGAACCGATGCGATTTTTCCGGCCGCTTTTTTCCGACCGTTCACCATGCAAATCGAACGTTCATGGTGTACTCTTCTTTTTTTTTCTTTCATTTCTTTTCCCTTCTTTATTTTTCCTTTTTTTCCCAGCCCGTTTTTTTCTCTTTTTTCATTTTTTTTTTATTTGGACTCGCGCTCGTTGACGGATGGATCGTCGCGATACTTGTGTCGACACGAATCGAATTTCTTCCTATTGGTTCGGTCCCTCTGATCGAGGTAAATTCTTTGTTTCGCGTCCGTTACTCGTTGTCGGTGCGAGGGTGTGTAAAATAAATGCGATCCAACAAAACGCTCGGCCTAACTTTATACGAGTCTTTAAACTTTATACAACTTTAAATACGAATGTCGTCCGAGAATTTATCCTATTTCTCTCTCAAAAACAGCATTTCACTCTTCTTCAAGCAAAATATTAACTTCAACGGTTCTTTATATTTTTATAGTCCACCAATGATAACAAAAGATAGCAATTTTAACAACGATCGAACGCAGGTTATCGAAACACCCTCGCGAGCGATCCAAGAATAATTCCATCGCGACGCGGGCAACCGTAGAATATCGAAGCGATTCGAGTGTCCGAGACACGCGTCCGCTTCGATCCAAACTTCTCGCGAGAACTTTTGCCTTGTTTAAATCGTCCATCGGGGTCGACTTGCGGCCCGGAAGGACTTGTCGTTCGCGAAAATTGCACGCGGTTCCCGTGGATCATTCGTCCCGATAAATACGCTCGCGCGACAGGCGTCTTCCACACGCGGAAAACCGTGGAGGCGAATCCGCATGGCTTCTGTTCGACCCCGTGCACCGCTGCGCACAGGCTGGCTGTTGTCTTCTCGCCTCGAACCCGCTTCCCAGCCAACATTTTTCTATTTCTTCCGAACCCTTCACGCTCGACCCCTCCCCGTGCATATTCGAGTCGTGCGTAGACAAGCTTGCTATTCGCCGTTCGCGGAACAGCGGCTATCGCATCGATTGCATCGCTTGCAGGCTGATGGATGGAGGGGTTGTTTGTCGCGAAACGCGTGCGAAATCGAGCGAAACCTCCTGGATCGCGGGAATCGTTAAACAGTCTCGTACAAGACGATGTTTTCGGGAAGGTTGAACTCTCGAATTGGCGCCTCGTCTTTTTCGTCGGGGTCGGATAAGGGCGGGATCGTTTTCGAAGATTGATGAAGGGAAAAAGCGGCGGAGCTTTAAGCCACGTATCCACTGACCAGGGCGGAACACGCGGAAAGCAGAGCTCGCGAGCGTTTTGAAGGGTCTCGAGGTCCGCGGTTTTGGGGAGAACTACCCTCGCGACTCGTGGGGCAACGCCAGCGCGTCGCATTGTGTCGCGCAGAATTCAATATAAATAGAACAGCTGTGTATGGCTTTGAGCGATCCGCACAGGTGCCTTTTACTGTGACACACGTTCGTGACGAATATCTTTCGAGTGTCCCCGCCAGACAAATGATGCGAAGAAGATCCCATTCCGCGGGCATTTGTCGTTGATGGATGGTCGAAGCGCGATAGATCTTCATTTGCCCGCGCAGAACTCACGCGAACAGCGTATTTCGTCGGACCCAACAGAGCTCGTTCGAGTTGCCCGCTAACTTTCGCGGAACCGTTTGATTAACCGGTGGACACTTGGCTTAAAAATGGGCCGACATTTGGCGAAGCACTTTTTAACGGAGCCTCGTAGAAATTAGAATTCTCTAATCGATTTCTCTCTTCCCCTCGCTGCATCCGTTTCCAGCGTGGAATAACTTTCGCTAAACCCTGCGGCTAACGTTGGCCATTTTTCAAACAACACGTTTATACGTTTCAAACGTACCGTTCGATCGCGTACGGCGATTAACATGTCAGTATTCGAAAACAGGGCGGCTGATCCATCGGCGAATAGGTTGATGCGAGTGTAAATGCGGAATTATAGCTTGCGAATCTTTATGAATATTTATTGCCTCGTGTTTGTTCCGCCATGCATGCCTGCTAATCGCTATTGTGCCCGTGCACACGTATGTACATACAATACATGCACACGATTGATGTTTCTGGCGAACTAGAGAACACGAAGTTGAGAGTGACACGCCTTGGACGGAATAAGGAGATCCACGTGTTATCCGCATCTTGTTAATTACGACTAATCCCGACTAAGTAGTAAACGAGCGAATGTTAATGAATTACATTTCAATTTGAGACGTTTCCAATCTAGGACTGTGTACACGGATATAATATTGGCGACGTTTGAACAGTTTATACGTGTCGCTGTTGCTTCACGATTGGAAGCTATTAGTTAATCGAAATTAACTAAGTTATTCATAGAATTTGAAATTGATTTTACACGATAATTACCGTACCGCTGAAAGATGGTGCTTGGATTTATCCCCTGCACTATTCCAACGTTCGAACTATCTGTCACTGCACTTCTAAATTTGGCAGCATTCCAAATCTGCCATATCTACATGTTTGAAAATATGGTCGTCAAAGTGCACAGGAGCGCTGGTATTCTTAAACAGAGATATTTCCGCTGGCTCGTTGATCGACCATCTTTCAGTGGCCCCAATATGGTGCGATTCTAACAGTTGGTAAAAAGCGTCAGGAAAGTTTTTTTCGCGAAATTCACTCGAGACATCTGTACCTCTGTCAACAAGAAAATCTATAAGCAAACGTTCGAGACAGCGCGTCGGTGTGGAGGAAATTTGTTGTTTCCCACCGAAGAAACGGGGAAGTAATGGGGGCGGCGATAAATTTAAAAAAGATATGCATCGAACGTATAAAGGAAGTCCATATTACGTAATTCATGTGTTGCATGTGACAACCGTATCGAACGGTCCGACACGCGAGTGAAACATCCTTCGATAACCAACAGGCGCGGATACACGCGATCCTATCGTCGATAAATTCCCATTTTCTCCTCGCATCTGATATTGAATAAAAAGCTAGCGCGTACATCGCAGCCGATAACTGTCTATTGTCCTCGTTGATAGATATCGGTATAATAAACGGGTCTGATCGTCGAGCGTCAAATTTGCTCGCCTCCCACGTAAAAGTGTCTCGACGATTCCGCGCGAGAAATAAAAGAAGACGGTGAATTTAAACGCAGACGGCTTTTCGGGGAACGAGGGACCCACGATTTCCTTTCTCGATGCATAATTCATAAAAGTCTCCTCCGTGCACGATGAAGATAGTTTTAAGTCGCGGCAAGGCTCGGCATTTATCAGGTTCGACAAAGGGCGGAATATTTGTCCGCGCGAATTCGACGATAAACACGCCAGCGAGTGAAACGTAACGCGTTCACGGGCCTGAAGAAAAGTGGATCCCGCGGAGGAGGGAAATCTCGCTGCGCGAACGTTTCCACGGAACAGAAGAGACAACGGTGTACAAACAAGACTCGTAAATTTCGTACTCCTTTCGAGGAGTGCCGTACTTCATCAGGTGTAAATGTGGCCGTGTTCTTCTCTTCTCTTTTCTTTTTTCTTTTTTTTTTACGTTTCTCCTTCAAAAATCTCGCGCAGTCGTGATTCACTTCCGCGGCGAATAAACGAGATACCGTCGGTTTGCTCGCGAAACGTTTCAATATCGCGGAACGTCCCTTATCGTCTCTGATGAAGCGTTATTTGCCGTGGATAAAAATGCAGACCGATACCGCGAGTGTCGCGCGGCCGGGAAGTAACAGTAAGATAAATCGTACGATAAAACAAAACGCTTTTCGAGCGACAGAGGGGCCCCTGTTTTTTGTGTTTCGCTGTTTTGATGCATGGAATCGATCATGCGAGGGACGCAGCCTCGTATTTATCGACAGTCTGCGCTGCGGCGGAAACGGTGCACAGACAGATCTGATAAAACAAGGATTCCGACTTGTTTCGTTCGGCGGTAGATGCATTAGAGATGGAAATGAACGTTGAAGAAGAAACACGAACGATCGGGCTCTTTGGCGAATTGTTTTTTTGCATTGAATTATGGATTATGAAGAGCCGGATGGAAAAGTGTGTGCGTGTTTCACTGTTGAATTAATTATGGATTAATTGAAATTTTTATTCCCGATATTCGTTTTCAATATTATCGTCGCGATGAATAACAGTGATGAATTATCGAACTCGATTATTCTGAAACGAACCGTTTTCCGAATAAACTTTGTCCTTTATCGGGAAATGAAATAATTGTGCAATATCGCTCGCTAACGAATTTCAACGTAAAAATGTTTTACTCGACGCTATTTCCATCGCGACGGGTATTGTCTAATTGCAAACAGCTGAAGGACGACGTTCCACTGAATGTTCTCCGCCAATTTCGGGACAAGTAGTCTTAACCACTCGAGGCCTTTCCTTAAAGGTCAGGACGAGCGGAGAAACTGGACTCGAGTGGCCAAGACGCGCGACTCTAACTTTAATTTCCTACAATTAGTGGGTTCCACGTATACATAGAGTTTCGAGGGAACAGAAAACGTGAGCCAAGATCTTTTTTGCCTCGACCATCTATTTACTCGTCTTGTACAAACTTCTTGCGGGTCTTGCTTCTTTAAAAAATAACTTTCCACGATAAAAATTACGTATTAATATAATTTCTTTTTACAGAAACACATCGAAATTTATCAAATAGAATCAGACAGCTTCGAAGTATCTGCTAGATGCAACAAAAATAATCTTTAAGATATAAAGGCACAACTTACACAGCTCAAAGCAGACACCTCAGAGCTGTCCAATTGTATTTTATTAATTTCGATGTATTTCTGGGAAAAGGAATTATTGCTATTAAAATTGGAATGTTTAACGTACGAATTTAGTCAAGTTCGCTTCTAAAACGTTTTACGGCGCTCCGTTCCGAAAAAATAGAAACTAATAGCCACGTAACTATTCACAGTGGGTATTGGAGCAACGGGAAAGATCCCAACAGCGTACAAAACGCAGGTAGCTTCATTTAAAAGTTGTCCGCCGGCAATGGAAATTAATTCTGCAACGAATAGTCCAATAAAACAACCGGCCGTGTTCGTTTCTGCTGAAATTCACTGTCCGCGTAAATATTTCGTTGTTTGAACGTGCACCCTCGACCACCCCTCACGCGCATCCCCCTTTACAATTAACAATTACAGCTCCGTGTTTTCTGTTTTCGTTGCCGTTCCGGTTAACAACTTTTATTTGGAGGAAAAACGGGGATAAAAAGGGTTGATCGAACGTTTAAGGAACAAGCATTCGTCGAGAGCGAAAATTGATTTTTAATTAGCGACACGCGTAATTAATTCGATTCTAATACGCGTGACGTTCAAGAATATCGAGACTAGTCCTTCTTTTTTTATCAACTCTCAATGATAATTCTTAGCGTTTCAATTCCTTCCAATCTCGATTGGAATGTTAACTTTGTCGTTGAAACGTTGTCGTCGAATTGCACTGCAGCGAGTGTCACCATTAATTCCGGCCCAGAAAATCGGTAACCCCTGCGTTCCACGATTAATTAATCTGACGGACGACAGATCTAACTCTTGCTTGAAGGACTCCTTTAATCTGCACGCGGAACAGGCGACGCGTTGCAAAAACGACGCGAAGCCCGCAGGGTCCAGTGTCAATACTATAGACTTACTTTCGAATACGATAAACGTCAGCGGACGCATGGACGGAAACACGATTCGCACTGGGACCGTCAAAGGTGAAGCCACGGTGAAAAGCGTCCGGTAAATACACGGGTGTGTATTAAATGAAGCGAAGCTAAAACAAAGGAACGCGCGTGCGCGCGCGCGCGTGTGTACACACGTCGACCACACGTATGGTCGAAAGGGGAAGAAACGGAGCACGGAGGAAAATCGTTCGCGGGAGAAGAGAAGATAGAGAAGCGTTTTCACCGTGACGAAGCGGCTGGCTTTATTGCTCGCCGCGAAAAAGGATGGCTTAAAAGCCTCGGGGAAAAAATCTCATTTCGATGCAGCCGTTCATTCTGCGGCCGTTAGCCGCTTTCTCGATACACCGAAAAAAAGTTCCTTTGGTAATCGTGCCGGACTCTGCTC
Organism: Xylocopa violacea; assembly: GCA_963969225.1. Lineage (NCBI taxonomy): Eukaryota > Metazoa > Arthropoda > Insecta > Hymenoptera > Apidae > Xylocopa > Xylocopa violacea. The sequence goes on from CAXAJV010000002.1 coordinate 35,840,856, forward strand.
TCGCGCGTTCCTCTCTTTCTCTCTCTCTCTCTCTCTCACTGTATCGTGCTTCCACTGTTTTCCGTCTTTTTCTCGAGCGCAAAAAGTGTGGCTCTACCTTAATCAGAAACGAAAACAATTTGTCAGTGGAATCTAACGATGAAACGGCGAACATCGGGTATATTTTATCGCGTTGATCGAGACGCTTGCTTCGTACGATTTGGAGAGACAAAAAGGATATCGAGGCTTACTTGTTCCCAGGAAAGTAAATGCATCGTGAATAGTTAATGGATCGTTAATGGATCTATGGAGAATGGTGATTATACGGAACCCCTGGAATTTCATCTTTTTTAGTAGTTTGTTATATTAGATTTATTTTAACCCTTTGCACTCGACTGCTTCCCGGTTGTTAGAAATAGAAAGTTTTCATTTCAATAGAAAACTTGAGAGAAACATGCATTTCTCAAAAAGCTGCGGTGGAATAAGTTCAACTTCCGTAACCACTAATCTATGCTGATGACCTCTCAGAGGACATCCGAGTGCAAAGGGTTAAGCAATTGGTCGAGCAAATCTAAGAACGTGTTCTATGCATCAGAACAGAAGACAACAGAGCTTTTAACGAATATAGTTAGACCATAGCTTCTTTTGTTTTTGAAGAAGCTTGAGAATTCGAGGTAAGGGAAAGCGTTGAAGAAAATTCTCGATCGGAGAACTACGATAGATCGAGATTCTAGGAACACTGCTTCATGATTCTAGTTTAGAACGAGTGTATTAGATAGCGATGATGGGAATGTTGAGAATTGGCCATTGTATTCTATATAACTCTTTGATGATTTGGAAACAGCGCTCGAATGAATTCTTAGCTATTGCCTGAGGAATGCACCGTCGTTTCTTGCAAGGAAGATTCGAGGCGATGGCTAGTCTCGCGACATAACGCGAACGACCCCCGATCTGGTCGTTAAAATAGATCCGCTTCGCTGAAAGAGACTTCTTCTCACACGTTCCACTTCTATCTTTTTACTCAGATGCTTTGTACATCGCCTCCTATTGTTGAACGACACTTGATCGCAATTTTGACAACCTTTTCATTTAGAGAACAGTATTTAACTTTAGATTGCCTGTTGTTTCTACGACGAGTCGTATTACGTATTTGTATTTCTAGTTTCGTCGTAATTCCAGATTATCGTAGCAGCATCTAACGCTTGACTTGATACTTTTACGTAATTAAAGGGTTGCAAGTTGTATTCTGTAGGATATTGTTAAAATAGACATTTTCAATCTTCAAAAATGTTTCGCATTCTCGAAACAATTCGATGAGATATCGAGAATGGTACCGCGAGGGGGTATCGAATCGAGCTGCGGTGAACCACGTTACGCGGAAAGAGAATTCCGTTTCTATTTTAGAAATGTCTGAACAAGAATCACTTGCAACAACGATACAAATACGCACCAACACCAGGGACCGTTTAGAGTTTTCGATGAACGAACGACTCACGAAACACCCGCGCGTTCCGGGGTCTTTAATTCGTTGCTGCTTCCAATGATCCGCGCCAGAGGAAGAGAAAGAGAATGGAGCTCGAATCTCGAGGAGCGAAAAGGTTTTCCTCTTCTTCTTTTTCTTTTTTTCTTTTTTATTTTCCTTTTCTTCCTTCGAGCGAATTGTCGAACGAACGAAATCTTCCTTGTAAATCGCCAGTGTCTAGCGAGAATACGCACTGCACGTTGCACTGCTAGCCTCTGACTGTTAGCTCCCTTTGAATGTCGCATGTTTGCCAAAGACGAGAGCACCGGTACACCGATCTGTTTTTTTGGTCGACGAATCGCGGAGATTGTCCGTCGACACCAGTCATGAATAGAGAAGCATAGCCCTCGTGACATTCACAGAACGGCATAGCCACGATCTTTCATGAGACATAAATCAGTGCATATTCGATATCATGAACGCTGTTGCCATTCATACCTTTTTAAATCATCATCATCACGCCTGATCTATCGCTAAATATAGACTACGTAAGACTATTATCATAAAGTACGTCGCAGCGGGGTGGCCTGTGAAGACCGCCACGTTGTTCTAGCTGGTCCCAGGGCTGTTTCAAACGTTCGAGGTTCACCAGCGTCGAATGAAAAATTTGTCGATGCACAGCGAACGTTCAAAAGTAATTTTTTCATCAAACTCTTTTCCATAGAAATATTGTACGTTTCTCTGACCCAGCCTCCTATTTGAAAAAGGGGTGGATCTATATGACAAAGTAATAGAAGAATGTAGAATAATTTCAGGCGTCAATTTTCTAACAAATCGAAATTTTGGAAATTCGACAAGCGCCCCTGGCTAATTGGCGAATAAATATAACAAGGGTGGTAAAACTAGAATTCGTCTTTTTAAATATTTTACGGTGAAAGAGAAATATGTGTGCGATGCTATTTGAGGAATACCGTGCAATTCGAATTTTTTAACGAAAAATGATACCTTCGACGGTTCATTTTACACCGATACATTTTTCGTTCGATGTCAATGTTTGAAACTTCGATTTATTCCACCCTTGGAATCGGCTGAAATATCGCGGCGGCCGATTCACAAACCACCCTCTATAATTTATAACCTAATTGTACTGTTTCCAAAATGAAAGTCTCTTCGAAAGAGCTTCACCCCTTCGAGATCACGTCCGTGGCGTTATCGACGAGAGAAGCGTGAAAAAGGAACAACGGGTAACGAGAAATGCAGCGGCGAGGAAAACTCGACCGATCGATGCGCGACGAAAAAATCCGCTCGCCGCGGAACGCGCGGCGAAAGCCCCTTTCCCCTGCGAATTTCTTTCGTGGAAATTCATTAACTTCCGGCTCCAGCGGACACGTCGCCGTGAAAAGATGGCCGCGAGGGAGCGAGAGGAGTCGGTTAGAAGCGCGATTTCATCGATTTAGAACGATATTCCAGCGCCCGCGGTCCGCTTCTGAGATTCGTTTTCCGGCTGCAGTTGCTCGCTTCAGATTCAAGCCGGATATTGTACGTCCGCGCGCGAGTTTATTGACACGGCTTTCCCGACCGCGTGCGCGCGTATAATGCGGACGGAAAATTTTTCCAAGAGCCACGACGCTATCGACAAGATTGATCACCGCTCGTCGCTCGGTCGGCCTCGCGCGCTCCGTTGCGACGTGATCTCCGAGGGTAGCTCATATTTCCCTTTTACATGATGTAAAACTGTTTACAGGAATTTTCGTCGGGGTGAGAAACCTCCGACCGCAACAGTAAACGTAGAAAAAACCGAAAACGATAGAAACGTACGCGCAGACAGAGAAGACGTCTTGCGCCGATTGAACAGATATTTGCCCATAACCCGATATTCGATTTCAGTTTCATTTCTTCCAGACGTTGCGTTCTTAAAGAGGAGGGTCTCCTTGCAGCCATCTGTTTGTCGTTCGACCGTCGCGCGACCGTCGATGATTTTACGTCGAGTTCGAATGTTAAGTCACGGGTCTGACTTTTCCCTTGCGTATCGTTTCACGCGGTTTTTCTTTCAAAGGGTTACACGTTTCGCTCGACTGTCGTAGATAAATCCGCTGAAAGTGTGCCGATGGAAAAATTGTTTTTTTTTTTTTTAAGATAAATTCAGAATTTTCAAGAGTTTGATCGATAAAATGGGCGAGGTAGAAATTGATACATTCAATTACTTCTACGCGGCCCTTTTGCTCCCTTCGTTAATTCATCTTGTCCACTTACTCGTATCTTTGTTCACGCCTCGCTTAATTTACGACGCTACCATATCTCTTCCACCGACTGTGCGTTACAGAAACGCGACAGAGTCCCGTCCTTCTGTCGTGAGTAATCGTTGTTCGATAAGCGCGCGGTCGCGTAATTCGAAACGGGCTCTCATGGCGCGGGACTAAATTTTCTCCGTTCGAACCTCGGGTTTTTGCAATTTTCCGGGGACGAGGATGTTGAACGGCGCCGTTCTGTAATCTATTGAACAGGTTGAGAGCCATGGTAGACGTTATGACTCTTACGACGCTAGACCAGCCTTACCAGAGCTAGGATAAAGGATAGCTTCGCAGTTTTCTACGAAAAATACGAAATGATAATGGGCAGACAGGGTGGTACAGTGTAATACAGTATGGATGGTACTTGTAGCTATCTATAACTTCTTATAACCCATGGTCCAAGGCGGCCATCATAACCTCTAACCTGCTGCTAACCGAACGAGCTACCCTTTTAAGGTGTCCGCGTTTTCAGCACACTTTACGCTGCAGTATAATCGGTACCGGTTCCGTGGATTGCACGTTCACCTTTAGATTAGAAGAATCAATTCCACTGAAACGGCCAATCAGCATAAACGGAGACCTACGCGGAAGCGGAACCGGGGACCATAATGGCGTCGTAGACCCCTCGAGGAGAGTTTCGAAGATCTGGCGTTGGCGCTCAACCTGTTAATCGCGGTTATTATCGTCGGTAACGGTTTCCATCGGCACGATTGCACGGCAGCCGAGCGTTTAATTGCATGCCGATATTAAATTATTATCAGCCACGTGTCCGATCTCTATTGCGCTGATATTAACGCGGTGTACACCTGTAGGCACAAAAGAATAGAAGCAATTACAGCGTGTAACCCCTCCCGTTCGATATCTTTCCTTTCGTCCGGCTTTCTTTTTCCGATTTCCTCGTTTTTTCGTTTCCACCCTGCCAGGCCGCCGCGTCGCGAACACTGGCACCACTCGAAATCGACGCAAACGAACGATTCAATTAAAATTTCAATTATTCGCCGGACATCGCCCCGATAATCCCGCGGCCTTCCTCCTTTGAAGAACACCGGGCACGAGGTTTCGTCGCTCGCGATCTGATTTACGTTTTTATCCGGATCGTCCCGTCGTTATTCCAGATAATCGAACGTGTTTGCCTTTGTTAATTGCGTTGTTTTCCCCTGTGTTCTCCTTTTTAACGCGTTCAAGCCGGCGTGTAAACGCGGCGCGGATTTTTAGAACAAACTCTGTTCGGTTCTGGAGTTTCTTTTCGATTTATCGTGCTAAATGCTGACGAGTTTATCCAATTTAATTGTTAACTATGAGCGGAATTGTTGATGATTTCAAAGGTATAGTATTTTTCTATGTCACGAGTAAGCACGTCAGGCTACTTGCAAAATATTTGAATGGTTAGATCACGTTTTCCTGTTTTATTCGACGCGTTATTCCGAATGGGTTCAAGTTTAAATTATACATTAAAGTCTCCTTTTTCTCGATCTCGGGAAATTTTTTTAAAGAAGCGAAAGCGTACGTGAATGGAAGAGATTCTGAGAGCCTTGACAGGATCGAGTAAAAAATCGATATCTTATTAAAGCTCGCGTTGCTCTCGAACCAAGAAATACCTACGAATCTTTACATTTTTCGCTTCCACGTGAACGATGTTTAACTTACAATTTACCCACGCCAGATTGAACGCGTTAACGTCCACATATCGGGTTGACTCAAGCTTCTATCCAAACCGAACGAGACGTCGCAGGCACATACATTCCTTGTCGCGTAGCGTTCTTTGACGCGAGGAACCACAAGGTAGAGGACTAGTATTTCCTTCGAGAGAGGGTAGAAAAACGGAAAATCTGCTCCTGGCGGGGCAGAGATCACGGCTGCTCCTAAATTCCTGTTTCGTTCTCGTCCGTAAATGCGGCTAGAAAAGAAAACGAAAGTATAATTGCCGATTCGAATTTTCTATCAATTGTGTACATGTGTTTATTACTCTTATATTGACTCAATGATGTTATTCTGTGGTGCTTTGCATGTCTCTATTGGACTCTGCATGTCATATAGGGCATCGTAAGTACTTATTAAATGAACTCATCAGCAACTACCGAATACACACGACACCCGCAGAAAAAGAATAGATAAAAGATACATATACATGTATAAGAAATAAGACTCGTATTGTCGATAAGAGCTCGATCTGCGTTGCGACAAATCGAATGCGGTCGTTGTACTAACCACACGGTCGTTTATACCAAAGCTTCTCTTGGTTTCTCTAGAAAACGTGGAAAAGGTAGTGACCTATAACCCGTAAGAACAGTCGGGGGTGGAATCGAGCGATCTGCGGAGCCTTTTGTTACCCACTCGCCCCTGTTGTTTGGAGACTCGAGGCTTTCACGGTCCCCGAATTATTACTGCTGAGATTGTTTGAAGCTTCCACGTGTAAACTGCGCTCTGTGTAACTAGCTATGCCGTGTTTTGCCAGGACGTGTCTCGTCAGTATCGCTGCTTATACGGTATCTGAACCTGCCGCGATGCTGGCGCGACGTTAAACACCATTTTAAAGCGACGTACGCGTACCTCGCGCTTGAAAGCCTCGAACAGTTCCAGCTGCTGATCCCTTGGAGCAATTCCGAGGTGTTGCACCGGCTATTAACTCGTCGTTCGTCTCTTAACGTTCGCGCGTTTTCATCGAATTGCTATTTTTCGAAGGGATCGATCGATTTTTCGGACAACCGACTGTACTTACTGCAACTTGATTGATTAGAGTAATTTCGTAGAATAATTGCGATCGAAACGTAATCGCCAACGAGAGGAAGTAGGAGAGGATCTCTCGTTCTGCTCGATTCGTTATTTGGGGTCGTGAAAATGGATGCGATCGCGAGCTGGAAGGATTTAGAGGATATTTTTAAGTTTTCGAGTTTTTCGTAGTTTAACCCGTGGGAAACGTGACGAAATCCAGTCTAAATTAAAAAATTCTATACGAAAGATTCATCAAAGTTATCTAAAGTGAGAGACGAAAGAGTTTCGAGTATTTCTTAATTTTTTCGTCGTCTAATTAACTCGATACTAAGGAGCAGGGTTGCTTTTCAAAATGATTTCAACTTCTTTAATCAAATTACTCACCCTCCTCTTAAATTAATCCACGGCGCAATTAAAATCGTCCAACGTCGTAGTTGAAAGTCTTTTGGCCACCATAGACACATGTACGACCAATTTATTCCCCTCTAAATCCTCGAGCGACATCTTTCTGGCTTAATTAGTAAGAACAACCGGTTCGTACCAGCAGAACGAGAAGAGTCCTTCCTGCGGTTGGTAAAGTTTTAATTTCGACGAGCCAACTTCTTCGTTTTCTTTATCCTAATTTCACTTTTAATTTCCGGGGTTGTTTGCAATAGGTTCTCCTGTTTCTTTATTTCCGTCGTAGAAATTTTAGACGTAGAGCCGTATCATAATTAAATCCACGCTGCTCGCCAATGTTGATTCGACAAATCCCTGTCTGGTCAGCAAACCGGCTCCCCTTTGGTTACTCCAAGGCCCTGCGTTGTCATTATTTGCCTCTTACGCTATGAACGTTACGTTTAATCCTCCTTTTCGTTGCTCTGCAAAGGTTGAAACATTGCAGAGCCCGCGAAAAATATAATAATAGTTAAAAGCAACGAGAGTACAGGCTAATTAAACGAATCCTCTTATTTTAAGGAGCGCAGGAAATGAAATGTCAATTCGTCGTCTCGTTACACAGTATAACGATGAAAGTGCGAGATTCATTTTGCGGATTACGCTGATAGACGGATTATCGTGAAAAATATGCTCGCTGAACGAGGAAAAAGGTTGATTCCGCGCTTTCGGTGCATACGTTCGCAGGGGATTACTCGATCTTACTACGAATTACATCGCCGCGTGTAAAATACGGTTAATCGATTCTAATGTAAATAATGGCCAACGAAATTTCGCCTCCAAGCGGATTAAATACCAGACCGGGGCTCTAAATTACTAAGCATTTAAGCCAGTCGAGTATAAGAAGCATATGGACCGAGAAAATGCCCACTAACTCCACCCTCAGGTGCCATGATTCATTTAGCCAGAGGACGTTAAAACTCGAATTTAATAAGTCCTTTAATTTTTGCATTCGCGGAGCTAATCTCGCTCTTTAAATCCAAGTATCCTTTTTAAATTAGCCTGTACTGAAAAAGAAGAAACATAGCAGCCGTATTTCTCCACCCTTCCTTACAGTGGTTTGCAAAAGTCTTCCATTCTGATAAACCTTTACTCTTCCAATAATAAAAATTTGTCTTCTATCCATAAAACTTCTATGAATATCAATTATACTCGAACAATAACAAGTCTCGCCTTCGTATCAATTAGAAGAGCCGCCATCTTTGAAAACAGAACCGCACGAACGCCACTTGCAAACTTAAAAACGCACCAATATCTAAATTCAAATTGCATTCGCAGAACAAAGCTGAAAGATACTAGAATCCAACGGAACGCTCTCGCAAGCCACCGTGTTTTCCACCCCCTCCCAGCCTCGCCCCTTTATTTCCTCCGTTCGTGGACGTCGATCCGATCGATGGACACCGAGAGACGAGGAACGAGCGCGGAATCGGTAGCAACCAATCATCGGCTCGTTAATTACCACGGCGATGCACGTTTCCTCTGAACCGTTCCTTGAAATTGAACGGCCACGCGCCGACAGAGGGTGGATACGAAGAGGGCCGCGGAAACAGCGTGCATCGGCGTCGCGCGACAGCGTCACGGGCAGCCGTCCGCGACGTTCGTTTCCGTTCCGCGACTTCCCGTGCCGCGAATTGACGATCAATTAGCGGAACTTTGATCCACACCGTACGGGGTATCTCTCCCCCTGTCCCACGGTGAATTAACGTCTCCCAGGCACGACGAGTCGCGTGCACACCAGCACACGGGTCCGTTTGATCGCGACAGTTGAAAGACGCGTCGCGAGCGTAAACGCCGCTTTCCTGGATCGTACCCCCGGCTGATTTATGCGCGACAGGTCGTAACTCTTTGCCGGTTCAGGCCGGGAAAAATCGCTGTTTCCGAGGACCGCGATCGGGTCCCGCGACGGGTGGGTATCGTCGAGGTAATGATTTAGGGCGAGGAAGTTCGAAATGTTGGGCCTCCTGTTGATAATTTATGCTAATGGCTAATGGCTCAGGGACGCGCGAGGGGGGGTGCGGATCGGGTTATCGAGTGACGAGGGCTCGTTGTTTCAGTGGGGGTATTGTCGAGGTGGACGTGGCTCCGTGATAAATGTCGGGATAATTGAAGAATAAATTTGAAGTTTCCTCGGTTCTCGGACATTTATTATGTAAAATAACCGCGCGGGGAGAATGCATAAAATATATCGCGGGCTGACAAAATAATTTCTTAGAACGCGGGGCACCGTGAAACATTTCGCGAAGCATTAATCCGGCGGAGAGAAAAGTTCGCCACAAAGGGATCGCGGCCCACATAAAGATAGTCCTTTATCACGTTATTTGACATTACTCATTCCAACGTTTTCTTTGTCCGTTCATGGCGAAACGTGGAAACGCGATCCTCCTCAATTGTGCTGGGCGCGACCGTGTATATCGGGGGGGAAATTAAATCAGCTCTTTTCCACCGTTCTTTCCGGCTTGAATAAGGGAAGAGATACGACCTGATCCGATCGCGTGAATCACCCTGCGTAGCGTTTATTAATTTTGTTGCCGGATCTGTTCAATAAATCCGGCCCGAAATACTGTCTTCGAAACGCCGCCTCGTATCTCGGATATTTCATCGTCGGTGATTTTTAATCAACTTTATTACTTCCGCAAACATACCTCCAACTCGCTCGATCTCCTCTTCTTTTTTACCCTTCCCGTTACATTTTCAAGGGGAACGCGGGAGCTACGAGTTATCCTGTACCACGGGTTCGCTTAAAAGCTTCGTTTTTTTTGCGTTTCAACATCTGTCCTCGCATCCCTTCGAATGATTTTGTTTCTCACTTCTGGACAGCGGAATATGCGAAGTTGACCGCGTTCGTTCCGTTCTTTGAGCGACCAGGAACTGGATGAAAGTCAAAGTCTAAAGGGTAACGAAGATCCTGCAGCATTAGATGAAGACTTCGCACATCTCGCGTGATCGAAACATCGAGTTTCTCCATTCTCTTTAATCGTATATGTTTTTATTAACCATTTTCATTTCCGTCTAATTTTTTCCTTTTTTTTTTTCTTCGTTAATAACCCCTCGTAGAACGAATTCATTCGCGCGTTCGTTGTCGTCGATAAACAGAACTCTCTTCTCTTCGTTCAGGAAAAGAAGGACGGACCCGTGTACAAGTTCTACGAGACCATACGCGACTATGGCGACGAGATCATGAACACCATAAACCGTCTGCGTGATGTTACGCTGTTCGCACCGAGCAACGCCGCCTTCGAAGAGCCAGGTGTGCAGAAGATCCTGCAGAACAAGGAACGGGTCAAGGAAATCCTGAACCTCCACTACGTCAAGGAACTGCTGCCCCTCGACAAAATCAAGAACAAGAGCGTCAACATGGTGAGCGAATTTTTTTACGAATTTCCATAACTTATTTTAGCTCAGTTTGTCAGTCAGGGTTTCTTAGAAAGCTTTTGGACGAGTCAATTTTAACATCGATCAATTTCCAAGGTTTCTAATAATTCTCTGCTTTCTCTTTTATATACAATTAGCAGCGAATCGAAAGTTTTTAATTATTCATATCATTTTTATAATTAATTGCACCAGAGAATATATTAGATCCATCATTATCTTCTGTTGTTTCAACTGGTTCTGGTTCAAGAGTTCGTTGTATGCTAGTTTTACGCGACGATATCGTCAGTTTTTGAGCTGGTATTAATTATCAACGAATATTGGATACTGATTAATTCGATGTTTCTCTGTTTTCTGTTTCCACTCGAAATCATCACTCCAGAAGCAACTCTACGCGGTAATTACACATTATATAGCTTTCAGTGTCTCTGTTTGTGGACTCTCTTTGCATTTTTCTGTTCCTTCTCACTCACCTTGATTTATTTCCGAGTGTTCAACCCATCCGAATACGTGATCAGGAATTTTAGACTGTCTAAGCGTTGTTAATTAAAAGACCAACACTAAAGTCCTTGGCATGTTGCTATTTGTTGCTTGTGAAGCCACGATGTATACACGTTTCCAATTTTATTTCGTTATCGATCAAAATGATTGTAAAAGGAGCGCTCGCACGTTTATTTCGCTGGAAAAGTAAAAGATGTATAAATGTTTAAGTTAACTTCTCTTAAAGGTAGACAGAGCTTTCCACCTCGAGTTTTCCGCGTTCGTTTTTTTAACGCTGCTTTAAATGTTGCTTCCTCTCTTAGTCTCTCGCGAACCACCCTTTATACGCGATAAAATATTTATGAGAATCGCGTCTTTTGAAATATACACGCAAAGCTTATGAACTTTCATGAAATTAATGAATAACGCGGAATTCCCGCGATTCTTTCGCTTAGAATTTTTTAATTAAAAAATCTCACGAAAAATATCGTTGAAAGGGGGAAACGTGCATTTTTAGAACCTTCTGAAATCCTGTGTTCCGTTCGGAGATTCCTCTGTGTTTCGCCCAGTTGCGTTGCGCGATTTCTTGCGAACGCGCTGGGAATGTATTAACAAAACAAAAACAGAGCGCGCAAAGGCAAAGGAATAGAAAAGCAGGATCGCTTAATTGAGACGATACACGCTCACAGCTGCAGCGCGTAAAAGAATGTAATTCCTATGTAAATTTATACGCTCTTCTCCTTTCGAACGAATTTGGACGAGTTTATTCCTTTCACTGTGCGTCCGTTTCTGAATTTGCTGTTTGTTTGCAAGTGTATCTGCAAATAAAAATTTATAGGGTCGTATAGAAGCGTTCTGCAAATCCGGAATGAAAAATCGCGCGCTCGCCGCCATAACGAATGATTGAAACTAGAAATACGATTCGAGATGTAAAGCCAGGTTTCCACGTAGCACTGGCTATTGTCATCGATTTAAGGGCTTCGCTATTAATCGCAATTAGTTTAGGTTTTACAATTTTCAATTATCTTTTGTCCGATACAGAACGTAACGTATCGACAGCCACGCTTGTTACAGTTCGTCTACTATTTGATATTGTACTGCAAACTTTAACTTTTAATAAATGCCATCAGATCAACGATTCAGTGAAATCCACCGCTGTTATAAAAAAATTGCCATCGTTTCAAGAGCGATAAATTAAACAGTAACAGTATAAAAATCCTATATCTTAAAACGCGAATCTGATCTGATCAGAATGCATCTTTCAAACATTTCATCTGCGATTTCGTTATCGAAATACCACGAGTCTAAAAGTTCAGCTGCATAGAAACATCGTTCACCGAATAATTAATGGCAGATCGATCAGAGAAATTTTTACCTCGCGTGAAAACCTCGTTAGATACGATTAGGATGATTTGCTCGTTGTTTTCAATAATTGATACGTACGTCATGGATCAAATGGAGGTGGTGGTAGTCCATACTGAAGAAGACAGCATTAGGGTGTTTGGCTGTTCGAGCATTACCGCTCGATGCTGTCTAATAAACAATTAGTGACTCGATATTAGTATGTTTCAGCTTTTATCATAATCCGTTCGTAAATTAATTCGTGCTCCCGAGGCTTCCATTTCGCAGAGGCCCTCTTGTCCATTTCATCAACCGCTAGATTAATCTTCCAATTTATCCCAAGCCATACTGTTTGTTACATTCTTTCCAGTTAATACGATGTTGAACGATGAAGTGACGCATTAGTTCGCAAATTTGTTCGAAACGATGACGCATGGCTTGTTTCCAAAATTCACTCCATTACCCGATCCGCTATCTTCCTATCTCCGATCGCCGCGTAATTCAATTTACACGTTAAATGAACAGCGTTCGTTTATTTAAATAAAATCAGCTCCTTTCCGCGCTGCTCCCTTCTAAACTCGATATCGCTCGCTCGATCTGCTTAACCAATCTAATAATCCGGCTGAAATTTACATACCATACGGCATTTTGCACAATTGTCGTTAGTCGCCCGTTCGATTGATCGCGAAACGTAAATCAGCCCTTTACACGCCCGGGTAGAATGTTAATTTATGAACGAGCGTAGGATATAATTAAAGGCAACGGTTCTATATCAGCACGCCCCGCGATCGGAGCGCGGATATCCAGGCATAACTAGCTATATCGGTGATTTCGCGTAATTACATTCGCGGATCAAAATTGACAGGCATGCGGCGAGCCAGAGATATTCAAAGACTCATGGAAGATGCATCGCGCGGCATAATGGCCGGACAATTCCCTCCCGTTCTATTCCCGTGACCTTAACGAGCCTCCCCTTAATTAAACTCTTTCGTTCGCGAGGAGGTGGACGCAAAAAGGATCCGAATTCGGTGAAACGAGAACGGGGAGAGGCGAACGAGCGGGCAACGACTGCGCCAGGATGAACAAGCCCATAAAACAATCCGCGATGCAGCTTTGTTTCGTTTTTTAATCATCCGCCCGGGCGACGGTGCTCGTAGCCGAAATATGTGCGGTTTTTATACGCGGAAGTCGACCGATTTGCATTAAGCGAGCCTGCTTTCGCGCCAATTTATCGCGCGGATATGTTTTATGCCGCTCCTCTGCTTTATGACGCGCGGCTCCAACAACCCCCGATGAGGCGATAAAACAACCGTGGAAGAGAAACACCGCCGTTTCGTAACGGGCGACGCGTTCGAGATAAAACGGCTCCTTTTTTCGCTCCGCTGGACCACCCGCGCGTTGTCGTAATTAATTCATTCGACGGGGCAACGCAATTCTCTTGTTGAATCGTCGTTCGTTTTCGCGCGATAAATGGCCGCTTGTTACCCTCTCGGTTAGTCTGCCATAATGGCGGAATTGGAGACCTCGCGGTACGTCCCGTTTCTCGGATACTTGGCCCTGCAATTTGAGGGTTGTTCGATACTTTTAGCGACGCTAGGGCCGATGAAATTCGTCGTTCGAATTTTATTTCGATGCCACTGCGGGAAAAGAGAGAAAGCAGGGGAAAGAGCGAGCGGGTGTGCGCAACGTTTCGTATCGAGAGCGTATAACTCGATTAGAAGAGGCAGAAATCGCGTATTGACGCGTTAGATCGAGCGAAGCGGTGGCAGAAAAGAGACGAAATCGAATGAAACGCGAAATGAAGAACGCAGAATGCATGGATCCTCCTCCCCCTGTAAGGAATAAAAAGCAAAGGCGGACGAGTTATCTGGCGGAGAAAGAGGCTTATAGAAAAATTCTGTGCCAGAGAGTGGGCGTGGATTTTCACGGAATTTATATTCGATCCGGTCTTTGAAGCCGCCTAGCCTCGACAGTGGATGCGTCTGTCTGCAGTGGCAACCGAAGATCAGAAAAGTAACAGGCAGCGGTGCGAAGAGCGCGCAAGTAGGAAAATTCATGAGAACGGGATCAACCGGAAGAGGAATCGATATATCCTTAAGCTCTCTCTTTCTCTCTGTTTGTCTCTCGTTTTGTCTCCCGCCGCGCTTCAGATTCTTCCACCATTTCCCCTCGCAGCAATCGCTTTCTGGCGAAAAAATTCGCGAACTTCGACGCGCGAACAGATTTTCAACCGTGAATGGCAGTTTCGACTTGAAAATGCGAATTAAACCTGGCTCGGATCGGTCGAGTAACGCCAACCGCTTCGAATTGTTTCGAATTAAGTAACTTAAAACATTATCGCGCAACAGAAAACCGGAACTATTTTAAAGCATAAATCTCTCCTCGAACTGCAACGCCATCTTGTCGCTCCTGCGTTAGCGTCTATCTGTACCTTCGCGCGTAACGACGAAGACTTATCGCTAACCGACGCTACTTCCAATTCTCTTATTTCTGCTCCCACCGTGAGAAAGTTTCAAGTAGGAGAACGCGCATAACTTTCCACCCCGTCTTCGTCTTCCGGCGGAACTCGCAGTTAGATACGTACGAGTCTCGTTTGCGAGGGCCTCGCTTTCGGCCGTTCTTCGAATAAAATCGCCTCGACGCTGCTTGCTGGTTAATTAGAAATTATTTCGCCAAGTTCGTCGTTGCACTAAATCGCCGAGAAACAGCGAGTTATTCGAAGAAACGGATGATTCCCTCTGAAATCTCTTTCCCTACGCGCCTTACGTTGCTCGCTCTTTGTGTGTTCGAGCATGCCGCGTACGGCAGTCTCTGGAGTTGCCTCGAAAGTAACGTGAAACTTGTTTTACAGGTGCCCACGGCGGCGGACAGAAAGAAATTGTACTTCAACGTAGTCCAGGATCCCAGCGGAAACAAAGTAGTGACCGTGGAAGGTGGTGGCGTGAACGCGACAGTGATCACCGCTGACATTGCTGCTACCAACGGATTGATCCACATCATCGACAGAGTACTTGGTGTTCCGTACACCACCGTATTGGACAAGCTTCGTACCGACCCTCTGCTCAAGTGAGTCGATGTATTTTGTAGTAATAATTCACGATTAACGTTAAATACTCGAGTGTTGGACCCCCGCATTTTATCGCCCAGACTGTTTAATTCACCGTAAAAACGAAAAACGCAGGGAGCAAAAATCGGTTCGTACAGTCGCGATAGCTTCGTTCAAAGCAAAATTCGTTGGAATAACGTTTCGATGGTGTTTCGCGTTTAGACAACAAAACAAATAAAGTATAGAAACCCGTACACGTGTAACATCCTCGCGTGGGAACGTTCATTTTCACGCGCGGAACATATATTTTCATTCCGCCGGATTGGTTTAACGAAACGCTAACAGGCACGCGTTCAAGCCGTATGAATATTGCTCAGCCAGATCCATCGTGATTTAATTCCTCTCTCGTTATTTCAATTACCAGCGCATCGATAATGGAAAATCCAATTAAACGATATTCCGATAACCGATAAATAAACTTTCGCGACGCTAACACCCCGTTAAATGACTGAGCCTTCGTGACTAAACATTCACGGGTGTGGATGTATCTCGCTAAACGTCGCCGATCCATACCGCTTCCGGATATTTCATCGAAGTCGAGCGGAACCACGATGTTAGTCGACGCGTTTCTTCGAAGGCTTCAAGAATTCGTACGACAATTACAACCACGTTGAAACGCAGCTCGAACTCCGCTACTCGTGCAGCTTCGATTGAACAAATATTGTAACGGGAATACACTCGATACGCGCAAAAATTGCGAGCGCAACGTTCCATCGAAAATAATGCCCTCGACGGCAATCAGCAGTTTGCTGTGCACAAATATTTTCCTCTGAACGTTGTACACGTCGCGTGGTATAGCTGGCGAAACCGGCCTGGCGTCGTATCCAAGTGCATATATTATTCAGGCGACGGTCAACAGAGCCCTGCGATACAAATTTATTAGCGGGCGATATATTTCTTGCAAACGACGTCGCATGATGGACGTCGGTCCGGCCAGCAAGTATCGCATCTTGTTACGGAGGATCGACTCGAGGAAACGGCCGGTTATACGCTGGCTTTAATGCCATTAGCCCCTTCATACGATAGCTATCGTTATTCGATGCGGTCGATGGATGGCGATGTCAGCATTCCATCACCCGGGACCGCGATATCCAGCCTGGAACCCATCGATAGCGGTACTACCCCGCAGTGCCTGTACGTCACTGCCGCGCGTTTACGAATATCAAGATCC
Organism: Xylocopa violacea; assembly: GCA_963969225.1. NCBI lineage: Eukaryota > Metazoa > Arthropoda > Insecta > Hymenoptera > Apidae > Xylocopa > Xylocopa violacea. The sequence continues at coordinate 35,857,202 of CAXAJV010000002.1, forward strand.
ACTCTATGGCGTCGATTTGTTTGCAGCCGCGTTCCACCCTTTTACCACCCGTTGCTCAGCTTTCGGTTTAGAAACCGTTCTGCTGGCGTCCAACGAAACGGGGAACATCATCCCTTTACTTGGTGAACGTTCGTGAACCGTTGGCGAACGTTTTTCACCTTTTTTTCTCGCTTTCTTTCAGCTCCACCTACGTCCTTGGACAGCGACACAGATTCAACGACCAATTGAACGACACGACCAAGCGATTCACCTATTTCGCCCCGCAGAACGCCGCTTGGAACATGGCGATGATCCGTTTGCCATCCGCCTCTAAGAAAATCTTCATGCCCGAGTACAGCTACCACGTAAGTACTCGTACGGACGAATAAGTTGGGCCGACGCGTTCCAGCGAGGACTTTCGTCCCAGAAATTACGCGAATCTGATTTCAGACGAAACAGATCTTGGAACGGCACCTCGTGATCGCGGACGAAGCATACACGATGGCCAAACTGAAGGAGATGAAGCGCAACGACACCATCATCCTCCCCGCGGCCAGAGACAGCCTGAAGCTTCGTTTCAGAGAGCAGGGCGAAAGTGAGTGGAAACCGTTTCACATTCTCCGAGTAATCGTTCGCATATAAGCACTCTTGCAATTACCCAAGATATTCTCAGATACACTCAACGTTTGTTTCAAAGTATTTGCTAGTATTTGAACGTAATTGCGTCTCCGGGTGTATCGCATCGTTTTTCTTTCACTCCCTTTTTTTTTTCCTCTTTTTTTTCTGGTTTGTTGTTTAACTCTCTCATCTCGGGGAAACAGATAGAGAAACGAATGTGTCGCGTTCGCGCGAAGCTCTGTTCGACGGGGCTGTGTCTGTTCATTCTCAAACCTGGTGCTATTTCGTTACGTTTAGATGACAAGTACGACGAAAACGCGATCCGACCAGAAACTTTCGGTGAGTGAGTTCAATGTTTAGACGTCGCCGATGAGCGACGACACGTGCTTCCACCAGTACGAGCTCTCCGCACATTGTCAATTCCTCGCGAGGGTTCTGCGCACTTTCACGCACGGTGTTCAAAGCGCGTACACTCGACGCGCGTACTTCGAGCCCTGCTACGGCTTCCGCCAATTTCACGAGCCGCTGGCTCACCTCTTTCGTTCGAAGAATTCGCCATTTTTTTCAACGATCGAACTCTTCTCGCTCGAGCCTGTGCAATTGCCGCCCACGCGAGCAAAGAAATCATAATAGCAATAGAAATCATTGGCCTCATAATTGATACTGTCTCCAGCGTTTCGAAGCTGGAAACTCAATACGATACGGTTGGCCTCGAGTCTCTCGCTAATTCTGATAACTAATCAAGATTTCGCAGATGTTATTGCAAATGTTCAACACTTACACGTCTGTAAGCGTCGCACCCAATTTCCAAACGATTCTCCCACCGCTACGAGACGTGTAACTTCCGGCTACACAGATTGTCCTATCAAGGAACACCTGTGCAAAGTAGGGAAGTTTGCCAGCCCGCGCAAACTGCAGTTGCACAGACTTGCCCCGGCATAAAACGGAAACGAGAGTACACACGCGTTGAACTCGAACTTGTACCCCCTAAATTTGTACATAAAAATTGGATTTCTCGGGTCGACGACGATTGGCGGTGTCGTAGCAGGGTTAAGCAACGGTTCTGTCAAAGATAATTCATTTTGTTAGCTGTATTGTTTCAATGTACGACAAACGATCTGCCAAACGTGTCTGACAACCCGTTCTCCACGAACGTGTGTGCTGATTTCAATCTTTTATCGTGCAGTATATTTGGGGATGAGGATTTCGATGAAACGTGTAACGTTCCCAGTTGAAGAACATTTACACTTATGATCACACATTTTACAAAAGAACACACGAAACGATTTTAACGAAAAGAAATTTCACACGAGGTCGGTGTGTATGTGAATCGTTTGATCACGTGTCCTCGTTCGCACTGTTAACAACACTTTTCTCTCATTTTCATTGCGACTGCGTTCGGCTCCGATCGAGTAACGCGCGTCTCATGCAGCCTCAGTGCTTTGAAAGGAATGCTTTTCTGTTCTCAGACTACGTAGATCGCGCCTTCACTTCGCAGTTACATTCACTGTTGCTTCTTTGAACGTACGCGTGCACGATGAACGAAATTCATTTATTTTTTTCCTTTCAAGAATCGACTTATCCATCGGCGTAGACGCAGCTGTCTTTGTTTCATCTCTTTGGCTTTCTTTCCTTTCAGTTTTCAGTGGGGTAAAGCTGAAGCTGATTCTCTCGAAATAATACAATTTATTGGCAGACTATCTCGCCCTGGTTGCATCAATGCCACGTTCGCGTCGATAAATCGCAGGACAGCGTAGAGTAACGAAACGTAAGGTCGTGATCGATGCAAAATTAGACACGCGTTGGATTCAGAGGGACGAGAATTTCGAATCGAATGGAATCCAAGTGAAATTTTGAGCTTGTCGCGCGTTGGATGCTCGATTAAATTCAACTTCCTCGCGTCCTTGTCGCGTGATCACGTCCAGTCCGCACCAATAACGATTAACGTGCTCAGTTTTACAGATCCCAACGTGTATCGTACACTTAATTAATTGAACAATTGCATGGTGAGTATCTTTTTACGACTTTACAAGAAAATGACCGGCACACGTCGTTACATGCTGCTTGTTGTCGCTTGAACGGGTTGATTAAGCTTGTTAGAGTAAAACGCAGGACTAAACAGTTTCACCGTGTAAACGCGATTAAGTATGGCCAAGCTGTCGTGCTCATCGTCGCCGTCGTCGTTCTTCTTCGAGAGATCGCTGACTATCGTATATAAACGTATTATGAATATTTACTTGTTTGTTACACTCCTAAAAAGTGTAAAAACTGTATCTCCATCACAGAAGATACTTAAACGAACAACGAACGAGTGTAAAAAGATAGAAATATGCGACATACCTTTGACGTAGGTACGAATTACGATTTTTTCATCTAACAGTCCACCGTGAAATTTGATTGAATATTTTTTCTTTCGTTTGCTCGATGACAATATTGCTTATCCAATCGACGCAATAAAACGGTATTAATTAACATGAATGTTTTAACATCGAGAACGTTCGTTACTTGTTTTCGTTATCGCTGAAGAACCAAAACGGACGTAAAAGGTAACAAGAAAACAACTGGAATTATCGTCGCCATCCGTTATACCGCTGCATACTCGTCGCGCTATTCGGACCGGAAGGATATCAGTTCGCGCGTAAATTTGCATTATGTCTATTTCGTACGGGAAAATACGACGAGAAGTTGGAAAAAATTGTGGACACGGATAGATACGAACGCTTCCGCACGAAATATATTGGCTGGCATTTCCTTTTTTGCAACGATGAATGGACGAGACGGACGCGAAACAGAATGATATAGAAACCTGTAAATTGTCCGTGACTATGGTTATCTCTGCTCGGTTTTAATTTACACTGATTTCTGTGACGCACCTTCTATGCTAAAACTTCGTCCGTAAGAATTTCTATAACGAGCTATTATAGTAAAAATATAAAACAATATCTTTTACGTACGCACAAAAAGTAATTAATTATCGAAGAAAATAAATGTTTCATAATTTTATCGTTTTATGAAATAGAAAGGGGAGCAGCAAATAAATAAGTAATGAAGTTATGATAATAATAGCTGTGTTAGCCAATTGGAAGTGTTAAATAATCTGCATAAATACGGTATATTTTAAATAATTTAAACGTCGTACGCTATCAGTGTGCGTAAAAGAGACATTCGGTGGTGTAACGTGAAATCATAAAAAAGAGGGCCATCGGAATGCAATTATGTTTCGATACGCCGTAATTTCGTGGCTTCCGGCCATTCTCGGTGAACGGAGACCGACGAAGAACGTGCACAATTATGGGCAGAGACCGCAAGACGATTTATTATGCACCTTTCGACCACCATTTAAATGCAAATTCCTTGATTACCACTGGTGCTAATTGCTACGTGCTCGCCCGGTCATTCGCACTCGACCACGAATTGCGAATTGCCAAAGCGGTTTCCAGTCGCAACGAATGTTGCTATTTTATCATTGTTACAATTGTTATAATCCGGTGAGCATAAACAAAAAATAGAAAGAAGCAGCGAACGCACGATAATATAAACGATCAGTCTTGAGTAATACTTTGTGTCTGACTAAACGCGCCACAATCTACTGTGGCAGTCTGAGCCAGTGATGGCATCGTTGTAAAAGTGTTAGCAAATGAACGATATTTCTTCGTTTTAATATCTTAAATAGCAAATGACATTTTAAAGACATATTTGGCGTCTTTTCCTGTTCCATTTTAGACGTAATCTGGACGTTTTACAATCACAAACGCTGGAAATGGTATAAAATATCGTCAAAGAAACTTTTTAAGATGATTATGGCTTCTCGAGGAGCTTTCACTGATTTAGAATTTTCTCCAGCGATTTTCTCTTATGTAAACAGTAAATTAGTCATTCGCATAGGTTGGTAGACTGCACAAGTAACAGGGTATAATATGAAAAGTACGACTTCCGAGGCAATTTAATATAATTAAATAAACAGAGGAGCGAGAGGATAATTGAATTGGATGAAACAATCGCGAGCGTAAAATTGCAAGTAAAAGATACTTCTGCTCTAGAGGAAGAGAGTAAAAAATTCAATAACTGCTGACTAGGAAAAAGAAGAAACGATTAACCTGGTTATCTTATTTCTTAAAGCGCTTGTCTTCTCCTTTCCAGTCTTTTAAATTAAATTCTTCTCTGTTTCCTTTGATAACTTGATACTGCTATTTTTTAATCACACAATCGTAGATTTTCATGAACTTCGAAAAACTTACTTCCGCGTCTTATATTTGAAATGTAATTAAAAATTGTTTCCAAACTTTCCAACGTTTCGTTTTCCCGAGGGAAACCAGCTTTCGTTGAACGTGTCGCAAAATTTTTATGTCATATTCGCGTTAAAAATATCGATACGCATTCGATGTTCAAGCTTTCTCAGATCGAATCGAGCGGAGAAAAGGAAAAGAAATGGAAAAAGGAATATTCGCTACATGCATTTTGCGCCTTTGTGTTTCGTAGACTCAGAACTCGATGTCCAAGCGCAACTTAGTGTCGCCCGATTCCATGCTCGAAAAGTGAACGCTCTCACTGGAAACTGTCTGTCGCTGCAAACATCGCAACTCGCTTCGTTCATCTAATCAATTAGCCGTTCGAGACCGAGCGACCGCAATCACCGAGGCGATTTATCGATCCCCGTATCTGTTTCTCTTTACAGATTACCAGATCGAGTGGGAGGGCAACTGGATCCGGGTGTTCCGTCCGGACGTCGAGTGTACTAACGGCATCATCCACGTGATGGACGCTGTGTTCATGAAGGACAGCGACGTGACGGTGACCGGTGGTGCCGCGTCCCTCACCAGCCTGGCACCGCATTTAATCATGATCCTGGTGGCCAAGTGGCTGCTTTAAGGAAGAACCACTTCGAGTTTCGTCAGAATAGGTGCACCTAGGAATTTATTTCGGGACCGTCTCCGATCGTCCTCGTCCAGGGGTGCGTAGTGCGCGAGATCCGATTTCGAACGTTGAAGCTAGTCGTCCTGGACGATCGTTTTGCCCGCGCGAACCGACTGTGACAGTTTCCCGAATGTTTCGCGATCTCCGCGCTGACGTTGCGTAAAACTGTGTTCGAGGGTTTTTGCTTTCGCCTGCCCCGTAAATAAAACGAAAATTGTATCTCCCCCCCCCCCTGCCCATCCCTCCTCCTCCACTCGTTAAAATGTGTTCCGCGAGAGAAGAAATCGAGGCACGGTCGATGAATCGGGGACGATCCTGAACGAAGCGACTCCGGGTCGAGGCTCTTGGGCTGATCATCAGGGGGACGTTCAGCGGGTTCCGTCGCGATCAGACAAGAGCCGAGCGATCGGTAACTTACGTCGTCGAAGCTTAAACGGGGAACGTACTATTTAGCGGTTTCAAAGTCGAATTATCGTCGTCAGTAAATGGTTCGCTACGAACGAGCAGGTGTTATTACGTAACGATAGAGATTCTCTTGATTTGAAGTTTTATCGTATCGATAGGAACAGTCAGACGTCTCCCGCGTGTTCGCGTATGCCCCGTGACGTCCACGAGGGCGAGTTCGAAGAGGACACTTTTCCGCGACACCCGCGGGAACACGCGAACGGGGGGGGGCGACCTTTCGCGAGTTAAAAGCGCCATTGATCGTACCAAATGAGTAATCTCAACCGTACCAACCGATAACTTAGATAAGCTTTACGAACGAGAGAGGAGCTCGGAGGTAGAACAGAGATTTTCGAGGAACCTCCTTCAAGTACAAGGGCAACGAGGGTCTGTTCGATTTTTCGTTACGCTGACTGCAGAGGAGAATACACTTTCTTTCCCTCGGTTCGAGCTTAGATACTCGGTTTTACGTGTAAGTATAATGGGCTGAGTTACCATGCCGGCGTTCTTCTTTTCTGAACGACCTACGATTACGATCACGCGAGACGTTCACCCGACGAGGATCCGTGTCCTTCTTACGTCGATCGTAATCGCGCTGAAACGCGGGTCTAAGGATGCGGCAGTGCGATGTTTACGTCGGTTCAGGTCGAACGCCGTCGACATTCAGGCCGTAAACACTTTTCGTACAACTAACGTATCGCCTAATTATGGTACTTCGATTTCATTGACAATGATGCGCAATAGTTCTGTGTGTATGTATGTGTGAAGCGTCATTTCCGTTGGCGCAGGGATCACGCGGCGAGGCACACGAGCCGCCATCTTCTCACGACGCTGAGAACTCTGTCGAAGACCGCGTCGATGCGCGTTTCCGGTTTGAAAGTTTGGACCGTACTCTTCTATTCGTGCGAAACAAGTTTTCTTATGCATATACAGCTGTTTTGTTAGAGATATTGTACTTATGTATGTCAGAATAGCGTAACACGAGTATAATTTAAGGCTGGAATATAAATTACGCGATGAACGTATCGTAGTTGAGTGTAGAATTAAATTTTGACGTTTAAGTGTCTGATTTCTTCGGGTTCACTTTTAATTGTTATTAAGCGCAGTTTTGGTACCGATAGCAAGCGCAACTTCGTTCACGTGGCAGAGTAATTATAAATATCTAATCTTATTAGTAAGAGGATTGTATCTATAATCAACGAAAAGTATGGTATGCTCCAAGCTTTCGAGCGATTTGTCAGCACGGGTAAAATAAAATCTATCCTTGTAAATCAAACGATAACGAAGAGGCGTCGTTACCACTCGACGCGTGATTTAGCGCCGTACATGTGATTTCCAATTACACTTGCTCTCTGTATCATATCGTATTACACTGTCTACTTACTGATAATACTGCCACCTGTGTCATTGCAGGCCAAATGTGCTTGCGAACGAGTTTTTGTACAATTATCGTTGAAAAAAGCGTAAGCTTTACCCAGTAGAAGTGACTTGATCACATTCCGATGTTGTTCAGAGTGTTCGAACGTGCGACCGCGTTCCAAAAGAAACTAAAGGTGACGCATTCCTCGCCTCGATACGTTGCTCGTGTTTTGAACACACGTGCGATCTTCGTTCATGGAAGTTAATGCTTGAAAACAACGTTCTTCGCGAAATTATAAAACTACCAAAAGATTCCAACTCTTCTTTTCTACAGGACTCGAAGTATAAATTGAAACGAAAGAACGTGACGCAAGTGTTAATGCGAAAAATGTGTTTTTCGTGAGTACAAGTATACAGATATACCAAACATATCGATATACATAACTTTCCAATCATTACATCTTACAAACACAAGGAACTGTACGCGGTAATGGATGCCCCTATCGTTTAATTTCTTCAACGCGAGAATTCGCTCGAACAGACTGTGCAACACGTAAAATACTCATTCAAAAGCTTTTTTTTATCGACTGTACAGTGCTATATATAATATATCTATACATATATATTATATTAGATCACCTGTGTCAATGCACCACAATCGCAATAGAATTGCCATCGGGATTACTGCCGGGTTCGTATTTCGTTTCGACTATGTACAATGTGGTTCAATTTAACCTTCTCTCGATCTTACGACCTCCTTTTTATTCGACGTCAAATAGTATAAGTTACCTGGTTTGCAAAAACTACGATACTTTACACTTAACGCGTAATCGGTACAAAATGATGCTGGCATGTTCGAATCAAGATGGCGAACGGTTAAACTGCAACCACTGTAATCCAAAACCAAGGAGCAAACCGAGAAGTTACGAACAAACGACACATCACAGTTTCATTCCACGATTAGTAAAAGCTTAGCTATGTGTGTGAAATTAATTGAAAAAGAAAAAAAAATTGCGCGTGCCCGTCACAACAGAGAACAGACAGAACCTGTGAGAAACGCTGGAGACCAGATAGAAGAGGGAGGAATTCTGAACAGAGAGCGAAGGGACGCCTGGAAATTTTGTTTCGCCGCTGAAACAAGCGTCGCGACAAAAAGGGTAAAGAGGCAAAAAAGAGTTGTTCGGTAATCGAAACGCCGAAACCAAGGAAGGAGGGACGAGCTTCCGGCTGTTTCACGCGCATTAGCGAAAAGGGGGAACGCGAAAGGAGGAAAAGTACAGAGTAAAAAGAAGACTTGTAATTAATGAATTCATTCAGCTATCGCAATTTTTTTCCACGAAATGGAATAAAGAAAACGGGATTAATAGAAAAAATTCGATGTTATACGTGTTAATATCAATCTATACATATATATAAAAGAAGTAAATAAATATATATAAATATATGATAAACAGAGATATATTGACGAGGAAGAAAGTACGATTTGAAGCGAGAAAGGCGGGAAGGAACTGGGAGAAGAGAAGAACAAAAATACTATCAAATGATACCTTAAAACTTGTTGTTGGGATGAATTGATATTATGAATTATTATTATTAATTATTATTACCTATATAAATATACATAAACTCTAATAAACACTGTTTGTTCGTTAGATGAGAGAACTAAGATTAAAAAGGTGAAAAAAAAGAAAAACGAAAAAAAATAGCGAGACTCTATTTCTTCGTGTAGATGCGTCTTAAATATTCAGCTTGTTCAAGCGTACGCCGAAACGAATCGCATATTCGCAGCTGTGTCTGGGTTGTGAAAACTTGTGAACGGTGTGAATGGGAATGCGAGAGGCGAGATTTCGAATTTCGGAATGGCCGTCACACGGAACTCTCCGCGGAAGTGTCACGTTTAGGAAAACAGCATATCCGACCGTTCCCTTCTGTTCCTTCCGACGTTTCTTTTAAGCGGTACCCGCGAAACCATTTCGTTCCGTTTCCACGAACGATTAATCGCTGGTAACGCATGTTACGTGCATCTCCCGGCTAACTCTGAACATATACGATAAATCTTGCAAATCGAATCGCAAATCGTTCAATTAAAATAAACGAGAATAAAGTTCGGTTAATACTCGATCATCCGTATACTAGGTGTGACAATGAAGTTTCGAGAATAATTCGATTCACGATGCGCACTTTTCTTTTTAATCAAATTCGTCGCTCTGTTTCCAGCTCAGTTTTCGAACTTAACTTCTTCCAGAAATTTTATTTACGAAGAGATGTAACGATGCATAATTTATATTTTATCGCTAACTCGACAAAAGTAACATTATTCTTAAAAGTTTATTGTCGCAACTCGTACGTAAATACCCACTCTGTTGAATATCCATACACCAGCACACGCTTCTCAACTCGCTTTTGTCACTTTTGTGGCAGGAAATGACACGTTTTTCCATAGTTTCATGTAAACTGAAATTCATACGATTAATGGCTCCGATTTTAAACATACCGTACATCGTGAACGTTGGTTGTATTAGCGAGTGGAAGATCAACGCTTCCAATTGTGCGTCGAAAATAGCGGGATTGTGGAAAAATTGTACAGTTTGACGATGATATTCTTGTTAGCGATTTAGTACTACTCGAAGCATCGTTGCTATTTGAATGGATCTTTTAATTTTAGGCAGAACGAAATTTTTAGTACTAAATAATTGTACAATCGTCATAAAGCACGTGATACGAGTAATAATACATATTAGGGAAGACAGTTATACAAAGTAATAACTGTTTTGTTATTAAAAAAAAAAAGTCATGCCTTGATCTTGGGGGCTAATCGTCATATTGAAATTTCATGTAACATAGTAATTGGAAGATGTGTTAAACTATAAAGGGATTTAATCAAATTTAACTCATATCAGCGTTTCGTTGGAAATCTCTTTGTCCTTACATAAACAACTTTCTGTTGCCTTCGCACGTACGATTCTTTTGAACATACGCATCGAATTTTATATAAATCTGCCTTTCATAACGATTCGGTACTAATCATCATCGTTTAATTTACACGCGTAAGTAAGTACGATTATTAGAAATTTTGGGAGAAACATCAATTTCGCTGTTCACAGTTCTTGAAACGAAAGGACAAGAACTTTAAAAACTTCTTTCTTAAAGTGCCATTTACATTCATAAAAGTGAACGTTTGCACAGTATGACTTGTGCAAGAAATAAGAGAGTCCTTAATCACTGAAGTTACGTCGCGTTCGAGCTACCTAATATAAAAATTTTTTCCACGCATAAGTACAAAAAAATCGAATAATTTGCAACGATTTTTTATGCAGCGATTGCAAATTTCGTATTATATTCCTTCAACCAAAGAATTGCCATAACATTGTCCCTTGACAAATGTCTTCTTTCCTTTAAAACGTACATAAATTCTAATTTTCGAAGACACTACGCAAGCAGAGTACGAACAAACTAAGATTACATTCGTTTCCAAAGTTTCAATGTATCTTAATCGTCGATCGACTTCTCACGCTCCTCGTAATTGCGCGTAGTTATTTGTACATTTTGTAGATATAATACTCGCCACTACTGTGACAGAGGGAAACGCCACTTCTAGTGTTTAATGCACATTAAATACGTGGACGATTAATCGTTGTTCGTTGTTTGTGAATGAAATTCAGTGTCTCCTCGAACACGCATTTAGAGATCGCCTCGTTGTTAAGTAACGCGTAAGGGGAAAGAGATTCGTACCAACCGTTCCTCGAAGCAATCATTCTGTCACCGTCACCTTGTTATTACCATTATCGATTCTATCATATAAGGAGTTACTATCTGAACTTTAGGAAATCTAGCGCTAAGGCATCGCTCGCAGGAACACAGGTGAAAAACAATCGCGAAACTCACTACGTATGCACATTTCCTACGTAGACACCTATGTAACACGCGTGTCCCATAAAGGGCACCCTTAAAGTAGATCGCCGAATCTCGAGACACCTGTGAGGGGCGAATGAAAGTCTCGTTGTATTAATTTTGAAACTGAAAAGGCTATTTTTTTAATTACACTATGATTCTGGAGTTAAAAATACCGTTACGAATGATTCTATGGTCTTAGTTTCACACGGTTATTGTTGAAGAACTTTGGGCTACAATTTTCAGTTTCGTCCTGTAAAATCTCTAATTGATCGAGTAACGAGTAATGCCTCTTCACAAACGGTGATTCAAATGCAACTGGTAATCAACGTACACGACACCTTTACGTAAATCATTATTAATTAAGAGTATAGTAGGGTAAGGCGGGTTGGAGGGTGGGAGGGTATTGAAGTGGAGGGATAAACGAGATCTTTTGTTCGAAAGTTACAAGAAGAAAGGAGAAAACGTAATGTATAAGTGATTGAATATTTTAAGCGTTGGATATAGGTAACACCAGACTAAACAGGATTTAACTAATTGAATTTGACTAATTAAATTTAACTAAGAATTATTTATTAGCTATTATATATATTATATAATATATGAATATATATATGTATATTATATACCTATAATATAGTAGGGAAATCAAATTTTATGTACCACAGAGCTATTTGTACAAAAGCCGTATTATTTCGATATCGTTCATCCATGAATTAACGTCGCTCGATATAATTTAATTGCCAGCAGTGTAACTTGTTAATCGTTTAGGTGATACATACGCATATACATACATATATTTTAGATAATTAATCAGCAGAGGATTCTAGTTTTTCCTTAGGGTTTAGATACTGTACGTGTATTTTCAGAGTTAATCATTTAAGTTTCTTTAAACGGAATCACGCGATAATCGCGGAGGACGGCAGACTTCTGTGTAAAATTTTTAGGAGAGACTTCGCGCAAGTTCGAGCCATTTGAATTCGCAAGTGTGTGTGTGTCTATATTCATATACGTAGAGCAAACGACGCGACAGCTGTGCCGAATAATTCCAAAACAGGAGGGGTGAACGAAATTTTGTTTATGTCCGTGAACGTCGTACGAATGCAGCGGCACCTTAGTCGTCATTTGCCCCTTGAACGATCATGTCACTTGTATCCCGCTTCGACTACACCGTGTAGACTCCGATTGCTTATGCTGTATGATTTTGCAAAGAATAAAGAACACCTACATAATAGTTTAAGTGGCTTTCGTTGATTGAAGCGCGTCGTTTTAATGTGAACGGAAACGTATTGTGTTTCCAACACCTTCGGACATTGAACAAGCAAAACAATCTACGGACTTATTTGAGAATGGTATCTATTTAGTAACGTAACGAAATGTCCACGTGTCGTTCAAGAAAGAAACGCGTATCGAACATCTATGTTCTTAAATTTTGCATCGCAAATTACGATATTATTTTGGCTGTATAATTTTACAAAAAATAAAGAATACTTACAAGACGAGTTCAAACACCGCTTACTACTTGTTACTAATTGTAAGTATGTAATTCTCACCAATATCCATAATGGAGTAGAAGAAATTGAACTTTTTACATTAGATATCGAAGAATATTTTGCGAATTCATAATATTATTCAACTATATGACGGAATATGAATAAGTAGCTAAATAAAAAGAAAAAAGAACCAACAACACACGGTGTTCCCAAGCGGTCACCCATCCAAGTACTAACCGTGCCCAACGTAGCTTGACTTCGGTGATCGAACGAGAACCAGTATATCCTACGTGGTATGGTCGTTGGTTAAAATCAATTCACTTTATTCTAAATATAAAGAATTATTTTATCTTCTTGAAAAAACATAAAATTACGCATAACAACGCAATTCACGCATCTTTTTCATATATAATACCTTAGTAATGAGGTATACGATCGATATAAGTGCACTGAAATAAACGATTTAATTTCTTAGGCTATTAAGAGTGACTCAGATGTACTCAGTAATATAAAACAAATCTAATTACCAACGCGTAGTTATTAATATCTATTGGTAGACTGTTGTAGTCTTTTTCAAAGCATTCTCATTTCTAATATCCCGCCTTTTAATATCCTTCCTATTGGCTAGTTTCTTAATAAGCCGCTCTGCGCGCTCGAAACTTCTATGCCGCCTTTACATGTAGCGATTCCTATATTCTTTTCCATATTAAAATAGAAAATGTGAAGCAAGAGACTCTTTATGTTTTAAAGAAAGAGGCTAAGTATTTTTACAATATTTAACTTTACGCAGCAAAGCGATATACGTTTAATAAATGCACTTAATGAAGATAAGCCTAAAGCATCGAAACTTTTAAACGTAACGTTTGTAAGCGGCCATGGCGTAATCATCGTACCTGCAGAGAATGGCTTAGCAGCATATTTATTGATGTTTTGTCTTTTGTTTTGTGTTTCTTGGCTGTTGCTTTGGTAAATTGTTACATGTTATTAACTTATTTATTATTAAGTATCTATATTGGTACATGTTTTGCCATTATGTTACTATTACTTTGTGTAATGTATGATTTTGTCGCTTTTAAGTTTTATACAGGATTTCATATTCTTGGAAGACAAGAATTTAATATTTCGAGCTTTATAAAATGCATAAATTTCTTCGTTAAAGTAACAAAATTAAAATGTTCTAACCTATAAAGCTTGAAATTCATAAGTCCATAAGTCATTAACAATACTAATAAGCATTGACATAATATTAACTTCACGTTCAATACTTACATTGAATATGGGAATTATTTATGTTTGTGCTCTTCCTACACTTTAACCCTGACTATTGTAAAGAAATTAGACATGAGAGACGTTCATATGTATATTAAAGTCTCAAAAACTTGTACGATGACTAAATCATTAACATACAATTATAGTTTGTCGTACAAGTATTGTGTTAATATGTAAATGTGGACTATATAGATACTTGCAACTATTTTATCGAATTTATGTTGAACTCTTATTTTATTTTCCATGTATTAAAATTGTTTGAAATATTGGTGGTAGAATAATTATGTTCAGTATGTATTTGTGTTTTTTATGAAATGTGCTTTGCACAGTGGACATAGTTTGTATGTAAACCATTCAAGGTTTAACAACAATGCTTATGAAGTTAATCATTGTTGCGATTATTGATGCTTATATATGGCAGTACAACTATCATTTGGAGATAGCTATACACATCCACAATAGGAAGTTTTACTATCTTGTTATACCATCGAATAGACAAACAACATTAATGCAATAATAATCTTTACAAAGTAGGATTCTTCAGTAACAAATGTTTTGGATATGTATCTTATATAAAAACAAATTGTTAAGATTAACATGAAGATAACTGTAGATAGAAACTATGTACATAATAAGATAAGATGATCATTTCTCAGGCGATGAGATTAGGAATAAAGAATAGTAGGTGTATACAAAAATAAATGGATATAAAAACGTTACTGCTAAACTTAAGTCACAAAGTAGTTACTCACCAATAGAGAATCGAACTTTGGTCACCCGCGCGACCAGCAGGTATACTGACCAATTTTCTTTTTGTAAGAGATATTTATTATGCCAATAAATATTTATAGAAGCGGTACAATAATATGCCAATAAATCTAAACATACAAAAAAAGATTACAAAATATCTTAGGACTATATGACTACGTAGATTATAGGCTCGTACGTCGAGCACGCGCAATCTTTAGTTACTGGTTACATGCTTGCTACACTTAATGTTACAATTGTCATTGTTCATGACACAAGCAATCATAATTAGTAGGGTGTGTGGTTGATTGTCATACGATTTAGAAAATTATTGCTTTTATGATAGAGCATAAAGAAAAGGGCAAAAATTATGTTACTCCCCGGCGGGGAATCGAACCCCGGTCTCCCGCGTGACAGGCGGGGATACTGACCACTATACTACCGAGGAGGATATATTATTACACGATGAATTGACGGTAGATAAATAAGCACATTTGATACTGTTCAATTTCTGAATTAGACAAAGTTTATATGTTTAAGAGCAGAAAAGAGAGAAATGAAAGTTTGGAAATGTGGGTATACTAAAGGAGACAGTCGTCTAACAACGAATAACAATATACTTAACAATGAGATATAACAAAACAAAAACTGGTTAGGATAGAAATGCGGAAGATGGATCATCTAAGAACGCTGGCTAAAGACTAAGAAGAAACTTGGTTTTCCATTAACGTCACACATAAACTCGGTAGCGGAAAGGAGGGGAAAATTTCCAAACATCTGTCTTGACCCTCGAAGACGAAGAGAAAGTTCGGAGTGCAAAACAGATGTTTATTTTCTCTTCACTTCGAGGGCCAAGTGTTTTCGGTGGTGGTCTGCACCACGGGGTCCACATTACAGAAGATGCTGAGATCTAACCATTTGATTATTGTAAGAAATATTGGGTAATAAGGTGCATAAGCGGCAGAAGAGGGCTATGTGCATTTCCTTACGGCATCGCCCCTCTCTGTGGCCTTCACTAAACATAAACATGGAGGTGTCCCTGAGGCCAATACAAATAGTCTAAGAAGGCATTATTGTACGAACCCTTGGGTTGAGTACAAGTCAAAATAAAGTATTCAAGCACGTCTACATATTACTACCCCAAGTATCTATAGCTATTCCCACCAATTCTTGAAACTGGAGTTGAATCACACTCTTATTGTCTTGAATTCTCCTCTTGCGATCCACGTATTATATCTGTCCCACTCGTATTCGATTACTTCACAGCCTTACCTCAGTTGAATTCTTAAAGAATTGATATAACCCCTAACAATTAACATTGTTAATAGCATAATGTATATAGCTACGTTATAAAATAAACAATAAATCACCCGTTTGTTCCTCCTCGATAGTATAGCGGTTAGTATCCCCGCCTGTCACGCGGGAGACCGGGGTTCGACTCCCCGTCGGGGAGTAATATTTCTTTTGTTACGAGTTATTTTGTTACGAATCTTACCCTTAAAGTGTTTCTTTTCTTCTTTATGCCTTATCATATCGGAATACTAGACTTAAAAGCGAATAAATGTATAAGTTTAGATAAGACAGTTTAGATAAGAGTCCTCAGTATTTACGGAACCACTTCCGTATCTAACACTACCACCAAACTTATATCATTACCTAGGGTAGTCGCAAGATGGATGGTCTATTCATATACCTTGTCAATGGTAGCGATATGTTACCATTATATTTCATTTTTTATATGTTTTATGTTATCTCCTGTTTCCCTTTGTTATATGTGCATGCATAATAACTCCTTTTTCGTCCAATTTTTTCAAATAATACAGTCTTCTCGACGCCTTAATCACAGCTTAAGCTATAAAACTTAAATCGCGAATATTACTGCAAAAACTCAGATTTTCACTATGAGAAATGAAGAGAAGAATATGTTAAAGTAATTATTCAATTACGGATATGTTTGTGGATTTAGACATACATCTATATGCGGGAAATTTAAAAAATCCGCAATCTATTTAATAATTACTAGAGTGCTTATTTACGTCAAGTACGAATAAACTAAACAGAGAGATGGCGCGTAAGTAAAATTCTAAGGTATTAAATGTAGGTTAGGTTTTGCGTCATACAAGTTGGATTGTAGTAGGTTATGTTCGTCACAGTTGTAAAAAGTAAAACACGGTGCTTATAGCAGAATATTAACCACTGAACTGGACACAATTAGTAGTTGTATAGTATATTGTTTTATTCAATAAACAAATAATGGGAAAGTATACAGCTCGTTCATTTTACGGGCTTAGCATTTTCGTGTTTGTTCTTTATCTCATGAGAGTATCAAGTGTACAAAGTGAATCAAAAGTGCAAAACATTATAGATGTTATGAAAAATGACACGGATTTATGTTCGAACTTTAACTTTTTATACGAAAGCAATGTTACAAAAATTTGTAGTACTGTAATGTACTCTGAAAAACAGCTCCAAAGTATTTTCAAATTTAAGGAAATTTTTTTATGTTTGGCATTTTATGATACAGTATATAAAGTTTGTCATGCTAATCAACCACAGAAATTTAATAATACAACTACATTTTATTCATATATTCGAAAATTCTTTCCTGAACAAACATTAGAAGATGAGAACATGTTTTGTAATAATGTTGAGAGTATTCAATTCTCATATGAAAAATTGAATCAATTTTTGTCATCTAAATATTTTCATGAAGCATGTCCATCAATATGTTTTGAAACAGGAAAAAAATTTGTTCCACTCTGTGCGATATTAGCATGGAGCAAAAGCATTGACGATTATGCAAATAAACAAAATCAACAGAAACAGTTGCCAAGTACTATATCTATACCAGCAAAAGTAAATACTGATAAAGACATTAAAAAACCAAATGGCAAAGTTTCACATACTCCTAATAAGGCAGACAAAAATAAACTTGATACTGTTAAAAACGTAACCACTGTAACCAATAGTGCTGCTGCAATATTAGACAATACTAAAGCTGCCGATACATCTACTAATGCAAAACCTATAGAAAAGTTAACAGAAGGAACTACACAGAATAAAAATAAAGAGACTGCAACAAAATCTGATATGAGTGAAAAGCAAAATATTAGCCAAGGTAATTTAATGACTCCAAATAAAACAAAAGTAGAGGCAGAAGATAAAGTTCAGGATATTGACAATTTAGAAAAGCCACCAACAAGTAAACAAAAACTTGATGCTAATGAACAGTCAGAGGATACCAAGTCAATCCCTGCGAATAATAATAATGATGATAATAGAAACAATGCAAATGTTAATAGTGTTATTGACAATGTTAAAACAAGTACAATATCAGACAACACTCAGGATCATGACAGTTCTCTTAATGATGATGATTCAATACATCCAGAAGGTGATAAATTATCTAATGGTATAAATTAGTTCGTGTTAAAAATTTCAAACTTTAAGTACATTGAATTTTATAACTATAAAACTATGTTACATAATTTATCACATTTTATAATTCAACCTTTTACTTACTTTTAGATCTAAATGCAGCAATTAATTCACCTATAGTCACAGGTAACAGACTCTGGTGATAATATCAACATTTACGTTTTACTAATGTTATATATATTTATGTTTAATGTATATATTATTGTAACAGCTGACAAAGGCAAAAGTGTAATTGAACCATCCGAACAGGATACTGCAACTCGTTATCATAGCATCAGAACTGATGAAGAGTCCCATTTTTTTACTTATTTCACTGTAATCTCTTTAATTTCTATAGCTGCATATATCGGATATCATAATAAGCAAAAGGTTAATCGATGTTGTATTTGTTCATTTCTTTAACTTCTAATGTAAGTAGTTTCAGATATTAATGCCTTGACAACTCAATATTGCAGATATTAGCTATTGTATTGGAAGGGCGAAGATCTCGAAGTAGCCGAGGTAGACGACGGCCAAGTACCGCTAATTACCGTAAATTAGATTGCACGCTAGAGGAAGCGGTTACATCACAGTGCAATGCAAATGTTACTCATGTCATATATTAATGCATGTAATGCATCAGATACTTTAAAGTAACTGTATAATAGCACTTGTGTAACATATTTTGTATTCAAGCATATTTCTATTATATAACACCAGTTTATTTTTAACAAACTAATTATTCCTTAATATTATATTTATGATCGAGTTGGGGTCTCTGTTGTTACACGAATAATATAACATTCAGTTGCAGGTCAAATCAACAAAATATTTTATTTTCTTTTTGTTTATAACTTGTGTTAAATAAACTTATTTTTTCCAGTTAATTTTTACGAGAGAAATAATCGCATGATTCATTTCAATTGTAAGCATTTTTGCTTCATCGTGTTATCGAGCAAAATTAAATTCAACGATATTTAGATATTTATCTTATACGTTTGCTAATATGGTAATTGTTTTTAGTACTGTTATTACGTTCGCGACATAATCAGATATCGGTATATAAGTTTAACTGTTTTACTTTTCCAATTCTTATTATTAAGAATTTGTCTAAATTATTATAGAGCAAGTATTGAATTTATTTTCAAATTGCGAGCACTCGTGTAAATATAAATATAGCTTAACGTAATATTAACAGCGAAGAATAAAATTTAGGCAATATTTAGATTATCTTTAAGTGAACATAGATCGAACTATTATGGATTATGTTTAAGATTTGTTTCAGGTATTACTATATTTTAACTTACTTTTCGTTCACTTATTATTTTCTATTTTTATGTATGTTTATATTTTTGTAAACTGAATAATCAAACAGTTCCTTCAATGGTATATGTATATTGTATATTGTAGTGTTGATATATCTCAACTATAATTTTTATTTTCGATATAGAATATGACTAATCGTCATGTTCTATAAAAGATGTATAATCCCATGTAACATTTGCTGTTCATGAAATTCAAACATGTTAACGCCAACGTCGGAAATGTCCAAGCAATACAATTACTTTTGTACTAGATTTAAGTGATTTCGGTGCACAAAGTATACAGGTATTTGTACGTACGCATCTATGTATTGATATCAAGCCCAGACCATTTAAATGAATTGTACGTTCGTTGAAAATGTTACCAAATTAATTTGGCAAATGATTGCGAATACCGTCCACTTGTACACGGATATACTACGAACATATATTATTGTAAGTCCTGATGTGTCGAATGTATAATAAATTTCATACGACGAAGCGAAAGCTTATCGTTTTTAAGTTTCCAAAAGGAATACTGTTTACATTCTACGTGTTTACATTTAATATGAAAATTTACTTCTTTTTTGATTTAAAGATTCTGTAATTGTTTACTTCTTTAGAACTGTGACTACTTTCATCGAAATAGTAAATAGAATTGCAAGAAACGTAATTCTGCTCACTGTTATTTTGAGCAATAGCATGCGTCTTTGGTTTGTTGTAATATCCAATTTAAATGCGGTCCAACTCGTGTGAATATCGAAACTGCAGGACTGCTACCACATTCGTTTATATCCGAAGTTATACCTGTCGTAAAACATTTTCTTTCTTTATTCATTTATTAATACCCTTAGTGCGCCTATGCGTTCAGTAAAATTAAGCGAGTACGTACCGATTAGATCATAAACTCCTGCATACGAACGATATTGTACTGAAGAACCTACGTCGTTCTGGAAAGAAGAATTAAATATTTTACGTTAGCACAACATACTATATTGAAAATCTTTTTCTAGTGGTCTAACGATTCTCTGGTAATTCTATTTTCAGCCCGTATCATTAACCAGATTGGATTTCGTACATGTATTAGAACATTAAGAAGAAATGTAAATTTATGTACCTGGCATACAATAGAGCTACCACCTAATACACCAGCGCACCCTGAATCATTGTGAAAATTCATAAGATTTATACCAGATCTTATGCATTCGTTATAGCCCAGAATTGGAAGACCCAATTTCCGTGGTCGACAAGTTTGATTACTATTCTTGTCTTCTGGCTTGCTCAATGTCCATCCAACCAAAGTCCCAACTTGTCCAAGGTATGTCGAACCTATAAATTGTAAATCAGCCTACATTAATAATGGTATTTAATCAGTAGTTCAGTTCCTTTATGTCAAGAAATCAAGACCTTTAGAAACTACAATACGATGAAAACGTTTCTTAAGTAAACGCACACTAGTGGTAAAATGGTCACTCACGGGTATTCCCGTTAGCAAACTATTTATGACATCTCACCACTAATGTAAGTGTCCTTGATTTTCATCTGAACACTGCGAAGAATAAAGTACGTACCCGGATTCGGCAAGCATATGGGTAATATCCTTCTGTCGAATTTAATCGGTTGACTTAACTTGACCAACGCTAAATTATGAGCGTGGGACTCCGAGTTATATTCTGGATGCAGGATTAAGGATTCAACGCTGAATATGATCGACGACACATCCAAATTGCATCGATCGTATTCTCCAAGAGATACTTTTATTTCTGGTACAGTTGAACTGCAAAGAAGATCATGAATTACAGTTAAGTACCGTGTCAAGTTTTCAACTGTGGTCATCGTTTACGAACCCGACGAGTTGGCTAGCTGAGGATAAAACGTAACGATCGTTTATTAGAACTCCACTGAGAAGCAACTGCGATCTCACGTGAATGTTCGCAAGCCACGGAAATTCGTGAGCACTCGTGTACTCTCCGCCGAGGAATCGCGTTCCGCTGGACCGATTTGGTCGTCCACAAACTGAAAAAGATCGATATACATTGGATAATCAAGGCAAATGAGAAGAGATATTTTAATATCAACCAATTGCTTACAACAATTGCCACATGTTTTGAATCTGCCAAACAGGACATCCAAAACGCCACGTGTTTCCCTCGAGTCGTGTTCGTTGTCCTAACAAAAGTAATACACAAGTTCTAGTAAATGCAATAAGGGTGTTTAACGTTGAATAAAAACTACACTAACTCATGAAATAACATTGATATTTCATACGGAAGGATTGTTACCAATAATGTAAAAGTATAAACGAAGACATCGAATTTACTTGCACAGAAGAAAAAAGAATGTGGTAGAGTTGATCTTAAACCGATCCAAAGTATTACGAGTTAGAGTCTAATTAAGACTCGTACGACGTTTCTGCTGGGATTAATCCCATATTAATAAGCAAGCAAAGAACTGGTGGAGTCTCAAGAATTGATCGAACGCAGTGCAACAGAAGGATAATCACTTACGGATCGAACAACTTCGTCGCAGCGAGTCGACTTCGTGGCGAGCACCAACAATAGGCTGCAGACGACGAGGTATCTGACGAAGTTGAGCAGCTTCATGGTTTTTCTCTCGGCTGTCGAAACGGTACTGGCCCCGGTTAAATGGCTGGTTTGTCTTGGGTAGCGGGACTATCGTTTCCCGCATTTATTGAAGAGTTCAAGGCTTCTTCCGGAGCATCCAGTGTAGCGAAACACCCGACATGTAAATCGACTCGTGAATACCGATTTTGTTTTTGCTCGTTTCGTTTTCGTCTGAATTACAACCGGTCGGTAACCGGTCCGCTGGTACCGTTAGGCGATTTCAATCGGGGAATGGGCCAAACCATGGAAAAGGGATACATTTGACGCGTATAATGTCTGATCATAAACTTTGATTTGCATCGGCTGTAAACGTAAACACGTATCGATACGTTTCTACACGGAAAGCTGCGTGTATTCGAGTTTCTTATTGGTCTGGTATCTAATTAATTCTCGCATTCTTCGAAGTAAAATGAATAGAAGAGTCATTTTTAAAAATATATTATATTTTCGGCATTTCTCTCTGCATATTCTCAGTTAATATTAGGGCCAAATAAAGTTTATACATAATCGTCGCAAAATTTATATTATAAAAATATTTATTGAGTATTTCATTATCAAGTTTATAGTGTTTTATTATTTATACTAAAATTATTTTCCACTCAAAATTTTGGCACTAAAGAAATATACAAGACTTATATTATTCATTACGTCGCTATTGTATAAAAAGATTCGAAAAACTTAATGTTAAATTAACATTCGCAGAAAGTCGACGTTAACCGATTGTCGTCTCCGAACTGTTCGACCATAGCAATCGTACAAATCTATTGTTTCAGACGTTGATGCGTAGCATTTTTATTGAACTTAAATTTGATCACAGAAACATCCCTCTCGCGAATGATAAACGATCCAGTCTATGTACCGTGTGACTCTTGTATAAACGCCAGGATAGCCTGGCCGAGCGCATCCGTTTCCCCAGGACACTATACCTATCAGTTCGTATTTCTTGTCATCGCGTTCGGCTATAAGTGGTCCTCCGCTGTCACCCTAAGAAACCAGGAAATAAAATCTCAATTCGAACGATCGCGAATCAGGAAGGGATACAGTCGACTCGAAACACGTGCCTCGACGTTCGATCGAAACGAGCGAAACGCGCGACGTCTTTGAGTGATCTTAATAATCGAAGTCATGCAGCTCGACGAGATGTTCGAAGCGTACCTGACAAGAATCCTTCTTGCCATCGAGGTATCCAGCGCACATCATGTTATCGGATATCATGCGTGGACTGTAGCTCGTGTTACGGCAATCCTGGAGGCTCATAACCGGTACCTCGACTTCCTGCAGCAGGCAAGAAGGCTTGCCATCCTCGTGCAAGGTGCCCCAGCCGGATGCGATTGCCTTCGTCCCAACGTAGTGCTTATCTGCGGACACGAATGCAGCCCGTATAATGCGGCCGTGCAAACACGAGACGAGCAGAAAGAGAAAGAGCAGATTGCGGTGGAATGCGAACGAACAAAAACGAAACGCCGTGCGCGCACAGCTGGCCGGTACGTTCCGTTTTGAGCCGCGTATTTTGAACCACTTGCACTTTTCACCTAATCGCTCGACACGAATTATGCAATTCGGTAACAATCGCCGCGGCTGGCTCGCCATCGAGTTATGATTGGAAACGAGCCCCTTATCGCGCGGTTGCGCTCATGAAACGCACCCGTATGTTGACTAATTTCTGCGTGCACACGCGGACGCGCAATTAATCAGCCAATAAATAACGCGACCCTTGATTGGAACCGGGTAACGATAAATCGCAATAACCGGTTCTCGATTGTCAAGTGACAATTATTGATCGTCGTCTCGATGATCGTGGAAAAGAGAGTTGCAAGAGCAATCTTCTTAAATATTAATGCCTTCTGCTTCGATAATTTAAGAGGACGACGAGAATGATGCATTTTATTCTAATAAATAGGCAGAGGATTACGCATTTTTTGTACTACTCTATTATCTTCGCGAGCCTCGAGACTTAAGAGAGCCATTGCTTCAAAGAAGAAGGAAAGGAATTTCGCACCTCTTATCGATGGCAGGCATATGGGTCTTATGGTGTCGCTCAATGGCACCCTCTCGTTAAGGCGTAACAGGGCGATGTCGTTGTCGAAGTTGAGGAAACTGAAATCACCCATTAGCACTCTGACCACGTATCTGGTCTCCGCGCCCCTCTCGATGCACCTGTCGTGTTCACCGAACGTGACCTTGATCATGAACCACATGAACCTGAAAACGGGGCTAGGAAAGCTGATCATACTTCTCTGGAGCATCGAACGTGACTAGTGATATTGAAACAGGAAATTCCAGAAGGATTTTCCGCGTTCGGTTATTGATCGCGTTGGTCGAGTTGCCTGTTTTGATTAATGCTTACCCTTTGACACAGTGCGCCGCAGTGAGGACGAAGCGATCGTTTATTAATGTTCCGCCACAGTAGAATTTGTTCAAGTACGAAAGCCTGGCCATCCATGGAAATTCGTTCATGCGGGTCGTCTGGCCGCCAACTATTCGGCTCTCTTCGTTACGCAGGCCGCAGCCTAATTGTTTAAACAGTTAATTTGCGTTAGCGTTCCGATACTCCTAAACGGGGCACGCGATTAGCGGTAAAGAAAGGTAAAATAATGACGGTCATTGGTTATTAAATTGGATACTGGTAATCTTAAAATACGCGACACTCGTCCAGACGGTTTAATTTACCGCGGCGTCATTATTAAACATTTCTTGCTCCGATATTGTTGATATACTCACTGCAAAAACATGGTGCAGGCGACTCCACTGCGGACGGTGGTTTATTACCGAAGATACCAAAAAAGTTCTTCACTTTCTCACCGAGGGTAGTTGCCTAAAAGTTCACTTAACTAACTACGCGCTCTAATGATACAAATTACGTTTCACGCACGAATCTACGTATATTGCAGACCCGTATGAGATTCCACATGTAAATCGAACGATAAATCAACGCGCGCGATAAGAACTACACCATTGAACCAGCAGGGACGCTACTCTCTGTCCGGCTCCAAAGCGATCACTCGTATTCAACTCTAACGATAAAACGAAACAATTTATGGGCGAGACGATCTTACTTGACAAGGGTCTGAGGCCAGAGATAAGGCGACCAGTAATCCAAGACAGCGGGAGAGCTTCATTTTCCGTGATCTAATTCTGCCCGCGGTATTATCCGTGCGATGTCTCACGCGTCACGCGTTCCAAACGAAGCTTTTTATTGATGAAGGATTCGCCGGCGCGGGCACTGTCAGGAACGGGTTGCGGACATATCCCTGGCTGGGAGTTACTATCGCCAGTGTCCCACGGCGACTGAGGACGAGTCAGGTCGAAGAGGTAATTACTATTCCAGAAGAGAAGGAGGGCAGAGCCGATTGGTCGGCAACTGGACAGTACCTGACCAGTTCAGGTTCACGTTCAGGGTCGAGTTACGGGTGACTGTTATTGACCGTCATCAGGGTCACGGCAGCTTCTGAACGATTCTCATCGATAGCTGCGATCTCGTTTTTATCGTGCACATGAATGCAATCGCACCCATCGTTCGACTAAATATTATCATATTTAATTCTTATCGAATTTAATAATCGGAGGGCGACGATTCGATGCAAATAATTTATATTTAATAACTCGTGGGTGTACGCGCAAGTCACTCGTCGCTGATGCGATTTCTGACGAGAAAGAGTGGAATTATGTTTCGATATATTTCTTGCGACGAAGGTGGATCGTCTGACCATGATTTCTTGGCCCAGCTTGATCTACTTATACGATGTGTTGGAGTTTCGATCATTGAAGTTGGTTAATTGATAAACGAATGTGCCTTGTTGATGCTTTCGATTCTATCTATCGTTAATTTGTTCAAAACGCGAAGGAGGAAAATATCTTTGTTTGCGTGAATTCTTGTCGGTCGTCCTATTGTGGCGCGCCCAAAACCACCGTCCCAAACGTATTATGCAAATTTCAGGGGTGGAGACGTTTATGACCATCCATTCGTATGTTATTATATGCAAAAATCTTATTATGCATAAGACTGGCACGTCACCCAGTACCGTTGAACCGCGAACGTTTTGTACTTATAACGCGCCATCGTTTCAAGATAGACAGAGACGAGACCGCTCGATATGCCTATTAAGGTCTGGTTTATCCACTTTCGACTGAGTTACGATGCATTTATGTCGTTTATTTGGGATCTTGGATCAGTGACAGACGGACGAAGAACAAGAGCTCTCTGATTTTATGATGTAGTTTTCGAAGAAAATCATCTTTGTAATTGGATGCATCGAATTCTTTTAAATATAGCAACGATACGTTCGATATTTTCTATTTAAACGTAGGGTAGAAACGTGATCGATATTTCTCTCGACATTTACCACTTTTGATTGTGTTAAATTCAACGTATATTTCGTATAACAAACATAAGTTATTGAGCATTAGTTTGAAATACACACGGTGCATCGATGCACTGAGTACCGTCCTGCTTTCAGCAGACTGTTCGCTTCATCAAGTTAATCGTGGTTCGACAGAAAACCGTTACTGATGATTATTCCAACAACGTTTGGCCGCCATTCATGCAACTAAAGGTGTGACGCCGGGTGCCACTCGAATTATACAATAACTTCGACGTATAGTACAACTTTCTGCGAACAGTGTGATAAATAAGATCTAAAACTTCGACTGTATTCATATTACTTACACATCAAACCTTGGATTTGTCTAAAAAAAAAAATAATTGCTCCGTCAAACTATTTGTAAGTTCGTCTCTGTTTTGCTTTACATAGTAGTAATTCTATCGCTAAATTATATACAGAATAGTTTAACAAAATTAAAGAATCACTAGCGACTTGTACTTAATATATAAAACACTTTTCAATGGCGGTAAGAGCACTCTCGTTAGAATGCTACCTATAAATGGTTTCTTTCCTCGTTCAGCTATGAACTTCCAAGTAATTTCCATTTTACAGTCAAATTACTTTTACATTCACATACAACCGATTGTTTAATAAAAGTACGTATAACCACTCTCTCGTATTAATTAATAAGTAACTTCATGCGGGTAGCAAACACTTTTCTGCTTCACTTGGTCAAGTACTTTACAAATTCGTGGTTTTTTTTTAATGTGTGCATATGCATCCTTCTTTCATATTCGTATTGATCCAATTCAGGTATCTAGTTACTCTGGTGTACACTCCAGGATATCCTGGTCTTCCACAACCGACACCCCATGAAACTATTCCTATAATTCAGATTTGTCAAAGATTCAGATCGTTTTCAACAAATCGTTTAAAAACGAAACAAATTTACTAACAAATTTTTTATTTACAGCTGTTAGAAGATATACTAATCTCTCACCAACAATTTCGATCCTGTCGCCTTCGTGTACGAGAAGAGGTCCGCCGCTGTCGCCCTGACAAGAATCTTGACTGCCTCGACCAGCGCAGACCATGTTTTCCGTAATCCGATTAGCTCGATACTTCATTTTACGACACTGCGTTAAACTTAATATCGGCACTTGCACCTCTTGGACTTGACCAGCAAGCATACCGCCTTCTGACGTTCTACCCCAGCCAACCACGGTCCCTTCTTTACCAGCTGGATCGCTACCTGCAAGTATTATTAACTTATTAATTCCTTTGATTAAAAAAAGAAAAATACTGGACATCGGTTAATCTGTTTTAGTAGCGTTTGAACAGTGACTGAATCGGATATTTTTCGATTTTTTAAAGTTGTTTTAGTTCCTAGTTGGAGGATGGCGCGGTAATTAGTTGACGAAAACGTGAAACCTCACTTGAAGAGTGCTAAAAACTTGTGTTAACACGACCCATCGCGGCGGAAGGTGAATGCACTTACTGTGTACTCTTATAGCTCGCTTGAAATACTATTAAAAATCGCAATCAGCAATTTTCTCGTTTGAAACTAGCGTTACTCAATACTTGCGGTTAATAAGTTTACTAAGCAGAATTAAATATGTTTCATTTAGAAATCTATAATTCCTTACCGCTTTGAGGTAAACATACTGGTTTAACAGTTTTAGAAAATTTTACAGACTTTCGAAGTTTCAACAAGGCAACGTCGTGATTGTACGAGTTCATGTCGAAGTTCCGGTGGCGAATTATAGCGCTCACTGCTCTCATTATGGCTTTTCCATCGGTATTCACGTGTTGATTGTAATCTCCAAGTATTACACGGATCTTCGAACGCTTTAATCTGGAAAGTAAGTGGAATTTTCAATATTCATACACTAAAGATTTCAAGCATTAAATCTGTGAAACACTGTATCATTTATTCAAATTCTACTTCGTTAAAAAAAAAATGAAATATTTGCTAACATAAAAGAAATATATATACAAAAAACTTACCTACGTACACAATGGGCAGCGGTAAGGACATAATCGTTATTGACGAGGCTGGCACCGCAATGAAAGCGCCCCTCGTAGACGAGTCTCGCCACCCAGGGGTACTTGTTTGGTGATGTTGGTCGCCCGCCAACGATTCGATCCTCCTGATTCGATATACCGCACTCTGGAAAGCAATTCCTTCTTCATTACTGCTCGTTACCTGTCGTCGTCGGTCGCTAGAAGAGTTGGGAACGCGGAGGGACGCTTTCTACGGAAGACTGTTACACAGGTAGCTAGCACGCGATCATATGTGCTGGTTGACATTATTACACTGGACGTGGTCAAGTGTAAATTCCGTCACGTGACGTAATAAGTTTGCAAAGTCGCACGGGGAGAAAGTGATTTTTCAGTTGCACTTTCGTTTCTTTCCTCGGGAAGGAGAACGAGACGAAAACGATGGAAACTAGTTCAAAGATTTCTACTTTTTTTTTTTAGCGTTCTTCTTATACGAGCATCTGTGCCAGTGAAATTGCTGGTTGTGATTTCATTGCGTTTTAGTGCGAGTCGATCGAACATCTCACATGTTTCATTAAATTAACGAAGAGAACTGTTGGTAATTGGAAGTGGATGCGATGAATCGAAGGACGATCTTTATGGTTACAGATTATTTTGCAATCTTCGGGGAGGAAAATGACTGTAATCATACTAAAAATTGACGACCATCGAATTAATGGCTTATAATGTATTCCGTAACGTAGCCTTACCACATGTGCAATTCCTCAACACTTCATCCTCGTCCACGGAGCTGGTTATGTCAAGACCAAACAATTCGTCAAACAGGAACTTGCCCTTTCGGTTGCGCGTCGAATTTGTTGCCTGAAAGAAACGCGTCAGTCACTCTTCGACGGTGCGCTCACTTTCCATTGCTAATAAGTAAGGGGAACCATCGGAGAAAGTAACCACGATCCGAATTATGGGTCAAGGCCTGCACGGTTAAATCCAAATTTGCGCGATCAGGCTACGAATCTAGCTCGTTAACGCCCCAAAAGTGATTCCAATAAGCTTCTCAAAAGCTAACGAAAGGTGACACAGTGTTGAATTTCACTGACAAACTCTTTAAATCGAAGCGAGCGTCTTTCCTTCGACCAACCGTTTAGTCGCCAGCGTCCACGGTCTTCTTACTCAGGAAAAATGAAACGACACCAACGAAGGACGCGAAAAATATTGAAATCACCCTTGAAACACCACTCACAGTCCTCGAACCGAAGCACGTACCAGTTTCACCGTCCGATATTACTTACAGCGTGATCGACAGCCGCAGTCAACGAATTGTTTTGCAGTAATCTGACGTTCAGACAGGCCACGTGAGCAAGGAACAGGAAGACGAGACCCGGGGTCCAGGTTCCTTTCGATGCGGCCCGTCCAAACATCTTCCGATCAATGGTCACGAAGAGACGTCGCGGCAGAAGGTCTCCTCCCCCATTCGTCGACGAAATTTCTTAGGTCCTCGGCGCGTTTATCGAATTTTCCGTGATCGCGCATTCTACCGGCCAGGCTGGCACACCTTCCGCTGTTCACGCGGGCTTCTTTTTCACCTTCTGCCCCTGGACTCCATCCAGAGGCTGCAGGAGATCGGCGAACGTGGTGCAGACGCTTTCACCGCGGTTCCACGAAGACGCTAGACTGACCGACCAAGACCAAGCCGAGTGTTTGACGCTCGCGAAGAAAGTTCTTTCACTATATCCTGTTGCTCTTCCCATTCAGTATGCGACGTCGATCGCACATGATCCTCTCGTTTCGAAATTGGCAAGATGGACGTGGCCGCGGCCAATTCGTGTCACGCGACTATATCCAGGTCCTTTATTTGGCACTGACTCTTAATATTCGCTCCTGGTTGGACTGTCCGTCTCATTAGAATCGCCTCGACTTTTTTTTATTTTCCCTCGAACAGACAGAAGAATTTTTCGTAAGTAGGAATTGAGAACTTGGGGGCTGATTGATATTCTGCCTGCAATTATTCTTGGTAGAGCTTGGAATTCTTTAAGGTCCCAATGGTGACTGTTAGGAATTAGAAACTTTGCATCTCGATTTTGCCATCGAGTGAAACCTTTTGCAGCTTATTAGCGTTAAAAGTGGAAGTTGAAGTCGTGGGACGACCGAGTGGGAAAATGGCACCGCGGAAGGAAGAACTTATGTCGCGCGTGAAGAATAATTCGCATTGCGTCGAATGTTATCCTTTTTCTATTCGATCGTTGTATTTTCAATTTTCGTCGACCATCGCAAGGTGTACGATGAAGGCACTCGTTCGCAGATGTCTTCTCGACGCGTTCCTGCATCTTAGAGGTCCAGCAAACCTTTTCCTATCGAGTATCAATCGCACTACTTTTATCCTTTCGATTCGTCCATCCGTGGACGCCCCACCCGGTGAAATAAAGAAACGAAGAAAGAAGACACGCTTTCGTAGCCCTTTCAAAAAGTTTCTCTTTTAGTAGCCGACAGAACGAACGGTAACGTGGATGGATCCCACCTAGAACGAATGAGATCGCGCGCGGTGAATACGAGCTTTGTCATCGGGAGATGTTATTAAAAAAGTTCCCCGTTCTGTACACGAAACACCATAAGAGTTTTATGATTACTCCATACGTGTCCTCCGAGCGTCGCGTTCTTTCTACGACCACGACAATAAGAATGGTCCTTTCTAGAAATTATTATTAAACCCATTTCTATTTAGTGTTCCGTGGGGATTTCATTAAGGCTGCTGGCGTCTTTCGGTTAAATTTTACTTTTGTGGTTCAGTGGACACGTTTTCGACTTGACATTGTGCGACTGATACTTTCAGAAAGAAGATATCAAGATTGGTAATTTGTGGTGCGTCAGTTTCTCCTTCTGCCGTAAAATCAATGTTCTGTAACGAAACGAAGCGTTCCCAAAGTCGTCGGTATTTGATAAATCCGTGGAATTGCTGTTTTAATTCCTGTTTTAATTCGGGAAAAGTGAGGAGTCGTTGGTAACGGTCTGGAGGTTTCACTAACCCACATTCACCGTTGAAAGCAAAACGTTTCTGACTACTGACCCGGTTTCTGTTATTCCCCGCTCATCTCGATCGAGGACTGTCGTTTATCTAACATCTCGTCGCCATATCTAGCCTTTTTTCGAGTCGTGTTTTCAGCAACCGTTAACTCGTATCGGTTCGTCCGCGTGAGCAGTCATTTTTGAACACTCCTCTGTCCAAAATTGAGATCGATACATCCACTGTGGCCGAAATCGTGTATAAAATTAGACGATACTTGGTATTTTCAAATTTTGTATCAAAATGTTTCAGTTGTCTATGAATTATTGGAACGAGGAGATCTGTTTATTAAAGGTTGCCGCGATCAAATCTAAAGTTCATTTAAATTCGTGTTTGCTTTTACTTGAACAGTTATTGATTCGTCAGATGGTGAAGAGAATTTTTTTCCATACCCAACTTTCATCGTACCAGTTGTACTTGTTGATTTATAATTTCACTCCTGTTTTTCTAACATTTGCATACATTGACGTCAGTGATTATCATATTTTTCATTAGTTTCTCAAATTCGTTGTATCGCTGTTTCGCGAGAGCAATGGCAGAATTTAAGTGAAATGATTGTTCGAGAGCTTCGAAAGACCAATTTCATTTAATCGTATCGTGAATTGAACGAGGAGAACAATTGTTGTACGATAATTGAACAGACTCTTTATTCAACGATTGTTTTTATACAGAGAACGCGACATCACAGAAAATCGGAACTTCTTTATGTATATACACTGGACTAGATTACCTCAACTACGTGCAACCAAACGAACAGTCGCAATAAATTAACGATACACTACGATGGCTGGATTGTACACAATCCGTAGCTATTTACAAACACACTGTCGATATTAATATATAAACGTGCATATATTTATAAACATTGAACGAAGTCAACTGTCCAACGCACCTCACTTTAATACTGATCGTCCTGTTTAGTCGAATGCGAAACTGATGTGATTGGAGTTGTTAAATAACCGTGTTCGAAGGGTGTCTTCCTAAGCAATAAAAATCCTTAACTTTTAAACAATGACTTTAAAAATAGGAAATTAATAGCGGCGAGGTGGCGGACAGACGCATTCGTTGCCTAAATGATCTTTCAGCCATCCAAGGTAATTCGTTAGTTTCGTATAGATTCCTGGGAAGTTTGGTCTCGCGCAACCACGACCCCATGAAATGATGCCTAAACACAAACCAATGTATTATATTCAATATTCTAATGTATAGCTATCGTACAGTATCGCAAAGAAAATTGTAATAACAACGATAAGATTACCTATTACTTCCAAATGTCCATATGTTCCTTTCACATGCAGAGGACCACCACTGTCGCCCTGTAACAAAAATAGGATTCAATTAGTACAATTTAGACAAGAAAACGTTATTTAGTGTTCATATTTCTTTGATATATATGTTGCTGTTCTGTATAGACGGTTCAGAGTAATTTACAATTACATAAAAGTTCAATTAACACTTACAAAGCAGGCATCAATTTCACCCTCGAGGTAGCCAGCGCAGAACATGTTCTCGGTGATCCGATTTTGCTGGTAACCAGCTTGATCGCATTCTTCCTGTGACAAAATTGGGAGATTCACCCTTCGCAATTCGTCACTCACTGGCTCACCCTCTCCAGTTCGACCCCAACCGATCACTGTGGCAGTTGCACCCGTGTAGTCGATGGCTTCTACAAAACGCGAAGTATTGTCGTTAGTGACTGCACAGCCATGAGAATATTCTAGTTTTACAGTATTTCTTGTCGCAATATTATTGGAGACCGCATATCACGAGAATGTTCTAATTTTACATTATTTCTTATCGCAATATTATTGTAGACCGTATATTATGAGTATTTCATAATTTTACACTATTTCCTGTCGCAATATTATTGCAGACCACATAATTGAAGCGCACTTACTGTCTTCAGGCAAACAAGCGGTTCGTACGACACCGTTCACATCTACAGGTCGGTCCATTTCGATGATAGCGATATCGTTGTTATACGTGTACGCGTGGAAGTTCTCGTGGATAACGACCGATTTGATGCGACGGATTATGGAGTTCTTGTCCATCCTTTTCCGATCGTTGTCCACCAGCACGAGTTTGATGATCCTCTTGTCAAACCTGGAATCCACGAAGCATTTCGTACAGGAAATATTCGCACTATTTTATGTTACCATTTAACATAAAACTTGATCAAAGGGTATGAATTTTTTCCAAACACGTTCGTTTAGAGAAAATTGTACTTCGAGGTGGTTTTGATTTGCTCACGTTCGTTTGCTGCGCACAGTTTCGGAGGCGAATGGATCGAAAGTTGAAGATGCTAATTAAAAACAATTTAAATAGGCAAATATAACACATGTCGAAGGGTGCAAAATTTGTAGAAGCTCTTTTATGCTTGCTTTGTACTTTGCAGTAAAAAAGTAAGCAACGAGGTAGTAACTTAAAAATTGGACGCTCTTGGCAACTCTAGCGTTGAAATAAGTTCTAACAAAACGAGTGCCTGCGTTATACGTACTACGAACAACTCACGATAATTATCTCACGCGCATCACTTTCACTATATGGAGAACAACATTCTTCGATTCAGCATCTAAGTAAAATGAAAGCAAACAAGGTAAAGGCGACGCAGTTCACCGCTTGACGGTTTAACAACTTGACGTCTTACGCCTAATTCTGCGAGCCCTGTTAAGGTGTACTCACCCTTCCAGGCAGTGGGCTGCTGTGAGTACGTGCCTTCGCGTGATTAAACTGCCGGCGCAGTAAAATATGCCTTGTTTACTCATGCTAACAATCCACGGATATTCGTAAACGCTTGTCACGTTCCCGCCGACGATCCTTGTTTTCCGTCCCACGCCACAGACTGTAACAGATACGTAGGAATTGGTACCACGGATAAACCATAGTAACTTTTTTTATGTCTTCCTGAATGGCGTCGCGCGGAAACTTATGTCCGGAGGTATTTCTACAAAAACTAATCCCACGTTCACCGCCATAACTTTTCTTGCCTTCTGTACGGTATACTGTGTACTAAATAACGTAAAAACCGAACAACTTCTAGTCTTGGTTATTCAATTCCTTTTTAAAATTGATTTAGGTGTCAGCGTCGAAGTTGGATCATGTAACGTTTCGCGTAACGAGAAGTTTCTTTTCTCTTCGATGCGACAATTGTGATAAAGGTGAGCTAATGTCACGTAGTACTCGTGTCACGTAGCATTCGTATAGCCGATGATTCTTATTGCAGCGTTCTTAATTACCACAGTCGTTGCAGACGTTTGGCCTCTTCGAGGGAAGCGAAGGCGCTGAATCGAAATCGATGTAGGACATTTCGTCTATCGGCCTGTTGTACTGCATCTGGAAGTTGGACGAGGGCAGGTATTTCTTCTCGTTCTGCGGCACCTGTACGTTGAAACACAACAGAGAAAAGAGTGTCAACTTTAATTAAAAAGGTAAACTAGTGTAATCATCAAACATTTTTGTTAACATTTCAAACGAAACTTTTAAGTGTGTCATTCCGTAGCGTTACTCTGAAACGGCTAGAAACTTCCTATCAGGTTCATAAATTTCCGTAGCCTATTTATGCTGGATAAGAAAAACGCGTAGTCAGTGGAGGAGATAGTTGACAATGAGCTGCGACTTTACAAGGACAACGTAAGTGGAATGCTCTTTTTCCCTGATCTCAAAAAGAAGTGTAACTCGAGAAACACTTGAACGTTACAAAATTCTGAGCTGAAACGAAACCACGATTACCCGAAGCAGTCGCGACGCGCAGTATTCGAGTCCCGTAACGGAGACCACATTTAATTCGTGGTGAATCGATCCTTGCGGCGCGAGCAATTGAACGGCACGCATTACCCATTAGAAAGAAGAAAGATGGAATCAGGACTTACCACTCGCGGCAACGCTAAGCCGCAACAGCTTATCCAGAGGAGGATCACGAGTCCGCGTTGCATAGTCGCGTGGCTCAGCATAATCGCTTGTCCCGGAATGGTGCGTGTATGCAGCGCGAGTTCGATCGCTGGGTAGTCGAGAGGCCAGGCACACAGACGGCGGGATTTCGATCTCGCTGGTACGATATCTATCGAGGTGTTACCGCTTCGTGCACGTGCCTATGCCCGGGCATGAAAAGTCTAAAGGTACCGTGCCCGTTTTGCCGTTTTATAGTAAATTATAACTATTGAAGAAGCCGGCCCGGTGCCGGTGGGGATCGTCAACCTTGAGTGGTGCGTTTGCATTGGCAGATGTTGCATGTGACAGCCTTTAAATCAGCCGGAGTGTCCGTGTACGCGCGGTTGTCTCACCTGCGCCAGACACCCGCCACGGGTACGCGGCGGTGAAAAAGGAAAAAATGCAGCGCGGAAAGAAAGAAGGGAAAAGGGGGAAATGAAAACAGAGGAAAAGGACCGACAATGTTCGTGCGTAACGAACAATCAAGAGGTTGTTGTGTGCGACACGGGACCGAGCAACGACCACCAACGACGACCAATGTCAACCGGGACCACCACCTCCATCGCGTCCCCGTGTCTCCTCCTCTGTCACCGGAGGCCCTTCCTTCGTCTCTGCGCGTCCTTCCTTCCTTCCTTTCGAACACCCAGCGGAGACTGGATCAATGTCACTTTCGTCAGTCGAAATTCTTCACGCCTCCCGCGCGCTATTGTCTCCGTGGCTCGAAACATCGCCGGAGATGCGCGCTGGGAATGGGACACACTAATTGAAAGAGTTTCACTTGTCGAGTGAAACGGTCCTGCAGTTTGCTGTTGCGCGCCAGGACGCGAGTCTCTTCGCGCGAAGCGAGGATTTTTTATTCGAACCCTTCGAACCCTTGCTTTACTTTGCTTTCGGTTCGAGATTAGTCGGAGCAACGAAA
The DNA here is from genome assembly GCA_963969225.1 of Xylocopa violacea. NCBI lineage: Eukaryota > Metazoa > Arthropoda > Insecta > Hymenoptera > Apidae > Xylocopa > Xylocopa violacea. The sequence goes on from CAXAJV010000002.1 coordinate 35,893,482, forward strand.
GCAAAGTAAGTGTCTTACTCGAAAATGAAGCAAAACTACGTAGCGACGACACCGTTTTATGAATTAATCTGCGCTCCGTTCGATGTTTCATTCGAAGCTGCAAACATCCAGCAGGAGTCGAAGCGTCCAACAAGTGAATTATGCATCGCCTCGAATCGTTCATTTCGATGAGAGGACGAAGTTCTGTGAAACTTTGACGGCGAACGATGGCGGAGAGTCTTCGCTGGTCCGTGAAACAGTTTCCTCCCGATGCGTAGTAAAGGTTTTGCTGGACGAGGTTCTAAGAAGTTTCTGCCACCATGGCGACATAACGCGGATCACCGTTGCGGTTTGAAATCGGGTCAATGTAATAGTCGCGCGCCCTTGTCTTTTAGATTCGTATAGCCGAGGCAAATATTTAACAAGCAACGTTGGGAGCTACGCCCCCGTTTCTCTTTACAAATAAGTTGAGCCTCGCGGAGGGGTGTCGCAACTCCTTGGCACACCGATGCGCGGTGTTTAGCTAATTAAGCGATACGTGCTACGCTCAGATCTAAACATCGCCTAGATAATTGCCTATCCGAAAGGTTCTCGCTATCTTGGGTAAACCGGAGAAACTATGTCAGAAATTCGTAGGCAAACTGATTCAATCGCTAAGCCCTCTAACGGGGTTACCACCTGGTTTCGTGTATTTGTCTTCGAGTAATCATCATCCCCTCCTCGACGAAACCTGGTCATCATTTATACGTATCATTTTTATTTTTACCAACTCGTATATCACAGGTACAAGACGAATGGACGCGATTAGTTTATTAACGAAAATTTCCACGCCGCTGTTGGCGACTGGAGTAATCATCATTGTTCCTGATTTCACCAGGATTCGTCCACGACGGTTCGCGTATACCGTTACGTTCAATATCGAACAAATTTCGCTGGTAATGAGGTTCCGTCATCTCGACATTGGAATTCAATTATTCAAGTAAGAAACCGTGTGCCACCTCGCGCCGCGTGCGAACACGCGGTGGGGTGCACGTGTTTCACGGCAAATGAGTTCGTGCGGGAACGAGTGGTGTAATTTATGAGATGAATATGTGGTTTACCCAGGGGGGGGAGAAAAAAAGGCGTCGTGGAACGTGAGTGTTGATTGGAGGCAAACCGGGGGTAACAGCGAGCGGTGGCTCGCGTGCACGAAAGTGTTGGATAATTTATGCGTGTTCCCGGTTACTTTTAATGCCTCTATCTCGTTTTTCCCTTCGATTAATCGATCACGTCCCAGCGAACGGCGGCTACGCGCTTTTTCGAGCGCGGTTTCGAAAATTGCGGCGCTCGAGTACTTGCGGCGTGTTTTCATACTTTCATGACAGCGTTCGCGCATGATTTATATCAGTGGTACACTTTTTGCTCAGTTTTTTAGACGGAAACGATTAATTACAGATAAAAGTCCCGAGCTGTAACCGACAAATAGGTTCACGAATGAATTCTTCTCACTATCGACTGACATGATACAACTTAAAGAGGTCGTGATCCTTGAAAAATCAAATTAGAGCAGTCGTTCGATCAGCTTACTGCCAACGGAGCATACGAACACGCAACTAACGAAACATGGTTACCACGCATAGATGTGTTACTGATATTACAGCAATCAATTACAAGCTTATCTTATGCGCGACACAAATTAGTCATCCAATTACTCTGTTTCTAAAGAAGCATATTATTACGACCAATGTGTGCACAGATTAGAATGACAAGTTCTAATCGTCGCACGAAATTTATTTTGCCCGTGAAAAAGTTGGGATCACAGCGGCAATCTGACCCTGGCGATAACTGGAAATAAGGCAAGGCTGTTGATAACGTTAGTCATCCGAGCAGACAATAAAGCAATGTCCCACCCGCATGAGGGTGCTGTGACCCATATACCTTGACCCACTGTCACGGGTTACAGGTGAGACACAATCCTTTGTCCTACATCACTTTATCTCATTTCCTCGGGACTCTAACTAGACGATTGATAAAAGCCAGCCACACAGAAACTCGTGCGCGAGCAACGAGCAAATCGTGTGGAGTCAACTTCATCGTTCTATTAACTTCTGATACTCTCTACTCGCTTCGCTCGCCGTTAACCCCTAATACGGATCCGCAACGAGTAACGGATACGTTCGGTCGTTAATATAATTACGAATAAACGTACAACGAGCAACAGAAATCTGCTACACCACTCTACGCTGAAACTAAAAAACTGTTAATTGATTGTATACCGTTGTTCAAATATCGGAGAAAACGCGAATTCGAGGCCGTACAAATAGTTCGATGATTTACGCGATTAAGTCATCAAACGCGAACAACGACTCTTTTACAATGACGCGATCAGTTTCGTTGACCAGAGAATTATTGGGGATCGAAAATAAATATCAGAGAAGGATTATCAAAAGCATGTTATTGAACACGATATTTGTTACTCTAATACGAGTGTCGATACAGCACTCGTTTCACCGACACCATACATCCCATTCGTTATATCCCTTGTTACGTCCCGATACCATAACGCAGACCTTTTCTCCATCCACGTCGTAACGACCAGCCACAAGAAGAAGGTACCGAAAAGCTGACAAGGGGGATCACCCACACACGGCCAGAAGGACGTAACATCCTCACAGCGAACCGGTACAATCTGCTGCTCAGGGTACCAACGATGGCCGATGCCAGGCTCGCGAGACTCCTAAACAGCGCGATGTTTGTCCGAATTTGCATACGGACAGCCTAAATTCTCACCTCGGGTCACACTCGCCTGTCCACTATTCCCGTATAAATAAAGATGCGACGTCCGCTGGCGAGGTGTTGCGTGAAAGTGTACGGCGGTCTCGGTGGGAAGAGTGTGTAGTAGATCGGGCCCGATTGAATCGGTTGCTCCGTTTTATTCGTCGACCGTGCGCCACGGAATTCACAGTATTCGTTTCGTGCGCGGCAAGAAAAGTGCGATCGGGCGGACTCGATCATGTGCTGCAGCACGACACTCTGCGTGATCGCCGTGGTTCTAGCGGCGTGTGCCGTTAATTGCGAGGAAGTAAGTAACCGTAAACGGCCGTGGCTGCGTTTTTTTTTCCGCGACGACGCCTGCTCGCGTCGATTCGCGGACTCGCGGAGGATTCGAACGGAGGGTGGCGAACGACGTGGGCGCAGAGTTCGCCAGGGGTGCCGTTTTCGGCCGCTGCGACTCGCGTTGCTGTTAGGGCGTTGGATGGTATATCGGTTTTTCGAAATTGGGTTCGTAAAATGCAAGTATGACGTTTACGCGAGACGTGGAACTTTGCTTCCTATTTTCTTGGGAATAACGAGGACTGAACTCTCGTTGCTCCGCTTCTGATCTTAAACGGAGATCGATGGATTCTGAACAGTTTTGAGAACGAAGGTGATACGTTGCCAGCACGTAGTTTCGAGTAAATTCGATTTAAAGTTCATCCGTCAGCATTCAATAGTATAACATGCATCCATAAACTGCATTTTATTTCTGCATTCAGTGACAGAGCAAAGTGGAACAAAGTGTTTTATGGACCATTTCAGTTGCCGCAATAATTCTGTTCCTTTTTTTTTGACGTTACGTGTAATGCAAAACAGAGCGATATTATGATCGATGAAAAAATAATCGCGTGGCATTGTCCTGAGGTTCCTTTTTAGAAAGTATCACGATTGCAATTTTTGTCTTATGATTCATCGGGGATTTTTGCTCGGCGAGGAAAACCCAGTGGGTTTTTTTCATTGTCAACAGGGGTGCAAATTAGTTTTACGTCTAATCTATCTATCTATCTACTTGAGTAGACTCTCGTGTGCTTAGATTTGAGACTCGATAGCACTGTATTTTTAATGTATATTCCTTTTCCGTTTCGCATACGTAATGAGATTTATATTGGGGACACATAACGGCGATTAATGTCAAGATCAATGTTTCGTGTGTCTAAAATCGTACGTGCTCGATGGCTTGGGTTCATGTTCGGCTATCGTTGAATATTTATTGGTCTTCGTGGAACGCGATTTTGAAGAATCGAACAAAGTGTTGCGACATCTCTGCTTAGAGGCAAATGAAAACGACGAACCGATCGTTATTATAAGACATCTTCTTTCATCCGTACGTTTTTATTAGTGCCTTCTACTTCAGAGCAAACATTTATAATTACAGCTGTCAACGAATCACACAGAAGGTAACGTAAATGTTAGGCAGTCTAATTCGACAGTCGAAGACGACAAAAATTTTTGGGATTGGTTGAACGGTATTGTATCGGCAGGTGGGACCACGACAACCACAACTGTACCTCCGAATCCAGCACATTCTGAATCATGTATGCCCTGCAGTAAGTTAAATTTTATTTCACTTTGCGATAAATTACGGTTCTGTTGTAGTACTACTCTCTGTACAAATTTTCATTTAAATCTCAATCGGTGCTCCATATATATATCTTTTTAAATACATTGAGTAACTCTTGACGTAACGTTATTTTATAGAGTGCGGTTTAACGAACACACAAAAACGTATAGTAGGCGGTGTCGAGACCCAAGTTAATCAATATCCATGGATGGCATTAATGATGTACAGAGGACGATTCTATTGCGGTGGATCTGTCATAAATTCGCATTACGTATTGACCGCTGGCCATTGCGTCGATAGGTGATTTTATCTCTCGATTCCTAACTACCCTCGCGATAGATTATTATTTCAGCACCCGTATATATTGTACAAAATCATGAACATCAACAAAATATGCGAAATGATGATTTGACAAAATTACTCGCGTCAAAAGGGGTGACGTTACAAGTATGTATCGCAGAAATTTCAATCAATTTTCGCTTCCTCAATTTGCGACGACATTCGATTTACCTCGTAGCGACGAGTTCAGTCGATCGGTATCATAAATTGACATCTCTGTTAAGTAAATCCATTTCACGCATAATTGGAACAGATTCGATCCAAATCTGCTGTCGGTGAGGATATTCGAGCACGATCGCAATTCAACCACGGAGACAGAGACGCAAACGTTTAAAGTCGAGAAAGTGATCAAGCACAGCGGCTACTCGACGCTCAACTACAACAATGACATCGCGCTCGTCAAACTGAAGGACGGCATCCGATTCGAGGGAAAGATGAGGCCTGTTTGCCTTCCAGAACGAGGTAACGTCCCGAATGCTGCAATAGTCGATACTAGGATACCATTCGGCATGACATGAATCGCGGGCTCGTTATTCGCAGCGAGGGTCGTTCCGCTTGCGCGCGCACTGGCGAATTTTATTTATTAATAATTATACAGCCCGGAAAAAAAGAGACGGACAAAAGCAAAGTAATTCCAAGGAGGAAAAGGAGAAGGTAAAAAGAGAGGGACATCAAAAAGCGAGACAGACGAGGCAGTAAAAAGAATGAAGCGACGAAATCAACTGGTTCCGTACTTTTAGTACCTGCTGCTTCGTCGTACAAAAATTTCCAAATTCTTCGGGAACTTCCTCTCTGAAATCGTTAAATAATGGAATGTTTCTTATATTAAAAGCGGAAAAACTCTTATTTCCAAAATTTCCAAATTCTTTCTATACTTCTTCTCTGAAATCATTAAGCAATGGAATGTTTCTTGTATTAAAATCAGAAAAACTCCTGTTTCAGCGAAAACGTTAATCTGGTTTCATACTTTTAGTGTCTGCTGCTTCGTCGTAAAATTTCCAAATTCTTTGTAAACTTCTTCTCTTTAAAAATCATTAAGCAATGGAGTGTTATTTGTATTAAAAGCGGGAAAACTGTTGTTTCAGCGAAAACGTTCGCTGGTCAGGACGGAATAGTGACAGGCTGGGGAGCGATAGAAGAGTCTGGCCCTATATCGCAGACTTTACAAGAAGTTACGGTCCCAATTCTCACGAACGCCGAGTGTCGCGCGACGAAATACCCTGCGCGAAGGATCACGGACAACATGCTCTGCGCTGGCTACCAAGAGGGTGGCAAGGATTCGTGTCAGGTAATCGCCAAACTGGGATCCATTTTTCTCGTTATTATTACACCTTTGTACAGTTCGCGTCTACACGCGTACATTGAACTGCGCGCACACGTATACACCGCTTGATATTAAGCGACAGAAAGCGTGGTTCACACTTGGAACTTGTTTGTCCCTTCAGGGTGACAGTGGCGGACCTCTGCACGTCGTCAGGGACAACGTCTACGATGTTGTTGGTAAGTTCTGCGCTTTATTGCTCGACGAGGAACGAGATTGTCGTTCGAACGGATATAAGGCGAGTTTTAAATGCGTTCAGAAGATTGTATGAAATTTAACGAATGCTTGAATGACACTAGACTTCGATCATAGATACTTAAAAAAAGAAAAGAAGGGAAGAATTGATAATATCTTATCTTAATTGAAGAGAAGCTCTCATCTTTAAGTTTGTGCATCGATACAGTTTTAAATTGAATTATAACTCACTTTATATCTCGTTCAACGGCCGCTGCGATTTACACACGTTTACAGTGATACATTTATACAAGCTGCGTTCAATTCGCAGGAGTTGTGTCCTGGGGCGAGGGTTGCGCGAAACCTGGCTACCCTGGTGTCTACAGCAGGGTGAACCGCTACCTGACGTGGATAGCGCGCAACACCGAGGACGCGTGTTATTGTTAAGTTAAGTTGAACGACGAACAAGATTCGAGGGTCACGATCTTTCGTCTTTGTCCTGACTCTTGAGTCATACTTAAATCGGACTCCGTTTCGCAGAGAGGGACCAGTCCGTAAACATTTCGAATCAGTGGTTTCACGGTTTCAAATAATAAAAACGAAATAACCACCTCGGTTGACGAGGTTCCTCATTTCTGCCATAATGTGTGTACGTTACACGAACAAGTTGGATCGAGAACTACGCTAAGATTGATGGCGTTCTAATTGCCTTCGAGTTCGAAAACTACTTTGCTCCTCAGCTTCAGAGTGGACTGGTTCCTTTCCACGCTAGTTAATTAAAAAATATCGCTCGTAACTTGACGAGCATGTGCCGACGAAAGAGCAGAATCGGTCCTCGTCCACGTGGAATATTTCTTGCTGCGATCAGGGATTGTTTCGAATCGCTTCGACCACGAAGAAAGAAGGACAGGCTCGGCATATATTAACTCTGTTAGTCCCCCGGTTTGCGTATTTATTTATCGACTATATATTTAGATTAAAATACACGTTTCCTCGTGACCACCGAGAGCTCGAAAATAGCCCGTCTACGCGGATGCCACGGGACCCGTTATCCTATGCCGATGCAGACGCTGCAACGATTGTTAGTTAAGGCACGTATCGTGGCGTCCGACTCGTAACAAGCGGCGTACGAGGAAGAAAGTCGTCCGGACTTTCTCTGTTTCTTTCGACTTGGAATTTCGGTGAAAACTCACGTACCTGGTGCGCCACGCCGCTCGCGCGGAGGAGCTTTGATTCGTCGTGACGCGGAGAAATCAAACGCTGAGGCGTGCAGAGAAACGTCGACTGACGCTTTCGATTCAAATTGGATTAAGTTTTTTATACGAGCTCCGTTCCCGCACTCTCCTCCCTTAGAAAATCAATCGCGATCGCTACCGCTCGCTATTTGCCGCTTCGAAAAGTTGCCATTTATCTCGTAGATGGGCCGACGTCCGTCGAAAGTACTCCGTGATACTCATCGTTTGTAATTTTATTTTAATACTACCGTTTAATATCACCCGCCTTGTTTATACTTGCGCCGTCTCCTTGCTTCCTCCCGTTTGAGTCGCGCGATTTAAATAACCGTGGAGGTGAATTTGGAGGTAAGATTGTTGCGCGAGCGGAGGAAATGAAACGAAGAGGAAAATGTTATTGGAAAAAGGATTTCGGAAGCAATTGGAACAGCTCAGCCAAGTTTGTCTGCTAAGCTAACAAGATACGGTATAACAACGACGGGAAGTAAATAAGGAAGGAAAAACGGCGAGGAAAATGAAGAAACAGGAAGGGAAGTTCTTTTTAACTACGTCGCCTCGAGCGTGGTTTAACCCCTCGAGGTAACGTTTCGTGGTAACTGTTTCTTGTCGATCGACGTGTCATTGCGTTCGACATTTACGATTGCTGTTTCTAAATAATTCATACGAATCTACGCATAAAATACTCAACAGAAAGATACTCGTGTAACTACGTTACAAAATTAAGCTACGTTTAGACGATGCCACACGTCGTGCAACAAAACGCACGAAGCTGTACCACAATTACTGAAACATGGTGCATGACGAAGATAGCAGGTATCAGCATTGTCTAAACGTAGCTTCTCGCGGTGATATGTCTACATGTTCTCGACGCAGAATTGTTCTCGACGAGCTCTGATCGATTCTTTTGCAATACACTTAACGCTACACAATTGCACGACAGCACAGTGGTTCTGACGATTCGTAACACCGAAATGACGAAATAGAACGGTTCAGACGTCGAATAATAGAGAAGTACAGCGATTGGTAAAATTCGAACCCTCTGGGGCGCCACTTTGTCGCGTGTTAAATGTCTGTGACTAGAAGTCCTTCCGGTTTAATGGCTTCCTCCGCTGTTGGATTAACGTCGGTGGCCACGTTGTCGTAAAGCCAATAGGTTTCCATGTTACCTTTTCCCTGTACGGAACAGCAAGCCACCAAGTTACGCGATGCAGTGGCAGGGAATCTCTGAATTAAAGTATTTTGCCATACGAACCTTGACCCAAACTAATCCGCGCGACTCGAAGTGGTAACGATCCGGTGGTAACAGCGCTTTCGTGTCCGATGAGATGTGCACTTTTCCTGGCTGTATTACAAAAGCGTCGAGAGTTAAATGTTTTGGTTACTCTTAATCGATGTTCAAGCGTAATTGAGAGAAAATGATTGCTGATGTTCTCTTACCGCCTTTAAGTAATCGAATTTATTAAAACGTTGCACGTATTCGCGAATCAATGACACGGCTACGCGCAGTTCGTTCGACTTTACTCAATTTTCACCGTGCTCGTTTTTCTACATCTTTCAATCTGTGCAGTGAAACTTGCGAATGAGTGGACTCACCTGACTAGTTGTCTGCATTCTGGAAGCAGTATTTACCGTGTCACCGAAGAAGCAATATCTAGGTACCTTGATGCCAACGACACCTGCTACAGCTGGTCCAGAATGGATGCCTAAGAAAGTAGAACACGTTTGTACACGATTTTCCTCGTTCGTGCTCGATCTTCCAGAGATATTAAAAATCGGACTGGCTTCTATAGGAAGCTGAAGTTTCGTTTCTCAAAGCTTGCACGTTAAACGACGAAGCGATACGCTTTGGCTAATCTCACCCAGATCTTAGGAGGGCAGACAAGAAACGGGAAGAAACGAAGAATATTGGAAATAAATCGCGTACTAACGTTACCTATACGGATTCGTATGTCAAGACCAGAGGGTAATTTAAGGGATCGAACATGTTTGAGTAGTTGTAACGCAACGTCTGCGATATATTGCGCATGATTCTCCGTTTTATCGGGCGCTCCGCTCGCCGCCATGTAAACTCGGCCGACTGTTTCTACCTGTTGAAAATCGTAAATTTGAAATACCGCGCGTCAAAGCGGCTGCGGAAGTATCGTAACGTTGTTCGACCATATGCATTTACCTTCTACGATATCGCAACAACGCGTTTCGCTTTCATTTCGTGGAACTTACTTTGTACACTTTGTACTCGTCCATCAATGAGTCGAAGCAGGAGAAGACAGCGTTCATCGACGAGACGACGTCCATCGCACCCTCGATCGTCGAGTAGTCGAAGTCGTAAAGCTCGCAGAATAACACGGATATCGATTCAAACGACTACGAACAAAAACATGAAACAGTATTCAATCGCTGCCGTCCATTCAAAATGGAGACTACGAATTGTCAGTCAAGCAATCTCGAATCTTTTTCAAACACATCAGTTTCATCGAAAATGTTACGTTGCGTAAAAATTGAGAATAGCAAAGGCCACGCGTTCGAGATTCGATGCTTCACAGATTCGCGTAACGAAGCGGAAAGAATGGTCTGATATGGCTGATGAGAATCGGAAATACCTCGCAGGTGCTCAAAGGGCTCGCGCCAGCGCGTAATCGATCTGCGACCGTCTGAGGAATCATGGAATACAGAAGCTCGTCGCTTTTGTTCTTCCAGCGATCCAGCAACGCGTAGCTGTTCTCTAACTCGGTCGATCTCTGCTCGGCCCTCTCGAACATCATCTCTAATCTGGCAGGGCACGCCCGGAAACACGTACGTTACACGTTGACGCCAATGCGTACGATGGTAGCGAGTCGAACAACAGCCTGGTCGATCTTACCAGTAAATAAAAAATAATTATTGTACCTTCCGCAATGTTGCCATCCGGCGAGCACTAATTCACGACTCAAACCGTGGGGATTCAGGTCGTTCAGGTACAGACCCATGTTAAGTAACTCGTCCAAACTGTTGATTCTACAAACGATCGCCTCCATTAGAGCTGTTTACTTAGTATTTCGATATTGCAACGGAGAATTGGAAATACCTGTTGTATCGCTTGAATATTTATACTTCTCTTGTTATTCGAGCTGAAATCGAGCGTTCTTCGACAAAAATCAGCGAACGATACAATAAATATTTCGAATTGCGTGCATACACAAATACCACGTATCGCGAACTCACAAGGGACTGCATAGGAAAATGATTGCTTTGATGTCGTCGATGTATCTCATCTGACCTTTCAACAATATGCTCCTAGCTCCCTGACTACCCCGCCTGTCCAATCCAGAGCTAGTGCTCGCGGTATTGTCCAAGTTCGACGAAGCATCGTTGTCGCTTAATCTGATCAGCTCCAGCTCGAACATTACCGAATGCAGGTACATCACCTGTGTGTATACACGTAGCTAGTTACTTGATATGCCACTTTAATCCTGTTATCGGTGTGCAATTGAAGGGGAAAATTGTACGATTGATAACGAGGGTCTCGTCAGATTTTTAAGAAAAATGTGCAAACAAGTGGACATCTATGTAATGTAACGTATCATATAGAGTTAGAAGGGTTTCTGGCTACTCTTCAGAAGCTACGCGGCACTTTCTCGTTTATTTGCCATAAACTGGACCCTTACGTTCCCCCACGTGAACGATATCCCCTTAGGCCTGCGAAGTTTAAAGACTTCCGTGATGTGCTTGTTCAGGATGGACGAGCTGCCACACGACGCTTGCAGCAATTTGTCGCCAGTCCCTAATATTCGCATGTCCTTGTTTATTACTACCCCAAAGGGGAAAAGGCGTAAAAGGAACGAGATCGAGACTGGTGCCAGTTCGCGGCCGAGTGGCGTTTTCATTCTGTTGGTTTTTGTCACCTAAAAACGTGAATTTCAGTGATCACGTATGATTAATCGGTCCTGAAAAACTCTCAAGCGTTTCTTAAATTATTCAAGACGGTATTTCGATCGAGTGCGTTGCTTGAATTCACTCAATGGTTACTTACGTATTCGCGATTGTCAAAATCAATGCGGAATTTAACCATCACGCTTCTGGACCCAGGAATATTGTTCGAACTTCCCAGTACTCTTATATTCAAATCTGTCTCGTAAAGCTCTTTTGCTATTTGAAACAACTGGCCTAAAAAAGGTTTGAACGTCGATTTCAGAGGTATGTTTCATCAGTTACGCGCGAGGGACATTTTTCTCGAAAGTTATGAAAGTTATGTGTGTATTCATTAGGAATGAAACATCTTACCCATCAGGTAATGCGTGAAACCTTGCCTAGTGCTTCGATAGACTAACACTACGCCCTGCGGATCTACGTGAGTGGTGTACATCGAAGGGCTTTTCATTTTTGGGTAGGTGAATCGCATCTGCATGTGAATATTGTCGACGCTTTGCAGGAAGTCGCAAAAATAGCGGCCAGTCGCTTTAATCATGCAGGCGTATCTATTACAGAGACAATGATTACTGCAGAATTTCAATTCAGAGATATTCCAATTTTTCTCCCCGGGCATTCCGATTAATGAAAACGGATCTGTCGTGAAACGAGGTCATCTACATAAATTGGCAAAGAATGTTTTCACAGAAGGTTCGTATTGAAATAAAAATTCTATATTCCATTTTTCCCATGTATTTCCGATAGCCTTTTGATACGAACGAGTTAGAAAATAATTCCGCAAAATCGGAACAACAAATTTAATAAAAGGCAAAAATAATTTCTGTCAAAAAAAACGGAGTTGTATCGCGTTTCGAAACGTTTGTTAGTCACGATCGTCTAGTGTTTCGAATTTATTTTCCACGTGAAGCACCTGTAGCATTTTACGGCCGGATAATCATCCCCCTTGGGAGACCGCGATCTGATAAGTGAAGAGCAACGCTTGATTCTTATCATACGAATTGGACAAACGATAAATTTGTAGTTGAAATAATTTGCCTTGTAATTTGTGAAATGTGTACGAACGTTTCAAGGAGGGGATACAATTTCCATCGTCCGAAAAGGGGGTTGCTAATGAGGCCAGGCGGAGTTCCGACTCGAACGCAATAAAACATTCACTGTAGATTTTAATGGGACTATAATCGTCCCCGCAGGTAATAATTAATTTCTACATCACGCAATTTTCGATGTATAACGGTAAGTGGAGCGTTTAATTAGCGAGAAGCTAAATCCAATATCGTAGCACGAGCCTGGTCCAATCGGGCGATCGTAAATGAACACTTTAACTTTGTTCGTACTCAAAAGGCACGGCTAATTATTTTAAACCGTACAATTTCGCGGGATAAATTAATCGCGTTCCACGAAATTTTTTATCAGCGAATTACGTTTCTCTCATTTCAAATAGCGAGTAACCCAAGTTACAATTATGTAGTAATTTGGTTACAACGACATTTGTAATCATGTTTGTAGATATTTTAACTGGTACGTGCGCAAACTGGAAGTCTATAGTGTCGTTTGTTAATCACCAATTGTGAAAGCAACAAAGGTCTGCGTTCACTATATTTTCTATTAACGATTGGTCGCACACCCTTCGTGTCGAAAGTCGTGAATTCACTCACCCTAAGTTGCTGAAAAATCGAACGAAACATTTTCCAAAGAACTGCATCACATCCTCGATGGATTGGTCGGTGAGCTCGGCTAATGCAGCCGCTAAATTGGTCATAAGCTCGTCAGGATACGTCTGTCGCGTGTTAAACACCATGTGCTTGCAGTCAGCTTTTTCCAGGAGCCGAAGCCACACATCCTCGCCGTACTCTAACTGCAACAAGAGTTTGTGTTTACTTTTTTTTATCTAAACGATGAACTGATGTAAAGAGATCAAGTTTTATTTTTTATTTCGTGAGAAAATTTCCTTCCACGTTCGATGGACAGCTACTGATAGCTTTATCGTTCGCACTGTGAAGGAAAGATTCTCCACTTCCATTATTGTTCTTCATTCACGCAGATCGCCTCGCTCCTCAGCCATTGATTTCCGATATATATAAAAGTAGCTTAGAAACAGTGCGAAAAGGTATAAAAGGATGGAGCGTGTAGTCGTTTCGATTACGCTCCAGGGAATATTGTTCTCCCGTCATATTTCCCATTGTTCTTTCGTCGCAAAAAGTAAAGAATGCGCCTACCATTGTACAGCTCGTGGTGCCATTCAGAGACGATGAATTGTGAACCGAGTTCGCGTTCGCCTCAGATCTTACAATCAGTTTTGGCGACCAGATGGTCGAAAGAATTAAAGATGTTCCTCAAAAACAGCAATCACTTCATAATTATTGTATGAACCATTTATTGTAACTTTTGAACAATTTACAGACAACAAAAGTGGTTCTTATGACCTAATTTTAGTCTATATCTTTATAAATCCATGTATAATATATTTTTATACGACTAAAACTTATAAGTTAGGACTTATTGGCTAATGTTTTGAGCGAGTCTCCAAGGGCTTGAAAGGGAAACGCGTGCAGACTTTGCCATTTTCTTTATGCCAGAGAACCCCAGATTTTCTTCTGGGTGTTTTCACTGTTCGCATAAACGTTCTTCTAAGTCTAACTAATAAACACTTCCTGTTTCAAGGGAATGCCATCGAGCTTTCATTTCACTGTGCTGTATAATAATACTCGAGGGCTAATAGTTTAGTGGATGTCAGTTTTTGACACTTTTCTTCTAGCCTCTTTACTCTAGCTTCTTCGCTCTTATCTCTCGCGCTTGTGCATCGTTACTTCCTTTATTTAAAGTTACATCCACGACTCTTCTCTTGCTGTTTCATTTTCATTCTCCTTTTTTCCCCGTTTAATCCTCCACTCTGTTTTCATTTGTTTTTACTAGAAGCTACTAATTAACTTCGTTTAATTCTATATTACCATCCGTTTCTTTTCCTTCCTCCTCACGCGTTGGTAATTCTATTTATTTCGGTCCTTGTCGGCTTTAAAAGTCACGTTAAAAAGATTTTCTTGCAAATTCGTATAAATTTTTCAATTGCTAGACTTCGTATAACCACAAATGCGTAATATTTATATTTCAAATATCGTTTCCGTCTTCAAGCGATCGATAGAAAATGAATTTGATGGACACACGAGCATACTTGGTACCACATATTTATTTTTTCTATTTCGGTAGGCTGTCACACTTAATACGTGGTAACGTATTAGTAAGTGTACAGAAAGCTATTAATTCTCCATATTCCCGAGAAATTGATTCGCGTAATCAAGCCAATTTCTAGTCCCCCATAGAATAATCAATGTTTCTTCCGGCGTAACGACTCTGGTCACGAAAATGAAGACGATCCCTACATTAATTAAACCTCGTGAGATTCAATATGCTATACGAACACGCACTCCAGGGGAACCCAGTCTCTGTTAAACACTGGTGATTTGCGTTTGATGTGTTTTATCTATAACAACCAGGAAGTAAGAATTCCTCGATTCGTATAATAACTTATATACCTGTTTAAATATCCACTACAAATTTTATTTAGCACGAGGACCGAATAAATTAGATTTTTTCAAACGAAAAATGTCGTAATAATTTTATATATTAAAATGCAACGCAAAGGAGCACAAGTGATTTTATAATTGAAATTATATGGTGTGAAACTTTTTTATATAAAATTCTCAGGCTCGTGCACGACGCAAATTTTTTATGAGCAGACCTATAACCTTGCACGGTCGTTTGACTATTATAGCGTGTTCGCAGACATTCGTTCTGCGACTTTATGGAAAAAATTGCCATGGTATACTCCTTGTTAAAGTGATTCTCTCGCCTTCTAAATTCTCATTCAAAAGATTTCCGAGTTTTTAATTAAACGATCGAATAAAGCGTGCGATCGCATTGTTGCGTTTAACTTGAGTAACTAACTTAAGAGTGCTGCTACCAGTGTTACTATTTGCATGCTAATGAATACGCCGCGGCTTTCCCACTTATGCGGAATGTGTTCGTTACTGTTTACCTCGCCGTTGCAGAAATTTCGAACGAGGCATCCGCGCGCCGACATATTTTATTAAACCGCGCGGCGCAATGGTCGAGAATGCGAACGCGCCTCCGTAATGCAGAAACGATGCATTAGAAAAACAAATAAGCGACCTTAAGTGACGGGAAGAACGACGCTATTTTTAAATCCCCGTACAATTAAGGTGTCGTGCCGAAAGGAAGTCTCCAAGTCCGTCCATATCGAGGTATGTACCTCGTTTATTGCGTACCTTCGGACCATTTCCTTCAACCGCTACGTGACTCTATTCGCAACGACCGATTATTTTCGGACGATACCATAAATCAACGACTTATACGCGGCTTGATAAACACGTCGATATACGCTTAGCCTCATCTCGTTCCTGTTGGTAAAGCCACGCTCGAATCCACGAAATCAAGTTAGTTGGCTTCGATTTTGCGTTTACACCAATCGAGTAACTTCACCAGTCGATCTGTGAAATCAATTAACTCGACTTCGAGTAAAGGACACACACAGTGGACGCCTTCGGTCCGCAGACGCAGCGTGGACTTGTGCCAGTTTTCTTCAAGTTCATCTCGATCAGTTAATATCAGACAATTTGATATTAGTCAAGTTAAAGAACAGTTGAAATATATTCAATCAGTCAAGCAAACAGGTTCGCGTTGATCAAATTATTTCGAGTTACTCAAGTCCAAGTGGTTTGGCGAGCAACTTGATTGATGAGAACGAGCGCAGAAATTTGGGAGCTTGTTTCAATTTAAGTAAATTGTAAAAGTAATAGGTTCCATTGAGGAAGAAAGAGGGAAAGAGAGAGAGAGAGAGAGAGAGAGAGAGAAATTCAAGCGAATTCACTAATCTGAACGACGCTTTACGTTCCTAAATGCAGAAGCCATGGTATGACGTTCATTACGTAGAAGCAATTTTCCCGAGCAGCATAGTTTTATGATACCACGACAGTTGCCACGGAACCACGGTAGATAAAACGGATTCGGAATATTTATTAGGATCGTCGATAATTAAACGGGCGGGGTATTTTTGAGCGCGATTAATAACGGATGCGACTCGTTCGTGTCGCGGAAAGGAAGATATATTGGAGAAAGCTGTCGCGTTGCGCATCGGATCGTGCTCGCTTATGGTTTTCCACTCGTAAAATAATTATTTTACATCAGTTTGTTGTTCGTTCGAGGCATAATTAATTGCGTTAATCCGTCGAGAGTTGCTGGCATGCAAACGCGTACGCGAAGCGTATATCGCGAGCGGACGTGGTGAATTATCTCGAGAACTGGAAATGAGAAACGAGTGTTTCGAACGTGCAAAAACAAGGATTTTTATCTTTTCGCTGTTACTTCTCTGAACACGTTTCACGCTTTAAGTGATAGTCGCGCGATAAAAGTTTCGGGAGATTTATTTCAATTTATGGACAATCGATACGATATCTGTCGCTCGCGTTAACTCGGAACCGCTGAATCTGCAATAATCGACGGAAGATTTATCCTCCGCTAGTTGAAGCGAATTTTGCTTCTTCCTCCTTTTAACATCCATTATCAAATCGGTATACACTGTAAGCGCTTTTGAATACTTATGCTCCCATCCGTGATGGCAAAAATTTAACATGATACGTCCAAGAAAAAAACATGGATCGTAGTAAAGCAACGCTCGTTAAATTATACGATGAAATCCTGTACCACTGTGTAGTGCTATCGTTCAAAAAAACAGTTCGCAGAATCACTCTGTACACGCGCCGCGTGTTCACTCTCTGCCCCCCGTTTCAATATCCACTCTCACCATGGGATAAGTACGTTATTTCGGATCAAGGAACGGACTATCTATCGTATCGATTCTCCTCAACGTCCAATCCTCTGCTAACACGTCTACGTATCCCGCAGATTTGAATAAATACACTCATCCCTCGATTTACGCGGTACTTCTCGCGCGCGGCATCTCGAACGATCCGCTCTCTAGCGATTAAAAAATCATCTTCCCACGATTTTATCGAAGTTGTTACAAGTATCGCACGAATACTCCCACAGAGACAAGGACAAGAACTTCGAATCAAGGTTAAAATGAAACGCAGATGACTGCTTCGGAGTGGAATACCAACTACGAGAAGGCTTCCTAAAAATACATAAAACGGACATTTTTATAACGTACACGATCCTCGCTGCGCGCGATATGTATTTGCTTCAGTACTGTCCGAGTCTCCGCTTAAGACCCGGGGCCCCCGTTTTCCCATCTTCCCGTTTTTACACGAGGCAAATACTTCGCGCGAGTCCAGGACCGAGTGTCCGTCCGGGAGTCGACAAGAACAGACAGGAACGGGGCAGAATATTATAGACGGTACAGTACAGAGACAGGGGAACGAAAGGAAACAGGACCACCGATCTGTCTGGCGACGAAGCGTCGCCCCTGTTTCCCTCCCGTCCCCTTTCTTTTTCGTCTACCGACCTGCACGAAGTGCTGGGCACTCTCCAACAGCATGCCGTACATTGTTCCGGCTGTTTCCGCGGGATTACTTCACCAGGCGACGTGCGCATTCGTAGGGACCGTGCACAGAATCGGGGAAACGGTCGTTCGCGGTCTCGCTGGCGATCCTCGAGCGCGGCACGCGTATCGGCATCGTGTCCGCTGGCGAACGCGTCGCACGTCTACGCGGTCAAGTGTTCCGCGCCATTGTCACGGCGGGTGTCATTTTGGTACCGCGTTCCTCGCCTCCTCGACGTGAACAGAGAGAGGGAAAGACTGGTCCGGCTCGACGGCGCGCCGAACTTTGAGTTTCGCTCTGTGCCCGCGGGGGTTACTCGCGACCCGGGAAGGGTGGTTGATATCCACGCGGACTGCGTGCGCACGGTTTCCACCTCGGTGGAGCCTTTCGACACTTGCACGAACGCACGCCGCTGACTCTTTTCCTCGTGCCTCCGAACGTCTCTCGTCCCCCTGCCGTGCACACTTCCGTACACAGGGTGAGGCGCCTAAGCGTGAGGTTCGAAACGTCCTCGTCACTTTTACCGATACAGGAAAGCGCGCGACGGTGAAAGTACTCGGTTCAAAGGGCGCCGGAGCGAACAGTTTCGAACAGCGTATACACTTCTTGAGGAGATTGGATTCCGCGATGATGAACAAGGCGGGAGGGCGAAGTGGTGGAAAAGTGATTGCTTCGTGCGACATTTTAGTCGAATGTATCAGATGCTCGGGAAACTTTACAGGGAACAATTGATACGCGGACGTATCTGATAGTTTAGATGAAATGTCTCGCGATGAAATATATAGGTTTCCGCTAAAAAAATTCAGGTGACCCGATGTCGGAAGAGAAATCCTCTCGAGCACGGTGTTCGCCTCTTTGAACGTAATACTTTCGTTTCTACACGTTAGCCGGTATCGTTAAAAGGAATGGAGATATTTTAACCTTTGGTGACTCACCCTGTATATTTGTACAGACGCGCGACAGTCTCTAGGTCGGCCCGAAGACTGATTTGTCCGGCACTAGCCGTTTCCTGCAGCGTGCACATCTCCGTGTATCCTCCGTAGCCTTCGTTTCGCAGACGAAATTGCCCGTCGATAAAAACGCTGTGGTGTGCACTTAGCTTTACTGGCGTCTGATCCGCGCGCGTCCATCGGGGAATACGGCTGCTCTGCCGTAGAAACTTTTATGGAGTGCGACGAAGGCTACCGCGCGTTGATCTAATCTATTCTTCGGAAGACGTTTCGCGGGTCGTGGCTGTTCAGCTTCGTGGTTTTTAAGTTCACGCGGGACGGTCGTCTCGCTCGGTTGAGTTTGAATCGCGTTTGAAAGAGGGAGGAACTCTTTTACAGGCCGATTCGAGGCGTGTCCCCGAAGTTTATCCCTGAACGTGCTTTTGTACTTTCGCGGATGCCGGTTCGCGTGAACGGGGCATTAGTCTGGGATTAAAATTTAATTGAAACTGCTGCTTACGATAAAGAGGAGAGAGGGAGGAGGGAGCGTAAACCTGGTAAAATATTAAATCCGATGTATCATTCAACTCGGCCCGCATTATTCGAGATAAAAGGGTTCGCGTACTTTGGGAACATAAGCCGCGTAACATATTCATGCACGACGAGGTACTTAAATCCGGCGAATTCGCTAACACCGGCGTTTTACCCAGAAATCTGTCGGTTTGAACGCGAAGTCGCATTTCGTTCATCTAAGCTACGCCTACTACATAACGATTGTTCTCTTCAGAACCGAGCTATTACTCCATATACGATATCGCGTCTAGTTCATCCGAGATTCGACACTTAAACTTAATCGATGTGGATTCATAAAGTGCTTCCTGGTAGCACTATCCTTAATTATACGTATATTCGTAGATTTGATTTGCTCGTGCGACAAGAACGCACACGCGCATCGGTACGCAATAACGCGTGTAACAAACGAGATGTACAAGTTAGCGCAGAAGATATACTGTTATCTGCGTTACAGCCGTACCGTTTTATCATGTCCGCTTCGAGATACACGGTATTCCATTACTACGGAACACCGGTACCAGTAAGAAATCGCGCTCGTCGCTACTTCCTGACGCGCAGAGTGATCGGTTGAGTTTTATCAGATAAAGCATCGAGATCTAACCCACCGAGCTGAAAGCATGAATCGCCTCGTCGAAGGGAATAGCACGAAGCGCGACGTCTCTGTCGAAGTTTAACAATCGGCCAGCTCTAGAAACGTTGATCACCAGCGTCGTCCGTATCGTCGCTCAATTGTGTAATATTAGAACGACGACGAACACCTCGCATACATGCAAGCCCGAAGGATCGTCGTTCCCATCGCTACCGACGGGCGCGCGCGCTCGCGTACGAACGCTGGCAGCCATTTGTTGGCGCGCGCGTGCGGGCGTACAGTGAAAACGTAAACATGGCCGCGGAGAGTAGCGAAGGTTTGCCAATATCTCCGTCCGAGAAATCGTTGACCGGTAGCTTAGTGTCCGAGGAGAACGAGAAAAGTGTATCGCGTTCGCCGTCGACTTACTCCATAAGGGAGGACAAGTGGCCAGATCTGGTCGTCTCGAGGCCCAGAAAACTGGACGCCTGGTGGTTACCCAGACGTAAGTACATAGTCCGATAGGTGCATGCCTCTGGTCCGCTTTTGGCGCGTGATTCGAACGACGCAGAGGAGATGCGAAGCCGGCGTGATTAAATAACGCGTGTATCCGCGTGAACGGGTCTGTTCTGCGTCGAAAAACGCCTACTCGCGAGCTAACGCGTCGTGATGCGACTACCAAACGATAATATCGCAAGTGTTACTGTTTTTAATCATTGGGAAGTACGTTTATCTCCCATAGGAACGATTATGAAATCGCTTAAGGCTAGCTGCGAAACGGAGACGTAAATGAAAGGGAGTCCGGATTATTAATTAGCTCGTGAATGAATCGGACGCAGTTGATCGACTAGTTAGTTGCGCAATTGTTGACTACGAGTGACCTTCGGTGATTTCTTGATCGTACAATAATCTATGACGGTAACGCAAACTGTTTGCTCAGCATTTTTGTGGATTCGAATGTGCGAAGAATTATGGGGATAAACTTTGTTGCACGAATGTTACGTATTTATTTCTGCGCAAAAGTATTTTGGATCCAGCTTTTAGGGACATTTAAGTCTGTGATTGATAAATGTGAATTTATGCAAGGCGATCAAAGTAATATCGTTGGATAATAACGTTTGTGCGCTCGTCGAAGAAAATTATACGGCTTGTAGGACAATTGGTTGATTACTAATGCGATACACGTTACTACCATTTCCGGTACTTATTCTTTTTTCTTCTTTTGGTCACGCCCTACTTTATCGACGCAGTTGAGTCGTGCCAGGTGGCAGCACTTGCTGGCAACCAACTTGAGCGCGCGTATTGATTATCGTAGGTGGAGGTAAGGTCAGCGGGAGAATCAATATTGCTTTCCGTCAGCGATTCGCCATTTTCGTCGTAAAATTTCGTCGTGCTCAGGCGGCACACGGCATACGCGGTCTTCCTCGGCAGTGAATCAGTCTCTGTAATGTTCAGCTCTTGAGAAACCAATCGGTGCAACGTTCAGCTACAATGTAGCGCTAATCAAGTGCGAACCATCGTTTTCCCGCTTTGGCCAAGGTTTCTTTTCGTCGCTTTTACCGCAGTGTCTATATTTCATTTCTTCCACATCACGGACTAACGCTCTAACGATTTAACAATACCTCCCCGTCGAACGAACGTTGCAACTTCGACTACTTTAGTGCGGTTTGCTAGATAAAAATCGAACCACCAACCTCCGCGAGCGACAACTGGGTCTAAAACCAGTGAAAAGCACCGCTCCGTCAGCTGATTGATATTGGCGAAAGTAACGTCGACGGAGGACGCTCGAGTGTAACGTCTGCAGAGACCGAGAAGACTATTAAATCGAAGATTAGCGAAGAACGAGAAGGACTTGCGTAATCAGCGAATTATTTTCCTGAGAAATCGAAACCGCTTTCTTTCGAGCGAAACGTCAGTCGATACTGCATTGATTGGAGCGATCGATAGCGAAGGAAGGGAGCTCCGTAGCCGAAAACAAGAGCTCCGCGTCCGGAGTCGCCTAACGGAGTCCATCGCCACTCACGGTCTTCTATGCGGCAAGAATCCCAAAACGGTCTGAAGATCAGGCCACCAGGTGACCACGGTGTGCACCACAGTGGTGTCATGATCGAAGAAGAGATGGCTGGCGCTCAGGACACGATATACCTGTGCAACTTCCGAGTTTCGGTGGACGGCGAGTGGCTCTGCCTGAAAGAGCTTCAGGATGTCGAGTTCTCGTTGCAGGACTCGATGCAGCGGTCGCCATCGCCGCCGCTCGCTCTCAGTGGTATTAACCATCATCATCATCATCGTCATAACGATCACCATCGCCAGCAACAGCTTCCCGATCGGCAAGAGCTTCGCGATATAATGCCGCCAAGTCCACCGCCATTGCAGCACGTTTCCAGCTTGTGTCTGTACTCGATGTTCTCGCACTACTCGCTTCGTTTTACTTCCCCCGTGCGATTACTCGAAGCTCGGGCTAAAAACTTCGCACCAACCACTGTACATCGATCTGTCTCGCCTGTTTCCGTTCATTATTCCAACCCAGCGACTCTGACTCGGACGAGTTCAAGTCTCTGACGCTTTGGTTGTCCTTGATTCTATCCTTGACTGAAATTCGGTCTGCGGGGAAATTGACGCGCGATGCTATTAAAAAGGGATTCGACGATCGGGGAATTCATTTTTCTTTTCAGTTGTTTCTCGCGGTTTTGGAATTCACTTGAATCCTGATTTCGATTGGAATGGCTGTTTCCTTTAGTTTGCGCTTCGTCAGTATCCGCATTCATGCTACAATCTTCATTCTCCCGGGACGAGTAATCGATCTTTTTCATTTCTCCACCAAGAGGACCCGAGGAGAATTTTGTAACCGTATACGTCGATCCACTTGTTGGCGATTACCATTTGGAACAGGAACCTGTTCTTTTTTTGCAGCACGAGACCCAGTGATCATCGAGAGGAGTAACCTCGTGAATATCTCGAAATTAATCGTGAAGGAGCTGATCGAAACGTCTCTGAAATATGGTCGAATGCTCGACTCCGATCATATGCCGTTGCAACACTTTTTCATCGTCCTCGAACACGTGCTCAGGCACGGTTTACGACCAAAGAAGGTAAACCCCGCCTTCAGAATTAGACGAACCGCTTGTCGAAGGAAAGGAGGAAAAATGGCACTAACTGCCTTCGATTTCAGGGCCTTCTTGGACCCAAGAAGGAGCTTTGGGATATACTGCAGCTAGTTGAGAAGTATTGTCCCGAAGCGCAGGACATTACGTCCAGTATTCGTGATCTACCTACGGTTAGGTATAACGCAACTTTATCTATACTTTTTCATTTATTAAACATACGTACTAACCATCTTTTTTTGCGGAAATTTCATGAATATCGATTTTCGTTCAAACGTTTGATAGAACCGTAGCTTGATAGAAACATTGCTATCGAGATCCATGAAATTCCTTGTATCGCTATTTCAAAACGAGATTTCTCAGTCCCTCGGGTAAAACTGAACGAAATCGACTCGATGGGTGCTCGTTAAACTTATTATTTAGTAACGTGACCGAGGAAAAATCAGGTCAGCTTTATTAGATCGCGTCTCTGGAGAGTTCTACTCGATGCACGGTCTGTTCACCGGACTGACCTTTTCAGGACTGCCATGGGTAGAGCGAGGGCATGGTTGCGCATGGCGTTGATGCAGAAAAAGCTCGCGGATTACTTAAAGGTTCTGATCGATCACAAAGAAGACATACTGTCCGAGTATTTCGAGCCTGATGCTCTGATGATGAGCGAGGAGGCAATCGTTATAATGGGCTTGCTGGTGGGTCTGAACGTGATCGACTGCAACTTTTGCGTGAAGGTCTGTTCTTTCCACCCTGATCGGGAGTTTGTATAGTTGAATTAACGGAGGACTAACTGCGAGTGTTGCGACAGGAAGAAGACCTCGATTGCCAACAAGGTGTGATCGACTTTTCATTGTACCTGCGAAACAGCAATCATATACCTGGCGAGTCCCCCGACGACGAACTCGAGAACGACAATATGACCACTGTGCTTGATCAGAAGAACTATATCGAGGAACTGAATCGACATTTGAAGTAACTATCTCGTTGAACGTTACGTCAGGATGATTTAGTCGAGTTGGCACCAGCTGAACTTGTATTCTACGTCGATTTCAGCGCGACAGTGACGAACCTTCAAGCCAAAGTGGAATCGTTGACAACGACGAACGCTCTGATGAAGGAGGACCTCTCCATCGCCAAAAATAACATACTGTCGCTTCACGAGGAGAACAGACAGCTGAAGAAAGAGTTGGGAATCGAAATCAAAGACACGAACGAGGTACGGATTCCGTTTAGACGCGTCGCGGTAATTTTGGCGATCAAAGGGTAACTTGTTATGGTTACAGAACGGGAAACCACCGATCAAAATCACCGAAACGACGGCGGAAATCGAAGAACTGAGAAGTAGGCTAGAGGCTGAGAAGAAAATGCGGCAGGACGTAGAGAAGGAATTAGAATTACAGGTGGATTATGATAATCGTTTTTAACATCTGTAACAATCTGTATATTTTGAAATTTGATTATTGTTTAGCGCAAAAGTTGAATGGTAGAAATGATGATCGGTTCGTTCTTTTTGCGAGCAGATTAGTATGAAGTCGGAAATGGAAGTGGCTATGAAGCTGTTGGAAAAAGATATTCACGACAAACAAGACACGATCATATCGTTGCGGCGACAGCTCGACGAAATCAAACTGATTAACTTGGAAATGTACAAAAAGCTACAGGTGACCACTTGAATTCCTTTTGACGAGTAAATCGCGACGCAGGATGCTTCCTGGTCTAAGCAAAATTCTTTCATTCCTCGATTTCTTGCATTCTTACATTCACGGTGAACTTGTCAATTCTGCGGACACACCCTCGTCGCGATTTTCGTTTCTTCCTGTAACTCTTTCTAATTTGATATGCTCGGCCATCACACCGCAGAGGCTATGATTTTGCGCTGTTTCTTTCCCCCGCTGCTTTAATTTCGTCAGCTTTTCAGATTTTAGCGAACCTCCACCCAACCCGCACAGTTTAACCGTTTAACAACCCCCTCGCTATACTCGAGGACCGAACTGGCTTTCCCATGTTTCTTGTTTCTGGAGATGTTTCCGTTATAGGAATGTGAGCACGAACTAACGCAGAAAGGTGAAATGGTGAGCCGGCTGCACGCGAAGACGAATCAGATAGGGAAGATCCTGAATAACCTCGAAAAGTGCAACCACCTG
Organism: Xylocopa violacea; assembly: GCA_963969225.1. Classification (NCBI taxonomy): domain Eukaryota; kingdom Metazoa; phylum Arthropoda; class Insecta; order Hymenoptera; family Apidae; genus Xylocopa; species Xylocopa violacea. The sequence goes on from CAXAJV010000002.1 coordinate 35,918,617, forward strand.
AAGAAGGACGGGGATAGCATTCGTAGCCCCACCACGCCGAGCAGCGTCTCGAAATCGATACTAAACAAAACCAGCCCCACTTCGCCGCGTTACGCGTCCGCCGACAATGTCTCCGTGGTTGATCATCAACAGCACCCGCCGAACAATCACCAACAATCGGGTCACAACAAACCAAAGCCCAATAACCAGCAGACGCCCGCTAACAACCATCAGCAATCTAACAATGCTAAAAAGCGATCCGCCGCTAAGCAATCGAACTCACCCAATAACAACGGGCAGAGCAGAGTTGGTGATCAACAAAATGGCGGTAACGAGGAGGGGTCGGCGAAGTCTGGCGGCTTGAAGCAAAGCAAATCGAACGGCGAGGTTCCCGCGGCTGCTTCGACGGAGGCGCCGTCGACTGCATAAAACGAGACGCTCTTTCCAGGGGGACTAGTTTTTATACCGCGCGCCCTCGAATTTCGATTAACGCCCCGATTAGCCGAGGGCCGCGCAACGGACGGCGATATTCTTTCTACACTAAGTGCTTCTGAAGTGTCCAACGGTACACTGGTTAAATCGTGCAATTATAACCGAAGCCTAACCGCGTGATTGTTATGACACATTGAAAGAGGAATCTACATTTATGGACGCTATGATCGCTGGTCCCGGGTAGCATTCGAACGGCGGGACGTTATTGGATCATTCAGAAGCGCTGCTATTATACATCTTACACTGAACAAGCTATATCAAACTATCACGTTACACCTATCACTATAGAAAGAAACTTTATATACCTGAAACGCGTAGAGTATTTACGGGAATTAAAACGAAATATTTAATTATCTAACGATTCATGCATCGGTAAGCTTTTAATAGACCATCTAAGCGTGGTGTGTTTCGATCGGGACACTCTATGAGATTAGCTATGCTCTATGGCATACTCGCGCTGTTTAATGAAATTGCTATTGTATGCACACAACTATCGAGGACAATAACGTTACTAAATATTCCGTACCTTCATAGTTTCTAACCGGTTCGTTGATTCGTTCTATCTTGCATCACTAATTACACCAATTACCTTCGGGACCCTTCTCTTCTATTTGTAGAGTGTCTCGGGTAATTTCTTTCAATCCGCCGCGGAACAAATATATTTTAACGAGTATCGATTATCTTGTTATACGGATTAACAAATTTTCTCTAGCACGTTAACGTTTTGGATATTACTCTATCGTCGCGGAGAATCTGTTCATTTGTATTTGCTTTGTTCAGAAAAGATTCGAGTTGCATGAATTTCGACTAATTTCGCTAGACTATTTGAACAGATATCGCGTCGCTTGTACGTTCTTTTCCCTCCTGGGTGGCAAACTTTACATTGCATCGACGCAGCCTGAACTTGTAGTTCTTCAACTGTACGTGCTGTTCTATATTTAAGAAATATGTTCGATTTCAGGACTGTTATTTCACTCGAGAAACGAGCGTAAACGATCATCTCCGCCTTTTACTTAAACAGAGTTTATTTCAGGAGTGCGAAGGCTCGCTTAAGCATAAAACAGAACTGATCACTAAATTGGAGGCTAAGACGCTATCGATGACTGAGACCATCCAAAAAATGGATGAAAAGTATGTTTATTTGTCTTTCATTAGTGTTAGTTTATATCTAAGCACGACTGATTACGTTCGAACCGATCTCGCTACTTTATCCGAGCTGATATTAACGATTCGCGTAATACTTTTATCTCGCTTCCTGAACGTACTCGCGAGCTCGCAAGCTTTGCGCCGTGTTCGTCGGGTTCTTTCGCGTCGAGACGCGCGTGCGGCTTCGATTCGTCGCGTGGTTAACGAGAAGAGGAAGATTTTGGAGATCTCGAGTGTTCTGGTTTGAAAAGATCTTGTCACTTCGTTACGACGCGTGACGAAGTTGAACGAGAAACCGAGACGCTTCGCGTCCCAAAACGGTCCTTCTTCCGTGACCATCGCTTTTAATTTGAGAAACTCTTGCCATTTCGATCTCTCGCGGAACGCTGCGTACCAAAAGTGACTAACATTATCTTTACCATCGTTGAACGTTTCAGCATTTACGTACAAACATAGTCGTTGTGATAAGAGATTTTCTATCGGTCGTCGTTGTTCGACGACCAATCGGGAGGCGACATCGAGAAAACGGTACACGCTCGACGGCTGTAGGTAGAGGTGATTTATTTTTTACTTAGGTGTCGCGTACGCGATCTGACTTAGGGTAGTTTAGCCGATTGTAGGTACAGATTATCGTTAACGGAGATGTTGGCAAACCTTCACTAAACGGCTACTCGATTAAGATTATTAAGTCTATATTAAATATATATATTATATACATTATAAATATTAATGTTATAGCGACATCCATGTTTCCCGCAATAATTGGTAGATTTATACTTCAAGTCGATTTACGAGTCGTTGGAATAACGTCGACTGCTATCAGAACATGAACACTTACAATTGAAAGTGTCGAGCTTTCGAATCGATTGCCTTGCTCATGCGTGAAAGATACTTACACCTTTTTCCTTTTCATTGCGTTAATCGTTCGTCAATTATACATTAATCGATTAGGATTACGAGTACTATATATTACGATACCTGATATTTGAAGAACTGACTTGCGATCATTTTAGTTCCTTTGCTTTTCGTTTCGTCGTACCTGCAGATTTGTTTTGTTTTCCTATGGTTTCCATTGTTTACCCGTCGTATGTTCTTCGTCGTTATGTAGACGTACACGCAGAGACACACACACATATATACACCGTTTGTGTCGTTCACTCATCGAGAGACTTATGAAACAAACGTGCCATACTGTCTTTATATAAACATAATTATGTATAAGCAACGAGCAATGGTCTTTATAATGCACTGAGGCACTGCGTGCGCTTGTATGTCAATGCAGCGGAAATAAATTCATGACAGAAGACAGCTTGCATTTAATTAACCCTCAGATTGTCATCATGTAGACGTAAGACGAGATTCTTCGTTTTATCGATTTCTGTGTACGGTACAATCTTTGCGTAGACGAGAAAAGCAATTATGTGATTTCAATTACTCACTGCTGGGAATGCTGCTCAATAATCGTGAGCAAAAATTTTAGAGAACCATTCTAAAAGTTAAAGCAATACGAAATACGAGAATAACAAAATTGCTTTCCTTCGATTTTCATCCCGTTTTCACGCGTACAGTCAACCCTTAAATTCTGTACCAACGATTGTCGAGCACCCTTTGTTTTCTTCAAACTTCAGTTGAGTTTCGTTCGTAGTTAGAACCTTTCCGTTGTCGTTACATTATCGAATATTATTGTCACGCTCGGAAGTACCGAGTTCGCGTTGAAGTGGAAGGTAAGTCGAGCTTTTGCAGCGTCAAAGATTGGATTACGAACTCGACGAAAAACAAACGACCCGGGGTGATCCGTCGTTTTGCTGAATTCGCTCAGGGATTACGGCTCTCGAAGCATCGAAAAAACATTCCGCCCGTTTCTTCGGTCGGATAACGTTATTCAGTCATGAATAATCATGGACGAAACTTTGAACGAGACCTCGAACTAAGTTACAGATACTTGCTTTTGTAACTTCCTTTCGCCTGGGAAGCTCAATATTTCTGTAAACTCGAGCAGCGAGACGGCACACCCCAGTTCCTCGAACGAATTTCGTCGAAACGAGTGGCCGCTTCGGTTATTATAGTAATTCACTCTTGCTTTCGCATCGCTCGCTCGGAATAATCTCCCGGAATAACATTGGGAAATTCCGGGGTGGCTTCATCGTCATTGTGCTCGAATGCTGTTTTGTTACGTCCGAGTTAAGTTAGACGGTTAAAAATCGCATCAAATGATCGCAAGACAGTGCTTTAAATATGTACCTTCGTAAGTTCCGCAAAACTAACCGAATTAGCGTGTCGTTACGAGTAACGTACTGCAGAGGCCCGCTTAAGAAAATGCGACTAACGAACAAAGCGAAATGCGTTAACTGTTTTTTAATGAAACGCCAGTCGTTGTCCGCGCGAAGTTCTCGATCTCGGTCTCTCGATTCCCGGTTTTTTGATAATCGTGCAGGGCGGAGAGATGCTATCGATATGTTCGACGGTTTGACTATCAGCAATTTGACTTAATCAGGTGCAAGGAAATGGACGGCGTGAGATCGGGAGCGGAGGAGAGGGTGAGGATTTTGGGCGCCGAGGTAGCCGAGAGGGCGGCAAAGGCGAACGGAGTCGAGAGGGAATTGCGGGTTGAACGGGAATGGAGAACCTCCTTGCAGGAAGCATCGATCTCCAGCACGGAGAAGATCTCTCAATTGCATCAGGAGATCGATCAGTTGAGGCGAGTGTCCGAGGTAAGTTGTGCGTTACCCTTATATCGCGACCATTCTCGCGATTGTACCGAACACTTCTCCTTTATTCGTTCGAAATTATCGCGGACGAGAGTAAAATTTCGTTTCAATTAGATCTCACGTCAATCCCGTTGTGTTCGATCGCTCGGTTTTGTATACTTCGTTCGCACCAAAACGTCGATTAATTTCCTGAACCAGCCACCGCAGTCCCTTTCGACAGCGCTATCATCCCCGTACCATCCCAACACGGCTACGAAACACCGTACGTTTCCCCGTTACGATCGATTCTTCGAGCAACAACCCCTCTCTCGCCCTCGTCGACCTCTCTCCGCCCCCCATCAATCTTGCGAAAACCTCTTCGTCCCGTCGCGATCGAATCTTCACTCGCCGATCATCCTCGGGGCTCGCCTCGTAATCGCATCGCGTTGTAACAAACGAAGGTGTCCCCCGCGCGAAAGTTTCGCAAGACGCCAGGCGAATGTAATTCCCGGATGGGGTGTTGTTTCGCAGAAATACCTGGCGCTGCAGGAGGAGTATTACGCGCTGAAGGAGACCTGCACGGAGCAGGAACGAACTCTGGAGGAACTCGGGGGACAATTGAGCGCCGCCAAATTGGCGGCCGTCGAATTACGCGAGGCCGCTGACAACGCTCAACACCAGCAGTACCAGCAGTACCAGCACCAGCAAGAGGGTGCAGCGAACTGGGCGAACGATCGCCTGGTCACCCATTGCAAGAGCTGCAACCGTGAGTTCAACATCACTCGTCGCAAGGTAATCAAACTTTTTAATTGTCCCTCCACGCCCTCCTCCTCGACCCGACCGCCTCTTTCGTTCGAGCTGCTCGTCGCCCTGGTCGTGGCCCACCCTCGCGCGCGGTGCTGGCCCAGGCGCCTGAAAGGCCTGCCGCGGCGCGCTTAATCGTTCAATTATCCTCGCCGTCCAGAAAATTACCACGTTCCACGGTCCAGATTACTCCGAACCGCGCGCAGCCTGTCCGAATTGGTACGCGCGAGCGGCCAGAAACGACGCTGACAGCCGTCGAGTGGTTTTATCGCAGAACGCGCGAGGGGTCGCGCATCCGGGCCCTCTTCTCTGCATGCCTCTCCAGCCGAAGATCGGGATCGCGTGCACCGACTGGAGAACTTTGATGCGTGACAGTTCTGTTATTAGAGATAACACGGTGTATCGGGCTGCGTTAGGGTTTGCAATTACAAGCGACCCCGATCCTCGTTTGTTGGTAGTTCCGGGACCCCTTCCTTCCTTCCTGAGCTGCCCAACCGACGGATAATTGAAGAGATTTCGCCCGTGGATTTTTGATTAGATGCTATCGCGGTATTCCCTTAGCGCGGTATGCGCCTCGAGACACGTGCCAAGAAGTTTCTCTAGGTACCTCTGCGTTTCCGAGGGACTGCTGGTATCGTTTGATCGTTGCTCGATTGGAAATTTGAAAATCGTGACGCCTTGCAAATGGCGGTGACCCGATTTGGCGCGAGAGTATCCAGTTTTATCTTTAACGCGTCGATTAACGCATCGAACGATAAGCAACGTCTGCTATTGTGTTTGTTACAAATTCCATTAACGTTACACTGGCTCGTCCCAGTCTAGGAAAAATACAGCTGTATCATTTTTATCGTTTCTTACTCGAAAGCAATTTTTCACCGCGCGAATTTTTCAGTAGAAAAACACGTCTGTAGCTACAAACTACCGGATCGCGTATTAATAATGCGGGAATAACCGGAAGATCTACTTTTTCAATTATTTATCCAGAAGCAGGATACATTCCAGCGCGATCTAATTTAAACTTGCGCGTTATATTTACATTTTAATATTTAACAACAGCGGTTTTAACGTGGATCACTGTTTGGTTGTTTTAAAACTCGAGCAAAATCGGAACGAAAAATGTCAGATACGCGGCCGCGATTGTTTTCTCGCACGTTTCGACGCGTTTTGCGTAATAAAAGGAAATCTCGTCCGTTTAACGAGGCTGGTTTCTTCTACTTTAGACGAACTTTCCACTCCTTTCTTCCTCCTCGAATCACTCGGAGGCACGACACAAGTATTTAAAGTGTTCCGTCGAGATCAGATCGTTTCGAGGTGCGCAGTTGCACGCGTTGATAAGAAACGGTAGACGAGAGACAGAGAGGGAGAGAGCGCGTTCGTGCATTCGTCATACGGAATATATTCTCGTGGTGGAATTTATGCGCGGTCTGACCTTATCGAAATTTCGTGGACGTGCACGATAGAAACGATTTACTGGAGCTTCTCCGGACGTTGGGCTAGTGGTACCACTAGCCTTTGCGTTCATAAACGCAGGAAAAAGAATCGGATCGTTAACGCTCTGGCTACCACGTTGTTCGTTACGAAATCTTGACCGTCTTGTTCTTGATTAATCTACATCTACATGCTTTGCATACGTCCGCTCTCGATCTTCTTCTAAAGTAAATTCGATAAATTTGGGTTTCCGGTTCAGAAGCTTTATTTCCCAATTTGAACGAGGCGTTGGTTAATGGAACCGAAGCGTAAAGATAGCCCAGACTTGCGATCATATTTACGATCGACAGGGAAATTCTAATAACTTTGTTACTACGTTTTATTTCCACTCGCGTTGATCCATTTTTATTATATATTACGGTTTTCGTAAAATCGAAGAATTGATTACACGTAACGGTATTGGCACGCTCGTATGCTTATTAATATCGTATTGTATTATTAATTAGATTAGACACCTTATTAATATCAATTTTACTGTTAATAATACGTTTAAAAGCGAATATCGCGAGGCAGTACATGTTAAACGCCGACACTAAATATTCATTATCCCCTAATGCCGCATTATCATAGTTCATGACTTCTGAATAACGTTGCCATGACTGTGAGACTATAATATCGGTTGGTTTCTATTATAACATTATCGTACCATCAAATTAGGATGCAACGACAGATATTTGACGAGCCTATTAAAAGTAATTTCTACGAAGATTTTATGTTCGTCTATTAAAATGAATATCTTCACGATGAAAATATATTCTAATTCGGTGTTATGCATCGAACATTCAAATGCAGCGTGTAGTTGAATAAATTTCGTTTTATATCAGCGGATTTTCCCGTGAAACTTTTGGCTCCATGGCTGATTGCAGCTATACATGTACACATTTAATGTCCTACAGCAGGACATTAACCCGAAGACCGGTAAAAACGAAATTCCTGGTAAGAAACACGCTTCTTTACATTCCGCAGATAAGCAGCGAGCGTCTCGCGTACAGGATGATCCTGAAAAAGCTTGGCTGCGGACGCATCCTAAGCGCAGATAGAGCGAACCGCGTTAAATGGTTCAATGAATCCTATGATAATGACGACCCGAATCTATAGCACGCGCAAACAAACGCGAATACATTTTCCGTCTCGAATAACCTCGCCTGAAACCAAATAACGGAAGTGATCGAACGTATTTATTTACTCGCACAGAAAATCGCTGACGAATTTTGGGGGGTGAAAATCCAGCAGCGGAAAGGTTGAACGAGGTTCATCGCGTCGCGAAAAGTTCAATCAATCCGACCGAAATCTTCCCCGGAATAATCATCGCCGGTGTTGCACACGATCCAACGATACAACGTTCGCCTTTCGTAACTCCTGTCCAATCACATTACTACGCCATCATCCGGTCTACGCGCGCACACGTGGAGCCGTTCCGTTCGATGCATGCACGCTCAGCATGCATATTCAGAGCAGGCGTCCCGATAGAGACGTTGCCTCGCCCGTGAACCACACGTTTAGACCCCGCTTTCTTCCGGTTCTCTTTTATTTTTCTTTTTCTCTTCCGCCTCTGGCCGGTTCTTGCGCGGTCCCGCGCGAAGACACGGGGTCGCAGCGAGGGGATGGCACGCGGGCGCAGACCAGGCAAGTTTATCGCATAATAACAAGCCGGACCGGGGGGATACCCTTGTTACTCACTTTTCGCGGTGCTCGAGTATTACCATACTGTTTAATATAGAATAGGCGAGCGTGTTCGCCGTGTCGTTGGACAAGAGCTGTCGGTCGACGGCCGATGCATTTCGCGCGGCTCGAGAGCCTGGCTTCCAAGAAAAACCGAGGCGAACGCAAGTTCGCGTACCCGCCGCATGCGAGCCCGTGCAAAACAATCGGCCACGCGATGCCGCACGCCGCCATCGTCGCTCGTTTTGCCTGGCAAACATTTTAAGGGGGTGAAACGGGTGCTGCGGTCGCGGCTCGCGCCTATCATCGCTGCACCCTCTGTAATCTGCGAAATTGGGCAAATGAAGAATTAATAGTTCGGTTGATGCGAGAGTAGAATTACGCGACTCGCGGACCGGCCAATCTTTCGCTTTCTATCGACAATTAGCGAAATCGAGGGGGTGGGAACGACCCTTACGGTTAATGACCAAGCAATTTTTCGTGCGCAACGCAGCATGAAAGTATAATAGGTACGGTATTTGCATTGTGGCACGTATACGCATGTGCGTAAAGGAATTCATTAATAAGGATGTAAATAATATGAAGGAACTTTAACGATATGGGAGAATCGATAGAAGTGTGCGGAGGATGCAACTGATTACGTAAAACATGAATCTGTATATACTTTTATATCATATTTCATGGGGAAAATGGTTTTTAATCAAATTTGTTTAACCAACAGAAGTTGTCGATCGCTGTTTATAGCTTTCGATATTTCACCCACGAGTTTTTACCAGGATTTTTCCACGAAACATCGATTTCAACTTGGAATCCTTTTTCAGGGAAAATTTCGCTGCAGAATAGTTCCATTTAATAATTGGTCGTAAACGGATCGCGAATGCGTTCGCGTTGCAGCTACCAGATGTTAAACGCATAAATTGCAAATTGGAATAAGGAGCCAGCATCGTTTGTAATGCCAAATATGGCTTCCTAACGTTGCATCATTGGCAGTATCGATTCGTGCACAGATGTTAATAAGTGGAGCGCATCGACCGTCTTATGTGTCGGCGATAACACAAAGCTATAACAGGGGAAATGAAATCTTTTATCGAATTTCCAATAATAATGTTCTACTCCAGTGGCTCGCATTATTTCTCCGCCCAGTGCTTTGTACTGTGTTACGCAAATTTCCACCAGCCGAAAAGTCGTGGAACTACCAGCGCAAAATTCGTAAATTCTTCTTTTTTCTCGTTTGCTTCTGTCGCTCGTTTATGCTACGTAAAATATTCGATAGTCGTCGCTACGATATTTAAGGCTAGTGACTTTACGAGACGAAAGAGAACGATGATGAAATGTGGAACGATGATGAAATTCCAAAATTTTTCGCGAAATTATGACACGCACTCGCGTAAGCCAGGATCTGAGACAAATTGAGAATCACTGGCTCGAATCGCAGGTAACCGAAACCAGCCATAACAACGCGATATAAATTTTCCCTTTGAATCTGAAATTTAGATAACCAGCCGAGAAATAACCGCGTGGCGCCGGCAATAATTATCAACATTTAACATAAACTTCGACGCTAAGCGCTCGCTTTTTGCCTACCGATGCACGAATGTCTGTTTCGAACCAGCAAGCAGCTGCGAGGAATAAGATACGTCCAATTAGGTTAACGATCCACCGCGAGAAAAAAATCGGCCGTTCGTTCACGCGATCTCGCGGAGAATGAGTTGATTAGCTTTCGTGGTACGAAGTTGGAGCTTTCAGACCATGGGGGGATGGTTCCCGCAGTTTACCAGTTCGCAGTTTACTTCGACTCCCACGTCTCTCCGAGGAATATCACTTCGATACACACATATTTGTGTAATTCGAACGGGACGTCGCACTGTTACAAATTTGATTAATTGATCATGTTATAATGGAGATGCAGGGTAGGACGCCTCGAAGTCCCTCGGATTTTGCGATCAACTATAATGCGATATATTTAGACTGCTCTGAATTAAGCCACGCGATTTTATTAGTTTGACGATTAGATCGTAGTCTGATTACAATGACTCTATCCTGAAACTGCATACGTGCATCGCGAGAAAGTTATCCTAATTCCGAATTTCAACCCTTCAATTCACTTAACCGGCGGTATTTTAGAGAACATTGATTGCTCTCTGTCATGGAAGTACAGTGATTTCTAGAGGAGATTCGAGCTGATCACCGATGAAAACTAAAGTAGACATCGTGTTCGATTAAGTTCGTATTAGACAGTCGAGTCAGTAAATTTCCAGCGCTCCTTTCGAGGATCTTTTCAGCAGAGAAAAGGTCTTCCGTACACAACGGCGGCTGGTGTCATACATTTTTCATACACCGCACGTGCATTGCGACAGTCATTTGCGGTAAAAGGGTAGAAAAACGTAAATTATTCCTCCTTCTTAAAGCACTCCCATTTTCTATTCAAATCTCATGGGCCTACCCTGCGATTGCAAAATTTTAATTGCAAAACACATACTTTAGATGTATCTGGTTGGCCGCGTAATGCCAGACGGCTGAGGGTAATTTCGAACTAAAGACTTCGGAAACCTAATTTCGGTAGACACTAACATTTTCTGAAGCCGCTAATTAGCTTCGTTGATACGCTCTGCAACCGGGCAAACGTTTTCGTGCGACGATCCACGCCGGATCGCTCGACGATAGCTACCCCCCGATAATTCGATCGATTTAGTCCCGCTGGAAAGTATGTGCGAGCAAGTGTCTTTATCGAGGCGAAGATCAAACGAACTCGAGGTGGGTCCGTGGGCACAGAAAGTCGCCCAGCTCGACGATCCGCCTCCCAGATTCCTTCTCGTAAGTCATGTTGATGGGACGGTTCAATAATTAACTTCGCGCGGAAATCGGTTATCGGCCCGATATTATTCGGCCTCTTACTTCACGGTAATAACCGACAACCAACATCGAGCGAACGAGCGGTCGGCCATTTTGCTCGGGGGATTCAATTTAGATGTAAAATTTAGAGTGGTGGTTGCGCGCCAGATCCCGACGACGCGTCCTCTTCCCTTCGCCTTTTCAGACGGCGAATTCCACGTTATTATAATAGACCGCTGGTAATGGCTCGAAAATAAAGACCACTGGGTAATGGAGGAATCATTGATAGCGGGAGAGGGGGCCAGCCTTGATCGGAGCAGAGTTGGTTCAGCGTACAGACGCGATAAAACTTCCCTCGTTCGACCCCTTCGAGTGTGTCTTCCTCTCCGCGTTCCTCGAGTTCTTTCTCGCGCTTCGTCAACACCACCTCGAAGCTGGCAGACGCGCGACTCTTGCTCTTAATTGTTAAGCATTTTTCGAATCGGAACTCGATATCCGGTTATACGAACGAATATCTTCGCTCGCGAGACTGAAATCGCGGTGAAAAGTTTGAAACAGTTTCCATTAACGTAATGATTTTCGAGCATAGACGAGAATCATAATTTCAGTAAGAACAACGATTGGAAATTCGGTAATTGTAGGTAATCGTTGTTGCTTGATGATATTCGCGGCCATTACCGCGCGATAATTATCACTCGCCGTTTTGTAATTCATTACGAAAAGGGCAAAGAGGCGAGTTGCGTAAATGAGTTTCGTTTTGTCGATCTGTAACTTTGCAATTACTTAATTACGTTATATGCCAGACTTCAATCAACGGTACCGCCTCTCGCGTTTGCAAAGTTGGAATTATTGAATGCACGCTTCGTTTTTACGGACAAGCGATCTAAAGCCTAACGCTCTGCCATTTAAAAAGATGCCACGAGTGACACCAGGTTTTTGTCCATTAATCAAAATTTCCCACTTCGTTCGCAAAACGGTATTCGCGAAATGCATTAACAAAGTTTATACGCAGTCTTCTGGAGCGCGACAAAAAACGGGAAATTATTTCCCATAAGATTAAATGCAGTTTTCTCTGAAATTGACGCGGCGACAATGGATTCGCCAGGGTGGCGCGCGAAAAAAGTTCCGTTATCGGTGTGCCAGCTTCAGGTGGGCAAGCTTGTGAACTTTTTTCGACTTTCGCCAACATTAATCCGCAACTGCGGACCGTGTTGCGCCGCTCACCCCGTTGCGCGCAGCCCGCTCGAATTTTTTTCACGTCCCTGCTTTGTTGCCCGCGCACGAAATATCGGGATTCGAAAGATCTTGAATCCCACGATGCATTATATATACGTACACACGCGCGCGTACTCTAATCGAGGGCCTGGCAGCGGTTATATTACACGTGGACGAAGTCGAGCGCGGGGGTTATACATTTTTTGATTTATCCACTGAAATTTAGGGCACGAGATTGAAGTCATTTCGCCTGATGGGGCTCGATTTGGGTTATCACGTATTCGTTCGTTGCGCCACGACCCTCGTTTGTATAATCCGAGGTGTTTACTACGGCGCTGCGCGCCATTTTTCAACCCTTCGCGGCAACGTAACGAAGAAAGATAAAATAACTTTCCCCTCTCGAGTAAAACTCGAACACGTTATCCACGAGGTTTCGCGAGTCATCGAAATCGAGCGAACTGGTATGAAAGGTTTTGATTTCTTAGCGAACGAGCCAACGGATTTACTCTAACGAGAAATTGCACGATAAGTGTAAAGCACCGTGGATAGCATGTGCACATTAATTGGACCAAACGAATTATTCATAATTTCAAATGCTGTTGCCTGTCCCGTGTTAAGCAATTAATGCACAGCTCCGATTCTCGGCTACCTTTGCCCGCCAGTTGTTCTACTTTAGTAATTACGTACAATTAGAGAATTACTATCGGTCCCAGAAATATCGTGGACGTTGAATTCCTCCACTTTTATTTCTACACCAATTGCGTCTGTGAAATTTCCAATCAAATACGAGATACTCGTATTCCTCCAATGTATCACTTGCATCCACACGAAATACGAGCCGATATCATTGCGCAACTATTAATATCAGTCAGACGTTAACCTAAAGCTAAACAGAGTAACCTAAATCTAACACTTCGATGGCCAATGTCACCCTGTCGCTGGACGAATCGAGCCAACCCTCTCGTTTCTTCCTCAGTCGCATTATCAATCACCATCGATCGTCTCTGTTTCAGCACCACTGTCGGAACTGCGGGAAGATCTTCTGCCACGCTTGCAGCGACAACAACACGGCCCTGCCCAATTCGACAAAACCTGTACGCGTGTGCGACGAGTGTTACGTGTTCCTGGTCGGGCGATACTCGTGCGAGCAGTAACGTCGCGTGGCTGCTTGTCCATCGGCCAGGCAGCACGCGTCCTCCATTCGAGGTCGCAGCGAGCAACTAAACTGACCAACGAACAGGGACGAGTGGAAGAAAAGATCTGCTCCGCACACGTATATAAAAAAAACACACACACGCGACTAAATAAATTCAGACGCGCTCACGATGACCTCGAGGTCCTCGTTCCACTTGTTTTTCGACGCTCGCGGTTCTACGAAAAGCTGAACACCTTTGGTCGCGACGCTGTCGCGTCACGCAGATGATTCGCGTGGCGTGGAACACGAGCCGCCATTTTGTACGCGAGGGACAGACGTTCTTCTTTCACGGAAGGGAATTGTCGCGGCCGTTTTCGAACTGGAGTGGACGTGGATGTTACTCGCGCGCGATTCCGTTTGCTCTTTAACGTTCCGTTCATTATTAATCGGCCGCAAGTGTGCCGCGCGTTTTTATCGAGACCGGCTTTTAAAAATGCATCGTTCCTCAGATATTCAGGAGCACGGTCCTCGACGTTTATATAGCACTGACACTGAAGTTCCAGTTCAATGTCTTTTTATACCAATCTGACGTTCTAAAGTGACACCTTTAGAAAGTAGCGTCTTAGAATATTGAGATTCGGTTTGTTTGAGTTGTAGATTCGTATAATGTTAGACCTACTCTAGATTCACGATGAGTTTTACCATTTTATGTAACCAGAGTTTCATTTGCTTGCGACTTGACTACGGGTCCTTTGTTCCAGTCGAAACTTCGGAATTAAGTTTGATTCAGCATTTTTTTAAAGTAAGAAATATTCGTCTGACTCATGTGATAAACTGTTACTATTTTAGATCGACGAAAGATGAACCGTAGAAGTTAATCGGTACACGAATACTAATTTTGTATCCGGTATACTGAAAGCAATCTCCTTTCCGTACCTTTCGAAGCACAATCGAACAATCTAGATATACATCGCAATCGTCGAATTTGCTGTTGACTATAATCAAAATGCATTACATATACACACGTAAGATAACGTTGCTACGTGTTTCTGTTTACGAAAGTTTAGACGTTCGTTAGTTCCTTTCGCGATGGACTTGTTATCGAGAGACACATCGACGAGTGTCGACGAGTATTTTCTATCCAGATTATTGATAGACGCGGGTCCGCTCGCGGATCGGAGTTTTGCGAAGAGTTCTGCGAGACTCTCCCTCGAAACGCGTGCCTGTACAATGATATTTTTCAAATGTTCTGTAGCATCGTGAAAAGATTTTATGCGAATAAAAGGCTGGTTTTATATTTTACACGTCGCTCGCTCCTTTCAACCGCACGCGCGTTCGCGAGCGTGCGTTGGACCTCCTTCATCAGCAGCGTAGATCCAAGGACAGCGGAGACTTCAAAGAAAAAGAGTGAACCTTAAAGAAGATTTGGCGGGATTATTTCTTCAAATCGGTACCTCTCGCTGACGGAATATTGTATCAGCCAGCGAAGCCTCGTGCGCCGGATTTAATCTTACGACTTTGGTTATTTAATTTTTAAAAAACCCTTGGAAAGCGTACTTCGCTGTACAATAGAAATTTATTCTGCATTATAAACTTTCTTATTTCAAGGTGCCCTTTTTTCTTTGAAGCGAAGCCCCTCGAACGCATTCAGCCCATCGGGCGCATCTCGTTTCAGTTCATAAAATAATCTCTCTCATTTCATCGTAACCAGATCCCGACACTCTGCGCATTTCATCCCCTAGATTGACCATGCACGCGCCATTGAAAGGATTGATACTAGAACCGTGATTTACATCAGGAAGCCTGAAATCTCGTTGGTCATCAAAGGGTTGAACCGTGTCCATCTTCTGTGGAGATAAACACAAGGGAGGGTAGGAAAATGGCGCCTCATATTGCAACGTCTCATTCGACAATATTAAAGAACAGGTCGCGTTCGAGAGGACTGACAGGGTGGGAGAGTAGCTTCCGATCGCACGGAAACCGTGCCCACGGAAAATGTCGACCGTAATGTGCAATCTACCTGCCGAACGTAAATCTGTTACTCAGTCGCGTACACGGTCTCTCTAATCTTTGCGGGGAGAACCGCACGCCATACCATCGGCTCTCCACCGGCGTCGCTGGGAAAGCAGTAAAACAGTCCCTGGCTACCTTCCACGGTGGTCTTATCCTTTCTAGACGTTAACAATGCCTGCCACCGCGAGATCGTACGAGGTATATCTATGTACAACGTTGCGTACATACGTACAGGGTGTTCTATTTTAATAAGTCCGTCCTACTGCGGAAATAAACGAGGCACTCCTTTTTGTTTCAAGTTCGTTCGGTTCGAAGGGGTGAAATCCGCGATAACTCGAATACCTTACGATTTTATATCGCTCTCGCCACGTGTTTTAATACAGACAACACGAATCGATTTTCCAATTAACGCATCGCATGCGGGTATATCTCGCCGCGGATTTACGCGCGTAGCTGGCGTTCTTCTGCGAGATTCGCGGGAGTTTGGGCATTCAATAAAATCGCAATAAATCGAAAACTACTTCGTTCCTCTCGACGAAACTTTTTTTACACTGAAATAAAACCTTTTATTACGATATCGTCACAAATTTTTATATCTTCAGCAAGTTTCGTTCTATCGGCTGGCGCCTAATTCTTACTGTACGCGTTTAAGCGTCTCGCAGATGCAACGCGTTAAACTAAAACGAGCTCGCCTCAACAATCTTTCCCAAAATTCCATCTGCAACAACGATGTGCACTCGAAGCAGATATCGACTGTGCCCAAAGTCACGAGCGACATCTGTCCAAAACCATTCAGCGATTAGGGGTTGCAAAGAGGAACGAGTCGATCGAGACGCGCCCCAACTTCGACCTCCTGATCTTCGAATAAACAATTCTTCGTCCGATTTTCACGGAACCTCGCAGCAGATTCTGACCCGTAATTGGAACACCCTGTACAATGGTGCGCGCGTATGCTCGTACTCGTCGGCTGTGTAGCGGAGCTATCGGTGTCGTGTTACACGTGTGCTCGGGGTGTTCGCTGGCTGACTGCGGTAAGTTCCGAAGGGTGGTTCCGAGCCGCGGCCGTCCGTGTAGGCCAACTTGTCGGCTATCTACGACTTTCGAAAGCTCGTTAGCTGGGAGCGTGCACGCTTAAACGGCCGCTAAATTGAAATCGATCCTCGCAGCTTTTGCCGTCGATCCCCCAGCCGAGGGTGGGTTGGGGGACGTGGGGTGGATCTCGAGGATCCGACCGCGAGAACACACTCGTGCCGAACACCACGTGCCTTGCACCAATGTGCACGCGACAATCTTGTTAAACTTGGAACGCAAGCTGGTTGTTTTTCGGAGGAGGATCGTTACCAGCTCGAAGCGGCGCGGGGCGGCTCCAAGATTTCCGCTCGAGTCGTTTCGCCGTTTCTGCTGAAGCTCGACTATTGCTGCTGCCTGGCGAATCCGCGTTTTTTTTTTTTTTTTTCGCCCGGCAATTTAGTTAACCCGAAGATGGCTGTTCGATAAGAAGGAAGCTTGTTTCGTACGATTTTGTTGATAGGAGAAACGAGTGGAATTGGACTGTTTGGTTATGATAAGTGGAAACGAAGGGGGTGGCTCGAGAAAGAGTTTCTGTTATATCAACGAGCAACTTGAATTTTTCGATAAAATTAGCAGCGTCTGAGATGTTGGGTAAAATCTTCTTAACGTGAATGTCAGTCGCTGAGTGGACACCAACGTCAGGTGTATTTTGGAAGTTCTCTTTAATAAGAGAATCAATTATTCACGACTTTTTATTATTTTAGACAGTAAAGGAGCATCGCGCTTACGTAATTTAATTGACCCGGTGCATTCTAACGCTGACATATATTAGTGAGGTGGGAAATTAATTTTTCACAGCACGGACGTCAATTCAGGCACGATTTTCTCGGAACTTGAGAAAGGAGGCTCGAAATTAGTTTTAATAATCGAAGGAGGGATCATTCATTTCTGATGGTAAGAATTAAATTTTTAACGGGTGCAAGCCAATTTACTTCAACTTCTGACGTTCGTTTTCGATTTCCCCGAGAATTTAAGACCGCACGGGAAACACGTTTGCCAATTAAGGAATAATAAATTTCAATTTAGAACTGGCGATGCTCGAAGCGGAGAAAGAGATAGCGAAAGAATGATATTCGCGAGTGACATCAATGTGGAGTGACGTGACTGCGATACGTTCCATTTTCGCCGAATAGAGCTCGAAGATCGTTGCTGGGAAGTGAATGCGGTGAAGGAACGGGCGAATCGCGATCCGTCGTTCTCCCGCGACGAAATGACGAGTCAGCGTACGTAAGATCATGCAAATAAAATAATGCCCCGCGCATAACGACATTAACGGTGGTATGGCGTGTTTAGGAACTCGTGGAACGTTGTGCCTAGATCGCGAATGTAATGCCTCCGCATCGGCATGACCGACACGCGAAATGCTTAAAGCTCATGTTATTACGTCGTAAGAATGTTTAATACTTCTTACAAGTTGCGGAAACATATCAGAAACACATTTACGAATTAATACGCTCGTACGTGCCTCCACGTCGTATAACAAAACGGTAAACAGGCGCATGTAAATCGCGCGCGCGAACGAAACGGATGTGAAACAGGTATTTCGAGGACAACTCATTTTTCCGAACACCATCGACGGAGCTGAAATATTTTAATTCAGACGTCGTCGCGATTACGAGAGGGTAGCACGATCGTAACACTTGGCGAGGCGTTGAAGGCAGTAGCCAGCGAAATAGGTTTAAAACAATTTTGATTAAAAGTTTCTCCGTCTCGCGTAGTTGAATTGCTCCACATCCTATTCGGAATTCGTTAATGTCGATTTACCCGTGCAAATTCGGTGCGCCATAGAACTAATACCCATATGAAATTGATTCGTAACGTTGGACAAGAAACAACTTTAGTTCATGGGATTATTCGAACAAAACGTCCCAGCGCGTGATCACGTGTAAAATTATCGAACGCGAGACACGTCACGCTCGAACGTTCTTAATATTCTTTTTAAAATTGAATGGCGATGCGATCGACCGCCATGGCGGTCACGGTATTAGCGCAAGGTTGCGGTTCAAGGGGCCTCGTAATTTAGAGCGTTTTTCCGTTTACGGGGGAAAAAACGGCACCGGAATCGCGCGCCTGTAATAAGTGAAAGCAATTGCGCGTAATAACATCTGACCAGCGGCGCGATTCCATCTTGTAGCACGCGGAGCTCGCGAGTTCGTATACCATCCGTGGCGAATCTGAATTATCACGCGAGCGGCGCTATCGCGAGGACCATTTAAAAGTCAACGCCGGCATAAATAACCCGGAGGACCGGCTGACGACGTAATACGCGCGATGCGCCCTCGAATTTCGTCGCCCCTCGAATTTCGAGCGCTCTTTTCACGCCGCTCCGCAATCGCTCGGACAATCGCTCGGACAGTCGCGCACGGTCGCGCCAAACTGGAATTCACGTGCAACTTATCGTTATCAAACGGATTATTATCGTACAGACGATTTTCCAATCGCACGATCGACTGAATCGGGGTCGTCGAGCGAAACGAAGCGGGGAAGCGCGCGCGCGCGCGTGTCGAGCGCGTGATGTGGGCGAGAACGGCGACGAGAAGACAGAGGAAGGGTGGAAAAAGTGGAAAAATTCTGGGACGCATCGGAGCACGGAAAGTTATGTGGAATAGCGAGAACGAATAATCGTTTTCCGTAACAATGCTCGTAGCTGGCCGGCTCCGTATTTTATTGTCGCCGACCGCGTGTTTACCCTGACAATACGGATTTATCGATACAAACGGATTTACGACCGCGACAATATTTCCAAAGGATGATCAAAAATTGATTCGCGCCTTCGAATCTTATCCCATTGAACGGGAACGCGTGAATTGATTGGGGCTCGCGGCCGGAACGCTGCGAAACGAAATTTCGCTCCTCCGCAACGGGCTTCGTTCCGCGGACAATTTTGCGAGATCGTGAATGCCTGAATGGTCGCGCGGTACGAGCGAATTAAACAATTTTTTTTGCGACGAAATACGTGAAAAGTAAATTCGTGGATCGGAGCGAAATGGTTTTTAAGAGCAGCGTTTTCGCCACTCCTATATTACTTAGTCAATATCAGAGGCTGCTGATGCATACACACGCGTGCAGGTGAGTATATTCCACGGCATTAGAATGATTATTGGGTACTTCGATATTATTCCACCCGGTTTATCGGATCCGCTAAAATATTGCGTATTATAATACCCATTACAACGTGGTGTTAAGATCGTAATAACGGTATAATAAAAACGTAACGAGAATTCATCATAATTAAATTCGCGTTATGCAAATCCGCATACCTGGCATTCCCGGTTCCGAAACTATGTTATTACTATAAACAAAGTTAATGTCCCATCGTTAAGTAATTCGCGCTGACTTATTGGCTTCCGTCGAAGCTCGCGTTCCGTCCGATTAAAATAATCTCCGTTTTCGAACTCGTTTAGAGGAACTCTCATTGCTCGTGTCGCGCGAAAAATGATTCCATCATATTCGAGCTCGCCACGGAGACGAGTTAACTCTCGAAACGCGCGACTCGACGGGAACAGTTCCGATTGTGAAATGACCCAGTTAACAAATTAAACTGCGAAACTTGGCCTGGACGAAACTATTCGTCGCGCTCGCGGCCGCCGCCATTTCGGCTGATCCGTGCGAATCGGTTGGTAATGGCCGCGGGAGGCGTCCTCGTAACTTCGATTGGATTTCTCGCACAACGCGCGGCATAATTTATACCCCCGCAGCTCGTTATAATAACTTTTGTCGGTAAAAGTGGCCGGCCGGGTGAGAAAAATTGAATTTCTGCCGGTCCAGCTTTCAGCCTTGATAATTAATTACCGCGAGCCGGCGCAACGGGTGATCCCGGACAAATTGGAGGGGAGCCTCGTTGCTTATGCATGGAAGGGATAAAGCAAACAGGGAACTGTACAACTTTAGACTTTCAAATTATTTTTGAATGCCCCGCGCTCGGCTGAATAGGTAAATGGTAACGGTACCGCGAAGAAGACCGAAGACGGAGAGATGCGCGCGCGAACTTGCTAACAAGGAACATCATACAACTTAGCCTGCCTCTCATAAATATCCGGTCATCTCGTAGCGATGGCGCGCGAATACCGGCCGAGGTGCGTTGATTAACGACGCGATCGGCCCGTTGCGATTTGGAGAAAACAAGTTACACGCGTGCGATCGTAACGCGAACGTAACGCGAACGTAACGCAAACGTAAAGAGTAGAAGCGTAACGAAGTGAAATGCGCAATTCTGCAGTGTACACACCGGACTCGACAGGGAAATCCTTGACACAGCCCTCCGATGCAATTAACCGTCTTTTAAGACTTCAGTTGGCTGGAACGTGAGCGGATTGAGGAGATACAGAGGAAAATCTTAAAGCAATTACCGGCTAATGTAATTAGCATGGAAAGTGACTGGTTGAAGGTGGGGGAGAGAGCGGGGCAGGCTCGGAAGGCTCTCTGTTGCCCTCTCGTAGCGCGAAGAGCCACTCGTGTCGGCGGGCCAGGTCGTCGGGACGATTGTAAACAGATATTTTCACGATAGTTTCTTCGTGAAAGCTCGCACGAGTGTCGCGCGGAGGCGCAGGCGTCGTCCGGTTGGCGGCAAAGCGTCGGGACGCGCGGCGTACGGCAGTCAGTTGACGTAGCCGCGTCGTCCACGTAACAATATGCTCCCAGTTCTCGCGGTCACGGTTTTCTGCATCGCGACATGGGCATCCGCGCTGAACGATCCGCTATCAGGTAAATCGAGCAATCACCTGACCAGCTCAGCTAATTTTGCGCACGGATTTTCCGTCCCCTGTGAAGCCCACCCCATTCTCCCGTTACATTTCCCTTCGTCGCCACCATTTTGGTTCCAAATCCACCGTAATTCGGTTCACTTGTTGTCGTTCGGTTGTCACCAGTTATTTAACTAACGCGTCTGACGCACTCGACTCGTTATTTCACGTTTCACGCGACGAGAAGTCGAGATTTGATCAATTTCTCGGTTCCGTGTTCCCTCGACGTTGTCTTCTTCGAGGAACGCTCGCAGCCGTGAATTCCTACGACATGCCTCTGGACGAAACCTAGTTTTCAGACTGTAATATCGCCGCGCTCACGCTAGAATTTTGCTGGAGAATCCGTTGCAAAGGGGGTGTCACGAAGGTATCCGACGAATTATGCTCAAGTCAGGGCGCTCCAGTGTTTATGTCGGTTGTTACTGTGCAGAGTTTCGGCTACCAGCTTCTGTGGGACGCGTGTTAAAATTTACGCCCTCGCGCGGGGTACGTGGCCTGGTGTATCAAGTCGTTTCGGTTCTGTGTCCTTTTACGTCGCGACACGAGTGCCAGCGACCGTCTCGCGAACAATCTCGATATTACGATCGTAAACTGACCGTTCGCTGGTCCGTCGAGTCGTGGGGCTCGTAACAGTCGCTCGAAAGTAGTGCAGCCGAAACGCAAGGAAGACAGGAGGGCTGGCTATTGCTGCGGCTAGCATAATCTACTAGCCGTGTCAGACGTAGCGCTTCGCAAACTGCATTTCACCAAGTTAATCGCTATGGCAAGTACCAGTGCTCTTTCGTACGACGAGTGGTTCGAGAATCGAGCACAGATGGAAAAACGTAGGTTTCGTTGGAGAAGTGTTTTTTCTTTGATCAGATTCCAACGCGTTTGTGAAACGACTGACAAAAGTGGACTCGAAAGGTATTTAGTTCTACTCGCATATCGTTCCGTTGGTGTGTTTCTTTCTCTGTATGAGTTTCGAACTTTTTTCGATAATATTTCAACAGAATTCCTAACTCGAAATGTGCGCGAGGTACAAAAGGAGAAACGAAAGCTGTCGGACGTCAAGGAGAATGGATCACGCTGGCATTTATCCGACCCTACGATAACCTTGCAAAGCTCGACGAAGGTCGCGTTTAAATATTTAGAGGCATATGTATAATACAAAGTCCGATCATGCAAGCTCAGTGCTCAGGGTACATCAGATATGACATATTTACCAGGGCCGCGTATCAAATTTGAAACTCGATGTCGCGAGAATAATAACTTATGCAAAAACGTGAATGCAAGATGCTTGAAAAACGCTTTCTACGTCAGTCGTAACAATTCGAAATAAAAATATAGGTGAAAAAGTTGAAATGCAATTCTCGCGGGTCTTCCAAGTTGATTGCAAAGTCGAATGAATGTCAGCACGATTTATCTCTGTTCACATCCTGCAAATCGTTGATCTTCCAATATTCCCCGATATACTTAGCCGTTTTACAAAGTCCACCCTTCGCTCTGCTCCTCGCGTGGCATTATCTGTGCGCTCGCAATCGACGAGGCACGATCGGCACCCTCTTCGAACACGCTCGATCCGTTTTCGAGCGCCGCCCCTAAAAAAATACGTAAGCATTTCTTGGAAAAAGAAAGGCTCGCCCGTGACACGCGTGATGGAGCTCGAGAGCGGCGATCGAAATCTTATCGGCACGCTGGATCTCTTTAATCGCCACCCCCGTTTTACTGCTTCGTATATAGTTGCATAAAGCGCGCGTCAGCCCTGAATCGCGTTCCACGCCGGCGTCGATGCAGGATCTCGTTGTAAATTTAGTTTCCCATCGATCGAGGAACAATCGTATACCACTCCAGCGAAATTATCTACGGCTTCCCTCGTTTTCGTCCCTCGTGTTTTATTTAACCCGACAATCAGGGGCTCGGTGATTCGCGAAAAGGTGAAAGTTCGATAAGCAATATCGTTCCTCCCCGTCTGATCGTTTCGACGATTTTGTTTTCAACCCCTCCCGTCCGCGACGGATCGATATCGTTCTTGGTCGCTATTATCTATTTCCCTGGCGTTAAAAAGAAAAAACCTTCGCCAGTCTTCGTTAGCGTTGACTCTTTCCGTGGCCACTGAAGTTTCAATCCGCGCGAAACGAGCTGCGACGGTCGCGAAACGTCGAAGCATTCGTCAAAAGGAGCCACGGCGGGCATTCGAAATCCTCGACTCTGAAAACTGCCCCTTCGCGAGTGCCTCGAATCTGTTCGCGGTGTCCGAGCGCGCGGACACGTGTTCGCAGCCCTCGACTGTCGTCGAGGCACGCCAACGGGCTTAGATAAATCCGGCATTAAACGTCGGCCGCGTTTCGATTTATGGTGTAACCGTTATTTCCCGGTTCATTACGCGGGCAGGGACGGGGCCGGAATCGCGCGGGGAGCGCGCGCGCGCATGTCTACGTTCAAATGGAAACGTGCAAAGTGGGCATTGTGCCACCTGCGCTCTTTCTTTTCCCTCGTCCTTCTTCAACCCTCCGCCGATTCATTCCGTCCAGGCCTCGTAGCCCCTGCCCGCTGGCGAGCCATGGCAAGTATAAATTATCACGGCGGAAGTTAGTCCAACGAACTCTCCTTATCCTTTCGCGTGATAATAATTACTCTCTCTTTCTCGGCCGGTCGGCTGGAAATAGGTTCTTTAGTCGTCTGACGGGACACTTCGTAGATCGTGCTGGAGATCCCCGCGTTTATTCGCGCCGAAACGATTATTCGTCGCGTCCATCGGCCGCAGGGGGCGAGTCGCGCGATTTAAATACCAAATTCGAAGGTGACGATCGGCTCCGCGACGGTGGAACCGCGCGAAGCGTCGTCGCGTCGCGAGGGGTGGATAGCGGCGATGGAGCGGAACCGCGAATCCGCGAGATCGTAGCCAAGTTTCGGGAAATTGTTCACAATTTGAATTCTGGACGCAGATAACAGAGTGGCGCGCATAAAATTGAAAGGATAATCGGAACAACGTCGGGGTGGAAGTGGATGCTCGCGAATTAGGCGCCACGGGAGATAGGGTGCCGCTATTATGCACACCTTGCGGTGTAATCGGCTAGGCTAATGACTTAGCACCGAATTATCGCTCGTCGCTCGACGCCCCCCTAAATCTAACGTTCTGGCTTCTCCTTAATTGCATCAACGGTATTAACTCGAATTAGTTACGAATTTGCCCTCCGTTTGTCCGTGAAAAACCGGTCGGGTCGAAGCGGAAACGGGCGATCATCGCGTGGGATCTACGCGACGTTGTTCCTGTACGCTTTGAACAATTTTTGCACAGTTTCCTCGCGGTTACGAATTTTTAGCCGAAATAAAAGGAAACGGGCGCACGATTCGGTGGAAGCCAGCTTCAAAAACCGTAACCGGCTGCGACGTTGATTGCCTTAAAAACGAAGCTTGGCCCAGGGAAAGGTTATTCTATAATTCTGTCTTATTCTCGCGCAAAAGAACCGGTTCGTACGCTGGTGAATCGTGAAACATCGAGCAACGCGGCGTATCTTTTGTTCCTCGAGATCAATTTACCAGCAGCGCGGGGGAAAAAAAAAACAGTATGTTTTTATCAACCCTGCGTTCGCCATGGTGGTTGCAGTTGGGAAATGGCGATGAACGAGGCCGGTGATCCACGCCATTTCCGGGATTCTTAGTGACCGTAAAAAATGTCGACCGCCTTCGTGCGAATATTTTTATTAGACAGACTTGACGGATAATGCGAACGTATACACGCTCATGTAGTATTCAAACGCCAGATTTCCCATTGGTGTTCCCGCGATACGTTTCAGCCTCTATCTCGCAGATTCTCTAAAATTTAAATCTTCATCTTTAACTTCACCAAAGTACGCTAGCAACGCGTTTTTGCTTGGGCAACGTTAGGCTTCTTCAGAGTCTGCACCGCGTTTAACGAGCACGGACGAACTCTAATTCGACGTTTCCAGGTAATAGGTTAGAATCAATTTTTCGACGATTAGAAAGTCTTAGCTCGCACCAGACACGACACATCCATCAACGAACGTGACGCATTGCAAAGCGGGGATCACGCGTCACGCGTTTTCAGCCCTCGAAATGACGTGGCTGAAAGGCAAGGATGAAGCGTTAAAATTAATTGCGCCATCGATTCCGGGGAATGGACAGCCTACCGATTTGATTCGTTGATTACACACGCTAGTGATTGGTGTTTGATTTACTTGATATTTCGAGTTATTAGACGGCGGCCGTTCGTGATTGACGCTGGGGGTGCATATTTCATTAGGACGTTATCCACTCTCCGTTCCCTTCCTCCAGCTCGAGCTTCGTTCTTTTTATGACACTGTAGGCTTCACCTGTGCTTTCCTGTTCCGCGAAACGCCACTTTACGGGGCGTTACGATGGAGGCTTCGTTGCCTGGGTCAAACAAGAGCGAAACGGTCTATTTCATTAAACAGATTCGAGGCATAAACGAAGGCTGCGATTCGCAACCTGTAACCTTTTAATTAACGAAATTCCGTTCGCGCGTCGAGTTCGAAACTTTTGTTTCACCGTAACAAATTAAACACTACTCGATATCGGGTCGATAGTGTAATTAATGAAAATTTATTCGCGTTTAATTCAATTTGCGGCAGAGCTGTCAATATTTATATTCCAATTTAATATATTTTTCAAATGTAAACGCTGAAATTAAATTAAGGCCGTTCGATTTTATCAAATTACTCGTCGATCGAATTATATGAAATATCGCGAGATTTCATAAAAATCGCGGCACAGTATATTCCTCTGGCACAAACGAAAATCCAGTCCATTGAAAGCGCCGCCACCCGTCGTCGCGTTTAAATCGGCAGTTCGCAGAGTTCGCACGGCACGAACGGCCAGCACGAACGCAAACGCGGGCCCTCGAAATTCATTCTCGACCCTCCAGCGGACTCTCCAGTCGGATCTTTTCTCCTCGCACACGTCTAACCCCTCGCCAGATAGTAATTAGTCGTGGCACGTCTACGATTGGCAAATAGCGCGATATTTGCCGGGGCGATTTTGCGTTTGATTGCGCCTAATTCGCAAATAGGGAGCCACTGTGTCAGTCGACGCATCCCTGTTTGCACGGCCAGTCCGTATTAAACCGGCAATTCACCACTTCGCGCCCTGAAATCTTCGCGCAAGAGGTTGATGATTCGCGCGTGAACAAACACCGGCTAGTGGCGAACAATGCGAGCCTTCGTTTCGTCGCGATAATTGGTGTGTCGATGACGATCGCGTCGGACGACTCCGTTTTGGCGTAATTTTTCGTTCCCAGAACCATTGGGACACCTTTGCGTACCCACCTCTGCGATATTCGACGCATTCAGCGGTTGCGATAATTGCTTCGTAATGATTGGAGGCATCTTTTGTCGACTTTGTTCATTGTTAACCGTTACGCGTATTTATACCGAAACGTTATCGTTTCTGCTAATTAGATGCAAATTAGATCGCGCTGCATCGAAGTGAATGTACAGTGTCGGGTGTAAATGTCAGCTCAGTGGATCGAGGAGTATTAATTAACAAACGGATCGTATACTGACCTGCGAATAATAACGCGTTTGTTCCTATCGAGGTGTAGAATTCACTTTTTTTAACAGACACGATGGAAGTTTACATTTTCCTCGTAGAACATGGCGAAGTACCCTTGTCGAAGGGATTATTTTACTCGTGCGTATTTCAGGCTAATATAATTCGTATGGTTCTCGAATAAATTACAATGGCGCTGCATTAAAATTTCACGACTACGTTGCAGCGTATCGTATTTTAACAACGCGGAAAGAGAACGAAATCAGGCCTTTCTCCATACTTTTATTGAGAAGAACAATGTTCACTCCGCGGAACAACTGCGGCGCAACGATGTACTTTTGCAATGTAAATGAAATCGTTCCGTGTCAAGTGGACTGGCACGGGATCGGTAGGTAGGAAGTATTTGTGTAATTTTCGACGCGATGAAAGTTTCACGCACAATACGAGACTACCTCCCCGAGTGAAACAATACGGCTGTTGCAACGTGAAAGCAGACAATTATTCTTTCCGTGTAATAGTTGTATTATTAAATCATTTTTAGCATCGCGGGAACGAATTCTTTTCAGAATTTCAACTATAAAAATCTTTTAATTAAAGCTGAACGCACGCGGGCAAACATTTTATTGCCGGCGTATCGCGAGAAAGTTAATTTGTTTTTTTTTTCAAAAGTGTTAACATTGGAAGGAACTTCGCAATTTTATGGAAAAAAAACGTTTTTCAAAAGAAACGTTTCGCGTGATAGCCCGGTTCGCGGAATAACTCGGTTCCATGTACCAATGCGGCGAGCGGAAAGTACAATGGCCACAAAGTAATCTAAATACATCTCTTAATAACTAGAACATAAAAGCCATTTCATTATCGCGAACCTTTTCCCTCACTTTTACAAGCGAACCATGTGTCTGCAATTTTCGTATTACTTCCTTCGAATACAACGTCGGGAAAGAGCTCCGCAACAAAACTATTTCGTCCCATTCAACCGCTGCAGCGATTACTCCCAGACAGATCCCCACGTAATATGGCACAAAGATACAAAGGCAGCGACGCACGATGATTTTCGCAAAATATAAAGCAGAACGTATCGAGTACGTTCGATCGTTTCGAGTAGAGATTTCTGTCACTGGATCACGTAGAAGAATTACTCCGAGGCTGGGCTTCTGTATTCCCCTATTCAGGCTCGCACGGCTCTCCGAAAAGGGTCGAGTCTCGTCTCGCGTCGAGACGCGCACCCAAATACAGGCTGTGGGGTGTGAGTTCGTCGAGCATTGGACCCTCAAATGCGAAGTGCTTTCTGACCGAATAAAAGTGGCGCCGCAGAGCAAAGTTTGGATCAGAGAGCGTTAGATGGAGGCGAAGGCGTAGAAGATAGGACGTCTACGCTGTTAGTCGGTCAGGCGCGACAAATAGCCTCGGAGTAATGTTATCGCACTATTCCTCGATGCGGATTTCGACAGTCTCAGCACCTGCTGTTAGCACTTTTCGTTCCAGTGATACGTTCGAATCGGGACCCGGTCGTTCCACGGTATTTTCTGCAATATATTCTCTACCTCTCTCCTCGATCGTTATTTGTCTCAAGTAAATCGCTAGAATTTCTCGAAATCATTTGCAAGCCATTGAGAACGATTGCCGTCCGCTTCTTTGTTAGGAGATTCAATGTACGCGACCGCACGGAAACGAAAATTCCAATTACTTTCGCGGCGCGAGGGCTCCTTCCGTGGGCCAGCCTCGTCCGATTAATTAAAACCCTGCGGACGGAAGAGTTTCGCGGTTTCATTTCGCGGGACTTAATAGAAAGCGAACAGGTGATGTGTTACCGAATAGCAGCGCCTCATTTAACTTTCCAACTTCTGTCGAAAAAGTCAGACAAACTCCGCGGTCGGCTCAGAGGCGATCGACGAACGAAGACGAACGATTTTCGACGATCACCTTTACTCGAGACGCTTTTTGTTGCTCATCGAACAACCTGAGAGAGGTTATATACCCGTAGTCGAGTCAAGGGAGCACTCGCGTCAAGCTTTTGCAGCTAATGAGTCAAACGTGTCACGTTCGATTAAACCAGCCCCTCTGTCTAATTTACTCCGGATGTTTTGCTTCTGGCTGGGAGCTTATCAATCTCGACCTCGTCCAGGACACAGCGATCGAGCAACGTCGAAGGTACGGTCACTGCGAACAGCCTCGACGGTCCCCTGAAAACGGATCGATGCTCTGCACGGGACATCTAACTCTTCACAGGATCCGGATATGCCCGGTGCTTTTTGCTCCGTACTTGGACGCGGCCTTTTGCTCAATTTATTCTGGATGAAAGCTTTCATTTTAACCGGTCCGATCGAATTAAAAGCTTTTACCCTGACCGAGCTACGTAAGCGACAAGCATCGATCCTGGCTGATCTGGTTGCATCGGAAGAATTTATTCCACCCTTTTAAGTTCGACTCGGGGAATGTAGTTCTGGGGCAGCTTTGGTTCATATTTAAAGGCGTGCAGTTCGAATGCGATTTGCGGTAGTTTGAAAAATTAAAGCGTATTTAATTCGTCGAAATTAATTAGCGAATTTCGACGGTACGTTCTGATCGTTTGGTAACCCAGTGTCCTCCTGGTTCACGAGTCAATAGTTTCTTGTTCGACCGTTAGTTGTACACGCGTCTAACAATCGATACCCCAAGGATTTAGCGTATTAGCAGTTTACAGATCAATGGGAGGCAATTAATAGGTTTGGGAGGATGTCTCCTTACGCACATATCTTGAATAATAATTACCATTACGCACGTGCCGTGTATAATATATGATAATCGCTTAGCGTACGATCGATTTGTGATTCACGATCATCGAGGTTGCCAAACGTTATTGGCGCGCGTGAATTTTGTCATCAACACGTGTCACAGAAATTCTGCGACGACGTCTGCTTCTTCGTTTAATTCAATGAGTTCTGTTAATCGTCGGAGCCATTTGGATTTTCCATCTTTCGCTGTCAACCCTTTACGTCCCAGATAATCCCCAGGCACAAACACACGTGAGAGTATCCGACATGCAATCGTTACACTCCGGCATTTTATGGCGGATAATAAAACCAAGGATACATATTAGCTTTGCGAGACGGATGATTAAGCCTTTAAATATTGCGTTCGTTCCGAGCGCAGAAATAGAAGGCACGTGATTAAATCTTTCGAGCCGATCTAGTCCCGTGATATTGCGAAAACGTTGCAGATCAACAACGAGCCCTTTATGAAATGCTTCGCCTTTTATTACCGCTGATAATAGCCGCGCGAGAGTGTAGATTACATTTCAACAATGTGCTCGCGAGTGGAAAGAAAGTGTAATCGTTCTTGGGAATTGTTCCCTCTATCCTTGACACTCGACCGGTTGTTTTCCCTCGAGTTTCAGAGATTTCCCGCGGAGATTTTCGTTCGAATTTAAGGACGCCATTTAAATCGATTATTCCTCGACGGACAGAAGTTTCGACGCGATGGTCGAAAAAAAAAAAAAAGAAGGAAGGAATTTAACGATGAGATCCGCGAAAGATACGGTGAAAAATGAAGATTGGGCCAGAGACCGATGCAAATATTAAAATAGAGGGAAAAATGTTTCCCTCGGCGAGGTATATTTCCTGATACAACGCTCTGATATCATATTTCTGACAGACACTGAAATTACAAACCAACTTTCCTGTTCAAAGATGAAAATTGCACGGTTCCTAGTAAGGGTTTGTGATTCCGTTGGGGTAGTCAATTTGTCAAGATTCTGTTTTACCCCCTTCCAGGCAGAAAATGTGGCAGAATTTGCAGCACGTTCCAAGCAGTCGTTTATACAAGTGAAACGTGTACCATCTCGATTCCCCACATTTTATTTCCTAGGAAAACGCCTTTAAATTGTACATCCCTATCGAAGCACGCTTGAATTCATAACTAATTACGCGTACGCACGAATAACGTTAATAAATTTATGCCACTCCATCGTTCTTCTCTTCTCTAATCGCGTTTCTTTCCCAGCTTAATCGTTCGACTGCAATACTTGCCAATCAGTTGGCGCACATCGCATATGTATTCACGAATTCTGACGTCACAGCAGCATAAGGAGAATTTAGGAGCGCTCTAACCAATTCCTTATCTCAGTGGCACGTCTTTCAGTGGGTTTAATATAAGCGCAAGTCGATTATGTAAGAAGTTTGATAGGAAAAAGGGAAAACAGTCGATACTAAAAGGAGTCTTGGTACATATTGAAGTAACGCGGCGCGTATTTTCGTTGGGAAAATTGCAGAAATGCATAAAATAGGGAACGGAACACGTTGGCGGGTGCGGAGAAGACAGGCGAGATAATTTCGAGCGAAAACTGACGCGTTCGAATAGCAAAAAGGGGATACACGATTCGAAGATCCGCGCTTGTTTCGTCCCGAAATCTACGAAACACACCCCGTGGAGCGCTGTGTGTGCGTGTGTGTGTCTGGTTGAGCGCGAGGGGAGGCCATCGCGAAAGTCGAAGGTTTATCGCATTGTACGAAGTTCGGTGGAAATTTCACTCGAACTCGAGGTACAGTTAGGCGAGTCGTTTTCACGCGGCTGAAAACGGAATTGTTAAACTGCGTTTCCGTGGTCGCCGGCTGTGGTCGTGCACGTAGGTGAGCCAGCTCGCATGTCCGACCGCGGGAGTACAGTCAGACACCTGGGGAACGATATGATCTCGCGACGGGGTTGAGTGGGACACGCGGTAACGTGAATTATGGCGATGCTTTGACTCTCTTGATGCGTATTCCACTAACGACCTTTTAGCCGGTGCTCGCGTCCCTTTCTTCTTTCGTTGCGCCAAGGGTGATGGAACCAGTCGAGAGAGCCACTCGAAACCTGGCTCTTAAGCTTTCCTCGATCGCGTCGTTGTCTGTGCTGTGACGTTCATATTTGTCGATGTACTCCATATTGTATCGGTTGTCGAAAAGGTATTCGCAACGTATTTATTTGATCGCTAGTCGTACATCTTTAGGGGATGCAAATATAACCGAAGACTGTAGCAACGTGGTTACGTCGACATGTCGAAAACTGATTTCAGAGATGGACCAGTAATGGAAATTGACAAGTTTTGTATTTCTGCTCCGAATCGAAAGGAGGAGATGCAACTTAAACAAGACTTGCAACTCGTAATTCCCAAAGTCCTGTTAATACGTCGAAGTCTCAGTCCCGTTCAAGCGACTAAACTTAGACCCCGGAAACGTCAATTCCCCAACTCTCGGTGTTCGTAATGCTCCAAAATGTTAGTCTGGCCAGCTATCTAAACTTGGACGTATCAAACGTTGATAAATTAATCAGGCCATGTGTTTCCAGCTTCGTGCCAGCGTCAGTGTCAGTGACGAATCGCGAAGTAATACAAGCGAGAGGCGTACTTCGACTGTATCAACGTTGACGAGTGTTATTTCACATAACCTGCACGTACGTCCGCCATCTCGATATTCCTCCGTCGCCCTCGAACGCCGCGCCACGCCTGTTTTCCTTTCGTCCGCTGTTTTTCTGTCTTTTTAATTGCCACGGAACGCCACAACGGCCGATACACGCGCGGGAACGCGCGCTCTTTGTCTCCCGATCGCCAGAGAATCGTTGCAACGAAATTGAATCGCGGTCGCCGCTGAATGAAGCCCTTATTCCGCGTTGTTGCCCTCTCGTATTGTTCGCGAGGCCGGAGACAAATTACATTTTATTTCGCGCGAACCTCCGCGAAATTCCTTTCGCTCCCCACCCGAGCTCGCGACGCTTTTCCGCTTCGATTACGCGACTCGATAATTGCGCGCTCAGTCCCGCAGGTTATCCCCGACACGCGATTTCTAATCGCCTATCTGGATGGAAGCGACGCGTGCAGGATGAGGAGTAATCGATCTCACGGTTCGTGACCGAAAGAATTCGTTTATTGTGATCGCGGTCCCTTTTTTTCTTCATTAATTTAGGGTAGAAAGTAACGCTAATTGGCTGGGTGCCACGATATAAGCACTCGCGACATTTCTAATCTCGACCACGTTTATTTCGTACGCGGAGCACCGAAATTGAAGTAGAAATAGACGATCGATTGGAATTTATTAAATTATTATATATCTTTCATTTCAAAGCTGTTCTTTCCTGTAACGATGTTCCGCGATACGCTCATACTTCTCCCGTTTATCCTTCTCCGTGTTGTTTTATTTATTATAATCACTGTAGAAGATTCAGTTACATAAGTACCTATGAAGCACGTCGGAAGTCCAGTTATTGACTTATACCACTGCACGCGAGCAAAGTAATAAGTAAAGTGTCCGGCCGAGGGCACCGATCGATTCCATCTAATTAAAGGTACGACGGTGGCAATAATTAAATCAAGAAATATAATTAACAGGGACCGATCGCAGGCTGTTTTGCTACGGTTGTTTTAAAACAGCCCTCAAATTCCGCGATACAATTGAAATATCCGACGATAAAACGCGGCTGCGATTGCATCGTTTACCACGTTTCGATCGAACAATCCTTTTTACCTTCAATCGCCTCGCGATGTTTTCCTACCGGTCCTGTTTCAAGGGGCATCAGCGTACGCATGCCTACCTATCCGCCAACGAGGAGCGGAGTTCAAGCGCTTCGAGTGCTGTTTCGTTTCACCGCGCGTGTACTTCTTCGCGAGCGCAGTTGCGAATCAACAACAACGCATGAAAGCACTGAAAAGCAGTTCGAATCATCATCGTCTGCATATATTTCTATCGATTTCCACGAGCAAGCATAGAAACTGTTTACGTTCACCGGCAGGTTAATGCGTTCCAGATTTCTTTCTTGTACGCGCATATATATGGGGGGTGTCTCGATAATCGTGGCACAGCCGACAAAGCTGTCGCTCCTCTCGAACAAAATAAGTCGCAATCGCAAAAGGGGGTCTTCCACGTCTTATACTTTGATTATAACATTTTACGAAGCGGTTTAATGGACTGATTTGGTCTGGTTTTTAACTGGGAAGGTTTGCGCAAAAACCAAGCGACACAGTTAACAGAGCTGTCGCTCCTTTCGAACAAAATAAATCACAATCGCAAAAGGGGGTCTTCCACGTCTTGTACTTTGATTATAACATTTTTGGGAACGGTTTAATTGACTGATTTGGTCTGGTTTTTAATTGGGAAGGTTTGCGCAAAAACGAAGCGACACAGTTAACAGAGCTGTCGCTCCTTTCGAACAAAATAAGTCACAATCGCAAAAGGGGGTCTTCCACGTCTTTTACTTTGATTATAACATTTTTGGGAACGATTTAATAAACTGATTTGGTCTGGTTTTTAACTGGGAAGGTTCGCCCAAGAATGAAATGACACAGTTAACAAAAATGTTACTTGTTTCGAACAAAATAAGTCACAATCGCAAAAGGGGGTCTTCCACGTCTTGTACTCTGATTATAATATTTTAAGGAACGGTTTAATGGACTGATTTGGTCTGGTTTTTAACTGGGAAGGTTCACGCAAAAACGAAGCGACACAGCCAACAAAGATGTTACTCGTTTCGAACAAAATAAATCGCAATTGCAAAAGGAGGTCTTCCATGTTTTATACTTTGATTATAACATTTTAAGAAACGGTTTAATGGACAGTTCGGTCTGGTTTTTAACCGGGAAAGTTTGCACGGAAACGGACTCCGTACATCTGTTTCCATCGTTAACTTTTTCCGACCATTTCCTGCGGGTAGTTCGTCTTCCCTCTTCGATTGCGTGCGATCCTGTGTGCGTCGCAGGACGCACACACGCTCGCGCGAGTTTTACGGTTAATTAGCAATGATGAATCGCGCGGAAACGCCGACAGCCTGGGAAAAAGGAGCATTTATCATCGGCGCATTTTCATCGCGCGGTACCGCGACCCTTACATTGTGCTCCCCCACCTCCCTCGACTCCTTTTTTCGCGATATCAATTCACTTTTTCCATTGGCCGACCGCTTGCTTAGCATCGCGATCTATTTGCGCCGTTCGCGTTCATCGCCGTCCATTTCGATGGAGTTGATCGTGTTATGGGCGACCAGGAATCTGGGATCGTTGAACGTTCGCGGAGGGGCCTGTAAATTTTTTAGCGGCTGGCGCGAGCTAAAATTCGTTAGCGATACCACAGGCAGAAAGTTTTCCATCATTCGTCGCTTTGCTGCAAACACTGTTTAACACGGCTGAGATTCACGCTTTGTGGACGACGAGTTTGTTCAATGCTCGTTGGCAGCGACTGAAAATACAGCGGGTCGCACGAAGGAAAGGAAGTAACGCGACGTCTGTTCAAATAAAGCAGGTTGTGTGTAATTTAATTTGCTTCGCGGTGTTCTTCTTTTCCGTTTTTGGTTCGGATATTTACTTCGATATTTGTACCATTTTCGAATGAATCCTCATATTTTAGTCTGAACCCACAGTGCATTATATCCAGCGAGTAAAGTAAACACGTAATTGTGCAGCCCGATTGTCGACAGCGGCCTTTCATTCGCGCGTAGGCGGTCGTAATAAATAAAAATTCAGCTGCTCTCCATCTCTCTTTCTCCTTTCAACGGTACACTTTCGTGGATGCAATCAATCACATCATTCTGTAGCTTCCACGGTGAAAAATCACCGGCCCTGCGATAAATCACCGCGCGCAACTTATGATATATCCACACGTGGCCCGTTCGGGACGATGCGTGACCGCGATCGTTTTCGAATACGCGTCAGTAACCTCTGTAATTCACGGCGCTCCATCGACGGCTTTTTCGATGGATAGAAGTGGCACTCGCTGCGGATCGATCGTTAGTAAAGCACACTTAAACCCAAGTTTTCTTTCGATCAAGCTTTTTATCGCGAGGCGAGCTGCTTCCGCGCATTGTATGCTTATTATTAAACGTATTAAACATTTTTCATTCCAAATATTTCGATTGGAATACTTGAAGAATCAATGCCTCTCAATTGCTCCCAATTACTTTCGGTTATTTCAGTTATTCAATGCGTTTTAATTCCGTTTATACCACTAGGATGTTGCTCGCGCGAATGCACGCGATATTTATATTATTATATGTAAACGTACCTCGAAAGCACTTTTAAAATTTACTTCCCGCAACGGTCAATTCATCCTCGGCTGCTGATAGCACGGAAAACTTTCGAGACCGCCTAATTTTAGTAAAATTTCGACTCCCCTTATTAGCATAAAAGATAGTGCAGTAGTAGAGCCACCTCATAAGTCCGCCCTGAATACTGATAGCGCGGCTGATTCTGTCTTCGGAGCTTTTTGACTTGCTGACGTCGGTTAGATTCTTCCCGGGCAGGTTCCGCGATAGTGTGTCTATTGACCGAACGTTTAACAAGACCGTTCCCTCATCACTTTTACTCGGTTTCACCGAATGAATGAGAAGTACACAATCCTTCCCCGTGCTCGGTTGCACAAACAACGTTCCTCTCCGCCCAGTGGTTATTTATTCGAATTGAATTCTGCGTGTGTACACGCGAGTCTATTAGAAACTTAATAGATCGGATCGCTCCACGTGGAGCATAATTAAACGCCGGGGAATGCTCGCTCCGCTGACGTTTTTATTCCTATTAGCAGATTTAATTAGCGGGAACAAGCTAATTAATGCCACGATTAGGACAATGGCCAGGACATTCGCTCGAGAATCGCATACCAACTCTGTAATCCATTACCATTACCGGTCTATGCGCTAGGAACTTTTAATCGTTCGACTCTCTAACGAGGAGATTGTGTGGCGGTCAATGGATTACGTGCACAGGCTTAGTATATTATATAATAATCACAAAACGCGCTTGGTAAATCCGTCTACCGGCGAGGCTGGCCGCAGCACGTCCATATTCAGCCGGGTTTCCCTCAATTAGAAGCCCGTCTTCATCGCACCTCGCGGCGGACGTAAAATTTTTAAAGGCGGACTGGTCGTTGGACCAGGACCGGATCAGAAATCTTAAAAATGGACCGATTAAATATACCGTGGCACTCGACAAGGCTCGCTAGGTCAATTGCCTTTATCGCAGTTTATAAATCAATACCTTAAGAGTAATTGTAACAAGATCGTACCGGCACTCGAACTCCATCGACCTCCTATCTTGTTTCGCAGTTCCCAATGAATATTAACGATTATTTTAGCCAAGTAAGCTCGTAAATCAGTTGTAAATTCGTCCTCCGCTATGCATAGTTCATCGACATCGATTCCAGTCGGATCCGTTCCGTTCGCCCGCCGTGTCGTCGACGACAGAATTCTAATTCCGACGCGAATTTAAAAACGGCAAGCTGCCCCGCTATCGCGCGTATCGTCGGACACGCTCGACGGACAGTCTGGCGAGGAAATAACGATTCGAACCGGGAATCGAATGGGTCGACGATCGCCGCCCAATTTCCACGCGATAAACAGCGACGTTGTCTGAGAGCCGAGCGCGGGGCGGTGGAAGATGTCAAACGCGACAATTAAGCGGCGGTGGTGAATCGGAACGCGGGCGGAAACCACTCTGCCGCGCACCCGCGTTTCACTGGCGCAACTATTCGACCCAGTTTTATTATCCCGCGCGGCGCGCTTTTTGTTCGATAGATTCAGAAATAGACTTAGGTCGGTGACACGGCACAAATGAATCCCATATACCCGGGGCGAATTAACGGGTCTCGCCCGCTCGAGCTCCCTCGCCGAGCGGAGCATAATGCGGTGACGCGCGGACTCAAAACAGCACGGTGGCTCGATGGTTGGACCGGAGAGTGGCCACGCTGGGAGGACACGGGGCGGCCAATTAACACCGGCTTTCTCCCGGGCAAGTGTTTAAACTTGAGCAGGCGCCGCTGGAGCCAGGCGAAATACCGAATTCGCGGAACGCGATTAACCCACGCCTCGTGGAATCAATGAGCGACGCGGAAAACGGCGGGCGAGCCGAGCAGGGTCGTTGGGCTATCGGGAACCGGAGAACTATATAACCAGCCCATTATCAAGCTCATTAAAGGTACCTCCTCTGCTCCTTGGTCACCCTCTGGCCCACCCACCCCTCTTCCCCGACTTGGTTTAAACTCTTGGTCGGTTGCGGGGGCTGAGTAGTTCTCGATTCTTGAGCGGCGTGCGCGCCGACTCGACACGCCAACTATTTTATAGTCGGTTACTTAAGCCCAATTAATTAGCCACGACCAATTCCGTCTCGCAAGCTTCCTTCCCCCGCCTGCGCGCTGGCTACCGCTAATTTTTTTGTTCCGCTCGAGGTCTACGGACCGCGTGGCTCAACTTCGACGATCGGAACACGGGTTCGTTGTCTGACTCGAGCTGGCGCGATCGTCGAGGTCCTCTTCTACTGTCTGACGCTGTGAGAAGGATCTGGATAGAAGAAACTATATCGAGAATCGAGAGATGTTAGTCTCGGTCGATGATTTGGAAGTTTTAGCGATTGACGAATACGCGTATTGATCTTGAAGAGGATTCGTATCACAAACTTGAAAATATCTACGAGATGGTTTGTAGGTCGCTGTTTGACGCGAAATCTGGTTTCTTCTTACTGCTAGTGTCTTTTTAGTGGACTCGTTATCTTCGGATCTTTCTAATAAACTGTATCTGGACCAGCAATTGGATGGGCTGTCAAAGATTTCTGAATATCCGAGCGACCGACACGTCAGATTAATCTTCCATGATTGATGGACGGGGCTTCTGGTTCCACACGAATCGATCTGTTCGAACAAAGTTTTGTATTCGATGAAATATTAGTCGCGCTTATTATTTTAATGTTAATTACACTACATTTTTCAACTTTCGTTTTATGTCTATTTCTCGTGCGTTTCGTGCTTGTTTTTTTATAGTCCAAAGAAAGTTTTTGAGTGGAATTTTTTATAAGACCTCTTGGCGCTAAAAACCAAACGACTTCGCTAACTTCCAGCACGGAGAATTCGCAATCCACCGATCTTTTCGCATTTAATCGTTTAGCGTTTACCACGCAATGAAAACGAGCGAGTTTATTTACACTACAAATTACTAGAAGCTCACGATTCAATCGTATTTGTAGCGGTGGGTGTAGCATCGAAAATTGTGACAATATTTTAGCCCCCACCCCTATAAATCCACGTGTCAAATCTGTCACGATAATTCGTCCTGTCTGTAGAGAATAATAATGCTCCGCGGAATCATGACAACTGTAATGCCTCGCAATTTGTGCACCGCGAATGCTAAATCGTCGGCGTAACGATCACCGCATTCTGCTCGTTTTTCTCTCTGCAAATCTGTTCTAATTCAAAGCTCCCTTTCTCTCCCTGCTCTTCGGAGACTCGTTCTTATATACAGCGCCATACTTTTCGAGCAGCAGAGTAGAATCGTTTAGTATGAATCAACCAGAGAACCTCGCACTGCGCGTATCTACTTCGCGAGAAAAACCACCCCCTTTCATCCGCGCTTCGCGCGACCGTCCTTTTTGTTTACGCGTCTGTAAATCGTGCAATTGCGGGGGACAGCGAAAAAAGAAAAAAAAAAACGATCGAAATCAAATTCGCGAGTGTCCACACTTTTTCTCTCTCTTCGATCAATCATAAATTCAAACGGGTGAAACGACCCTGCGAAGATTGAAAATTATTATTTCACAGGTGATGAGTCTTGCGTTCATAAATTTTAACTACCCCGTCGCGGATGAAGTTCGTTTTAAGAGAAACAGGGATTATAAAATGAATCAATTGTTACTAATTTGACAAATAGCGTGGAACAGAGACGGAAGCGAGGGACGAGTTAGAAACGTTCGTGGAAAAGTGATCGATATATCGATAAACAGCTCTCACTTTTTCATTATCGAAGCAAGCGAAACAGAAACAAGTACTCGCCCCTCGAGCTATGGAAACGACGAATGGAAAAACTCGCAGTAATTGAATTTCGAGTGAAACGCGATGATAATGTTATGGTCGTTGATTCACGGGTAATTATTGTTCGCGTTACATGGCAATTAACTGAAATATTCGACGACTGAACGTAAATACGTTTAAGCCTCGCTCAGATTAGTTAAATCAGCTGAATTCAAGCCGTTTCAATCGAGTTAATTTCAAAGTAGTTCGTAAATGTGAATGCCTGCTATTTTACTTGCCTCGGAATACCTCTTCGGCTTCCAAGTGGCGTTGAGATTCTTCTTACTGTTCCTCGAGTTGAACTACGTTTTAAACACTGCGAACTGTACTGTGCAATGTGAACTTGAGACGGCACAAAGAGAGTACAAAGAGGCAGTGTAAACTTGGGTCTGGCAGGCCTTCTGGCGACGATGTAAATGAGGAAAATTCCCATGGAGGCGTCACTGATGTCACCTTAGAACTTATTCCGTATTGGAAGGATGAAGACGACACTCGTACATTTGGAAACGCGTTGAAGAAAGACAGATAAAAGCTATTTCGTAAAGATTGTTTCATATCTCGATCGTAAGAAATTAGAACATTATATTCAATTATTCCACTAATATCGTTAATTTTAATTTTTTTATGCTGTACGCGTAATTAAAAAATTTATTGCTTCAACTACATATTCGAGCGAATAAAGTGTTACAAGCTGCGATAGAGTTGCGCAACGAGGTAAGGGAGGCTTGTTTTAAAATTGTGATTTACACGAACAGAAGCGGAAATTAAAATAATGCAATAGATTCTGCGCGGAACAACGCACGGACGGAAGAAGTAAACGGAAAGTTAATGAAATTTTATTATCAGAAATAACAGTTTTCATTCCAACGAGATGCATTATATCTACGAATCGATTGCATCATCGATTGGGACGGCAATTTCATTAAATGTGTCCGCGTACACATTAGTGGATATGAAATGGTAAATATCGATAAAATATTTTATTTCGTTCCAAGTTAATTACGTTTAATTCTATCCCGGTGATATCGTTAATTTACCGATTTTCAATGGCTTTAAAACAGGATAGGAGGTAATTGTGACATAATTTTGTTAGTTTTCAATTTAAATTTCACCGTATGCTTAAATCGCATTTTGACGAATTAATACTATCACTGAATGTCACCAGTTATATGCAGGATTAAAGGACACGTCCGTTAATTCTTTGATGATTACTAATTACATCAATAAAATTGTTTCATCGGTGTCGTTCTGATGTAATTGCTCAATAATTACAAATTACAATCGCATCCGAATAATTTTCTCATCTAATTCGGGTATGACGCGACCGAAACGGCTCGATGAAACATCAACGAAACTCCCTAAAATAATATCGCTGACCGCCGTAAAAAATGTTTCACCTTTCAATTATCGCGATCGATATAATTTTACGGCTCAGAATTTAAACGAGGCCACTTCGATTTTCGACCAATTACTCGAATTACCTCGAATGTTATTCCATAAACACCGTACAGTTTCCTCGATAAGAGGCGTACTCCCGTTCCATTGAACGGTTCTCAGAAATAGTAATAATTCGCGGAATATCGTATCATTTGATGTTAGAGTCGCATACATGGATGCTCCTCTTCCTCGTCTCGTTTTTCAAGAGTCCAGCGAGGAAGGCAACGGGACGCGCACGCCCCAGGAAATCGTTTTCGAGACCGCGATCGTTAGCGAGCAACTGTAACTTTATGTGTCGAGATTTCCGTCGTTTTCCTGGTCGAAAAGTAATAAGCAGAGAACACGCGGCCCTGGCATTCGAGTAGTCGTTACTTTTTATAGGAACCGTTGCCTCCGTGACGCGACTCTTTTACTGTACGCCTTGCGCCGCGAGCGCAATCGCGCGTTCACCAGAGTTATTTTTTCGGGGCGCGAGCTGTCGCCCGGGAAGAAGGAATCGCAATCTCGCCCCTCGCGATCACAATGGAATCGTCTTCGCCAACGAGGATTGGAATTTTGTGCGGGAACGCGTTAGGGTGGCACCCTCGTTGCTACGAGCCGGAATGCGGATCGAAGCGGAGGGTGCTCGTCGGAAAAATCGATCACCTGTGCTTATTAAAACTATCATCGGCGTCGACTCTTGTGCATTTACTGGGCATTTAAACGTGCGAACATAAATATGATATTTAGCGAATGACGCGATTTTTTAAAAATTTAATTTGGCAAATTATTATTTGGATACAGAGTTTTTTTTTTAAGTCGCGTTTTCATTTATGTAGCGAAAGATATTTCGAGTTACAGATAAGTAATCTTTTGCAAATCCACAGATTATCCAAATTACGATAATTGAAGCAGATGTATTATCTCTAGGAAAAATGTCCAGATTTGTAAGTTAGTTTCAATTAGTTAACAGTTACCGATGTTCAAAAGTGATTTCAAATCTAAAGGAGGAGTCGATTTGTATTATAAATCGGAACTACTTTTAATCGAAAGTTCAAATAGAATCCACGGACTTTTTAAATGAATTCATTCAATCTTCGCATTGAATTCTCATTCCATCGGGTCGGAGAAAGGAGGGAAAGAATTGGTTGATCAAACTGGTGGACGAAGATCGCAACCGGATCTTCCGTTTAAGAACTGAACGGTATAATCAATTAAAATACTCCCTGCATCTGATAATTGTCCTCTCTTCACCTTCTTAATCAAAACAAGCACTAAAAAATTTATACATTTGTCGCACTTTCAGTGTTTCGCTGTTTTCTCCAAATTCAGACTCCGTAATTTTCGAATGAAAAATGTTCAAAGCAGACCTTCTGGACTTTAAGAAATCTCCCAAGCAATCGCGATAGAATTTCATTCAGAAACGTTGGGATACCTTTAGGGCAACGCGAGAACATCCCGAAATAAACGGAGATAGTCGCGCACGATCTAACGCTTTCTTTTAGCCCGGTCAAAAGAATAGCAAAGTA
Organism: Xylocopa violacea; assembly: GCA_963969225.1. NCBI lineage: Eukaryota > Metazoa > Arthropoda > Insecta > Hymenoptera > Apidae > Xylocopa > Xylocopa violacea. Next base: position 35,961,103 of record CAXAJV010000002.1, read on the forward strand.
AAGGTTTCGTTAACAATCGGCTTCACCGTTGCGGACGTTTAATAACCGGGCTTAATAATACAGAAGCTCTTTGTTCCTCTTTCATCCCGATTGGTGCGCGGCCCTTTCTGCCTCACCATCCAGCGCAGCTGGCCAACGGCGTCCGTTGCTCGTTCCTCAGCGTCGCGACGGCGCGTCCCGTCTCTGGAATGATCGAAATCCCATTTTCCACCGTCACGGACGGTCCCAGCTTTTTCTCGAGCGCTGGGATTTTCACGCGAGCTGCGAGGACGACGTCCTCGCGTCTCGATCGTCCTCCACCCGTCTAATTTCCTTCGTCCTCGAGCGGACCGTCATAAATTACAGGGCGCGAGGCGTCGCGAGCCACCGCGAAATTCCACGGCCACTGGTTGCCTAATTTCAGATCGTCCAAGCCGCGTCGAAGTTCGCGCGGAAACGTCGCCAGAACTTTCCCACTGATTAATTCCGGCGATCAAGCGGACTGCTGTGAATTTAGAAGATCACAGCCACCCTCGAAGGCGACGAACGCGATTTTACCGCGTTTCGCGAGATAGGATAACGAGGACGAATCGTAGCCGAAGTTTGAGCGTATGGATAAGAAAAGTGGATTGATATGGGTAGTATGTGGGTCAGACTTGGCGAATAGACACCACATTAAAATGCGGGCTCTAATTACGCTAAATTCGGTTGTGTCCTCGTCGATAATGAACGAGAATTGTCTGGTACACGGGAATAATGATGGAAATAGTGATTAATATTTGATTCTACCGATAAATAAATGAAGGGTGTTCTAGAGGATTACTGGATTATCTCTGTTGGATGCTCCATTAATTATACCCCATTTCGTTAGAAACCCATTGCGTTGCTAAGCCGTCGACGGACTTCGCGCGACAATCGCATTATAGGAACCAGAGACTTCAGGAAGGAATAATGATTATCCCGTGCTCGTTGTCAAGTGACGATAACCCAAACAACTTGGCGAGCGAATTAGACGCATTCGCGTGTCGTCCGTAGACTCGAAACGAGGATCGAAAAAAGGGTACGTCGGTGGGGCGGGAAGATGGATCGGGACAATTTCGCGCGTTAATTAAATTCGTCAGCCATTAACGGAGCCGGGTGTTCATAGTTTCGAGACCGACGGGAGTGTTTCGCAGGTCGCTTGGCCGCGATCGAAAAGCCATTTCCCTGTGTCACGAGCCATCCCGGCGTTTCTGGCGCAGGGCAAGACGAGCGTCGTGGAACAGGCACCCCCGCGGACGCCTTGATGTGCACGAGAAATCCGGCTCTCAGGACTCCGACTCATATGTATACGCGGCTTGTCACTGATTCGCGTACGCTCAAAGGGTTGCAGCTGCGTGCTGGTGCCGTCTAATGGGACCCTTTGTGCGGTGTCACACGACTGTCGGCCGCAATGCGCGCTCGCCCGCTCGTGTCCGAGCACGTTCCACCCCTGCACAACCCCCTGCGCGTCCTCTCGCGAAACTATCTTCACTCGACTCGTTCGGCGTCTTCCCAGAAGGTCATCGATGCTCCAATTCCTCTCTTCTCCTCGTGGAGATTAATACTTTTGCGATCGGTCGATCGGCGTTTTATTGGTAACGAGTCAGCAGGGAGGAATGGAAATAAATGTCGATACGCTGGAAATGCGCGTACGTTCCCGTATTTTGAAGCATTGGAACCAATTCTGGGTGGTGTATTCGAAGAGCAGATGGACTATTAAGAATCGAAACAATATTGTGATTGAAAATGCCCTCGAATCGTATGCGCCTTTCGCTCGATCTTGATACAACTATTCGATGCAAACGCTCTGATGTTTAAACGTATGAACGTGAACAATGCAAGTACGTTCGCTTTTCGAAGTGAAAAGTTGTAGCTGAATACTTTTTACTCGAGGAGAAGTCGTGAACGCTCGAAGATTGTAAACGTCACTTGTCAAAATAGGATTATTAAAAAAGAGAGGAAACGTGTCACGCGTGAAATTTGTTTGAAAGACTTTGCTCGGTTTTTTGTCATCGACGGTTGAAAATAAAGTCGCGCGATCGAATCGGACGAGTGTACTTCCCAATCAAGCCGACACACCGTTTTAACGATCGGTCAAAATTGAAAATTTGGTTCGCCAACATATTTCAGACACTTCATACGCGTAATTGATCCATTTAATTTCCATTGACTCGAATATCCGAAACTTTTCTAAATGAAAATCATATTGAAAATTGAGACGACGCTCGAAATAATATTAGAAGTTCCTCCATCGCCGCGAAATCGAATTGCATTTGCGAGAATGTATAAATATTATCGATGAAACGACGCAACGTAATTATCCGTTTTATTTGCAACTTTAATTAGTTTGCGACCCCAAAGTGTCACTGGAAATTGATTTCTGGAATGCTGGGGCTCGCATACTTCACATTGTATATTTAGACCGTGGCATTATTTAAGAGGAAGCTTTTAGTTTTGCTTTCAAACGAATCGAACGGGACAAAGAACCGATGGAAGTTTGTAGTGGCGAGACAAAAAGTTTTCGAAGTTAAAGGGAATTGGATTTTTTTGCGAAGGCTTAAGCTCTCAAATAAAATTTCGTTGATTGGAACCGTTCCGATGTTTCCGAACCCGGTAACGAAACAGTGAACGAATTCGACACGATCGATTCAATTTCCAAGAGATTTAAATCTCTTCAAAGGAGTAATTAACAAATATTGTACCACGTAATAGCGAGAAGAGTTGCTTTCGCTGTTCGATACAAAAAATTCATTTTCACTATATCAATTAATTTCTTTTTTCCAAAGGTATAGCATATAATATAACATACGCGTCACGCGTACGATAAAAGTATTTGAAAGGGAAATAAAAAATTCCAGCTCCGGAATTCTCGTCGTTCCGAAGCAGCAAGAAATTTGTCGAGGAGTAGCTACTTAATTATTACTACACGAAAACTCACTCTTCAGATTTCATGCTTAACAAGTAACCGTATGCTAGTTCGCTAGATGCAAATGCAGTATGCTAGTTTCATTATCTCGGCAGATGTTACGATATTACACCGCTCATTCCCCGCATTCACGAGCTTTCTAGTCTCTACCATTATACCCTTCAAAGCCCTTATTTGAAACATTCGAATCGGTCAACGCAATTTGGCAAACAATTTTAGTTTACCAAAGACACAACAATCGTTCTTCGTAGCACGTTCCACTCGAGCGCAAACGAAACTAGCAGCCAAACAATTCTATCGAATCGCGCGCTGCTTCTTATTACGAATCACCGCAGGCGAAGTCAGTTTCACGAGCAATCCGGATCGATTTCGTTTAAAAATTGAGACAGGCGCACGTCTGAACGTCATTTCGAGAAACGAAATAGGAAACTGGCCGCCTAGGTGCGTAGCAAAATGATGGAGGCGCGATGATATAAGCGGAACAACTGCACGCCACCCGTGCCGATCCTCGTGACGGCATCAAGTTTTCATTCGGCGAGAGATCGCGTGCCACGAATTACCGGTACCCAGAACCCTCCCCAGCGACTCGTCGAATCGATTTTCCTCCGTTGCACGGATTTTCCACGCTCGAAAGCTCGCGATCGCTCTGTCCTAATGCTGTTCGCGCGCGTCCGCGGTCTGTAAAGTAGCAGTCACACAGAACAGCCGCTTACCTGTCCGCAACCGAATTCCCACCACCGAGGCGACAATGCTTCGGAGGTTAGTTCGATAAAACGTGTTACCATAAACTACCATTAGCCGTCGTTGACCTGCTAACAATTTTCCAAGCGAACGGGAGAGCGAACGCGGCAACTAAACGACGTTACCTTAACGTTTAGCCGAGGTTCAAGCGAAAATTGCAGGCTGCGCGAGCGGTAGAGCCGTTCGAAAAATATTTTAGCGGGACGGCGATCAAAGAGACGATGAATCGGTTTGGCGATGCGAGAGATTTTCATTCGCGGCAGTTGGCAGCTCGCGGCGCGATCGTAAGCATTATTTTTGCGGCCGAATCGGCGATAATCTGCTCACGTCGACGGATACTGTGTGACTGCTGCCTAATTGTAACTCAAACAAGGGATCAGCGTGCACCCGTGTGAACGTGCTGCGATAGAAATTTCCTCAAGTTCCGGTCACGGAGCGAGAAATGTAAATTATCGACGGGTTGCGCCGCGCAGTGACTGATCATTAGGGACTGGATCAAATTCGCGTGAGCGCGTACGTGCGCGCACGTCAGATCGATCGTTTACTTTTCAAACAGAATCGAACTCTCTCGACGTTGGGACAGCGTTTAATCGTCGAACTCGCATTACTCTTTCAGGTGATGCCAATTCTCGAGGATTTTCCGCCGCGAAGAGCCGGTTTCACGGTCCGCGGGAAATTTGCAAAATTCCAGGCAAATACGGCGAATTATATTTTCTTCTCCTCCGAGACTTTTAATAAATACCGAACAAACTTCATCTCGTACGAAAACATCACGTTCCCGACTTACGTTTCCACGCACGACAAACAAGCTTTCAATTACAGCGTCGGTAATAAAATATTCTCTGTAATGAGTAATTTCTTCGTCAAAAGTGCATCGTAATTAAAGCGCACCGACAAAGTGTGCCCTTTAGAACTGCGACTCTTTGTCAGTTGGCCACGACGTCCAAGGGAAACACGTCGGAATAGCGCATTCGGTATTATTAATCGAATCAAAATAGGAGTTCCGTTGGTTCATCGCGGAACAAAAAGATCCGATGAAAAAAAAAATATTCTAGGGGAACGAGCAGCGCGCTGTCATTATAAACAATTCTTTTTTCTCTCTCGCAAAGTGTACCACTCTATCTGCTCGTTCTGAATCAAAGTTGCATGAGTATGCGCCGAATCTGGCTACTTCCGGTGCGGTGCGCGTCGCGGTTTTCTGTACACTCGGCATTGAATATTGCACGCGTGCATGTATCGCGATATCGATCAGGCTTTTCGAGCGGACGCTGTTTGCAGAAAACCTGCCGTTTTCACGGCCGATACTCTCCGATAATTGTTTAAGTGCAGTCGAAAACTGCGGAGCGCACGGACGTTTCAGTCATAACGAGGGAATTGTTGAACGTCAGGCGCTCGACGCGATTACAGATTGATCCGATAGAAAAAACAACCGCAACAAAATAAATTTAAAGACTGACGCCGTCGTCTATTATTTAAGCCAACCTGGAAATCGTGGAGAGCGCGGAGAGTTTTTCGTTCGACGGTTAAATACGAATCGGTAGATGGTGCGGAATATAAATATTAACAAGCCGCTACGGAGGGACAGACGGACTACCCCGGGAAAGTGAATCTCCTCGAGAAAAACCGAGGCGCAAGAACGATTTTCCTTCGAACCGAGAGTTGTTTCGCCCCACGGACTATCTCACCCCGATGGATATAGAAGACACGCTGTTGCTAAATTGTGTTTTAAGGGGAAACTCCGCGTTGTTCCCCGGCTTGGATCTTGCGGCACTGTTATCCTCGCTAACATAAGTGTCTCGCCCCACAGTCTTCCGTTTTACGATGTCAGGTCGAACGACGACTACGCGAAATCACCTGCGGTAGAAACGCTCGTGGAGGTGACGGGAGGAATCTAGGTTTCTCCTTTACAATCGTTCCGTTGCCGTCGCCATTCTCCATTCGAAATCTCCGATTTTCCGAAATTTCACAAGTTTTTTTTTTTAACATCGATCCTTATTCTTCCTAAAAGTGCGAGGACGCGTAAAGGGGAAGCGAGGTAGTTATTATTTCATAACGGGGAAGATGTCTGTCCCGGGGGCTCGCATCAATTATTTCTCCGCTAAGATAAATCTCGGCGGTTCTTGCGATAATCGAATCCATTAAATTTTCACGTTGTTTTCGGCCAGCGGCGATTAATTATTATTCACGCTCCGCTTCCTTGCCACGGTGGCCCACTCGTGGCTGTAATATTCAGACGCGTACGTGTTGCGTTCTTAATGTCTCTCGCAATTCGTAATCGAGAAAATGAACGGGAATATAAGTCAGCCTGGCTATTTAAACGCGGACACGCCCGCACGTACGAGGGTGCGTGAAAATATTTGCATACATGCACGAAACGTTTAAGCCTGCCTTGTCATCGCAGTTTGTTAAGTTCTGGGTGCAATTACGATAATTTGTACGTGTGTAAAGTACGTAAACCGCGCCATAAAGATAGAATGCCTGAATAATGGAATAGTTCCTTCCAGCTGCTATCGCGCGGCACAATTTAGAGATTGATAAATAAATTAAACGAGTCGTTGCTCTTAAATCCGTGGTATCGCTGGCGCTCTAAAATTCGCAGCCAGAGCCGTTGAACGTATCGAGTAAAAATTAAAAACGATCGTACCCGTTCTCGTTGCTATACAAGCATCGAGTAGTCATCGTTCGACGTGACTCCCCAGGGACTACGATATTATTTTTCCAACCTCGTTTTTAAGGTTTCGCCACGGCACGCTGTATTGTTTCCCCCGGAAATAAGCAAGGCTTCTATATTCTGAACAAACATTTCGCAAGGGTGGCTCTTCTCACTTATTTTACGCGCCAGCCGCGGCGCCGCGTATTTCTTAAAGCAACACAGCGTTCGTGTCATCTCGCGCTTACCGGCGTCAAAAACAATACGGCGTCGTTATCGCAATTTTTCGTACGAAATCAACGGCGCGGCCGTCCGTTGCGCGTGTTTCTTCCACCAGCGATCTCTTTTTCATGAAAAATTCATGCGTCCCGGGCATAAACGTTCGGGTACGACGAAACGATGACCGTGTAACGTCAACAACGAGAACGTCGTGTTCAAATTTAAACGATACACTCGCCGTGGTCGGAATTGTTGCCAGATTAAATCCTCTACGACTGGCGTAATCAGATTCAGGTAATAAACCCTCTATCCGTGAACTCTCTCTTCCGGGGCCTTCCAGGGGCGCGCACCCCCTCTGTCTCGTAGCCGCGCGGGCAATCCTGTTGTTCACGCGGTCCCAGTCGTGTATTTTTCCGCGCCCGGGACAATTACCACGCGTTTTAATTAAAAATTCTATTAATTCGACACCGCGGGTTTCCGCCCTCGCGGACGACGTCGTCGCGGAGGCATTAAACGATAGTTTCAAGGCCGCGGAACCGTTCCCTCCTGTAATTTACGGGAGGGCCGCTCGTTATCTCTTTGATCTCGTCGAGCACGAGCCTCACCCTCCGCGTGTTTGATTTTTCCCGACGATATTTCGCCCGCCAGCGCGCGCGCGCGCGCGATCGATGCTCCGTTTCTTCTCATTTTATAGTTGCATTGTTTCAGCCGGCTATTCAATTTCTATGGTGTCATATTGTCGGGGTGAATGAACTTTTCGCCCCCGTGCATCACCCGCGCGGAAGTTTTTTTCTTTTTTTCACGCGCGCAACGGCGAGAAGATGTAATCTTTTCAAACAGTGGGAACAATGAAAAATTATTTGCGCACAAAAATAGTGCGTGATGGCGAACGTAATGTAACGCGTAAATGGTTTGTACGTTTGTTGCCACGGCGTGTTTGCGCACGGCTGACAGTGTGCCGTGCGAAAAACAAAATATCGCGGACTGGCAACGAGGATAAAGTATGCGAGAATTGCAGGACATTTGGATGTCGGAGAGTAAGAATTTCGGAGGAGTTACCTCGTTCCTTGCTTCCGAGGCAAACTCTTAGACACTTCGTATTACTGCAGCGAGGCATTTGTTAGTCGCGGTGACTGATTTTGAAATTAAAATCTCGATTAAAACGCCACCAACGTATAATGCAATATGCACCGAGTTTTAGAATAAAAAGCAATTTTCTCAATTTCGCGCTGTTATTAAACCGAGCACGATGTTCCTTTTGACCGTCTTACGTTTTAATTTTAGTTTCGCTTATCGATACCGCAATTTTTTCCTCTGAAGTCGGTCGAAGTCGTTCGAGCTTGAAATTCACTGTAATTAGAGGCGAAAAGGGAACTAACAAAGTGTAGGAGGCTTCAACGAAATTAAAATACGCTCGAGGGTTCCGTCGTAACGCGATCTAAAGTTATTCGTGTGCGTCTGTGACACACGATTATTCGATCGCGCGACGGAACCTGGTGTTGCCAGTTATTTTCCCTCGAATTAAACCGGAAGGAACAAATGTCTGTGGAGACAATAAACTAGTTGGAGCAATTTGGCGATGGTACGCCCCCGGAGTCTCTGTCAGGGAGGGAAAAAGAAACGCGGGCCACAAATCCGTACTATTTTTCGACGTAATGAGATCGGGATAAGCCGGACTCGGGATTAACCCATCACGATCCCGGCCTTAATTGTTCGTAAAATGAATTAACAGCTCGCATGCGATGCACTTTAACTTATTCGCCGTCAGCGTTCACCTATCTCGCCGCTGCAGCCCGCGTAAAATATGTTGTTTCAGCATGAACGATACAACTTCTCATCAATGCGCTGGCAGCACGCCTTGGCTCGCCTCGCCTACGACCAGGCCTCGCGACTCCACCCGTTCCTCGCGAGCAATTTGCTAATGAATATCGAGGACCGTTGTTCATCGGCAAATCCGGTTTGGCGGGGCAGCGCGCCGCTGGAACGCGAACATTCAAGGAACGAAGTTTCGTTTCGACCCCATGAGTCACATAATATTGTTTCCCGGGACAAAGCGAAATGGAAATGCAGCCGTGGAACAATGTTCGTCCCGATGGTTATTCGGTAGCGATGAACTTCGCGCGATTTTTCTGGTCAACGGCGAACGCGACGGATCTTGAACTGCAGCGGAGCGAAATTTCGAAATTGTCCGTCGACTTGCGTCCGCGAAAAGGAGGCGACGAGTTTGGTGCGTTTAACGCGGGTTTCTTGTGTTCGACGATAAAAGATACGAGAAGATGCATCGGAATCTTTAGAATGCGATATCTATATTTATGTAAAAATACTGGGAACAGCGAAGAACGATGAACGAAATAAAAAATACGCGCGTACATTTCGCTTGTATTTTATAAAACGCAACAAAATGTAAAAGTATGTACTAGATTTGAATATCGCGTTTCATTTCTATAGTTTCTCATATATTTTGTTACACGGCGATTCTTGAACGTGAAATACGCGCGCCGAGGACAACAAATAAACATTCCGCGTTATGCATTAGAAAGCTCGCAATTCATGGGATTTTATTATACGCGTCTCTGCCGTGTTGCAATTTTTTATTTCGAACTCATTTCTGTTTGCCTTTCTCTTGTATTTGCGTTACGATTGATCCCTTTTACACTCGGCATCGCGTAAACTGGAAATCCATATTTCTGTTATGGCGGCGCATTCGCGTCTCGCGATCCAGGAATGCTGCTCTCTGATAGATCAAAGGAAAGAGACACCTTTGTGTAGTAAGAAAATTTAGCTACGAAGTAAGTCGCGATGAAAGTATGTCGTACGTCGTTCTAGAAAGTAGTCTGGCACTTTTTTAGCGCAACGGATGGAAGTCTTCGACATTAATTAATCACGTACAAATTGAATAAAAATCGATTGGCACGTCTCGCATAAATATTTAATATAAACGATATATTTTCTATTTTTCATAATTTAAATACCAAAACTAATCGAATGATGTCAGGCAGAGAAGCTCCTGCTAATATTTAATTCAAAAATCAGTACGATACAGGACACGTAACTACTAATTATACCTTCCTCCTCATTAATTTCTCTTACTTCCCGTGTCTCTTAGAAATAACCAGTTCTAAAAGTTTCTCCGCTCGTTCTCTTCGAACTGTATAAAAATTTAAACGATTACAGTTTGAACACGATCGAACTCGACGTCAAATTACTCGGATCTGAACTCTCGCGGTTGGATTCACGCTCGATTCGAACGGGACTCGAAGACTTCGGACAGAGCAGTCGCTCGAACAACGATTGGCCCTTGTTCGCCCGTGGAATCGCATGGCCATGTATCGTAAGACGCATTGAATCAATCATCCGTTATCGTCCGGTCGGCGAGCTTTTAAATAACCGGGACAGTCGGTGATCGGTTACCAGTTATGGACATCCATAAGCATCGACGTCCCTCCGTGCAAATTGACGTTTTTCCCCTTTACTCGGGCTCGATCCCATCGATCCTAGGCATTGTGAACACGCTGATCGATGAGTCATCTATCACGGGCAGACCACGGCCTCCGTGTTGCTCCCTGTTCGAGGATAGGGAAAACGTTCTCCTACAGATAGGTGCTGGCGAAAGAGCACGATAACGCTTATCTGCTTCCTGAATTTATTGCTAGCGCAATGAAAACGCACCCACGCCGTCCGCTCTTCCCTGCCCATTCCGATGTTAATTAGACTGGCCCACGTTCGGGGTGTATTCTTAGGTTCCCCCAGATTATGGTTACGACATCTATCAGCTGACCTGCGGGAACAATGCTCGAACGACGTGACGACGTTGACATAATTTTCGCACAGAATGGCCCGTGTGGCTCGACGAGAGAGAAAAAGAGAAAAAGGGACGCCACTGGCGGACGCGTACTATTCGCAGAGTTATTCCAATCTTTTGTCGTTCGCAGTAATCGAGCCATGGTTTTTATCGATGTTACTCCTTAACTCGCGGCTGGAATTTGTCGATTTCTTTTGGAGATCTGGATCGATGGAACAGAGCTCTACCGTTGGATCGGGGTCTTCTTTTAGTAGCTAATTTGTAAGCTGCGACTTATTACCATATCTATCTTCTCGCTTCTTACGTGATCTATAAGCGAGCGTTATCGTTGCTACTTGAAGGAACGAGGACAACTTTAATGTCTCTTTGACGATTTCACCGAGGGAGAAGTATTTCCGTCGTATATCTTGCTCACTTCTCAGTGAGGGGGAAGAAATTGAACTTAAGACAGCAGCATTTTATACAGCGGCAACCGTTGCTGCGATGAGCCATTAGGAGCGATTTAGCCAGAAAGTAACCGCCAAGGAAACGGAGCTAACCCACGAACGTGCGCTACCTCGATGATCCGAACGAGGCGCCGATAGAAATTTTGTAGGCATCGATCGCTCGTCGAATCACGACCGACTGAACTCAATCGAGCCGACGACAGTTTAGAAGCTTCGCTGGATTAGGATCAAAGCCTCTCTGTACGTGGCACGAGCCGGCTCGTTTAATGCCATCAGATTCGTGAATTGTTCGGCCTGTCCGGTATAGCCTTTCCCGCTCTCGTATCGCAATCATTCAAGGAGCGACACTCGACCTCTCGACACAGGGACCTTATCAAAGCGGGCCTTCGTGCCTGGCCACGTTAGTCTGTATATTCACTAATTAATCTGATTTGCGTCGGCGATACACCGCCCCAGCTTACCGCTCTGTCGCAGGCCTCGTCCACGCATTTCCAGCCTTCTGTCTTCGCGAACTTACGCTTGATCCTTGCTCGGTTGCCTCTGTCATCAGCCACTTCATCCGTCACAACCTTGCCGCCGTTCGAGCGTCGAGCACCGATGCCATTACGCACGCCAATCCGTGGCAAGTCGACTCGGTTGAATCGCCGCGATGGATCGCGAATTATTCCGCAACGCGATCCGCTCGAGGAGCCGTTGCCTCCGCAACTTTGGCGGATGGAGTTTGGGGGTTGCGTTCGAGGGTTGAAGATTTGATGGACTCGTAACAATATCATTTCCGGATGCGGATGCTTGGCGCAACGTACTCCGACGTTTAGATCGATCGAACGAAGTCGAGATGTCGGAAAATCGAGTCGGAGAACGAAGTAATTATATCTTTTCTTTCGCGACGAGGAATGCTTTGGGACATCGTTTCTATCGTTCGAGGGTACTCGCGTCGCATTCACTTGCTTCAACGATAGAAACATATAATAATTATCGCGCACCTATTGCAAATTTAATGACCCGACCCAACCCTAATTTTCAGCCGAGAAACCTAGGTCGCCTACTAATTAGGTCACCACGTACGATACACTTAATACGAAAGTAACTGTGTGTGCGTGCTCCATTTAGATCTAACGCTGCACGCCTAATGGCTTAACATCGTATACCAAAGTCCTATTGCATATTTTGCGTTAACTGTTGCGTCTATCGAACGTCGTCGCTTTGGTCCCTTTTCCGAACGCGATCCTCCTTTTTCCTTCCTCGCGCGAAACAGACGTTCGCGATAACGAAGGTATTAAAAACGGGGGCGAAACGCCTCGCCGAGAGGTCATTAGTGTGCTCAGTTTTTGAGGCTGCAGCGCCGCCATCGTAGATTTAACCGGGCGCTCGAGGAAGAATCGCCGCGATCAGAGCGCCGCTAAGTTTCCGGCTCGTCGTTTACCGGTCTCAGCTGAATTTCGACACGGTTCCCGTTCCTCGAGGGGACAATTTTTTGTCGCCACGGGGATCGAGCCCCGAAGTAATTGAACCGCTAAACGTGCCCTCGCCCGGATTCACCGTCGGTGCCCATTGTTATTCCGCGGACGGACTCAATGCCTCTTCCGTTATCGAGGAATTAAGCGGGGCCACGTGAAACTGAACAACAGAATCTCCAGCGGAGGCGGCGGCGATAAAATAATTTAGAAGGATCAGCGCCGCGGAAACGATGGCGGTTCGCGCGCGACGATAAACGACCAATTGTCTTAACTCGGTCGGATGAGACCGTTTTCGGTTTAACGAGGTCAACGATAGGGCCAACCCCCGCCCGCGAATCAAAAGGCCTCCTTATTTTCATTTGCGCGGGACGCCGGAGATTAAATCGACGAACGAGGCGAGACTCTGATTACGCGCTGCTTAGCGTCCCCTAATTTCTGTAGCTAAGTATAGAGAGCGATAAAGACTCGGCGTCTGTGACGTTTATACGGTTCTCGTTTAATATTTATAAATATTAATTGGTGAAAACTGGCTGTATTTTTGATAAGCGCTCCATTTTGGAAATAAACCCAGGCCGTTGTCGGTTATCATTCGATATCGGACCGCGTGTAAGAATAACGTCTTGGGGACCGAAAATATTCCTCACGCGAGACGGAAGCGAACGATTGATTTTTAGTCTGAAAATTTTCGTCGAACTCGAATCTTCCACGCCACTGTCTATAATGTTGTCATTCATACTGAGAATATTCCACGCTATCTTGGTTCAGCCAACGGAATGGAACGCGACGTTAGTTCAATTATTTGCACGCGAGTTCGTCGCTATGATACGTTTGACCGCTAATTGTGGCGTTGCCTCGGTGCTCGTGTTCGAATGCGACAACAACTCTTCGGTGCTAGCCTGGATAACGCGACGTTCGCAAGATAACAACGTAATTATCGTCACTTCAAAATTCTAGTTCCAGTCAAGCTCGTTGACTGTGCGTTCTTTGGATATTTCCCTAGACACCAAGCACGAGACTCCGTACGTAAACCTGACCACTGACGGAAACAAGTGTACTCCAACTACGTCGGTTCGAATCTGACTAGACTATTTCGAACATTTCCTGAACGCTTCGCGAAAGAGAAACGATATTTCAAGCGCGCGCAATTAAACTTTAAATGAATAGATTCGACGTTCTTGCGAGAATTTTGGACATTTTGGTACTCGCGAGTAAAGAAGATGCTCGAACAAATGAAGGAACCAACTACTTCAACTCGATTCAGCTTTCCACCAAACCAATCCTTTAGTAACCTTTTCTCAAATTAATGAACCAACCAACTGCTTGAACTCAATCCACACTCGTTCGACATTGAAGCCCGCTAAGGGACTCAAAGACAGTTCCAATCCCCAACACTCCAGCGATAACCTCATGTTTGCGTATACATAGAGATCTATCGATCAAGATGTCGATAATGCTGCTGCGTCATACATGACTAGACAGTGACATCCGTTGCAACGAAGACGTTCGTGTGTGTGTATTACAATACGTGCGTATAAATTGATCGAACTGATTCAGCAACTTTTGGTTTCAATTCGGTTTAGATGATGGCGTTGTCCTCGAGTCGTGCGATCCGTGTATTTAGCAAATATAACGATTGATCGTCACTTCATACAAGCGAAACTTCTGCCTCTAAACGGACTGGGTTTCGCGAGCACATATTGAACCTGATCTCATCCACGACCGCTCTGGCTGCTTCATCTTGTCTGACTGCTTTACAAATACCGCTTTCAGTTTTCGAACCGAGATTGTTTTCCAATTCGGTCATACAGTATTTATATAACTGCTGGGTACTTCTTGTTCTTCCTATGGGGAACTATTGAATTCCGATACCCACGCAGACTACGGTTCAAGTGTTATATTTTACGAGGTCTTCCAGATAAATCCTGAATGAACGATGCTTCACGCGGCAGTTTTTGCAGTCCTCGCGAGAGGAATCAAAATGTTTTTAATCATTATTTCGATGGCAGCCATTACGAACGACTTTGATGACCGTACAGTCGAATAGTTATTTCATTAAGCCTCTGAAATAAAGACTGATCACCGAGCTAGCGCCAAAAGTGCAACACAATTGAAATAAGTCGGTTGAATTCTGGGATTTGCAGAACTGCAACTTCAGAACTTCCGACACTCTAAACTACACGAATAGTTCCAAAGTGCAAAGCACAAGAGCTGCAGAAGTTTGGCCGCTAGAGTTCAAAACTCGTCCAACTGTACAGACTGATCTAAGCTATTTCTAAGTTCCGCCAAGCCGTTGGATTTCTTCAAATCTACCTTGTATAAATTTGGTTCGCAGTGTCAGCTCTACGGCTGGTGCTTTTTTAAAACGCGAATCGATGTCTGCGTTCGAGTCACGTTGGGGCGAAGAAAATGTACACATTCGGATGCATCCGAGGTACATTTTTAATTATAAAACCGCGGGAATGAATTCGTCCGACCACGAGTGTTATTTATTATTTCTATTAATCGCGGCACGTAGATAGGTATTTAAAAATAAATCGTATTCCACCGGAATAAATGGATAACACGCTTGTTTTTCCCGCGAGTTGCTCAGCAGCGGCACAGCTGACAGCTGAAAAGATATTTATATCGGACCCGTCACGGTTCGGACAGCTTGTAGCAATATTATTTATTACCAATGTCACAAGATGTTCAATATATCGACTTGTATCGACGAATCGATGCGTTTCCCCATTTTTGCAATGTTCCTACAAAAGAATGCTATATCGACAGCAGGAAAGCGAGGGGGTGGAAGAGGTCGCCGCGTCGCTGATTTCAAATCGAAGTCCTCCCCCTTCGAACGCGCCGCGCGTTTATACAATTTAAAAATTTACAATCTCCAAACTCTTCGAATACTCCGCCGACCGATTCCACGATCGATGCTTTCGGAACGAACGTTGACTCGAACGATCTCCTGAATGGTTTACAACGAATCCTGCAGCGAGCAATAGCCAACCCCTCGAATCGATCTCGGTTGCAACGCGAGCAGCATCCTGGGAAGCGATGTTAGGAGCTTGCGCTCGCGATTACGATATCCTCGGAACAACCGAAGGATAAAGCCGCAATTGTCGCGGCACAAAGACCCGGCACACGGGTAAGCGGGATCAAAACGAAGGTCCTCGTTAATTCCGATGCTAATGCGTGACGGTCAGATTAGATTCTCCCCGTGGGCGCTGAAATCCGGTGTCCTTTTTACGGGATAACGACAGACTGACAGATAATATCGCCTGGCTTACGGTCGCCGTTCCCCCGAGTTTCTATCACGCGACAATAATTTCTGCGCCGTGACGACAAGCGAAATCGATGGACGCGTCCCTTCGAACGTTTCGCCAGCCAGCGTCGTAAAAACGGCGCCGATACACGACCGATCGAACGTTCACCTCGATAGGAACAACATCGAATGCTCGGATAAAATTATCTCCAATTCCCGTGCCGCGTTCCACGCTTCCGCGAGCGCCAAGTTTATTTAAAACCCGGCGATGTTTAACGCGTCAAAGGGAACGCTTCGATTCTTCGTTTTACGGCTCCGAAAACTTTTCGAAACCCTCTCGCGAATCCCTTTCTCACTCGACAATGCCCAAGACTGCACCTTCGCACGCCCTCGACGAACCGCCAGGCCACTTTCCCCAGAGCGCATAAAACACCACAAAAGGGAGTCATTTTCCGGAAGAGGTCGTCGCGCCAAACGTCATTCCGCCATGGAACACCAAATGTCCCGGAAAAGAAAACCGATTACGTATTCTCCCGAAACAGGGTATTATCCGCAGCACGATCCACCCTGAAAGAAGGGCGCGGAAGCCAGACAGTGTCCATCCGGGTCTCACGGTTCGATCACGGCCATCGCGCGGTTACCCTCGCTCGCTGTTCGTTCATTTTTCGAAATTCGGTCAAGCGGATTAGGACGCTGGCGCGCTTACATTGTTCGCGGGCATAATTCCAGAAACGGTTAGGCGGCGCATCGGGATACGTCGTTTTACGGGTCATCGAGGCGCGCATTGATCCCTCGATCTTAGATAGGACCGTTACGTTTATTTCCGAAGGAGAACGGGACGCCTCCATCAATGGTAATACGCGGACGTGCCGGGATTCGAAACTCGTTCCATCCACGGGCTTTTTTCCGTCTCCTACGTCCTTTCTTTTTGCAGACCGTGTCCGTTTCGTTCCACCTATTCTCCCGGCTGTCCTACGCCCGTTTGGATTTACATAGAGTCCGGGTCAAGCTGCAGATTACAAACCCAGATATCATCCGTGGGACCCGATTCGTCCTTATATGCATAACCGAACCAACGAAACGTGCAACGTACGTGCGCGTACCTCGAAATTTGTTAGGACAAATGGTCTGGTTCGCATCGATCCTCGTGTTCCTTTTGTTTTTTTATCGTTGCGCGCATTCATCATTGAAACTAAGAACCTGAAGCTAAGAACGCTGTACTTCTCCGGCAGCTTCGTTTTAACGAATATTAACGTCATTCGCGTAGAACGCAGATTCGCAGTTTTACTAACGTAACTTGCACCATACGTCTTCGGAAGCTGTACATTCTATCTTTCTGTCGCGGGTTTTATTTAGTTTTCAAAAGCCAAAGTGGAACACCTTTGATGCATTATCACACCCCGCCCACGAGCTTTAGAAAGTTCGCTACTTTTCATCGGTCGTAGCCATTATCCTCTGATGTGCCGTTTACTTTAATATATGCACGACTTGTTTTAACGCTGAAGTTTTCTTAACTTCTAACGAAATATCCGCTCGAACTTCATTTTTTTTTTTTTTTTGCGTTACGCTGCTTTCGCAGTCGAAAGATTAATAATAAAATCGCGAGCGTATGCGATTCCATTTCACTTTGACAGGAGGAACGCTTTACCATTCCCTATTATGGGAGCCCTCGTTAAACGAGGACCCGTTTTACTCGAAACACCTAATTGAAAAAGGATCGCGGCCACGGGTCTCTTCGGCAGTCGAGAGTATAAATTTCACGTTCGTTTCCCCGGTAGAATAATTAGCGTCGTTTCGAGTGCCTGGCCGCTATCGATTCGTTTCATCTTTGCGTGCTGCTTTTTGTTTTCCGTTTCCCAGGTTAAATCAGATTAGCCGGGCTCTTTAAGGAGCACGAAGAGAACGAGACGGTAAATTTTTCGCGTTGCCCCTTCAGGAACTTGGTGGATATTAATAGATTTCCGTTCGACGGTTAACGTAACCCGTTAACCGAACAGTAATTGCCTATCGATTAATCCTACCATCAAATCCAGCGGTGGCGGTGCACGACTTTCGACCACGGGTTGGACCAGGCTTCCGGGCTGATCGACGATTTTTATAATATCGATCGTCTGTATTCAGCTAGCCAATTTCCGCATTGGCGACTCTGCCCCTTCGTTGATCACTCGTCGAACGCGGGGGTCGCTGAAAGTTGCGCCTTTTCGAACAGCGAAAAGCTGTTCTAATCGCTCACGCTGTAGGAGTATTCCAAATATTCGTTGGCATACGAATTTCTTTACGAAATCAGAGCAGTCGAGTGCTCGGGTATCCGGAAATTAAGAGCTCTAATGAGAACGTTTCCGATACGGAGATCCAAATCAAACGTGTATCCGGATACTCGGGTCTAATTTGATTGGAAACGCGAGTACTTGGATATTCAGGATTCGGATATCCGTAAGTCGGTGCACGGCTAAGGGTTCCAATGAGGAACGTGAAATTCTTCCTTCGCGAAACGAAAGGTATCGTTGTTTGTGTGGAAACGACGAGGCATTCGTCGGTTCTCGCGATTTCGCGCGCTGAATTATCAATCTGGATTTTGGAACGCATTCGTTTTGGAGGAATTTTGCACGGCGAGGGCCTCCGAAAGCGGCGCGAGACAATGGCGCACAGTATCCATCATAATTAAGCAGGGAATTGAATGTCAATAACGATCTAACCTAAATAGGAGAAATTGCGTTACCCTGATTTTATTTCACCGTATTCGTTCCTTCGGAGCGTATTAATACCAATTATGCCCGCAACACATCCCGGGCCCGGGAATAGTTTGAAAAGGAGAATTAACCGGACTAGTTCTCCTCTTAAATAGACGCTCGGTCAAAGCGTGCACGTTCGCGTTACGGTCACCCGTGTTCGCCAGCGGACTTATTTTTTTCTAATTAAATAAACCTCCTCGGAATTTCTTTTTCTGCTCGTTCTGCCGATGAGAGAGCGCCAGCACGGTCCATTCAGCGTGCCTTTTAACCGTCCCGCTTTCACCTTGTTCCTACTTATTCCTCCACTCGAAGGTATTAAGACACACGCTCGCTTAAATGTAGCGAACGTCGGAAGAAAAAGTTTCGCGTGAAATACTCGGCAGCTTGCAGCGCAACTGCTCGAGAACCCCTCGTCGATGTCCGCCTCCTTCTCGCGGCCATTGCGACCTCACGCGCGTTCCGCACGAAGTCAAATTTCGACGAGCTGGCGAGATCGACTCGAATGTTAATTTCTTATCGCAGCAGCGGAATCCGATTTGCCGTAATTAAATGTTTCAGATGCTCCGCGTTGAACGTACGTTGCGTCCTCGTCCATCTCCGTCCATTCAGACTGAACGCACGGTCCAACGAGATCTCTCAATGTTCTATCCGACGATTTTGCGAGATCCTTTCATCGGATAAATTATCAGGCTCGCGCGGGCATTAATGTACTTTAAACAGTTCCCTTTTGACGTCACGGTCTCTGCGGCAACGTCTGATCCACAAAGAAACGTGAATCTCTATGCTGCTCAACCGCGTGGACGTTGTTGGTAGCTGGAAGATTACTGCGAGCACTTTTCACGAACATCTGCCGCGAAAGAACCGCCTGTAATTCAAAGAGGTTGTTCAAAGCGTTATTCAGCAGCGGGACGATAATCGTCGTTAATTATTAGTATCTTCTAATCGAATTTTTGTTCGCCAGCGAGAAAGACAGGATTATCATTGTGTAATATAATTAATTCCGACCAGGGAACTCGCAATTACTTATTGTCACGAATAAACTGTTTAGCGCGAGCACAGACACAGCTGGAACGTATATTATAACAAGATTATTTTGATTCAACAAGTTTGCGACGAGCAATTTATCTTGCGCATTCAATTTCGGGAAAACATTCGTAACTTTCCCGACGGCAACCTTCAAGTTTAAATACCTGTTTGTTGAAATAACATCGGAAAGCTTTCAAGCGGCGCCCGTGTGACGTCTGTTTTCGTTTTGTCCCGCGAAAGTTGTTAAAATTTTTATTTATTCCGCTGAAACCGCGCGCGTATCCGCGTGCATCGAGCAGCGAATTGGCTGATACGCGACACTCGATTTCTCGTTACGAATCGTGTCGTTAGAACTAATTTATTAGACCCTAGCCTGTGTTTCGGAAGAGGATGCACGGATACGGGTATTCATCCAAGTTTGTGTTGCTTTCACACTTGTTACGCTAATTATCCGACAAGCTTCGGAAACTAACGTGGATGGCGCGAACGAAAGTGCGAGATGTTATATTAGCAGCAGTTTAATTATGCTGCAGGAGTTTGGCTCAACATAATTTCGATAATGAACGCAACTTTCATCGTTCTTCTTAAGAGCCAAGCTACTATGGTATATCATTAAGAACAAAGTACATTAACACGATTTCGTAGAGGAGCACCATCCCCTGCTATTAGCCAGCAAGAAATCGAGAGGTTAATAGTTGTTGGTCCGCGTTTGAGATTCTGCTGTAAAGTAAGAAAGCGTCTGTTTGACAAAGGTTATGGTTGTTGTACAATATTATACATAACTCTGAGCAGTGACGGCTCGCGTGTGAGCACTGTGGAACTGCAGCACCCCCTGTTTCCGCTTGACATCGATAACATTTAATATAATCACACTTGTACGATTCATAATCCTTAAGCTTAACGTCAGTAGCCGTCCTCCAGTTTATGAAAAAGAAAAATCTTTTTTTTTTTCTATGGAACTGTGCAGCACCCCCACTAGTTTTAACCACGAGCCGCCATTGGCTCTGAGAGGAAGCTCTTGGACGAAAAATTAATAAACTGTCGTCGAGATACCCTTCGACACACGTGTCTTTCTGTACACTCATTTTTATGGGATGCTCGATGGGTGGTCTCCATCGGACGCTCGCGAGGATCGAACTACCCTCGCGAAATCAGTAGGATAAGGATTCTGTCCAGAAATATAAAGAGGCTGGGCTTAGTCCCCGCTTGACCCGCTTACGTTAACTCGTCCCATTCAGCGGCGAGTTCCTCGAGTACTTTGCAAACTTTAGCGCGCTTCCAGACGGGTTATAAGTATAAGTAGCAGTAAGTAAGTAAGTGTGTATACCGCGGTTATGTAAAGCGTTCACCGTGACGGGATACTCAAGACGAGGACCCTTTCGTGTTGCAGATTTACCCAGGTTTGGCAAACCGCTGAACAACCTGACGGTCTCGGTGGGTCGCGAAGCCATTTTTACCTGCATCGTGGAAAATCTCGGCCCGTACAAGGTGAGAACTACGCGACTTGGAAGAATGGTCCGTAACGCATCGTTTCGTTTGCTTCTCATTGATTTACCGTTTGAGATAACTCTGATTTATTTCCGCTGATCCTCGACGTAGTTTTCTTTTGCGTCGCGCCGTAGAATTTCTGAAAAAAGAAAGTAGCCTCGCACCGAGAAAAGGATATACGTAGAGAGCAATGCGAGGATATCGATCGTACGATACTCTTAGCTGAAACCCCGTAGCCTTGAACGTTGCGGTTTCATTAGCCTTCCAGAAAAATTTCATAAGACCTCTCACCGGAGGAGAACCAGGACGAGGAGGCGAAGGAAACGGGACGGGAGCTGAAGGTGAGGTCGCGAAGAGGATCTAACAAACGGTACAAATAAATTTGGTACCAGCGACCCGCTAAGAATCCGTATCCGATGCGTATCTCGGCAACTCCATTTAAGTAGAAATAAAATCCCGCGGGGTGTGAGTTCAGCAGTTTGTTAAGTGGTTCTTCCCGCTTGCTCCTCGCTCGCTCCATTCTCCGCCAACACTTTTATCCGTCTCCTCATTCTTTTTTATTCACCCTTCGCCCCTCGTTCGCTCTCCCTCTCCCGCCCCCTTTTCCTGGTCCCTCTCGGAACGTCGGACCGTTTCACCCTCCGCGAGGCGTCCCGTTCGATTCGCCTAACCCTCTTAAACCGCCCTACCTTCGCGCCAACCGCAAGGATACGAGTTATAGTTTCCCCGATAGAGGCGTCCCCGTGACTGGGGCCGTGTTTTACCAATAAAAATGCGTAGAAATTGTTTTATGGCCGTGCATGCGGTCGCTGGGCGCAGCCTGGAATGGAATCGATCCATTATCTTTACTCCGTTGGCTGCGAACGTCTCTACCCGGAAATGAAAATATCAAAGTGTGTGGCCGTCGACGTCGCCGAGGCAAAGGACGAGCCGCAACAGTTTATTTATTTGTCCAATTGCAGGCGCACGCGTTTCTTTAACAGGCAGATGTGGGCGAAACGGAGGAGTGTAAAAATAAAGATAAATAAGTTCTGCTATGCAAACATCCGAAAGTCTGTCCGTCAGTCCTGATGGTAGTTCGCGAGTCTGCTCCACCGCAGTCGAGTCTATTCTTCGAATTCTATTCTTTCTATCGCATTTATCGCTTAATTATGATATCGAGCGATCGTCGTAATGGGGTAACGCGAGAGAGAATGTGAAGAACGGAGAAATAAAACAGAGAAACGAAACGGGCCGGGAATATACGGGCAAAACGGCGGAGAACGGGAGAAAATAGGGACGAGTGCCACTTGATGAGCATAAAGAGCCGCGCTTTCGATAACTGACGCGATGCCCCGCGGCGGAATTAACGGGTTTTATCGGCTCGCTTCTCTTCGCGGCCTGGTTCTTTGAAATTCGGCGCAGCGACTGTATCGATAACGCGGCCTGTCGATACAAATTCGATTAGCCCCGTCGAAATAATTAGCTAAGCTAAAATTGTCGCGAAAGGAGCGCACTCGCAGGTTGGAAACCACGCAACGCGAGACTGACGCGTCTCGATATACGCGGTTGCACAGCTGCGAGAGTTAATTTACCGCGCTTCTGCATGATAATTGGTTCGCTCGAGAACGAAAAGCCAAGTTTATCGTCACTTTGTCGATGTTCGAGGAGCTCGTGTCGCTGCTGATTCCTGCGGAGACGACGAGACCACGCGGCCCCCTCGTTTACAGCAATTTCTGAGGCAATCGAAGGCTGAGGCACCCTCGTCGACGTATTATTTCCGTTAAGCTTTTGAACGCCTTATCTCGAATGCATCGAGAGCATAACTTTGTCTATCAGCGGCTAATTTTCGCGGCGAAATTAGACTCGAGGTACCTCGATAATGTGCTTTGGGGTATTAGAGTACGAGGAGAGGGTTATTAGCATTTTTATCACTCAGGAATTGGTTTTAGGCACGAATTTGGACAAATCTTTCGCGGGGTGCATGTTAAAAAGGGGTAACGAGACGCGTGAAGCCTTGAAATGGCGAAAATGGCAGACAGTTAATGACAGAAAGCTGATAGCAGTAGTAAATAGTATATGTGTATATGAAATGCAAGTTTTGTAGTACAAGTAACCTGTTGAACGACTCTACTATTTTTACAAGTACCTCAGGATCGGAGGAACGTATGATTTAATCTGAAAGAGCTTGTCAGAGTGTATCTAAATTATTTAAAGCAGTGAAAATTAATTCTGATAATATTATCCCAGCAATATTCAGATTTTCGTTTCTTTCGGTACGAAATTAGGTTCGTGTGGAATATTATCGCACGACTTCGATTGAATCGATTAATATTAATTGAACGTTCTGATTTTGCTACGCGAGAGCCCATTAATATTAATACGCCCCCTCTGCTTCTCTCTCTTTTTCTGCTCTCCGTCTCTACAAACGGGCTAAAATTTGTAAAAATTAAATAACGCCAGTCTGCGAAACGAAACGGTTTGCACATTATCCGAAGTAGACGGGAAATTTTAAAATTTCATTAAAGAGTCGAAATTACTTCCCGCGGAAGCGTCGCGGGGGTGGAAGCAACCCCGTCTGAACCGAGCCGCGTATTTTTACGGCTCTAAACCTAATTGAAGCTGGAACCCTCGAAATTTGTCGGAGTTCGCCAGATTAGCATCGGGAGAATATTCCTTTTTTTTTTCGTTCCCTCTTAAAATAATCGCGCCGATTCGAGCTCCTTGTTTCTCACTGCTCAGCGATTTATCGGATTTCACCGCTGAGGGTCTTCTTTTTGCGAGCAATTTCGCAAGCTCGTTCCGACTAATAGGCTTAGTTTAAGTGGCAATGAAACGTCTAGACTCACCTGTCACAGAACGCCATGGATGTACACAAGTTGAAGTCTGTCAATCGCTATCGAAGATTTTCCTTGCCGTTCTACTTCCTCTGTTGAACGTTGCACGAAGCAGCTTTTAATTTGCAGCGCCGCAAATTACACCGCGCGTTATGTACATTCACTTGGTATTCGCACTCGAAACGCTCTATTTATACCATCAAGAAAGCAAAAAGCACTCACCACTTCTGCACGAACGAGCCTGCTAATTTTCTTCTTTTGTTTGTCGCATTTCGACGCGTAATAACTAGTCGAGCTTCATTTCTTGCTGGAACTCGTTTCAACAAAGCATCGGCTGCGTTTCCATAGCACACGGCGGGCTTTTAAAGCGAAATAACAAACGCATTTAATTGTACGCACAGCAACCTCTCGTGAATAAAAACAATATTTCTGGAATAATCAAAAGAAGTTTCAGATACATTTTCACGTGCATGGTAATTAATTATTTTCAATTATTCCGCAAGCTTTCCCTCTGTTTTTTTTATTTCCCTTTTTTATTCATATCGAACGCAACGATGAACTTCTAAAACCGACGTCAGAGAGACTCTCTCGCGCGGTTTACGACAGTTTCGTCGGGCGAGTGGAGGAAAACCGCGGAAAACTCTTCTTCTTTAAGCTTTCCGTTAATTTATTCTGAAAACCTACGAAGGGAAAACGAGAGATCTTGGCCCAGTTTCCACGGTACCGTTCGGCGTTTCAATTTTGCAGCGCGGTCTTGCAATACGTTCGAAAGTTCGCCGACGAACGGGGACGTTCATGCTCGTTGACAAAACGTCCATACGTTCCGTCGCGGCTGCCCCATCAGATTACCGGTTTGATCTCGCAAGAGCCAGTCAACTCTGCCAAATGGTTACATACCGTTCCGCTGTTCCGCTTCCAGCTTCCACGAATATAGGAGGGCCGTAATGTAGTTTTCGCGATCGCAACTTTATCGAGCCGAGGATCGAGTGCCAAGTGCTGCGAATATTCATACAGAATGCACGGAGCAGCCAATCCTGGAAGAAAATTTTAAGGCTGACTTTGGTCTTCACAATGGAACGGGAACAAAGAATAACGCAAGTACGTTCGAGGTTCCACGTTCAGATAAACATAGCTCGTCGAGTATCATAACAATCCTGCGATGGCCACGCGTAAACACGCGCGTCACATCTGCGATAAGATCGTACTACTTACGCACTTCATTCTTGGAGTCGTCTTTCTCGGAAGCGAAGCTGTTGCAAACGTAGTTTTATTATGGCTGCTAGAATTTGCTAGAATCTCGAGCTCTTTAAATCTCTTCCACGATTCGTAGAGTACCTCGCGCGTCGTGGCTCATTCCCAGACGTACGTGCAGTGGTCGACGCTGCGATTGAAGGACGAGCATGGTTTGCAAAAGTGACGGGACGGTTTGAGACCAGGCCCCATCGTGACGATCGTAATACTGGCTCGGAATTGTGATTCTGAAGCTCACCGTTGCAGCTAATACGTAATATTACGTCGAAGGATGGCGTGCAAGCACGAATGCCCGCTACATATTCAGTGAGCCGGCCGCAACACAATGCGGGACGATCGAACGAACGTGAGACTCGGGTCACGGCGGCCGACCGACTGAAATCCGAATAAATTATTTGGAAAAATAAACGATAACAGGCCACGTCGTCCGCGAGCGAGCACGCGCGCGCAGCACCCGTGTGTCGATAACAATGTCGAACGACCGACTTTAATGCGCCGTCCTCTCGCGGAAGATAACCGCGCGGTATAAATATGGATCGGTGATTGGCGAAACCTGTGCCCGTGAGTGCTCGAAATGACGAACACCTGACGAACATTATGCAGCACGGAAGCGTCGCAACGTCGATCGAAATGCATTTCGAAAAGCGTCGATTAACGAACGCTTAATAAATTAGACTCGTAATTACAATGATCACGCGACTAATTTGAAATTACCATCAATATTCATGTCGCCCCGACGATTCTGCGAGTCATATCGAATCGACGTTAGCTCGCAGCGGTTTTTAAACGTTAACGAAACGGCGTTTAATAATCGTTCCGCCCGCGAAAGGGAAGTCGACGGCTTCTACTTCCGTCGACCAACCTCCAGCCCTCCTGTCCCGCTTCTTTTTCGAGCCCTGTGATATTCCTGCGCGCCGGCCCTCTTTCGCGCCGGATCTATAATTTGCCACGGCTCTCGAGCCTCGAGGATCATCTATTAAAGCCTGCTTCCTGCTAAATGGCCAGGCCTATTAAGAATCCGTAATTACCCGAAGATCTCGAGGCAGCTAGACGCACGGTTTCCGACGCGTGTCTGCCGTCAGCCGTAATGCGGGGGTTATTCGGAGTAAGGAGGTTAACCTCGGAGAATGCGGGTCGGATCCCCGCGTCTCGAAGTCAATAACTGAAGTAGAGGAGCGAGAGGCGGCTTCAGAAGAGCCTGGAGAACTTGCGCGCGCGGGGGCTGCTCTGTGATTGCTCGTGCAAACAAACCGCCGTATTAATTATTCGTAATGCCGATGGTTACGACCTGCCAGGTATTCGGAGGATCCCTCTGAGGCCCGAAACTATGCGGCAACCGCCAGTCGAACGGTTTCCGGTGAAAAATGTTTCCCGCTCGATGACCCTTTCCCGCGATTAATTCAACGAACATCGAAACCACTTCGATTCCGTTATTTTAACAATTAACGGCCCCGCTTTCTCTTCGATTGATTCTCGCATCGATTAACTGTTACTGCGTTATGGTAATATCGCAAGAGATCGCGTTTTAATTTAATGCAAATGTAACGATTCCTACGGTGGGAGAATCCGAGGTCCGTGATTAAAATTTCGATTAATTGTTCTCAATTCTTGTTTCTTCTCGCTTGGTTCATCGAGCTTCGGCTGTACTTGGTGGGTTACGAATTAGAAAAAAAGTAGCGACTGGTTTGAATCACCGGTCCGAGCGCGAGAATAAAGCGGAAGGTGATTAAAAAGCAGGCGAGGCAACGATACAATCGCTTCGTTTTCAATCTCGAGTTGAAACCCGCGATGTCCGTTTGCACAACCGAACGCACCGGAACTTATCGAGCGGCGAACTTTCTTTTCCTAACAAGTTTAAAGTATTTAGTATGAAACTAAAGCGCACCGCTATCTACACACTCGAGTCTTAATACTTCCAACTTCCCTGACCCAAAGGAAGCCATTAAATTTGCAAAGCTTCCTTAATGCTCCCGACACTTTGCTAGATCCCCGGGCGAATCGGATCTTTATTTACAATCGGGCACGCCGGTACAGAGGGAATTGAACGAAGGTAGGAGGTATCAAGCGGCCATTGTATCATCCCCCAGCCGCGGCTAACGCGAATCCGACCGAGCGATTAAAAGATAGCGGAAAAATGATGAAAGATGGGACAAGAATAGAATGGAGGATCGGTTACGCGTTCCTCTGTTCCGCGCAATTTCCCGTACCAACGAGGCGGACCGTTGATATTAATACCGCGATAACGCTAATTGCTTCGACTGGATAGGAATAATTCGCTGGGGACAGCGGGAATGGCGGCTTCTCGGATGCGGCGCCCTTCGCGCCGATGCGAGGGTAATTGCCAGATGCAACAATTATTAGGGCGGGTCTGCGGTCTGGCGAAGGTGTTCGCGAGTAAGACGGCGGCCCCGTGTGTCCCCGTGTCGGTGAATGCAATCGCGATACCGTTTCATTTGCATAGTTACCACCACACTACGACTCGTTTATCCTTGGCCGCGACTCAAAGTTGCGCGGCGCTTATTAAATTTACGCGAGGCGATAGGCGCGATTAGGGAATCGACGAACGAAAGTTCCACCACCGGGGGTTGGCTGCGCCCGCGATAACGGTAATAACGCCGAGTAATTACGCCGTGAAAATGCGTACGCGAACGTACCCGGACGCGGGTTAACAGCGGCCGTAGCGAAAGAAGCGAGCGGGACTTGATATCTTAATGACGCTGGGTGGAAGAGTCGTGCTTTCCTCGGGGTAACCTTAAACGGCCGGGATGCCGTTTCGCCTTGGCGACCGGAAGCGTCGATAAATCCGCGGGAACAGTGGTATCGAACTGTTTGCGCTCGTTGGTAATTCGATCGGCGGTGCTCGACGAAATACTCGGTGCAGTCGCATTCGAAACCGGAGGATTTATCATCGATACTCCCGAGGGCGCGGAGGGCGGGCTGCGTCGGGAGCAGTCCCGCTTCCACTTATCGACGCAAAATATTTGCCAGAAGTCGCTCGCTCGGCTCCACCCACCGCCGGGCGTTGGGATATACGATAGAGTTTCCGCTCGAAACTTCATTCGCTCACGGCGAGCTCTCTCACGTGTATTACGAGCGGAGCAGCCAGCCGTTGTTGGCAACACTGGCTACGGGAGCGGGCACCTTGTAATCTGGCTGCCAAGAACCGTGAGAATCGAAAGGTGAAGATGAAGCTGCAAGTAGTCAAGGAGAGTGGAGTGGTAACTTTTTCAGGACGCGTATCCACGTATTACGTGTAGGAACGCCGACGTGTAAGGGAAATGATACCCGAAACAATGAGAAAGCTTCTGCTAAGAAAAAGGTGTCTACGCGCAGGCTGTTGGCCCGCAGTTGTTAATGTTTCATATGCTGATTGCTAGGCGAAGTTCCGCGCGAACCATTTCATGCTTTATCATAACACATTTCGGGAAAATTACGTTTTTCAGCTAGCATTTAGAAACACTCAGAGCGCCGCCACCCTTCTTGGCACTCGCTCGCCCCTCTCCGTTCTCTCTCGTTTCTTCTCCTCGTAACCACCGCGTTCTCCATTCTCTTAAACCACCCCTCTTCAGCTTACGATAGTTTAAACTGGTTCAAACTTCCTAAATTTGAATATCCCTCTCTGTCATTTGAATTTCCTTCCCTTCAGATTCCATCCTCCCCGTCACTCTGGAAAAAATCGTATTACTCGAAGTTGTCCACTTTCGAGTAGATCGCGTCGACTTTCGTCCTAAACAGTGCGGATCTTAATTCCACGTCGGTTTTCCCTTATCCGTGAACGAGTTACAAAATCCCAGCAGCGGAACCGAGACTCCCTAGTCTCGAATATAAGAAAAAAATCACGTTCGACTTAATCCCCGCGCGTACGTGCGGACGTTCTCAACAGGTAGCGTGCGTCTCGCGCGAAAGGTGCGCCAAAAGTGGGTACGTCGACGCGATCAATTCTTGGGGACCATCTCGACCACCTTTCACCCTCTCCTCATTTTCTTTTGCCCACCCTTCGCCACCCTAATCCGAGTATCTGATACTCAAACGCGTTTCGATCCGGCGTTACAACGATATCACGCCGCGGCGCTGCGCTCGAGCTCGCGGCAATTGCCGGGAATTAATTGGACTTTATCACGTCAAACGATTCAGTTCGGCGAAATTACTTCACGGTTGTTTAGTTTCGATTCGCGTGAATTGCCGGAGGGGTCGAACGAGCGGGGCGCCACCGTCCAACACCGATGCGTTCGTTCCGCGGCCGAATACGTTTTTCCTGCGTTCCGCCCGCGGCCGGCCAGAGGAACGCCTGTCCCACGGACCATAAAACAACAGCCTTTTCATTCACCCGTCCCACGTTATGACAGCGAAAATATTGCGTTGATTTTCCGTTTTCTGCGCGTCTGTCTTGCATCCGTTTCATTGAAATCAATGCGGTCCCGGTGCGCGCTGATCCACGCGTTCGCTCCGGATTCATTGGCGGATATTTCAGCGCGCACAGAGGACGCGTATCGATCGCGTTTATCTTTTTTTAATTAAAAACACGCGGACGACTACGGTAAATTAGAAACAGCTTTACGTGACGCTCGAGTTCTCGTTTACGTACGTTATTAGATCGCAAGAAGCGATTGTTCGTTTCGAGGCACGTAAAAATCGCTGGAGCGGGTTCTCGCTTCCATTTTGACGCTCCGCGTTGTTAGAAAAATTTGTGGAATACCGTTAACTCGAAGAGAAGTCACGGTTAGAGAGAAGTACCTGTTCCTCGCTTTCAATCGTCCCGAGAATCCTCGAAATTCCACGAAAATCATCATCGCGGATTCCCCGAAAACTTCGCTCGTTAGAAAGCGGAATAACGATTGTCTTAAGCTGGCCTGGCTTTCTCATCTGGCTCTGCCCTCGCACGGAAGATGGAATTTTTCCGCGCACGAAATAATGGACCCAGATATCGAGAGATGATAACGGAAACGACATTGATCGCGTTGCCAACAGCACTTTGCCTTCTAAAATTGAAAAATTTCAAGCTCGCTCGCACACAAAAGAAAATGGGGCAGATATTGAAAATATAGTGCGCGTAGGGGAACGGTTCATAAACTTTTCTCGCGAACTGAGACACGAACGATGCATAAGCGTGTTTCGCGTGCGGAATAGCAAGTCTCGCGGAGTATTCTAATGAAACGCCGTTTAGAAGTATCGCCTTGTATATGAACAGCCATAAATGAATATCAAAATTTAACCGATATTGAACGGGGGACGCGTTCGCGTTCCACAATATCGCCAGTAAGCCAAGTATTTTCCGTGAAATTTTCTAAATAGACTCTCGATATCCATACGTTTCAACAAGATTTTTAATTTTCAACCGTTTCGTCTGACTTTGGAGTACAATTTTAGTTCAGTCATTAAATTCTGTGCTTTGTACAAGGTTAAGGCATTTCGATGTTTAACGTCGTTCAGGAAATATCGCGAACTTCGAGCAGCCTTCCGCCAAGATTGCTCCGGCTGCGATTGAACGGCGTGGAATTCTTTCGGTGTTGCTGTTTCTCGCGTTCGCGCGAGTAAAAAATGACGAGAAATGGAAAATTGATGAGAAACAGAAACACGGACAGGAGGGATAAGGAATGATCACGTAGCTATTTCCGCGGAAAATGACGTTAGCTGGGTCGAGAAAAAGAGAATGGTTTGCGTGTTCCCCGTCGTATCCTTTCCCTTCGTTTTTGGGTGCGATCATTTATTGCGGTTGGCACTCGTTGGACACCTAGATTTATCAAATGAAACGAATTAATAACAGCGGAGCAAAAATTTCAAAAGAGATCCGCTAATTTTTTGAGAAACGAAAGTATCGAGTAAACAGAGCGACAATTTGAAAGGAACGTATATCGCTGTAAACGTAAAAATGCTACCACGCTCGTGATACTTTTTCCGAGGGTTACAGAGCTTGTAATTTATTCGACGTTTCCGAAGGAGTGCATTCTCCAATTTCATTTTAAGGAGGATTAACGGTACCATTTGGAATTGCGGCGTGATAATTTACGTTCTGTAACGAGGGACGACTTGTTGGAGCCGATCGATACAGAGTAAAATGACAGTAGCGTTCTATTTCCCATTTAAGGATGGAAATTGGAATAAAATAACGCTACAGTTTCCGCGGATATCAAGTAGTTTCAGGCATGAATATGTAAATAACGTTGAATCATATTTACAGAGCTTATATCACGTCAAGAGGGAGGTAATAACGTATTCGTGAGCGGAGGACGCTTGTGTAAAAACAGCGTTTTGTAGGAACCAATGAATGAATATATTATACGAACAGGTTAATAAAGATTGAAGAACGTTTTAATTGTGAATGCAGGAGCAGGTGGCGCGGAAGAATAAATTAACGACGCGTCAAAAACTGTCGAAACATTTCGTTTCTGTGGAACAATGAATTATTAACATGTTGGTATTGAATTGATAATTGTGTGTCAATTAGAAACATTGAACCGTGAGAAATTGTAGTAACAGAGCCATAAATCACCAATGCTTTCAAATAATAACGTAGTAACGAAATGAATTCTTAACGCTTGACACTTGTCGAATATCCAATGGAAACTAACGCAATGAAGGTAGCACCATTTAATAAATAATGAATAATTGCAAAGATGAATGCAGTTGGCAGACACGGTGTGTTTAAGGCAAAAGTGACAGACATTGGCGAGCCTTAAGAGAATCTGAAATGATACCAATAATAATGACGCTGTCATGGGGGCAAACTGGGAGACTGATATGACATTTTAGTGAATTCTTCGCTTGATCGCAACGCTGGGTAGCTAACGGACCCGCGAACGACATTTCACGGGGTGAAATGGCAAAATGACAAGCCGCTGGGTAATGCAAAATGTCATTGTCGCGACTTAGTCTTTCCTACTGAATTTCATGTATCTATATCTATCTGAATTCTACTATACACGTCTGTTAGCTATAATCTAACTATCTATTATGTACAGAAATTTGCTTGTCTTATAATTTCGACTGAGAAATTAAAATTTCAAGCGCGAAAATTAACGAGACTAATGAATATTATCTGAGAATGCGAAAGTAGACGATGCGAAATGTTTATCGATGGTGAAACGGGATTATTTTACCATCTTCGCCTTTGCTCGGAAGGGTAGAAATGGTTTATACTGCTCTTAATTCCAGCTTCAAGTGAATAGCTATTTTAACTCACTTTGCATTATTCATTCAGTCTATTTTGGTACGTTACTCACTGCCGAATATGCGTCGGGGTTTTCTATAAAATTCTGCGCTCGCAGAAGACGACGGGAAGCAGCGTCGATGAACGCGACGTTTGGATCGATCCGAGGGGAACGTTCATTTAAATGTTTATAATATCAACAGGATGTTCGCGCCGCAACAGAATTCATATAATTACTCTCATTCTTGTTTACGAATCCTCTCATCTGTTTGCTTATCCGCATCTCGAACGCAACCGCATATTACACGCCAATTTGCACTCGCGCAATCGTTATTCGCTTCCGCTCGAACGCAATTTAATTGTAAATACATTAATAATTATATATATAAATAGTCGAACGATTATTGATAACGATTGACAGGCGACGACTGCGAGTAACTGCGTAAGAAAAATTCGTAGCACTTTGAAGTCGAATCGAAACGAGAAGACACCTGTTATTTTTACAATATATTTAAAAAATATATTGTAATAAAAAGAAAGAATTTAGAGTGAATTAAAATTTGTAATATCCACCCTTACTTCTTGTTATACCACTGAAACGATAATTGGAAAAGTATACACTTGCACCACGTGGCTCAGTTTTAAATTTAAGCTCACCTTGTTTAAGTACACTTCACTTAAATTAAGTAAGATCTGTACGTCTCTCCATGGACGTTTCGTTGGATGACACTAGAGATCCCACTATTGAGGCAAATTAACGGATCTGCCAGCGAATTGAACGCAACAGGGTCGTAAGTTAGATAATTATAGCAGGGTCATTGAAAGATGATTGCTTTATGGAGTTCGAAGCCGATTGACTCTGCAGCTTTCACTTTATAGGATTTCGCTGCATTCTCGTTTGAATACGACCAATAATAGACGTGTAATTCGCAAAATGAGGAGGTAAATACGAAGTGCAAACCATCGTCGAATAAATTCCCGCAAAAATCGCGAAGAAACGCAGGCGTTTAAAATCCAGCGAATGATAATTGCGTTGCTTTGTGGGAATTGCGCGGCTCCGTCTTCCCCGGGCGTCCCGCGGCTTTCCACAAATTAACAGAGATGAAATTGCGCGAAGAATGGATTATTTTTTATCGTTCGTACTTCATTAGAAGCGCGGGGATGGTTAGAAAATCTCGCGGAGGTAAGCGACACACGTTCAGGCAGTTAGCGAATAATTAAACGCGTTTATTTAATGTTTCGTTACACGGCTTTTAATAAGGCGCCGTATGAATCGTGGAAACAGAGTGGCTCATAGCTTTACCCTCGCAAGAGCGCTTTCCTGGGCGCGTTATTTTTTAAATTGCAGATAGCAGACAGCAGGAATGGCGGTTTTTTCCGGAAAACATCATTTCATTCTTGCTCGTTGGGAAAAACCGTGTTTCTATTTCTCTTTTCTCTTTTAACATTCGAATTTCGTTTCTTGCATGTACGAATGGAATTTCGAAATATGGAACAATTAATCGCGACGTCCCGTTTTCGCGTGGAAATGCAGTATCAGCTTTCCGAAAATAAACATCCCGCATTACCCCTCGCTGCGCGCATATTTTTACTTTTAACTTTTTGCCGCGACATCCAAAAAAGCTTCCGTTACAGCAAAATCCCATTAACGCTGCTGACGGGCGCTTCAACTATTTCCTTTGAAATCCTCTTTGCAAATTGTTTGGCCGCAGTCACTGCCGCTTTGGTTCACGTTCAAAGGAAAGCCGGAGAAGTACTGGCGAGCTTTTGTGTGACCCGTCTTTGACCGAATGTCCTACGTGGCCCTAATCTTCATGACCAATTCCAGGCAACCTGTTTTCGTTATTACCAGTGAACATTCGAACGATAAGGCTGGTCGATTTTGAGCCAGCTGATTTCGAACGACGCAAAGCTCAAACAAACGCTACCAAGGAGAACCGCAATCTGCTTCACGCAGCAATCGCTAGGTCATTTCGAACGCATCGAAAGCATTACGAACGCAGCGAACACGATACGCTATAACAACGAACACGCTGGTCATCGCATTACGCCACAATTACCATCAACAAAGTATGAGCGCGCACAATGCAAGCTTGATTACAGTCGCAGAAAATACACCATCAGCCACGTTTGATGACTAATATTTCAAGACACTCGATCCCCAGCGTCGAATCCACGTAGATCAAAACGACTCGTACAAAATCACGCGCTCACATTCCATTAAAAATAAGAAGAAAATCCCACCGCGCGACTTTGAACCGTTAACGCAATTATAAAAGAAACTTGCGGATAATCGTGTTTTACTTCGGAACAAGAAATATCCATCTCCCAGCAGCGGCTGCGTCCCAACCTAAAAAAGGGCAAACAGAGTCCGAGCCTTGAATGCAAGAGGGTCGAGAGGGTGGAAGATGGCGGGCGACGCGGCGCAGGGGGGACACCTTGACGTTCGACGATTCAATCAACGCCAGCACATTGTCGACGTCAGACATGGGGAGGAAAATGTCAGCCGTTATACCGTCGGATATCCCCGGGATCGAGATATGAAAAATGATGTCTGACGGCGGCGTGAGTAACGCCGTACACCGTCAAGGTACACCCCGGGACCTGGGAGAATGCTTTTTACGGGTTGTCCCGATCGGGACGGGGCGCGCTGTCTGACAGATATCACGCTGCTATCCGTCAAGCGTGTCGAGAACGCCGCGATCCCGCGCGAACCGCGTATAAGCAACTGTGTATTAGCCGAGTGTCACCCGAGACAGCACCCGTACACTGCCCTGAATTGATCCCGTTACGTTCACCCCTCTTTTTTTCCTGTCTTTTCTTCCGTCCTCCTGCGTCTTGGAAATCGCGACCGAGGCGAGGCTTTTTCGACAGCGCCGTCAGACCGAGGTTAAACGAACGCGGTCTTTTTCGAGGCTCGATTACGATGATGGACAGGGTGAAGTGACACGTGTGTGTATGTGCACGTGTGTAGAAGGTGTGCGACGTGGCGTGAGGAGAGGTGGTATGTATTTGAAAGTCGCGTAGAGTCGCGTGAAGGTACTTGGATTCGTAGCACACGATATGAAAGTAGTATAAGTAAGTAATAATACCAGCGGATGCGAGACTCGCGAAGTATTAAGTTGGGGAATTTCTATTCGTGAAAGGTTCGATTTCGTTTTGAGGCGGCCTGCGCGATGGATTATACGGTTTGTGATTGTCGAGTCTTCGTGTAAAGATTGCTCGATGCTATAATATTAACGCGATTCGCGTGAACGTTCCGTGGTATTTGTAAATTTAAATGAGTAGCGTTTAAGAATGGTAATTATGGAAGTCTTCAGATGTGCGTGTTAAGGTCGGGGGGAAATTAGAAACGCGATATTCTAAGCATCTCACTTTAAATAACTGCTGCTCAGATAATTACCCCTTTGCTGCATTTCCGAGACGCGGTAATTTGAAGAGTAATTTGCCTTCACTTTGTTACTCCCGCGTTCAAACTTATCGAGGCAACTTTTCTAACGCAACTACTTTCTCCCTTTGCATCAGATTATATTTTCGAAATGTTATTTGTGTTCGAAACTTTTAATTGTTTCCGCCGTACTTTCCCGCGGTGTTATCCGTGCCGTTCGTTTCGATATAATCATTTCCGCCACCGATACCTCGCCCATTCGTCAATTTAACGCGAGTCCGCGGGGCCCGAATTAAAATCGAGCCGATAAACGAGCCCCGAATGGCTAAAAAAAAAAATATAAACACGCCGTTATTAATTACGTTAAGAGGGGATCTAATTAATTTCTTAATCAACGGTCCCCTCTTATCACGGCCATTGCCTCGAAATTCGAGAGCGTCCGCGCTTGCCGCGTTCGTTCTGGCATGCGTCCACGAATGGATTATCTGTACGCGACATTCGTTACGATGATTACCTTTGTAATTAGCTGAACTGTCGGCTCACGTGCGATTACAATTAACAGTGTATTCCTTGTTTAGCTAAAAGCGGTTCATTGGCTGTCGCTCGGATCATCGACGTGATACCGTGTTCCGATCGTGGAGCTGTTCGCTGGCCGATGTAAAACGGTCGAACCGGTTTGCGGAGTGGCGGGACGAGGGGAAAAAGCTTTCGACAGAGGCGGACGCACCGCGGACGATAATTATGCGGATTGCTCCACCGAGGCTAATTATCCTCCTCCACTTGCAGCTATCGAATCCACCCTTCTCATCTGTCCCACTTCTCCGCTTGTTTCGTCCCCTGTCGCCGGCTAACTTTCGCGCTGCAGACAGATGCTTATCTCCCTCTGCCCTCCGATAACCCGTCGAGTTAACCAGAAGCTCCGCGTGGCCGCGGGTTTCAGCTTCTCCCTTGAAAATTTCACGCGTCAATGGGAACGAGGATGTCGATGCTGCCGCGAATGTGCCCGTTGTTTTCATTATACACGGGCATCTGATTATTCATTCAATTCATTATCTTATCGAGGATTTTCGTTCCGTTCCGTGCGCCCGCGGTAAATTTCGACGAACACGTGGAACACGTTCGTGCGTACCGTATACTCGAATGAAACACCAATCTCCGTGTATGTTTCAAGCGCGGAAAATATGTTCTACATGTTCGTGGAATATCAATGGCCATGAAACGTTAAAGAAGTCCAAATATAGACGCGATAACAGGTGCGAAACTTCTCGATAGCGCTAAATAGAGCGGGGAAGATGATGTAAAATTAAATACACGGTGCGCAAACTTCTGGATGCTATCTCGTATTTGGCGTGTAACCTTCGAATACCCCGGCACATTATTCTAGCCCAACTAAAGCTACAAATAGCGGTAACATTAATTACCTCCAACTTGAACGGGAAGCCTACATTACACCCTGCTCTCCCCTCCGCAAGAAAGCGCCTCTTCGCCTGCGGTGATATTTACGATCTAAATATACACGCGAGCCACTCGACTGATTCACTATTCAAAAATTCCCTACGCCTGATCCTCGACGCTCTTCCAGCGGCCATTCGCTGTCCCTCGTCCGCGATTCGTGGAGAATCATGCGTTAATATATTATAATTCGGCTCGAGCAAGGGACAAAGAACGCGGACGCGTTTCGTGGGTCGTCGCGCAGCTCGAATCTCGGTCGCTGCGTCGAATTTCCGTTTTCAATGCAAACGGAAAACGGGCGACGCTGGAAAAAAGTGGATGACGCCCGTTCGAGATGCCTCGCTCGTAAACGTTGTATGGATACCGGTTCGCCAGCGCGCACCCGCGGCTGTACGACGACTGATACTCCGGTGGCTTGTGTTCCACCGTTCGGAATTTCCAATATTTACACGGCGGAATATTCAATATTTTCCAGCGGCGTGGCACGCCGCAAGGAAATTTGAATAACCCAATATGCCTCTTTCGTTACGGGCAATACCTTGCCGCGTTCAATGATTCCTCCGCGTGGCGTACGGGACAGGAACGATGACAACCCCGTGACGTTCGCGGTTCTCCCTGTTCCTCGATCCAATACGGCTGGACGTGTACGTTCCATTCTTCCCTTCGGATTGAACGACGTATTCTTCTTGGAAACGTAGAGCCGAGGGGCGATAAAACAGAGACGACCTTCGCTGCGAAGACGAACCGGTATCACAGGAATTGCGATAAGTTACCCTCATTAAGTCCAAGTAGATATCCCGGCAGCGTTAAGTGCTACTCAGCTCAATTAACCAGATTAAACCTAATTCAATTACGTCAACTAACTTAACTCCTGTAGATCTGTATCAGTTATCGTGTACGCGTACCGCAGCCGTGGGCTAAGCCGCTATAGCTAACCACACTTGAACCTAATCGCATAAATTGGCTCTAAGTTGCTTGAGTTGCGCGAATTCGATTCGAGCGCGTTTTACGTTGTCGCCAGATTAATTTGAATAACGCGAACGAGTCCCGCGCGTTAAAACCGGCAGCTCGGTTTCGCCGGAAATTTTAATCCATCCCCCGTAGTTTTATTTCCACCCCGGACATGAATATCGAGCGCGACGGCGTAAGGACAAGAAAAATTCCGATCAGGACGCCGACAGCTGCTCGATCACTGGAGATCCCTCGAAACTCGTAGCCAGTGCTCTCGTTCTCGCGTTGATTATCGGGAAACTCGGTTACTGTGCACGCGAGCGAGGAAAGATAGCAGGAGGAATCGAAGAGGAGAGGATGAGCGATCATTGCGGGGCTACCGCGGGCTATTCTTCCCCGTGGAACTTTCTCCAGTCATTTTTCACGCCGGTGGAGTCCGCGGGAAGACTCCAAGTATCCGGCTAAATTAAAGAACTGCATCATCAGTATCCGGCTGGAGCGGGTAGCAACCGAATGAGAAAAATAGGAGCCAGGAGAGAGGGGTGGGATAAAGTAAATCGAGCAGGCTAAGTAATTAATTATTAGGATGATACATAAGTTGTTTGGCGTTTTTTTTAGATGAAACACTGTTAGCACTTAATTTCTGTTTAACAAATTGATGATTGGGAAGGTGGATTAAGTTGTTCTTCAATAGTATTCGTTCGTTTCACGTTGTAGAGTTCGACGATTTGAAAGAACAGAAGAACCCGATCAAACTACCAAATCGTATTACCTTATTCCACTCGGTAAACAGGTTAATTATCTCGCATTTACATTTGCCAATAGAATTTTCCAAGACCTGGAAAAGGGAGGCGACAATCGCCCGATAATACCGACCGAACGAAGAGAATCTATCATTCCCCGGTGTCTTTGAATTTTCCCTTTGGCGCGCGACAATTTCCTGTAACCGCGGAATCCTATTATCTCTAAAATACACCGCGCCCGTTACATTATCGTTAAAACAATCATTAAAACCGTCGCCCCGTTCCGCAAAACCGTCGTATCCGCGAGCGATATTTTTCATCCGCTAAACAATGGGCCCCGGCAAACTACGTTGAGCTAACATTGAGGCGGGCGCGGACGATTTGCAAGTCTCCCTCCGCTTTGTCCTTTTCTCCCTTTTCTGGGTTGCCAGCACCCCGTCGCGCCCGGCTGTCTTTCGAGCGTCTTTCACGACGCGTCGGTCCGCTTCGCGCCTCTTTTTCCCTTGTTCTATTAAAGGAGCTCGCGCGCGCGGAACCTTCGGAAGCGTCCCTTTCTTACTGGCTCCGCCACTGTTCCACGGCGCGCTGCGGCCCGTCCTAGCGCGTCCTCCGGGATAATGCGGCGCGCGAGGTGTGTGTGGAGCCAGGCCAGGGTACGCGCGACGCGCCATCGCCCACGGCCCGAGCGGATGCGGTGGATGAAGTGGATGGCTGGCCGCGTGTTATTCCGCGGGAGGAAGAAATCAACCGGGAAACAGAGGGGTCGGGGGCGGTGGGCGTGGTGGCGGGGAAGAAATAGACGGTTTAAAACGGCGTCGAGTGTATTACGAGTTCGCCGCGGAAGTTTTTCCTCTCCGTGTAACGAGCGCAGTTGGTAACGTCGAGCGCATTGTCGCAGCACTTGGACAATGAGTCACCACCGGTGGAAAGGGGCGGAGGCGGGCGAAGGAAATGTTCCAGAAGAAATAACGAAAAGGAGGGTGGCGGCACGGCCGCGTTTATAAATGTAGCCCGCGTGTGGACTCGTTCCCGGCGAAATCTCTGTTCTCCATCCCTCTCGGCTGTCTGTTTCGAACCGCGAGACGCGGTACACTTTTCGCGGAACGTCTTGGACCAGGTAGAGGCGGGACAATGCGTGCCGGTTTGCGAGAGTTCGGATCCTGAAAAGTAATGGCCAGCCCGGAGTGGAGGCAAAAGTGGCGGGGATTGAATAAAACAAGAGCCAGAGAGGGAGGAACGTTTAGGCGGCATTTTTGTAACGCGCTCGCGTTTACCGGGGGAAGCCGCGTTCGAGGTGTATGCAGAGCGACATTTAGGTCAGGCAAATTGTTATTTCTTTTGATCCGCTCGACAATCGTGGCTTGTTGGGGCCGCGCTGAACGTTTCTCGTTCGCGCGACTCTATTTTCACCGCTCTTCCTCATTTTCTTCGTCACTTGACGCGCGTAAAACGAGATCGCCGACTGGGTTGCCTCCCGATGGCTAAACGCCGCCCTTTTGATACCCTTCCGCGAATTTTAATTGAATTCATGAACACACGCTCGTCCGTTCCGTCTGCCGAGTGGCGGTTTTTATTTTCATTTCCATTCGATACGTACGTTCCTTCTTTTTATTTTGCAGCGGGAGTTTCATTTTTAGTTACGTTCACGGTTTTTATTCGACTGGAACGCGCAAACAAACGGCGCAACTAAAATTTGCTTGCAATTCCCGTCTTCACGCGTGTATATTTATATAGCAGACGGTCGATGCATTCTTCTCGTTGTTACACATATATCTCGAAATACCAGAGCCGGCTATTGGATCGATAAAAGTCAACATTTCATCCTCCGTCCCGACGAGGAGCGTGTGCACCGTCAAACACGCGGCCCATCTTTCTCCGATGGCTCACGCAATTCGGAAATTCTTCCAAGTTAGACGCGCGAAATTAGATTACAACGTCGCCGATGAATAACAAGTTTAGTTTTGCCCAAGTTTCGCAGCGACACGCGTTTCAAGTTAAATTACCTTTCGTAGAACTTGTTCGCGCTCGTGACAGAGGATATGTTCAACGACGTTCCTTAACGACGTCCTAATATTTCTCATCGGTGACCCGCGTCGGTGGCGGTCGAACGCATGCAAATACTTGGCTCGTTTTGTTTCCGTAGGTGGCCTGGCTGCGAGTGGACACACAGACGATCCTCACGATCGCCACGCACGTTATCACGAAGAATCATCGGATCGCCGTGACGCATAGCGGTCATCGCATATGGTCTCTTCACATCAGGGACACCAGGGAGACGGATAGGGGATGGTACATGTGCCAAGTTAACACCGACCCGATGTCTAGCAACACTGGATTCCTCGAAGTAGTCGGTAATCAATCGTTAACATTATCATTTTGTTCAACAATGATCTCAAATAGAATTCGATCGTGTAAACAATATAGAATTACTGTCTTGGAACATCTGATGGAGAACATGTAAAAACCAGGAATGTAATAATTCTCCTCAAAGCGATCGTCTAACAACGTTGGACTCCTCGAAGTAGTCGATAATCAATCGTTAACATTATCATTTTCTTCAATAATAATCTCAAATAGAATTCGATCGTGTAAACAATATAGAATTACTTTACTGGAACGTCTGATGGAGAACATGTAAAAACCAGGAATGTAATAATTCTCCTCAAAGCGATCCATCGTCTAGCAACGTTGGACTCCTCGAAGTAGTCGATAATCAATCGTTAACATTATCATTTTCTTCAATAATAATCTCAAATAGAATTCGATCGTGTAAACAATATAGAATTACTGTCTTGGAACGTCTGATGGAGAACATGTAAAAACCAGGAATGTAATAATTCACCCCAAAGCGATCCATCGTCTAGCAACGTTGGACTCCTAGAAGTAGTCGATAATCAATCGTTAACATTATCATTTTGTTCAACAATAATCTCAAATAGAATTCGATCGTGTAAACAATATAGAATTACTGTCTTGGAACGTCTGATGGAGAACATGTAAAAACCAGGAATGTAATAATTCACCCCAAAGCGATCCATCGTCTAGCAACGTTGGACTCCTCGAAGTAGTCGATAATCAATCTTTAACATTATCATTCCGCTTAATAATAACGACAAATCGAATTCAATCGTAACGCGTGCAATAAATATAGAATTACTGACCCGAAGCTTCTGTCTTGGAACGTTTGATCTCGCGAATTACTTTCGAGCGAATCGATGATTAACGAGAACGTGTAAAGAATAGCGGGGGAATGTAATAATTCTCCGCGAAGCGATCCATCGTATTCGCAGCTGCCGTCCTTGGTCGTTTCACAACGGGCGAAGAATC
This sequence comes from Xylocopa violacea, assembly GCA_963969225.1. Classification (NCBI taxonomy): domain Eukaryota; kingdom Metazoa; phylum Arthropoda; class Insecta; order Hymenoptera; family Apidae; genus Xylocopa; species Xylocopa violacea. The sequence goes on from CAXAJV010000002.1 coordinate 36,002,912, forward strand.
CTCGGCATTTAATTGTTCGCGACCAGCTGGATTTCGAAGGTGGCGGAGGAAATTCAGATTTTACCGTCGCTCTGGCGCCCGCGAGGGAATTTCCGGTCTCGGACGGACTCGTTGTTACGGCAAATATTTGCGGGCGAATCGCGCGTTTGCGAACGCCCGTTGAATTCGTATCGCGCGTGTACGAAAACTACGCGCGCGGCCCGCTGCGTCGCGCCTCGGACTCCTTGGGAAACTCGGGCGGATTCAGCGTTTTCCGTGTACACATAACTCGCTGTTGTCCCGCGGAACACGTCCTTTGCCTGGCAGGGGCATCCCTCTTCCGCGGCCATGCATCAACTGATCCTTCTAGGGAACTTTCTTGGCACTTGGTTGCGCCGTTCCTGTTACCGCCAACTTGTCAAACTTCGCCAACTAGGGTGGCCTTACCATCCACCGTAGCGCCGCTGAGGGTCCGTGATTACAACTACGCGACACCGATATTTAATCCCTGATTATTTCGCCGGCAGTTTGTCTCGCAACTACCGGGTCGGGCTGTGTATAGAATCCACGGTCCCGTGGAAAATTCGCGGTTAAATGTCCCGCGAGCAATCTGTAACCAGCGCCTTCCGCGCTATCGGAATTATTAAGTCGTCCCCGTTTGGGGTGGTCGATGCGCAGGGAAGTAGTTCGCGAGAGCAGCGGACATCGTTTGATGGAGATTTTCGAGACGAGATCTAGCGAAGATGAACGAAGAACACACGTACACCCGAAAGTCCTCTCTGTGGTGTGCGTGGATACCGGTTAACACCCCAACCACGACCGATGTTAACGAGATTGCAAACGAGCCCCGGACTATGAATTCCTCAGCGATCACAAATCCTGCATGCATAACTATAACGTCATCTACAAACTAAAGTGACTGGAGCTGTCCTAGGGTATCTTGATCGCCGCTTGCAAATTTTTCTGGGACCAGGGCGAGCGAGAGTAAAAGAAAAAGGGGGAGGGGAGGAAGGGCGGGAAAAAAACCGATTCCGTAGGAAGCGTTTAGCGTGGCAACGTGCATTCAGAACGGCGATAATCAAAAGTGGCCGGACGAAAGAGTCCCTTGGTCGAGATAGAGACACCTCGCGAGGTACAGTCGCGTTGCATAGCCGCTCCTAGATTGATGTTGTGTTTGGAACGGCGCGATGCAAATGTATGTAAAGTGTACGCCGCGTACCAAAACCTTCGAGGGGCGATTGTACTCTTGGCCGGCTATTAAACACCTTCCTGGCGACTCGCGCTCCTCGCCTTAATAACTGGCCGTGCCCACCAGCCCGCAAGGAGCCCATTTACCAGTCGCTGGGCACGGCAGAACGCGTGCTAGAAGCGTATGGCTTAACCCACTCGTAACCCCTCGTTAAATTTCTCCTTTATCGGTTTCGACGATCGGCCCGTCACCGTTGCGCGCCGCGTAAGAAACGGGTGGGATAGACATGTATTGGGGCTGAAATTGGTCTATCATTCCGCGGTCGATCGCCAGGAATTTTTGTCACACGTAATGGCAGAGGCGGTGGGGGACTGAAACGACACGCGGACACGGTGGCCCGTATGTATAATTCGGGCGATTCGCGCCAGTCACAGCTGCACGGATGTTGATGATTTCATAAACGCGGCAAGATTATATTTGCATGGTACCGGAAGTGTTGTTGCAGCCCCGAGTAGCGAGATGGACACAAGATAAATTAGTTAGCGGGCCGTTCCTGCGTGTAATTAAATACGTTCCGTGGTAACGCCCTGGAAACGCAAACACGCGATTAACTTTCGAACGGAATTCTCGAAATTCCATTAGCCGATGGACGAATCGAACCGCGACCCCCGAGCGTGCCGCGGATCAGAATTTTCTAGACGGCGATCTTAAGCTGGCTTGTCGCGAATGACTATCGTCGAATTCTTTCCACCATCTTTCGTCGCTACGTATTGTCGTATATTTGATAGCCGAATGCTACGAAATTGCACGCTCCCCTCTTCCATTAATTCGTTGAATGTTGCTCGTTGTTGAAGTTAATCGGACAGCTATCGTTGAACTTCCGACTATGAATCGTGAAATACACATCTGCTATCCTCTCTAAGTTTCAAATTCGATTCGCCGTTCGTACGATCCGGGTCCAGTTCCATGCCAGGCCGAGAGGAGCCATCGAGAGTTTAAAAATGATCTTCATTCGCACTAATTGCAAGAGGCTTTCCAAGCAGAAGTTTCGAATGAAGTTGCTACACGGTCTAGAGGACGGGTTCGCGAGCGGCTTTAAAATAACTCGTTCGCCCCGCGGATTGAACGTATGCTCCGCGCGAGCAGGAAAGGGTGGAAAGGGGTCGCTGCGAAAAAAAAAAAAAAAAAAAAACGAAACGCCGCACGGAAAGGAGGGCCGCGGCACGAACGCGCGCGCGAAATAATAAATTCGACGCGATTGTTTCGCCGTATCAATAAATATACTATCTGCGGATACGACGGTTTTTTGTCGCTCCGTTTGCGTCCGACGTAGCCAGAGCGCGAAATGAATTGCGCGCCGCGTCGCTTGATATTCTCCTCTATGACCTGCTCCGACCTCGCGCGATTGCTTTTTTTTTTTTTTTCGTTTTCGCCCGATGCCTTCGAGTTTATTCGATCCCCTCAAAACGTTCGTTACCCGTATGGGCGTTTTACTTTCGTTGCATTGTTTATCTCGTTAATATCGGCCTGCATTATTTATCGTCGGTATCGCAATTGCGATATCGGATGAAGAAGGATGGCGGCGCGTTGCGCCGCGTAGGGACTGCTCGCTGGAAGATTTACGACGCGGGGATAAAACGTAGTTATTTCTAAGCCGTGAAATTGTCCGATCAAAAAATGACCTTGTCGCCGTTTAATATTCAGCGCGTCGGGAATTCTGGTCCCCTTCGTCCGCGTGTAGGACCCACCTATTCGCTCTAATCAAGGTAACAAGTTGCGCGAGGACTGATTAAAAAGTTCGCGCTACGCTCGAAGATCTTCCCTTGTGAAAAGTTCGTTCTCGAACTACTTTACCTTCCAGACACATCTTCAGGAAGTTGCAGGTGGAACAGGATAGCGAGCTCCGCGGGAAGGACTGCTCTCGATGGTATTTCCCTTTATGAGAAACAGGAGTACCGTTAATAAAGGCTTGCGAATGTTTCGCGCTTGTCGCCGCGATTTACACGCATCGTGGGATAAATCGATCGAACTGTTTCGTTGAAAATTTCGTTCGGTTCTAGCGAGGAATATAATCTTCTTTCCATTGCAAGAGAAGACGTGCTTTTTCTACGGAAAGAGCTGCAATGGCATCTGTGTCTACCGCAAAAGTTTCCCTCAAACTTCGAATCATTTGTCACGTATATAGGTTTCTAAGGATCGTTAAAAACTAATTTCTACCTTGTTCCTCGAATGCTCTTCGGATGCGACACGTCTGGTTCTAGTTGGAGATGAAAACAGTGAAAACTTCGAACTCGAAATTCTCAAGTTTGCACAATGGCGCTGAGCTTGTTTTACCATAACGTTCCTCGTTATTTAACCATTTCTCTAATCTATATTACCGTCGGATAGAAACAAAAATGTACGATTATTATATCGATCAGTATTACAGTTGTGAAACACTTTCGAGGAATATTTAGAAAAAATTAATTGTTCAGATCAACGTTCTATTTTGGTATTACAGTGAAATTAAACGTTCCCAATTCGAAAGCGAGTTTGGAAGTGCACGCGTTTTTGTAAACACTTCGAAATTGCTGATATTTAGATATTTATGAACGTTTCCATTAAAATATGTTTCCGGTCAATTTGCAGCATAGAAATTCGGCAATCAAGGCAATATCCAACGCTATTTCGGAACAATACGGGAATTTTCATTTTTTTTGTGCAAAAAAAAACTACTGCTACAAATTCTTTTGTTGAATGCTCTGTGAATGATTGACAAAATACCTCACCTGGCAAGCGAAAAAGTTTCATTTCACTCTATGTGAAACGTACATTTAGGAAATGATTCTTATCGAATCGATTAAATTTGTATTTCGTTTCATTATTTGCCATTTTTATGTCAGTTTAATTTAATTTACTTTGCACTATGTCACTTGTCACTTTTCATTTAGTGTAACTTTAATCAAATTTTATATGCCAAAGGTACACGCGAAACAAGCGAACGTGGATTTTTACACGAACAAATACGGAACGTATGAAAAACGGAAAATATTTCCACCCGCATGAAAGAAACATTTCATACTAGTAACAAGATAACGATTTTTTTTTTTTCAAACTTTTGAAACGTAACAGTTTCATATTTCAGTGATCGATTGTATATAGCACAATTAGCGGACGTAGCAATCACATGGAACATCGGATTTGACCCATGACTCTTCCGTGGACATCTATATTGTTTTATCAAAATAGCATTTAACAAATGGCGGAGTGGAGTATTCGATAGAGAGACGAGAGAATAAATTCTTTTATTCCCCGCAGGAAATGAGAAATTTCTGTTTTACCGTTCGTCCCGACAAATGACATTGCAGATAAATTGGTAAGCTTCAAATGTCAGCAATGAAAAATGATAGAAAGGGAATCAACGCGCCGTTCATAATTGATCGAACCGCAGAATTTTACTTTAATTCCTCGTATCCGGATCGTTGGTATATCTCTATACTTTCGCCTGGTTGACTTGACGCCATAAGCGCCGCTAAATCGCAGATCGTGATTATCCTCGTAACCCCAGGATATGCCGTTTAACCGCAAGCGTGTACAAAACAAAACACTTTCCCTTCCACGATAGGAGCGACGATTAAAATCGCGGAGAGTGGCCAATTATCGCGAATCGATGCCATAAAACAAAGCCAGGTAACAGTCCCTTCGTCCCGCCTACATAAAGAGGGAACGAAAGTCGAGACAGCAGGCTAGCGGTAATGGCCAATTAATTCTTTTGTTGCCGCGCTTTAAACTTCAATTACTACATGCGGAACGTTCCTGGACTCTGAGCATTGACTCGTCGACCGTCCGACACGAAAATCGCGTCGCTCGACGCGATTCGAGATATTAAATTCAGCCAGCGGGACGAAAACATCGCGCGCGCGAAACGTTCGAATATCGTGCGGCGTCGCGAGCGCTCGAGGGCACCTTGGGTGCGTCGTAATGGCCGATCGGAACAGCGGAGCGAGCACGTCGTAGCGCCAAACGTCGTTCGAGCGTACTCGCGACCAGCCGAGCGATACCCGGTTTTACGATCGGATTGCTGTGTACATGGGAGAGCGGACTGTGGCCCGATTCGTTGATGTCCTAGCAGAATATTTGCGAACGGGCAGCGAGAGACATCGGCGGATCGGTCCTGATGCCGGTTAGATAGCCATCTATCCGAGCGAGCGCCGTCGCGCTCGAGCGCGTCGGTGTACACGCTGGCGGTTGACTAGCGCCGATGCGATGTGGTCATTGTTTCAGTGCCACCGGACATCCTGGACGATTCTACCAGCACGGACATGGTGGTGCGGGAAGGGAGCAACGTGACGTTACGATGCGCCGCGACTGGCACCCCAGAGCCGACCGTCACGTGGCGTCGCGAAGTCGGAGGCGCGATCACCCTGTCGAACTCGCACGAGGGTACGTAGTTAGCGGATCGTCCGAATTTGCACTCCGTCTCCTCTTCCGCGACCCGTCTTGACCTACCTTCTCTTCCTTCCCTTCTCTCTTCCCCCCGCTTCTTCCTTTCATTCCTCCATTCTTTCCTCCGTCGTCCACTTGGAACCTCCTATCTGCCAGCATTGTTATCAGGCTCGATTCCTACCTCGTTCTGCATACATTGCCACTTTGCTTCTGCCGCGGGCCATTCCTTTCCTGACCTCTCCACATGGGCGCATCGAGCTCAGCCAGACACACGACTCGCTCCTCTGATTGCGCGAGATCTTTATTGCGAGACTGGATTTTTACAATCTCGCCAGCTCGATGAAATCCTGTCCCGTGTTAGTTCTCGAGCGTCCGCTCGATCGCGAGCTACCATTTTGCAGCGCTGAGCGTCGCGAGTCGGAGTAAACGGTTTCCTCTCTATTAAACGGGAACGCGGTGTGATAATTTGTACAGTCGGCGCGAGGCGGTGACGTTTTCGAATGAAGAAAATTCCGAAACATCTTCGTTAATATCGAGTGCGATCGAAGAGTGCGTTGGAATTGCTCGCTGTTGACATTACCAGCGATGCTGAATCCAGTTAAGCATTGATCGTTGAAATGCTTTTCAATTCAGCCGTTGTAATTGATTGACGCGTTGTAGTAATGCGTTTATGGACGTCGCGCGGTGTTGTTCCGACGTGTTTTCGGTCATCAACTTCGCTGTCGCCCGCGCAAACGAAACAGAAATAACATTATTGAAAAATCATCCCGCCCTATCTCTATTAAACATTTTCCATGCTATTTCCTTAATTTCCCCGTAACGTTCCGTAATGGATTACAGCGGTTACGGTAATTCTATTTGAGAATGTCGATCCTGTTCGAGATACTTTCGCGACATTTTTAACGAAGTGATCGTATAATTATTACACGATGAATAACCAACCGCAGCTTTTTAATCGTACGACTTCAATAATAAAACAGCTGGTAGATTGCGCATCGCGAACGCGGATGTACGATCGAATGACGCAAGTAATTAAAGATATAAGATCGATCGGAAGCTCTTTAAACGGGAACGGATAAGACGTCAATCGAGGATCGTTATCGACTAGAAACTTAATTTGCGTCGGAGCAAATCACGCGGACGTCTCACGAATCCGGCAAAAGTAGATTGCTAATAAATTGCTAACAATAGTGGGACGGCGGGACGTCGAACGGATCGATCGCTATCGTCAGCCTCCTTCCGAGCGAGCCGTCTGTCTTTCCTATCTCCCAGCCATCGCGTTCTTCTTCCTGACCGTATTAATCTTCTCCTCAGAAACGAGTCCGGCCAATTAAACGTCGTTACCTAGAATCCCCACCCCAATTAACCCGTCGATACCTCGATTACATAAACGGGCCGAATTCAAATGGACGTTACTGGAACGACTGGTCCCCGTCCAAGAATTCGAAAATCGATACGGGTCACTGGCCAAGAGCGCTTTATCTATTTCCACTCATGTGAAATCGACATGAACAGCGCTTGAATTTTTAAACCGTCAAAGCGTCCACGTCCCGCCGTTCCTTTTGCCCCTTAATTACCATTCGTGGGCCACCACCCCCTTGTTCGAATTATTCAGCTGCCTCTCCGCTCCTTCGCCCTGGTCCCTTTGCCCGACGAACGCCGTTCCTACGACCCCCTCCTCGCTCGCCCCAGGAATCCACCGTCGCTGGCGACTGTTCAACCCGTTTCGTGACTAATTGCAGACGGAAGTGCAGGGGACGTTTCGAATTGCACACGGCGTACAGGTGCGTACGCTAAAGGGTTACCCTAACTCTTTCCCTCTGTCCCAGGTCGACCATTTTCTCGCCTTCCATTCTTCCCTCCATCGCACCCAAACCATCCGACGCTCCTTCCAGGGCGCCCCGGGTTAGCTACTCGAGTTAAGACTGCGAGCCCGCCGCGGTAATTCCGCCGCGTTTGTGGCTTCTCTTTCGGCCGACCAAAGCGACAGCTTTTGAACCACCCCGGCTCCTTTGTGCCCCGCGCTAGATAAATGGTCAAGGTTCCCGTTAATTAAGGATCTTCATTTTGGATTGTCGCGCCCCGTGAACCGGTCTCGAGGGGTTTAAAGGATTTTTCAAAGGCGCTGACGGTTTGAAAGGCTCGGAGGGGATCAAGGGGATCCGTGAGACCCGGCGCTACTTTCAGCGCCGACTTTCAAGATCCGTTTCTGTTTTTCTAATACTCGCGAGCGTACAACGCTTTTCATCCGCTTCGCTCCTAACTTTAACACGCCGTGATTGATTTTATTGGGAATCGATCGAACCCCAAACTTTACCGTTCAATACATAGAAATAGAATCGACGAAGCGTCGACCGTGGTTCTGAAAATGGTTACATCGGAATGTGTCGTATCTCGGGGGTTCCGAGATGGGGGAAAAAAGGGAGAGTGAAGAGGAGACGGGGTGGCAGACTAGATGGTTGAGAGGAAGGGAGTTTCGTTCGCGCTGCGAGAAGATAGGAACGAAATTCCGGTGATTTATTCACGGGATGAATCTTTTACCGTCCGCGGCCGGTTTTAAGGAATCGCTTTAAGCATTCGCCGATCCTCCTTTCTTTTATTCCCTGTAATTCGCTTTCCCCGCGGCAGCTGTCGCTTTCCGGCTACGAGCAATTCGATCGCGATTCCATTAGGCGATAAGTAGAGGGAAAATAAAATATTCCATCGGTCGTGTACATCGTCGCCCCGTTTTCAACCCCACCCGACCTCCTCTGACCGATCCAGGGCGTTTTGTTGTCCCACAGCTGGCGCGCGAAGCCGAGCCAAGCGATGGCGAACGAAGAGCGAAGCTTCTGCCCCGTCGATGCTTTCTGCTGGTCATTTCGGGGCAGTTAGAGGCTCCTGTAATTGCCTAAGGACAAACCGTTCAACAGGCGGAATGAATTTCGATGGTCATTCTCAACAGGTGCTAATGGGACGCGGTTTTTCTGTTTTATTCTCTCCTCGAGGACCGTTCCAACGAATTTAACCGTTGCAACCCCTTTCTTTTGAGACGCGAACTTCTCCTTCCCAAACGATTCCCCTGTAGAACGCGGATCCGCTTTAATCGACGATGCAATTGTTCGATCGTCTGCGACAATGTTATCACGCCTCATTAGAACGAGCGCAAAAATATCGATCGCAATTATTTGTACAACATTACATCGCGCGCGGGTAGCACTGTCCGAATCCCAAAACAATTAATTCCGCGATATCGAGTTTTATTTACCGCGTTGCTAATTAAACACCATCGCGGGATCGAGTGATGAATTCCCAGTCGAAGCGGAATAAAATTTCGCCCGATTAATCGCGCGCTCGCGGAGAAGGAATAATATTTGACGTATCAGATGTACCCGGGAATCGCAGAGGGATGTTGCTCGTTGAAAAAGAAGTTAATATAACGCGAAATTTCACGAGCCACGGGAGAGGGATTCCTTTACACGCGGTTACATCGCTTAGGTGCCCCTTCAAGCGATCTAATTAAACCTCTTAAGGAGATTTGCCGTTTTTGTTCGCAACGTCTACCCGCGCTCGCATTTCCGCGGTGTATCGCGCTCTTACTTCCCCTGGTTCGAATATTTTCCATCCGATTACGGTCGCTCTCAGTATAATCACATTTAATGACCATCATCGTCGAGATCCAACCGCGATCTTATTACTACGTGGACGTAGATGTTGGTTGCGCGAGCAGCTGGAACATTTTTCAGCGATTCCTGTCGGAAACGGAAACGCACAATGTCATCTGAGATTTCAGAACGGATGGGAAAGATATCTGATTAACTCATCGGAATGTCGCGATGATACTCAGCATCCCTGGTCCGCGAGTAGAAGCTTTACACCAAACATCAATTCGACCGCAATCCGTATTTATCCGCGCCTATTGTTAAATCGAGTGTTCAGTGCTTTCGGCTTTTACGCGGTCGCACGGTGCGCGGTTGCTACCCATTCGAGGTTTGCGAGGCTGCACGGGCACGATAGCGATTTTCAGGCGGGGGTATCGTAGTTTTAAACGATCGCACCGCTGCTTATGGCGAGGCCAATAAACGAAACAGGCGGTGGTATATGTTTCTGCGTTTTGTTACAGTAGTCCAGGGCTCGGTGTTGGAAATAACGCGTGTCACACGCGCCCACATGGGGCCGTATCTGTGCATCGCATCGAACGGTGTGCCGCCAGCAGTCAGCAAGCGGATCGTTCTCATTGTTCACTGTAAGTATCTGAAATACGCTCGCTTTTTCTGCACCGTGGATTTTATCGCGCAACAATTGCGTACAAAGCGAAATTTATTACGTATCGAAAGTACTCGCGCGAAACTTGCCAGGGACCCGGAGTTCACGAGCCTGCGAAAACGTAATAATTATTCGCGAGGCACCTCGAATTTAATTGGAACGAGAAGACAGAGGAGAATTTAGTCGCTGGTAGATCCAAAAATCCTTCGACTCGCGGAACACCCAGCGGTTCGCAGGCGCGGCACAAAGGCAAACAATCGAAAGCGCTAACAATGCATTATACACGTGCGTGTTGGAAAATGCAATTTAAGGTCTGGCTACGTGGCCGTGGATCTGTCGTGCAAGAGCGGCGCAATAATGACGCCACTTGGGAGGCTGTGAATGGCAGATGCAGGGGGCCATTGTTTCCTACATCGGAGTAACGCCTTAAATATTTTCTGCCCCAGGCGAGGCTCTCGCGGAACGACCTGTCGACGATCTCAGGGATTGATTAAAACAAGAACACGCTCGAAACGCGTATTTCGCGCTGAGAATTTCCGCCAGCTGTGAATTTATAAGAAATCGTCGAGTCGTTTTCGTTTATCTCCCTCGTCGATATGTATTTCTTAACGCCGATCGCCTCAAATCGTTTTTCCCGCAGTTCAACCGATGGTATGGATTGAAAACCAGTTAGTTGGCGCTTACGAGGGTCAGACGCTTGTCCTGGAATGTCACAGCGAGGCTTATCCAAGACCGATCACTTATTGGACCAGGCCCTCTAACGAAACGATTGCGAATGGTACGTATACGTCGCATTCTTTCACGTCAGAACAATGTGAAAACATTCGTTCTTTTATTCAACTGGAAGTACGATACGTATTTTCCCTGCAAAATACTCTTAAGAACATATTTCCAGAAATATACGCAGCGACCCATCGCTTCGATATATGTACGTACTTCATGCGGCTTTCAGTTGAACACCGGTGCATTCTACTGTAAAATAGGGTGCAAAGTTTACACACGAGTAATGGCAATGACATTTCCTCTAGTTGTTCCACTCCGACATCGTTGTTTCCCCGTAACCGTACCCCAGATCGTTCGCGATAATTGTTGAAGGGTGCACGCGGAACTCAAGTCGGTGGGAAAAGTTGGAGCGCGCTCGCGTCACCTACCGGACCCTTTAGTTTAATTGATAACACGACGAAATTAATAACGAAATCGCACGGTCCACAGCGCGATTCTTAATTCCCGTTTCTGGCGTATGAATCGCGTGCATCTTCGATCGCAACGGGCAGGACGGAAACATTTATTTCCGAATTAATTGATACGTCCAGCGGGGTTCACGAGCGAGGAAAAACTTGCGCCGCCGCGTGACAGAAACTCGTTAAACTCGCGGATTGAATGGAACGAAACAAATGACAAGAAAACGGGATAACGTGGAAAAAGTGACAGGGAGCGGCGCGAAATTGTCTCGCTCGACGCTTGTTTCACTGGTTACCGGAAGGACTCTGCGGAAACGTTAATACGACATCGATCGCGAGGCAGAGCCAAACGTGTTCGTTTCATAAACCGCTGATGTTTGTTTTTCATCCGTTATTTAATTATCTCTTAACGTTGTCTGTGTCGCAACACTCGAACAACTGTCGCGCGGTGTTTTTCCTTAACCGTATACTTTTTCGCGGACGTTAATAAAGGAACCAGCAAACGTGCCTCTATTCGAGTCATATTACGCGTCCCTGCAAATGAAACCTAATTTGCATTTTCTCCATGCGCCTTCCGTACTAAAGGTAAAATATTGGCAGCGTTCAGACCCGCGGGAAAATTCAAACAGACAAAAAGGAAGGCGGTCATAGAAAAATTATTACCCGCTGGAACGTTGAACGAACGGCGCGCGTTGATAAGTCCCGGGTAAATAGCCGACGTTCGCGCATTGTCAGACGTTACAACGTCGAATATCCGACACGGACGTCATCAGTGTCACGGGGAAAATGGCGGTCGCGCGAATTATCCGTGGCATCCCGTCCGCGAAGTTTCATAACGTTTAAAAGAGCCAGCGTACACTTACGCGCGTAGTCAATACGGCGGCTAACAAGGTTCCTTGTCATTCGAAACCGACGTTACCCTCGCGTCGTCCTTTCGTAATAATAAAGCGATGGCAATTAGCTTTTTAACAGGCGACCACCGTAATTACACGACTGCAGGATTAATGATGTAATTTACGCGCGATGAGCCTTATCAACCGCTTTTTCATTGCATTCTTCCCAGAGGCGGTAAGATTGAACGAGGTTTTCAATTACAGAGAACGATTGTTCGTAAGAATACGTTTCTCGCGAGGCTCGGAATATTAAACTGCCACAAAGGCACTCAGCCTCCCTTGCAATTGGTCGTGAATTTTATGAAACTCCTTTGAAAACCCCCGCGACGTCTGAAATGGTTTTTTTAGACGCGCAGTCGATGTTAGATACGTGGATTGTCACGGTGCAAGTTCCTCTTTGATATTTGAACTTCTGTTTGGGGAATTAGTCGATGAAAATTACGCGCGAAATTTATTCGCTTTGTATTTTTCGCTTCCAGACAACAACTATAAGGTCGAAGCGATTCCAAAGGGATACGAGATCACCATGAGGCTCACCGTGATATCCGTGCGACCGCAGGACTTTGGCTCGTTTCGATGCGTGGCGACAAACTCATTGGGCGAAACTGACGGAAAAATTAAGTTGTACAGTAAGTAAATACAATTATTTACGATTAGTAACTTCATCGAAGTCTTGGTTGCGCGTTCTAATTTGATGATGCGCGTACGGATCAGGCATTTTAAATTACGAAGCCATCATAGTTACTGAAAATTCTGTTACACGTGGTATGGAACGGTATCACACGAGATACCTCGTCATTCGTGTTCCAGGGTTTTAAAAGTGAATAATTAACCGCGCACATAATGTGGAAGCTTTTAAAAAAATTCACTTCTATTTAAAATTCCTTCAGACCGGCCGCCATTTATGTAATCCGTAATCGAAATTATTCATTAAAATCGGAACCCAATCGAGATCGAGGATCCTATCAAAGCTGCGATTAATTCAACCGTTAAACGTACTCTCTTTCTCTCCCTCTCTCTCTCTCTCTCTTCGTTCCTACGATTATCGCGTTACATATTTAATTAAGGGAAACGCCCGGACAACAGATATCGCGTGCCGTTCGGATTCGAACGAAGTTACTTTTGCGATGGCTCGTTCGACGCTCGTAATTCCGTGGGAATTTCATAGCCGCGCAACTTTTCCGCTTAACAGTCCGCGAAACGCTCCTGTTATCGGTGTAATCTCGTTATAATATCGGATCGAGGAGGGTGCTGCGCAGGGTGAGAAAGGTGAACTAGGCCCACTTGAATTTTATCGATAAACCCAGCGCGCCGCCGCCTTTTCGCAGACCACTCTCAATCGCGGTCAATTAATTCGTCTTAATTATCGAAACACCGCAAGACCCTCGCCACTGTTTTTAATCGAAGGATGGACACTGGCGAGCGGTCGAGCGCTGAAAAAGGGGCGGAGTGTCGCTTACTCAAATTGATGGGCAATTGGTATCGATCGGTTGGACGGTTTAAAATTGTTTAAATAATGCATGCGGCCCAGCCGGGTCGACCGCTTTACTAAAGTATCAGGAATACGTTGTAGTCGAGCCGATGGGAATCGTTATTGTAATGGAATGCGAAGCATTCAATTAGCGACCTTAATATGGAGTATCGCGGCTACTCTCTGCTCTTTCGGTGGTTTTTATCATTCTTTTCATCTTCTCCTAATTGAATCGGAATTTGATTGACACTTAAGCGTAATGTTCGCGCGATTTTTAAGTTCTCGTTACTCTTCGTTTCCCAAACTAATGAACGAAGGCCCGTTATTTGTTATTTCGTTCCCATTTTCGTACGCTATTAATCATTTTCGTCGCAAAAAACTTTTCCATTCCTTGATGAGACGCGAAAAATGCCCAACGCTGAATGCGTTACGCGTTACAGATAATGGGCGAACTTCCAACTCTCATCGTCGTGCTTCAGTTTTGTAACTTGTTAATTATAGCGACGCTTCTTTCCCCCGGCTGGAAAGTAATTTAACCCGTGAGATTCGGATTAATTAAACAAACATACGCGTCCACGGCTGGAGGAGCTGTTTAAACGTTATTTACTTCGGGAAAGAGTTTAAGCCGTGTGTAATTTCGCTCGAGCAAATTTGACGATGCTCTACTAATTAGAAACATCCGACGATCAAGGAAATAGAGCATCTTAATGAGTTTATTCCCGACGCTCCATATCCCAGCGCGGCAACTTTAACGCTTTTAATAATTTTAGATGCGGATATTTTTCCGCGCGCTTCCTTTTCCACTTCGCGCGCCCGGATTTTATGCAATTTCATCGTTTCGGCTTTTTAATCGTAATTTCTGTCAATCGAAACGATCGACGAATTTCATCCGCCACGGTTACGCTCGCGGGATGTGCCAGTTCTAGTTAAGAAAATTGCATCAAAATATTTTCTTCCGGCAACTGCAAATATTTGCGTCCTTTCGAAAGCGCTGAACAAGTCGGGCCTCGAAAAGAAATATTGTTCCCCAGAGTCGCTTCTCGTTAGCTAACGACGTTAGTACCGTAATTTGCCTAGGAAAGAGTCGGGATTACGCCTAAAACCAGCGAGCAGGCACCCGGGACAGGTTTAAATCGTGACGGGTCGTATAACGTCGTGTCATGTCACATCCTGTCACGTCAAATTCCCTATATAAACGTCATCTGCCCGTGCAGGATTGCTCGCACATGCTGGACCACTCGAATGACTTCGGGTATTGATTTCAGCGGAAATCAACTCGTACGATGATCGTCGTACGTTTCGTGCGAAGAGTCGATAAAAGTGTTTATCGCAAAATAAGACTTCTAATTAACTTACGACTCTATCGATTATTTTTACATAACCCAGAAGCCCGGGGGACCGCCGCGATAATGTAATAATGTTCATTCAAATTTGCGCAATCCTGGCTCGCATTACGTTGCCATCAGCGCGGTCGTACGAGCATTTCACAGTTTCTGGAACGTGATTTTCGAACGGCATGCATACGATTAAACCGCGCGGAGCGTGTATTCACGGTTCTGGCTGATAATTAATCGGTGGCCCGGTTAGAGTGCAAGGGGCGGCAAGAAAGCGCGGGAAAGGGTGAACAGGGGGTGGGCCTGGGCGATAGACGGGATTTCGTAGACAGAGAAACGGGGATGGATTTAACGAAAACCGGCGTTCGATCGATGTGAATCGGAAGGGGCAACTGCTCGGCCCGGGCACGTACTTAATTATCGATAATTGTAAATAAAACGGGCGACAAGCCGTGCAACCGTCCCCCGAGTAATTGACCCCGCCGTCTAATTGAATGGTTCACGCTTCATTGGGGCCGCGTCTCGTACCCGTACCCTTCGTTTCCAACTCTTATCTCGTTCCCGTGTCGTGCACGTCGGCTAATAACGTTAGCAATAATTAGCGGTAAGGAACGGATCGTCGGTTATATGCTTCATTAAAGTCGATTAATTTCGATGGAAGCCTCGCTGGAGCGCGAGCGGAACGAATTACCAGACAATGGCTGGGGGGAGAGGGGAGGGGGAGGGGGGCGACGTTACCGTGGCAGGTGAATTAAGAGGATGGAAATTAAGAGATGAATCTTTCGGATATGGATTTTAGCCCCGATCGGACCCGGTATGCTGATCGCAATTAAAGCGCCTTTAATGTCCCCCGATGCGAAGATGCACGGTATTCCGATTCCCAAGAGCAATAATGTAATATCACACTTACGCGCACGCAAGTAGAATTGAATTTATAATACGGTCCGTAATTGCGAACAAACGTGACTCCGTAGTTATCGTCGAAACAAATGCAATTACACCGTCGAAATGAAATTCAACAACGCGAACCTGCATAAACAAAGGGTAAATTCGATCATCGAGCCGCGTACGAGGAATAATATTTACTTACAATTAGAGAAATCTGCGATCGAAGCGAGCGACGCGCGCCGCGTTAAGCTTCGCCCTTCGATTCGCGTTGCCACGAAATCTTCGAGGACTGAACCGCGAGCGACGACTCTAAACTGACTAAAAATCGATTGCACGCGATGCAAGCACTTTCCCGTCTCTCGTCAGCTCTGTCGCGAAGGAACAACGAACACGGACCATCGATACTAAACCACAGTTCTAACCATTTCCAATACGGTCACTTTTGTTACCTCCGTCCCCCTGCGCGCGCGCGCGCGCTCTTACGAGGACGGACCATCGCGGAATCGTCCGATGAAAGGAATTCCGTCGTCCAATCCGCGGCGTTATTACCCAGCTCGACGGTCGCGAATCATCGACCTTATCGGGGGCTTTGACCGCGGATGACAGTGACCGGCTGTCGCGTTCCCTTTAAAGGAATAATTGAAAGAAGCGTATTTTCGAGCGGCCCAGCGCGGCTCTCCGCGCAGGGGTGAATTAATACCGCGGCCAGGCCGGGGGAGGTTTTCGACTGGGCGTGCATGTGACAACCGCGGCCAGGCTTTTGCGAGCGCGCGACGTTTCAATAGGCGAAACGCGGCCGCCATACCTCGTCCCGATTATTTTTTCCCCTGGTTATTACTCGATATCGCGGACGGCACGTGCTCGCGCCCCGCCGCGAATCGACGCAAAGCGGCTTTCCATCGGTCGCGCGATTCGACGGACATTAAGCCCTCCGAGCGAAGTTCGCGGACCCGTTGACGATCATCTTTATCGGCGGACAAACGGGCGACAACAACTGTTACCCATCCGTTGATCATCCGTTGCACGCGGATTCGCGTCATCCGCGGAGTGATTTACCGATCGCTTAGGCGGGGGAGCTTTTTCGATCCCTTCTGTTGAGAGCCCATACGCGGGACGCTACGGGTTTTACGGGGTAGGAATCGCGCAATCGGTACGGAGATGAACTGAAACTATATAACGCGACGATCCTTATTTCCAACTGCAGTTTGACGTGTGAACTTTTATGCCGTGATTAAACTTTACACATAAACTGGCAAGACCTTATCATACTCTGGCTTTTTATGACGCCGAGCGTGGGTTGGGGTAATGCTGTGTGCGTTTCAATGCGACGCGGTTTACTTACCGAACTTGGCGAGAATCTGGTTTATTAGTTCTCGCGAGGGTATCAAACGATTTTTATAGGTGTCGAGGTGCGAGTAGTTTTGAAGTCACGTGTTACCACGATGTGTTTCTAATTGGTATTAAAATTATGCTTGCTCCAAGAAAGTAGTATCAGAACGATCTTTGTATAGTTTCTTTTTCACGATTTTCCGTGGTATTACAGGTGCGTACGAGCAAGCACGGCGATACGCAACGCAGAACCGTTGCACGCGCACTTAATTTGGGAAACGAACCCTTGACTCGAAGCTTTACTGCGACTTTTACTGCTCTCGTGAATTTATGATGCGCCCGTCACTGTTCAGAAACGGGAAGAAACTTTAAGTCCGCCAAGTCCTAATTAGAACGCGGAATATACGGGCAACGCGGTGTACAAATTTACATCGCATACTTTCAGGACGCTCCCCGCGATTAGTGTAATATGAAATGTTACATAATGCTGTTTAAGCCGGTTATTTGTAGGCGGACGAAATAAGGCGGTGTCGGGGAATTTAACGGAAACGAGAGTTCGCGTTCCAGAAGATTTCCGGCGTTGTTAGTTCGATACAGAAATTAAAGCGCGCGGAAGGAGAGGATTTGAAGCGAGCTTATCAAATCAATGGTTACGGCAGCAGATTACCGCGAACTGCCACAATCAAAAGCGCTTTCCGATATCCTGTCACGGCATAATAGGATTATAATCCTACCTTGATGTGGAATAATTCTTGCTTTGTTGACCTGCACGATACGAGCCATACACGTGGCGTTATTCCTCGAGTCAGTGGCTTTCGTTGCGTCGGAATAAAGGGACTCTTAGGTAATGAACGCGAGTATTCACGACCAGAAAATTGATGACTTTGGAGTTCTCTTCGAGCGGATATTTCAACGAACAGATTCTTCATATCTTTTGTCGAAAAAATCAGATATTTTATAACATGTGTGGGATAGTGATATTATCCTTGTTCGTTAATCAATAATCTAAGTTTCAACGAATGCGAGCGAGAGCGAATGTGCGAGCGAATGAGTTTTCCAAGCGAATGTTTTAAAATATCAAGTCAGTTGTTCATTGTGCGTCATTGAGAGAACATCACAGTTACAATTTTATTGAATAAATGCAAATAAACATATCGCATTTTCTAAGTCTCCAGCCGAGTGACGTAACAATTTTCAATCAAGTGGGCCACACGTATTTGAGCAACTAGCATTTCATTCATCAACTCAGCAAATTGAACTTCGATGCTTCTGGAATTCAGTTGCATTTCCTTCCGTGGACAAATATTTGTCGAGAAAGCTAGCCCCGTCAATACTAACTTCGACTTGGAACTGGAATTTATGTAAAAAGTTGCCGGTCCAAGAGGTCGTCGCATCCAAATAATGTTCGACACGGTTAATTATAAATCGACGAACGCGGTTACTTTCTCCGTGCGAGCGAATACCTTATCGCCGTAATTTTTAAAGACGGATGTATCGAAAACCGATACGAGACCGGTATAACGAAATACCAAAAGTGGTGATTCACGGCGTAGCTGAAATCAGAGTAGGAACCATGAATTACCAGCTTCCAAGTACAAATCGTTTCCCGATCGTAAAACAAAATCTATCGATTCCGTCCGCGCGAGCCGATTGATATTTTCGAGCGCGCTGTAAATTCAGATTTTCACCCCGCTTAAAGTTGACAAATGCCTGTTTTCCAGGAATCGATGGATCGCCGACGACGCGCAGACCGAACACCAGGCGGGACTCGAAGAACAGTTGGAAGATCGATCACAGTCACGCGAGGAACACGGCGGGCATGAAAGACGAGCCAGTGTTGAAGGCTGTCGACGACGACGACGAGCAGCTTCATTTCCAATCGGCGACCGCCTCGTCGTTCTTCCATCGCCATTTGCTCGCGAACCTGGGCGTCGCGGCCATCACCGCCATTCTGGCTGGCGGACTGTCGACGTAAGCTGTTTCGCGGTCGCGATTAAGCTTAATGTTGATCGATTCAGCGTCCTGAAGAAACGCGGAGGGCAACGCAAGCTGGGAGCAGCATTCGCGAGAGTGCGAATCACGTGGAACGCGGATGGGCTTACGTTACGGTGCATCGAGGACCAGTTCGAAATGCCACTTCCTGTCCAAGTGTTCTGCGCGCGTTTCAGACGAACTTTTCGTGGAAATTGAATGGAATGTGTCATTTAAAGATCGATGAAGCTTGTACTTCGGATAACGCGAAGATTCCTTTTTTTTTTTTGGTTAGGAACAGTTTCGTTGGCGCTGCGATGAGAAAATGTCTAAGCCAACGAGTCTGTTCTGCGAATTCGACTCTTGATTCGGAGATTTTGGAAGGGAACTGTTGAAAACTCCTGTCTCTTTATGCTATCGTTTCTTTCGTAAGTTCTCCGACTGTTGGTAAGGCCTATCGCGACACCGAGTGAGCCGATTGTATTTTTTACATTCCCGTATATTTTATAATAACGTTAAATGATAACATGTGATACGAAATTTGGAGATGAGCTTTTATAAAGATTGTCTGCGGTTGTATTTACTTTCGACTACGAATTACGCGTAAAACTACTTCTAACGCTATGTACGTACTATTGTTTATCGTAACGCTCTGTTATTTATCGCTAAGATCGAAATGTTTGTGCAATCTACATTTTTTAACGCTTTATAAGTTTCTACTGTAAGAAATTTCGCCAGTAAGACGGGCAATTTTGCCCTTGAATGTAATGCTTGTACCTAATCGGAGTGTAAGTATCATTTCCGTGACGCTGTGACATGCCTCTGCTTTAAGACAATAATTTTTTCGATTGTTATATTGCGAAACGAACCCCATAATTTCCCTCGCGCGACAGCGTTCGCAAATCCATCGAGTCGCTTTCTCGACGCGTTACAGCATCGGATTAGCCTCATTTGCTCCACCATTTTATGTGAAATCAAAGGTTTAGAATCGCACTATATATGTATTTAGAAAGATGAAGTTGATTTATAGAATTGTTAATTTTAATTAGTATATGTAAAAGCGTCGAAAGGTAGATAACATTAAAACGGCGCTACATTGCTTTATCTATACTACTTGTGTTCCGATTGTATTATAAACTGCACGAAGAGGTATTAAAATTTCATTCTAACTGTAATTAACGATGATATATATTTCTATGGCGCGGTGAATTCATGAAGAAAATTTGTAATGTTGCTGGAGTTTTTTTATCAACGTTATCAAAGTTCGAGGTGAATACGCTCTACGTTGCTAATGTAAATTGTTACTTATTAAGTCCGAAATGCTCCAAACACCAAATTTTACTGCCTAAGAAGTCCTGGAAGTATCGTGTAACATATTCAATGTAACGTTAGATTAAGTTAGTTGCATTTGTAATACATAGAGTGATTCTGATGCAGATGGCTGACTTGTGCGCGTTTGTACTACTTGCGGTAGAGAAGAGGTTCGATATCTTCTATGCGCACAGCCATAGAAATGCTGTTACTTGACAGTTGTTACGTTTCAGTTACAGAAATCTCTAGAATTACATCTCACGCATTGTTACAAAGATTTAATTGCGAATAAACATTAATTTTGTTAACTAACTGAACATTTCTATGCCTACGTACGTAGGAGGATCGTCTCCTCGTCTAACGTAACTTCGAAATTTATCCACCTACTTCAGAAACACTGCTCGTTCGTTACATTCGCGTACTCGATTCTATCCAGACAGCACGCAACGTTTTCTAATCTTTTGCTTCGAGTGAACTTTATGTCTGAACGTTTTACACGAAGTCTACGAATGCCTCTGTGCTGTCCAGATGTATCGAGTACAAATATATTAACTACTAATTCTGTGACAGAAACTATTATACTTCCAATTGTTGTTTCGTTGTATAAATGCGTTCGTGAGATTCTGTATCCGATAGAATAACGATACGATAACCAAGATAAAACGGAGCCGATTAACGTGTAGAGATGTACACGCGTCGACGACGCCGGGTAATATTTTAACGTACCTCGATCAGTAAACGCATGCATGGCATCGTGCATTCCTTCCAACCGTGAAATCGACGCTCGAAACAATGTAGATCGGTACGAGTAGCGTGAACCAAGCCCACAGTCCGCCTACGCGCATATTCTTGACTTTGAACGTTGCTTGTAATACGCAAGTTTGGCTAACATTTCTCGGTCGTAAGTTAGGGAGAAGAAACGGCACCTCGTCAACTAAACGAAGGCCAACGAGGGTGTACACCGTCACACGATTGTTTCAGAGTCCAGCTTGCAACGATTCCCGTTGTGTACGATATAATAGAACGTGTGATACCAAAAGCGATCCGTGCGCGACGCGGATCGCTGCTTTCGACGCATAGAAAATACGTGGTATTGTAAAATAATAGCGTGTGTATGATAACGTGTAGACTAAGCCTCAGGGACGTGTAAATATGTTAAGCTGTAAGACGATGTCGTGTTAGTTTTTGCATTTGTGATCACACCACAACATCTCCACCCCCCTCCTCCTCAACCCGTGTAAATATAATGTACTCTATCGTGTACTTGGGCAATAAATGTTAGACAATCGTATAAATTCGACGTTTCAATTGAATTACGCGATTTAATTACGTTTAGCTTCGAACGTTGCTTGTTGATTTCTTAAGATTCCTGCAATTCTTGAAAATCGTTTGAATTCTTTAAGAGTATCACGCTTCAATGCGTGGTAGCATAAGAATTGTTTCTACAGCTTCGTATCTTTTAATTTTAATTATTTAATGCTGAATCGGTAATGCTACGAGTGACATTAAAATGGCACAGATTTGAGAGCTGAGGCCATCAAGTCGTGAGACACGAAAATACATTTAATTATTAGTTTATTTTACGTATATTTCGTCTGTGGATAAACTAAAGTTCTTCTTGTCTTCCAAATTATTTATCGCTCGCTGATATCTTTCTCCAGTGTTCTACGATAGTTTATCATTGATTAACAGAGACAAATGTAGGAGGCGAAAATAGCATGCAATGGTACAGAGGAAGATTCGATTCGTTCCACGAGCGTTCGCGAGTACCTCGAGATTTTATCCATAGAAACAGCGTTCAGTAGATTCAGACAGCGCCTGGCAGAGGTCAGACTCGAGCAACCCCCAGCTAGGAGAGCGATTGATCGCGTACGAACGTTCAGCACTTTCTGCGGAGCACCATACATAAATTAAACGACGAAACTTTTCAACTGCACTCATTTAACTTCGTAGTAATTTAAAATTGTTACTACCCCCATTATTAGTCTTAACTTTGCATTTCGGACTTTCAATATGAACTAATTCTGTTTCCGCTCAACGTTCCGAGGCAGAGTGCTCGAGATCGGCGACGAAATAGAAACAGATACGTCGAAATTCGCCAGTCGCGGAGATTTTTCACGCTGAACTACTTATTCAAAACTGTCCATCGAAGCCTAAAAAATGTGAGTAATTAATATGTCGCCTGAAGTCGTGCGATCTGTTAATCGATCAGCTTGCCCCAACGGCCAGGAAATAAATTATCGTTCGACATAAATTTCGTGAACTAACAAATACCTCGCTTTTAAAATGATTTAGTAAGATGAATAACGGGAGCATTGATTTTCCCTCGGTGGCTTCAAAACTGATGAAATCCTTCTAAAATTTCCTGATCAAATTATAATATTGCAGGATATTTATTAATAAAAGCCAAATACAAGGAATTCAAAATCAGAAAATGATCTCGATGACGCACAACGAACAAATCATCGCATTCTAACATTGCTCGCAACAAAACAGTTTAATCAATAACTCAAGTTTCAACTTGAAGTCTCAACTCAAGCATCAACTTTACGAGGATAATTTCATCGTCCTGCAATGTTTCGATGCTTACTCCGTTTCGTATATCGTTCCATTTTCGACGTCCGCGAGCGTTCGAAAATCGATACCAATGTATCCGGGCCGGGCACAATAACGATATTTGGAAAAGAATTATTATGAAAGTTAGCGGAGCACTTTTGAGTAACGAGGGGAAAAAAGGGCTTTCCTTCATAAGCCGGCTCGTACATCATCGCCGCAGGAATCCCTTCGGACGGTTATGGAACGAAAGAAGCTGTGATAACAAAGCTAGGCCGGCCTCGGCCTGCAGAAGCCTCGTAAACAAACGATCCTCGCCGCCATTTAAGTGCGCGATGGCATATATACCGTGGGCCCATCTTTGAATCGCAATTAAACCGCTGGCTCGTTCCCGCTGGATCGATTATTTCCTCAAGGAAATGAAGCGGATCATTACTATTGACGCTCGGCTGTCGGCTTGTTTGAGTTCGTCAGGTGTATCCACCATTCGGGGCGCAGAGCGCGTGCATCGCCGCAAATATTTATTTCGTCACCGAGCCTGCGACCCTTCGTCCGTTCGCGGAGGATTTAAATCCGCGGGAGGGCACGGAACACGCGTAACATGCAAATACGGGGCGAGCATGCAAAGCGAGGTACAAATTATAATATTTAAAACGCGCGGAAGAATTCCCATTCAAATCCCATTTTTCGGATTACAATTAGAAAAATATAAACTGGCGTGTCATTATCCTGAAATTCCCTCAGCGTGTCACTTTTACGCTCTGGGGCCTTCGTTCGAGCGTGATGCGTATGAAATATTTTTATTTGTTTTGAAATCGCTGGACAACGAATCGTCGCTGACTGTCGCTTTGATCGATTCGCCGTTTGGAGGACCAGAGGGGGTTGGCTCGGGTCTTGATTTTAATATCGCGCGTTACGCGATAGAAGGGAGGTGTCTTTTGGAACAACATGTTCCGCGAAGTCATCCTTTGATCGTGTTATCGCGAGGCTGATATACCGGGGATCCAAAAGCGGGATCCATATTGCTGGGGCTGCGCTCGGTTCGCGGAGGTCGATGTAAAGTGCACCGGCGGAAAGCCTTTCACGAGCTGTTATTCTTACCTCGAGCACTGTGCCCACATTTCGCCGAAGGCTGACTAATTTCATTTTACACTGACAGCCTTTGCTATCTGTTTTTATAGCTATTTCGCGAGCCCGTTCCGCTGCGTGATTCGCCCCCGGCCATATTGGTATTTAGACGTCCGCGTCGCAGTCATTAAAATGGCGGAACATCGGGAAGGCGCGTCACGGGATTGTATTTTAAATAATCCATTAATGACGTGTGGCAGAAAAACGCGGGGGGGGGGGCGGAAATCAGAATTTTCTATCGTGCAACAGAGCGGAAAAAATGATTACGCTGGCTCGATATCATTCGCGTAATATGAAAGAGAATGCCGGCTATGTCAATATCGTCTATATCAAATTTTCAGTTAAAAGGTGAGGAATGCGAGAAATTCGACATCAGTATATTAAAAATATTTATTCCCCGATTTATTTGTCCGACTAGATTTCAAATGGCGTGCGCGCAATACCGATCCGTTTCAAAAGCGAATAACACGAGCTGCGTCTCTCTTTTATTAAATAATCGAGTCTATTTATTCTATGAATCGTAGAATTGATTTTCTATACGCTCATTCGATTCGCGACGAAATATTCCCGCGGTCCCAAAATGACCAACGCGAGTTGTTCTTTCAGAGTGAACAATTTGCAAGACGCGCGAATTCATTAAGCGGGGCTATCATCGCCGCCTGCTCTTCTTTCTTTTCCGGAATTTTTAACAAAACACGGAGTCGCTCTGCAATCCGTGTAGTGTGAAATTCGCTTACGCGCATTTACATTTACAATTCAATTTCAGTAGCCGCGGATGAGCACGCGCGTTGCGAAGCAGAATTCATAAAGTAAGCAGATTATTCCGTTGCCACGCGGGTCGACATGTTAAATTATGTTTGAGTGTCGCGTTACATCCTTACTAAAACAACGTACCGTGGCGTATCAGCCAGTAATTTGTAGCTCGGTTAGAACCGCTGAAACGCTTCGAAGTCTCGCGTCTAAAATCTTCAATTCTGATGCGCCCTTAAGAACAGTGAAATACCTGCTGAACGCGTGATACAAATTTCCACAGCGTCGTTGAACCGACGCGTCGAAATCGAGACTTCAACCGCCTATCGCCGCGGCACATCCTTTTTCCCTCGTTTGCGAAAACATCAACCCTGGGAACAATGAGGCCCTTCGATCTCTCGCTCGAAATCGCAACTCTTGCCCCGGATACCCCAGGGATAAATTGTCTAACCTTCGAACCGCGCTTCGCTCCCCCGGGTTGCCAGCATATTGCCAAATGCGAGTCGGTTAGGTGTTCGATCCGAAAATTTGCATTTCCCTTCTTCTTTGTTCCGTCGAAGATGGTGATGTAATGTTCTTCCAAAGCGAATATCGAGCAGAACAATGAAGGAGGGCCATTGAATTTTCGAGGGCCGCTTAAGCGATCGAAACGAAATTCGCGAGGCACGGTAGATAACGACGTTGCAGTGTGAACGTGTGTGTGTGTGTGTGGAACGCGCAATAAATTCCATCGTGCATGTATCCACGCGCGCGCAAGAAATTTTAATGCTGGAATTTGCAATTCGAAGTCGAGGACAACGAGAGTGAAAGTTGAGCGCACTATAAAGTGGCTGCGGTTCTAATTAGTTGGTTAATCGTGGGGGTTGTTCAGCACGATGCATCGTTTCTGATATTTAAACTTCATTTCACTTGCATCGTAAATAAGGTACGAAAATAATAAGAATGTTTGAAGCGAGTCGCAACGTTGGATCGATAATTAGAAAATAATTAAAGAGAGATGCGAACCTCGATGCTATTATCGCGTCATTAAACTTCCATCGGCCGATCCGATCGTTTCGATGATCGAATGGTTGGCTCGTGTTACCTTTATCCTCTTCCGAAGCGGACAGCTGAAAATCCGCCAGTGATTACGCCGTGCCTCCCAGCTTAACGAGTTTAGATTCGAACTGCTTAAAAATGTAACCAGCTGGCTGGCGGCATTTGCGGTCTAGTCGCGGGACGATACGAGCCGTGCGAAACGAAATTACTTCACCCGTTAGGCCAACACGCTTATGGATAACAGGCTGTCAGCGTGCAAACCGTTCCGGCCGAACATGGGGACACATTGTCACGGCAGAGACGCGCGGCTGAGCGCGAACGGTTCACCTAGCTAGAACGATTATCGACAAATTTTCCGAAAACAGCCGCAAACCCGTCCAAGTTGGTGATTATACTCGATTAAATCCAATTTCCGTGCTAACGATACTCCTCGAAAGTATTGAGGTATCGGTGATACCTAAAAGTATAGAAAAGAAAGGAACGTTTATCAGCGGATCCATGGATAAATTAGTATCCTGATAAATAGTATAGCAAATACTTTGAGCATTCGCCTCATTATTCAGCTGCTAACTGTTTTTCCTATAACGGTAAGAGGCATGTTAATTAATCTTCCCCGTGCTTTACGCAAACTCTTGCTTCCGGCGCTTTTTCAGCGCTCACAGAGGAGCGAGTAAAGAGAAGGGTTCTTAAGCCACCTTTTCTTCTAAGAGGGGACATAATGAAGTAAACCGTGAATGGTGGAGGCTTCTACGTATTCTTTGTAAATCGATGTCCGCCTCGTTCGTACTCTTTTCTCGAGACACGTTACAAATAGCATTTAACGTCTAGTCGCATGCACGTACGCGTACAGAGACGTAATACTGTCAATGATATTTGTCGAAAAATCGCCCTTCCATTGTCTTCCATTTGGATGGTCCTCGTAAACTGGACATTTATTATTAATCAAACAAGATCTTCAAACTCGATTCACCGTATGCAAGGTGAATTTCACTCGAATCCCTGGTCCCTTCGCACGGCAACTTCGCCAGTTGTGCCACCTGTTACAGCCAGTTTAAATAACGCCGCTGTAAAGCGTGTTTGACCATGGCTCGCGAGCATTGAAAGCGGCCGGCTCGTCCGTAAAAGCGCACACATATTACGTGATTCCCGCTGCATCGTTGGTAAACAGGCCGATATAAGTACGCATTCAGAGGGACGCGAACTGGAAGACCGCTTAGGCGGAGCTGGCGCGCATTTAAGGCGATCGTAAACGGTGTGCAAGAACAGTCTCGGTCGTGCGCATTCAACCCTTCCAGAGAAGGGGCGCGGAGTGTTCGACGTAAGTATTGGCAGAAAGTTTTCAGAGACAGCACCACTCGAACCTCCCCCGTCGTAGACCGTTACAATGCACACGCGAGAAGTATTTAAAAATTACGCACAGTCTCGCTGGAAGGAAGGAGAAAAATTTTACGCGAGTCGCGCGTACTTCGCGGTGGTCCTAGGGAAATTCGAGAAATATTTTACGATTTCAGCGACACTAACAAGTGAAACATCTGGTACGGTCGAGACGCGGTAGAAACGAAAGAAGCTGCTAGCACGGTGAAACAGCGGCGTGGGGGGAGTTGCGTAGAGGAGAGCGAAAGGATGGTAATAGAAAGACAGAGGGGCCAGGCTACGGTGTCTTAGATGGCAGATAGCGGTTTTATGGAAATTCTTCGCGGTCGAGAGCATGCCTAATGCTCTGAATAATATTCCGCGGAGGCTGGTTCGCGGACTCGTGGGGCTGGAATAGCCCGCCCACCCGCGCCTTTTCCTCGCCGGCTCGCGCGATAATTGATGATCTTTTTATTCTGCTTGCACGATGCACCTTATTACACCGCCGCGTCCCTTTGGCCCTTTACCTTTCGGTCAGATTGCAGCAGCCTCGGCTTTATTTCAGCGCGGCTTATTTATCTTCCGCCACTCCAGCCCCACCCGCCGCGTGCTTCCGCCCCGTCCACCCACCCCGACACCACCCTGGCGCGCCCGCTCCTCTCCCATTATTCGCCGCAAACTCGGTTTGTATATTACCAGCGAAGCTGGCCAGGCGCGCTCCCGTTTTCCACCTTGAGAAATCCACGCGATTTCCATTTCGCCGTAAGCAGCTGCCGTTGAATATTTTCATACGTCGCTTAATAATTCTTCGCGGCGGTCCTCGTTTCCGCGATCGCGCCACCGCTTATATTTCGCGAGGCGACGCGCCGCGGATTGCCGCCTCGCCCGCGAGATTTCTCTCGAAACCGTGACGCTGCGCGGCTCGACCAATGGCGCGACTAACCGTAACCAATGGTCGAGCGTTGTTGTTGTTGTTGTTGTTGTTGTTGTGAAAATCGGCCAGTTTTCATCGAGCGTCGGGCGGGCGAATTGTGAAAACGTTCACGCTCCCCCGAAACGGCAAACACGTTGCAACGAAAACCGTGGGCGAACATATTTTCCCGCCAGCCTCCCGGCCCCTCGATAGAACGTCAAAGCGCGATTCTTATTCTTTACCGGAAGTCAGCCGGATTTATCGCACGTACAGCGCGAACTGCACGAAGCCGGTTCGATCTTGGCTTCCCTTTACCGGCTGAACTGTCGTTGCCCGACTCGCGAAACAAACGTCTCGTACGTCAAGGATCTCCTAGCCCCAAGCACTCCTACCACAGAAATCCGTTTCCCTTCCCTATTTGCACGACTCTTGTATTCGCCTCCCTCGGCCCTCGCCCGTCTACGTCTCTACCCTCGCTCACTCTCTCTTTTTCTATATTCCACCCCTCGTCTCCCTTCCGCGCACTCACTTTGTTCGTTGATCCCGTCTGTCGCTCTTTTTCCGTCCGCCACCGTCTCAACCCCTGGGCTCTCGTCTCCTGCGGGTCCCCGCGAGAGGAACACAAGTCCTCGAGAGCAGAAAGTTTTATTATTGCCCGGAGGGTATCGCTGGCAGACACTAAGGTACAAAAGAGCCTCTCGTGTACGTTCTCGGAGCGACCCGCTAAGATTGCGTTAATACACTTAAACGTGCGGCAATCTGATCTGAATGCTGTACCTTTCGCCTGGCTACGCTCCCTTTGATAAGCTTAAGCGTCTGCGAGAATTCCCCGGTAACCGGGGAAACTTGTTCCCGAGGTGTGACTTAAGAATTAATCCGCGCCGGGGATTTCAGATTTCATTAGCACGGGTGCGCGCGAATCCTCGTAATATCGTCGTTTTCAATCCCGATCGTAATTCCGCCGCCTCGAAAATCAGCGATGATGACGCGAGTCGATAACTTCAGCTACGATCGGAGGTTCAGAGGCGATTAAAGAATTCCTCGCGTGCGAAACGTTCTGCCTCGATCTTCCTGTTATTCTTTGAAGCGGCTCGTTTTCAGGGATGCAGTATTCACGAAACAAGAAACGATGTATCAGGTATTCTTTGAACCGTGGAAGCACGAGTCGAGGAAGAAAGCCGGCGATGTTTAATTCCATGCCATACGATCGGACATGCTCTCAAAGAAGGGGAGCGACATATATAATGAACAGAAGAGATTCGTTTACCGTGCACTCGTTCGTTGGCTCCTCTGATCAAGGAACGACGAATGATCCTCGACGTCTACGAGGCAGACTGCTCTCTTATTTGCCTCGAAACGGAAATCAAGTGCGCCGGATGGTCGTAATTATTTTTTATCGATCACCAGGGCATCGAATGCTTCAGGTTGCCGAAGAAAATGAAGGCGTATCGGTTCCTGCTTGAAAATTTATGGACCGCCCGCTTGATGGAGACTCATGTTTTATAAATGATCGCAACCTCGATGCGGAGCCAGCCGACATCATTGCGGGCGAACGAAGAGAACTCGAGAACTCCCGCGGATGATTTCGTAACGTCCCCTCGTAAAGAGGGCCGTTCAATCGGCTGGGATAATTTATATCGCCGAGTCGAGCCACTAAAACGAATCCGGATTACTCTCGATCATTCTTCTTCCCGACGACCGTTGTCTTATTTTCATTTAAATAACACGAACACGCGAAATGTTCGTCTCGATCGAGCCGCTTAGTCCCCGGGAATTTTAGGGGTGGATCGAGTGATATATTCGAGAATACGGCGGAGCTGTCCCGTGAATGGCCTTCGCAATCTGTATCGAGGATCTTTCCCCGGGTTATTTACGACGAAGATGAGCAACAAAGTTTTTAGATTAATTGTGCGAGAGAAACGCGGAACAGCGGCGAAAATTTCCACCGAAGACGAGAGCCAGTTTCTTTGGGGTGCGATCGAGGCGCGGTGTATGTGCTAAATGGTTAGATCTAGGATAAGTGAGTTAAGCAGATTAGGCTAAGTTAAGTGGGTTAGGTGCGGATTACGTAAGTTAGATAGGATAAGCGAGTTAAGATTTATTTAAATCGATTAAAGCTCGATCATTTGAGGCTTCCCGAAGACGATCGCTCGCTCGCGCATCCGATCGATTAAAATTGCTCTCGACGCGTCCCTTCGAAAAGAAACAACCACTCAACCTGATCGTTAATTGTCCGCGTTCGTAAGAGCACTGGCGCAAAATAAATCATTTGAAAAATCGCGACGGAGGCAGAAATTCCCGCAAGGAATAATTTCGCAAAATTCGTGCCCGAAATTAAATTTCGCCATCCGAATCGAATTACTTTTTCCCATTTTCAATACACTTCTCTACGCGTTTGCGTGCACTTAAATCAATGGACGCGCGCCACACTCTCGCGCGTCGGATATCTCTGTTCGACGAGCGCGGCCCCCGTTCTCTCTTTCTCTCTCTCTCTCTCTCTCTCTCTCTCTCTCTTCCTTTCTCATTTGGGACACGTTTCGGGCAAGTTCGTCGTCGATTCGAATGAATATTTTTCGAGACAATCGTTCCATTAACCGGACCGGGGCGCCAAGTTGAATTCGAGTCGGCGCTATTTTGTCGAAGTTACCCGCGCTTAGCGACTCGCTCCGTTGACGGCGTCCCCGCGGACTACAGGACGGATTTAATAGGATTTGTCAAGAGGAACAGCGAAGCGGATATCTTTGGACATTTTTGTAGGTAACGCGGCTTGGGGGACGCGGATGCAAATGCATAGCAGCTTGTCCTACCAAACCAACCGAGATGAACGCTTCCTGCTCGTTCGTGTTATCCTACTGGCTGGCTCGCTCTCCAGTGGCTAAGGGAACGGAACCGGTTCGTGTCGGTGTGCCAAAGTTTTAATTGAACTAAAAAATATTTAGGCTGCAGTACTTATCGGGAAGCACGTTAAACAGACCGCACAATCAGCAAACAAGCAACTACATTTATACATATAATTCAATTTCTTTTCAAATACGATCCTTTGCCTTAAAATATTTTTTATCGAGGCGAGTATAAGAGTCACTGATGACCGATTATTAAATCGATTGACTGTCCAAGTACGACCAGACGTTATTAAACGATGAGAGTAGAAGCGGAAAGGAGGAATAGAGGGAAGACATTTACATGGCGTTATTGTAGCGTCCGTAATACAAACTTACCCTTAGCGTAGCAGCGGGTTTGAGAAAATGCAATATCAAGATCCGGCAGGTTCGCGAATCGAGGCATCCCTCAAATGGAAGCTCGGATCCGCGTAACTCTACTCCTGTGGTTGGAAATTTATGTTGGGACCCGCCTCGCTTATAAAAGTTTTCTTTCGCCGGGAATACAGTGGATTTTCGAAATTGAATATGCATTTGGCATATTGTCAGCGCTGAGGGGGGCGAGAATGGGGCCGCGGGGGGGAAGAAAGGTCTGCTTGGCCGGACGGGTGGCGACAAAGAGGAGGGTGGAAGGACCTCGGAACGAGCCACGGAGAATTGAAGTCCCGGGAAAAAATCTCAAGTGTCGAAAGAGTGAACGAGAGAGCGGAGGATCGAGGAGGGCGAGGTGGCGCCTAGCTGCGCGGCGCGCCTAAGGAGAATATAAATTTTCATTAAAGCGAAGTAGTAAAAGTAGCGCGCGACGTCTCTATCTTAAAAGGAAAATATTCGTCATGGCACTCGATTTTTCTCGCTCGCGTACAAATTTTTAAGAAGCCCGCCTCGTCGACATTTATGAAAATCCCGCGAACACAGGTGACAGAGAACTTTGCTCTTCGCGACTCTGTAAATTCTTAATATCGCATTGATTGCCGACGCGCAAAAAAACGCTGAACTAACTCGAGATATTCGTCGCGGAGCGTACTTTTTGTACAGTAAAATTGCTCGACGAAATCTCTTCGACGTTGCGCACCGTGATTAATGTTTTCCGTCGTTCGATTCGACGTAGTAACGATAACCATTTCGATCGCGCGAGTAAGGCTCGCTGCAATTTATGTTAAGCATTTAATAACGCACATTTCCTCTCACTCTCCAAACAGCTTACTTAAACGTATTTTAGACTAAACAACCTCTTACCGGCACACCCTCTATTCTACCCTTCGCGCAAAACCCCTTGTAACTTTACGCAACCCTATAGTTAAAGCAGAAGAATCCTCCGGAGCTAAATCTCTGTCTCATTACCATTGTAATGTACCCATTCTCGGTTAAGCTAATATTTTCGACAAGCCCAAAACTTTATCCAAATACCGCGTTCTAACCCGAATCACCACTTAGACCTTGTTCTTAATTTATCGACCCCGTTCTATTACACGAATATTCCACAGAATCCAACGCGGTAGTTTGGCGAAAGTAGCAAGAACGCGATTACCATTTGTCAAATATTTGTAATTAAATTTCTGCACTCGTCCAAGAAACAGTACGAGCAGGCAGCCAAGTTCGTTTATTCACTTCCGACCATCGCCAAAAACAGAAGCTAAAAATATTTCCAAAGAATGGTACCAACAAAAATGATTTGTTTTCGCGTTCGACCAGAATTGCGTGGAAAAAAAGCGCACCGTCCAAATTAACGAAACAATTTGGCCCGAGAAACGAGAACGTAGGAGCAGCATCGAATTTCAGCGAAATTGATTAGCCGCCATTGCGGTTTCGCCGTGGAAGTGCGGCGGCCCTTGGCCGTTGATTTCGACTTCCGTCAAGCGGTCGCGCGGGATGACCGCGAGGTTGCAACGTGTCGCCAGGACGAACACAGGGCGGACGATATATCAAATTTCTTTCTAATAACAGCGTCGAGGCTCGTCGCGCGGTACCAGCGTGCCAGCCGTGAAAACGTCCAATATGGTGACACTCGGAGAACGACACCTGAGAAACGAGGCCGCGCCGCTAAGTTAAAGCGTCCGGTAATCCGTGTGGGGTTTAGCCGCGGGAAAACTCAGATTCAACTGATCCCCCGGCTCTTTTTCCGGCGGTGCACGCAGGAAAGGTCGATGCTGGTATCGCTGCCGGCCACCCAAGGCGGCCAGCCGCGGCCATCATCCGGCAACTTAACCAGGAGATCGGCTTCGCTCCCGCAAGGTGGAACACCTCCGTGCTCCGCCACTTCATCCTCCCTCACGCCCTTCAACTATATTCCCGGCGAAGGCGAGGTCAGCTTATGAGAAATCCCTCCTGCCGCGTGCCAACATTACGGTTCAGTTCCCGCTCGGCCCACCGACTCCCTAGAGCTGTCTATTAAATACCTAATATCAACTCGTGTTCGCGTCCTCGCCCCTCTTTCGCCTCGAGGGCTCTATCTCGCTCCCTCGCGCCGCTCGAACCCGCCTACCAGCCTCTCACCCTTCCTGCTCGACCGTCCCTTTCCCGACCCTTTGTCTCCCTGTTCCCGCTCTCTTTCGCCTCGGTGTTCGCGCGCTACCCTTCGCCGGCCTCCGCCGCCTCGGCGTCGCGGCGAACGACGCCCACACCTCGCACGGCCGCACCAACTATCCCCGAAGCTTTAGTTTCGCCCGCCGCCTCGTCCCTCATAGCGCGCCGCGGCGTTCTCGAAACCTAATCCAAAACGTGCCGAACGCCGTCCACATTATCATTCTTGTAGCAGACAACGGAAAGTTTGTTTAGACCCCGACTCTCTCTCTCTCTCTCTCTCTCTCTCTTTCAACACCCGGACCAGTTCGACGTGGGCGCCCGTTTAGTTCGCGCACTGTCGGGAAAACGGGTTCCGAAGGTGGAGACGAAAGGGTAGGCGGGGGTGGGGGTTGGGGACACCGAGCCACGTCTCATCCAACAGTAATGTTATACGAGTTTCGAGCACTTTACACGCTAATCTCTGGCACGGGAGTTGGCTCCCTCGCGAAACCCGCCTCTATACCTGTATAGCCAGCGATGACACCGAACGATTACGCTGCACGCCAGCTCTGGAGCTACAGGAACGCTCCTCTTCTTCCGTGCATGCACGCGCGCCTCTACCTCTCGACACTGAAAAGTAAATTTTCTTGTCCTACCTCTGTATTTTATTTCCCTGGGATTGCGCTTTTGTTTCCCGGGACGGCAGGCTTGGATTTATTCGAAATGCTCGCGGAGCGTCGTTACCGTCTACTTTGGTATCTCTTTTTGATTCGAACCGTTTATCGAATTATTCTGTAATTACATGTTTGTGGACGAAGTTGTAAAGCGTGATGTAATCCATCGAGAACGGACCGTAAAGCATTGTCGTTAGCGAATCATCCATCGTGGAATGCTGTCGCGTTACGCTGTAATAAATCGCTTTGACCTGCCCTTCTCCGTCGCTCCATCGTCTTCGAAGTTCGCTAGATTACGCTTAAACCGACAGATAATTTCTGGATGATTTAATTGACTTACCAGAGGGCCTTTGTGGCCAAGGCAACGAACGATCTGTCGAACGGAGCTTAACACCGGCTTGCGCATCTTTATTCGTGTATCATAGAGGAATTCTAATCACTAAATAAGAGGGTATATCGATACTCGAGCGTATCGATTTTGATGCAACGCTGCAAGTTGGCGAAGTGGCTGCGCGTCGAAAATAAATTCGATACGAAACTAGGAGTAATCGAGAAGGTAATCCGAATTGAAGAATTCGATATTTTCACGACGAATCGAACCGCGTAAATATTTAACGAATGCCTTGTCCAGTTTTCGACCAAAATTGTTCGTTCTAGTTTTAATAAATATGAGCAAGTGTTTCGAACAAAAACCGTACTGGACAGGTTTTCACAACAGGCAAATAAAAATATTTCCTTCTCACTTATAAAAACGAAGATGGCCTCGATATTTTCGTAACCGTTATGTTTGAAACGAAAATGTTTTCATTAGACGATGCTTCTCGTAAAACCTTACGGCATTTGTTACGTCGCGTTCGCCCGAATTCTCGAAAAAGGGAACAAATATTTTGGATTACTTTTCGGATCAAACATTTTGCTTTTGTATTAATTTAAAATCTTTTGTACAATTTAAAATCTGACTCAGGTCGAATTTCCCTTAAGAACGTACGATTTGTAACATCCGAGTTTAGTGAAATCGATAAATTCTCGTTTCGTCGGGCAGATATGCAGATGACACGTTCGCGAATGAAATTCTAGTTGGACGTTACGCGGTTATTAGCGTGAAACGCACAATATGATTAGGAAAGTGCAGGTTCGATGCGCCGATCATGTACGTAATACGGTGGATTACGTTCATCGAATCAGAGGATTAAGAATCAATATAGCACGCATTTGCGGGCACCGTTTATCCAGCCGGTATTATCACTTTTTGCCTCGATCGATTCCAGTCTGTTCACGTCTAATCATATTATACAAAACCGCAGCGTAGATTGACCATCCAGCCAGCGGTGGTTCGTTGAAAAGTCAAACCGTATAGATTTTCCGCCCGTCCGAATTTATGACACGGACGTATCGGGTCTCCGAGTTTTAAAATTCAATTTCGGGGGTCGTAGGTTGGGTACGAATTTATTTCGCTGGACGTTGATGCCTGTTTTTAAGATTTATAATGCGACCGCGAAACGGAGGAGCTCCAAAGTTCCTCCGACCGAGTCTCGCGATATTAATGCGTGCGTCGCGCGTGTGCGCGATCAACTAAATTATTTCCGTATTCCCCCGTTAGTGTGTCCAGCGATTGCGAAGTAGAAGTGTCTAAAAAATTACGCGCATAACGATATCGTATATTTTATAACAACGTTTTACTAGGAAAGTATGCGAGCAATTTATATAGTGCATATGCACGAACACTTTATATTCCCTCTAATATTTTTTTCGCCAAGTATCACGTTGGTGAGCATTAATTTTCAACTTTTATCAAATATACGTATTACCGCAATTCCCAGCGGAACACGATGAAGTTATTAAACACGGAAATGAAAGGGGATAAAGTTCGTCATTTTTTTCAACCATAATACCCGTTATCCTAAAGGCATTAAAGTAGCCCGGAACTTATGAAAATCGAGAAATAGAATTATAGTTAAAGTAATTACGGTGTAAATAGTATCAGGTTCCTTCGTATCAACGGAACGGAAACGGACAGAAATAGCAATAAATAACTAAATTTCCCGAATTAAACAGATGAATCGAGTACATCTGTATCCAACAATATATATTTAAATTCAATTTCCCAAAGTAGAATCTCGTACAGAACGTTTCATTCTCTAATTTCACCTTATTCTTGCAACACCAAGAAACGCGATCACCGTCGAAACGAACTGAAACACCTCGCACAAAATATAGCAATCAACGTCACGAGGCTACACCTTCGCTCCTTAATATCCACCCGATGATTCCCCTGTTCGGCGAACGTATTACGCGTCGCCTGAGTGTGTAATAGTCGGGGATTATGGACATCGGGCCAAGGAATTGGGAATCAATATTGCGGGTATTTACGGAAGGACTCGCCGAGCAGTCTCGCCTCTCCCTCTGTTCGTGGCACTAATTGCTCGCCCCTGGTGCTCGCGAATTGCTGCTGCTTTAATTAAATCGGTTTATTAAGTCTTCGAACGGATGCACCGCATTGTGATTCCTTCATTCTTGTCTGTCCTAACCTTCTTCCGGTCCCGGTCGTGTCCTTTCCACCCCCTCGCCGCGTCCGCGCGCCCTCCTGCCGCTTCCACCCTTCGCCGCCCTTCCGCCCTCTTCTTTCCGTTCGCCTCGTTCCCTTTCGCAGTTTCTGCTCGGGATACGTATCGCCGTTTATATCGCTGGCGGGCACGTTCGACTTTACGATCCGTGTTAATACCTCGTGGATAACCGCGTCGGGGAAAAAGGCGGTACAACTTCGCGGAAAGTTTTTCGAGCATCCGCGCGCGGATGCGGGGCTAAGCCCGGTTCGTTCTCATAAACTAAAGATCGACGGTTGAATTAAACATTAGACTGCACGCGAGACGAGCGGAATTATTTCCTGAATCGAGCTCCCGCCGCGCCTGTAAATCCTCGATCGGGTAACCGTCTGGCCAGCAATTTCGCGAGCGCGACAATTATTAGACGCGGAGCGTCTTTGCCTTTGTTTCGATGGACGACGAGTACCTTTTTGTACTGGCTTCGCGTGCGGATAACGAACGATCTCTCGATGTTAGTAATTGGCAGCGAAATTGGAAAGGAGAGCGAAAGGGTAAATGCATTTTGGAGGTACGTCGAACGCGGCGTTCGGTTGTTAGAATATTCGCTGCTGCGCGGCGGACGAACTTTATTCCTCGCTTAGGCATGTGCGAACTTTATGGAAATTACCGCAAGCACGTGAATGTAACGCGAATCAGTGACTATCAAGGAAAACGCGCGGCTGCTACGAGACACGGTAAATTTACAGAAATCTCTAGGGCACGAACACTGGCGCGCGGGCTTAACCTAAAGCTTATCTAAGCTCCCGCTTACACGCGCAGCCATGTATTGTTTAATCATCGTTGATGTTACCGGATTTATTGCGCTACGAATTATCCATCGACGAAATTAGTAAAATATGCCTCGCTCGTTACTTCGAGTTTTCCTTTTTACTATAATATCGAGGTTGCGATAATAAATTTATTTGCACCGCAAAAAATACCCACCGTGACTCGATCTATCGCGTTCTCTTTTAAAATCCACTTTACGCATCGCGCGCGAAATTTCCATAGCAGCTTAACGTGGCCCCAAAATACTCCCGTTCGTAATCATCCCCGTGCCGTTTCGCGCGATTTGCTTACCCGTGAACGGATGTCACGCGACGTCGAGGAACCGCCACGACCTGAGGAATCGGCCGCCTCTAAGAAAGACATCCGGTGAGCGGGTTCTTTCTCTTCCTTTCATCCTCCGTTGCATCTTCCAGCCACGGGATACATATTTATTCAACGTGCGTAGACTTCTCGTCGTAAAACGACGCGACCGTCGACGTATCCTCTTTATTCAACGGAATACCGTGGGACATTTACAAAATCCAGGACGGCGCGCTGCGAACGTTTCGCGTATCGATGCGGCTGCCATTTGTATCGCTCGAAATTGGCAATGCTTCAAGCCGTAGTCCCCGTAATCTTGCACTGTCATATTGCTTTCGAACGCGTGCGGGAGGCGCGCACGCGGAGCCGCGCGCGCGCGCGCGCCCCGCAAACGTAAAAGCCCGATGCACAGCCCTGACGATTCGTGCAATAAATTGGACGCGACCGTTGTTACTCCCTAGGCCGGATTAAATGTTTCTACTTTATTTTACGCGAGCCACCGTTCTCGAATTCGCTGGTTTGTAGGACACGCCTGGCGACTTTGCGGTGTCGTTTCGGGTGCGGATATTCAGGAAAATAGTCGCGAGAGCGTATTCGATCGGGAGAATTTATAGTCTGCGAGGATAATTGGTCGAAGCTTTGATAGCATACACTAGTCTGAATTATTTATTTAAACGATGCATTCTCGAGACTCGTAGCTCCGCGCTTGAATAACGTAGACCACTGAGATTGGATAATGTTAGTGACTATGACGGCCATCTTACAGTCGTCGTCAGAGGGACCATAACGTAAGAACTTTCTTGCAAGTTCTCACTGAACCATGCAATCTCTATACCAGGATCTTTCGACCTGACTGTGCTATCTTAGCATCTATAGTGCAGGTCTGTTCATTTCTGTTACGAGTTCATAGTGATTAAATTGAAATCAATGATTATTTACTTTCAGAGAAACTTCTACTGTAAACACTTTTACTGAACCCACTTTGGACTTCCAAAACTTGCGACATCCATTTTCAAATATTAGAAAGCATTTGATCTCGAAAAAGTACTGCTAGGCAAACTTCATTATTTATTACAGCCAATCGTATTAATG
Source organism: Xylocopa violacea (assembly GCA_963969225.1). Lineage (NCBI taxonomy): Eukaryota > Metazoa > Arthropoda > Insecta > Hymenoptera > Apidae > Xylocopa > Xylocopa violacea. Next base: position 36,041,681 of record CAXAJV010000002.1, read on the forward strand.
GAAATTATGATACTCCATGCTTATATACAAGAAGAGATACGTGAAACGTATATATGAAAGGGTTAGAACACAATTTTTTAGCTACGCCATCCCCGCATCAAGATTCAAGGCAGCAGCGCGGGTCATTTTCGTTCTCTCATCATTTACGTCATCCACGATCAGTATTTTCCGCGACACCTATTTACATTCGCGCGAAGGGTCCGCGTCCTCAGCGGCCGGCCATTTTATCCTCCCCGTATCGAGCCGATATCGGAAATGAATGAATTTCATTCCCGCGTGACACCGGCCCTGGGATTCATTCTTTCACGCGTAAATGCCTCGCGGACCTATCATTCGCACGGATACGTTTCCTCGCTGATTTATAAATATTTATTAGCTGTCAGCGGCGGCAAGAAACATCCTTGCGAGCTGTCATCGCGTCCGAGCCGGCCGCGCGAAAAGTGCTGCCCGTAAAAATTCAGGAGGAGCGCAAACCTGACAAAAGCCACGGTGTTCGCATCTGCTTATGCGAACTTCGCTCCTCTCGCTTGCCTCGTCGCGCGATGAAACACCGGTTCTCGAAACCAGCGCTGTTCCAAATATACCCGGGCTGTTATTAAACGTCGAAGAATTTCGAGTAATTTTGATACGATCGGAGTCGCGCGCTGCAAGAACGGCACCTTTCAAGAATACGAATTACGTTCGAGGAATGGAAATCCGCTGTTCCAGCTCCCTTCGACGAGGATTCAATTTTATCGAATATTTATGAGTCAGCCAGCGACGAGCTCGATGGCAGCTGAATCTCGACGCGGACGATCTCGCGATCGTCGAACGGTATCGCGCCAGCTACTAACGATTTTCGTAAGAAGCCCGTCGAGACGCATCCGAAGTTCCGCGGGTGCAAACATCAGGGCGAAAGTCGAAGTACAATAACGGAGCTGGTTAAGATACATAAATCTCGGCTCGAAGCGCCCGAGTATCAGCGTTTAATCAACGGGGGCGATTCTACTCGTCGAGAGGTCGAACGAGAAGCTTATACCAGCCGTGTTACGGGCTCGATATCAGTTTCTCATCTAACTTTGACGACAATGCCGTCGGATCCGAATTCTATCGCGCGCGGCTTACTCGGAAGCCAGGGATCCCCATTAACAGAGAACGAAACCGTAGGAAGAAACGCGTCGATTTTGAAATGGCTTGACGGTCTGAGTGTTTCACGGGGCCTGGCTGGAGGGCGGTGGAGGAAAAAACGAGCAGAGGAGAGGTTAAGAGAAACGAGCGAAAGAAACAGGCTGAGAGAAGGAAAAGCCGGGCAAGAGGCTAGGAGATGAAATTCTCGAGTCATCCATTCTGCGTGTCAGGGGAGATTCCCGTGCGGCAGGAGCTGCCGCCGCGCGGAATCGTTGTAGTCGAAGAAAAAGGGAGGAATCGGCGGACAGAGACGGCTCGGTGGTGGTAGAGAATGGAGAGCGATTCGATGGCGAACCACTGACAAGGCTAGCGACAGGTATTCGAATCTGTTGCATCCGCGCGAATTCTTCGAACGATTTCTCGACAACGTTCCACGTTTAATCGCTTCATCACCAATTAGTAGTCATCGAAGAGGATCTATCGTTTTCTTTAATTCTGACTCTGACAAAGAGTTTCCGTTGCACAGACGACGAGGGTGGCGGTTCCAACGCTGTTACCTCACCAACGCCGAACTGGCTTTATCTACTGTCACCATTTCTCATTGGTCGGCCGCTGCCGTGCGTACGCGTTGGTCCGGCAGCACCGCGAGAATCACCGTCCTTGTCTATACAAAAGAGGGCTTTGATTCTGGCCTCATTAATACGAACACCTGGTGCGGCAGTCCGATGGGAAGCGTATAACTCTATTTGATACCATCATTTCTCACCGAACGGCCGCACGATGTCCGTGTCAGTGGGGCCAGAATCATTGCCGCCGTTTGTACCGGGGCGCGAATCCTATCGATGGATGATTACGTTTTTGTTGGCAGCTTTGAAAGCTTCAGGCGTGCCTTCGAGTCCGCAGGACGTGTCTTGTAAATGTACCCTTTGTCGCGATATCGGGTGTCCCGATATATTGAATAGGGGGTTAGATAAATCCACTTGCTGATGGGCCCACTGAAATGTGACTCCCCTTATTTCTTCTTCCTTTTGCGTTCTATCGCGCGCGTTTTACTACCACCCCGGAAATGCCGCGTGTTCATTCGTTTGCTCTGTTTCTACGCAGGAATTAGGTCGCTAACCGTTCGACTATTTCGTCGTGTCAACGTAGAAACAAAAATGAATCTTCTGTTAAGAGATAGAATCGTGTATCTAAACAGTGAAAGATATCTATCGGTTCGATGGAGCCCTCAACAGTTTATACTCGAGGGCCTGAAAGAAAAACACGCGCAGACTTTGCGTCGTCGTTTTCTTTTAATCAGGAGGACCCCAAATTCTCTGTCGAGTATCCTCACTTTTCGTACAACTCTCGAGGCGAGCAGACGTCCTTTCGAGTCTCAGAATAAGATAATTTGTGTCGAACAATTGAAAGAAACTTTCAGTTCGCACAGCCAATTCCAACGCTAACCACTCTTTCGTCGATCTAATTGAACGCTCGAATATATTTTGAAGAACTCCGTCTGGGAAGTTCACTTTCGCCCACCAGTCGAGATATACACTGGATACGACTGGGAGCAGGCATCGCCGCTGGCGCCAAGGTACAAGCAGAGAAAACGCGAGGCACCGGAGGGGATCCTCCTCGCGGAGGGGTGGCGAGAAAACTGTCAGCAAAGCTCAGATTGTATCACCGTTCCCAGAGGAAAGGTACACCGGGTCCACTTGAAAACCTCCAGGCTCCCAGCAAAATCGGCCGTGCCCGTCCGCTTCTCATTCGCTACACACAAAATCCTCCTCGCCTGTTCTCCGCTCGCGCCATTTCATCTTCCGTCTTTTTGTTCCGCCGCGATCTAGGCCGAGCCCTAGTGCGCCGAAAATCAGAAAATCCTCCCGCGTAACCGTTAAAACGTCCTACCGGATCGAGACCCTTCAGGAAATATGATAAATGGCGTCGCGACTCGAGGCTGGTGATTAATTCACTCGCAGATCGGGGACGGGTGTCTTAAAAGGCGAGATCCGCGGCCGTGAATTATTTCGTTCGTTTCATATCACGGTGTCGCAGTTGATGGGGTTGTTAATTGAGATTTGATTCGACGCTGAATCAAGGGGATCGCGAGCGCTTCGAAAGAAGCGTAACGCATCTCGAAGGCGTGTGTACGGATTCGGTAAACGCTTTAATGGACCGGTCGCGTGAGTAATTACCAGCGGTTGCTCGTTGAAGCGAGTTCCGTTACACGTGCACGTAGAAAAACTGTTCGCGGCCTACAGCGAGTCCGTATTAATCTTCCTCCACCAACAGAGGCGGAAGCGCGAGAGTTATTCGTCGTCTTCGCGCGTACTCCCGTGCGTGATAGAAATTTTAACGGGGCGGCTGAAAAAAGAAGTGTCCAACGCGAAATTTCTTCTCAGCGCCGTATAAGAATTGCCTATGAATTTATTATGGCGGCTCGCGGTTGGCTGAGCAGCGCCGTAGCCAAGATTTCATCGAATGTCCGGATCCACGACCCGGAACAGCTACAAGTTCCTCGACGTCTCTCTTCTAGTCACTCTCGAGATTTTCCCACCGATTCTTTCCCTGATCACTTCGAAACTTTCCTCCAAGTGACGTCCTATTGAAGATACTATTATATCCGCCAACAAGTCGAACAGCTCGACCCCAAATGCACGACGCTGGGAAGTTGTCCGTGTCGGTGAAGCCAATTTTTTGCGAACGTATCGCTGTCACGCGTCTGCAACGCGAATAAATAATTACGAAAGCATTCGTCGAGCGACCCTCTAGTTTTCTTTTCGGATATCCTACGCACGTTTGCAATCGCCTTGTTCATTTGAATCGGTTGGCGGTAAAAAGGCGGTTCCGTTTGAACAGCGAAATAAATTGCTCGTTGCGCCAGTAACGATCTCGTTGCAAAGAGGCGCGTGGAATCTCGAGTATCTATTGCTCGAGAAACAAAATGTTAATGGAGAGTGGCACTGCGACTACGTGAAACGCATCGATAACTTGGCCAGTTTCAGAACCGTGGGGTAGGAAAGGGAGAAAAAGAGACAGACAACGAGACAGGCGGGGCAAGATAAGGGGAAGAAAAGTGTTCATTAAGACTGTAATGGGAGACGTTAAACAGGGTGCATTAACGTTTGCGTTAAGTCGTACGTAGCCGTGTCTCCTCAGCGCTGAATTTTAATTGTCCCCTAATACGACGCTGAACAAACAGCGAAATATAAAAACAATTTAACGAGAGTTTGACACAAATTTATTCATTCGCGAGCATGGCCCGCGAGACGCACTATTTCAAAACTCGCGGATGTTGGAAACGAGCGCGAGGAACGGTTTCACTTCGCTAGAAATTTACTTCCAGTAATTTTATAACGGGGGTGAATTATTCGACGCAGTGTATCCAAGTTCAAGGCGCAGCCTGGCTGAAACAATGCGCGCGTTGGATTATTTATGCCTACACCGGTCGTCGAATTTCTTTCTCTGAAATTGCAAAATACATCGATGTCCCGTTTATAGTCGAGCGGATTTGGACACTTTTCCTGAGAATATCGCTGCGATTCTTAAAACGTAATCGAATTAACGCGAAGCGCACTTTCTAAATTTAATGCGTCAACGAACTCTGCTGGTATTGCTCGCACAGCTCGACACAATTCAGCATTATCTCAGTCGCATCGACGCCATTCGTCGATCCCAAATAATTGATCAGCCCGGCTGCGAACCGCGCGTGTAAAGTTAACGATCGCGGAATCGCGATCCTAATGCAGTTTTTTAATACGGTCAAACCGTAGATATAACGTCCCGGAGTCAGTCGGTCTATCACAGCCGAACGACGGATATTGCACGCGATTCAGCCGTTGGCCCCGAAAGGTTTCGAATAGAGAAAGCGGTTCTCGATTTGGACGAGATTAAAGCGATTTACCGAATCAGAACGAACTAGTTCTATGAGAAGGGAGGTTGTGCGGATTTTCGCTCGGAAATCTGCAGAGGGCCGCATTATTTTGTGACCGGCTGGTTCACCCGGCCATTGTGCGGCATTATACGGATAAAAGCTCTGCCTCGTGTAGGTATAACGGAGGGATTTATTACGAATCGATAACTCCGGCTCTTGTCATTACTCCCCGATGAAATGTTTGCCAGACGACCAAAAATAAATTCCCTCTTGCGAGATGCGTGAAAACTTGGACGGCATTCGCCTCTGCCTTCATTTTTTCTACCACCGTGTGTCTCATCATTTCATTTTTATTCCTCCAATGGATATGTTGGGTATCTGGGCAACGAAAAAAAAAAAAAAAAAACGAAAGAGCGACGTATGAAAACTGGCTCAGCTGAAACGATGAGATGGCGAACTTTTATCAATGGCGATTATAACGTTAAACAAGCGAAGGGTTTGAAGTAACAGTGACCAACGAAAGTAAGACGCTGTGTCTCGTTAAATCGCGTGTAAATCCGTCAGTCGCGAAACGAGGTTCACTCTATACTGTAATTAATAACAGCTGTTTACATAAGTCTCACGTGGCGCGCTATAATCCGCGACAATATCGGAGCTTTCCTTTTCTTTGCGCCGACTTAAGGCGCGATACGTTCGAAGTTTACGACGCATCGAGCGCGATACACGATAGACAAGGCTCGTTACGCGCACAAGGCGCCACGGCGATAAAGTCGGCGACGCTCGAGGACCAACGTTCACGCTTCCGGTTGGCCGTTCGCGTCGTAAAAACGCGCGAGCCGGATCGCGGCCGCGGTGATGTCCACGTGAAAAATTAAACACGCGAAATACCGTGCCTGGAGCACCGCCGTTTCCGCGTCGCGCTGACAATTCGGACGCAATCAGTTTTTCGTACTGCCGCCGCCTGTTTGGATTGGCCTCGAACGCGATCCATGCATAAGCCATAGAAATTCCGATTCGGATATAAAGAAAGGATGCGTCCGGTGAATTAGAGAACGTTTTCCGTCCCGCGACTGGGACGCGACGACCCCGCAGCGCTAAAAATTGGACCGTTCTAATTACTTTTCGAACCGCGCTACGGATTGAATATTTTTCGACGTGCGAGCCCGTGTACACGAGCGCGGATTCGAGACGCGGAAATGACAACAAAAATTCATACGCCAAACAAATATGTGATATTTGAATTTTGTTCTGGTTGCGTGTTTGCCCAAAGAAATTGAAAATTACAGGGATCTTCGATACGATATTATATCCTTCAGAACGCTTTTCGAAACGCAAATATTAGAGGCATCGTTGTTTGCTCCAGCCGGCCGGCGTACGGAATAATTGCGCGCCGACAAAGCGCGCTATAATTGTTTGTGAAACGTCACCGGGATTATGGGAAATATGCGCAATAATTAGATTGTAACAGAGACGCGCGACGATATTAATTAAACATTATTTCATTTCGAGATGAATTCAGGCACGGCGATTTACATCGTAAATAAATCTTCGACTGCCTCATTGTTATTGGGAATATATCGGACGCGATGCGAGTGTCCGCAAACATTTTTCGTGAAATGAGAAACGGCGTTGGCTTCGATCGGAAAATCTTGACGTGTACACACGTAGATGTGTACACTCGACAATGTATAGCTTCTTACGGTGAACCAGAACCGTGGCCAGATTCGATTAGATCCAGGCACCGATCATGACGATCGCGATAGGCATCGCTGTGGGCCGCGAATCAGCCTTATCTGTCCTTGCTATTGTCCCGGCACAGTTAAGGCAGTTAATCATCCCGAAGTTTACAAGGTGTTAGGCGGTTAGCAACGCGGGAATTAATTTGTCGTGCGCGACGTCGCGGTAAATTGCCACCACGACGATGCTGTTGGTAACAGTGATACTGCCTTCAATCTCGAAGACGTTATAATTGCTGCGAACGCGTTCAAGATCGAGCCGGATGCCACGAGAAAGCGAAATGTTTGCGAACGGATTACAGGCGAAAATCTGAATTCCGAGCCAAATCTGAGGAAAACGCGCGAAACGTTGGCAGCTTCGTTTTATCGATTATTCAGCGTTTCGGAAATTCTCCCACGTCGACGACGATGGTTCTTATTACGCTGAGGAATGGCGAACACGCTTTGCGACGGAGGGGTTATTGGGAGGAGATGTCAGTCGATTGTAAAATTAGGCAGACGGAGAGAATCGGGTTGAGAAATTCGTCAGATTTATTACAAGTCAGAATTTATACGGCTGTTCAACACCTGGCTGCTATAAAACATCTGTCACCCGAACGTTGCAGCCATCTAGATTCCTTTTTACGGCCATCATTTTTTGCGCCTCGAGTTTCCGAGTGCTAAATTATTTTTTCGGACTCGCCGCTCCTGGAATTTATTATGTCGATCGCGCGCGTACGGGATACCATAGCACCGAAAGGGTACGAGCGAAGAAATGGAGCAGTAACTTGAATTACGAGACACAAGCGTTTCGACGTTTCGTTCCGTCGGGAGAAGTCGAGGCGGAAGATCGATGCAACGACAGCAAATCAAGGCTTAATTTCAACTGGTGGAGATGTCATAATTACTTCGCGTGAGTTAAGTAGCTCTCAAACAATGGAACGGACGCGACGGTGCTTCCGCGCAGCCGAGCTTAAAATTTCTTCCATTTCCTCCGTCCTTCTTAATTCTGAATCTTCCCGAGATCTAGCTGATGAGATCTCGAACTACGGAACGAGCGCGCCGTATCATGGCAGTCGACGCACGCATTGGAAAACTGGTATTCTTTGAAAATGGAAAAGCGGAGGAGGAAGGTAAATGAGAAGGCGGAGGCACCGCTCCGCTCGAATACGTTCGGGGTTGGAAAATTTGAAATGTTACTGCGAGTCGAAAGTATTTGATTAATGCCATTGGAAAGTTTCGCGACCGTGTGCCAGTTATTTGAATACACTTTCGAAATGAAATGGAATAATTTAATGAGTATGGGAGATCGCTTCTACGCCGCGCTCGCTATAATCCTTTCTATGATTGATGCTCGCGTTAGCGGTCAAAGCGAGTGGCTTATTTATGTGTAAAATGAAAAGCTTCCGTTCGTTACTTCCGAAGCAGTTATGATCCTTAAGGTATTTCAAACTGTAACAAGCTTCAAGGACTATAAAACTGTTAGAGCTTTCCACGCCTTTCAATGTAGCCAAGCATTCGAGACTTCCGACACTTACGAAGCTTTTAAAACCCTCAAGACTTTTGTTCCTTTTTAAACTTGAAACACTTCAACGCCTTGCAGGGCTGCGGGGTTTCCAAGATTTTCTGGGCTTTCAATACTTGGAAAACTTCTGAGACATTCAAAGCCCTTACGAAGTCTGACACGTCCGAGACCTTCGACGATTTAATAACTTTCGAGATTATTATTTAAGCGTTATGAAACGTTCAGCGCGCGAACGTCTTTCGAAACGCTCGACTCTTCGACGGAAATTGTGAGTCGCTCCGAAAGCTGTTCGAAATTTTCGAACCCTCCGCGGAAGTTTCATAAATCTCGTTAAGATAACTCGCCAGCCCTCGAACACCTTGTACTCGAAAGCTTGGAGAACTTTTCAAATTACCAGACTTGCTCAACGGGCTCGAAATATCGAGACGTCTTCTTTAAGCCTCCAAAATGTATCCTCTTCCACCGAATGGGACCTCGATCGCACGTTTTAGAATTAAACTGATAAAAATATTCCGCATTCGTCAATGCTCGGCCGTTCATCCGTTTCCCAGGCTCCTCGGATGCCTCTCGGGTCGAACAATCGGCCAAACGAATTAACCCTTTGTGCGTTTCGATAGGTTCCAGGGGCTGGAACAGACAGTGGCCATCAGTAGGCACCGATCGGCACGATTACGTCGTTCGCTGCAGCTCTGGCGCGCCTCTTGGAAATTCCGCTCGGTTGGGCTGCGGTTCGCTGTGTGAAAGCGGAAGACCGCGTGCCGATGTAACTTTCCTGCATCGTTACGTGCCACGTATGCATGTACGACGGATTTCCAGCGGGGAGTTTTCCCGGAACGAAACTGCTGCAACGTGTTCAACGCGAATGCGTGTGCATCCCGCAACGAGGATTGCAGTTGCGCAACAACGGCTTCCTTCTCGTTCCTCCCTCGATGCTTAGGGTGACCCCGCGCACGTGCTTTTAAGTACGTTCCGGAAGAATGAGACGCGCGTTTAATTCTTTCGCCGGCGGTTACTCGCTCCGCCTCGAATTTTCTCGCCGCGCATGGTCGAAACGAAGCGGAAATACGGTTCGATTCCCGGTCCTGGGTGACGTAACCTCCTGCGTATGGGCGTTGATTTCACTCGCGCGCTAATAAATCATATTGAGAACTGTCACGGGTAGACGGTAATTTGCATCGACGTTCGCATCTCGCCGTTACGTCAAACGTCCTCGTCGCAGTCCGATCCTTAAATTATTCCGCTATTTTATTTAACGCACACGTTCACCGATGCCCGTACTGCGCGAAGCACAGACGCGGATACGCGTGATAAATAGAATCAGTTCACGGAATCTGGAATAATTCAGAGTTCAAGTGGTACTGACATTGCCAAATTAACGAGGCAGTTGCGTAAACTTCGCGGCAGTAATTCGTGTGTCTGGAATCGATTACCTTGCCCGGATACGTGCTCTAAACACAGTCCCTTTATAGTTAATCCCCTGCGTCGCCGATAAAACTTCCGACGTTTCATCGTGGACATTCTAAATATAATACGGGACCCGTGCCTGTTCTGCACGCCTTTGTATCCCTTCGCTGGAATTCCAACCGTTTTCATTTCTCAAGCTTTCCTTGGTACCACCGTCGAGTGTCCATCGCTAAAAAGAGAAACTTATAAGCTGTGTTCCGCGGCTGCACGCGCACGCGGATTACGTTTGAAAATATTATATAAAACTAACGTAACGTCTAAGCCGTGTAAGGGAGATTAGGATTTAAAGAGATCCCACCGACTTAGCTTCGAGTAATTACGTTACACTGTAAATGCGCGATACTTGTTCTGTAAGAAGCTATAAAGAGTTGGAGAAGATAATGTGTTTCAAGACGAAACGAAAGGTTCCTCGTTCAAGGTACGTAGCAGAGAAAAAATCTTTTTTTTTTTTTATTTCGCGAAAAATAAAAATCTGTTCCTCTCGCGCGCTATTTCCACGCTTAGTTGCACGGATTTACATTAATGCATTTTCCTTGTACGCCCGCGATACAACGAGCAAAGTAAGATTTTACAATCGAAATCGTTCGATTGCAAGCATTATACGCGAGGGGAGGAATAAAACTTTACTGATTAGCCAATCTCAACAAGTTTCGCATCACTGCAGCTAAGGAATAAAGGAAAATAAAATTACGGCACCTTTTACAGTAGAATTCCATTTATCCAAACCCCTTTCATTCGAACGGAGTTTTACTGAACGCTCGGTTAATCGAACTCTTGTCTGACCCTGATTACCTAATCCACTGTCACTTCGGTAGTCGAGAGAATTAGCGGGCTTGTATTATATAAACGACTTAGCTTCTTCGAAACAATATTCTATCCAATTCGATGTCAAAAGAAAAGACGTGAAAGATAAAAGTCGGGGTAAATGTTGCTCCAATCTCGCTCGCAAGTACAGCGAATAAGGAAGAAATTTGTTTGGCTTCGATCACGATTCCAGCAGAGCTTTCTCCTTAAAAGAAAGCACTTCCCTTTCAATCGTGGTCAACGAGGACAACGCCGAACAGTTTATCTTTCAACTTTGATCGCTAAACTCCGTCCGAAAGGATACACTGGAAATTGGTCCCGAGGCCTCCGATCAGCACTTTCCGTGATTAAACTAGTCGAACATTCCGCCACAAAGTGCACGTTCCCCTGACTTATCCCTGGCTTATTGATTCTATCCATATCAGAAAAAGCCTCGGGCATGCCAGCGTCTACCAGTTCGACCGTGCTTCTTGCCTTCGCCCTTTCGACCGTGATGGATTACCAAACGATTACAGTTATGATAATAGAACCGTCCGCGATGCGCGTAGCAGTTTCTCGAATTGAAAACGCGCCTCTGGCAATTAGACGAAGGCTCGACGAGACCCGAGACACGCGCGCGTTTCGACTATTTCCCAGCGCAATTCCCGCGAAACAAAATTTCCATCCGCCATTATTGACTCGCGCAACGGAAACTTAAACAAACCCTCGGAACGATATCCCCCTTTTTGCCGGCGAATTCAAGTCTCGAACTTCCTCCCTGATTTCACGCGTTCTCAGCGAGCATACAAGTATTCGAAAGCCCCTGCGCACGGAGCACAAGTGGCGCAAACAGGAGTGGAGGACCAGGGACGAGAGTAACGCGAACGGAGAGCCCAGAGGGGGGAAGGGTTAACGCGAAAAAAGGTGAATACAAGGCGATTCGCCATGGATATTGTGAAAGCCCGGGCGAAACTCGAGACCCCTACCGTTCCCCATTTCTTCTCGGCCCATGTTGCTACGTGAGTCGCATCCACGCCGTTGGGATATCCTATCCTAAGAGATCTCCTCGATTCCCTCATATTTACCTCGTTAGGAATGTCCTGCGTGCAGGTGCAGGCTACGGAAAAGTGTGAAGCCCCGCCGCTTATCGATTGAATCTCATTCGTCGCTCGTCTGGCCTCGTCCACACTGGAAGAGTAACTTCAATGCAATTCCGTTTTCTAGCGCTCGCTGGACACTTATCGGGCAGAACTTGAGTGAAAAACCGAAAAAGGAGCAAGTTCCTTTGCTGCGTTCAGCATTGCACGGTTCAGTGTTACATGCGAGGATGTAATTCCTTCGAGCTTTTAATTAGCCGGATATTTTTGGACGGTAATGTACTTCCGAGCTCCATTAACGAACGAAATCCGAACGAATTCCAGGGATCCTTCAGTCGTTCAGTATCTGCCCTTCCAGATCGATTATGCGTGACGGCAATCTTCAGAACCGCCGCGTTCCGCTCCCCTGCCTCGGATAATCGACCCACCGCCGTAGCGCTTTACGTTTTCGATCGCGCGCTTCTCTTTCTTTCGCACAGCCAACCGCGCATTTATCTAAGCCGCTCGTCCTTGGCCACCATAAAAAAGGAGTCGAGGAAGAAGGAGAAGAGGAAGCAGAAGGCGAAAAAAAAGGGCGCAGCTACTCAAGATCCCTGGAACGACCTTCCATCGAGTGGCTTTTGGGCTACCCTCGCATCGAGCCGTCCTCGCGCGTTCGTATCCGCGACCAGGGCCATTTCCATCGCCATTGTAGTACGTCGAAGGGTTCGGGACTAAGACGTGCAAAGAACGATGCGGCGCGCAGAAGGATCCTCGTGGATTTTAGCACCCCGATGCTCTGGCCAGCGTGATCGATATTCCTTGAGCCAGGGGCAATCTCGATTAGACGCTTTAAATTTCGAATGCGCCGCCTGCTCGAATGTAAAATCAGTTTATTCTCGGTTCGTTCCCGGGTTTAATTCGAGAGCGATAATTGCGTCTGCGAAATAATCGAAATAAAAAGGCAACGCGCGAAGAGCGTTGCGTTGATACATTAGTACGTGCTGGTTTTTTTTGCGCTTCGACAGATTTTAAACAAACGAGCATCGCTGACTTATTTATTTAAGAACACTTCGCACATCCACATCGGATGCCAAAAGTTTGCCGGATAATCATGTTGCTCGGACGCGAGTTTTAAACCGCGCTGCCTCCGAGCGTGCAGTTTTCCACCGGTTCCGCAGTAGCGCAGTTTAAAAATGGGGAAACAGAGCGGGCAAGCTGGAACACTTTGTACGCGTTCCAGTTCCCTGAACCCAATAAATTTTGGTCGCGGATGCAAATGAATGCAAACGTCGAACCCTCGAACTTTCTTCCGCCGCGTTCCGATTCGAAGAAGGGACGATAATAATAATAATAAAGATAACAATAAGAATAATTTACGTTTTACGATTCCGCCGTTTGCGGGCATCACGGCTCGAAAATCAATGTTCTGCCAGGGGAACGATGAGTATTCCACCGCGAAAAGAACGAAAAAAGGGATGATCTGGTATTACTTTGCACGTTGATCCGTGCGGGTCGTTTCACGGTATGCGTTTCAGAAAGAATTTTGTGAGCGATGCAAATGTAGCGGCGTAAACTGTAAAATAAATTTATCGTGTCAATATTGATTAAATTTGGAAAATATGAGGAGTTTGGTTTCGACGTGCGCGCCGGTTTTGTAAACGTTTTTGTGTTTGCAAGTGAAATAAATAAAATTGAAAGTTAATTTATTGTAATAAAACGTAAAGTAGTACCGGAATAAATGTTGATTAAATTTAATACACGCGAATATTGCGTTTGCTACGATTTTCGCATTCCCAAATAATTTCTACCCTTCTTCAGTGGACCTTTAATATTTAAAAAAATTGTTCTTCCACTACAGAGAATGTTTTTCAGTTCGGTCAATTAGAATTCATACTCGCGATTGCCACTTCAACAGCTCGAAATTGGTAATTCACAGGGGAGAAAGAGATATGACACGGCGAAAAGCGCGAGCAAAACTAGGAGAAAGAGGAAACTCGGAGATATAAAAACTTCAGCTGCAGAAGAATCTATTTTAAATGGTGTTTAAATGGTGAAATGAACCAAATCTTGACAGCGAAAACTTGAGAATGCTGTTTAATTGGACAATATCCCCGATCTAATATTCTTCCCTTCTTTATATTGCATTACCAAGCAACAAGATCCAAACAAGTGCATGCAATAATCATTTCCTTCCTAATTATTGCTTTCGATCACTAATTTCCCTCGTCCGTTACATTTACCTTCGTATCTCCCTCCCTTTTATCACCAGCCGACATTGTTTCATTTCTAAATGCGCAACTGAATTCAGACCTCTGTCTTAATCACATCTGCCCGTTTACCTCTTCCGATTTGTTAACCGCTCGAAGGATCGCCTTGAAAGGTCCCTCGCCAGTGGATCGGCGTTCGAGCGACAGCCTCATTCAGGGACGTTCATTTACGGATACCAGCCAGCCCTATTATGTCTTCGAATCCATTCTTTTTCGCCCCTCTAGGAAACAAGTCGTTAGCTCTCTCCGCCGGCTGGCCGTTCATTGCCGCGAAATAACCCCAGGATTGGCTGTCGAGCGAGCGGGACCAGCCGCGGTAGGGTGGAAATTTTTGGAAAATTGAAATATTTCAGGTAGAGCCCAGGCCAGCCGTAGACTTCTGGAAAGCGCGGCCCGTGCACACGGAACACGACGGAGTATTTGGCTCGCGTATATGCGCCCCGTCGTTGGCGACACAATAGATTTACGTATTCGGCCGAAAGAGGTGGAACAGTGGTACTACGATAGCCGCGGGGAATCAGCAATCTTGGCAGCGGACCAACTGTCGCAAATAGGTATGCACCACTGTGCTAACAGCGGGGAGGGGCACGCGATTCTTTCTCCCCCGTTTTCCTTTTTTTTCCACTTCTCCCCTTTCTCTCCTCCCGTATGACTCACCATTTTCGGACGGATATACCGTACCGGCTATAATTATTCGAACGAGCACGAATTTTAATTTCACGTGCCTCGAGTCAAGGAGCCAGTGGTTAGGGTCAACGATGTCCGCGACTTCCTTCGTAGGCGCAGCGCGCGAGAATTGTTTCGTTCGCGAGGAAGAATAGAAATTGTTGTCGAAAGTTTTGATAGACGGTGGAAATTATTCATTAGTAATTAACCAATTATTGAAATAGTTACAGAGCTCCATTGAGGTTTAGAGATGTTCCAGAAACGTGCGTGCACAATTATCAGACGGATACTGTCAGCTGTAATTATTTGAACGACCACGAATTTTAATTTTACGTGCCTCGAGTCAAGGAGCCAGTGGTTAGGGTCAACGGTGTCCGCGACTTCCTTCGTAGGCGCATCGCGCGAGAATTGTTTCGTTCGCGAGGAGAAACAGAAACTGTTCACGAAAATTTGTACGGACAGTGGAGATAATTAATTGATAACTAGTCAATCGTTGAAGTGGTTATAGAGCTCCATCGAGGCTTAGGGATGTTCCAGAAACGTGCATGCACAATTATCAAACGAATAATATCACCTATAATTATTCGAACGAGCACGAATTTTAATTTCACGTGCCTCTAGTCAAGAATCCAGTAGTTAAGGTCAACGATGTCCGCGACTTCCTTCGTAGATGCATCGCACGCGAGAATTGTTTCGTTCGCGATAAAGAATAGAAATCGTTGTCGAAAATGTTGATGGACAGTGGAAATTATTAATTAGTAAACTAGCCAATTGTTGAAATGGTTACAGAGCTCCATCGAGGCTTAGAGATGTATATGAAACATGCGTGCACAATTATCAAACGAATAATATCACCTATAATTATTCGAACGAGCACGAATTTTAATTTCACGTGCCTCTAGTCAAGAATCCAGTAGTTAAGGTCAACGATGTCCGCGACTTCCTTCGTAGATGCATCGCACGCGAGAATTGTTTCGTTCGCGATAAAGAATAGAAACCGTTGTCAAAAATGTTGATAGACGAGGGAAATAATTAACTAGTAACCAGTCAATCGTTGAAATGGCCGTGGAACTCCATCGAGGCTTAGGGTTGTACCGGAAACGTGCGTGCACGTGCGAATGGGCGAGCGCACGTGGCTGTATATTTTTTTAATGAACGCTATCTCGTCGGAATGCAGAGGCACCGCAATCCGTCATGTCCAGGACCGGCCATTACGTGTATCCTATCTGGCTGGCATCGGTGCCATCTGAAATATGCACCGACCTGGAAAAAGTTCGATCGATTTAGGGCCGAAGGCACTCTCGAAACTCTGCCTCGCGAGGAATTCCGACGATCGCGCCATTATATCCGCCAGAAAGGGGATATTACATATTATTTATGATTGTTCTCTGTACGCGTTACGACGTTCACTTCATTAGAAGCCCTCTCTGCAAGCGAAGTAGCTTCGAATTTCGTCGAAAGCAGAGTCGAGCGTGACGTTGCGAACAGCAACAATGATGCGCGGATTCCTTTTTGGCCGACAATCATCGTTCAGTTTATTTGTTTATTATTAAGAACAGTTAGCTGATATTGTATTTTAGATGAATTCTTTTGTCGAACGATATTTTATTTTTAACGATTGCACAGAACAAAGTTTTGCCACGTTTCGGCGCGCTTTGGCTTTAGTTTTAAAACTAAAAATTAAAATTGCATTTTTCTATAACACTGGTCTGGCAATTTTTGCGCCCTTTTTGTCTGGGATTTTGTTAGATTTCTGTATTGAATTTTTTAAACAATTTTTTGCCGGTCAGCGGATTTTTTCAGGGATTTTCCGCAGAAATTTTGCAACCCGTGCGTAATGAGTTTTTGAATCTCTAATTCCTGGGAAACGTTTCTCGTTTTGGTGGTCCCGTTTAGATATTTCAACCTGCTTTTACAGTCTCTTGATAAATCTGGCATATTTTTCTTTAAGAATGCTCGAGGCTTTCAAACGGAGTTTAATCTGCGGGAGAGAAAAGTCCGGCCGGAGAAACAGATGAAAAAGTAGTCCGCGGTCCAATTCTTACAATATTAAACATTTTCATGAGTAATGTTAATCCAGTGCATTATTTTCCCGCCTCGTACTTAAGAAAGATACACTGGACGCGATATTTCCACTTCGTAACGAGCAACAAGTTAGACAGGGACCAGCAGACTTCGTTGAAGTCGCGTTGCTTTGACTGTCACACGAGAAGCTCGTTATTTCGTACTGGCTGCATCGACGTTTTACGGGTAGCATAATTGTCGCACGATTATCCGAAACGGGGTAAATATTTATCAGGAATAATGTACGCGGAACAGTGGAGATTTCGCGAAATAAATCCGTTAAATATGCATGAAATATGCGACAGACCCGCTTGCGCATCACTTAAGCGGAGTATAGTGAGCGTATGCATTATTAAAAATATGCAAAGCAAAAATACATTTTCAAAGCCCTCTAATCGTGGGACAAATTTCGAATTCCACTTTACATTTTACAAAAACGCGCGTTCGTGCAGACGTGCCGCGATTATTTATTCATAAACCGTACGATTAATGATGAATAGGGAGTTCTATAATCGGATTCGATATAATTTATAACGCTGGCGATAAAATAAAAATCACGGATATTTATTTATCCGATGAAATTTCGGATCGCCTAACCCCCGAGAAATCGATACCAGCCGACTGAGAAAATGAGAATCCACCCTCGCGTACCGGCTGGTCGTTGCGAAAATGTTAAAGTTGACATATAAATAGGACGTAATACGGGAACGCATTCGGCAAAGGCAACGGGAACGCCTCGAATTTATATCCGGTTAGCTTCTTACCGTGGCGGAGATTTAATCAGGATTAAAAGTCACCGATACGGGGTCAAGCTCCGCGCCGGGCGAACGTATCAAATGGAACCGGAGATTCTTGGATTTCTGTACCACGGGCAAGGAAAAACCAGCGCGTTCCAGCGCGGCGTTCTCGCTAAAAAGTTTACACGGTCCGCTTTCCGGCAAGTGGATACACGAAAATCCTCTTACACGCCAAACGAACCCGAATGATGTACACATTTTGTGTACGTGCGCCGCGACACGGTTTTCCGGATTGGCATGTAAAAGACCGCGTTAAATTCGGAAACTGCGATACCAGAACCGGACAAAGGATCGTACTCGCCCTTAACGTCGTCAATTATCGATCGAAACAGAGAAGCGAGACGGTGCTCGAGCGGAATTGATCGAGAGGACTTCTATCCGTCTCGCGGAAGCTCGCGGATGTTAACGTTTGAAATTAATCGAGAGCATCGCCGCGGGAGGGGAAAACAAGGAAAGTGGTTCGCCTGTTACACGCGTGGGTCTTCGGGTTAATAAATTCAATAATACCCCGCAGCGTTTTATCGTACGTGGCAACCTGACGCGCCTATGGCGCGCGCAATCTCTCCGCGTAGCTGCCTTTCGACGTTAGTTAACATATTAGAATGCAAATTCTGTTTACGAGCAGGGTGATCGTTCCGAGTCTCCCGACGAGACCCATTTATCACGCGGTTACATCGGGATAGGTGCGCATCCGGGCCGCGCGCGGTCTCAAAGAACGCGGCTGGTTCCGGGCGCGGCGAACTTCGCCGCTTTTCCTTAAGACCGAAACGAATGGGCCCATGTGTCTCGCCGCGGTGCTTCCGGACGGAGTTTCGGAAATCTCGAAAGTCTAGCCCCGGCTAATTTGTCCAGACGAGGCTTTCGACGAGCCCGCGTTCCAAGATAAACGCACTCGAAAACAGGTCAAACCCGTGGAAAATCGTATTCCGCTGTTTGACGACCTTCCAGGCGACAAGCAGCGATGGGATCGAGAGTGCGTCGAGTATTTGAAACAGCAGACAGGCAATCTTCGCCAGATGTACGTGTATGAATGTTTTTTGTGAAACTCCAAGGGTCTGCGCACAAATTGCAAAAATTGTTGTCATTATTACGACAAGTCGAGGGTGTTCAGAGAGTTTTGAGCGTTCAATAACGATAAATCTTCCATTCGAGTTCCTCGAATTTCTTTTCTCTTCTATCTCGAGATTCCTTTAGTGATTTTTATAATCGCTCGCATTGAAACCTTCCAAGGCGAGAGCTGAATTTTGGGATTGACCGAGCGAGCACATATTGAACTTGATCCCATCCCCAGCGAGAAGTTCGCTGGGACACGTCGGCGCGAACGGTGTTAGCACAGCGGGTCTATTAATGTTGCAGCGTTACGAGTCGAATATGAGACTGTCCACGAAATTGTACGGGACAATGGGAATACGATTCCGGTCCGGTTTGAAAAATGGACGAAGTTTGGGAGTCAGCGTTGAAAGAGTCTGCCCGTGACGGGCAGCTGTTCCATCGCTCGATGGGAGTCGAAGTTCGGATTATTACGATGCGATCCTTTACCCATTTCCTGGATTTTCTGTCGGTTAATTTCAGCGCGAAGAGAAATCTCGCAGCAAAAGTTGTCTGTAAAATAATTAGCAACATTTGCGATTTTAATTCACGAAGCGCACGATTAAAGGCTCGTTAAACATTCGAAGCTACGAGCTCTTTAACACGCGGTAAACATCCATTTTGGAAATGAATAGTTCAATATGCCGCTGTAATCATCTTTTGGAAAAGCGTAATAAAAATGCAAGTGCTTCCAAAGGCCAGCGGTATAATACATATGGCGCTAACACGATTTACATATTCCGTACGATCGATAAAACGATGAGCTTGTTAAGCGTGAAATAAAAAGAAAACACCAGGCCGGAATAAGCGGCAGGTATTGCGTTCTTAAATATTCAAGCGGGAAAATAAAACGGCTGGTGGCTACGGCCGCATTCGCGAATGTAAAACAATCCGCCGCGCGAACGCGGCGAAAAAACAACGAATGGTCGGCAGGAGTAAAATAAAAAAAAAAAAAGAGAGGGAGAGAGAGAGGGAAAAAAAAGAGAAGAGTATCTCGCTGAATTTTTCTCCGGCTCGCGGTTGAAAACTTCGCTTATTTTCGCGCATGATAAATATCCAGGTGATTACACCGCAAGCTTCTTATTAGATTCATCCACTCATTAATTACACGTTAATTAATCAAGCCGCTTCAGTTAGCCGGCTTTTCTAACGTAACGGAGGCGGTTATTCATCTGGGGAAGACTGCTCGAGAGACTGCGTAGCGAGAGCCATTTTCCGGAAAAACGAGGCCACCCCCGGACATCCTTGCTTACATTTAACCCTTCTATGTTCGAATACATTATTTATGTTTCCTTGTACATGATTCCTAGATTAAACATTCGTGGAAAATCTTTCGTCCCTCTTCTTTTTGCCTATCGTTGATTTGCGCTCGTTGAACAATTCGTTCTCAACGTGCTAGGAAGGTTAACCCAAAACATGATGAGCAAAACTAATCGATGATTACAAAATTACAATTAAAGAGCTCCTCACTCGCGACCACTCGTGTCACGCACACGTCACGCAGACAGCTTTTCTTTGACTTTCCTCCAATTACCCCGTCTCCCGGGTGTCCTTCTTCCCATCTCGAGCGCAGACCTTTGGCGAACGTCAGGTACGACGTCGTCCTCGTTCCCGTCTTCGACGTCTACGTCGTCATAGCGCAGGCTTTCGGTTGGCTGCGTGATAACAATGCAAGCGAGGAAACCAATATCGACTCGGTTCGAAGCAGGCTCGGATTGATGAGCCCGCGGTCTGCGTTGTAAACGTAGTCATCGAGAAGCTTGCCACGGTATTGGAGATTTGATTGATCCTGGCCTATATCGCGCCAGCGACAGTATTGTGCCACTGGTGCTAATTCCTATTAGTGGATGCCCCTCGTGTGGAGCCAGCAGAGAACCCGGGTACCCCTGGCTATAAACGCCCGCTGAATCTCGTCCGTGCATTCGTTATCGTCCGGCTCACCTTACCATAATTAAGATGGGTCCACGGGGATTCCTGGATATATCTGGCCCGTGTATCTGTCTTGATTTCCCTGGTAATTGCTACTTAGACCGTGCCGCGTTTTCGAACGGCTGCACGACGATCGCAAATATCAACCAGCACAGCTTCAGCGGACCTGCAAGCGTTCGTTGGAACGCGTCCCGACTGAAAATCGCAATTGACAACGCTACCGAACGAACGGGGTTTGACAATTGCAATTAACATTGCCACTGATTGTGCGCGTGGGCCGACGCGTTCGTTCGTCGGTTATTGTCGCACTCGAAATGGAGTTTAGAGGGAAATTTCTTTGTCCCCGTCGAATCCGGCTGGAAATTTCGAAAGAACGGAGCTGATGAAATTTCCGATTAAAAAGTCAACCGTGACGAATGCTCCGTGAGATGGGGCTGCATTGTTATTGGGCTTCAATTCGGGAAAAAATGAGCAACTACGCCTATTGTTCGACGCCATGCGCGATTGTCTGCCTTAGGCTAGTGGTATAATATACCATTGATGAAACGTGTTCACCCGTTGCGTCGCGGAACGCTTTTAACGTGGCGGCAGTTCATTAAAAATGTCGCGATCTTCTAATTCTTGTACCGTCGATAACAAAGTAATCACGAGAACGAGATATCGCTTGAATTATTTAGTTGTCAAAGCCGTAAAATTCGCGTATACACAGTTGTGTGTTTGTTTTACTTCCGCATAAATATTTGTGCAAACGTGGATGGGCCAAAACCGAAGATTTTAAATTTCAATTACCACGTTGCCCGTGCAAATTTATAAAATTACGCGGAATTTCAATTAAATCCTCGAATCGATGTACCGCACCCCCGCAAGTTGCACGACGATTTACACTAACAGGATTAACCGTGAAACATTTCATTGCACTTTTCAACTTTTCAGTTCATTTTTCATATTCGTTTAAATATACATTTAAACGATCGCGCAGGGGTATTCTCGTTCAATAAAATATTGCCTGTATCGGGCGTAATTCCGATGCATTATTCCGCGTCGATTAAAATCAACCGGTTTCCGTACACAATTTACAGAAAAATCCGTTACGTTCCCATAATTCCCGCGTCGAATCGATACACGCCTACGTGATTTCGAGGAAACCGCTAGGAGAGCTTCCCAACGGCTGATCGAACCGAGCCACGGCGAAATAAGAACCGCAGCACCGCCATGTTGACCGCGCGCGTTCGAGCGGACTCGCCGGAAACGTCCCGGTAGTGCCATCTAATTCTCATCATTCGCCGAATTAGGAGCCGTAAGGGACATTGATTGCAGCATGTGCCTCGACGCACGCATGATTAGGACCGCATCGGTGTAATTGAGTGGGCGGATTTCCGATTTGCATTACTGGCGAAGATGTTGCTGCGCCCTCCGTTACTAATGGCACGGACACTAGCAAATGGTCCAGGCCGGCCCTACCGATCTGGCTCAGCAACCAGCAACTGCAGTTCACTGCCGCTGCTCGGTTGCAGGTGTGTACCTGGCTCGTGTTTCTCAAGAGGAACCTGGCTAAGGACCGTGGGACTGGGGGATGGGGCCAGGCCGGGGAAACGAGGGGTGTCCTAACCACAGCCAGTGAGTGATATACCCTCAATATCCACACTTTACCCTAAGATCTCACTAAATCTCCCGGTTGCTGGCCTAGCCATCTCCTTGGAACAGCTGTAAGCCAGGCGCACGCAGTGTTCTCGGTTTGTAAGACGTAATATACTTTGCCAAGGGTGCAACGGTGAGGATCGTCCGGGCTGCGCGCGGTCAATTCGTTTGATTCATGTTTATGTGACGCGTTACGTGCTTCTTTATTGCTGACTGGTTTATCGGTTCTGGGGCATACTGTCGAGGATACGGTGCACGCTGACGGAGAACGATGACGATCGTTCGTTCGAGGGTTGACGCTGAAGAATCATCCAAGTGCGCGCGGGACGTTGCCGTGAAATCGGCGTTCCTCGCTCCGACGATATACGATACTTTTAGAAGCGTTGATGAGAAGATAAATGGGTGGATTAAAATGGTATTGATTTATCCGTATTTTCTTTGCTCCTCGTTCCAGTCGAGGTTTTTATATTCCTCTACAACCCCTCTGCTCCTCGTATTCTTAACGATCATGGGATTAAGAAAAAAATAAAATTTGAAATCCTGTCTTTCTCCGGTACGATGCTGAAATTGTATAACTTCAAACGTTTTATACTCTGAGATAAAAAGTAAATCAGCTGGCCAGTTTATAACAGAAAACGTGATTCACATTTCCCTCTTTTATTACCTACCGTATAACAGCACGTCGGCTGAACTACGGATTCTAATCAGATCTGAAACACTTGGGGCTCTTTCGCTGTTCCCAATAGCAATTAACGTATCGTGCGCCCACATGAATGTGGGTGATCAATTACGGATCAAAGGATTCACAGGATAGGTTTCTGGAAATTAAAGGACCTATGCAATGTCCCTCCATTGTACATGCATGGATCGCGCGTATCGGAGTTTCTCACGGTATAGATAGAAAGCTTAGAGAATTCCGCGAGTATCGATTTCCCTGCAACGTCCATGACGCTTGTAATTTTCGAAAAATGCATCGCAAATTGGAAACGTGGAACCGAAATTGGCCAGCGATCGATAGACGACGTTGCGATCGTTCCGATATGGTATCAGTCGATTAAAACTCGACACTGATGACCGAGGGAAGACGTTCGCTCGGACAGCAACAGGGTGGTCGATGAGATAGTCTCTGTGCAACTGTCGAGATGGAAAATTAATATAGACTTCTTCGTCGAGAATATCTATCCGCAAGAAGCGAAGATAAAGAGTCGAGGCAGAAGCGTTCCGCCCGTTTCCTCTCTATGACTTCGTATTTCTTTTTAGGATTGTCTTTCACAACAGCTGTTGCCAGCTGTCGAAGATTGGTGGGGTTGGGGTGGCGGAGAAGCGGCGCTGGGAACGGCGGCGTAAACGTGAAAGGAATTTCATAGCGGAACAATCTTCAGCTTCCGACAAGAGGATTCCTGTTGGAGTTATAGTGTTAAAAAATTACACGGACGAGCGTGCACTCGCTGAGCAACAGGCGTTCCGCGCCTCCGCAAGAAAGGCGGAAGACGAATCTCGTTTTAAATAAAACGCGAGCCACGTGAATGCGTCCAAATTGCGCCGGTCTTTCGACGTTCCCTCCATCACGGACATATCCGCGCCACGAAAGTATCGACGTTAAATATCGTTTTATTCAGACGAAATCACTAACCGCGACGCACCAAACGCGCGGTGATAATACATTATAATGCCTCCCCGTGCAATTTTCGAGTATTTTCTCGTGAATACGATGTTACAATGGAGCTGTGGAAATTATTAAAATTGTAAATGTTTTAATGTTACGCACTGCGTTGTGTTCAATTTATTCTACTATTCTATAAATCGTGCTATTCTGCGAACTTGTACGAATTTGTTTCGTTTCGATATAATACGACTGAAACGGAGATGAAGCTAAGAATTTTCATTAAAAAATGTGATATTAAATTTGCGCGATTTATAACTCGATATATTATTACCAGAATTAATTCGCAGAAGCTTGGAACAGACGTGGCGATTTTTCTAATTCCATAAAGGATGTACACGCTTATTGAAATATATCGAATGAGTCACGCGAGTGGAATGAGTCGTACGTATCTCTCGTTTGGTCAAAGCCGGGAAATAAAGGTAGCAGAGGAAAAAGTAAAATGGAATAACAAGGTTTATCCTCCTATGACCGCACTTTTTGCGTTACTGTAGCGATCCACTTGCAAAGTGCAATCGCACTCATCTCTTTAATGGAACTGCATACGTTTTGCCAAGCAAATTGTTTATTCTGCACGTTCAGCGAAAAGCTGCTTTGATCGGGATAAGACGCTTGAAAAATCGCTTCCTGTCGATCTGTAATTGTTCCGGTTAAGGAGAAAACGTTCGAGGAGCGAAACATCCGAGTTAAATCAAATTTACATTTAATAATTCATTGTAAATTTGTATTATATCCGCGTCAAATTCCAAGATACGATTTTCGATCGTATCGCAGATGCGTGCAAAGTTGTCAAAAATGTTGTAACACAGTTTGCCGAAACGCGATATCGATCCGTAACTGTTTTTATGAAATATACAGAACTCTCATTGCACCTCGCGCGAGCGTGGAAAATTTCATGCCACCGGATTGCAGATTTGAAAAACGCATCAGAATAATCCCATTCAACGTTAAAAAGTTGCGCACCAGGTTTCGAACTTCAAATTGTAAATCCACCAAATCGATGAACTCCATTATTTAACGAACGCCGCACTTTTTCACCGGGATGGGTATTTTCCCGGCGATGTTTGCACTACAGGCACCAACAATCCCCTGAAGCACAGCCTGGGAAACACTTTGCCCCATTACTCTAACGTATTCCGTCTGCAACGATTATCCGTTTCGCAATTATACCGCGTTTTCCGGTCCGCTTCGCGCGGCGAAAACCGAGCCAGCGCCGCGCAGTGCGGCGTATCGAAATATTGGAAAGCAATAATAACAACAACGTTTCGACGG
Source organism: Xylocopa violacea (assembly GCA_963969225.1). Classification (NCBI taxonomy): domain Eukaryota; kingdom Metazoa; phylum Arthropoda; class Insecta; order Hymenoptera; family Apidae; genus Xylocopa; species Xylocopa violacea. The sequence continues at coordinate 36,066,595 of CAXAJV010000002.1, forward strand.
ATAACATTTTTCGACGTCGCTGATGCGATAATTATTGAAAAACAATCGCGCCGCCCGCGATATTATGTGCCCGCGGATTTTTTATGGCTGCCCGGACATTACCAAGCAATTCCATGCGCGATCATCGCGCGACAATGAGCAAGGATGATGGTGAAGCCAAATCAGAGACGAAGAAAAGTATATGATTCGTAATTCTATCCATACTTCATCGTATAGTTAACAATTCGGTGACTTGTTGACTCGGCTGACAAGACTTTCAGAAGCTGCGTTTAAGATGTCTTCGATGATCGAGACGGACCAACTTCCCCAAATCTAAGCTCGATAATTCTTTGATCCAAAGCTTGAAAATATCCACTGACATATGATAGTTCATCGATGTCTTTTTAAATTTTCTAGACTTTCAGAAGCCACGTTTAAGATGCCTTCGATGACTAAAACGGACCACCTTTTTCAAAGCTAAGTTAACTCTTTGATCGAAAGCTTGCAAATATCCACTGACTTATGAATAGAAGCATATATATATATATATGCGTCCATAACAGGTTAACGCGAAAATCGGGAATACAGCTGCCGATCGCGCCCAGTCCCGTTACCATCGGCTCTAAAATAATTGGAACGCCGATAATCGAGGCAAATGAGAGCGCAAAATGTGCATCCATTAACGGCGACAAGATGCATATCGATACGATTCCCGGTGAATGACGTGGAACGAGGAGGATCGGGCGCGGGGCGGGCTGGAAAGGCTCGAAACGAAATCACCAGAGGCGATCGGGCCGCTTGAAGCCGGCGTCGAGCCCGGCGCGGCCATTTACGTCACTGGTATACCAAAAGCCTAGCCTGCAGCCGTGGCTCGAGCGCACTTGATTCAGCACTGTCGACTCGTGAATGGATTCCCACTTGACAACCGGTTAAAACGCCTGTTGCTTAAAGGAACACGCATATGAACGCACCGCTAATCCGCCGAGTATCCTCGAGGCGGCCCTCCTCATCGGCTCGCGCGCTCGATGAGAGTCAACACCCGAAGCGCGAACGCGCCTCGCTGCCCTACGATTCTGATACTCGAACGCGACGCTTATCGTTATCGACGTAACCGTATGCACATAAGAATGGACCACGGGAGTGAGAAGCGACAGAGGAATGAAAAGAGAGAGCTGCATGTATTTCTCTCTCCGTTTAGCCGCGATTAGCGAGCGTTAACGTGTAGGAGGTGGTTATACTTTGTCAGAATGGCGTGTTGACTTTTTACTCGTTTTCCAAAATTCCAAAAACCAAAGGTTGACTAATTTCTAGGACACAGCTAAGCGCGAACTCTGGGGAAGTTTCCCCGCTTGCTTGTAGACCGTTTCCCTCACGCACTGGGTTTGGTCTGTGTCATCCGCTCAAGAAGAGCAGGCAGCGCCATAAACCAGACCCCAAATGCCTACAAACGATTGCGCGTCAACGTTAGTTACGTTCTGCATACAGTACATACGTACATGCTCGAGGCAAGGGTAGCAACCCCTTTTTGCAACTTTCTCCTTTTATTCCTCCATCGCATCCACTTTCACGATACTCCCATTGCATGGTCTATTCTCATATGTCTATGGACGTAACCGATCGGTGCACTTCCGAGTGCTAAGACAGGATTCATCGAAGTCGAGTCATCGAACTGAAGTTGCCGAGGTGTTAAATAAATCCTCTCTGGCTGGAAGTTGGACGAACTTCGAAACTACTCTGATCAATGATACATGGCCCCCCAGGCGATTCAGCGATACAAAATCTTCGCAGGGAGCCCACGCGGGTCCCGTGGCGTCGACTTGTTTCCCCAGGAAGGGCGAACGCGCTCGCCAGATCCTGCGGCTCGGTTCCCCGACCGGCCAGTGTCGCAGTCGCTTGTGTATTCAAGCGACAATCGAAAATCGTTTCCACGACGCGGCGCTGCTCGTGTCTGTCGGAGCGAGTGGTGAGAAAAAAAAAAGGCGGAAACCTTTTTTTTTTCCTTTTTTTTTCAGGCCACCGAATAAATTCGTCCCGCGGGACAGCGGGCTTTAAACAAGACCGACTACTGTTCCCCAAGAAAGAAACGAAAAAGAGGACCGCGAACGACAACGGCTGGGCGAAAAAAGTCGAACAAGATGAGAGAGAGAGGGATGGGGGAACGAGTCGACGGCGAACGCGATGGGCGCTCATATCCCCCATTAGGTATTCCCGAAGTATCCGAGGAAAAATTACACCGCAATAACTTGCATTCGACGGGGGTGGTTCTGGACAACGTCCAATTCGTGGCTAGGAACTTCGTGATGACTCGCTGTAATCATCCCCCCCCCTCTCTCTCTCTCTCTCTGCCTCTCTTTCTTTCTCGAGGGGCGATACGACACAAGGCGTGGCGTGGCGCGGTGCAGTTGTAGAAAGTTTTAACGCGGCCGGCGTGATCTTGCAAATAGCCGTCGTAAATCAATAGCAAAAGGGCGTTGGGTGTCCAGGTGGTGGGAGGACGCCTGTGAGACCCGGTGCAAGGGGTGAGCTCTCGCTCAGACGGCGGGCAGGAGGGGTAACGAGAAATTGAAGGAGCCCGGCGTAAATGGATGTTCGCGATTACGAGAAAAATCGTGTATAAATGGCGCGCGGTGGGGTGGGAAACGAACCGCGTTGGATGAAGTTTTATCTGTCGAGGGTGGCGGCGGGACGATGGGACGCGGGGGCGGGGGTGAAGGGAAAGTGCGCGGGGCTTGGGGGTAGCAGGGAGGCAGGAATTTGTCCGTATGACGGCGCACGTTTCCCAAGCGAGAAAAGATTTTGAATCAAAGATCGATTACCGCGGAACTCGCGCCGATCGACGAGGAGAGCAGTCACGTCGCGCATTTTTATTATAACTTCGAGCGAGCAGCGCGTGCACACGCGTGTATATACGTATATACACATGTATATGTACGTGCATTTCAGAAGATGGTTACAGAGACGTTCGACGGGAGGGCTGTTTTCGGCGCGGCGGCAAGAACGTAATGCGTTCACGTTTCATTTGTCACGAAAGTTTATCGACCGCGTCGCCCAGCCGAGATCGAGACGGGTAGAGGTGTTTGAATTGTAATCGCCTCACCACCCCGCGACGGTTCGACGCATTTGCCTGCTGAAAGATTCAGGCCGCACGGTTCGCGCACCACCCCCGACGACCAACGACGCGAGCGTTACGCGCGTCTGAATGAATCGAAGGGTAGCGAGCAGCGGTGGTGCCGCTGGTAGTTCCTTGATCGCTGGAAATTGAAAGCCATTCAGTGGTAACTTACGAATTCTCATAAATTATGTTTACAGCCGGTACCAGCGGTTCTTAGTTTGCGAACGATGTGAAAGGGTGGATAACGTGGCACTGGATTCTTAAATAAAGGGTTATTTAGCCTCGCGTAACGTCGCGGGATCTGGATGAATTCTCCGCGTGAAAGAATCGAGACTGGTACCGAGCTGGTGTTCCATCGGTTGAATGTCGCACGATATTGGAACAACACGGCGAAGAGTCGGGAAAGATCGCAATGAAAAATAGCGTCCAGTTTGCAAACGCTCGTCGAACGTTCGAGCGGACTTTCGGCGTGACAGCGAATACCCGAAAGTCATTAAAATTCATTACTTGAAAAAATGCATCGACGATCGGCCGTTTGCACAACAGATGCCCATAATCGATCATCTATTTTTCATTCGAACGGGTTGCTAATCGCGCGCGATACATCCAGGATGAAATCGGCTGCAGCGAAGGAGATGGTTATCGTATTTCACATCGATCGTAATCAAATTTCGCGTGCTCGATCCGTGCGATGGTTTCGCGCTTCACGGTGATCCACGAATTGACATAGTTCCAGCGCGAACGGCTGCTATTTTTTGAATAAAAAAGGACTATAGCGTTTTTAGATAGATAGATAGATAGATATTCGTTTTTCACGCTGGTGATAAATCACGCGTGTCAACCAATCAGAGACAGAAGTCCTGCAAATATGCTGAAACGAACGCAAAACGAATTGCACCCGCCGCGGTTATATCGTCAGAAGCAAAACTTTTTGCAGGAAATGCGCGGCCAATCCGAAAGGATGAAATATAAATAGACGGTTATCCTCCTTCTTCCTTTTTTTCCTACTCGATTTAATTGCACAGATTGAAGCGTCGTTCGTTGCCCGCCAAATTAATTTTGCAGAGGTGTCACAGATGTTTGTTCCGCCCGGTTTGACTTCGCTGTATCCGAATCGATTTCTGAAACAGAACTTTTAGAATCAACGTAGCGATTCTATACGATATATTTTTCAAAGCACCACTTTTACTAATTTCTATTACCTCTTCCTGTCACGGAAATCTCAGAACACACAAAACACTTCTCCGAGAATTAAACCGTAAATAAATTTGATCAAGACCCTCCGTCTTCTTGTTAGCCAGGCTCTCCGCGCTGCAACGTGCACACGGTATATCGGTTTTTATCGCTAACGCCATATGGTTAACTCGAGCTGTCTTGTCGCGTAGAACGCGGAGGTGAGATCGAGGGTTCGAAACACGGGCAAAGGGAGGGTCGCAAAAAGGTTATTCGCCGGGCTGATCCGTCATAAGGCCGGACGGGTGACGGAGGTTTTTACGTTTCCGCGTTTCAAAGGTACGTGTATAAGCTCGCCCCGTGGCCTGTCTCTCAGGTCGCTGGGTAATCCCTGATTATCGTGATCGAATTGCGGCCTCGCTGGTAAAGGATGCTGGTTGCGGATACAGCGTATATATACGGCCGGCTATCCGTTCGCTCTTTTCCCTAGTGACGAACGAGCTCGCGTAGAAACAGCCTCGCGATCGTCTGCGATACTCGCTAACCTTTCACGCTTCCATTCGAAAGAAAAAACGGATTAAGCGGGAGAACTCCTCGGTGGGTTCGGATAATTTTCTTGGCCCGACGAGGCGTAGCGCGACGTCGAAATGCGAGACACGAAATTCCACGAATGTTTCGTGGCGACGAAATGTCGAATCGTTTCGACGTTGAAACGGAAAAGGAATTGCTGCGATGGGCATTTAGAATGATTCCTACGATCGGAGGATTGGGGAAAATATTGTTACTCGGTGGTTATCGATCGGTAAATCTTGCCGATTTATTAAAGTTCAACCGGTGTGAAAATCCGCATATCCGTTACCATCGATTCACGCTTGAGAAAGAAACGGAACCATATGGTGTTACGGATAAAAACCGATATACTTACGACACGGCGCCGGTAGCGGAATATCCAAAGAAAGCTCCGGGTCCGGTGGAAAAAAGCCATATCCTGACCGTGCGAGGAGAAAAACTTGATCTCGGTGTTCCGGGACATCCGGGGATCCGGATAATAAAATCAATTGGAATCGGGGGATAGAGAGAGAAACCAAAAAAAAAAAAAGAGAAAAAACAAAAAATCATCCGACAGATGGAAGGACGTACGTTGAATCATTTATAAGAATCGGCCGCTGGATGTAGCCCGGTGTCGTTTACAATATTCAAGGTGTCGAAACCTCTTCCGCGCTCTCTCATTTTCGCCCGTCCCGAGTCGCCTCTTTTTCCCCCGTTTCAATTTTTTCCCGTTCCGCCAGTCGATCGAACGCTCCGCCGCGAAACCGCTTTGATTTATGACCCCAATCCGCGACTGATTTAGCAAATACGGCCCGCGATGCAGGCGCAGATTGCGCTTCTTACACGTCATAAAGTTCTCCGGGGATTAATATCGAATAATATTCCATAAACGATGAATCGCTTAACCGGAAAGCCTCTAAGTGCTTGATGAGCGTATCGGAGGTCTCTGGTGGTGACTCGAGCGCGTATACCGCCATGCTGGAATTAAAATTTGCTCGCGACTCAGCTCGCGATGCTGTTTGGCGCTCGAGCAAATCCTTTTTTTCTGCTTTCTCGTTATTGCCGCTTATGTTGATTGATTTCGCGTGGATGCGCGGTTCGTACGCTTCGGGTGACATTTTGTGCCGTTCAGTTTTCATTATTCTGAATGCTTCGTGCCGGCAACTTCGGAGTTGCCAATTTTTTAAATATGTAGGAGCGTTGGAAGGAGATGGTCTGGGTTCAGTAGATTTTTCATGGTTAAATATTTGCAATTTTTTACCCCGGCTCTTTCATTTAACCATTGTGTGCGCACGTTCTTTGTTTTATTTGATAAAAAATGTATGCACGAAATATAAATTGGCCGTGCACGCATCATTTCGCACTGATCGATACAATACGCTCCGCTCATAAATTCGAACAATTTTATCTCCGATTGCGCAACAATGACAATGTTTGCTCTTTTCAAGTCAACTCGGTTATCTAATATCTACATTATCGTATTCTCTTGTTCCGCGGCTAATTCACAGTTAATTACCGCAATAGAGTTGCGCGATTGTTATTTTAGGGAATATAGACAACGACAAATATTTGCGACGGCCCCGGTAAAACAGAGACGCGATATTATAAAACGGTTTCGATGGGGCGGCCAATTGTATAAAATAGTTTTCACCGTCGAACGCCTGAATTCAATACGGAAATATCGCGCAAATAGCATCGAACGTATCAGCCTCGCTTTGTGCTTTATTATCTCGCAATATATTATCCGCAATTCGAACGTCACTCAATTTCACTTTTCAATTTGCTCGCGATCCCGATATTTCGAACGAACGAATCTTTCCCCGAGACTGAATCACGCAGATGTCACCGTGCTAATGTACAATTAATTAATATATTAATACGCGAGACGCGAAAATAAAGTTTCGCGAGTACAACAGACCTCCGTTCACGTTGATAATATCACGAAATTATGTTTTATAACCTGGCCGTTCCATTTTTTCGACACGCATACCTACGTACGCGCCGCCATTTCGAAATTCGAACAACACACTCTTCAGCATCCTGTCTCGATTGCTTCGCGTGGAAACTAAAAGGACAGGAGATTACGGGCAAGCACTGTAATCCACTTAATCCCTATTTCCCTCGCATCCTTCGCGTCCTTCTTCGCCTCTCACCCTCCACGCGCGAGCCTCCTGACCGATTTGCCGTATTACGACGGAAAACAATCCCCGCAATTCGCACTTCGCGTCCGTGAAATAAATAATTCCCGGCCACGGCGCCCGAGACAGTGCATATAATCCGTTCGATAAATGGCGCGTGCGTCGATGGCGCACGGTAAGCCTGGTAACCTCGGAAAAGGCTGCTCGGCTTAATAGAAATTTAATTGATCCTTCGGCTATGCGCGGTCGGACGTAATGCAAATTGAAGTGGTCCGCTGAACGAGCCTGTACGAGAGGGTCCGCAGGGTGAGAGGGCCGTGGAGAAAGCGAGGCCACGGGATGGAGGAAGGTGCGAGTCGGGACCATCGGCGGGCGAGAACGAGAGGGCGAAGAGGGGGATGCTTTCGACGAGAATCTGCGATGGACAGAGTTTCTGTGCACGCGCCCGGACAGGGGGACACGGTTGAACAGCGCCCTTATCCCACGCGGCTCAGTTCCCTGCTACAACCGGATATATCTATCTCTCCGCGTTCTCTTCCATATTCACCTCTTACGGTCATTCCATTTCCGCTTCCTGCTATTTCGAACGCGCCTCGAAAAGAGCTTCCACGGCCCGCTTCGATCTCGTGGTTTGCCCTCTCGGTCTGATTCGTGTCTCCTGCTTCGAGGTGTTTAATCGTGGCCATTCGATTATGGCCATTTCCGAGCAATATTCCTCGATGGTCGATATCCAAAAATTTACCCCCCCCCCCCCCGATAATCAGGACTCCTCTAACGACGCTGGTCGTTAGTTGACGAACTTTCCCTCGAATTGCGCCTAGGAAAAAAGGCACGTCGGAAGTTCCCGTACGATTATTCCCCCGAAAGTTCTCGACGATACTCACGAGATCGCCATTCCCATCACCGGCATGAGCCACCCGGGAAACTTCATCATGAACTCCGGCAGCCTGTGCAGAGCATCAGCCTACCACGTGTCCGGGCTCTCACACGTTCGAGTAAAACCCGTTCACATGGGCTGCTAGCACCGTTAATCCTCTCCGCGTCGACAGGATCACATAGCGGCGACCTCGGGACGCAAGGCGCGCCAGTGCCCACAGGATACATTGTCCCGTGGTAACGCTATCATCCTCCGTGGCCGTCGCCACCAGGTCTGGGAGGACAATGAGGGGGTCGTAGGAAGGTTTATGGCTGCATAAACCAAGAACTTCGTCCGTGGGTCCGAAATTACCGCTTGGTATGACCCGACAATCGACAATTTGACGCTTTCCATGGGGAAATGCTTGTACTATTGATGTATCGCTCGAAACTGCGGCGTTGAATCGCGAACGAGCCGATCCTGAAACAGCGAAGCGACGAACCGGAAGATGAGGCTGGGCTCTCGAGAATATTTACGGAACCGCGATATTTTCTATTTAGACGTATCGTTCAGGTTTATGATAAACGTCTCGTCGAAGTGCGTAATGAATTTGGTTTAGTAATTAACCGGTTGAAAGTTATGTTTCAATCGTACACGATAGGGATTGATTCATGTAATTAACATTGATTCTATATAATTATGATATTAAGGTATTACGTGGTTATACGTATCGGTTTCAATAGGAGATCTATGCTATTGTTAATAGTTATGTAACAATAGATGCTCGGATTAACTGAAATTTTGCGAGATTAATATTACCAAACGCTGTTTCCCTTCGAGAGAATGATAGCGGGGGCGTTAAAAAATGGCGGCGTTATCGCGAGACGCGGCGAGAACGCGTTCCCATCGCCTTCCTCTTCGTCCCTTCAATTGCGAGCCGCGAGTCTTCAATTTTAACGAAAGAAAAATGAAATCGCGTTTGTTCCCGAAAGCACGACAGGCGGGCGTCTCGAGATCCTGAGGAACAATTTCGAAAGTTAACGCGCGCTCTAAACCGGCGTCCGAGAAATACGCGACTTCCTCGAATGATGTATCGAGATAAACATTTTCCCAGATTCATCATGCTTTCGCGGAACATATTTTATTTCCCTTCGGCCGCTCGATGGATTAGCTGCAGTCCCAGATAAACGATCCCTCTCCACGCTAGTTCGCGTGAAGGATTAGCGAGGAGCAAGTCGTATATTTCCCGTTGGCCGGGCGCCGCCCTCGAAGGTAATGAAAATCGAAATAAGGCTCGAATCCTCGAATAGGGACGGAAAGAATCGACGGAGGCTGAGCACAAAGCGGACTCGCGCGCGGAGCCAGCGCAATAACCCCCTGAGATCACGTACCGCTTTGTACGTACGATGATTTGATTCCGCGAAGGGAACCTTTACGGAATAATCGCGCGTGCCGTTGCTTACGTACGAGGGATGGAAACGTTTCGAAACGATTCCCAGCGAAATTAGATATCAATTTCTTACGAGCTTCATCGTTGACGTTCGATCTCGTTTTGCGCGTCTACGCGCTGCACAGGGTGGACGTGAATAATTCCGTCGGTTTCTCGAATCCGTCAATTCTATGATAGGATGGTCGACACGCGGTGTCGTTGTCCAACGATTCCGGAAGTTCGCGCGCGTACGCTCCTCGAAGGCGGCGTCCTCGTCCGTTTTGGTGTTCTCGCTTGAAGTCGACTGCGCGGGCGATAGCCGTGCGTATAAATCAAAGCGCGAATAGACACGGTCGGGGTGAGAAATAAAAGTGTAATAATCGTAAAACATGTAAGAGCGAAGCGTGAAATACATTTAGGGCGAAATCAAGCGGCATAACAGGGGGATCAATTCTGCGACTACGTACCCCCGAGGAAGGAGCGTTTCATGCCACCTAACTCGTAAAATAACTCCAAACAAGTTCTGATAAATTGTAGCCGTCACAGCACGTGCGAGAAGCGTTCCCCATTACTTACACCGTTTCCAGCCCGGAATGTACCCTTGTCTTTCCCGTGAAACACTTGCTCTCGCTGCTATCAGACGTCAAAATTTGTAGCACACGTGCTACCAACCATTGGATACGACGATATATTCCATTAATAAATTTCTCTTTCGAAATGGACACCCCGCTTTCGACGAAGGATACCACGAATACAACGATGAATAATAATCGTCGTCGCGAACTAAAAAAGTGTTACTATTCTTTCCTTAACATTTCAAAATATCATTTATCAGGTGTGAATCAAGGCGAAAGAAAAGAAAACGCCATAACAAAATAGGAACACTGTTGCTTTCATCACGGAAGCGTTAATAGCGCGCGCGTAATGAATCTCTCGAAAATTCTTCGAAAATCCGATATTGGAATTCTCCAGATATAATTGAATCGCAAACTTATTAGAAAAAAAAAAAAAGGAAAAATCAGCACCGAGATAATTTGCGCGGAAACCTATTATCCGTCGCGTTAATGAGAACATCCGCGCGCGACTCGAAGCTTTTAGCGCCAACGATCAAACGATCGTCGGATTTACCGATACTCGAGTTACCAGAAACTTTTTCGTAATTGCCGCGTCATAATCAAGGACACTCGACCAACGAAACCGATCACCGGCCAACTATTTTCAGCCGCGTTACTTCGCGATCGAGGCGGCTCGCAAACGAGGACATAGCCGCTGGTAAATAGCCGACGGGGCGCCTGGTCGAAGCCCGCGTGCACACGTGAATTCGTACAAAGGATCGAATTGAATTAATTAATTATCGACGCGGCAAAGGGGAAACGCGGGCCGCGCGTAGCCTCGACGCCCGGCCCCACTTTGATACGGGATAGTTCATATCCCGTATTAACGATCGGCAGTACGGCAGCTTGTCATTCTATCAACGTCGATTCGGCAAAACGCGTCAAAATTGAGGTTCGACCGGGAGCAATCACTGCCGCGGCGCAAGGGATGCGCGCACACGCAGAGCGCCCCCCGCGTTCTATCCTCGTGTACCCGTCGTGTTCGTGTGCGAGGCCGAGCCTAATTCAGGATACCGCAGATACCGTGTACGAGGCGAGGGTATAGCGTGTCGGCTAATTGATGCCGGTTTATTAGCTGCCTCTTTCGGCCACGAAGGCGTGAACTGCCGGAATATTACTCGACGCCTGCCTACTGCCGCTGTAGTCCGATGCATAATTAATTTGAAATTGCATCGCACGAGGAACAGCCAGGGCGAGCGAGCGAGCGAGTGAACTGGCTGCCAGACGAAAGGGAACGAAGCCACCAACGGGGAGACACGGATGCATCGGCGAGGGGTTGTTGGAGCCAAGCTCGAACCCGGGGATGTAATACGCTTGTGCCGCTCGTGCCGTTTCCCGACCTGACTGACACGCTTTACCGTTGTTCCGCGTACGGTTTTAAGGTCGCGCCGCGGCGCCCCGTTCCAACCCCCTGTTTCGCGACGCCCCTTCCCAGCCGCTGGCCGAGCAACGCGTCGCCCCGCGTGTCGTCGCGGATCGCGATTCGTATGCACCGCGCGTGTTAAGCTACAAAGTTAAATTGCCGCTACATTGTGGTTGAAGACGTTGAACCGACCGCCACCGGGTGATACGTCGACCAGCCTGGCCGAGGGAATCTTCCCGCACCCGGCACACGTTCGTCCGGGGGGGTTAAGAACGCTTTGAATCGCCGCGTCAGCTTCGCGTCCCAGGTTTTCGCAGATACATCGCTCCTTGAGTCGTACGACGATTTCGCGAGAGCACGGCTAGGGCTGCGAGTTACAATTATTCTCGAATCGATTTGTATAATCAATCGTTCAGACGTCAAAATGGAAGAAAATTGCGCGAATAGTAGAAATACAAAGTAATTCAAACGCTAAGGCCCGTTTCCAGCTTACTGTATCGATCACCTCTGTGGATAAATACGTACTCCACGCCAGAGAGACTGTATATTCCTATCCGCGCCTTAACAATCACCTTGTTTGCACAATTTGAATACTTCTAAAAGGTCCTGGCGTCCGATAAACCGATTAGCCTAAATGTTCTCCCGCCGCACTCAACGCGAGTACACGTAACCCCAATCAATCGGCCGCCAGCTGCACAATAAGTACCGGTCGCGGGTGCCCCGCGCCGTTATAGATCGATTTCGACGTGCCGACTCTGGCCGTCGATCGGGCCAAATCGAGAAGCGAATCGGCGAACGGAAACAATGCCCGGCGACAAAAAAGATAGCACGCGAAAGAACGCGCGTGACGGCGGCGGAAGCGGCGGGCGGTCGGTGGAAGAGAATCGAAACAGGGGGTAACGCGGGGGTGGGCGGTGAACAGAAGGGTTGGCGATGGCGAGGGACGAGGACGCGCGCCACAATGGGAAACCGTGGCGCTGGAAACGAGGCGAAGATAAAAGGAAAGGGATGGGAGTCGGCGTGACCGGTAGAATTAGAAGGATGACAAAAGTGGGAGGATGGAAAACCGGATGCGAACGATTCGAGGGAAGGCTTAAATCAACTTGATTTAAATCGTTGAATCTAAATCGAACGGGCGCGGCCGCCGTTGCGTAGGCGGGTCGCCGTGTCGGTGGTAGTTTTTTGGCTGGTAACAGGGAACTATTTAATTTGGAGGGAATTTCGTCCGCGTGCGGGCTTTAAAAAGTCAAGCCTGTCGACCGACTGTGCGTGCGGCCAGAGCGGAGGACGGATTCGATCGTGACAGGACAGCTTTGTCGACCGTCCGGCGCCAAAAACGTCCGCCGACTTCACCCCCGATGTCGCTTCGCGAACCCTTCCCACCTCCGGGGGACGGCCAGCCGCGCGTACGTCGCAGCGTTTTTAAACGACGACACGATCAAGCCGATTGCCTGCTCTGTCCAATAAAAACGCTTCGTCCCGTATCAATTATTAACGGGGGACGATGAAACAGATTAATCTCCGCGCGCGTCGAGCTACGGATACGCCGAAAACGATCCGCTTCTTGTCACGTCGCGCGCGTTGATTGCCGCGCGCGGTAATGGGATTTGTCGCGCTTTACGCGTTCCGCAGCGGCTCGAAAGAAAGCTTTTGTTTATTATGTATACGTGGAACGTGGGGGGTGTCGAAAATTGTTTCGATTATAACCGATCGTCCGCTATATCGGCTCGATCGCGTTCAGCCCTTTTCACAGCTTCGTCAACGGTACAAAATCTTTGTTACCAATCGACGAGAGACTGGGTACTTGGTTGAATTTATCGATTCTGCTTTTCGTTTTACTAATTTACCAACTACTTGAACCGTCCTTCCTTTCGATCGATCCTCGGTTCGAAATACACGGTGTAAACTTCGAGCGGACTGCCAAGTCAACAGGTCGAGCGACTCGAATTCAACTAGCAACATTGTTTTTCACCGTTTCGATTTACTCGTCGTTGTTTTTTTCAAAATCGTCCACTGCCTGACCGTTTCGCGCAGCACCTCATCGACGTTCCGCGTTCATAATTGTAAACAACCAGTTGCTGCGATCCGCGGAGCATCGCGTATCGCGCGAACGCGCTAGGACATCAGCCGCTAGCCGGCTAGCAGTCTCGCCAGCTAAGAAGGAACTCCGGTTGGTGGAAAGTTGGCCGCGGCCAAAGGAACTTTCCTGTTTTTCCACTCGTTGCTATTCATGACCGGACGGAAAAATCGTGGAGCCGGCAAGCTGTCGAGCAACGAGCCGAGCAGACAGCTCGACAGGGGCACCGTGAGGTGGGAAAGGGGAGAGCGGAACTTCTGTGCAAGTATTATCCCCGGGGTTTTTCCGTTCGATGCCCAGTCGCAATTTCAAGTCAAAGCGGGCCGTTCCCGACGAATGCGGCGGCCCCGTCGCGCCATTCACGATGTTAGTCTCCGCCGGTAGTTGTCTTCGTGTCATCGAGGAACTCATTAAAATTATAGCGAGCCACTCGATTACTTAACTCCCTTCCGTTCCCGTCCCCGCCGTTCAACGTTTCCCAACCTGTTCCCCGTTCCGCTGGCTGGCGTACAAGTACGTACTGAATTAATGAGACGACTCTTTCGAGCGACCTCTCGTTCGATGAAGTATCGTTAAAAAAAAAAGAAGGAGAAGAATCCCTTTCGTCGGCTCCGACGAGTCCCTCCTAGGGGAAACAAGGTGACAGACCTGGCGATAATAATCAGCGATGTTCGCGGCTACCCGTCATACGAGTGGACTTTGTGAATATTTAGAGACAATATTTATCGTCTCCGTTCGGGGTGTAAAGGATCGCGTTGTATTGATTTCGATCGAGTCTGAAACATTTCGACCGAGATCTGTCGCTTCTGCAGGGGGTAGGTAGAAGTGGATAGCGAAATAGGTAACGCTTATAAAGATGAATTAATGAACTATGGCGAAGACCAGGAAGTAAAGTGGAAGGGTGATTGATATACTACGATTAATAGTTTTAGGAAACAAAGGTCTTGAAAGTAAGCGTCATACCCTTTAATTAATGAATCTTTCCGTATTAATCGGCCAGTGATAAATGCCAAACTTCGAAGATCATAATGGTGCGAAGCTGTGAATGAGAAGGATTACAGGAGCGTCTAATTTTCTAGCTAGAAAGTTGAGGAGAAGAAAGTAAGAAAGTGAATTGTTGGACCTGAATTCGACTTTGCGACGCGTTACCATTCGCGAAGTAGATCATTTAGAATTAACGCTAGCCCCACGATGTGACGATTAGGTCTTGATCGCGTTGGACGCAGAATCGATATACATTGGATAAGTTAAATCTGTATTTAGTTGACTGGGTTTGCATTGTACAGATTAGGTACGTTACATCTAAACAGGATTCGCGTTCGCTAGGTGACTAAACCGGAGACGTAAGTCTCGGATCAGGAAGGTTTAGCTCAGCTTAGGTCAGATATGTCATACGATTTACGCCTGAGTTGGTTACAGGAGGGCGTAAACCTTGTTCCACGGTAGACCGAATTAACTCTGGAAGAAAATTATTTTACCCGCTCGAGGATGTTGATGTAAAGCTTGAGAAACTGGAATCTGCGTATCGCGTTGTGCGCGAGCGATTTATTTTTATACGAAATGTCATCCCTTTTTCTTAGTACCAGCTTACGCGGAAGGGTAAACCTAGGGTACGAGCGTGGGATCTCGCGTTACGAAAGAAACCGTGTATTTATTCCAGCAAAGCCCGTCTTACGCGCATGAAATCTGCATAAGACGGAAGTTGCGAGGGTCGCGGGATTTTTCCTAAAATTCTTTGGATTGTTCACCAAAAATCAAACGACGCACCGCGCGTACTTAAAATTCGACCAGCGAACATCAGAAACGACGCTGACACTTGTTTTTTTCACGGCAAACCGGCCGTCGTGTACGCACATCATCCCGTGGCGTTTACACGGCGGTTGCGTTGAAAATAAATTTCCAGGGGAAATCAGCTCGTCATGGCGTGACTGGCGAACGCGGGGGTAGGACGTGGAGCGAACAGTTTCCTGAAGGGGTAACTTTGACGTTGAATTGATTGGGCCGAGCGTGTCTGTTTCAGCGGTCTGGCCGACGTTGCCCGCGCAGACGGCGTTAACGGTGACGGTGCTGATGGCGTAGCGACGGGGTGGTCACGCGACCATCATCCCTCGCGGGTGTACAGGCTCGCCCCGTTCCTTACGGGACGGAAAGTGAAACGAAGTAGCGTTGAAATCGCATCGGAAACTTCGCCCGAAATCCAGCGTACGGTGCACCCCATCTCGTTGGAAGGAGGAGGAGGGTGGCGGAAGGACCGTCTCACGTGTTCGATCCGCACCTGGAGAGTTCAGCGCACGTTCCCTCAGCAACGGCTGACGCTCACGGAGAAATCTCCAACTCCGACGCGGCTCCTTCCTCTTTTTGCCCTCGGTTCCTCGCGCCCGATATTCTCCACGCGATAAAGAACAAACTTTCGCGCGATGTCGTTGATTCGCGTCGACTTCTCGCATTGTCTCCGCGCCGCCCCGGCTGCCATTCCCGCTCGAGCCGAATCGCCCAGTTCCCGACGCGGGGGAGCCTTTAGCATTCGAGGCTGGCGATCTCGGCCGGGGCCGTTTCGCAGCTGCGATCGTCCGAATACCGAGTGTGTAGTTAGAGGAAACTGAAGGGGGTGGCGCGCGGAGGTGATCCTCGAAGGGTGTCGTCTCTCCCTCGTCGAAGATTATCGCGGACAATAAAAGTCAGGCTGCCGTGATTTCCTCGTCGATCCCGCTTGTAAGTTGGCCGGGGGTGGATAAGAAGTCGCGAAGAAATAGCGCGCGCGCGAGGGAACGACGGGGGCGGCGGCGGGGAAATGGATGAAGCGAGAGGGGCCACGGCGAAGGGGAGTAATAAGTACGATAGAGGCGAGGAGAAACAAAGACGGAAGGGTTGGCGAAGGTGACAGGGTAGGGTAGCGGGAGAAGAATCGGCTGGCTGGGTTGCTGGCGGAGTTGTTCGGTGACGACTTTACTCCTTCCATTAATCAACTCTCCCCGCTTTTGTCGCTGGTACCATTGCCGGTGGCGTAACGCGGCCCCGATGCGGGGGTGGTGGCTGGTTTAAACCACGCTCTGTAGTCACGTTGTTCTATTGCTCTTAACGCTAATGCTACCCACCGCCCGACTGCCGAAGAAAAACGAAGAAAGCCGGCCTTGTTACTACGGCTGCCACGGGGAAGTGTACCCCCGTACCCGCGAGAGTTGCCACGGCGTAGATCGATTGGTAATTCTTGCCAAACTACTCTCCGTTGGACATTTTCGGACCTCACCTCCCCCCAAACCCGGCAGCTTTCGATTCTCTTGGATCAACCCTTAAGGTAAGATGGAGGATACTCGTTTCTAGATTCGTCTTTATATACTTCACGTTAAATTCGATTTCGAGGCAATTTCGCTTTGGCTCTCCGCCATGTATCGTACTTTTGAAGAGATTTCGAGTGCAAGCGCGATCCGCCGAAAAATTGTAAACAAACAATTGTAAACAATCAGCTCCGTTGTGACGAGGCGCGGTATTGCTTTTGAGAGAAACGCGTAACTCGATTGTTAAGTTCCTATTTATTCGATTTACCCAAATGGAAATTCAGCGCTCCGGTGAGAGTGCTCGTTTATTCAAAAAGGAGCGGTCTAATTGTGAGCCGAATTACTACGTTAGTGGTCAGCCAGGAGGATCCTTTCGTCGCAGTATTTCCTAATTTAAATTTGCATTCCAACCCCCCCTTTACATTATTTTCGCATTATTCAAATTGCATAACTCGTTTCAATTATACCATTCTCTCCACGCCGGTTGTCACCTGTACGGTAAGTCATCCGCTTTCCACGTCTATTTTCAAGATATCATCCGAGTCTGAGTCCGTCTCCTCCGCCTTGATCCGTCATCTCAGCTCTCTCGCGTAACCGAACTTTGCGAATAATATTCCCTTCGTTTCTCGAGACATTCTTACGTTTCCGAGTCGAACGACGCTCGCCTCTTCTCTCTCGCGTCTTCGTTCGCTCGGCTCGTCCCTTAAAACCTTCCCCCTCCTCGGCCTTTATCCCGTGGCTGAAGCATCTTGATGCTTTAGAAAATTTTCTTGTGCTTCTTAAACTTTCCGCCGGAGCCAATTTGGCCAGCTTTACTTGTCTTTGCGCGCTCGGTAAAAGTTGCACCCTGTTTCTCTCCTCGGATGCCCCGCGTTTCATTCGCGCAACCCTCTTAAACAAGTCCGTCTAATCGCACTTTCACGCGCTGCACCCGCGAAATTTGAAATACCAGAGGCAGGCGGTACGATCGTTTCGATTCGCGTACTAATTACGCGCTGAAAGAATAAAGAAGTAGGTAATAACGATGAAATATATTGGATACCGGTGTATTAATTGCAATCGTTTATGCTTTGATTATCGAGCTCGATCATGGCAGCTCGAAATGTTGCAAATTAAACGAAGCTAGTTCGTGGAACTGTCCGAGTAATGCGAACGAAATAAAGTTATTTAACTACATGTAATTGTCCCTTAAAAGCGACTAATGCACTGTGAAAGCAGTTAATAAACAATTTATCAACCATGGTCGTGCGCTTTGCAGAACTTGATGCTCTCTGGCAACATACTGCATCAACAAGCAGAAATATAATTTCTGCGCACCGAGTTGGTTAATTATGCTCATTTGGACAATCGAGTGTTTGTAATTAAATCCATCATATTTTAAACCGTTCAATTATGAGAGAGAAATCGGAGAACGCGATGTAAACCGACTCTCAAATCCTTAAAAAGAAACGACTCTATTAATTTTCCCTTAACGCTTCCACCCTTCCTTAGAATAGCGTCTCGATTTATCTATTAATCGATCGGCAACAATTTAATTTCCGGGACACAGATTTCTATTCCTCCGCCGTTCGCACGCTGCACACGCGACGCCACGGTCGCTCTCGAGGAAGTCTAGCCGCGGTCGTTCTGCGATTCAGAGAAAAATAACGCTGATATCCGATCACAATAGGATCACAATGGACACCGGGGACGATGACTACCTCCGGCTTGGGCCACTCAAAGAAATTGGCTGGTGGTTTCCTGACCCCGCGCGAGCGGACCTTAACGGACAGTTGGAAACTCTGGGAGCAGGTGGCTCCTCGAATCGTTCCCCAAATCAGACCGCTTCAACAGCCCCGTTCCCGAATCTTCTCTCACCTACGACTTTCCATCTTCGAGTGCTGCGTCGCCGTGGCCACGGCCTCGTCCAGTCGTTCCTCTCGCATCGCGATTCGACAAAGAAACTTGCCCGCCGCCAACGGTTCCTTTAAATCCCGAATACTTCCCTCGCCCTTTCGCCACCCCCGCGCGTCTGATACACGAGGTTCAATCCTCGATCGCTGGTTCTTTGAGCCCGCGAACACCCCTTCGCTCTGATCCCTTTCCTCTCGCGCCTCTCCAGCAGGTTTTCTTCCCTTGTAAACACGATTCGAGGACAAGCAGTCGTTATCGGAGGGCGGAGAGAGAGAAAGAGAGAGGGTTTTTATCGCAGCCCGTTTTTCTACCGGACACTTTCGAACTGGCTGCCTGTGGGATCCGATGCCATCCCTCGAGATCACTCGCGACGATATTAACGCGAAGATAGCACGATCGAGCCGGCTAAGTGTCTCTGTCCGGGTACCGGATGGCGGTGGATTATAAGAGAGAGGAAGTCGCGATTGGCCCCCTGTTCTACGTGCTTTCTTGCGACCGAGGAACTCTTGCGGGGGTTGGTAATAGGGTGGCGGCGTTTCCATTCTGACTTAATCTATGGGGTAGATTGCTTTTCGATTGGAAGTGTGGCAGCTGCGCTCACTGACATCGCGTCCTCGCTGGCGTGTAAAACACGTTTAGTTCTTTCTGCAAATTCCTCGTTTTAGTCTCCCTCGAGTTCGCAGTTTTATACGCTGCGCTTTCCTTCGTACGGTTTTTTCTTTTGTTTCAAGACGGACTCGGAGTCGAGACTTCTGTCAGTCTTCCTTTCTTGGAACTTTCTCCGTAATATCTTTCTCCCAAAATTTTGCTGTTGCTCGGTTATTCTTTGTGCCATTCTACTTTCACACGTTCTTGCTTTTCTCCTCTGCTTCAACAGTCTCTGTCGTTTTATTTCAAGCAGCGATGCGTTACTGGATCCTGGTAAAAATATCGTGGCAGGAGTCATTCGATTCGTCGCTTTGGCGCGTCCCACGCGCGGTGAATTTGTTTTAATTAATGCACAACAAGACAAAACGGAATTTACGTTATGGAATTCCGCGCGCCACTCGCGCGGAAGATCCCGTTTTGAAATACGGTAGCGGCGCGCGAGGCAACAATTAGTTTCCGCCTTCTTTTCCGAATAATTCCGGGAAATCCGGAATGTATACGGAATTAAACGGAAAAGGTACGGCGGCGCGTATATCGAAATTCATGTAGAAGAAAGCTGGATAGGTGGAAATTGCGGCGTGCACGTAATCATAACTTGAAATAGCGCGTTCAGCAATAGCGGCTACAGGGGCGCCCAAGCGTAGCATTAAATTTCACGAGGAGGGGGTGGGAAAAAAACTAGGCGCAGAACGGGAAGTGAAATTGCGGTGCACTCGTTTCTGCCATCGTTCAAATCCGTGAAATTTAGAAAAAAATTTTTAACGCGCACAACGAACACGCGCCAGCTGGAAACGCACGTCTCTCGCAGTTAATTGTTGCCTGATCGTGACGCTTTGTTCCTTTATTTGAAGTATTATGTTAACACATGCCACAGCGATCAAAAAATTTATAAGTCTTGCCTGTCAATGTTTATATTTTCAACATGAACACGTATAAAACGTCTGGTCGCCGTATTTAATTAAATTTATTCTGGTGATGTAAAATTGAGTAAGCAATAAACTTTTAAATCACAAACATCGAGCAGCCAGGCAAAAAGCAGGCAAATATTGTCAGATAAATTCGCACTGCGAATTAAAAGAAAAAAGAACGAAGAGCGATATGAAAGCACGCATATGCGAACCTAAAATGTACAAAAACTTGTAGATAAAAGGACTTACAATAATTCCTCGCATCGACGTTAAATTTTGCTCGCGCACGCTTTATTCGTGTTTTCCTACAGAATTCTTGCGTTTCATTTTTTTCCATTGTTCGAATCTGCACGGAAAAAAATGCGAAAATAACGCGGTGACTTTATGCGCAATGGTGCGCGAATATAAAAATTAGGAGACCGTTTGTTTTTTTTAGGAACGACGTAAGGATTAACAATGACGCGATTGTGTTCGTTCGAGCCTTTCACTTTTCAGCAACGGTGCAACAATACGGTATTTACGAAACACTGAAGCGATCAGAATTGCATGTACGCGCCACGAGACGCCATGTTCTAATGAACGCGAATACAAGGAACAGAGGAACCGTGGCTCGCTGATTTGTGTTCCGCGGGGCAGAGAAAAAAAGGCCGCGAGCTATCCCGCGAAAATGAACCTCGTAATTCTAATTCTGAGCGCATCGCGACCGTTGTTCTATGCAAAGTAAACAAGAAGCGGTGCCGTTTATAAACGTTACTTTTAACGAATGATTCCCGACGTTGCTCTCGCGACAGTACGAAATGATACAACGGCCAAACGCAACGTTGATGAAAATGTTTACGCAGCGCCGTACAACGTGATAAAAAACGGTATTACTTCCGTTTATACGATAGGACTTGACGCTGGACTCTAAAAAATAAGCAAGAGTCCGGATACGTGTACGTACATCCATCATTGCGCCATCAGAGCCTGATACCCTGACCATTAACCCGTTATCGATTAATCTGATCGTCGTTCACTTATCGAGAGCGCAGCCCCGGCTACAAGTGGATGCGCGCGTTAGACCTGCCGAGATTTTAGCAGTAAATCCGTGTTTACCGAGGATCCAGTGGGTCCTGGCTCCTCCTGGAATTTATGTGCAGTCGTTCCATTCGCGTGCCGCGGTTATGCAGCTAGATGCGCCGCTGCTACGCTTTTCCAGGCTGCAGCATCGCGTGCATCGGTCTTTGTAATGCATAGTAATCGATAGACACCCTCCACGTATATAAGCCTGCTTTCAGGATACTTTTCCCAAAAGAACCACTTGTTTGCCGGCGCAACGTAAATTCCCGACGCCATCGGCTACGATCCTCGAAGCTGGCCCGAACTTTAACAAGCAATTAGCAATTACGCCTGGCGCAACGCGAGTTTCGCGGGGAAATATCGCGGCGCCGCATCTCGAATGATGCCTGCGAGTCCTGGTCGTGGAGGGCACGTAAGCAGATCACAGTTATGGTTGGGCGAAGTGAGTTATTCGTTTATCGGTCGATGGCAATTTAATTGGTCAGAAGCGAGGGGGTTGATTGGTGCGCGTAACTTCAATCTGCGCCGCAACTATCGATTCCGAGATACCGTTGATAAATCCGGATAATTTCTGGGCGACAGCCGGCTACGAACGGTGTTGAATTTTCCGCGAATTTTTGATAATACGCGTTGTTACGTCTTTGTAACATTACCGCAATCTCGGCGACCCTTTTTGTCTAAGATAACAGAGAGCTCCGAGCCCGTTTTGTCAGCATCCTCTCGACGTTGGGAACGTGAGATCGTTATTTCATTATGGTTAATTTGAGACTGAGTGCGCTCATGGGGGATGGCCAACGAGATAACAGAGGGGTTCTCATCATTAGAAGGACGCATCTAGTGAAGATTAACGAGCACCGTAGCGCGCGCGCGACGTCGCGTCGAATAATATTTATTTATATTTACCCTCGCGTTACAGCCACGGTGTTTCGGCGTTTTCATCAACTTTGCCTGAAAGAAGATCTATCGTTACTTTTCGCGGAGCGTACAGGAAAACGTAAGAGGCGCAGGACGAAATGTATTTCACGAGACGTCATTTTTAAAGGCGACCCCGAACGGTGTCTTCGCAATTTCACGTAACACGCATCGGAAAATGTTATTTAAAAATATTTCCCAAATTGCACGGGAACCATGTAGTTTACTCTGCGCGCAAAAACAATTTCTTCCGTCAAAATGGCTACGGGAAATTAATGGAAGTTTGTTCTACGTTAGATTTTTATTTCTAGTGTTTGCTGTGAACACGCCGCTTGTTTGTTTTCCATTTCTACGTGAAATTAAAAACGTCGACAGAATTGCGCGTACACTTTACCGGCGCACTAATTGCAGTACAATGTGGACAAGGGGGCAAATAAAGCCGGGGCCAGCTCGCGGATCGAAACCGAAAATAAAGTGTACGAAATTCAGCGCGTCACGTGTACCAACGCGGCTGTAACCATAATCGCGAGTCGTTTGTAAGAGAAATCTATAATCAGCGTCACCGAATATTCGTAAAAAGCGAAGAACGAGCAGTGCCGCCGCGGTTGATTTACGAGCGTGTATCCCGTGACGCGAGCAATTTTTCTCGCGCGATAGGCTTCATAAGCAAATGAGGCGTCATTAACTTCTTCTGAAGCCTGGTCCCGCGAACAATGCATCGGGAATTACGTGGAGCCGGCGAAGAAAAGTAGAGGTTACCAGTTGTCGAGCTATCGATCCGCCGTCATTCCGTTGACCTTTGCGCGCGTCTAGGTAAGTAGGTAACTGGGGTTGCAGACTGTGAAATGCTATAACGATAGGGGGATGCGACGTGATCGCGTGATTAACCTCACGCAAGATATTTCTCGCCCTAATTGCGCTGTTCTCCTTAACTTAATTGCTGCGAGTAATATTTTAAAGATACTTCGATTCGACTTCGATTTCCATAAGGTAGGATCGTAAAGTAGATTGGAAGTACTACTAGAAAGGTATAATTTCAGATCGTTATGGCATTGTTAACGAGGCGAACAATTAGTAACTCTAACGAGGCAGTATTTCCGTATGCTTGGGGGAAAAAGTTAAAATAGTCAAATGTATTGCTTATATAAATCATAAGTAAACGCATCTAGGCTAATTACTCTTAGCAGACATGTGTAGAGAATGGAGAGTGGAGTAGTAGATGTTTAAATAGTAAATCAACGGAATGTTAATACAGTCGAATTGTAAAATATTGCGCTTTTTGCCTAAACCATGGTACAATCTATAACTAAGTTTACACATTACTGTTAATACAAGCTGTATCAACTCTATATGCTTAACCTTTTTGAAGAATAAATGGTTTTTTATAGAAATCGTTCTTCCACCTTGATTGAGAGGTTCAAGATTTTTACACCAAGAGTAAGGGCGTTTTTCCCTTTAAAAGAGAACCCGGTGTGTACTCTGCAAAGGTTCTCCAATGATTCCCTTTCGCCTTATTTGGTTCATGAGCATTTCGACTTTCTGGCACGTCTTTAACAAGAAAAATCTTCTGTACGCGAGACGCCTTGCAACAGTTCGCTGAACGCTCTCTTAATTAATTTAATTATTTAATACGCTCGTATGTATATTCTTGCAAATTATTTTAATTTCGAAACACTTCAATTTCCTATGATTTCGTATCCATACAGATCGACGATCTAGTAATTCCCGATTAGCTGTCAATTTCCAGTTCATTAACATATTTATTTACGCGGTACGTCTAACATTGAACTGGCGTACTCGTCGCAGTGAGTTGTCCAAGGAAATTAGTGACAGGTCCAATGACAAGGGTAAGCTCAGCGACTGTATGGTGGGCCGAGGAACCTATGATTGGACGAATTTCTCTGTCGAGGAATAGGGTTACAAACCCAGCGCCAATATTGGTTTCGAGGATTGGCTGATCAAGTCGTGTTCCCGCACGGGATCTTGTTTGTCCCACGTGGCTTTTATATTGAATTGCTACTATTCCTTGCGAATCCTACAAATTCTTC
Organism: Xylocopa violacea; assembly: GCA_963969225.1. NCBI lineage: Eukaryota > Metazoa > Arthropoda > Insecta > Hymenoptera > Apidae > Xylocopa > Xylocopa violacea. The sequence goes on from CAXAJV010000002.1 coordinate 36,090,628, forward strand.
GGCAAATTGGATTAGACAACATCCGTCGAACGGAGTGTCAAGCTCTTCTGTCAGACGTTCGCCTAATCGCGACGTCGGTCGTTACCACGCGTCGAGGATCGATCGATAATCAAACGCTGAAGTCTTCGATCACGCGCGTTCCTCAGCGAAGTCTGAGAATGTTCACGCGTCGCGAGAGATCCAATTTTTTAGAGGCAAAGAATTTTAAATTCATCTTCCAGTCGAATTCCCACCGAGTAGCTTATATTTTCGACTGGCGGGAACAATGCACTGCGCGTCGATGCATTTCCCTCCAGCGCGCACCCCATCTGTGACGTTTCGTCCATCTTCGATACTTCGAGCATCTTCGATGCTTCAACGGAACGTCGATATCCTGAGCGGAGAGCTCAATCACGTTCGTCGAATACTCTGTATCTACTTTAGTCTGTTCGATTTCGAGACTCAGCCGAGTGTCTGCAATTAACGAACAGAGACAGAAGACGCGGATAATAGCAGGCGGGCGAACGAGGAGGGTTTCCGACTCAGGCAATATTAATTCGAGGTGCAGCGTTACAATTTGTAATTATATTTCTTCGAGCGATGACAGCGACGTAAGAAGTCGCGAGACGAACAAGGTTCTTACGCGCGTTCGCAGCCGATGCCACCCTCTGCGCGTAGACCTTGCACGCCTCGTGCAATCCCGGGGTAGTTTCAGCGAGTTTCAGTCTCAAGTTACCCGGCAGAATGTGTTCGAACTTCCTGATAGATTTCCTCGAGTGGCGCGTGAACTCGATTAAAATTTCGCCGCGTAACAAAACGTTTCCCGAGCGACATTCTTCTGCTCGCAGCTGCTGATTCAAAGTCGAAGCAATCGTTGGAACCAGTCGTTTCGTGGCTTCGAACAACCAAGCATCCAACTCTGAAAGCTCCAATCGACGCGGGAATCGCATCGCGAAACGAGACGCTCAAATCATCGCCGTGATTATCATTCCGGAATGCTCGCGTGCTTGACTCGGTTGAAGGACAGTATCAACCGGTGCCAAGATCGTGCAGCCGTTCGTTAAAGAGCCGTCAGGCTCAAAGACAATATTTATAATGGCCGTAATGAAAAGGGAAAGGGCGGCGGGAGGCAGGAAAGAAAGAAACGGGGGGGGCTCGAGGGGTGAAAAGAAGCGAGGAAGCGAGCAACGAGTGGTGGAAGGGGCTCGTCGAGGTATAGGGTCGAGGCTAGCGGGAGATTTATTTGAGGCGACCGGGTCTTTGCCACCGGAGTCCGTGTGTACTTTCCACCCTAAGATATTGCGGTCGTTTCCCTTTGGTCAGAGAAGCCGTGGAAAAGTCGGACGGCAGTTTTTTCCGTCCCCTCAAACGGCCATTCGGGCCCCGGCCCCCGCCCGGGTCTGCCCTATCAATTCATTGGATTTTTAGCGGCGACCGGTTATAACCGGCAGTTTCGCGTGAAATGTGCCCGCAGCGAGTTAAAAATTGGCTTCTAATATGATATACGCAGGTCACCATATGGCCGTGAGAGCGCCGCAAACGTCGAACGATATTTTCAGTTTCTTCGCTTATTTTCACCCCGGGTCTTCCCACGAGTTCCCAACCGGTTCGCGTAGCCGCCTCGCATATTCCGTTCGGCCTCCGCTCCCGCCTAACGTGGTATTGGAAAGCGATAGTATTTTCAGCGCGGCCGGCTCCTCTTATAGGCGCGGCCGTATTTCATCGGGCGACGCCGCTGTCCCACGAGCCGTTCGCCGTTGCGGAAAAGGGCGGCGCGCGGAGAACGGCCCGGGAACAGAGAATACGGATGCATTTAATATGCAATCGGCAGGGAGAAACTGTCGAAGAATCGGGCGAAAACACGTGCGCCCGCGTTCCAGGGTGCTGCGCCGCGTCCCTGCGACATCTGGCACGACCCGGACCACGGCGACGGCGATAAACTTTCAAAGATCGTTTTTACGCTCTCGATCGCGAACGTGCGGAACAGGCGCGCGCGCGAACGGAGCGCGCACGTGCGCCCTGGGAACGCGCTCGCCTCGCCCACCCCGGAAACGGGGAATGGCCGCATGAAATTTTGATTTACGCCTCCTTCGTGGCGGCCGCTGGTGCCGCGGATTCATCCGGTAACAGGATTAAATCTCCTCCCAGCGGGAAAGAAGCTGCGCCCGGCAATTGGGTCAGTTAGCCAGCAGCGGCGATTGGCCGCGATTTATTTTGCACTTGTTGCTGTCGTCATGGGCGTCCAAGGTAATTTTCCTGGCCGCCGATGTCGGACGACGCGGGAGGCTGTAACGCGAGGCGAGTTCCGCAGGCTTGGTTGAGAAATTGTTCGAGCGCAGATTCTTCGATCGCAGAGATGAAGCAGCGTGGAATGTTTCCAACGATGGATAAGTAAATTGTAATCGAAGAGTTTGGTTTAGAGAGTTGTTGATGTGATTTTTAAGAGAGAAAAGGGTTCTTTCGAAACTTCATCTGCCTAAGTGTTCTCTGAATGGAACGTTAAAAAGGTATTCCGTTGCTGTGTCTAATAGCTTCGAAGAGTAGAGCTTGTTAACGCTTTACGAAGCAATCTACGGTGCAAGTTTATATTCCAAGTTATATTGTTTCTGAATTATACAGCTAGGTGGTTCTTGGCTGTTTCTTTGTATAGTTTTGTCGTTCTAATAAAGTCTGCAATATGATAGTGCACGAAATGGGATAACAATTTTGTTCCATCTGTCGATAAATACAAGTGTCTAGCTGCATGTAGATTTTTGAGACCGATAATTTCGAATTGCTACACAATGCACGAAGATACAATGCTAGTTACAGAGTCATAACTAATTTAATCCAAAATTCATTAGCCAAGTATTTATCTCTGCAACCATTGTGCAAGTAAATAATACGGTTCCATTTATTTATATGGCGCGATTAACCGATCGTTGCAGTCGGAAGGTACATTTCATGAATTTCGAACGAATATCAGATTTAGGAGGCTAATAAAATTCCAGGAAGACCGTTTCCTTCGATGCTTTATTCCAGTTTCAGAGGGTACAGAAAACACGTTTATATTTAGCTTGTACTAACGAGCGAGTTAGATTAAATGGAGCAAATTAACTGGGACTAATTGCACAGCTCGAGACAAGCCATTAAATCCTATTCGAGAGATCGAGATTACCAATCATTAACGAGCAACTTAGTAAATGGATCAAGACGCGGTTGGCTAAGCGAGCTAATACCATTTTCTTGCCAGATAAATGCTTCTCGAAATATTGTTTTAACTTAAATACACGAGAGCACTATATATTAGCAAGATAAGATGCTTGTTAATAAAGTTAAAACGATATCAAATTATTATTATATTAATTATATTAAAACTTTGAAGTTGGAGTTAAATGCACGAGAGCATTACATAAGCAAGATAAGATACTTGTTATTGAACTATCAGCACTCACTTTTCTTTACGTATCGTATCCATATATTCATAGTCTTGCGAAATACATTTTCGTGGGCTTCTTCATATTATTGCCACGAACTTTATTCGAGCGCTTCTCCACGCTCCGTCAATAAGGATTTCGCAAAGAAATAGCAATCCATTCCGATGGATTAATTAAGATATAAGAAAATTGGGTTTGTCGTCGACCATAGAATCCTTTATAGGAAAAATAGGGCTGGTGTCTCCGGGGGAGATAATCCCGCGACGAAAACGAACGAGCGTGAACCCTTGTGCGGATATAATTTATTTATGATGGCGGTCACAGGGGTGATAAAGATCACAGAAAAGAAAGGGAAACGAGAGTACGCACGATTCTTTATCACGATAGATACTTCGACTTCTCGTTTCAGTTCCATGAATAATGCAATGGTGTTGCTTCGATGCAGACTGAGATATTGACCTTCGATTAATAAGAAACTTACCAAGAAACTCCTTTCGAGGGCTTGTTTGCCAAAAATGTCGACGCGAGACCTTAAATACGATTCCGTACCCGCGACGTACTATAAAGTATACGCGACACTTCCGCTCGTAACCAGCTCGAATAGCTCACGATAATTTCGCCACCTTAAATCCCCGAAATCTGCGCAGGTGCGGAAATTGAAATCTTCACAGGGCACATTAATCACCGTAAATCCAAATATACGTCTCGCCATAAATATCTCTAATTCTTCCAGAAACGAAGGCGGACCTTTATCTCCCGCACTTCACGTCGATCGTAACTCATTCATGTTAATAACGCCCATTCCGCGAGCGCGAAATCGTTCGCTGGAGAGAATTTGTCGATGAACACGGGGGCGGAAAAAAGGTGGTAGGTGAAAGCAAAAGGAACGGGAAGAAGGTAGACGGGAGACGAGCGGCGACGGCGAGGAGCGGAGAGCTGGGGAATAGCGGGAGAGATAGGGAGGACAGGTACGAGTTCGCCATACAACTTCCTTCTTGAACCGGGAACGCATCAGAGCGATTCAATTCCAGACGATGAGCGACGTCGAGGAGAGGAGCGAACAAAACTAGACTACCTCGTCCGCCGATCTCTTCCATTTCGTCGACAGAGGATCAGCGCAGAATAATAGGATTTTTTGACGTATGAGAGCCACCTTTCGTTCCTAACGGGTGGGCCTATGGAACGGGGGGGGGGGGGTAGCAGAAAGGAACGCGAATAAAAAAAAAAAAAAAGCTCATGCTTATTGCTGACTACGCGGAATCCACTTGCGCATCGCTGCCTACGAAAATAATACGACATGGTCTCTGGTAACGTCAGTTGCTCCGCTGCGCTTCATATTTCAGAGAATAACTCTGTCTATTTCCCTGTCCCGTTTCATCTGTTTCTCTCGCACCCTCCCAGGTCCCACTGCTGTTCGCGTAACACGTTGGGATTTGAATTGCGTTACACGCGCGCGTCGTTACATTATCATCTGTAACGTTCGACCGTGGCGAGGTTGGCTGAGTCACGCCACCGAGTGTGCTTTCGTTTATCTCGTTTTTGAATTAAGGGGCGAAGGGAGGGTGTGATTAACAGCTTAATAAAGTTCGAGCTTGTAGAACGCTACTGCCTCGTTCGGTGAATGAGGGTGTAATGGAAAAAGTGCGAATGAAATTTCCCGTGGAAAACGCTCGCTTCGTGGGCTAATTGATTCGTGCCGGGACACATTTTTCGCGACACGCTTTTTAAAAATATCAGTTTGTAGGTGGCTCGTCGAGACGGCTGCGAACGATTCCTCGACCGCGTGCTGCAAGCTCGCATTGTAAAATTGTCCGTTACTTTTTAATGCGACCGCGACGAGGTGTGCTTTATGCAATGGATTCCAGCTTTCAGAGGTGTCCTCCGGCTCTCCTCATCTACCCACTTTGACTTGGAAAAGCTACCCTCGTCGGAGACAGATTTTTGATCCTTCGTTCGCAGTCAAAGCGGGCGCGCAATTTGGCGTGCGTCGAATCTGCCAGTGAGATTTCAATTTTTTCTCTCTTCCGCTGCGCATTAAGCATGCGCATTTCGTACGAAAGAATGCCAACCACGGTGCGCATCTGCATACGCGGTCTATGACAATTTCTCGAACAATCATTGCTCTCGTCGGACCGAAAAATCGGAAGTCGCTCGACTTTGAAGGTACGAATGTTTCCAATTTTATGCGCTCCTCTTCTCTCGACTTAAAGTTCTATAAAAATTTGAAGGCAATCGATTATTCTTAGGGGTCTGATGGTATTCCTTTGTATACCGTCGGTGAGGAAAGGCAACTTGAAATTGAAATCGAGACATGATTGATCGACGTTACGTATAACAAGACATTCCTTAAAAATGTTTGTAGAAGCACAATTACTTATTCGGTTCGAATATATCCGAGATGTTGGCAGATTTAAATAATTCGATTCTGTACAAGTTTCGATATGTTCGTCCAGTCTTGTTAGCGTTAGTAGACCGTACCACAACTTCCTGCGAAACACATTCGAACTTGGGAAAGGAGATGCTTGAACTAGGACAATTTTCGGCTGTAATGGGGCATAACAGTAGAATCTTGGCGTACTCCGCTAACTTTGTATCTATACTTTCGTTGACCGCGCGTGTAAATCTATTCGAACCGCGTTAGAGAGTCGGGTGTACACGGTTGTTTCTGGTTATTTCATCGCGCGGCGAAAAAGCGCAGATAAGTTTAGCATTTCGATCGACAACGTCCACTGGTTAATCTCACGGGCTCGAGATCACGGACGGACGCGCGCAATGGCGAACGGTAACCTTCGATTTCCGGGGAACCTTGAGCAGAGAATGAACCGAGCCAGGATGGAAGAGAAAGAGGATCAAAACTAAGATGCTCGCAGGACTGTGTGCACCTACGTACGAGATGTGAAGTGAAGTCTTTCCCACAGGACCAGGGGTAGACACTTTCGAGATTACGTTCCCTCCTAGGCGACGTGAATTGATCCGAAAACCATAAGACATCCCCTGTCCAGCACGTTATTTTCTCAGAATAACCAATCGGAAAGAAAGCGGTTGGAGGAGCATGTACCTTGATCGCAAAAATCGAAAGAGTGATTTTTATACCTCTCGATGTTTGTACCTTATGCAGCAAGGTACAGGATCGATTGCCAAACGTAACGTATCGACAGGTATCCCGCTATCGTTGCGCACAATCCTTTTCCCTCTTTTTCGATTCATCTCGCGGAGAAATTCGATGCTTTCTGATCATCGTAAACCGTACGCACTGTGCGCCATTAACACTGTGCGCTTCTATGACAATCTAGGCTCGTCCACGATCGAGATCTGGATCAACTTGGAGAAAATTGTTCCGCGTCGCACTGCACGTGTGGAGAAATAAATTGTCAGCGCCCATCGAGAAGGTAGCGGTAATCGTAGTGGCCGTAATTGTTCCACGGACTCTCCGAACAATACCTATTACGATTCTCGAAGGAGTTTCTCCGGAAGTGTGACGCAGCGTTCGGGCCGGCATGCAACCGATTGCTGTGAAACCAAAGATACCAAGTTCTAAGTCAATTTCGGTGTTATTAAATCAGATAGAGCGTCAATTTTGGTTTTCGCGATGCCAGGTAGAGCCGATAACGGGGACAAAGGCGAGGCGAATGGGAAACTGCTAACTTCCGGAAGTCAGTAATGTCCTATAATTAGTAACTCTAGAAGTGTCGATGCGAGCGAACGGGCCACGATAGACGCGCAGTTCCTCGCCAAGCGATACAGGGTACTTCCGTCGCCGCGATCGTGGCCCAAGGACCGTTTATTGTTAATTCCGCCAATAGTAACTGTATAGGATTTGCTAACTGGAGAACAGTCGGTCCCGCCGACGAGCAATTCGATGCTGCGCGGCAGACTATTAAATCCCTTTACGCATAATTCGAACGTGTCTCGCCGTAATTAACGACGACCAGACGCGCGGCGTCGTTCCCTCTGTCACGAGTTTTCAAGCAATTTAACCGTGGCAAGTCCTCTGCGCCGGCCCCGCAACTTCGCGTCACGCGATGTCGTCAAAGATAGAGGCCACACGACGCGTTCTAACTTTAGTCGAGCTCGGGCCTCTGTTGCGTGTCAAAGTTGAAGGAAAACGCGCGTTTCTATAAGAGCGGATTCGACGATATCATGACACCTTCTAGCTTAACGCTTGGCTGATCGTCGATGGATCTTTTCACACTAGGCCGTCTAATTTCCCCCGTTCGTATCCGGGGATTCTAATAGCGGGTCGCGACGCGCCCGATATTGCCGCGGCGTGCAAGCTCAGCGCGTTCGAATTTTCAAATCCCCGTCCTCGATCGATCCGCGAATTACGCAACATCGACGCGCTCTTCTGAATTGTCACGTAGAACGCGAATAAAAAATAAACTGCGCCGCGTCCGTGAAAGTGGTCAAATTGAATTGGACCAACCGGAACGGCGCAACAAAAACAATTTCGACCACAAAAGGATGAACGGTCCACTGTCTGCTCGACGGGCCCCCGTTCATGAATCATCCCCAGATACTCGTGGATCATATGTTCCCGATAGTTGACCGATTCGAAAAAACGAACAGAATCTCTACGTGATTGATTGGCTCCTTCGATGGTTGTCGCGCGCGCTGGTCGGCCGTTTCCTCGCGCGCGCGCGCGCCCTTAAATCAGCGGTGGCGAAACTTCGGGAATATTTTCGCCTCGAAAATGTTACAAATGGATATTTACCACGCGCGGTGAAGCGAACTTGTAAACCTTCAAACTTTATCTATATGTTTTCGCGCAGACTTCCTCCGGTTTTCCAGTTCGCAACACGAGAGAGCAGTGGAAATTTAGCGGGAATACGAGATGGTGGACAGTAAGAACGCGAAGGAACGGCGTGCTCGCTGCACGCGTCGGTTCGATCATGGCGGACCCTCCCCAAATCGGCGATGATTTTCTCGTCGAGTGGCTCGCGACGTGTGCACACGCATAACCAGCGTCCCGCGGCGACAATCGCCAGTTTCGAATATATACAGTCGGACAAATGCCGGATTTGCAAAATCGCGCGGCCGTAAATAACCGCGAAATGAAACGCACGGAGTGCCTGTTTGCCAAAATTCTGGGCCGCGGTCGCTGCGTCCCGTTTTATGCGGCTTGTCGCGCGTGGCGTTCCCCTCGCGTGGATGGACAGGAATAACGGGAAAAAAGAGTGGGAAAAATAGAAGGAAATATTTAAAAACGCTCCTCGCTTCTGTTTGATTTACGTCGATTCTGTTCGAATAGCTAGTGATTTGTAGCTCGAGTTAGGTTCAATTCCGAAGCGCGGAGTACGTTTCGTTGATAGGGTTTTTACCGCCAAGTGTGGAACGTGTATTGTTTGTCTCATTGCTGGACTGGCTAATTAAAAGCCTGCGATTAGTAGTACCGAAGGCAGTCAACCAGAACACAAGCAATGAATCAGAACACGAGCTGCAAATAATGCATCCACGCTAGGAACGCGATGGTATCAGTGTGTCAGTTGAACACTGATGAAATAAGCTACGATGCTTACGAAACGTTGGGACATTTTGCACGAGAGGACATGGCTTAGAGCAGACAGTCTCGACTGTGTAGACTGTCATCGAACTGTGTCGTCCAGTGAAAGGCCCAGATTTCTAATCTCGAGGGAGCTGTATACTTCAAAAACATTTTGTTGATAAAAGTAGGGTTCTGAGTGTTTCAGGGGTTGCGTTCGATGGAGAAAAGGTCTGCAAACGATCAAATTTAATTGTTGAAAGCTACTACACTAACTTCCCCACTGCAAAATCGTGCAGTACGCGTGCTTCAGCAACTGATTTCTAGTTTAGAGTTCCACCGTGTAAATAATTCCGGGATCCGTATCCGCCATGATTTCAGTGTGTTTACGCAATCGTTGTTATCGAATAACCGATGGAGGCAAATGAAACCGCGAATAATAATTTCAAACTCGAACGGAATGAATATGTATAAGTGTCGTTTTAACAAATAGGATAGCCCCGCCTGCTATCGTTTGTTATTTATTCGACAGACATATGCACGCACCGATTGAATAGTCGTAAATAATGCTAATATTTCTGCAATAAATGATATGTTTATTTATTTCCACGTTTGCGGATCGTACATTCCGATGCGTAATGAAATAATTAAATGCTTCGATTCGATGAACACGGCGCACGGTTTCATGCGATCGGTAAATCATGTATCTTAAATCAAGCACGCGTTTCGATATTGTTGTCGTATTGATTTTTCACCCCAGCTTAGCTTCTGGCACAACCTATCTGCAGCGATCGTGTTCGAGTCACGAATCATTCGTTGCGCATCTGGGGACCATTTTTAATCGATCGTTCGAACGAGGCGAACGGTCACTCGTCGAAGTTCTTCTGTCAGCCGCGAACATCCGCCTGTCGCCTCGCACAGTCGCGAAACAGTGATTCCTCGCTTCTTGTTCGAAGAAAAACAGCGCTGCCACGGTCCCGCCTAATCGAAAAGCTCGAAGCGGCGAGTTATCCGGCGATTTACAGAAATCTGAAAAGAAAACGCGGCGGAGTGCGGGTCCATGAAAGCAGCCGGAGAAATCGCCGCGACAAAAGAGAGGCGGCGAGCAGAAAAACACAGACCGAGAGTGACCGGAATGGAGGGAAAGAGGACGGTGGGCAACGGTGGCGAGCAAAGCGTCGATGTTGCCGTAACCTTTTCCGTGTCTTTGTGGAAAAAAGTTCAGGAGCAAGGAACCGTGAAGCATTTGTCTCCTCTCTCGCGTTTGGCGAGAGAAATCGATTGAGGGTATTGTTAAAGTGGCGTGGCGAGAGGGAAAGAAAGACAGACAGACAGACGGGGAAAAAGAACGAGTGGGGTGGGAAAGATTTTCGCCACTTACGGAGTCGCGTTTCAATATCGTCGCTCTGGTTGATCATCGAAACTGTTGGAAACGGGCTCGAGGAATGGGACCTCGATGGTACCCTTTTGAAGCAAAAAGTCTTTCTTCGTTAGGCTTAGAAGGACGTCTACGTGCCGTGAGAGCTATTTGAAAAGTGAAGACAGTCGAAGAAAGTATGGGGTCTTCTCGCGTAAGGAAAATGGCGGTGGAAAGACTGCGCGTGGTTTTCTTTCAGGTTCTTACGTATAAAGAGTTGGTGGCGTGCTCGAATCGTTAATAGGTTCATTTCCAGGATTCTATTTTTTAACGCAAGATTCATTTTTGTTTCTACGTTGACACGTTGAAATAATCTAACAGAAATGATCTTAATTTTATGTGTGCGGTATTGCTGGTTGCATCGAGGAATTCAGGTTTTACTGATTTCGTGCAGCTCAAAGAATAATTTCAAGTAGATAATAATATTGGATTTACACAAATCCAAAGAACGAAATAACTTTTTGAAATTACCTCAGCAACGCGCGCTCAAATAAAATATTAATTTCGCCAGTGCAAATAAATAGATTAAACGCGGGAAGATCCGTTCGTGCATTAAATTCCGCGCGCAAAGGTTCTTTCGTTTCGTCGATTCGTAATTACCCGCGCTCCGTTATACTTATGAATATCGCACAAGCAAATTATCAACCAGGTAACGCGGAAAATATTCACGTCCCAACGAGCCTCGCGAACTCGATTCACAACTTTACAAACTGCACGCCAGTCGATATAAATTTGCTCTTCGTTGATACTTTCGCGACGTTCCGCAATTTCAGCGCGTTAAAACCCCGCAGACAAACTATAATTCAGTTACGAGTGTAATATTAACGATGTTCCCGGTGAATCACTTTTGATCCGACGAACAGTTCGTCCTCGCGAACATTCGATTTGGAACGCGGATGTTTACCAGGCAGTTCTTCGCCGCGAAGCTCGCAGTCAACCCTTTGAGTGTCGTTGTCAAACAGGCGCTCGCGAAACAGTGCGACACAATTTTCATTGCACGCGATGAAAGTAACAATTTCGATGTTTCCAAGTAGCTGGCTATCGCGCGCATTAAGCTGACAAAGTGCTGTTCGTATCACCTTTTAACGACCACCGTAATATCGTATACGCGCGGACGGAGGATGGCGGCAGTCGTCGGGTTTATTTCGATCAGGCTTTAAAATCGCCTTATCGCGGCCATTATTGCCGGAAGCAACGACACGCGTTACCAGGGACCATCTGCAGGCCGGACATTAGCAGAGCCATTGTGGCTTGAAATGTAGACAATCGAACTTGTTATCTCATTTACATATCGGTTTCATTACGGATGGAAATTACTGGGGCATATCCAATATTTCAAGAGACATTACAACACGTCACGGAGTTTCGAAAGATTATTACGTTATTACGGGACGTTGAATTTCCGAGGGTTGATTCGGCGCAGACCATTACTCCATTTGTTTCACTCTCTCTCTCTCTCCCTCTTTCTCTCTCTCCCTTTCTCTCCCTTTCTCTCTCTCTCACTTCCTTTCTCTCAACTGTTATTGCGTTCTGTACGGTTTGCTTTACTGGCGACGCAAGGGGATTGTAAGACGGCAGTGGTAGTGTACTGTTGCGGGTCAGCCATAGAAGCTCTTCCAGAGACGCGAAGCTTGTCTGAAACGTGGGATATTGCAGTTGCATGCCGGCTGAATTGCGTTACTCGATTGGTATAATTATTCTCGGCCACGATTGATAAATTTATACGCTTACGCGGGTCGTTTCGTCCACCTCGAACCGAACCACGAATATAGAAGTGTACATTTCTATTGAAGGAAGCGAATCGAACGTTCTCTTGTCGTTCTCAAATATTCTTCACCCTGGATAATAATAGGACGTTGATTTGCATACAATCGATCGAGAATTCGTGAATTTTATCTTAAGACGTACGTGCATTAAATAGAATAATCGACACTTACCTGTTATCGATTTTTTAAGCTCTCGATTGCTTCGAGAGAACAGAAGAAAACGGCAAGGATGACGAAATAAAATGGAACGTCGAAACGTTCGACGAAACTGGAAGAATTGAACAATGATTTATAATAGCAGTCGTGTATTCGATTTATTAAGATATTCAGACCGACAGTTTCACCATCTGCATCTAATACTCGTGTCGCGGACCGTTCTCGATGGCCTGGCTGAGCCAATAAAAATCGTTCGACACAGTGAAACCATCGGGCACGATACATTAATAACGTTATCATAATAATTCAAGACGACATATCTATGATCGCTGCGGCCTCGATTTGTTTTCTACCGAACGACGATTCTCGCGCGTCCTCGCCGCCGTGAACGCCCTCGAACGCTCGCTTTTAAATACGCTATTCACAACACTCACCTTTTACGCTCGCTTCAACAATCGCAGCCTCGAATCATCACCGTGAAAATAGACGACGATTCACATTAATCACAGCATAACGTATCTACAATATTTACAGAACAATCAATCGGCAAAGACGCGTTACGTTTCATCTTCCTCGCGTTCCGCGCGCGGTGAGCCGCGCGGATCGAGGATGGAATGCCATGAAGCCATCCACGAACAAGTACACTTCCTCTCGAAACTTTTGAATCGCCCATCTCTCGTTTCGTTCCTACGAACGTTCGAAATTTTCGAATTGCTGTACTTCGTAAAATCAGACTTACTCCTTTCTTGTCATAATACAAGTTGAAAAGTGGAAAAGCCAGAATTGTAATTCAATTTCAAATTTCAAGCATCATGAATTTATCTAGGAAATACAATCTAATTGTTCGTGAAAATGAAAGGAAGAATAAAATTCATCGAAACGATCAGCGGTAGTACGATAAAGATGAGAGATCCAAGACTTTCCAAGCATATTATACACACACAATCGTTATCACCAGCTCTACATCAGACTCGAACGAAACTCGAAATAGATTTGAGATGATTTCGTTCGCGAAACGATAAGTACAAAGTATCAGACGGGAAGCTTCTAATCTCCTTCGACATTTATACAAAACGATACGAACGAAGAGGGGTTACACCGTTCATGCAGCAAATAGGGATACTCGCGGAAAGTAACACGTTTCGATGGAACATCTCCGACAGTGTCCGTTTTGTGAGCCGTTAAGTCTACTTGAAGTCTCGTTAAAGCTAAAAATATTGTCGTTGACGTGTAGCCTCGCGGGAGAACCGGCAATTCCCCCGTTCTCTGATGCGTAATCGAACTGAAACGACGAAGCTCTCTGCACGAAGACACCGTCGCCGATGATTCGGGGCTACGCAACATCGTCATCGTCGCGTTTCTTCGCAGTCGTACGCGGGAACTCGCCAACGTTCGCTTCGATTCCCGTCGAGTCGCGTATAATCTATTTACGAACGGATTCCACCGCCCTCGGTTACGTATGTATGACTAGCTCTCGTGTCGGTGCACGCCTTGCCAATCGAACAGCTAACGATGAAACTCCAGAGCGCGTATCCCAACCCAACTACGTTTCATTATACCTATATATGCTCCTGCGTATAATGTATAGTATTTTTTTCTTTTTTTTTTTTTCTTTTTTACGTTTTAATTTATTCTTTCATGCGTACGTATATATTATTACATGTACCGAAATACAAGTTGCGCCTTGCTCGCTCGGCTAGAGTAGGTACAGCTATTCGTGACGCGTCGCGAACGACGATCAATCGTCGACGACCGGGTCGCTCGTCTCGGATGAGGAGTACGTAAAACCGTTTGAAAATAACGCCTTTCTTTTTCGGTTGAACCACTGGATTTCACGTACGTCGTCATACCGTCGATTCTGGGCTATCGTCGGGTTGTTCAGTCGTCGTCCTTGGACAACGAAACGAATGCGCGTCCTCGCGAGAGAACCGTTTCACTGGTTTCGTATGGCAGTAGTCACGAGCGCCAACTACGTTTCTAATTCGGATTTGGAAGTATAAAAAATGACTGGCGCGAGTCGAGTCGATGGAACACAGAGATACTTTGAAAATTATGTGATGTCACAGGGGTTGACGAGAGAAAAAGTTATGGCATAGGAGGTTGCGTACCTACGTTACGTTTAGTGATCGCTCATCTGAGGGAACGTAGCAATTTAGAAATGGCAGACAATGGCGGTTGAATGATGTTGGTTCAGTTGTGACTGCTGCCCGAAGAGGAAGATTCCTCGTCGAGTAACGCGAACGATACAGTGGCAGTGAAACAAGACCGTGGACAATGAGTGGTACAATGAAGGGATACCTAGAACGCTGGCACAATCCTTCCGAGGATTTATGAAACCAATGGTATTTACATAGATAATTAGTCGAAACGCAGAAATTCGTCTATACGAGTTCGTATCTCTTACGGAGCTAATGGAACTACTCGGATCGTTTCCGGGACCAGTGGTTTCCAGCCTCTCCGTAGCTCGCGACGCACGTTTGATTATAAAACTCGTTTGGCGGAACATTTAAAGCGGCGATGCGTTATATAAGACGACACAACCCTCGAATCTGCGCGGAACACCGATGCATCGCGACGATACCGGCTGAAAACCGTTGGCTCGAACTCTCCTGCTCGAGAACAGAATTATAGTCTAGTCGCCGCGAAAACTTCTTCTCGTTAACACGTATTCGAAAACCGCGGATGCCCGGTTTCGCATGTGACGAGAGAGAACGAAGTCACGTCTCGAATGCGAAGATGTCGCGCGCCACAAAATCATCGTCATTCATAAAAGCCTAAGGATTCCTTCATACTCACTGTAAGTATACTTACATAACATATCATATTTGTATTTATATTTATATATATATATTTATATTTATATTTATATATATATATTATTGTATATATATATATAATATCCTCTTTGCTCTCTGTATACGTCTACGTTTAGTATGAAAATAATTTCAAGCGCGCCTTGTCTCGTCGCACTCGTCCATCATCCAGCCGAAGCCGGCTAACCGGAAACTGGTAGCCGTCTCCGGCCTGGTCACCGTCCAATAAACACTAGAACTGGAAGCCCCGTTCCCGCGACGTGAGAATCACCTTCTGATGGCTGGCAGTAGCAGCGACAGGAGACTCACCAAAAGATGAAGAACGAGCTGAGCCCGATGGGAAACGCCCGGACTTAGAGCGTCCACCGGAAGCTCGCCCGGCGGCCTCATCGATGGCGGGACGTAGTCTCTGTCGCGATCTGCAAGCAAACAAATCTACTTGTGCGCGAGTCGTTTGTCAATGAAAATCCACATCTCTCGCTCGAAACTCTCGACGATTTAACTTTTCGTACGCGTCTGATGCTCGCTGCTTCGATCGCGCAGCTTGCGGCACGGAAAAGGGGTGAGAAATGAAACGAAAATGTGAAATGGCTGCTTCGTTTTCGCGGTATTCAAAGCCCCCCCTGTTCGATGCACGATATTAATCGCAAATGATTCAGATGCCTAATGAGTATAGAACGTCGTTTCAATACCGAACAATAATATTCGATAATCCGATTTACGAAGCAGCTACTCGCGAAGACCGTATCCCTCTCGTCGTCCCATCGCGAGCCACCCTCGTTCGCCGTCTCGGACGGAACAATTTCATTCATTCGCGTAATTTCCGCGTATTTGTATTGCCCCGTGTAGTATTAAATTGTTCTTTGCGGAATTAACTCCGGATCCGGCGGACGATAAGTGCGGGGGATGGCAAAAACGGCGGGCGGAACAAGTGGAAATGAGAATGCAACAGAGCTCTAGCGCTTGGAAACACGCGACTTGAATAATAGAGCGTTTCGAATAATAATGCGCCGGCCGGATAATCGAACGTTTGGACGGTCATCGGGCGAACAATGCTGTGTGTGATAGCGTTCTGAAAGGATTTCGACCGGACAATGCGACGGTGATTCGAATTTCATGGGAAATGCCCGGCTCGGAACCAATTCGTACCGCCATAAGCTCGAATCTCTATGGCCGCTGGTAGGAACGAGTTCGCGAAACGCTACTTTCTCCGCGGAAGGGGTAAATACGCGCGCGCGCGCGTGCACCACCGAAGAAAAGGAACGCGGTGGCGGCGTTCGTAAACCTAAAAACAAGAAAGGCCACTTCTCTTCCATTTCATTGGCTGCGAAAGAATTGGGAATTCTCTTGAGCAGAGAGTGTCGGGCTTCAGGCTGGACGAGGGTAAAAAGGAAAATCATCGATGAAGGTCCTACGTAGGAATAAGAGGTTCCTGTGGAATATTTCAATTTTCGAGTTCTTCGCGCGCGTATCTCGATCTCTTGGAAAGTTTAAAGAATTGACTGTGTAATTGTTCGAGTAATAGGTACGTTAATAAGGTTGTTAATTTTCGAATCGAATAATCGAGCTGAAGCCTTAAACGTTCGAAGACCGGTACAAATGGTCGATAGAGTTTCAGAACCACTCTGGAATCGTTCCGCGGGGCGCTCGATCTCTCAACGACGACGGAAATATATGTGCGAGTATGAGAATGGTTGGATAGAGAAGATAAATACAAGGAGTTGCCGCGAATAATACGATGGGTGAGCGAGAGCTCGGCGTTCTTCCGTGTCTCGGAATTAAATTCGACCAAATTCTCGGAATCTCTTGGATATTTGGTCTGCGCAAATCCCTTTTTAATGAGATAAAAGGCTCGCCGGCGGAAGACTAAATAAATTTATACTCCATTAGATATCCCGGGGCTGTTAAATCGGACTAACTCAGTGTCGACTTCGCGGAAATGATCTATCAGACGTTTCTTAGTCATGCACAGATAGACTTCGATATTCGCGCAGGAAGTCGTAGAAAAAAGAGTGAAAATGCTACAGTGCAATGGCTATAATAAATCCATTTCGTTGTCATTCCATGTTAATTAATGCCAATTTTCTAATTTCCATGATTTACAAATTTATTGAATTTTCCTTGCGACAACTTCGCGACGCCACTGCGAACAATCTTTCACGCACGTATCGCGCTATAATATTTTTTAGCATTTACTAGCAAAATTTCTATAGAAGTCAAAAGCCTCTCGAATTTCACGAATGCTTTTCGCGCTCAGGCCACTTTAATTAATTCTGTATTTCTTGGAATAAGGAAAATGATTTAAATCCCTCGCGTTCTTTCGCCTCTCTGCTCCCTCTCTCTATATGCTGTTCGCATTATCCAGCAATTTCACACATTCCCAAAATCCTCCGCACCCAGCTGCTGCAGTTTACCAAATTCCAGGTGTTCGCGAAAAGTAAATCGGACTTTAAATAAATCGCTGACAAACGCAATTCAAATACGTCGATAAAATTCCGCAGCGAAACTGCGAAAACCGATTCCACTCCATCAACTGTAGCGTTGTCGTTACTCGAAAACCCGCACCCTGACCTTCGTTAGAATCCTTGTTATGGCAGCAGCTTGCTCTATTATCGTATATTAATTCAAATTGCGCTACTCCATGCATATTTCCGGTGCGTTTGGACCCGTAAAATAACAGACAACGACGCCACGTTGGGAGAGGCGATGAAAGTCCCAGGTAATGGCCCAACGAAGGCGCCGCCATCCTGGGATAGAGTCTGGCGTCGAACTACAGCGTTTCGTGGAATTTGATGGATCGCGATATGGCAGGCCGGGAAAACAATTTATTAAATTATTCCCAGGGGCATCGTAGCGGGCAGGATGCCTCGCAATAAATACGTAGTTTATCGTCAAGTTCGATTCTTCCCTGGCGCGGCCCCTCCCCCGTTCAATTTCGCCTCTCGATTGGATTGGTCGGTTGTTCTAAGTTTTACGGATCGGTCCAGGTTGGATCAACGCCGCCACCTGTGGCGCTAATACAAATCCGGTAATGTTGCCGGCTATGAATACATGAATATCAACCGGGAAGAAGTCGATACATATGTACGTTTACCCCTGTTAACCCCCTGGCAACTTCGCGACGTGCATGCAGGTATCGCGCGAATGGAAGTCGAGCTGTTTGATACGTAGACACCCGTGTAACACGTAAGCACAGAGCATGCACAAAGCATGCGCAGAGAATGCACTGAGCGATTCATATATGCATCGCTCTTCTAGCGGTGTTTTAATCGAATCGAGGCGATTCGTGCTTGAAATTGCACGACCGCTTCGTCTACACTACTTTTTTACGCGGAAAGAGAAGGGTTAACGGATGGTGAGAGTATTAAAAATAACAGTGCGAACGCACCTCATCGAGAGCCATCCAACGCACGGAATTTTAATTGTTGGTAGTTACACGTTTCTAATGAGGGACTTTAATGAAAAAATTTAAACGGTCGTTAGCTGGAAATTTTAAACGATGTTGAAACAATTACGCTGAAATTAATTACAAAATTTTCCTCCGGACACCGGACATTATATTTCGATTAAAACTCTTTTGTATATCCCTTTGCTAATAAATTCTGGCACCAAAATTTAATATGAATTTTCATTACGCTGCCAAAGGGTGCCGAGCTTTGTGCGATTATGAAATTTCAAGTGCGATTCGCTAATTTTCTTTCGCCGATACGCGCGAAGCGATGCCCGTACTTTTTACCAGCTGCAAGGGTTTCGAATAGCCGCGGGCTTTCCGCGAATCAACGCCCCGCCACGAGAATACTTTACCCCCGTTATTAGAGGTCGGGTGTAAAAAGGCCAGGGCGCGGCGAGACTAAACAAGTTTTCTTATTTCAGAAACGATCGAGGAACGGTCGCCGCGAATTCACGGCGTCCCCGAGCGGACCCTCGGTCGCTTTGGCTCGCTCGCTGCAAGGGAGAAAAGGGACGCTGGAAATCGCACGTCCGCGCCGAAAGAAAAAAGAAGTTACCCTCGCACCTGCGAGTAAAATCCGCGGTACGTGACTTTCCGCATGGACGGCGACAGACGAACCGTTTCCCAACAATTTAACAACGTCTTTACCGGTTCCCCGACCGCGCTCCTCCTGGTTCCTCTCGTTCGCCCCGATTCCGTGACGAGGCCACGTCGTTCGCGGCTATCGCGCCACCAGCAATTAACGTAAACGTGGCTCATGCTCGAAATGGGATCAACCGCCAATGACGGTCGAGGAAGGTTCGCCCGATTTTCCGAGCAAATTCTGTTGTTTGCCGGATCGTAATTTATCGCTGCCTCTTAAATCGAGTCGAGAACGAAATCGCGATCGCTGCTAATAATTCCTTCCCTCGAAGTCGCGCGATATTCCGGGCTATTAAGTCGCGAGCGCGAAACCATTCTTCGCTCCCGGATCGTCCGTCGTCGCAATCACGATCGAGCACACGGACGATGTACACGGTTGATCTCCGACTCGAACACGTCAAACATTAGGATAAGCTTCCTTCGGATGAACGGGAGGGGTTTGGTCGCCGCGTCGATCGAGGTCACGGGGAATAAAGATCATAAAAGTTGGCGCGCGGAGCGGGGTGGGATCGATTTATCGACAGCCACCGGGGCTATCGCCGCGCGTGTAGGTGTCTCGATCGATTTAACAAATGAAGGGAAGGAAGAGACAAACGGAGAGCGGGCAACGGGGGTTGAAAGGGGCGGTCGGGCGGGTTCGCAGGAATTCTCGTTGCGCGTTTCGCCAGCGGAGCCGGTCGACGACGGCGCCGGGTCAACGAAACTCGTTTTTCATTAATTGAAAGTAAACTTCGAGAAAAGGGAGCTCCGGCCCAACGCTCCCGGGGATCTTTCAGCGAAGTCATTGAGATTGAGTTCGGGAACTTTGACGCCCGCGCCAGTTGCTGCCAATTTATTGGCATGCGAACCGAAATTGCCCTCGGCGTGATGTTTCATCTGCCGCGATATAGATCGCTGTACGAGTGTCCCGCTCGCCCCAACGCGTTTAAACATTTTTACGATACTCCTATTCCGGAATCGAATCAATGAGAGAATTTGCTCTCGATTGGAAATTTCGACGGTGATTGAAAACTAATTGACGGACCGTGTGTCAGCGGGATGTGTACGTGTCCACGCGCTAATAGATTCCATCGATCTCCACCTCATTTTTACCTAATAATTTCGTACCGCATAATTATTCGAGACAAGAGAGAACCGGGAGAACTTCTTCGACCCCTCCCCCTACCCGTTGCACTTAATTCACGCGTAATTTTACATTAATGCGTTATTTCGCCGCGGAATATTTAGACTTTTAATCGATATTCGAAATTTAACGGTAGTTAAACTCGGTGGATTGGTCTTCTCATGCGTATTCATAAGATATTACGACGTTCAATATTCATAAGCTACGCGATACTTTATACCGGACTGAGTCGAATCAGACCGGCAACCTTAGTGATATAAAACCGCCGAGAAAATTCGTCTCGCGGCTTAACTATCACGCTCTAATTTAAATGGAATTTTTCTTACGTATCCGTCGAAGCGATCGGACAAAATTTATCGATCGGTCATTAGAATCGAGTATGGGATCATTCGATTCGAACAAACGAACTTGTGAATATTCATGCGAGCAAACCATTGAGACGTTAGCATCCATTGAAATTGCAAAATAGATACTGAAAGGACGTTTATAAATTTTCCAAAAGAAATTGACACTCTCTATCCGAGCCCGCGAGTCTGCGAGATCGAGATCTCATTGTAATTACGGTGAATTTAACGTTATCGCGACAATTTGAAATTCTTTCGCCATCCTCCTTCGATCAGTGGCTCTGCCGAAGTGGAGGTTCTTGATGCGGGACTTTCGAACTAAAGTAAAAGCACTTTCTGGGCGGCGCAAAAAAAGTTCCTCGGTGCCAACTACTGTTGATATCTCCGGATCTGAAGTTTTTCTTAAATTGGCACGTCTGAGGAGGAGTTCCACTTCGATTTCTGCTCACGGCGGGTATACTAACAGTTGATGCTGCACCAACAGTTCGACGTATCAGAAAATTTCGACTTTTGACGGATGCAAACTAATTAGCGACTTCAAGGGAATCAATTTTGAACTGGTAATCGGATTACAAATTCGCAGCAGCTTAGGACAGCGCGCGGATTAGTGTCGACATCTCCATCTCTGCGACTCAATTTCGTTACTTTCGCGATAGATTGCCAACTGGAAATTTCGGGACCAACCGGAGTCTGGTATTATTTCGCAACAGTTTTTGCAACATCTGAATATCGTGAAAACTCTACGTTGGCATAGTTTTTTAAACCAACCGTAATACTTAATTATCTGGCAGATTTTTCATTATCTCCGCTTTGCCCCGTTCTTGCTTCAAAGATATGAATATAACAGATAAATTGACAAGTTTCCATTTTCCAATATTTCAAGATGTTAATAATATCTCTAGAAATACGTTTGAGATTCGTTATGTTCCATATATACTATTTAATGATTATTAAACTGAATTAAGTGCTCTTCTACAGCCTGACAGATACCCAATGACTGATATAATTTTCAAAGCAAAATAGACCGTTATTTCTAGATTGGAATGAATTGAAATACTTAATCGAGAGATCGATCCAAATGAATCTTTAAATCATACCTTTGAACTCGAATAATTTTCTCAAAATTGCGAGAAATGTATAACAGGAAGAATGAGAAAGGCGAGAGTGGACGATAAAAGCTGAATGGCAGTCAAAGCAAAGAATTACGTGTCAAGTGTAAACAATACACAGTAAACAAAAAATAATTGTCTTTCACGTCTAGCCACTGAACGATCCAGAAGCATAAGGATATGGTAATTAAAAAATACACGCGCAAGGATTTTCGTTAGTGCATTTGGAACGTTCCTCGGCTCCAGGATCGTGTAATCAGCCATGCAAGAACAGTGCGGTGCTCGAGACGAGGAAAAACCGGGGAAATTGGGGAAAGAAATCGCACACGGAGGGGGAGGGTGGGGGATCATTGTAAAGTGGGACCATCAGTGAAATCACTGTCGTCGAAAGTGTAATTCTGAAATCCATTCCGGCCAGTTAAAGGGGAGCAAGTAACGTGAAGTAATTCATTCACGGATAAAGGGGATCACCGAGCATTGGGAATTTAGTGGATTTACCGGAGGATCTCTCCACCTCGAATGTGCATCGTTGACGAGGTTTTAATTACGCTAATTACTCGAACGAACCGGTATAACAGGCAGCCACCCGGGTGTATCGTCGTGGGAAATGCCTGAGGTACGCGGGCTGCGTTAAAATAGATATTTACTGACCTGAATTTCCTCCCCAGTGAACTTCCTCGACCTCGTAGTCGATAGGTCGTTGTCGTGATTTCTTGTTACCGTTTCTTCCTAAAATGCATTATACAAAGGTGGTTTTACATGGCGTGTTTTACGACGTGCACGTCGTTGCGTGAAAAGGTACGAGAATGGACGCCCTTGTTTTCACGAGGAAAAAAAAGAGCGAAAATCAAGGAACAAGGCGGTACCCGACCGAACGCGTAATAGAATAGTTGTAGGGGTTCGACGCGTGAACCGATTCAACTTTAGATGCTGATTAACGCCGGGTATTTCGCCTAATTCCACGCTTGTCGGCAAGTTTCGTAAATCTCAACGATTCCAGTCCGTTCGAACCGAGAGCAGCGCGGTGAAAATAGGCTAAACACCGGGCAGACTTGAGATTGGTTACCATTTTTCTTCATCGACGAAGTCACGTAGTAGGGTGGCGGTGTGGTCGACGTCGTCGATGGCGCTGGAATTTCTACGGGAAAACAGATAAATTTCACTCGAATTAGTTCACGATCCGATAGAACAGTGAGAGTGTTGAAGAAAAATTACAGTTCAAAGAACTCTCGTATGTTTAACCCTTTGCAGTCCGAATTGTTCTTCAATTTAATAGTTCAGTCGTCAACAATTCCCTACTATTTCAAGTGTTTCATTAGAAATTCACTTGAAATTTACTTGAAAATGTTGTCAGTTGCATGACAATTCCTCGACTGTTACTTGCAAACTCTAAAACAGCTTTAAAACTTTGTGGCAATTTATATTTGCTTCTTTTTCTTGTTTAGCGATGTCGAGTCACGCTCGACAAAGGACCGCAAAGGGTTAAAATTACGTATCGTACGGAAATGTGTTTAACTTGAATACGAAACGTGATCTATATGAATCTTGATAAATTCGGGACTGAACTTTATTCGTGTTCTTTTCACGGCGGTCAACCGATATATCTCGTTGAACTTTTAATTTCAGCCAATTTATTCATGCAAGACGGTGGAAAGGTATACTCTCTCGGGGTAAATATATCTTTCGTAAATTTAATCGCCAATTACGAACAACGTTGAACACGGTGAGGACGCTTGACCCCGTCAAACGATCGATAGATATCGAGTGCTAACGATAAGTGTTTTTGCGTAAAGTTCATCGAGGATCAATCAATTACTTGGCGATTAAAAGACGCGTAATTTCGATTGCTTCGTTGCAGAATCTACGTGCGAAAAATAAAAAGAGGACGTTCCTTTGCAACATTTTTCTGATGCAAAGCGATACGCGACACTAAAAATGCATTAAACATTTATATTTTTCAATAAAGCTGGGATACATTAATCATATGTATTGCTTGTAGGTTGAAATTCAATAGCTTTTATAATATACAATTTTCGTAACGTTATACTATAAGGAAGAAAGGAAAGGAAGATACTTTTCGTATCTGTCAGTGGATCTTTATATCTGATGTATGAGGGCGGTGTACATATGTCCAATCCGTTGAGTTATTGCGGAATATTTCACGGATAAGTACCAGAAAGGTTTAATATCTTGGAATAAATATAGCTCGCGAGATATTTTCGGTACACGTTTGATTGGAATTAAACAAGATGAAAATAAAGGACGCACGACGAGTATGTAGAGAGCGGAATAGAAACTGAATAAAGGATAGAATTCATGAAAAATGCTCACCGTCCAATTTAATGTCACCGTCCGTTCCGCCAAGAGAATTCTGTGCCACGCATTTGTACGAGCCAAAGTCTCTCGGGCCGACGTTTCTAATCTTCAGCATCATGTATTTGTTATAACCGTTGTCCGTGGACACCGCCTCGTATTTATCGCCTGCAATAGAATGGTAATTGCCTGGGCAAATAAAACCACGCTCTTTCGCAGTTGCAAAAATTTTACGCGCGTTGCTGCGACGATAATAAATAGAGACCGCGAATTTCTTTCTTCGAGAAGAATCAGCAGAAGAACGCGGAAAAGATGTAATTGCATGAATGTTAGAATTACCGGAGACGATCATGTCGCCGCGCTCTGTCGTCCAGTAATTAATGGAGCTTGGATAAGCTTCGGTGTGGCATTCCAATGTGACGTCCTGTCCAATGTACGCCGCTTCCAACTGATTCGGTATCGTTAGCATAGGTGGGACTGTAACAAGCGTACGATGCGATTAATCCGCTTCCCCTCCTCGTTCGACCGCTGCAGAATCTTTGCTTGTTGCTATTCCACGAGCAACGAAATTATTTAATGAAATCAGAGGAGTAAATGTTTGAAATAGCTTAGGTCAATTTTTGGAACTAGGTGCGCTTTGAACTTCACCAACTAAACTTTCCAAGCTTTGTACTCTGGAAATTTCAACTATTCAAACTGTGCAGTTTAATGCACGAGTGCTCTCCTGCTCGCAGTCCTGTAAATCATTGAGGAACCGCGGACTTTTGATGAATTTCATCAACGTGCAACCTTTTGCGTCAAGAAAATGTGAACGTAAAATACTTGAATGCGCGTACTCTGCATTTTCTCAACGATTATAACGATACTGATAGTAGCAACAGCAAGATATTTCGATATTACTGCAATTCTAAACCCTTCAACGACCTCTTTCTTTTCACCGCTTAATCGCCGCTTCTTTCTACTTGGTTCACAATGGCCGACACCTTCTTCAACGGTAATTCACGGCCATAAATCCCCTAAAATTGTCCCCGCCGTAACGAAATCATAACCAGTCCCCCCGGTTAAAGAACAGATGCTTATTTTCAACAACCCTCGCGTCCCGGTGCAATTTTTCCTCGGGCGGATCCCCCTTTATTCGACTTGCCCGCCTTTTATGCAGTAAAAGGCGAATGCCCCGAGAGCGGCCGCGTTCCATAGACACGCCTTTATAACCTTTAATTTTCTCCATTTTTCCGTGGACTCTATAAAGTTGCCATACACTCGAAACTTCAACGGCACGACTCCGCGGAACGCAGGGCCTCCTCTCCCGGAGCGAAAACATCCCTCTCAAAGTTTTCGGTCAGACGGTGTAGCGGGCGCGCTGGCTAACGATCGATATAGATATTTGTACAGGGTGAGTCAATAAGAACGGCCACCTGAACTAACCGGTCATTTGTCGACGGCGCGAAAAAAACGCCACGCACGAAGCTACGTTCCCTGACACCTGGCCGAGCGTACGCACAGTACGCGAAGTTAGGGGTGGAAAAAGGTCATCGACGCACTCGCTTGGCGAGGGAATAAATTTGCACATTCGTGGCTTTGGTGCGAGGGGGATGATATATTTTACGACTGCACGAGGGCGTGGTGAAGATCGTTAGAAGTAGATCGGCTTATTTTGAGACTGAAAATTTAAAGGTATAAAAGAGTCGTAACGCGCATCCATTCGTGGGGGGCCCTACGAGGAGAAATGCGCGACGTGGAAAACATTTTTTTTCGTAAAATCAATAAATTGCAAGCTAGAGTTCTTATTGACTCGCCCTATATACGTACCGTGGCCGCAATATCACGTCATAATTCCGTCTTTTACGGAGCAACGTAAATCACGATTTACCGCCACCGTGTACGTTGGGGACGATATCACCGAGGGGCGGCGTCCCTCGTCCACTCCACATTCTTCCCCTGACATTTTTGTTGCGTTATCGGAGGGCGATATTGGTCGGCCATTAGCCGATCAACCTGTTCGCGGCGCTGGGGAAGGCTTTCAAACGGCTATCGATCTAATTCGCTCGAAAAATCCACGGCGATTCTGCTCATTAGCGACTTTAATTGGATCAGTGAGTCGCGAGGGTTCAAAAAGTTCTGCGAGACTTTCGTCTGGAAGAGTGAACAAATTTTCAGGCGTAGCTACGCACGCGTGTTGCACGCGTGTACGCGGCGAATCGACGATGAAATATTTAATGTTAGAGAAAAATCTGATTCTTTTAATGAATAATAAAAAAATAAGTTCGCTCCTATTTGCGGATATTTCGTTAATCAATTTTTGACGAGGCTACTTTTTATCCTTTTGATAGTTAAAATAAATTCTAAAAATATTACAAATTATTGGAAAACAGAGAAGAGAAAATTTCATAAAACGACATCGAATATTCCTAAAACCCATATCGAGAGCGAAAAGGAACAAAAATGAACAGGAAACACGAGTGGAAAGGCTGTTACGTAATATCTACCCTCGTGGACGGTGCCGACCCTTCCGAAGAGTTCCCATTTAAGAACGATAACTCAAATTCCGTCCGGCGATTATTAACGCCTGTACCTATTCGTGCGGTAGAACGGAGACTAATGTGTCGGAAAAGACAGGACGGAAACGCGTTTTGCACCCTAAAACTGGACGAACGTGACGCTCGAGAGGGGATGAACGGACCTGGGTACATGGAGCATATCTGGGTCAAGTGGGTGCTCGTAAATCCGTGGCTAAATGAGACGTTGAAAACCGACCTAATGCATCGCGCTGGCCTGAACAACCACTCTTTATCGAGATATTGTGCTTGGAATGCACCCCCGTTGCCACCCCTCCCGCGTACATCCCTCGTTCCTCGCTAGCTACAAGTGTGCTTCCGCTTCGAACATCTCGCAACGTCTTACCTCTGCATCCTTGCGTCGAGCGTGTTTGTTTCTCTGTTCACGGAATGCTGTTCGCGGCAGCAATATATTCGCGCTGGTGCGATAATTAACATCGAAGTGCGGAGGGAAGAACGCTACGAGTCAGTAAATTAGTCCGTGAAACATCTGGGACAAAAGAATTCGATTACGTCTCGTAGCGGTCCTTTGTCGAGGGAAGGGTAAATTCGAAAAATATATGTCCCCGTTAAAAATGCAACTTGCGCATATTGAAAACGTTTCCATTCGAGCGGGTCGAAATATCCGAAGAAGCCCCCGCTCGAAAATCCATTCGTACACGTGTCAAGCGCGACTCCAAGGTATACACATATTTTATTCAGAGAATTTCAAACACATTCTTGGCGACGCAATTTTGTAAAGGCTCGCCTTCGGGATGCGGAGCGTTTCCGCATCGTCGCAGTTAATATAACACGTTCACGAAATTTAACGACGCGATTCAGGATTAACGTGCATATAAAGTGGCCCAATAAAACACGCACGCCGCCGCTACATTTTGACGGGTATACGAGGAAATATTTCACCATACTACTTACACTGCACACGAAGAGATATGCGTTGGCTAACTCGCGGCGGAACGTCGTTCGAAGCGATGCACAAGTATGCGCCCATGTGCAATCGACTTATCTTCACAATGTGCAGCACCTCGCCGTCCACGACGTTCACTGCAACACAAACGAAACGACGTTACATTAGATCCCGTTGCACGCGAGCCGTCTAATTAATTTTCGTCCCGCGGGTGCCTGAATTCCGTGAATTCAAGAATCCGACGAAAAATTTTCATTAGATCCGTTCCCGTAACTTTTCGCCGGACCTACTTATCTTAAGTAGTCCCCCTTTGGCATAATTTCCATCGTTCCGGAGATGTCCTAACTAATTTTCGTTCGACCGTACAGTCGCGGATGGATAAGTTCTTTAAAAGCCGGGGATCTTGAAAATACGGACGTAACACTATTTGTGGGGAAATCGAAGTTTTCAGGCGGAAAGTTCCGCTGAAAGTTCAGAGGGGACGACCCAGTTCGACGATACCAAATTTATAAGTGCGGAAGGCATCACCAAAAGCTCCGATAACTCAAGGCGAGCTCGCAACAATTCTACGCTGCCTCTTTTCGCTTCGAACGCGGCACACTTTTAATTCAGCCGAGCGTTGAGCAACGCTTCGCTCATAAATTACGCGATACTTCTTCGACAACGATCGAAACGTTTAGCGTGCACGCTCGCGTCCCCGCTGAGTATTAATTATGATGATAGCGTTGTAACTTTTTCCACGTTTAACCCGCGGAACTTTTTCCGATTCATCAACAATGCAACAATGCCAACGGCGTCCATTCAAGATTCGGAATTTGATTCTCTAATGTATCTATAGCGTGCGGCTCATTAATATCTGTCGTAGAAAGTAATTATTTATTCCATCGTACATTCACCGCTTCCATTTCCACGCTATACGCCGGCATATAATTAAATTACGTTAAACGATTTATCATTCCGGCTAGTCGCACAAACCTGCAAAACTTCCGCGTTCCGCGTTTTCGTGTAACTTTTAGCGTATTTTGCGGCCGCGCTCGGTCATCCGTTCCAACGAATTATGCACACCGACCAAAACGAAATCGCGGATGCAGTTTCCGCTTTTATTCCACCATGATAAATGCTGTATCGCAACGATAGATTCGCGCGATCAATAAAATATCCTCGCGCCTGATCAACAAGCAACGACGACTGTCGTTTTCGAATTGGTCACATTTCTGGACAAATTTCGTCTACGTACATCCAGTAAAATGGCGATTTTGCAACTTTTACGACCAAGAACTGCACCCCCAAGAATCGTTGGAGTTGTCGCAACCGTGTTATCCTTAAGTTCGCGTTCGCGCAACGGAATTACAGAAATTGGCGGCAGAAGGGAAAGAAGAAAAGCGATCGCGCTGGGCGGCTAGCTCACTATAAAAAGGGCATAACGCCGCGGAATGTAATGAAATGCAGCCTGTCCGCGTAAATGCGCGAGCATAATGTCCCAGGAAACGTAAAAGCGGATGACTGCTGCAACGCGTTCCAATAAGGGCGCGGACGATAAAAGGGGCTCGCAATTTTTACACGCGAAATTATTGTTGCCCGCTCGTCGGAATTCTTGCTCGAAACGGGGAGACAGAGGCGCCTTGTAATAGGTCCCGAACGGCTTAAACTACTGGCCGCGAGTAAACGTGTTGAAGAGCGATGGGAAACCGATTCGACGTTTATCACGATAAAGGTAAAAGCGCGTTGTATCACCGTTGGGAAAGAATTGTTGCTGCGATCCCCGGACAATAATGTGGAGGTAATGGGACGCGGTAAGAACGTGGGATTCCTCGAGTCGAATGATACCGTTCGATGTATCATGATCTTTGTTACGGCTCATGCACTCGCGGATAAATTGCTTGCACTCCCGCTTTTCATTTGGCTCCTCGCCCTTTGCCAGGATAACTTGCTTCGTGCGCGTCGTTATTCTTTAAACGCGAGACGCGCATCTAAATCAGTGCCTCGTATACGTCGAGCATATTAATACCATTTATCAATTTCATTTCGCGCTTTACATTACTCCACTCGACAGTTTAACGTACAATAATTCCGCGCTTCTAGATTCGTCAAACTTTCGCATTCGAAAGCCAGGCTGCCACTAAAATACACCCTTGAAGCGTTCGCGTCACGAGCATTCCTTCCAGCGTAATAGCTATACAATTCCTGCATCTTCCCCCTTCGCGACATAATTATACACCTCCCCTATCTCGTTTCCTATCCTGAACCTCTCTCAGAATTGCACGATCGCACCGCGTAATAAAGTCCCGCTGCAATTATTACCGCTGTTATTTCCCTATCAAGCAGATACTACTTATTAACAAGACTTCCACGGCAGATGACCCTGTAATACACTCTAATCCCGACAGAGGAACGCGTCGTTGCTCCTGTTAACAGATCCCCGTCCGCAATTCTACCAGCTTACCTCGCGTGACTCGAAATTCTTATCATCGCGAGGAAATATCGCGGATGCTGGCGAAAGGAGGGAAAGTTGCTCGCGACGCGACGTGGGATCGTTGGGACTCGATCGAGGTTTTGTTTCTGGTGCTTATCCAGATTTCGCGAGATGATTGAGCGATCAGAGACGTCGATTGGTACGCTCGAGTACTCGATCAGAGTTAGGTTTAACACGGTGGACGCGTTTTTATCAAAATTCGTATCAATTTTCTTTACAATGCAGTAGTGAAATGCACGCGAAAACCAAATATTCTTATGTATAGAGGCATATTTTAACATATATATACTTATCTCGATGTTAACAAAGTTATTTGTTTAATTTTAACAACAATTGAGTCAAACAGCGATTTCTCGCTTTAAGAAGCTCGATAATTATTATTAATTCGATCACTTTCAATGGATAATTATGTTATAAAAACATATATATACCTTCAATGTACATGGTACTTATGTACAATTATATATACTACTAAAATATATAGTTAAGACCATATATTTAAAACATAAACGCGAAAATTAGTAAACTACGAGCAATTATGACGCGAAGACGCACGACTAGTGGTGGGGGAAATCAGTCAGCCATATCAACGAAAAGCCGTGCAATGACCTCGGGAACGGCAGTACTCGCGCGGTCGTGTTAGTGATCGGACGTTGACGGGATCTTCGAGGATGGCCTTGACCACTAGTGTTGGACTGTGTGGAGGACCTTGGTTTGTGGTGGGGGAACTTGGACGATGGTGGAGAACCATGGACGATGGTGGAGAACCATGGACGATGGTGGAGGACCATGCTACGGTTACTGATCTTCACGATGGTGGAGAACCATGGACGATGGTGGAGGACCATGCTACGGTTGCTGATCTTCACGATGGTGGAGGACCATGGACGATGGTGGAGGACCATGCTACGGTTGCTGATCTTCACGATGGTGGAGGACCATGGACGATGGTGGAGGACCATGCTACGGTTGCTGATCTTCACGATGATGGAGGTCTGTGCGGAGGGTGCTGGTGGGGGATGATGGAGAGTATGCTGATTGCTGATGACGTCAACTGTCTACTGATCGGTGAGTCGTTATTTATAAAATTTTTTTATGGTGGTGGGAACAAATGCGTTCGTTCTACGACTTGAACGATCACGAGGGCGATCTGTTAGCACCCTTTGCTGGGCGTGTGCCCTCCTCTCGCGTATTACATATGTATTGTGCGCCCTCCTCTCGCGTATTACATATATATTAGACGCCCTACGAGTTTAATTGCGATTCTTTTCTGCGATTTAAAGTATCTGAATAATTCAAAGATGTTACATATCGCGAAATTACTTTAACTCTTTGGTCTATAACCGTGAGTAAGACTCGTAATAAGGAATTTGCGCCATAAGCGAAAACTACGAATCTAACTTACAGTGAGGCATTTACGTCATTAACAATACGCAGAAGTCGATGGCGTGATACTTTGTTCGGATAAAATGTAAACAAGTCGAGGCTAGTTCGTGGAATTCTTGAAAACAACACGAGTTCGACAAGTGGTTCGACTTTCTTGTTTACTATGGCTCGTACAATTGGGAGATAACGCGAAGGCCAAGGTGTTAAACCAAAGAGAATCGAAAAATACTTTCACTACGTATTGTGAATGATACGTAGTTATTATAGAATCATAGTTGAATATTAGAGAATTAAAGTTCGCTGATTTTTCTGTTTCCTATTATTTATATTGAAAATGTCGTAACGATAGCTATTCACTGGTATTTATCGACAGAAATATTGCTTATTCCTAATTAAGTGGATAATAGTTCTTTCATTTTGCATCATTTACTGATCGATATTATCTCTTTCAATCAATCCCCAAACTACGTATTCATTTGTTAATTTCTACACGCGTATTCCTATACTCTTGATTTCCGATCCCCTTCTAAATAATAAATCAATTACTACGTGGATGGGATTAAGGTTTAGAGATGGGTCCCTGCGTAGTCACCTCCACGGGGTGGACCTGGGCCCTTGGTAACGTTTTTGAGAGATTTGCCCTCTTGAAAACGATATTAAGCTAAGGACTACGCACGTAGATTTAAGCGTAGACAGAGTAATTAGAGAATAAGATATAGTTTAAGTTAATTATTGCGTTCGCCGCTGGATCGCCGTTGGATCGCCGTTGGATCGCCGCTGGATCGTCGCTGGAAGTAGTGATTGATATAACTTATTGCATATTCTCGATTAATATATTTTAATTGCATTCCACCTTTATTTCTGTCCCATAACTATTTTTATGCTAATCAGTTCGTTCGATATTAATAATCTGGTCAGTAATCGATACATAAGTTATCTTGAGTATTGCAACTGAGAGGAGGTGTAGTTGGAATATGATTGATTGCTTTGACGGTGGAAATTTAGGGAATTGTTTAAAAAATCCAGCATAGGCTCTGGTATTCTGAGGGAAAATGATATTTTTTATGCATACAGCGTTGAAGGCATCACTATGGTATTGTTTTACGTCAAAAAATCTCTACTTTCGTGTTTTTCAAGATTCTTTCCAATTGCTTCAAGCAAACGGAAATTATAATCGAGAATAATCTAAATATTATTATTAATAATTTAAACTATTAATAGAATCTTGAAATTTGTGGTATTTTCTCTGTTCTTGTTACAAATTCAATGGTTCTGGGCTGAAATTTGACGCCTTCATCAACTTCATCGAGAATAATTCCCCTAATCCTTTCTATTTCCTATATCTTATCAAATTTTTATAATTGCTGTACTAAAATTGCTTTGATTTCAATAAATAATATTAACATTAATTTCTACGTTCGCCGTTGGATCGCCGCTGGATGCGTATATTATTAATCATAGATAATAGTAATCAGAGTAAGTAGTAATTATAATTAGATAATAGTAATTGTAATGAAACTGTAAGGAAGTATATACATTTTCTTATCAAGAGCGAAACCATAGAATTTTTCCCCAAAATCGCCGTTTTATTGAAATAGAATATAATTATTGTCGCGTATTATGTTTATCAGTAATAGTTTTATTAGTATTAGTTTAATTGTTCTGCGTACTCGCTTGCATATTTATTATTTATCACAAGTTTGTTCAATTTTAATTTCTTCGTTAATTCCATTTTTCGAGAGTAGAGTATAATAGAATTTAGCGTTTACCGTACCGCAATCACTTTTGCGAAACGTTTTAAGTTTGCTGAAGTGTCGAGTGAGTCACTTCATAAGTTTCTCTCTGGATAAGAACGTGATATATACTTTCATTCCCTTCTTCCCTTTCGCATTTCGTACAATCCACGTTGCAATTTCTAAATATCTTCGACAGATCTTGGAAAATGCATCGTGGATTTCGTTTTTTAATCGAAGTAGAGTCAGATCTCGGTACCTTCTGTAACGAGATCGCTAATATGTAATGGAGGGTGGATGGGATTAGGGAAATAGGGATGGGTCCCTGCGTAGTCACCTCCACGGGGTGGACCTGGGCCCTTGGTAACGTCTTCGAGAGACCGGTCTCTCGAAAACGATATCAAGCTAAGGACTACGCGCGTAGACATAAGTATAATTGTAAACTCGATACTAAAAGTACCAAATTAGTTAAAAAATTATGTTTTGTAATTTCTGATAGAGATAGATAGATTTTTTATTTATTCAAAGATTT
Organism: Xylocopa violacea; assembly: GCA_963969225.1. Lineage (NCBI taxonomy): Eukaryota > Metazoa > Arthropoda > Insecta > Hymenoptera > Apidae > Xylocopa > Xylocopa violacea. The sequence goes on from CAXAJV010000002.1 coordinate 36,124,222, forward strand.
CATAGATTCACTTTTTAGAATTTTCTATTTTTCATTAACTTTGCACGATATTAGGATACTTTAATCACTGGTACTTCTAGTATCGAGTCTTATGCAGTACAATTGAAATATACAAGTCCTTTTCAGGGCTTTGTAACTTTCAATTGGACTGCGAATAGTTTAGTTAAGTTAATTATTGCGATCCAATTTGTACATTCATCTAATGTAATTTTAATAAGATAATCATCCCTTTTTATCCCGACTTCCCTCACTTTTATTATTAATTATATATGGTGACTTCTATCTCTCTATGGTGTCTCTTCGATGGAGGGTTGTTTGATTGTTTGGTTGTTTGATGGTTTGATGTTTGATGGTTTGATGTTTGATGGTTTGATGTTTGATGATTAGATGTTTGATGGTTTGACGTTTGATGATTAGAAATTCACTTGATTTCTGATTTATTCTGATTTACTTATATCTCTGTTCGCCGCTGGATCGCCGCTGGAACGCCGCTGGATCGCCGAGGGATGCGTGCGTTTTTAGTCATAAGTACTTGCATATCGTAAATCTCTGTAATTTAATTGTAATCGTATTGTAAAGAAATACGGTTTCTTATCCGGAGAGAGATTAACCACCCCCTTTCTTGCACCCCTCGTTTATCAAGTCAGAACTTTTAATTGTTCTCGCGTAAATTAGTTCGCGTTTATTTACTCGAGCACTCTAACTTTGCGCTTCGTAAGATCGCTTCACGTAGATTTCCTCTTTTTTTCCTTCTTTCCCCTTTCCTTTTTTTTCTCTTTCGCTCGAGATTTAGATTTTAATCGTCACGCAGGGAGACAGTCGGGACTCAATCAAACCGATGCGTGTTTGTCGTGCCCACCTGGATCTTCAAGGGTTCAACCGTGGATGCGCTCACGATGGAGCGGGCTGAGTGGTTCCCAACCCGTGGCGCTGGGGTCTGACCTTTGTAAGACGGATTCGGGCGGTTCCACGAGGTTCGTCTCTGTCGCAGAGCAATCCTCGCGTTCGGCCACGTTGGGGTTCAGATGGACATCTCACTCACAGTCGGGGAGAGCGCGGTTGCGATTGTTTCGACGTAAGACGTGGCATAAAACTTGCTCGCGATTCGCGATTCGCGTCGGCTACGGGTCGCCTAATGGCTAATGTGTAAGCACCGGGTTAGAATGCTCTTTAACTTATTCGTTTAGGTCGCGTCGCGAATTTTATCTTCATTTTTGCTTCAACTCAGTTTCTTTTCTTAACTTCAGTTTAGTTTGGTTTCTTTTTACAATAGAGTGATAGAATTTAGAGTATCGTATACCGTAGAACCCTTTGCGAGACACTTTCGCTTCTCGAAAGTGTAGTAGAGTCACTTTACAAATTTCTCTTCGGGTAAGATAATGGCATTTCTCGTCATCCCCTTCGTAAAGTCCATACTGCATTTTCTAAATATCTGATAGATTTTAGAAAATGTATTATGGATTTCGCGTGTAGTAAATTCAAGTAGAGTCAGATCTCGGTACCTTCTGTAACGAGATCGCTAATATGTAATGGAGGGTGGATGGGATTAGGGTTTAGGGATGGGTCCCTGCGTAGTCACCTCCACGTGGTGGACCTGGGTACTTGGTAACGTTTTCGAGAGACCGGTCTCTCCAAAACGATATCATGCTAAGGACTACGCACCTAAATTTAAGCATATCTATAAATTTAACACCAGAACTACCAAAATTGTAAATTTATATTATTTTTTTTACTTATCTGCTCTTGCTTTTCATTCGTATCTTCTTTAATTTACCTACTTTTGCTTCCTGCTTGAAAAACATTCTCTTTTATCTAAACAATATTTTATTCTCTTTGAAAGAAATTAAAATTCTTTGGTTGCCAGTAGTTCTAGTGTTAAGTCTTTTGTAATACAATGTCACAGTAGTGCAATAATTGTAGTACAGATAATGCATCTCGTCAGTTCTGGCGGTGCGGGTAAAAGTTACGCGAAAATTTCAATGAATATAATATTATAAAATATTGGTTTTATTACATATTTCATTGCGTCAGTGTAAGAGAGTTGGGTATATTAGATATTGATTCAGGTTTGATGAAAATTTGACAGAAAATATAGTTTCGATTATAATATTTCGTGATTAATCGATAGTTACCTTATAAAAATGTAATTGCACGTATAATTTATTGTTAAAATAAAAAAATAACTATATATACTATTGTAACAAATTGTTGAGATCATGAATTTACAAAAAAAATTAAAAAATTACTAAAATATAAGCGAATATTGTCGAAAAACTGCGATTATACATGGTGCGCAATCAACCATGACTTTCCGAGAACCGTAGGGGTTGGGGGTATATAAAGACGCCGCGACCGCAGCAAAAATTCTTTTGCCACTTGAACTTTGTCATGAGCGGGTCGAAGTGTGTCGTGGGGGTGCAGGGGGTGATGGGGGGTGGGTTGCGGGGGTGGAGGTGTTCCTGGGGAGTGCATAGAAGTGCATAGAGGTTACTTTGAGCTGATTGGTGGGTGTCCGATGGCTATTTGGAGGTTGCGTGGGAGTCACTGGACCATGACGAATTTTGGTGGAGGCGCCTTGATGAATGATGGCGACAACGACGTGTGTCTACGAACTGGTAAGTTCGAAAACTTGAAAATTTAAGTAGATGGTGGTGGATTTAGTGGTAGTTTTAAGATGTACTTGACGCGGGGGGCTCGGTTAGCACTCGTGGGTGTTGCTGACCCATGAATGCCCCCCGTCGCGTCATATCAATAATATTTGAATAAAATACAATAATTAAAATATGTTTTATATATATTTTTGGTGTTAATAATAATTTAATCTTCTTTGTTTAACATTTTCGGACTTAATGAAATCCAAAATTCGTTTACTGGTAATTATTAATGAATAAATTGTATCTGAATCTCTTTTTACGTAGTTAACTTTTACATAGCGTGTGAAACACTTTTAATTTACTTTTAAATCGCGTTGTTTGAATTTATAAAATCGATGTTTAAATATGATTGAACATTGGCACTTCGGTGCTGAATTTGAATTGAATTAAAATTGAAATATTGGGTCCCTGCGTAGTCACCTCCACGTGGTGGACCTGGGCCCTTGGTAACGTTTTCGAGAGATTGCGCTCTCGAAAACGGTATCAAGCTAAGGACTACGCGCGTAGATTTAAGTGTATATAGATAGAATAATTAGAGAATAAGATATAATTTAAGTTAATTCTTGCGTTCGCCGTTGGATCGCCGTTGGATCGCCGCTGGAACGCCGCTGGATGTCGTGATATAACTTATTGCACATTCTCGATTAATAGAATTTAACTGCATTCCACGTTTATTTCTTTTCCAACCATTTTCATGCTAATCAGTTCGTTCGTTATTAATAATCTGTTCAGTAATCTGTACATAAGGTATCTTGAGTATTGCAACTGAGAGGAGGTGTAGTTGGAATATGATTGATCGTTTTGTGATTAAAAAAATATGTGCGACGGTGGAAATTCAGGGAATTGTTTAAATAATCCGGCATAATCTATGGTGTTCTCTCCCTCTCTCCCTCTCTCTCTCTCTCTCTCTCTCTCTCTCTTTCTATTTCTATGGAGTGTTCTCTTGATTGGAGGTTGACTTTTGATTTCAATAAATAGTTTCAACAAAAAATTCTATTCCGTAGTCTTAAAATGGCTTCATTATTATTTTTAAATTCGGAACTGAGATGGTTTCGGTGAATACAGCGTTGGAGGCATGACTATGGTATTGTTTTACGTCAAAGAATTTCCATTTCCACGTTTTTCAAGGTTCTTTCCAATTGCTTCACGCAAACAGGCCATACGAAATTATAATTGAGAATGATTATTAAGGGAATCTTGAAATTTGACGTATTTTCTCCGTTCTTGTCAAAAATTCAGTGGTTCTGGGTTGAATTTCGACGGCTTCACCAACTTCATCGAGAATAATTCCCCTAATCCTTTCTATTTCCTATATCTTATCAAATTTTTATGATTGCTGTACTAAAATTGCTTTGATTTCAATAAATAATATTAACATTAATTTCTACGTTCGCCGTTGGATCGCCGCTGGATGCGTATATTATTAGTCATAGATAATAGTAATCAGAGTAAGTAGTAATTATAATTAGATAATAGTAATTGTAATGAAACTGTAAGGAAGTATATACATTTTCTTATCAAGAGCGAAACCATAGAATTTTTCCCCAAAATCGCCGTTTTATAGAAATAGAATATACTTATTGTCGCGTATTATGTTTAGCAGTAATAGTTTTATTGGTATTAGTTTAATTGCTCTGCGTACTCGCTTGCATATTTATTATTTATCACAAGTTTGTTCAATTTTAATTTCTTCGTTAATTCCATTTTTCGAGAGTAGAGTATAATAGAATTTAGTGTTTACCGTACCGCAATCACTTTTGCGAAACGTTTTAAGTTTGCTGAAGTGTCGAGTGAGTCACTTCATAAGTTTCTCTCTGGATAAGAACGTGATATATACTTTCATTCCCTTCTTCCCTTTCGCGTTTCGTACAATCCACGTTGCAATTTCTAAATATCTTCGACAGATCTTGGAAAATGCATCGTGGATTTCGTTTTTTTAATCGAAGTAGAGTCAGATCTCGGTACCTTCTGTAACGAGATCGCTAATATGTAATGGAGGGTGGATGGGATTAGGGAAATAGGGATGGGTCCCTGCGTAGTCACCTCCACGGGGTGGACCTGGGCCCTTGGTAACGTTTTCGAGAGATTGCCCTCTCGAAAACGATATCAAGCTAAGGACTACGCGCGTAGAAATAAGTATAATTGTAAACTCGATACTAAAAGTACCAAAGACAGCTAAAAGATTGTGATTTGTAACTTCTGATAGAGATAGATAGATTTTTCACTTGTACAAAGATTTCATAGATTCACTTTTAAGAATTTTCCATTATTTCATTAACTTTGTAAGAGAATAGAATAGTTTAATCACTGGTACTTGTAGTATCGAGTCTTTTGCAGTACAATTTTAATTTTCCAAGTCCTTTTCAGGACTTTGAAACTTTAAATTGGACTGCAAATAGTGTAATTTAAGTTAATTATTGCGAACATATTTGTACATTCATGTAATGTAATTTTAATAATGCAACCACCCCCTTTTATCCCGACTTCCCTCACTTCTATGTATCTATGGTGTCTCGTCGATGGTGGGTTGTTTGATTGTTCACTGTTCAATGGTTCGACGTTTGATGGTTTGACGATTGGTGGTTCGATATTTGATGGTTCGATGTTTGATGGTTCGATGTTTGATGGTTCGATATTTGATGGTTGGAAATTCACTTAATTTCTGCTTGATTCTGATTTACTTTAATCTCTTTGTTCGCCGCTGGATCGTCGTGGGATCGTCGTGGGATCGTCGTGGGATCGTCGTGGGATGCGTGCGTTTATTAGTCATAAGTACTTATATATATATTGTACACCTCTGTAATTTAATTGTAATTATATTGTAAAGAAATACGTTTTCTTATCGGGAGAGAGAAATAATCACCCCCTTTTCTTCCCACCCTCGTTTATCAAGACAGAACTTTTAGTTCTCTTGAGCATTCTAACTTTGTGCTTCGCAGATTTTCTCTATTCGCTCGAGATTTCGACTTTCACTGTCACGCAATGAGACAGCCGGAACTCAATCAATCCGATGTGTTGTTTGTGGTGCTCATCTGGACTTCAACGGGACTAGCCTTGGACGCGCTCACGGCGGAGACGGACCGTGTAGTTCCTACCCTATTTTGGGGTGGTCTACTTCAGTTCGTCTTCGTCGTAGAGCGATCCATGTGCTTCGTTCCGTTGGGGCCCAGGTGGGACCCGCACTCACCATCGGGGAGAGCGATGTTTCGATTGTTTCAATGTAAGACGTAGCATAACTTGATCGCGTCTCGCATCAGGTACGGTTCGCCTAATGGCTAACGCGGAAGCATCAGGTTAGAATGCTCTATTCGGTCGCGTCGCGAAATTTATCTCTATTTTTGCTCCAACTCAGTTTCTCTTCTTTACTTTAGTAAGTTACTTAACTAGAGTAATAGAATTTAGAATATCGTACCGTGAAACCCTTTGCGAGACACTTTTCCGCTTTTGAAAGTGTTAGTAGAGTCACTTTGTAAATCTCTCTTCGGCTAAGACAATGGCATTTCTCGTCATCCCCTTCGTAAAGTCCATACTGCAGTTTCTAAATATCTGATAGATTTTAGAAAATGTATTATGGATTTCGGTTTCTTTAATTCTAGTAGAGTTGGATCTCGGTACCTTCTGTAACGAGATCGTAAATATGTAATGGAGGGTGGATGGGATTAGGGTTTAGGGATGGGTCCCTGCGTAGTCACCTCCTCGTTGGTGGACCTGGGTACTTGGTAACGTTTTCGAGAGACCGGTCTCTCCAAAACGATATCATGCTAAGGACTACGCGCGTAGACATAAGTATAGTTTAAACTCGATACTAAAAGTTACAAATCAATTACAACCAGTTATAAATCAAAGATTACATAGATTCACTTTTAACAATTCTTCATGCTGCTAATTCATTCTATTTCTTCATCAACTTTGCAAAAGATTAGAATAATTTAATCACTGTTACTTTTAGTATCGAGTCTTTTGCAGTATAACTTCAATTTTCCAAGTCCTTTTCAGGACTTTGAGACTTTGAATTGGATTGTAGATGGTCTAATTTAATTTAAATATTGCTATCATATTTATACATCAATCTTACTCTAATCAGTTCGTGAGAATGATATTATATTTCGTTTTTGAAATTGTACGGAAGTACATGCTTCTAAATCAGAACGAAACACCTGCCAGTTTTCCAATCAACAATTTTTCTATCCTCGCGTAAATCGGTTCGCACTTTCTCGATAGCAATAAACTATTGCGCCACGTACTTCGCTGCATGCAAGTAGTGGATTATCTCGTTTTATGTTTCGTAAGTTCGCCTCCACAAGTAGTTCCACATTCGCTCTCATCTGAGCCGATTTATCGCCGGGTCGCGGCGGCGTGGCACGTCGGGACGTAAGGAGATGGTGTGAATCGTTCCTGGGCAGAACGTGCCGCACGCCAAACCTATCCATTGTTCCATAAACAATGCCAACCAGCGAGAGATTCCAGCGATCGGGCTAACGCTTTCCAAGGGTTTTAATCAAGTAGTCTCGCTGGTCCGGCCCCGGAACCACCCCTCTCGCGCTTACCTGTTTAGCACGGAACCTTAAAACTTCCGGCATAACAGGAAACCGCAATATGGCACGAATCGATGCAACTTCAATTGGAATACGCCTCGTCTGCCATTGAACAAAGCGTCGACCGACGACCAATTATTTTTTAACAATCTCTGCCCTCTTAACGTCGCGCTGACATAATGGCTCGTGAGGTATCTCGGGACTCGGCAATTAGTATTTTACGCGTGCATTTGCGAGCAGACGTTCTGTCGCCATTGTGGCCACGGATCGTGTTGCTCGTTTCCAAATGCTTTTTTCCGCGGAAGAACTTAAACTGTGACCACTATTCCGCGGATTTAGTGGTTCAATCGTAGTTATGATCTTTTGAGGAATCTATTTGTGGTCGAGGAAGTTGTGGCGACGAACTCTGCGTTGAACTCAGTTTAGTGGACATGAAATCATGTTACAGTAATTACTTCTTTCAATTTGAAAATCCAGTGGAAGTATAGTTTGATTTTTTTAATCAAACTGCTGGAAGTTTTTAACGTTGATGCTTTCGCTAATTACAGCGGAGAATTGTATTTCTTGTGCCCCGTCTACTTGTAAAATGAGTTTCATGGATTTTAACATAATTGCAAAGCTCCGTCGTATTTTCTTCTATCACTCTCATTAAAAACAGATTGGAGACACATAGAAGGCGCAGCCTTTTTATTCGCGTTATTTTTACTTAACTCATTAAACAGATCCGTTGCCTGTCCGCTACTTTCATAACAAGTTAAGTTTTGCGTCTGTTCTTGTACGAACTCCCGCTTCCCCGAGCTTGTTTTCTTGGATGTAATCTTGCAAACATTGATCTCTATATTGCGCCTTAAAGTTTCCCGACGGGACACTTAATTCTACGAAAAATTCTCCGTTAATTAACGAAAACCGTATCCTTTTTATTAATTATAATCACGGCTGGGTTGTGCAAAAATTAATTTTTAAGCTGCACATTCTATCCCGTGTACACTTCGAACCTTTATAATCCTCTTACGCATACTGGTGCACGTTAAGCTTCCATTTTAAATTCTATATTTTTTACCACACTCTACAAGATAATCCTTTAAATCTCGTATTAATTCCACGTGCAATTGATTCAACGTCCAAAGATTCGATCGCGGGGCACGATTTACAATTCGCAAAAAAAAACAAAAAAAAAAAAAATATTCGGGTCCATTTGCGCCTATTGCGGGGGCGTCTTTTTGCGCGGGCCTCGAACGACAGCGATTCTAATTCGCTGTCTCGCGGAGGCGTCGTGAAATTTTCATAAGACCGCCGGCTGAACGATAACGCAGTGTCTTTCGAAGCTCATCAGCCCATTTAAATGTTAAGCGATGCAGATAAGAGCGGGCGCAAAAAAAGAGCCGCGGAATAAATTAGTGGGGCATTCAACGTCGATGCGCGGCGGCGCGCTTTGCATAACATTTTTCACGTGCTCCTTAACGTCGTAAGAATAAGCAGATAGCTTACTCGAAGACGAAGTGGGGAACCGGCTACCTATTTGGGAATTAGTACGTGATGTATTCCGCCCCATAAGCGGCGGCTTGAACGTCGATATTTCATCCCACCCCCTCCGCCCTTTCCAGCGCCCCTTAAGTGGCCTTTTTCGCGTTATTACCGCCAGATAACCCGGCTACATTCATCCGCCAGCGAAATCCTCCAGCCACGATCATTGCAGCTAATGTTTCTGCATGTGTTCCGAGTATAGACAGATGGGTTCACCCTTATATCGTTCTGTAATCGTTCGAACGTGTCTAATTGTAAGTAATGGCGGCAGCTGCCATTACGTTCGCCGTCGAGAAGTTAAGTGGACGGAGCTACGTTGGCTAACGACGCGAAATCTCTGTTCGATGCTTGTTCTCGGTTCTAAGCTACGCGTTACTTATGTACATATACAACGAGAAGTACGCTGTTCTCTTTTTGTTTTTTTTTTTTTTATCTAAATTATAGAGAAAAAAGCGAATTCTCGGATCAATTTTCCGGAGAGTTTTACAAGCTGCATCGTAGCTACTTATATATTTACCAGCAAGAAGCGAAGCTAAACAACAGTGCCCCTGGGAGCATCAATGTTGTACATTTTCTAGTTTCATACTCTTTGTGTGCCTACGAAATTTCATTTTTAAAGTCAGCTTCTCCCCTTCGCGTCAATAAATAAAAACAGGCCGGTGGGTCCAAGAAGAAGCGCTTCGTTATGTACAGCGAGAAAAATTCTCCGACTCTCAATAGCGAAGAATTACGCGGAAATTGTTCTATTATTTAGTTAAACGGAATTCTAATTCGTAAAGTTACGCAATTAATTGCTCGACAAAGAGCGGGAGCTGCTTTTGTGCGCGTGAGGAAAACGATACATAAAAGGACTTTATCTGAGGGAACAATAAGGCAAGTTCCGATTACGTTGCAATTAATCATAGCTTTCGCAGGCTTGTTGCCGCTAACGCGCAACAGCTCTTCATTCAGTTCCTTTTGCTCGAAAATGTTGATCAATTTTTAACGAGCTCGCCATTTTTTAGTTACGCGAGAGAAGATGTGCAAGCTACGGTCCATTTCATTAAATTCATTGTGAATCTCACGCATGAGTATCGTTCGTCAAACAATAGAAAAATCCTAATCAAATCCTGGGAGTAATTTACTTTCGAAATGCACGCGCGACTCGTTTAACCGCGCGTTCCCATCGAATTTTCAAACTCGATTCTCCTCAAAACGAGGTCTGAAACGAAAAATTCGTATTTTTCTTTCCTTTATTTAGTTTTTTGCCTATGGTGTTACTTTCTCGGTGGTACTGGTTGACCCGAGGCATCCCACGCGACACAGGACGCTGCATAGTAGACGCACTGTAGTATAGTATAATCGAATCTAGGAGAATAAATGGGATTTTTGGCCAGCCGACGAATCGGGGACAAAAACAAGTCTGGTAAAGGGAAAACAAGTGGAAAGAGCCGAAAACAATTGGAATCTATTCCTTTACTGGTTCAGACGGCAAAATTTCCTAGACAATATGGTCCGCAAAGTTGCGTATATGGTCTCGATGGCTTTGAGGCCACAAAGGAAGTTCAAACGGCAACAAGATAAGCCCGTGCCATCGCTGGGAGGATCAACGTCGTTTGCCCGCCAGTTTCATTCATAGTTTGATGCCGGGGTTGCGCGTAAAGCGAGTACAACGAAGATTCGATTTTTCATGCCGTCTATATCGATATCTACCGCGTTGCTCTCCTCCTCGCTCTGCCGCCTTTATTTCGTCTTCCGGGACGCGAATTTGTTCTTAGGTTCCGATTTTCCGGTCGCCTTGTATCACGTTGGTATCGTGTACAGGATGCATCAAATCTCGCGACGATATGCGTGAAAAATGAATGCTTTAATCATTAGAAACGTTCATCTTAAAGTAGCGTTTAAAAAATTAAATAACAGAGATACGTCTTATTTAATAATAGACGTAAGTCTTCGTTATTCAATTAATCGATAGCTCTCGTATTGCCTCAAAAAGAAGGTTAACGAGAATATTTACAGATAGTATCGCGTTTCTGATATTTTTTATACCTTTTTACATTTCTGAACGAATTTTTTGCACGAAGTATCGCCTCCATCGCGCTGGAGCCACGATTTTTGCCGCATCCTGTACAATTTCCGCTAAAGTGTCGGGAAGAAAAGGCGCTCGGAGGAGATCGCAGACACAGGGAAGCGCGCGGATGCGAGCCCTCGACTTGCACACGTTCCCCTGCATCACGCTGACATTGATTACCAGTGTTTTCTAACCTTTACGCATCGTTGGCCTCCATTTCTTCGGTATCCGTTTTCATAACGTTCCTCTCGAACGAGGGAAAATAATTTTCCCCGCGTTAGGCAAATTGTTATTGCGAGCAACGTTGCCTACGCCCCTATAAGCGTCGTTGTTTATCGATCCGAAGATTTCAATTTCTGCGCGACGCCGCGGATGTACAAAATTCTGCGAATGCAGTCGGGACAAATATCCACGGCGACCGTGCGATATCGTAACGCCGTCCGCGTTCGACGTAAGAAGCATTTATGGCTAATACATTGTGAGAATTTCTTCAACAGCAGGTGAGATATCGGGAATTATTGCTCCCAGCATTTCGGTTCCCATCGAACCCGCGAAGGGTTTCGATTACGGTTTTAATTGTTTTAATAAATCGGCTTTCAAGCCGCTTATAAATCAAATTATAAGAATCTCGATTCGATGCAGCCTGAAATGATATCACTTAAAACCGAAATCCCATTATTGTTAAACGATAACCGGACCAACCAGTTTTACATATCCTCGTCCCTGCAATTAATTTCGAGCATAATCGAGGCATTATATTTCAATAAACAATGGATGGTCATTTTCTGGTTGCGGGCACAGCCAATTCATTACCCTCGCCCCAGCGTAGCTCGTCCGATCCGAGAGATCCCGCCATTCTTCTAGCCTTCTCTCAGCTTCCCGTCAGCTTTCTGAACGATCGGTTGGGGCCACGAAGCAGTATCTCCCTCCTCCCGTGTCCACAGGTGGCTCGATCCTATTCCTTAAAAGCACCTTCGGACGCGCGTGCATTTTACAAAATTCGATCCCCCTTTTTTATCTCGCGGGAGCATTCGTTTTCACTCTCGTGCGGCCGATAAAAACGAGCGAACGGTATTTCTTTGTGCACACCAACACGCAGACGATCGCTACGGAAAAACTCCTACGCTGTTCCAGCGAATCAGCTCCCCGCAAATTAGCTCCTAACCTTTACTTCGAAGAGAGTGTGGCTGTTCGATAGAATCCTCTTTACGTGCTTTCCGTATAATCGGATTACGTAGCGCCAATTATTTCTTGCGAGCATTAAATCCGTTCTACGAATCTGATGCTGGCGACGATGCAGGGATCAGGTCGATTCGGATGCGTTATTTTTACCACTCGTTCCGTCTTGGCGAAACGGTTCCCAAAGTCAGCGCGTTTATCGAACGATCGCCGGCCAGGAACCGTTCGAGTTTCCCCGAAATCAGCTCGAACAACTCGGATATATTGGCGATCGGAGAGGACAGCGGAAACTGACACCGGACCACACTTTCCTCGTGGGGTGTACGGTGCGTGGAGGCCATCAGACGGGCCGGTAATGGCGTTAGAGGGTGGTTCTCGAGTCCCAAAGGGCAACACATCAGTTTAGTAGCGGGCTGTTCGAGTGCGTGCCGTGTTCGTAGCCGTGATATTTTGTCCAATTACGCCGATAATCTGACGCTTCTGTCGGATGACGTGCCGCTCGTATAGCGGCAGATGCTTCCAGCGGATACCTCCGATACGCGTCCGTCGAATGATATCGTCTCCTAATCAGCCGTTGATGGCTCAACGGGCTCAGCAAATTGATTGGCGTTTTCACGAATGCCGCGCCACGTTTCACAGGTCCCGACCCCGATACACTGTCGCGTTTTTAGACCGACTAGCTTTGTCCTCGCGCGAGCTAGCAGCCCTCGCTTTGCGCGAAATTAAACGCTGTAATGACGTTTTATGCCGAAATCGGCTGGCAATCATTAATTATTCGGATGAATGGCAAACGAGGAAGGGGGGTGGGGGGAACTTTATGCGCCCACCGGCAGAATTAACGTGTAGATTTAACGTCAGCTAAATCAGTAAAATTTAACCGGTATCTAAATTTAACGCGCGTTGGAGGACGGTTAATCGTTTGATCTTTCAATTATGTAGACGGCCGTAAAGCCTTCGAAAGGCTGTTTTTATCGCGCCAGCGTTAGGCGTTACCATCGGTAAGCTTGAATTTTGAATAACGTCTACAGACTTTTCAGCTTATTCGAGCGGGTCGTTACTTATCCGCGGTAACAAGCTGTAGCGGTGCGAATTATTCGCGTGCACGCAACGTTGCGCGAAACGGATTAATAGATCGTGTCGCTCATTTGAGGAAATCGAACTCTCGATCGAAGCTTCGTCCCTCGGCTCGCGAACGACAAACAGAACCCAACCTCGACAATAGCCGCCAGAGTTCCCCCTTCGATTTATTGTACGCTAAATCGAGACGTCCCGCTTTAATGGCCGTTGAACAGCTGATGATGTAACGGAAGGCGGATTTTTCGCGAGGGCAACGATTCGACGCATACATATTTAACAGTAACAGTTTATACGGCGGGGTTAGGGCGAGGCGTAAGCTTGGAAAGCCCCGTCTGAGCGTCTGTGCCCGAGCGAGTATGCCTCGAGGGCAATGAAAATTTAAATTAGAGCAGAAATTAAATCCGGCCTTTATCCGATATTGAGAAAATCCTTTGGAACCGACAGACTGTCTGACGTCCCGCTATCCTGTACATCTTTGCCCACTGCTCTTTCTCTTTGTCCGCGCGAACGAGCGCGGGCTTGCACGCGCGGCGAACAGGGAAAGGTTGGCGGAGGGAGGGGGCGGGAGACAGCTGGAAAGGCAGGATGAAAGTTGGCGCTGTGTCGCTCTTCTCACCCCCTTCATAATTACTAATTAAGAAAGTAATTAGCATCGATCGAGACGAGCCGAGACGGCTGCGTTCGCCAACGGGCGATGCTATTTTTAGGAGGGGCGCCGCGACGACCGCCCGATCGATTATTTACCCCGTTCGCCGATCGACCGTTCTCACATGCGGGGGATACTTTCGCGCGAACGAAACTTCCACCGTGTTACGTCACGCTGCATCGATTCGCACGATTTTATTGATTAAGCCCACAGAAACGACACGCCTCGAGTTTTCGACTTATCGACAGAAGCCTTCGAGCGCTTGCAGCGCGGCTTGGTTTTTGAATGAGAAAGTTCGCTGTTGCGTGTAATTGGATCGTGTTTGGCGAAGTTCTGAAATTTGTAAATTGTCAAGTTTACTGTTCGCGGTGATACGTACGAGGTACGTTTGGGTGGATTTTCGATTAATAATTCGGTGCTTGTTTTCGGAATCGCGAATTTCGGGCGTTACATTTCATGGCGCGAGTGTCAGCGAGATGCTGCGATTAGAAGGGATCGATTTTTCTCTCGTATGACGTTCATTATTACTTAAAATATTCTCCTTTTTCTCTCTGCCGCTGTCGATACTATTCCTTCCTTGAAAATCGAGTTCTCAGCGTATCGATATGAAATTCGAAATGATACCTCCATTACTATTGATATATTAATAACAGATCTGGACGTCGCAATTCCTGAAATCCAATTTAGCTAGAGAAATTCTAGGATAGCCTGTTTGCCCGACGCAGCACAAATTTCAGTTGCTGTCCAAAGCACAACGTCTCCTAACTGGAAATTCCACAGCGTGATACGTCGAACAGGTTCTTCAATGTAATTTAGCACACGAGGCAAGATAATAATTTGTGGTGTAATTATTATACACACGTTATGGTTCTATAGAGAAACAAGATTCCTTCTCGTGCAACTTCGGGGAACGTAATTCGAATGATAAATTAAAGTTTCCTTTCAAACGAAACTTAATCATTTCGTTCGTAATCGAATTTAAATTTTACCCAACTTTAAAGCCATATGAATTTTTAATTACGATTTATAAAACAAATTATTTTCAACTCCTTCTCCATCCCTCTTTCTTTCTCTCTTCAAATATACGGCTGGCAACGAACGGACCTCTTTCATTTTTAATTGCTTCATATTGACTTCCAATTATTCAGGCACGTGCAATAAATCATTTTATTAAACACTTTCCATACAGCACGGATTAATTATTTTCTACGCTACGCGTTGTCGATATTTTATTACTCGACGATAAAGGGTATGCAAACTTTCAATAACAGTTCATAAAGAACACCAGTGTTATTATTTCAATGTTAATTATATCAACGAAATAGATTTGTATTTTTAACGATCACGCGCGTTACCTTACATTTCTTCCAGATACTTTTAACAATTTGTTTCTTAACGCACGTTAATCATTCTCCCTCTCGCTCTGCGCATTAAATTAAAAACATATTTCCCAGATTCATATTTAAAACATTTCGCGGAAACCACTTTTAACACATTCGCTTAAATCAACGGATTTTTAATATACCGACCGCTTTAATTCATTTTTTTTATACGCGAAATTGAAAATGTCTCGCGAACAAATTTTTCAACGTGCAAACTTAGGATCGAGCATTTCGAGCGTGAGCATGTTTCAAAATGGAATGTAGGAACAAAGCCTAACGAGATAAATTTGAAACGGACTTTTCGTTTGATGATATTACAAGCCGTGTGGTAAATGTTTTATTCGTTTTAACGCACATAATACGTGTCTCATGAAAGATGCATCGAGGATTTAGCGAAATAGGTAGCTAAATGTCGGCGCTGAACACGAGCAAAGTGAATATAAACTCTGAGCAAGTTTGACATAGAAAAGAAGGATCGTTTTAGCCGTTTGCTTTTTGTGTAGCATCCGAAAAAGCGATATCGCGCGCGAACCGGATCTACGTATATATCCGTTCGGTTATCGATTGTCGAACTGAGAACTATCCGGAAACGACAATTCAACTCTTGAATATATTTCGCAGCGGAGTTTCGCGATACCGGCCAGATAACCGTATCCATGAATAATTACTTTTTCACTGCTAACCAGTCGTCCGCTGATAATTAATCATTAAAACCACGCGCAACGGTAGCAACTCTATTTCTATTCTATTCATAAAACGTATAAAAGAAATTAAGAGGCACGTTTCTTAAATGACAGTGACGTAAATCGATAGTTCGGTTAATGGTTTATTTTTTCTGGTCGCACAGATTTTTATTTTCGCTACGAAACGGTATCGTACAAAAATGGCTACTGATTAAAGATATTAGTTTTATCGAGTTGCGATGTATATTTAATTTGATATAATTTTAACGCGCGAACTGTGAAATACACACACACACATGGTTTACCCTATTTATATTATGCACAGTCAGCATTTCATAGGCGAAATGAAAACGCGACGTTGACATTTCATCAATTCGGAATCGATTTGGCGAAGTATTAAATAATTTGCTATTAATTCACCGAATACATCGAGTAAATCGAATTTAGATCTCATTTTATCGCGAAAATTAACAATCCGCGGCACGAAATTAACAACTCCCGGCGACTGAATCATTATGTTGGGCGTAATTGATGAAAATGTCAATCGGGCCGTTGCCGAAACCCGTCGCCCGACAGACTTTTTGCATTCCGTTTCGATGGAATAAACAACGAGTAATTCGTCGAACAAATAACTCGTTAGCATCGATTTTCGTTTCGAAAACTCGGTCGATCCGTTATTAAATCGTATCGAGCCGCCGATTAAGCTGCTCTTAAATTCGGGAAAGCTGCGATTGCCACGTTCGAACGTCAATAAAAGTCAAGGAAGAACGATTGATCCAAACTCACCGCTTTCCCCGTTGTAGTTTATGTTCTTTCCATCCTCCCGACGCCACATGACGTAAGGCTCCGGATATCCTGAAGCTTTACACGTCAACGTTACGTTCGACCCCTCGCGGACTACCATGTCTGTGCTGGTCTCCTTAGTGATGATGGAGGGTGGCACTGCAATAAAGAAAAGCCGCCATCGAATGAACAATCGCCTTTCGCATTCCACAGAGAGATCAAGTTCTTATCTTTTGAATCGTGTCTCGCAGAGATCAATGCTAACTTAACGACCTCCCTTGGTTTTCCATTTTTTGCTCCGCTAGAAACTTGTTTATTTCGCAGAGTCGTGGGGGAAAGAGTTAAATATCGTGAAAGAAAATTTTAATTCAGACGACAGTATTTAAATTTACA
Organism: Xylocopa violacea; assembly: GCA_963969225.1. Classification (NCBI taxonomy): domain Eukaryota; kingdom Metazoa; phylum Arthropoda; class Insecta; order Hymenoptera; family Apidae; genus Xylocopa; species Xylocopa violacea. Next base: position 36,141,128 of record CAXAJV010000002.1, read on the forward strand.
TGTCAGAATTATCGAATGATGATTGTTTTATTGTTTAAGATATCAAACAAGTACTGTAGGATATTTATTATTTTAAAATTAGATACAAGGAGATTCAGAACGTCTTTATAACTATATGTTTCCTCATGAACAACTGACTCAATTTGTTTAAAAACATTCGCTTGAAAGACTCGTTCACTCAGAATATTCCATAACATAAAAATTGAAACTCTTAAATTATCGATTAATATAAATTATTTATTAACAAACGAGGATAGTGAATTATTAAACAAGGATATCTAAGATTATTATCCTTCAATAATTATGCTAAATGTACTAAAAAGAATTATTAAAAAAAAAAACGAGAAAGAACATGTATTTTATATAATATGTAATATAATATACCTTATTATTTACTATTTTTATGTATACATAATTATTATTGTACATAATTATACGTAATTTATTATATTTTCAATCGTATATAAACGTATTAACGCTCGAAATCACGTATTTTGCACTCTATACGGTGCTATTACGTTACTACGTGTCCGTCTATTATGGTCAGATCATCGCGTGTTTATTAGTCCGACACTGTTGTCAGATTCTGTTCGGTCTCTGACGGTGTCCTGCTCGCTGGCAGGCTTTGGTTAGGATCTGCCGACATCTTGCGCTAAAACCCTGTACTACTAGGCTCAGCTTATTGCGAAAATAAAGAAATTAGAGACTATCAACCTGCCGACACTATTCGTTACAAGACCGTAAAATAATCGAAGGAGACGATTATAGTTGGCAGGATGAAGCATAGATGTTTGGAACTGCCCTGATTTGCCATTGCGTGTTTCATTTTATTCGTTCGAAGAAGATATATGGGTAATTTGTTGGTTTAAGAAAAGTGCACTGGATCCCCAGAATGATATCGTGACCTCGAGGATTCCCGTGGAGGTAAACCCCGTATGGGAAAGTTGCGCGCGCAGCGTCTAACATATGGTAAAACTGGAGGGGGTATATCAGTCCGTACCGTTTTAAAGGAGGAGAGGTATATCAGTCCGTACCGTTTTAAAGGAGGAGAGGTATATCAGCCCGTACCATTACCGCCGAATGACAGTATTCAAACAAGATATTCTTATTTTTTTTAATAAACTATGAAATACGCAATCGTAAATTCACGTTTCATAGTCGTTTAAGTAAAATGAAGTGGCACGTTCATTTTTAATAAGTTCAAAGCGAAAAAATTCCAATAAATATGCAGTTTCGTTGAACAAAACGAACTAACCTCATCCTTGGATATGCTCTTCGCCTATTTGTCAAATTTATTGCATACGTGAAATTTACTTAACATTTTGAACTTAATAAGGCTTCTTGACCCTATTTTCGTTAGTTAAGGATAGCAATTCAACGACGATTGTTTCTCTATATGCATTTATTAAGCTTCGCAAGGCGTCGTGCTCCCGCTTCGTCGTTTTGACGTTTCGAGTAAATGTAGGATATTTATTATTTTAAAATTTGTTTAAAAACATTCACTTGAAAGACTCATTCACATGCACATTCGCTCTCGTTCACATTCTAGAATATTCCATAACATAAAAATTGAAACTCTTAAATTATTGATTAATGTAAATTATTGATTAACAAATAAGGATAGTAAATTATTAAACAAGGATATCTAAGATTATTATCCTTCAGTATTGACTGTACGTTCGATGATATTTGCTCCATTATTTACACAACTTCGCTATTTTGCGAAATAATTAGCTACAAGCTTGATCGCACCCTCTAGACTTTACGCGCAGGATTAATTATAGTTCACCTGATCGAGTCGTTATTTAGATAGAAGGCATTACTGATAAACTCTGTTCAGCGAAAATTTGCTTAACCGACCGTGCAAGGTCTAAATCTGCCGTTAATTACATGTCGCATCTAAAATGAACTCTATCAAAATCGATAGCGATGGCTACGTGAAACCGATCTTGCGTGTGATAAGTTTCGATATCTAATCTCGATTAAATAAAATACGTTGGCGAGTACCATTCCTTTCAGAATGAAACGAACAGCACTTTATTTCAATTCAACTGCGTGACTCTGCGCATCGAATAGCGCTGAATCTTTGTTCAAAGCCAGGACAGACATTGTTAACATTTTACAATTGAAACGTAAACCTAATCGCTCGATAATCTTATGGAAGCTTAAGTCCTTCGGTTGTTGATTGAATATTGGAAACCTGATGACTTCTAACCCAGTTTAACAACTAACTAGAAATTGCTTCGGAGACTAACCGAATCGAGCTGACTAATGCTGGCTACCTGATTGTTACCGCAGTTTAGCTTAACGTTTCGCTCCTATTCAAGCACTGCGAGATACAACTAGCTCACAACTAGCTTTTCCAAGAAGTATATTCTCTCAAATGAAACACTAATACTATCAGTTGCCTCTTCTTCTAATCACGAGCTTATTTTGATTCAAAATTCAGAAATACCGTAATTGTTACCACAGTTAGCTTAACATATCGCTCCTATTCAATCACTGCGAGATACAACTAGCTTTTCCAAGAAGTATATTTTCTCAAATGAAACACTAATAATATCAGTTGTCTCTTCTTCTAATCACGAGCTTATTTTGAATCAAAATTCAGAAATACCGTAATTGTTAACACAGTTAACTTAACATTTCGCTCCTATTCAATCACTGCGAGCTACAACTAGCTTACAACTAGCTTACAACTAGCTTTTCCAAGAAGTATATTCTCTCAAATGAAACACTAATACTATCAGTTGTCTCTTCTTCTAATCACGAGCTTATTTTGAATCAAAATTCAGAAATACCATAATTGTTAACACAGTTAACTTAACATTTCGCTCCTATTCAATCACTGCGAGCTACAACTAGCTTACAACTAGCTTACAACTAGCTTTTCCAAGAAGTATATTTTCTCAAATGAAACACTAATACTATCAGTTGTCTCTTCTTCTAATCACGAGCTTATTTTGAATCAAAATTCAGAAATACCGTAATTGTTAACACAGTTAACTTAACATTTCGCTCCTATTCAATCACTGCGAGCTACAACTAGCTTACAACTAGCTTACAACTAGCTTTTCCAAGAAGTATATTCTCTCAAATGAAACACTAATAGTATTAGTTGTAACTTTTCTTCTAATCACGAGCTTATTTTGAATGGAAGTTCAGAAATACCGTAATTCATGCGCACGTTGTACAGTAACACAGTGCTGCGATAATGAGCTTACCTACAACCTGCAGGTAGCCCTGTCGACTTCTCATCGGGTCCGTGTTCACTTGACACATGTACCATCCACGATCCACTTCTTCGACCTTCTTTATGTGAAGGTACCACGTACGATGGTCGTTGTACGACAACGAGATCCGTGGGTTTTGCGTGATGACATTATGGTGGATGGACAAGATAGTCTGTGTATCGACGCGCACCCATGCCACCTAAAACAAACATCCGTGGACGTGTACTTGAAGTTTGCGTAGGATAAGGTAATGTTTCTTCAAAGGAGGGAATAAATTCCCGATGGGAAATTTCCTTCCGATTTTAAACGACGTATTTGCGACATTTGTGCCACGCAGTTTTTTAACACGTTTGTTAATCTTTGCAATTCCATAGTAACCGCTGTGAAACATTGCGATACGTAAGAAAACATTTGTGAAAAATTAATAAAGGAAAGAAATACATTTAACGCGTTATATCAGAAAATTTCTTGTTAATATTTAAATACTTTGGTTAAATTAATTGCAGGGGTGCTTGAAGGAATATTTTTCATAATTAAATGCAAAAAGTCGAAATTATTACAGTCTTACGGCTTTAAATTTGCAGTACGCGAGATGAATGTTAGATTTGATTAAACATTACATCTTTTTCATTAATAATAATTAATAGCACATTTAACTTTGAAATTTATTTAACGGCTGGCGGAGGTACAAAACCGTAATTAAAAATTTTTATATTTTTCCAGCGTACTTATATTTAACATTTATCATTTCATTGATAAAATTCACTGGAAAATGGGAACGCCTAATGGAGGAAAGTAAGCTCGCGGAAAGTTGTATATACCCTATAGGAAAAACCATTTATCTTCGTCACTTGAATATCAGCTTCATTACTTAGGTTATTAAAAAATTTTCCCGTGAGAGGTATTTGAACGTCATTTTCAGCAATTTCTCTTGCCAATGTTGGATCTAAACCTTTCTCTGCTTTAAATTATTTTTTGCTTTACTACAACAATTATTAAAACACATTGAACGATCAGTGCGCGTGAGTTGCTTAAAGAACCATTAATTATCTCCTATTTTTCTCAAACTCGTTCAGATACTGTTTGTCAAATCTTCGTCAATGTTCGAAAATAACGCCACGAGTACTCGATCCAGCGAACGCGAGAAAGCTCGTTATTTAATTCACCTGGTATCGTTGCATGCCCTACGCACATCGTAAGAAGCTTTGTCCCTAATGATCAAACATGATTCATGGAAATCCACGGGGAAAGCTAAGCATAATCGGAGAGTGCACGCGGAATGGCAACACGGAGATTTGTAACGTGGGATTAATACGAGAAACATCACAAGGATTACATAACTACGTAATGCCAGCTAGGATAATCGTTTCATGGATCTAGATACAGAGGGAACGTCGGGATTGGATTAAATTTTGCGTCGTAAATTGGGGACGATACCGACGCGACTGCGGAACGCGTTTAAAATAATCGAATCAGAAACAGAAAACACGAGAAATAGGTTACGAATCGTCTAACTTCGGTTAGTGGGGAAGGTTTGCTTCCGTCGAGCTTAGGACACCCTGTGAAACGTCGTCTCTTTCGTATCGCCCGCTTAATCCAACACAATAGCTGGCTTGTATTCTATATCCTCCGTGGATTCTCGAAACCTTTATAGGATATACCATAGGATATACCAAGCGGGGGGGTAAGTGTGAGAAGGCTCAGAAGCTACCCTATTTCTTTCCCCTCGTCACTAAGTTTTCGATGCGAACGAGAACACTAGCCGAAAATGACCTCGAACGCAAACAATTCAACTCCAATACCTGATCACATTCGAACCCCACATTTGCTCGCTGAAACCAATTCTTAATTAAACGCAGTACTATTTCTGCACCCTCGATCGCTCCCACTGAATCGCAAGCTAAAAATTCGCCAAGCGAAACCGAAGCCTCCAGCAGCAAACCACTTCCAACTTCAAGTATTTGTCATCCGTTTGACATCCGAAGTTCGGCAATACGATATTCCAGGAGCGTTAAGGAACAGGCTGGCGATAATTTTTAGCCGAGGAGCGTGTTTCTTGTTCCTGGTAGCTCCGTCTGGGGAACGTCAACCCTTCGCAGGGGTGGTCGGCAGAGCGACGCTTCTTTACGCGCGCAGACTGCACCGGGTCGGCCAGAAGGGGAGATCGCGAACCTCCGTCGTTACCGTATTACTTTAATAATTCAACGTGACGCGATCCGTGATGTATTTCCATTGGCGTAACGAACGAGCCAGCCGTCTGAAATTGACGTTGTTGCGAGTCACGGTTCGAATTACCGGTGAAGCCGCTCGGTTGCCACGCCGCGCGAGAGACCCTCGCTCAATGACGAAGTTTCGCGAGACGCTTATTTGTCCGTAGATGCAAGATCGCTCGAACGGATACGCGAAAGCGAACTTGCCGGAAATTTGTGACGCGGGAAAGCACTCGTAGCAGATTCTAACGCGTGTTCACTCGACTTTCGCGCGTCTTTCGCGCGCGGAGACACGGGAAGGGACGGGGGATTAGAAGAGGCTTTCTGGAGCGACTTGACGGACACGACGCTGGTGTTATCCTCGTGCATTAAATATGGCTGTGTTACGCTTTTTTGTTCGGCTAACGTCGTTCGCTTTTTTATTAGTTTCGTACCGGTGTTCTCGCGAGAGGCGACTGGGTGTACTTGGCTTGACGCGTGGCGGAATTCTTAATGAAATTGCGTTTAGTTCGAGAAATTGAATGGAGTTCAACGCGGTCAGAGTCGTTTTCTGCGTAACGAGAAGGAAGCAATTAGGTAGAGGGTAATTTCTTTCGAAGAGAAAACGCCGTTATGAATATTACGAGCGTTTAACCCTTTATACTCTGACTGCATTTCGGTGATCGTGAATCTGACAGGATTTTATTAAAACATCGCCGCGGGTTACTTTCATGGCAAGGTGTTTCAGGTAGTACACAAAAATTGCGTCGTTCTATTCAGCTCCTTTTCAAAAGTATCCGCGTTAAACGGAAGTTATTGCGTTCGCAGTTACGTTTTACGCGGTCGAAACAGCCATAATGGGACTATTTTATTTTTACTTTCAGAAGTCGTGTTCCCCGGGCATAATTTTCTATCGCGCGAATGGAGCACAGCAATTTCGTGGCTAGGTGGCTGCGAAAACTCGCTAAACATCGTATTTGAAATACGCTGATCAAGCTAATGGTGTAGCTATCATATTTTCTTAGCCAAATTTCGTAGTTCCATTAATCACGTCCAGAGTTAATTACCCAAGGATGTTTTATATTCGCTGCACGCTGCAAATTCTGTTCCCTGGTATGCGCGTGCGGTTCGAATATTTTAAAACACGGTCTACACCTCTCACCTTATACGATCGAAGATTGTCCACTATGCAGGCTAGCAAAGCGTCTCGACCTTTGCTCACGGTCACGTTTTGGATTTCTTCTGCGAACCTGGGCAGGTCGGAATCTGGAAAGTAAATTTAAACAGCGTTACTGCCCGTACACTGGCCGCGTAAACGTAATTAAATTTAAATGTAACTCGACAATTTCGCGGTACCAACATATTCTTCAGCTAACTGGCTGCTTGTACCATAAAAAAGACCTGACCTGGCTCCGCTATCCATATCTGCCTGCGGCAGGCTCGCTGCCGAGATTAAGCTCGCGCTATACGTAATCTGCGTCAGGCCAATAATACTTTACGGTCCCCAAAGCTCCAATGATATAAAAACCGTACGACTCTCCGATAAATCAGAAAATCCTAGCGAAAGATTTTCGACCACGTCCACTTGAACGCGCTGATCAAAATCAAGACTAAACGCGCGAGACCATTTTCAGCTGCGCGCTTTAAACAAATCCTCTCCCATCGATTACTTTTAACGCGCATTACCAGCACTTTCGTAACTTTTCCTGCACTTACGTCGCTCGCTGCTTTGCATAGCTTATCAGATCGTGTAATTATATCTTAAATTAACCAAGTCACGTGGGGAACTATATCCTCGAGTACTGTAAAGCTTCTACTCGAGGGAAACTATGGAAATAGGAACTCCACCATTCCAAAGCGGGGATCTGGAGGGTAGCCTTACTTATGGATCCGCTAGCAGGCCCTCTACGAGGGCCCTTTCTTTCCATTTTCCTTCTACAGCTACCAGATAATAGAAATTGAAACGCCACGCGACACCGTCAACGCGAAATCCATCAACCATCGACCCTCGCGTCTTCCCGATTCCTCCAAACAAAGATGTAGAACCAATTCGCGATATTCGAGATTATTCTAAACGAAGGTTCGTGTTACGAAACTTCGCGCCGCTAGCTGGTTTAAAGATATTTCCTCCGCAAAGCAATAGCTTGGGCGCGAAAATTGTTACGGGAGGCAAACGAGCGGGCAATAATGAAAAACCCCGGGCTGAGGTTGCGAGTGGATGAAACAAAGTTTCGTTATCGTGCGTGGAACGATGAGAAAGAAGGTAAAAACGAAAAAAAGGGGAAGAAAAAAGAGGGCAGGAACAAAATATCGCACCGGCCCGAACGTAAATACCGTGTATCGTTGAACAATGAACCCGGTTGGGCAGAGATTGCAAATTATTATCGTAAGAGCCGCGTAACGAGTTCAGGATTCAACCAGGGGGCCGTCCTTAAAAGCTTTTGCCTTCGTTAATGCCTTTTACGACGTCCCGAGCACCTGAATTATTTATGGGCGCAAAGAACCCATGGAAAACGAGAAATACCGGGAGACAGGGCGAAACGAGAGGGCTAAGAAGCGCAAAGGGGTTGAAGGGGGCGGTTGGGAGGTTAGAGGGTGAAAGAAACAGCGAGAGACCAAGTTCGGGAAAAGGACGAGCTACTTTTAACTCTTCTCAGGCCACCAAGACGAAATGCGGAACACTGTTAATTACGTCGGTTATACTTTGCTATGCGATAATTCGCCGCGTAAATTAAGATACCTGCGACTCGTGTGGCAGGCAAAGAGACTGTTTAATTTGCGATAGCAGAATGTTTGGGAGGGACGGAAGATGTTGCTACGCTTTTACGGTGCACGAGTAATATCGTCGTCGCGAAATGGTGGATTAATAAAGGGAAGAAATAGTAGAATGAATCACGCTTTGATGAACGTACGTTCTGTAGATTGCGCGCTAAAGTGGTGATCTTCACGTCTTCGTCTTGATTACCACTGACAAGCTTATCGCAATTGCTCGGTTATTAGGTACAGGTTATAGCTACACTCGATGGGGAAACTAGTTGGGAAGATGACCTACTTGAGCGGATTAATGACTGTCGAGGGACCACTATATACGCGTATCAACGAACCAGCATCGATAACAGCAGGATGAAGAATCGTCTGCGCATAATTAAAACGTTTACACGAATCCTTAATGATTAATGAAACACCACGAACGAAGCGAGCAGTAAGTTCGCTTACAGCTCTTTCGAACGGCCTGTAAATTGCGATAGAATTGTTGACGCGTATCCTTTTACTGGACTCGACTTCGTTTAAGGGTAAAAGTGTCCGCGGGAACTCGCGATCGAAGCTCGCTTTTTCCTGATTTCCATTCCAGGTATTTCTACTTAGGGGGATGAAACATAGAAAAGGAAAAGAAACATACAGGATTTATTGGAAATCGAAGTCATGTAATCACCGGAGGAAATATGTCTTTACAAGCAGCACAAGTAGTGTAATATTTGCAGGAAAGGCGAAGTATGTCGCGTCCACGAACATCTGTTTCCGATAAATCCATCGGTGGGTGAAGAAAAATGAATGAAATAAAATATATTTGTTCGCTCGGCCGTGAAATCTAGCAAACGATCAACTTTTTTCATAAAATTTACTTCCCTTCATTTTCGTTACGATTCTTTTGTCGCAGGATTACCGTAGCAACTTTGCACTCCGCTTCTAATTTCTTCGAGACTTTGTTGCAGAGCTTGACGTGATAATGTTCAAATTTCATACAGCACACTAACGTGTGTCAAGTAAGAGACAGAGAGACATAATATTGTGGCCATTTTACGAGACCGTTGCCTCGCGAGCAGATAATTAAGAGCATTATTGTGCCCCGCAACATCGCCCTGTTTTTCCCCGACAATTTTCAGATGCAAGGCAATTAACGGTAATAGAGACATCCGGAACGTATTGTAAGACGAGGCCAAGGAAGCGGAGGCAGCTCGAGGCAGCGAGCTTCGAATAACGAGTCGAAATGGAATACGATAAATAAGTAAGAGATTAATAACTCCGCCATTACGGCAGCCGTTTATTTGTTAACGCGTTTAAGACGAAATTGACGGGTTTAATGAAAATCTTGAACGGTCCTCGTTTTTAATAATATCTCGGATGAAGCCGATTTCACGCTGAAACTCGCGCAATACGCCCGCTAACGACGCAAAGCGAGTATTCAACGTGTTCGCGAAGAAGGAATAAACGAGAGCGTCGGGGTGCGGGCGGGGCGCGGTGGGAATTATATTATTATATTGGAACGGTGGCGTGGTTGAATGGAAATTTTGCGACAAACGTGCATCGGCGCGGATATTCGTGGATGAATACTTTGGAATAGTCGCCGGATTAATTAAATATACCCATCGTACTGTGAATCATAGCATTTTTGGCGGCGAAACCGGGCCAAGACTTTATTACACCTCCTCCCCCCCCCCCAACACCCCCTGTGTAATCCCGGTTTTGCGCCCGAAAAAGGATAGGCGGGTGTAATTAACGCGCGCGGCGGCTGCATCTTTCATCCGGGGACAATGCTGCAACGATTGCCCGTCGGGGAATCGGTGGCGGCTGCGACCAATATTCGCGAGCACGTTTCCTGGAAGTTATTATCAAGCTGATTAACAGACTTTGATTAAGGCAAATCTGTGTACACGCACGCCCCGTGTTTCGTGCCAGTGGCGTTGGGGAACGATGCTCGCGCGCGATGAGTGGAGGCTGTGACACGTCGCCAGCCATGCTAAGTAGAACAATGCGGAGCTAGCTAACGCTCCTCCCGGTAATTGTTGTCTACAATTTAATAACAGGTGGTTAACGAACGCGCGTTTCGATCGATGCCCCTCCAGTTACGAACGATTTTCGGAAAATCCTCTCTGCGAGCCGGCCATTTCAGCTGATTCGAGATGAAGATGGAAAATATTAAACGTACGAGCGTCTAGTGATTAAACGATATTCTAGATTTGATATATTTGACGCTCGAACTGTCGGGTTAACGAACGGTTCTGAAGCTATTCCTGAAATGCATTGTATATGTTATTCATACACTCTTTTTCTGGAATTCTGAACTTTTATATGATTGATCATTCTGGAGAAATGTGCCCATGGAACATTTCAGATGCTCCAGATTTTCTAATTACTTTGTATCAAAGTGTTCCAACGGTACTATAAATTCATATAGATCAATGTTACGTGTCTTGCCACTTTCATTCCGAGATTCTGGATACTGTAATAAGTACGAGAGATTTCCTTCCTCGAGTTCGAGAGAGAATAATGAGAAGTACGAGACGTAATGCGTCATTGTTGCGATCTCTGATTGTGCTGGTTGAAATTTCGAACGCTTGTAAGCGTCAGAACGAGTACTCCTATTTTCTCGCTGGTTTTCAGTTCTCCAATTTTCGCATTTACTTCTCCGAACTTCCGCCGCCTCCCATTTCTTTCGCTCTCCTTATTTTCACTCGGCGATTTAAAATAATTACCGAGTTGTCTCGCAAGATGAAACAACTTTTCGAATTCGGACACCTTTTTACACTTATTATCGTTGAGGCAGCGTTTCTCGCTCGAAGAAATCCTTTTCTCGAGTGCGAACGGATCCTGGTTCTTCGCTTCTTAAGGCACGTTAAACACTCGCGATGTCATTAAAGGAAATTAGAAAGGTCTCCTTTCTTCGAACGCCACGGGGTCTGCTGCCGTGCGACTACCCTCCGGGGAGAGCTGTTTTCTCAGCGCACGCCATCAATCTTAACCGTTCGCCGAAACCGCAGGGGCCTTTCGAAAAATTTCTCCCGCTTAAAAGGCGATCCGAATGCTCGCGCGTTCCTCCGTTTGCGCTATTTTTCTTGTCAGCATCAGTGTCTATTAGACAGTGGTCGTTAGTCAGGATGTTTCCGCGCCGGGAAAAACGGTGGGGGAGAGCCGAGTTCCTAATTGGCAAAGCTTTCCCTCGTCTTTCACTTCTTTCCGCCGCCACGTAACGCTTGCGTGCGAAACTTCGTTTCTTGCTACGTTCCCTGAATTGCAACGTCCTGCTAAAATTTTCCGCAAGTTAAAGTGCTCTGTTACTCTCCGCGGATGGATTTATCGGCGCACCCGTCGAATGGACTGCTCCTCGTCCCGTCTGTGTTTGTCGCCGCGAGATTCTCACCGAATTGTTCGATAAAATCGTACAACCACGCGATAAGCCCGACGGTTGAACGCGGAAGGGATGATTTCAATTCGCACCAGCGGCTGCCTCGAACGTTCCCGTCAGGCGAGTCGTACACGCGGCGAAGAAATTCCCGGGTGTACGCGATTCCGGCGAAAACTCCCGCGAATCGATTGGTGCATAAACTTTTACAGGATCCTGTAAAATTTTATCCCCGAATCGCGGGCAACCGTTCGCCGGGTAGTTTTATTCATGCCCGGCAATGAACTGCAGACCGTGCAGACGAATCGGGGCCAGTGTCCCTGGGAACTGTCTCCTCGAAAGCCGCGGTCAGAGGAGGAGGTTAGCAGTCGAATCAGCCGTTCCCAACGGGTGTTCCGCAGGGGCGAGATTTTCCGCGAGATAACACGCCGTCGATTGTTCTACGCGCGCCGTTCCGTCGAACAGCCGTGGAACTTTCATCCCCTCTCGTCGTCGACGCGCTCGAATCCACGGTGGAGGGCGTTCGAAAAACGGTTAAGGCCGCGCGATATTCAAACGGGGCCGCGAAGAACATTCTTGAATCGGAAATGACAAACTTTACAGCCGATACCGCCACCCCCCGAGGAAGCGCGGCCGGGGTGCGCAGGATTGAAACTCGATTCCGGCCAGTTGCATGGAAACGAGCTGCCGCTTTTATTTGAAATTGATTATATTAAAGGAAACCAGGGAGAAGCTAGTTACACGGGTCCGTCGAAAGTTACGCTCCTCGAGGATCAATTATTTATACCGTGCATTGTCGGAAGCAGTTTTCATTCGCCAACTTCCTCTCTCTCTCTCTCTCTCTTTCTCTACCTCCCTCTGCTTCCTCGCTGGGCTTCGCCAGCTCTATCCTTTTACCCTGTTAGGAATCAAAGCTCATTGTGACGAAGATTTATAATGCAGCTGGTTACCTGGAAAGTGTGTTGTATAAATAGCGAGGGTGGCCACGCGATACGCGCCGCCACGATCGATAATGGCCGTTCGACCGAGAACGTTCCGCGGTCCGCGGGAATATGGATACAAAAGTTCCTTACAGCTTTACAGAAACTTTTAATCGGCTCGTTCAGCGGGCGTGGAACGAGATTTTCGAATGGGCGAAATCACCGGGCAAGTCGAATAGCGCCGCGGGGCATGAAGCTCGTAAGGGTTTACCTTAAATGAAGTTAGAGTTTATTGGTTTAGCCGAGGCAAACGGAAAAAGGAACTTGCGTCGAACGTGCTCAATAATCCGTGCCGCGAGATTATCCCCGGCTGCTGGGAACGTTCCTTCCGGTTCGCCCACGAGCGTCACTCCGCGTCGCGAAATCGGGACGGAATTTTAACGACTCGCGACCGAGGCGGTCGCTCTTATTTTGGAGAACGCGTCCGGAGACTCATGAAAATCGTGAGCCTCGTCTCGCCAGTCATTTCGAGTACGCGAATAAGTTTGCTTATCGAAAACACTATGACTGTGCCGCGCCACGGCCATACTACTTCAACGCGTTTCGAGCCACCAAGCTTCAGTTGAAAGTTACTCCTATCTGCTTTATGTTGACTCTCCATTCATTGCTTCCGGTGCGCAAAGTGTCTCAGCTTTAAATTTACTTGCATAATTAGCGGGACTTCAATTAGAGCAATTTCTTGGCTTTGTGCCACGCGGATCTAATTTAACGGTATTCTCGCTCACAAATCGTTATGCGCTAATTGTATTTTAATTCGCATCCGCTACATATTTGATTACATCTTTTTTTAACCTCTCGTGCGCTAACAATAATCTCCATTTTTATAGCCATAACTTGCTACGTTCGCAGTTCCCATCGGATCTTCTGTCAATAATTAATAGGTAACATAAATCACTTTTCGAAAATGATCTAACGCGTTAGTCGCGCCAAATTCGTCGACTCTTCTATCATTCAACAATTCCATCTCGAGTAATTACTTTCCACAAGTATTTCCAGTCGACCAGTCTGTCCTTAAAATAATTCCTCGCCAAGTTTTGCCTCCGTCTCGACGCGGAGACAGTTTTACCTCTCTCGGAAAGTGCTCCACTAACGTCAGTTCGTTACCGATGTCCTTCGTTCGGCCTTCGCGAGCCCCTGCACGCATCTCGGAACCGGATTGATCGGCAAACGAACCGGAAGTTCGTTAAAATCAACGCGACGAGAGCCGTCAAGGCGGTGGCTGTTAATTGCATATTGATAATTCTTCGCGAGCGTCGTGCGTTTAAGGGTCTTTGCATAATTTCCCGTCGCGGGGCCGCAGTCCCCGACCGTTCCTGCGTCGCGGCGCCGTATTTCAGGATCAAATTCGACGGAGATAAAATATATTCGCCGCGCCGCACCGACGACGATAAATCAGGCAATAAATGAAAACCCAACGAGGCGAGGGAGGCCAGATAAAAAGGAAATAGGGGAGAGAAAGGAAGGTGGAAGAAGGAAGGCGGCCCTCATTATTTCTGAAAGCGTTCCAGGGACAGCCCGTGGCTCATCGACGGGGATGTTGTGGGGTGTACGTCACAGCGACGAGGCGTAAAGCGACGTGGGACGCCTACGTTTTTCGGTGCGAATGAATATCATTATCACCTTTTACGGCGTAATCCTTTCGCACTTGGATCGAACGTCGTTCGCGTATATTCGTAAGATAAAGTTTCCTTAATACATGAAATTGCAAATAAATCTGAAAACACTTTTCGAAACCGTCTCGATGCAAGTAGATTTCCATTACGAATACATAGCAATTACAAGATTATCGGGAATCAATTGTATCGAGCTGTGGAATTCGGGAAATTGAAACAGAAGCGATTCGAGCGCCGTCGCAGAAGATAGAAACTATTAACGGAAGTGGCATAGAAAAGCCGCAGATGAACAATTATGAGCGGCAAGTCTAATTCAATTTCCCTCATCTGAACGCGATTTGTAAGTGGAACAGCTAAGCCATGGGGAACGGAAACCCATTGGCAAGAATGAGCAGGGGATAATAGCGGCAGGAAGTGAAGCTCTGGAATCAGGCTAAAGGAAACGAGGATGGCGTGTTCTTCACCGCAGGAGTAACAGGACTTGTCACTTTAGCTGGCGGGTAAATAAGTGCCATTTAAATGTGATATCCAGAGGAGATTGAGGAGAGGAGCTTGGAAACGTAGAACCCGATACTGTATGCCACGTACTCTGCGCGCCGATACATCGCTCTGTACTTAACGTTTACTAACTATTCAACGTTCCCTACCAACTGTCATTCCCACGAATTTCCTGCCATCCGACGACCCGGTCCTCCACCGCAGGTTCTTTCCGGCTGGGAATAAATAATGGTCGAACGGTCCGCGATGGAAGTTAAATTGTGAAATTGAATAAATCGAGCGGTTCGAACGGACGCATGGATATTTAGCTGTTTTTTTTTTTAATCGTTTAAGATGGACGCTGATGGAAATCGACGCGCGATGATAGCGTTGCAATCCAATCGAGCGATTCGAACGGTCGCAGAGATTTAGCTATTTTTTTGAATCGTTTGGGATGGACGTCGATGGAAAGCGACGCGCGATTAGCGTTGGAATCCACTTGTGGCGATGCAGAAGCACGGTGGTACGTGTAAGATACACCAAGGAATCTTTTGGCGTATCTGGTCGTATTAATCAAATTCCAGCGCACTTAAGTTACTCGAACTGGCGGCGTATGGATAAAATTAATTTACGTGACAGGGAATTTAACTTACTTTGCTTGATCCTAACCACGTAACTGACCCAGTCAAGTTTAAACTATTCAGTGGATGTAATGTACTTTACTGGTATAAGTAATCAAAAGTTATCTAGTCAGCCCAACCCATATCAAACTGACGTAACTCACCAATCTTGTCCAACTAATCTAACCTAGATCAAATTCAATTTAGGCCAACTGCAATTTTCGAAGAGCACCAGATATCTGATGCGAACATTAACAGCGTTATCGAGCGTATTTATTTCAGCCGATCGTTTTTTTACGATACACTTGGCCATTTAAGTAAGAATCGGTAATATAAATCATCTATTCGTATAGCAGATGTGACATTGATACACTCCAACTAATCTAAACAACTCATGTTGGGTCATATAACAATACTCATTGTTCGATATAGAAATTAATTCGGAATTATCAAGCTCGACCAGTTGTAACGTTTCGCATTGATTACATAGCTTAATTAAGCCCAACACGGCATGAAATTAGCTACAAATTGAAATACTATTCACTGCTGTCTTTGATCGAAAACTAAATACGCGGCCCTTTTTCAGATCCACAGTTCGGTTCGAAAATACTCGACTATTCATCTTTGATTCTTTTATATATAATAGAAGCATCGTATTAAATAGTATCGCGCCAATGAACAGAAAACTGAGCTACTTTTTGAGCATTCAAACAATTCAGTAAACTAAATTGAGAATAGAAACTTTGAATTTAAATTCTGTAATACACATACACATATAAACATCATCCAACTAATCCTCCAAAATATAAAATTCTACGGAAAACAGATACCTTCCTCTCAATCGTCGAACGTGTTACGCGGCCCTTTTTCAGATCCACAGTTCGGTTCGAAAATACTCGAATATTCATCTTTGATTCTTTTATATATAATAGAAGCATCGTATTAAATAATATCGCGCCAATGAACAGAAAACTGAGCTACTTTTTGATGCATTCAAACAATTCAGTAAACTAAATTGAAAATAGAAATTTTGAATTTAAGTTCTGTAATACACATACACATATACTCATCATCCAACTAATCCTCCAAAATATAAAATTCTACGGAAAACAGATACCTTCCTCTCAATCGTCGAATGTGTTAATTAACGCGAACGAAGCACAAGAGTCGTTCATCTCCTTGCTCGAAAGAAGCGTCGAATTCGTTCCAACCTCTGTCCTCCTGAAATAACTGCCTTCGACAACAACCCAATAAAAGAACGCCATGGCGTCGAATCCCTCATTCCGCGCGCGTATCCCGCCACCCGACCCTTCGTGTCGCCTTAATCCCACGTGCTTCGGGAAACCGTGAAACAGCAAAGTAGCGGGCGAAGGTGGAAATTATTTTATTTCGCGTTTCGGAATATCAGCCGCGCGGCTCATTCATATTCATGGCGGCGCGCAGCCACTTCGTCTCCGAAACGCGACTTACCACGGTGGCGTCGGTTACTTGAAGATTCCGCGGCGGTCTCCGAAGACGACACTTCGGCTAATTCCGTCCCTTATCCCCTTATCGTGCTCTTTCTTCATCTTTGATTGCGGCCCGCGTAATGGACACAATACGAGGACGTCTCTTCTATTCGCTGCAGCACGCGTCAAGAATCCGGAAACGCGGCGGTCCTCGCAAACAGACGCGCCCATAAGTTACCAATCGCACCACCGATCTAGCTTGGTTTTATTTATTCTCCTCCCCCGTCGAAAATAGATAAACTGCCCCTGAACTGGACGAGAGATTCGTCCCCTATTGATTATCGACGAGGGTGAATTTTTTCTCAGCAAAGTAGTTTCTCGATCGGATGAAATTAGGGGCGCGATCGTCGATACAATTGGTGGTTACGCGTGACTCGGATCTCTCGTCAGTTTGAAGCCTTTCGCACTTAGATTGAAAAGGTTCGCGTTGATTTTGATTTTCTTGATGAATAAAAATGTATTTTTGAGGGGTGTATATTTGCAAAAGTTCAACGTTGACGTTGTCGGTAGTTTGTCGAGGATTTAGAAGCGAATGGTTGTGAATTAATCGCTTGAACCGTTGAAACTCCAGCAACCCTTCCGCGCAAACATGGGGTTCCGCAGTTAATTGAGCCATCTGAAATAACAACGTTCGATATTATTTGGACTCGGTGCTCGAATTTGAAATGTGACTCCGGCACGTGGTCTTGTCACGGGCAGGGAATAACTCATCAAATAACGTCAACTTCCAAGCTTATCGAAGCATGTAACGTTTCCATATCGGCTGGTACACGCAGACGGCTGGCTGATTAACACGCTAACGGGTCGTAAGTATTGCATTATTCATTCCCCTGTAACAGTGCCGGCTATTAATTAACAGCTACATGCATATTGAGTTCGCGATGTTGACGAGACTTAATTAGAATTTCTTTTCTAGTCAGGACGCCACGCCACGGAAACGTTTCCTCCTTGTTGCGTTGCAATCAGAACCTTGAACTCGATCGATGAACGAGGGGAAGCAATTTAAAAAACTTTCCTGCGTGAAATATGCGAAAGCGCACTTTTCAAACCACTCGCTGCGCCATTCGGAATTCTGTACGGTATAATTAATCGAACAGAATAATATAAGCGAGGGATTCATAATGGACGAGATACTCGAGGCAAATTTTAAGTTACACGTAACTTGAACATTTAAATATCTTCGTGTCGGTGCATTATTTAATCTATACTTTCTGTCAAAGTAATAATCTATTGAAAAATGAAGATAATTCGTTTAATTAAAGTGGAAGCGAACCGTAAAAATTGTATTATCCAGTGCCCTTACGGCGCTAATTAAAAGTCGTCCAAACGCACAATTGAGCCCCGGTCGTTCACGTGGATTAATTAAAATTCTCTTTTTTTTTCGGAAATCCAATCGCGAGAAAGTTTCCGGTTTCTCATTGGAAATCTGGGTTACACGTTCGATCGATATGCGGCATAAAATATGTGCTATTGTTGAACTCCTCCTTATTGGCGCTTCGAGCATGACGTTTTTCACCCTCCATTCCCAACTGTTTAAATTAATCTCAAAAGGTGGGCTTATTTTTTGCGCTCCGGCTAAAGTCGTTTCACATTCGTACCCGCGGTTATCTTCGAAACTGTGGGAGAAGATTCGACGAATTTAATAGCGAGAAGCTCGCATAGCATCGGATCTGATTTTCCATTAACGCAACCCTAATGAGATCGTTGAAACGAGCGTTCTCGTAGACGCGCGAAAGGTTGGAAAACGCGAGCATCCAGAGAACGGCTGGAATCAAATCTGGTGTCTATTATCAGAAGAGCGGGCGTGTAGAAAATGTCGGCTTAACGGGCAATATATGAACCCCTCTCTGTTCTTAGGGTGCGAAATTGGTCATATCGCAGGATTCCTCGTGCGGCGATGCGGTTGATTAGTCGGTGTTGCTTCGCGGCAGGGGAAATGTGGGAGCAGCCAGGACGGGAAAAAATGTTCCCCTCGCCACGAGCCGGCAGAGGAGCGAAGGAAATACGGTAAGAATAATAGAGCGGAGAGCAACGCCGCCAACGACGGACTTCTCCTCCGGGAAAGGAAGAGGAAATCGGGAAAAGGTGAATCTGCCATCCCGGTGAACTGTGATTGACGACGTTGCTTGGCGAAAGCCGCGGATCTCGCTTCGAATTCGTAACGATTACTGACGGCTTCGAGACACTTTGAAATGGGTCGAGTGATATTTGAAGGTTCTCGATTGGCGTGGTATATTGGAAATATGAAAGAGAGAACCGTGTCGTCGGCAGAAGCGTAAATTGCAGCTGCGAGATCCCAATGAAACTTTTCTTTCGCTGGAAGACGCGATTCGAACGCGTTGGAATCGTAGTTAGAATTTCCAAGACTTTTTTTTTTTTTACAATTATTATCGCGGACGATGCCTTATCGAGTTAAACAGGGACGGGTGACATAATCAATCTGCTAAATTGGCGAGCGAAAGAAAGATCCAGAAAGTCATTGTACTCGAGAGATACTGGGCTACCATTGTGCCTCGCATTGTAAGGGACAAAAGAGTATCTAGGTAATTGCTGCGTCTGAAAAACAGCAACAATACCGCTGATATTGTAGAAAACGAGCAACAATGGGAGTGGAACTTCATTCGACTTCCATGACGCGGATGATACACTTTTTCGTACGGGATCGAGTATCGTCGCCGTGGCACGGGCGCATTCCGTCTGATTTTTCCGCGATTATCGATCGACGACTGCGACGAGAATGTTTACGACGGGATATTGAAATGAACCGTCGCCTTTCATATTTTATCGAATATATCGTGACATAACGCCCCGAATTTTTATACGGTTGCGCGGTTCCGCCGATACCGCGACGGTTTGCAACGAAAACGGGCGTGCAGCTGATACTTTAAATAAATTCCGGGTTACGATCAAAGAGACGTGGACTCTTCACGAAGAACTGGTTGTTTTGAATTTATCTTTTAGGAAAACGGAGCGACGTGTTCTTATTGCAAACGAGGATGTATTGTTCAGATCGAGCAATGACTGGACCGTTTGCCTGAGCGGATAAATAGAAGGGAAACTTCCCCTCTGCGATGGAAACGGAGATCTGTGACGTGGATCACACTCAAACAATTCGATCAATGACGGAATAGCCACCGCTGTGCGCAAACTGTAGACGCCATGGTGAAATCAGTGGTGTTGTATCTCGTGTAGTAGACGAGAAACTCTCTTTCGATCCGACATTTCCACCAATACAGCGAAAGAAGCCGAGACAAATACAGTCGCAGCCATCGAACGATATACTGCTTACGATAGAGATTACCTGGTGCATTGCAGCTGCTATAAAAATGTTATGTATGACGAGCGAGCGGAGGTGGCGAAAAAAGATTCGAAGCTACGCGTTTAAATCTACCGCGTGTACGTTTGATTGCTGACCGTCGTCGCAGCGGTGGACGATAATTGCATCCACTAAAACGGGACCGCAATTTTGATTAACGCGCATAAACGGACCCTTTGATGCAGTCTGATTGTGTGCTCTAACGCGAACGAGCGACTGCGACCGCTGTTCATCGAGAACTGGCTCTATCTAGTGTCATCTGGAGCCATTTAGATAGAGACACTTCCTATTGGACGAGCCGCTGCTACGTGTTTATGTCAGTGCGGACAGTGTTACACAGAGTCAAAGCCTCCATTTGTAGAACGCATCTCTATTGTACGGTGTGCGGTAATGTATCCACAAACGTCTGAGCGTCTACGGATGACATAACATTCAAACAGCGCTCGATCCCCTTCGCGCGTGCCTCTGTCTCGAGAAGTTTGAACGTTCACAGCAGTTTTAGCTTTAACGAACCCTCGCGAATTTGTTAGCATTCGAGTAGGAGCGTCGCGACGTCTCGCGCGACGATCGCGACGATCTTCCACTCTTTTCTATACCTCGCGATTTCGCGATTTCGCGATTTCGCGGCTCCCAAAGCGCTCGCGATCGGCTGCATCGATTTCCGATATTCGTTCTAATGAACGAACTATGCGCGTAAGTGAACATTTTTAAGCGGCCATCGTAGGCCTCGATTACAGGATTTGGCTGCGATAAATTGCGAGCTGTATTACAGGATATCGGGATTTCTCGTTAAGATTCTCCATTCCGCACGATTCGAAGGAAATATATCGTACAGTAAATTGGATTCTGATGATAACAATTGCAATTAAATTATTAGAACAGATAGGAAGTAAATCGTTCGATTTCTTTCAAATTTCCAACAAAAGACCAAGTGTTTTCCAATGCATCACAATGCCTTTATTGGCTCGCGTTTTAATCGAAAAGGTGATTCAATCGTATTTTATTGAATGTCCATATTTAAAATCGAAATATCGTAGAAAATACGATATTACCAATTACGAGGGTGGTTTTATAAAAAGTTCGATCGGCGAGCAACAGGTACAACCGAAACCATCGATGGTAATTGCTAAATTAACCTTATTATTTGTCATTCCAATTGTGCGATTATTATTCGCAACAATTTAACGTTAAATTTGCTTTTTTATGGCACGACGAGCGGTGCGAGCGTCGAAAGACAAATGGAAGCGAACCTTTTCGTTCGACCATGGAACTCTCGCGCTCCAACGACCGCCGCCTCGATAATAATTGTCTTGCGGCTAATTTTCTTGATTCAAATTCCACTCGTTAAAGTCTCCGACTTCGACGCTAACCGGTGCTTCCGTGGTGGTTGCGTCTCGTCGCCCAATTAGGAACAGCCGGTTCGAAAACTGTTCCGGGGGTAATTCGGCATCGAGGAAGGACAAGATCGCGTTACGGAGGACGCGGAGGAAGTTATTTTACAATCGAGCAACCGTGAAACAGTCCATTTCACTGGACTGGTTCATGTAGCAGCGCGGCCGTTAACGCAGTACGAAAACACGGCCGTTTTCTATTTTATTCCGGCTTTTAACGGGAACAACAGCAACAACAATAACGTTACCGATCCCGCGGACGTTCACCGCGCTCTGAGCGTCTGATTTTCAACATCCGCTCGGAGAACGGGTAGAAAGAGGGGGGCAGAGGGAGAGGACGCGATCTCCATCACGCTAATCCCTCGAGATTTCGCGGCTCTCACTACTGATTTCCAGCTGGATTATGGCCAGCGTCGAATGATCGCTCGCTGCTTCCGTTCCGCAGAAAACTACGTTCTCTGCCTTCAAATGCCTGGTTTTGATTTCACAACGGAGCGAGGTGTATCGTTTTAAAGACTGCAACGATGCTTCTTTGATAACCTTTGAAAGGGAAATTTTAAGTGGGAGTTTCGAACGTCTGGAAGAATTGCAAGCTACAAGACGGTAGTTTCGTTCTATCGTTCTGCTTAGCTCTTTGTAAAAAGACGATAGAACCTTTAGAACGGGCAGAGGAGAGATTAAAGTTTCTATTTGCTTTCTCATTCACCGACGGACTTGCTAGAACGACGCGTAAAATTTTTCTCGCAGATGTTCGCAGCTATTAAAACTTTAAATATCCTTTTATACTGTTTCATATGGCCGATAGTAAAAAGACTGTACGCGTTCTTTAATAATGCGAGGCCTTTTTATCGTTGGAGCTCAATGGGTTCATCGAACCACTGGCGCAATATCGAATTCATAATAAATTTGCTCAGTTATTTAGAGAAATAACCGGGACTAATACAATTTATTACACTCGAATTATTTCCTTCCAATTAGTTTCAAACCAATCGAGCGGTTCATCGAAGAGTTTAATTAAATGAAAAATTTCAACGGATAAAAATTACCGACCCGCTCGTACGAACGAACGTTAATTATCTTTAATTACCGAAATCAGTACGACGCTGCAAGAGTTACTTCTTTCAGCTCTCGCTCGTAAATAATAACGGGTAGGTACGTGTAAAACAATAACTCACTGTTCTTGTAATTTTCCGATACCGATGCATACTGAGTGCCGTGATGGTGACCCGAGATCTGCCCCAATATTTCCAGATTCCTCGATTGCCGTCCTGAAAAAGGCACAATGGAACAGGAGCATTAACGACCGGGCCATGATTAATCATAACGGTAAATTAGGTGCTCCCGAGGATAAAGGGATGCTTCCGACGGCTCGACGGTTTTTCCTCGTTTTTCTTATCCGAGCCGAAGATTCCCCAGCCGAAATTCCGCGGACAATTTAAATGAATCCTTATCTCGATAAAGTGTTCCTAATGAAGCGGGCTGATATTTTTGATGAGAATCTTCGAGCACCTCAAAGCACTTTTTCGCGAGTACGACTGAATACCCTTTCAGAATATTCCACGGGCAAACAAGTAATGACGATCAGCTGAGTCCGCGGCTGATTAAAATCGCTTATTAAAACGCGCCGTCTTACGCGAGTACATTCACAATTATCGTCGATCGATGAAACCTTCTGTATTAATTATTGTTTAATGACAGCGACATTTACGCGCGCGTGTATCAAGAAATAATCGCAACGAGAGTATCTCGCGAGGAGCGTGCAATTGTTAGAACGAAACAGGACGCAGTCCTGCTGCTTGGTCCTGTTGCGGGATATTGGAGGCGTTAAAATGACAATTTAAAGTCGGAAATCGCGACAACCTACGGCCGAAAGTTTAACGATATTTCGCGGGAACAAATGTACACGGCAATTCCCGTAACTTAGATAGATCGCGCCTCTTTTTTCTCCCAGAAACTGGGAAGAATCGTAGATGGGACTACTGCACGGTGCAATAACAACTGTATAACTTCTTACGATGTCATTTTTTCCGCAGTTGCGGTTGCAACGTGCAATTGAACTTGCTCAAATTTATCCGCGTACACTCCTGCCCCTCTCCAGTTTAACATCCTTGCTCGTTCGCGTTGAATTAATCGAGGTGGCTGATTTTTTTTCGCGATCACCGGTCGCTCGAATAAAGGGTGTTTTGCGACTACTTTTGCGATTGCGACGTTGATGTATAAGTGCACGAACGGCACTGTATAATGGCTTTCACGTCCCAAGATTCGCTAAACCGTTACGTCACTGTCATTGCATCACGAGAAGTTATATAAGTAAGCTGTTTATTTCCCGTTTTTAATAACAACGGATAAGATTGCTCGACACGTAAACAGATTTCGCAATTCTGCGAGATTGAATCGTTCCATTTTCCGGGTTCCGTTTGTCCGACGAGTTTGATTACATTCGAGGCGAACACGCGCAGCTGAAATTAAATTTCTCGTTTCGAGCGGAACGTTAAGTGAAAAATAAGCGGATCACAGGGTTCATTAACGTTACGTCTTGCAGGAACCGAAGTAATCTACTTCAAAATGTAATAACTGTCCTAACTTATTCATTCAGCTTTCCGTTCGACTAATTAAATATTCAATCGTTAATTCTGCTACCTGCAAACTGCACGAAAGAAACTGTTTAAGATTACAAGCAAAGGGGTGTGCGTTTCAAAAAGAACCTGTTTTGCTTCACGGAAGGAATCATCAAGTACTTAATTCCATCAAGCAACTGGATCACGGTGGATTACTTGTTCGAAACAGAAACGAGCGATTGTTGAAACTACCGATTTCTTGTACGTTCAGCGTGCGCGAAAACACGCACCAACCTCTCGTTACTTTATCACTTCTTGGCGTGGTTCTTGCATGTTAAACATACACCGAGTGCACGCGAGGCACAAGTACGACCGTACAACCTCCTCGTGGTGCACATAACTTGGGTTATTGTAATGCTGACGGCACGGTTTTCATTCAAAATGCAATAAAGCGAGGACAAAAAAATTGCGCATCAACTTCTGAGGACTCGTTGTAAAGGGGAGGCTTCTCTCTGCAGCATCGTTTCAAAATGAATTGCGAAAAGCATTTTCCGCGCTCTCTACATTCGAATTTGCATTATAGAATTTTTTTAGAACAGAGATTTAAGCTCTTTTCGTGCGGATTTTTTATATAAAAGGGACTCTGGGAAAATTACATTCGAGGATGCGACAGTAGAGACTTCATCCTTTAAAACGAGTCAAGTGGACAGTCAGTGAAAACGTATTTTCGATTCAGTTATTTTGTGTATAGAAAAGGTCAAGATTTTTATATACGTATATGTTGGTTTTCGTAATCGCGTGTATATTTATTTGTTTCACGGTCGTTCGATCTTTCTAGATTCCAGTCAGATCGTAAATTGCACAACTACAGACGTTCATCCAAACCTGCTATCGCGGAGCGTCATAATTTTAGCGGGAACGCGAATCTTGAATAACTAAAAACGAACGCTGGGAAAACAATGGGCACGGAGCCGAGCGCAATGTAAACTTTCAAGCAGCGAAGTTTCCTTTCCTCGAAATTTCAAATGATAAAGTTCATATTGCCCGGGAAGGCCGGACTTTAAAGAGCAATTCCTATTTTACGTAGCTGTATTTAAATCAATAAGGACAAGATTATAAGTCCCCGATGGAAAAACTTTCTCCATAATCATTTGCATTCAGGTGTCGGCAATTAGCTAACTTTACTGTGCTGCGTTATCGTCCATCTCTGTCGAGGGCGATCCATAATCTGGAGGCATTAAGGAAGGAAGAAAGCAGCGCGTGAATTCCCACCACGTATCGCGACGATTTTTCGAACCACCGTGCGCCTTCGTTCTGCGCGCGGAGCGCGTTAAATTCCGTAATTGCGAGGAATATTAAAGTTTGTATTCAGTTGAAATTACTGTATTAGTACGGGAGACGAATGGGACGAAAGAAGAATAGAAAGGCGGAATATTCGACGGAGAGCGACGGAAATTTATAAGCTATTTCCTTGAATTTGTCTGTTGGAGTGCTATCGCTTCGCGTTTACATTTCCGCGAGGAAGTTAATACATCGCCAATACGTTTCACCTGTCATACTCGCGTATAACGGCACTCGTATGCGCGATTCGCAAAGTTCCGTTGCAAATTCCACACAATGGTCGCGTGACATGCCCGGGTATCTATGTTTTCGGATTGCACCCCGTTCGGATTAGCCGTGCACACGGGTTTTGCAAACACGGACGGAAAGCGGAGAACTCTTCAATAAAATTCGAAAACAGTTGTTGGCTCTGGGAAAACGTTTTCGAACGTGACACTTCCGAAGGATCATTCGGTGCGGAAAACTGTAACGCGTTCTCCGATACTTGAAGAATAGGAAACCGATCTGTTAAAGGAGATGTTACCGTCGAAGAATAATAGTACGGACAATTAAAACTTATCGAGCTACGAAGCGTAGACATTTTACAGCCTGTAACCAGGCGCAATCGCCTCGAATTACCAACGTTATCTAACCGAGCAGTTGCCAATGTGTACTCGATATCTCGAATTTACCACCGTTCGCGAGTACGCGTCGAGCCAACCATCGTGTCTCCGCTCGCAAGGGGGCATAAAAAATATCGAACCACGGGATTGAATTCATGGAAGTCGGTCTCCCGTCTCTCGTAAATAACCAACAACGACGCTCTCGATGATAACCTAACGAACTCTCTAACGGCGTGCTTTTTCGCGGCGGCGGAATTCCACGCGGAGCGCGGCCAGCCATCCCGCGTCAAAGGTTCCATTGAAATTCGAGAAATTCGAGAAACGACGCGCGAAGAACGGCGAACGAAACAATGACGTTCGCGTTCACCGCGGTGTAAACACGCCCGATGGCCGTATTTTTGAAGGCGCCTTTGTTGCTCTCCGCTTTCAAATTTCCCAGCTACGGCTGAACTTGGGTAACTGAATTCTATCGGTCCCACCGAGTCCGTGCTCCCGCGCGTTCTCTCAGCGCCATACCTTTAAGAAAGCTTCCATTGTTGGAATTCGAGTACGAACTATATTTCTTCCATCCTCGTCCCACTTTCGCCCCGTTCTAACCCCCCTGTCCCATCTCCGCGGCCCCCGTCTTCTTCTTTTCTGGCGTCGTCCCACTTTGGACCCAGCCAGGGGAGCTCCCTTGCCAAGGGAGCTTTTCTCCCACGTACCATCACCCGTTCCAGCGCGACGACGTTTATTTAGGACGTGGTCTCATCATGAAACGATAATATCACGGCTGGCTAGGCAACGATTAATGGAGCAATCTCGGCTGTGACTGATGTTATACGCAATCGGGAAACAGCTCCTGGCTTTTCATCGGCCCGGGATATGTACATCGTGCCCGGGATTGGCAGGCTTACGCGGACCGTCCAATCTATTCAGCACCGTGAAATTTACTTTACGGCTTATTACCCGGTGTTTAAAGTAAAATGTAACCAACCGCCCAACGCCGCCCCGTCCTGTCACTCTTATTCGCCCGCCGGTGTGTAGCGCTTCGTTTCGATGCTGATGCAAAGAAAACGACCCACCGTCGCGACCGATGTTTTGACAAATGGAGCGTGGTCGGATTTTCTCGCGGACATTCGACCAGCGGCGCTCCTGTTTTCTCTCGAAATTAGGAACGTGCTCTCGTTCCTCTCGTTCGCGGTTCAGCTATAAATTATTCGCAATCGTCGAATTCGCGCCGCGTCGTGACAGCTACAATGGCTGTAAACGTTATTCGTACACTGTCGGATCCCATAATTATAAATTTCATACAATTTCCCGTTCTCGATGAACTCGAATACAGTTCCCTTTGTGACGAACGCGGCCGTTACTTGCCGCAGCAATTTGAAAAAATTCCTCCGCGTGAAATAAAAGAATATAGAATCACATTTTTCATTGTTGGTTTTATAAAGTTCTGGAAACAGCGAGCCGTTCGTCCAGCGACTTTATTAAAAAAAACAAAAAAAAAACGAATATAATAACATAAGGGCAGCTGTCGACGACCATCGCGGCGTATATTTATTGTAAAACCATGAGTCACGCGGGACTGAAATCGATTTGTCTTTACTCGCGAATTCGTATCGAGAGGCGAACCTGGCTGGATCTATTTATCAACGAAATAGAACGGTGGAAGAGAGTGTTGTAAAAAAAGGGAAAAAAAGAAAAAAAAACAGGACGACGCCTGGAAGAGCGATGACGCAGTTGAAAGATTGACGTATCTCGTTAAACTGCTATTACATTTTTCTCGAACAAATTTTACCATAGGTTTTACCATAGTATAGCATCAACTTCAGACATGGAAAACGTTATACAGCTCTTGTTACTCCCTTAGTCAACGTTAATACTAACTAACATAATCACTATAAAATATATTTTCCCAAAACTACACCCTTTTGCATTGATACATTTTGAAACGTGCCAAAAATATGGATTAAATTTCACGAAACTTTAAAGAACCACTGTGCCTATGTTTCAAACTGCTTTTTAACGAAACTAGGTTAGTTAGAAGCGCAGAACCTTTCTCTGTAAAACGCTTTTTGTTTCACGTCGATATCTCTTCCCGTTCCCGAGATATTGTCGTGTAAAGACAAGGGTAATTTTTATTAGCTTTCTATTGTTCTCCTTGTCACGCACTCGGAAGTCTCGCTCGCACATTCTTCACTGACCTACCCCAAGCAAAGCTCGTGTGCGCTGGTCAGTGACAGATACCGGAAGTAAAGGGTTATTTTACTATTTCGCGTACGCATTTCTAGGAAAAGAAGTAGGTCACTGGGCTTTCAAGATGGCCGCCCGCCATTCATAACTCCACGTGTCCAGAGCGCTCGATCTTTAAACGCCTGTATCTCCGGAACCGTTTGAGATATCGCGATGAAACAAAAAGCGTTATAATCAGGACACTTTCTGCTATCTCCTGAGCTATAATTCGTGAAAAAATTCGCAAGTTTTCGTGGTGTACTTTTCGATAGAAGCTAACATTGCATTGTTAATTACTTCTAAAGACTATTGCCGAACAAATTATGAAATATAGCGACGATATAAATTTTTTCAGAAATATTTTTACGTAGGGATGACGCGATGATGCGAGCACTCGACATAGCTGTCGATATGCAAGCCCTGAGCTTTTAAATATTTATTTTTCGCCTACAGGCGCAACATTTTTCATAGATCATCAATTATATTGCAACGACAGTTCGTTTTATCCTATTTCGAGCGTGCGACACCTTCGAAAAGGGAGCAGAAGCCGGTGAAATAATTCAAATGGTTCCCGTAATTGCTGCAGGTTCCTCCTATATTAATCTACGCAGTATAATCAGAATCGTGGGATGTTCAAGATAATTTCGCAATATTGTTTATTCACTTTATCTCGGCAGATGGCTGGCGACCACATGTAAATTCCCGGAGGATCGGGGCGAGTAGCGTGCCGCGGACTGGTACGCGGAAGGCTGCGTCGTCTAATACAGCTTTATATACCCAGAGGAGTATTTCAGTCGAGTTGCTTCGTTCCGGTCTGTCGCCACTTTTCCGATAGGCTCTTTAACTAATTCAAGCGACGCCGTCGTGGCAGGTTGGATAAAATTCACGGAGAATTAAAAAGGAAAAGGGATGAAGTACGGAATTTATGGAAATCCCCGACAGCTCCGACGTCCGCGCATTATGGCGGTAAACGACCCATTTAAGGGGGTGTTCTCGTTCGCGCCTCTCAAAAATAACCAACGCTCGTGAATTCTTTTAACGAACAGAGATATCGAAGGGACGTTCGATCGAACAATAGAAAGAGGGAAAATAAATTTGCGAAACTCGCTTCGCGCAATGATAATTCAACATTGAGCACAAGATCCGCCTCCGTTCTCTATTTATTAACCAGGTAAAATCGATCGACCTGTAATTTTTACAACTCATTTTTCACGTCGACCATCTGTTCATGCTTGGCGCAGGTAAAGAGGAAAAAGTACGAGGTCATGCTATCCGCAGCGAAACTACAACCAGATTAAAGTATTTTTAAATACATGCAACGTTTCTACGAGAATTTTCTTTTCATTACCATTCATTCAAAGTATTAATTAACTATCAGAACCAAAATTCAATGGAAATTAAAAAGAGGATGCGGTGGTGAACAGATTTATGAAAAATCCCCTGTTTTTCTGCCCTTTCATACATTATCATGGGAAGTGACGTCTTTATTATCGAAAACCGTCAAGTCATCTAACCGTAAGTCCAAAGATGGAAAGAAGATGAAAGGAATATCGGAAAATCGATCTTTTATCTATCGTTGGAAGATGAAATGCTGTGGAACATTGCGTGGCCGTCTAAACCCGCTTTTCCAACAGGAGTGAACACGAAAGCACAATTCTCCTGTCTCTTTGCTGTTGCACTTATTTAGAGAACCTTTTGCTCTTTCGTCCGATCGCGATGCCTGCGAGAAATTCCAGTCGTGCTTGCAAGGCAATCATTCTTGAATAGTCTTGTACAATCTTTTACAGCTTACTGCATAGTCTTTCGAGTATCTATTAGGCTGCGTACCATGTTTGAAATACGAGTTAAAAGGCTTGGAAAAATTTAATTACGTTCGTTTACGATGGTGTGGAAGTAACAATTGTACGGAAAATTAGCTGACAATACCGCGAAATTACGAGAATGGTTATACTCCACTCTAAACTGTCCCACTCGCTCGGAACCGCCATCGCTAACCCTCTAACATTCGATGACCAACAGTTACCGTTTCCCGCCTCAGCTTTCCACTCCCTTTTCCCACGAACCAAATAAAATATGTATCAAAGTAACGGAGTTCCCGTTTCTTTCGCTCCGGGCCAAGCGTGCTGCTTGCAACCGGCAGCTAGGATAAGTTTCCAACTTTAGAATGAAGAGACACCCCCTTGTGGTGAGTTTAACACCCTTGTATCGAGGTTTCGTACACGTGCACTGGGTGAAAGCCTCCCGCAGACGCTACTTATGTTCCTTACGGCGGAGTTTGCAGGGAACAACCGCTATGTACGTGTAATGTGAAATCACCTTCCAGAGAGGCAGTTGCTTAGTTTTTTAGTAGATCTCTGCTGCGGATAGTTAGAATTTTAGCGACGCGTACTTTCACGACGCAAAGTTGTAACGCGCGTCTCTGGGAAAACAGCTGCCTCTACGATATATTACGCAATTCGTTTTCGTATACCGCATTCCACAATTCCAATACGCTAATTCAATCTACTGGTAAATTTCTGAAGATCGATGTAACGCCAGCAAGAGGGAATCGCAGGTGAGCGCGCGCGGCACCGTTCAACAGATTCCATCAGAGCCTCTCAAGGGTACGGAAGAATAATCGATTCGGTAACCTGGTAACTTTCTCAAGTCGCGTTGTTCCGGTCCATGGGAAACAGGACGGGAGCCGCAAAAAGGTTCGGGGGGGGGGGGTGTCGAATCAATAGCGGCGGGATGTAAATCGAACGCTCGATTCCGTGTTCGCTGACCGAGCAAACGCCACAGTCGGGCGCGGTGAGATCTCGCAGGGAAAAACAAATCCACGGCTCCCATCGAGCGG
Organism: Xylocopa violacea; assembly: GCA_963969225.1. Taxonomy (NCBI): domain Eukaryota; kingdom Metazoa; phylum Arthropoda; class Insecta; order Hymenoptera; family Apidae; genus Xylocopa; species Xylocopa violacea. Next base: position 36,172,127 of record CAXAJV010000002.1, read on the forward strand.
CAGTCATTCGTCTGTGTTAAAAAGGGATTCGATGTCGATATCGGGGCATACATCACACACGTGATCGATGATACCGATTCGAGCAGATGGCTGCAGCCAGTTGTTTCATGCGCGGATTGAGAGAGGAACATTGTTTCGGCTTAAAGATAACGCTTTGTTTCCGCAGCGCAGCCCGGGAACAATGCACACAGGCGAAAATCGAATAACGCGCGTAAAGCTTCAGATAAGCGGCTGGAAAAAGCCCCGGCTCAAGCAGCTTTCATATTTCACCGACGGGCGCGCGCGGGGCCCGCCGTCGTATTTTCCATTCTATCCTGTTCTCACCCTTTTAATTACTGATAGAACGGCCGAGTGTGCGTCGCCGGGGACATCGATCGCGGCAACATTTAATGGAATCGCGTATATCGCGGTCGAAAAGATTAAAAGTCGCGCGATTCTCGTGCTACCCGGCTCCTCCTATCGGCCTACGCCCCATAAACTCGCGGCTGGTGCGCGTTTCGGAAAATATAGATGGAAATTTCACGCGGAACGGAAACTGGCAAGCAATTACGGAACGCGTTCCTGAAAAGGCGCTTCGAAGCTTCGCATCGTGGCTTGCTAGCTAGGGAATAAAAAGCGTTCGATCCGCACCGGATCGTGGCGCGATTTCTTTCGGATTAAACAGTTACGTTGTTTCGGTAACGAGCGACTCGGTTAGTTCTCGCGGTAATTGGGAAATGATTTGGGATAATTGCGTATTGGACGGTACAATACGATCCAGAGGCGCTCGAGGTACGTAAGACGTTTGTTGCTAATTAAGACTCTCTTGTTACTGGTTACTTCGCTGCTAGAACTCCGGTTAGGCGGTCCTTACGAGGAGAGAACCAGAAGTGGAAGTGCGGCTCTGCTGAAGTTACACCTCAAATTACTGGGAGCCAAGAATTCTGTTTATAAAGAGCAGCCCATTTATTTCGGAAACGAGTGGCCATTTAGCGCAAAAAGCGGAGAGCTGTTTATGCGGCTCGTCGAGGGGTGGAATTTAAGGCTTGACTGGTTAAAGGAACTCGTTTTCGTCGCTGCTTCTATCCTCGTTAGCGAATTCCGAAAAATTAAACCTCTTCCTTTACATTTAGCATCGCCGCATAATACAGCTACTTGTGCCATTTTTACGCGATACAAAGCGTGGTACTTTTTACGGAATTCGTGATACAACCATTTGACTATTTCGAGAGATCAACGATTCGTACTTTTGGGTACGTTCGGTTTGCGTTTGATATTAATGAATAGAATTCGAAACGATACGTCTACTTTGCAAGCATAGATGTCATAAACTACTATCGAAAAATGTCGAACTAAAACTAGCCACAATTTGCTTTCCAGCCAAGTTTCCATCGCGCGCGCTTAGATGGGGAATAAAAAATTCAGTCCGAAAGAGGAAACTTTCTTCTCCGCGAGGCGGAATAATTCTATTTGGTGCTCCCCAGAAATCCCATTAAAAATGTCCACCGCCGCGAGATATCGTTCGTCGAATTCTGTGCGCGCGAACCGTCGGTACGCGAGCGTCTCTCAAAATTCGGAATTCCGGCCACGGGAGGCGTTAACTGGAAAACAGAAACTCGAGTCAGCCGAAATATCCGACTAGCAATTGGGCGGACGTACTGCAGCGGCGAAATAAGTAATTAAAGTTGGAGAGCAGCCGAGGCGCGAAAGATCGGACTCGTACGAAATCCCAGCGGTCCGCCGGGGGCGGCGGTAACAGCTTTTTGATTTATTCGTTCAATCATCGTAATGTACATCAGCTCGAATTAGCGTGGAACGCGCGGAGCCGTGTATATCGAGTTATCGCGCGGATCGCAGGCGAGCTCTCTGTGAGCGTGCGTGGAACGTGTCGACGCGGACAGCGAGCCGTCGAGCGGGCTGGATCGTTGGCGCAACGAAATGGTAACGGGACGCGCGCGGATCAAATGGAGCACACTTTGACGTCGCGCGGACGCCCGCGCGGACGCCCGCGCGCCGCCGGTTCCCGGTTTGCTCCCAATGGTCGTGAACGATCGATACGCGAAACAAAGTGCGCCGGCCGGTGCACATTTCTATACGTTCCAATCCGAAGGGCAATTCAATTGCGGGCGGACGTCCCATACGGCCATCTGCAATATTCTCCGCGAGCAATCGTCCTCTAGGGGCCGTCAATGTATGCGCTCGCGCGCCTCCCAATGACATTTACATTTATATTGACACGGGTGCTCGAATGGGATCTTGAACAGTGGCGGACGCTTAAATGCATTTGCGGTGCCGGCTTAACGACCAATTTCAAATTTTTCCGCGCCTCGCGTCCACCGATACCGACCGATTTACCCTATGCACCGAGCACCGGAACAACGTTATCGCGTTACCACCCCGGCCAATTGTTCTATGAAACGCGGAGGGACAATGGGTCCGGTTGCGTTTTTCACCACGGGTCTTCGCGCCCTCCCGCGCCCGTGATGCCGCGGTGTCCAGCCAAATTAGGAACAAAGTACCGTGAAATGACGTCCAAAGTGCGGTCGCGAGGAAAGTGTGGAAACACGGTGCAATGTCCGCGGTCATGGTCCAGTTTAGGGATCGACGCTGTTAGCCTGTGGTCGCTGCACGGTGACTAATTTGTTATCCGAGCGTGTGTGCTCTTTGATTATCTTTAGAACCATGAATTTCAAACTTCATCCCCCGAACTATTTCTTTTCGCCGTCACGGACGCACTTGGCAAGGTGTGCACGACGAGCTTTTCAAAAGTTCCGAAGCGTATCGATTAGAAAAATTCGGATTCCAGGGGTATCAGATATTCCAGTTGAAACAGATGATCCAGGGAGAGAGATCGAGAGAGATACGAATGACGCGTATCATCTAGGAAACTCGAGAAGGTCGCTCATACTTTAATATAACATTCTCCATACTTCTATATCAGTGGTACATTTTTAACCTTTTCGACGTCGTGATCCATTTGCGATATTACAAAAACTTTTCAGTATGCAAACGCTGCCGAGTTTCCACGGAACTCACGTGGCAGCTTCTGATGTAATATGGGAACACTGGTGAAGCATCTCGCCGTAACTTACATTTGAAACGTACAATGAAATCTGTGCGCCGGATGATGTCACTATGATGACCATAAATGTATCACCATCGAGCGTTACGTTCTTTATTACAAAAAACTGAACGCTACGAGATTTTCACGCTTCGAGATATAAACACTCTCGCAAACGTAGAATTGAATAATGTAAATAAACACACTCGTTTCGCGTATGCATCGACGTACTCGATCTCGTACAAGTTAGTTTTTTATAAATTTTCGACAACTCATTTGATAAACAAGTCACGTCGCGCAGAGGCACAGCCTACAGCTATCGTTCGAAGGGAATTGGGTTCTCGCAGGCAAAGGAAGACGCAGATTGCGTCGAGATAACTCGTTTCGCGGTTGATACGCCGAAACTCATACACGATTGAGTTTCTGCATGAAATGTAACTAAATTCGACTCACGTATTTGCTCGCCCTCTTAAACGTAATCCCTGAAGTTATGAGATACCCTAATTTAGCCGAACTGGCATCTCGTTAAAATGCAGATTTGGTTAATCATATATTTCGGGTCTACTTGGAATTATATTTTTCGTTAATTACTCGGTTAACGAGTTTTTGGTCACACCTTTGCCATTTATCTGGACAGTGCGACGTGTGTGCTCTGATATACGAAGAAATTAAAGCTCGCCTCTGTTGCGAGGCTGTAAGTCGAAATTCTCGAATTACAAGACGTTATTTCGACCCAATGGTGTTTCAATGCCGCAACAAGGCAGGAATTACCACTCCGGGAATCCTCTTGTACTTAGTACCTCCGTAGTTACGAGGCAAATCGTCCTTTCTCCTCCACCGCGTCTGTTCATCTGTCCTTTCATTGCGAGTACGTACATATATATACATATATACCAAACTACACGACTCGCATCTTCACCCTATCAAATGGATTTTATCAAACAAACACTTGGATCATTTCTGGGAATGCAAATTATTTAACATATTTTCGTCGTCAATTTTTAACGAGCTACTCTTAACGACTTCGAAACTCTCCGCACATGACTTTTATTGCTGTACAATAGAAGCTGACGTACTCCATTGAACGAACAAACGGAAGAACTTTTACGCTATCAACGAGCGTCAACCACGATATCAACCCTCAGCAGTATCCTCGCACGTATACTTGTATATCTGTTCGACACACCGAGCGACGCGTTCGGAAAACAAAGTACCCTCCTCGATAATACCGCGACGTCCTCCAATTACCATCGATGAAGGCGTAATAAAAATTCCTCCGAGCAGAATTTCCGCGTAGGAATTCGCAACCGTTAAATCGGTAACTCTGGAGCGTTGCAAGCGAGGCAGGAAAACCACTCGAACAACCGAAGCCGCCGTTCCATCGAGCGAGGCGGTTGCACGAGAGGCAACCTGGCGGAAACACGAGGCGGCGGACGATGAGTCCTGACGGTCCAAGCAGGCGGGTTCGTGGCTTAGCGAGCGCCGAGAGAGCCGTGTAAAAGCGATGCTCGTATGTCACGCGTATTATTCCGTGGACGTAGCCCCGACACGTTGCGCCACGGCACCGCTCAAACCATTCCGCGTTTTGGTCCCCGCGCGTTTTCTTCTTCCGTCCAACCCTGTTCTCCGCGCGGCCACCGCACGGACAAAGTGTACGCGCGTCTCGGGGTGGAATTCTCGCGAAAAAGAAGGTCTCGCGTACACGCGTCCAGGGATTCGTCGAAATATTTCCGCTGACTGCTTTTCCAGTTTCCACCAGCCGCGGACAAACGAGAGTTACAGCGGCGGCGGTCTGAGGCGGAAAGGGAGAGGCGGATAAGAGGGTTGACAGTGGTTCTGGCCGGGTAAGAAGGAAGGGGGAGGCGAGGGAGACGCGCGTGCATGCTCTTTTCCGCTTTTGCCGGGCGAGCACGGACCACCAGGTTGGCCGCGGTTTTACAAAGGGACCAGTTTCGACGGTTTCCCGTCCGCGATGCCGGAAGACGGCGGCATCTAACGCATTTCATTATTGCGCTACTCGGAGGAGCCGGATGACTAAAGGGGCAGCACTCCGCGCGGATTAGTCAGGCGCGGGTAATTGGTCTAATTTGAAATATGGCCTGCTGGGATCCGCAATATCCCGGGCTGCTGGACGAACGGATGAACCGAAATTCTGGACGTCTCTAAGTGGCCTTTAGAATTTCCTTTACGTCGTTCTCCGACGTTTCCGGCGATGCGAACCGCGTCTCGCGTATTTTTCGCTGTCCCTTGCACTTAAATCGGGTTAACTGCGCGCGATTCCTACTGTAAATCCTGCCACGCCTGTCTGAAAAACGTCACGATGCCCCTTCATTTATCATTTCCACAAACCTTTATGAAAAGCTCATTATCAAATTACGAAACGCGCCACAAAGGAGAGTCCCCATTAAAACGCGATATAATCCACACCCCTGTCTCTTTCGAGATCGCATTAATAACCAGCCTTCCTCGTTTCCCGCTGTAAACGCTTCAATCTAATGAACCGTTATCATAAAGCTATTTACGCTTGGATCTCGTGTCTCAAAACGTCTAACCGCACAAAGAACGCCAGAACGGCTGGAATTTTGTCGCGCTAAGTCGCTTATACGCTTATGTGCAACTATCTGAACACGTTTAGAGGAGTTTAACTTCTCCCTCTAAAGCACGTGAAACTGAAGTAGAATTTATACGAATAAGTAGTTCAAATGTTTAATCGTTGACTCGAAATCACAAAACCAGCTTGAAACTCGACGTAGCTGCGTTTCGGGGGTGCAATCGTTCATTCTGGTACGTTCAACCACGGTGCTGCACAATAAGGGGTGCCTTCTAATAAGAGAGCTGCTCCATTCCTAATTCGACGACGAATTTCGATCGATTCATATTTCATTTATATCTCCATCGTAGAAGAGTCGACTGTACCATTTGCCTGACAGCTCCATCCAAACGCGTGTAACCGGTTTAACTTTTTCCCCAACCGCCCGGAACTCCCGGGTCATTATTCTCTCCTGGGCCAAGAAAACTTTCCTTGCGAGGGTGGCCGTTCCTTTTTTAATGCCCCCGAGTACGACGGGAGGGAGACTGGATGCTTAATCAAAATCATTGCCTGCGGATTCGTGTCGAGGAACGGGTCGAGGAGGAAGGTAATTTCGCGAAGTGTGTCCGGATTAGCGCTAGTCCGTTGTCAGTTTAGCGGTAAATAAGCGGAATAAGACGAGGTCGGGATGATTGTGAGTGATTTACAAGATAGTCGAGTGGAATAGTAACGAGGCAGAGCCCGTGAACGTTTATACGCGGCTGTTTAAACGACCCGACAAATTGTTCCCGTCTTCGTCGGGGCGGGAAATGTCGGCCCAGGTTCGCGTTTGCCAATTTCATCGTGTCTTTCTCCCGTTTCCGGTGTCGCGCGTCCGTTTCTTTCCCCGTACGCGATATCGCGATCAAAATCGAACGGCCATTTAAATAATAAACGTCCCCCACGGTTAACTGCCTTGGAGATACGATCGGCTTAAATTGCGCGATCGCGCCGATGGAAACGCGGCTCGCGATTATCGGGGCGAGCCAATTACGTTCTTCTCCGCGCAAATTCCTCGGTCTGCTTACGGCCGTAATCGCGTCCGCGCGGCGAACCGTGGAACAGCCCCTTTCCCAATTTCGTTATCAATTTATTGCGACGCGCGAGAGCCGAAATACGGAAACGCGTGCTCGCTCGCAATTCCGTCCCGGTTACGATGACAATGATATCATCCGGATATTGATCTTGGTGCAGAACGCGCTCGCACAGTTTCCTGTTCGCGGAGCCAAGAACTTGTCGGCGCCCCGAACGGCCAACTTTGTCAGCCGAAACAACGCCACCGCGAAGAAGCCATTTCGATTAATTACCATAGTTTACGGTTGAACCGTACTGCTGGTCTAAACAGTCAATTCTAGTTTGTATCGTAGTTCTTATTGGCGAATTAGAATTATGTACTCGCGCCCCACCTCCACCTGCGAAGATAAACGATAAGTTACAATGAATATTATCAGAAACGGATTTTAAACAAGCGTCGCGACAGTCTTGAATGTCAGTGTTTTGGTAGAGCGACGAAGAGTTGAATGGAATGAGAAGAAGGATACTTCGATACGACGTGAGTTATACGAAAGCAGATTTCGCCGAAAAGTGGAATCATTGCTCAAACGCTGTCTGGTCATAATGATTGGCCGGGACATAACAATATCGCCTAAAAGAGATTAGTTTTTCCGGAATTTCGTTAACAGTAGCAAAGCCTGATCTGCATCAAAAGGAGATTACAGGGTATTACAGAGTGCTCGCGATATCAAAGATAGATTGAGTTTCGGATTATTAAATGTTAAAAAATACATAAAAGGTAAACCGTGCTCGAGGCTCAAAGGATATCTATTTTACGAAATTAATAACGGATCTCGTGCAACATTGAATTTGGAGCAAATAAAAAATTACAGCTAATATCGTTAGCGAAACGACGAGTCGAAATGATTCCCGCGACAGGGAACGAATATCCCGGACGAGTATCGGGTTGAATTTTCTATAATTTAACGCGACTGATAATCGCGGATCCTCCTGTTTCGTCAACCGTGCGGGTAACGTTGCCGCTTTCGCGGCGGCGTGAAACGGGCTTGCGGATTATTATGCAGATAATGTGCATTTGCAATGTAATGTCGGCGGAATGCTCGACGCGGCGGTGGAGCGTGCGAACGTTCTCGCGACGCTGCTCGTCAAAACGACGCGGCAGCGAGTGTGTGCGGTTCGCTTTTCACGCTTGTCGGACTACTCGTCGGCGTTTTCGACCGTTCAGGATCTCTCGAACCCGGTGGAGTGATGCTCGCGAGCAGAAAAAATCGTTCCAGCCGCGTTCCACGCGTTCGAATAGTTTGCGCGCCCTCTTAACCGAGTGCCTCTTTTGCCGGACAGCTACTTCGCGCTGCGAACAGCAACGCGGATGAAATCGTCACCGAGCACGAGCTGAGATTTCGGCGCTGACGCGAACGCGGGCTAATCGCGGACGAAAGAAGCTACCGAAAATACGGGGAACGTAATTCCTCGAGCCTGAACGGAGGAAAGACCGAGTCCGCATCCAAAGGATCCTTCCGCGAGCGAGTTACGTCCCGCGATAAAGCTGCCTCGTAGATTCGCCTACGTTTCAGCGCTCTCGACGATCTCCTTCTTTCCGGGTAAGCGTGCCAAGATAAAGACTCGGGCAAGATGTAGAGCGGCGTCGGTCGGGTTGGCTGTCGCAGCGCCAGGAACCGGCCATCCATTGTCTACGGGCGCTCGGTTGTTGCGACCGCGAAAGGAAGAAGCACATTCGTTAAGGTCGGCATCGACGACGAATCTCGCTGATGGACGTGTCGCGTGGTGGACACGTTGTGTATCGCGGTGAACAATAAGCCTGATTTGTGTTCAGTCCACGGGCGGGAGAAAAGCGACGACAGGTCGCGGCAAAGGGGGCGACGAAAGAACGAAGACCGCCAGGGGTGGAGGAGAACGTCCGACCCGGGTAGAGATCCGTCGCGTTTCTATAGATCTGCGGCGGAGATCCGTTAAAGGCAGCGCACACTCGCTGACGAGGCTTTCCAGGGTGGGCACGGTGGGCGCACGGTGGGCGCACGGGTACGCCTTTGGACCGAGCTCTGGGAACGGGCGGACGCGAGAGAAACGGGGATACTTTACCGCGCGGTGGTGGTAACAAGGCGGAGGACGAGGCCGACGAGCGAAGGAGACACACGGGGGGTAGGAAACGGGAGGGGTGAGGGAATTGAGGATCGGTGGAAGCGGAGAGCCGAGCTCAGCGCGGAATCGGCCAGCCGGAAAACGCGACACCACCGGAAGATTGCACTATCGCGCACCCACTTGTTTTCTATCCCCTCGCCGTGGCCTTTCGCCCTGTCTCCCCTTGTACGCCCGTACATTTCTCCGTTCTCCTAACAACGATCCTCCAACGGTATATACAAATCTGCCGCTGGCCCTCCGCCTTCCTTTTGTTCCACGGCTGCGGTCACCTATCGCCCTGCACCCTGCTCCTGCTGGCCGACCCTGGCTACGTGTCCTTTGCGAAACGAGACACACGCGCGGATACTTTAAACGCCGCAGCTGCGAAACACGGCTACGAGCTGAATTCATTTACTGCAACGAGTCTGCCCCAGCGAATCGAACGGATATTATTAGACGAGAAGAGAAATAACGCGCGACTATTTGCCTTAATAATTCGGTTTAACGAGACCGCTTAACTCGCCGTGTCCTTTGTCCTTTCGACTCGTCGCCAGCGCAGCTACCGGAAGCGGAACTCCGTCGAGGCCGTTCCTCTTCGCATCCGCCGTCGTCATCGTAACGTATGTAAATCCGATTCTTTCATTCCGCTTCTGTTATTCATGCGGTCAATGGATCTCGTCTTTCCAGCGGCTCTGGCTCCGATGCGACGATTTTGACTTCGAAACGCAAACGAATCCCTATTCAGATCCTCCGCATCGGTTTAACGATCTCGTTTGTTCAACGAGCGTCGAGGATTATATAAAACTTTCTCCGAGTTAAGTATACGGACGTTGACGAAACTTTGCTCGCAGTCGAGACCCCGTGTAACCGTGAGCTCGAACGATTAAATATTGCCAATTACCCGCAAACGGTTCCCAACGAAAAACCCGCGGCGGTCGATCCACAGAAGCGTTATTTTTACGCACACCGATAAGCGAGTCCTCTCTTAGTTCGCTCAACTTCCATCCAACTCGGTAACGTTACAATCGACTGGATATCGATCCTCCCGCCTGCCTCTGCTGAATGAATAAATTTCATTCGGCAACGAATTGCTCGGAGGAGCCAACCAAAGCCGCGGCTCGGCACACCTAGTTTCACGCGGTTGGATAATATCAGTTTCGTTGATTAAAAGTTTTAGCGTTCGCCCGTGGCCTTTTCTCGGGGCCAGGCAGTTGTTACGCGCAGGAATTCAGTTGAAAACAGGAAAAGAACGGAATACTTCCGGTCACAGCGGTGGGTTCCGAAAGCGTTGATTGAATACACCGAGGCGGAGAACCGGGGTGTATTTATGCATACGAATTCCCGTCTCGAGATGATACGACGTTCTTCTGGAGCGCCCCAAACGAGACGATTGTTTTTTCTGTCGGGGCTGAAAGGACCACGGATTTGGAAGGGGGTGGAAAACGAATCACGGCCGTGTGTTTCCGTGTGTACGTTTCCTCCTCGCACGGGGACGAAACGAGGAGACGCGAGGAGATAAAGGGAGAAGTAAAAAGGACGGGGGCGGTGAAATATATAACATGAAAGATATACATAGTACGGTAAGTATGAGTGAGTGTGCTACACGTTCCCGAAAACGAAGTTTGCGAGACTGAAGCTTGCCAAACGCGGGCCGAGAGAGGGCAAATACGGTCTTGAGCTTGGTACTGACGGATAAAGGATTTTCCTGGAACATGCCGCGAGATTTTTCAAAGATAACATTTCTCCGAGCCTTTTCTTAGGCACATCTGCATAAGGATGGCGTTGAAAGCCGTGCAATTAAATGATAAGGTAATTCCCGTGACTACGATCATCCTGTTTGGCCGGTTTTTCCGCGCTAATCGCATCCGCTCAACCGGCACTCTTTCGATATTCATGGCTCCCATGCGCTTTGAGGTTCTTATGTTAATTGGATCGCGCTGCAGGAAGTCGCTTCTACCTCTGAACAAGAGATTAATATTCGACGAATCAAATGTACCTTCGCATCAAAGAAGCTTGGCGCTGAAAGAGAGTATAATAAAATGACGCGCTCTCTCCGCGCTCCTTTTATCCTCTCAAATCCGCTGGATTGTAAAAATTAAAAGGTTCGCGGTGGAATTGTCGCGAGCGCTCTGGAAACGAGCGGAACACGCGCGTTCGCGCTCATTCGCGGTGAAAGGGTGACATTTGACACGACGAGATCGAGGCTCGAAAGCGTGTAGCTTCGTCCCGCGATCGGGTCGCGTCGTCGCATCGCGCGACGGTGCCCAAAGTTCGATTAAATATCGCCGTAGCCCGGCGTAACGACGCTCGATCGCCTGCCGCGCAAAAGTTGCCTTTCGGAAAGCGCTCACAATACCTTAACAACTTGGCAAGTTACGGGGGATTGCGATACCGCGCCACGTTCTCTCGCGTGTATGATCATTTCGCCGGCATTGTGCGCGGCGAGTAGCCCCGGGCCACGGAATAAACTCGGCTCCAAGATACTTGAGAGGCAAGTGTTTCGTGGTACGTGTGCAGCGCGGCGTGGCAAAGTTTGCGCCGGGACTGGCAACCGCAGGTCGTAAGGACAAATCCGTTTTCGAGTTTCGTTGGATTACTAGGCGAACAAGGAATTTCCTAGATCACCAATACGATCTCGGCGCATGGGACGTGGGCGGCGGGCATGGTAAACCCGTACACACCTACCAGCCGGTCGGGCGCCTACGCCATCGGCCATACACACATACGCGCGGGTATATTTCTCATAGGGAAGGGTTAGCGACGCCACAAATCAATGGTGTCCAAAGTTTAACGTGGCCCAAGGCAACACGCGGCAGCGTGTAATTAACCTTTAACCTGTGCACCGACAACGACTTTATAACATCCTGAGTGTACATCCGGTGATGGCGACCCCCGCGCGTACCCCGGCCCCGCTGCCAGACTAATTACAGCCAACCGTAGACGGAGAAAGAGAGCTACTGCCGCTGGGAGCAGCCGAGCACTCGAAACCCCGGAGCGCGGCGTCGAATGGGGGGTGGGTTCGCGCGTCAAGCGCACAGCTGCTCCTTGCGCCAATCGGGAGCCCACATCTGGACCTGTTTCGAGGACGATCCGGATACAGATAAACGCGGCCACCCCATAACCGGAAGAGGTCTGGACCTGGGACAATTTCGTGCGATCGCAGCCAGGTACTCCGCCGTGCCGCCGACGACCGATCGGGGCAATTCCTAGCCAATTTCTGGCGATCGCCTCGATCCTCGAACGTGCCATTCCGCCTCGTAACGCGTCGTTTCGCAAGTACTTTCGCTGATCGGATCGTACCGTTTGCCCGGAATAGCTCGATCCCCGTGTCCTGAGACCGTTTTAATTTCGCCCGATCTCCCGAGTGTCGTGGAAACGTCCACGGTTCGCGCGGTCCGCGATAAAAAAGCCGAATGGCTCGCCGTGCGGACGTGGGGTTCGTAGGTGACGTTAATTCGGCTAAAATGCGAGCAAAAGTTCGCCCGACCGAGCGCGAATTTTTAATCAACCGGGCGGGAAGGACCGCGCTGGCCTCGCTCGTCGCGCGGGAACGCCGAGTTACGGGGTGACTTAAGGAACGTTCATTCGGTTGGAAGTTGCGGGTTTCAACGTCCGCCCGAGGTCTACTTCGCCCGACGGCGTCGCAGACGTCCGCGTCAATATTTAAGCAAGCAACACTATCAATCTCAAGGGTAGAAAACGTTGGATACGTATCGTCGCGTCCAAAAATTGGAACGCTGGCTTGGGATTTTCCGCCGCACCCCTCGTTTCGTTAAATATGTAGATTTAAACGGAATTCTCCCTTCCATCGAGGAGATCCTTAGGTCGAAACGGTCGTCAGTTTCATCGCGAATCGGACAACCTTAAAATTCCGTTTCCTCGCGCCTCGAATCGGCTTTTACGACTAACGAAGGTCAAACAGCGATTACTCAGGTATTTTCAATTTCGGGAAACACGTCTCCGCGTAAAAATCCCGGAACAATAAAATCAACGTTACACGGATCGAGGGACTGGCGATCATCCGCGTCGCCTGGGTTTAACGCTGACTGTAAAACGGGGGAGCGATCCTCCGCTCGGCGGGGAGAATCGCGTTACCCGGGGAAATCCCTCGAACGTCTCCGGGGGGGCATAAGTCGAGCAAAGCGAAGAGCGCATTCCTTAAACCGAAAGTTTATCAGGGAATCGGAACGGTGGTCAAGCGGCTTCCGGTAAGTGCAACCCCTCGCTTTATCCTTCGTTGCCCAGGCGAAAGAGGGGTGCAAAATATTCGAGCAATTTGGTGACACTGCCAAGCGTCCGGTCGGCTCTTTTTATCCGTGGTGTTAGCTGGCTTAGTTTTATCGTGGCCGCATTATCCTTCCTTTCCCCTGTTCCATTCCGGCTCTCCCGTCCATCCAGCGATCCTTCTCTCTCTATCCGTGCCTTCCCATTCAGCTGGCCCCTTTTCTCTTACCAGCCAGCCAGTCAGCCATCCACCCAGCCAGCCAGCCAGCCAGCCAGCCCGCTACGCTCCGGCTCTTACCTATTCTGGATTAATGCCAGTGGTCTTTTCGGCTGCGAATTCAGCTCCTCCCACCTTTCGAATGAATACCACGCTCTATACCCTTCCAACTTGACTCCGGGTTCCGCCATCCCTCTCTATCAACCGTTTGATCTTCAACGATCCCCGTCTGCGTTGACCCCGGCTAGCTCTCGTTGGCAACCCCTGTTTTCTGGTCCGCGACGATTCGCCGGGTGTATATGCGCCCGTGGAGCGGAGATGCGAACCCCGCCGGTCCTCGTAGACGAAGAATCACCAAGTGGAGCGTCCCTGCCGGCAAACCGGGGCCGCGTGTATATTCGTCGCGCTCGGTTTACCCTTCCAGAAGTCGAATCCCCGAGTTTAGAGCTCGTCGCCTCCGGATGACCTCGGGGGAACGTTACAGGTTGCCGGAGCACACACTTATCACGGTGGCGGATTCAAACGCTACGGACCGCCGCGTACATCCGTGTACGTGCGCGCGCGCGCGCGCGCGCCTACGCGAGCGGACGCCCGTATAGAAATAGTTTACGGGGACAGACGTAATTGAATCGTTCTTTCCCGTCGCTTCGCGTGCTCCCGCTGATCAAAGGCGCGGCGTCGCTGTTGCACTTGTCTCCCGTAGGACTCCCCGGGAAACGTCATCGTTCCCGACGCTTTCCTCCTTAAGCGGCAGCCGTTCTCGCGCCGATTCCCCGCCGATTTGTTCGCCGTCGCCGTCTCTCCCTGGGAGCGTTTCCGATGTAATTTCGCCGGGAAATCGTTCGTATAGAATTCGAGAAGAATTCGCGGGGATTTTAGTTCCGACAGTTAAGAATTACAAACCGTCGTCGATACCGCTCTCGCGTGCGATACACGCGTTTGTAGATAGCGCGCGCGATACAAATGACCCCGGGTATTTCCCATTCGGTATCGAATCTGAAACCTGCTTTCTCTGGATGCGCGTGGCAACCGCTTTATCTCCTCAAGTTCTGGATCCGGTGTATTTTCCCGAACTCACGTCCGGATGATTTAAAGAGACAAATCCCCGCAGTATCCGTGAATCTATGGCCGCTGTTTGCTTCGACAGACTCGTCTTAATTGGCCCGAGCGATCTTTATCAGTCTCCGCAGCGCGGCCAGGTAAAACGCTGGGGCTCGCCCCTGGTTAAAAAGATACGGATCTACGGGGGATGCGAACAGCAAATTTCAGAGGGCAGAGAGGACACTACAAAGGTACATTGTTCCCTTTTCGCGACCTCCTATCTCTTGTCGCAACTTACGCCAAGGCTTAAACACGTACATTAATACTAAAGACTGCAACACTCGCTGCGAGATTACACTCGGGGTTGGTTCAATCGAATCGAGAGCGAAGCGAGCAACGCAAATTACCGTTCGATCGAGCACTTCGATTCGACGGCGATTTCCACTGTTTACTTTGTTCCCAATTTTGTCGATCCAACCCTTAACGTAACGTAACCCTCGGCAACCCCAAACCGTTCCGCGCTGCCCTGATCCGTAATCAGGAAGGCAGGTAGCCGGCATTCGATCAGCATTAAACGACAAAGATACCAATCCATTGGACACGCGTGGCGACAGAGGCTCAAAGAAGATCCGTGTACAATGAAGCGGCATTGTGTCCTCCTCGTCGACGGAAGGGCGCATCGATGGCTGGCGTGTGGTAGGTGCCGCGTCGTAAAACACGCTGATCCGTGGAACAAAAATTCCTGAGGGAAAGGCAGCGACAAGGGCATTCATTCTGATGCTCCCACCCTCCCTCTCTCTCTCTCTATCTCGCCATGTCTTCTTCTCTTCTTCTGTCGTACACGTTCGCGGTATAGAAATCCGTGGCTAAATCCCGGAGGGCCAGCGCGTTTATGTCTCGAAAGCTTTTTTAGTATCCGCCTATATAGAGGAGCGTGTGCCGACAAGCACTTTATTTCCTTGATTTCCCGCACTTTTCATTCCCTGGCCACGAGGACGAAAGGGGGTGGGGAAACGGGGGTTCATGGAGCTGGCGGGGATAACGGCCGTTACGGCCGACGTGGCGCGCTGATTTCCGGTCCGATCCATTCACGTGGCCCGCGTGCGCGCAACGCCTCGCATCGTGTGCACCCTTTCTAAAGATCGAGTAAATTGTTAAGTGCGCGCCAGCGTGAGCCTGAATGCGATTTCTATGCGAGCGAGGGCTGAACTGAGCCCGCGCACGGAGCTCCCGAATTACGATGTTTAGCCTGGCGGTCTGAAACGTGCTCTAAAAGAGAGCACGCGCGTGAAAAAAACCCGCGTTAACGAAAACGCCGGGGCGGAGACGAGGGGGCGAGGCGGAGATAGGCAGGTTAACGCTTCGACGGAACGTCGTAATAAATAATGGACCGAGAGATCATCCGTTTCGCGGTTTTTTCACCCCGTTGAAAACGCTGGCTTCGCTCGCCTCCGCGGGGTCCTGGCTGCTTCGGTTTCGGATGGAGCCGGGCCCAGACGGCGGCTGAATTGAACGTGTTTCGCGAAACAGTTGATGCATCGAATGGAAACCGTGAGACGATGGAACAGTTTATGAAGCGGCGGTTACCAGCATTCCAAGTAACGAGGTACCTCGATTTTTTTTCGGTTCACGTCGTTTGCACTGGTTTAGGAAGCTGTACGAAGTCGAAACTGTAATTCGCTCGATTCTTGTTCGATTTATAATATTTGGTTTCAGAGCGGAGGAAAATTGCAGAGACGAAGAAAGGCATAAAGCACGCAGGGTTAACTAATTAAGGAAAGTCACAGCGAAGCGTTTAATGGTGGACGCGATATAACTGAAGTTATTACTCAACGATTGATATCACGCAGAAATTATTACACGCACGGGCAACGTGCGTCCTCTAATTACCGCGGCCATTGTTAGACTTTCGAAATCGTCGCTGGGCGTGGCGCTTACGACATTCACCGCTTTTACCGCCTCGTAAATTTCCGGTTGTGAAATATTCCGACTATAATTGGCTCTAACTTTTTTCATATATGGGCCAGCAACTTATGCCGGGGATCGTGGAAATTATTCCCCGCGGACTCGTACGCGTTATGCAGCTGAGCCGATAGAGAGAAACAGGGAAAGAACGGCAGCCACCCTTCCGCAAATGGCGGTACAAACACTCGGCCGCGCGAAGGGCTATTACATTAGAATACTTGGAATCGCGGAAAACTTCCGACCAGCGCAAACACACGTGAAACCGTGTAACAGTTCAGCTGTAACGAGATTGCAAATTTCTCTTTAAAATATCCCGTGTAACGATTCCAGAATTCGGGGGAATAAAGTAACGTTTGAACCGCGGCGAATGTTTCCAGCTCCGGGTAATGTGGAGGCTGATTTCATACGCCACTTTGGGTGATTTTCTACTTAAACGACATTCGAACAGGTAATCCTTTTTCCAGTAAAAGCGTGATATCACGAAATTCGAGTGCAGTGGCCGCCATTGCCTTCTGGATATTTTATATACGTCTACTATATACGTCTGGGAACGGTGTATTAATATTAGCAATTTCCGAATCGGCATACGGAATTTAAAGCGCGATACGGTGAAATTCGCTGGTTGAAAATTTGTATTTTAAATTCGAACCGTACAATACTTCTTCGTTAGAGGATATTTTACGAGTAATCCACCTAAACTGTACGCCATATCCGTGCGGTCAATTATTTCAGTTAATGCGTGCCCGCTTGTTTTTATTGCGCGGGGGCGTAGAAACTTTAATTCAGACGAACTTTAGACCGTTTATTTTTGTTAGCTGCCGTAATTGTGTCCGGCGGAAGGGCGCGCATTGCGGTTGTTTGGTATTGAAGTAAAAGATGCAGAATTCTCTGCCATGTTAGAGGCAGCCGACCGCGCGGTTGTATTCTGCGCTTTAAACTTAAACGCGCGTAATTAGACAGTCCGTTTGAATTGCTCGCAAGCCGTAGTGTTTTTTAACCAACGCTGCCACCTACGGTGACGCGCAATGCGAGAGGAGTTTTCTCGCTATTTAATCTCCGCATAAGGCCAAGATTGTTTCTCTGCGTTTGGTCATAAAATATTACATAGAATATTATCGCGAATTTGATTGCGTGCTGTTAAATGTAAAAGTGGGGTGCCCCGCGACTGACGGAAGTAAGCTTCTCGAGCTGAAGAAAAACTGTTCATCTCACAGAGTACCGCAATCATTTAAATACGCGAGAGCCCAGATTTCTTGGCGCGATGATCTCAGAAGGGCGCAGATCCAAGCGATTTACACCCCTGTTACCCTGTCCCAAGGGATGGCAGTCAGTCCTCTATCCGGTTGAAAAAGGTGGCGCGCCAAATCCCACAGCCGAATATTAAATTTGTAAATTCCACTCGATTCGCTTGAAAGCGTGTTTCCGCGTTTATTTGGAGCCACTGCGCGGTCGCTAAAAGTCGTGATGTACGATCGTTCAGGTAAATGTTTAAACCGCGCGGTTTTGTGTTATAGATTAAGTTACACTCGCAGCAACGTCCGCTTCAACAATTTCATAAGTACCGTTTGCGTATGAGTAATTATCCGGACAAAGAGATGTGCTTTTATGTGCCGGAGATTATGATACCCAATAAATTAAACGAATGCGGCCTGGTATAGAGGATATTAATGCAAAACTTTGGGTGGAAAATCAACAGGTGAAACGTACACACACGTGCACACAATGCACCTTTATGCGCGACGTGTACATGCTCGGTGCACTTTTGAGAAATTGCGAAACGTAGCGTTCGCGTTGAAGGGCAATATGCAAGGAGTGAACTTGGAATCACTCTCGTCGCAGTATTCGTAATAATATATAAATTGCGCGAAATAGTGTAATAACTGAAAGTGTTACGAGTTTAAATGGGACACGATAAATTTCTGACGAAAAATTGGAATAATACAGCGGTAACAGCACACAGAACTAGCCGACGACGACGCAACAACTACACTTCACGTTTTTCTTCGCCTGTTCATAGCATAATCCATTTTCTCGGATACAATGCTCAGGCTCTCGTGCTTCCTTCCTGCTCCTCGACTAACGTTCCTAAATTATTCTAAGTTTTTCTTGCCCGTTTACCCGCTATTTGTCAACCTTTAACGATACGCAAACACAGCATTTTCTGCTGCCGCTGAGTCCGCGCTGACGCGTCGTTAAAAAGAGAAAAATAACTTGCTCCATTTTCTGTTTATAGAAAATCCGTCCGATCGAACGCGTTCAAGGTATTCGCGTGCGCTGCGTTTCAATTCGATACAATGAATGGCATCGAAACGATGAAGTCCGAATCAGTTCGGTTTAAAGGATACCCCGGCTCCTCCGATTGAACGCGCCGTTTGTTTTCCGACCCGTGATTAACTCGCGCGTAAGTGAAAAATGGAAATGGGGCGTTATAATTCACGGCGATCCGCCGCATTTGAATTTTAGATCCGCGACTGCCACTATTTGCAATAAATATAGCCGCGAAATGCTTATGCCGGTAAATTACTTATCTGAGATACGTCATCGGAGATTGCATTCGCCTCCAGAAGTAACGCGTTTCCCCGTTTCCATCCGCGTCACTCGGGTATCGAATAAACATTTACGTTCTTTTTCTCCTGGTCGGAGGAATCAACGCCGCGGATGGATATTTTTATCCGACATTTTAACGCGTGACATTTCCATTTTCAGCCAACCGTAAACGTTCGTGCGTATCCAAGGGTCGCGAAAAATAGCCACGCCCAATCCCCGACGCGTTAACGCTTCTCAATTCTAAATCAACTAAAAATTCTTCCGTATACAAATACAGCCATCTATATAGCCATCCATCGCGATCGTTTCGATGGTCTTAAACTGCAAGAAAACCGACGCGTTTCCCTCCCACGCGTCAACGCGTTGAACCTCGCGACGTTCCTTCGTCATCGGAAATTTCTCGGCTTTCCGCAGGGTGATAAAGCAAAAAAGCTCGCGTCCAATCTTCCGCGGGTCTTTTTCGGTCGCGCGTTACCGGGGATGGTCGCAGGGGCGCGCTCGTTCTGACAGATAAATTTTCAACCCTGCCAGGGGGGGACACACACACGGGGGAGGACTGCTTCGTTTTGCGGAGCGTAATTGCCGCAACCGAAATCGATGAATATTTCAGCGTATAGTGTAGCGTGCTTGCACCTCCACGCCTGATGGCATTCGCGCACACGTGCCCCACCCCCGTGGCCGTCCCTTTTTCCCCATTTCACACCGCTGGCCTCTTCAGCTTCCTCTGTTAGCCCCTGCGTCCCCCCTCTCCGAGCGAATATGTTTATTCATGCAGTTATTTATTAGTTCGAGCAATTAGCATTAATTAGCGCAATCTGGCACCGGGTACCGTCCCCGTGGCTCCGATTCTCGGTGCACCGCGACGGATATAATAGCGTTCTGCGGTCGCGATGTTTTAGAGGAGGCCAACGACGACAGGGCTCGTTGCGTTGAGTCGCGGACCCGTGTGTCTCCCGTTTAAGCGCCCCACCTTGGACCCGCGTGTAAAGCTTGTTCTTCGTGCGACCAGCCGGCCGACGTTTTGCGGAATTAACCCCCGCGCGGTGTTTTAGCGCGCGGTCGAAACGCGCCGTATGGTTAACGGGACGCTGGCCGTGTTTCGGAATTGTATCTTCGGCCAGAATCGGGCCAGTGGGTGATTTGTGGACCCGAACGGCGCGCGGAACATCGGCTCGCATTATTTGCATCGTAGAATTATGGGAGAAGTACCGTGAAATGACGGTGCACAGTGTCCGCCACTGTCGATAAGAAGACCGCACGATCGAGCGTTCGAAGGGTCCTTTTTAACGCGTACCCTGTGACAACGATGTTCTCTCGTGTGAAAAGTGATTTGCGCGAGTTCTGATGTAATTTGCGCAACTGTGCGAGCAAAGAATACGACATTTTGTTAGAGGAAGTTATGTGTAAAGAGGAAGATGAATTTGTTATACAAATCATGTTTGGTTTGCGGGTTACGCGTGTTCCTTCGCAGATCTCGAGTATTACTATTTTCGAGTAGCCCACCGTTGAATCAATCCTCGTGTGATTGTCAACGGATCGCCTTATAGAAGAAGCAGAGGGAGCCGTCGTAGCTACCCACATCAAACGGATCGGATAGATAGGTCGCGAGCCAATCTCCAATTATCGTCGCTGGCGCAATCGAACCCGTCTCCTTGACTCAGGGCAAACGCGAGTAGCGTCCTTTAATCGGTTATCAAGCAGCCAGTCGTTCGTAAAGTTCATCCAGCGGAGATCAGGTCGGGTCAATGATCGGGCGGAGGGAACTCGCGCGACGATCGAAATTTTCTCCGCAGGAGGAAGGCCTGCGCGACACGGAATAATAGGCGTATCGATCACCGCGGTCAATATGTAATTTACGAACGATTAAATGTGAATCCACCGTCGGATCGAACGGAGTCGATTAAGCTCGAATTTAAAGGAGAGCACGCGGTTCGAAGCGGCCAAAGGATCGGCAAGAATTTTCGCGCCTCGACAGAAAGAAATTGAACAGTCTTGGCGTCTCGCACGCGTTCGCTCTGGTGCCGAGAAAATGGCGTCAGAACGTAAGGAACTTTACACGTGTTTCGCACCGACTCCATCGCCCGTTTTAAGGACCCTCTCGTGATACGCGCGCGCGCGATGGCCGCGTTCATTTTTAATCAACCGCCGCGTATGAAAAAGGAATCAGGCGGTCGTTACGTTTAGCGTCTCTCCGGGGGAAGTTAAAAATTGTTACGACATTGTGGATGTTTCCGTTGGAAAGTTTGTATCAAGTTTCCTTTGAAAGGACGTCGTAAAAGGCGGTCCGATGGAGAGCGTTCTCGATAATGCCGAATGGCCGGGCGCGCTGGAAACCCGAGCGCGACGTGGCTGGTCAGCGGGGTTCAATCAGGGGCTTAATTAGTGGCTTTCCGAGGCACAGTTCCTGCTGCACGTTAGGTACTGCATTTTTTTTCCCCCGCCTGGTCGTTACTTCTTTGTGGCCACTCGTAAGTTCCCGGGACAGGGTAATATAAGCTGGAAAAATCTAAGGATATATATTTCCGCTTCGGTCCTCGCGCGAGGGGGTGTCAAGTATCAATCTTTTCTAATTGAGCCCCGGTTAGAAGAGCTGGTAATAATGACCGCGTAAGACGTAATTTGTATTTCCCGTTTTCTCGAAGCTAGAAAAACGCCGGACTGTCATCGTTTCTCCGCGCACCCTTCGTATGCAAACGAGGCTCCTGGTCATTTGTAACATTTAAAACCCGCCATTCGTCATAACACCTTCCACCCTCTTTTTACGTTTCAAAACGGGCGTTATATCTTATGCGCCGCTGCGAAACGAGCGTTTTGCCCCAGCAGAATTGCAGACCTCCGATGGCAAATAAACGAGTAGACGAGCGAATAAAGCATCGTATCCCAATGAGAGTTCGATGCATGCACGGGAACACCGGGGCGGAAAGGTAATCGCCCGAACGTATCCCTCGAACGTTTCAGAGGTACGCAGGGACGTTCGCCGAGTTTTATTGCCTCTGTTTTTGTCAAGTCCCCTAAGAGACGCGGGTGTCGTTTCTTTCTCTTAGCAGTGATATTTCACCATGGTCAGAGGAGACGTTCGCCTCTTAAGCGTCTGCGAACACGTTGGCCGGATTTAGTACGCGAAGAAGGGGACCGTGTAGTTACCCGCACTGCAGAATTGCCATTTTCCCAATTTCTCTCTCTCCCTCTCTCTCTCTCTCTCTCTCTCTCTGTCTGTCTCTCTTTCGCACCCTCTCTCTCTATCCCGCTCCACTTTACTCCCCTAATCCCAACGCCGTAAATTAGCCAGGACGGAAGTTCGATACGTTAGTCGCATTTGTCCACGGTGGAACTGAAATAAAGAAGAGCTCGCGTAATAATTCGCACCCTCCATTTTCTACGCCCGATCGTGCTGATGCGCCATTATGCACATTATCGCGTCGCTGTACAATCGCGAGACTGTCGAGAATCGTTCCGCGCTAATTAATTTTCGCTTATTTATCTTGAAATGTGTCGACAGCGATTCAAGCCAGAAATAGAGGAGTGAAGCGAAAGAGAATTTTAGAATAGAAGCTTTTGATTGCGTGAAAAATGTTTGTTTCTGTTTCTAATTGATGTCCGTGTGTTCGTAGTTAGTGTACAAAGCAGTAAACGATAGTGGCTGTACGATAAAAGCTGTAATTAAGGACGATTGTTTACGCGGCGTCCGAATCATTGACCATTACTACTGATATTTAGCTCTCCGACTCTCTTTAGGGTTTAACTGTTCTTCGGTTGGATAAATCATCCTGTATTCGTACTTTTTATTGCTCTGATAGAAGTGTAACCTCCCTTCTTGCTTTCCTCGGTGCTCAGTGGTTTAAGATGGACGTCATGAATGCCGTAACTTGGCGAAGAGAATTCGTATTCATTCCCTACGCGACTTGAACGTTTCCAGACAGCTTCGGTCGTTACGCATGCCAACTAGCGCCCGGAAGAAGTTTAACACAACTTAGAAGTCGCTGAGGCGGCTACGTACAATTAGATAAACACGGAACAGGACCGAGTGGGGAGGAAAATGGAAGCCTTGTTGTTAAATGGTTTCGCGCTGGCGCGATATGAACGAAAATTTCGTTCTTCCCCGCTTAAATGAAATTCACGCTGTGTAGTGCAATCTCTAATTTAGCTGAGCCGAATGTGTGCCGTGCCTTGAATGTCACAGCACGAATACGGAGGAAATATGCGTTCGCGAAAACATTCTATTCTTTATTTTAAAAAGAAACTGCCACATTCGAGCTTTTAGGGAAATCATTTGGAATTCGCTTTTGTAAAAGCCGAATTTAAAATGTCACTCCGTATGGACAGCGAAATTATCGATATATTTTTGTTCTAAAATGAACGCTCTTCTTTTCTCTGCATCTGTGCAAAGTCTAATTTTGAAATACTAAGCATTTAATTATAATTATTTCTGCGAAAACTATTTTCAGTTTTTATGATGTTTATTCTGGAAAGAGATCTTTACCTCGAACTGTAATTCTATCAGCGATCAATTGTGATTTCGTCTTCGAAGTCTATCTTATAAACTGTTCTCCCAAAGTCAATTACGTCCGATTTGATATAAAGACTCGAATTCCAAACGAAATTTAGACAATCTAATGAAATGTTACCTACGTTATTGTCAGATTGTAAAGATAGATACTAAGTAATATCGTACGCTCGCTATTTTATCGATGTACCTACATTTGAGCAAAAATATCGATATGAAACATCATAGGTTCGAACCTTTCGAATAACGATCCGAAAGTGTGTTCTTTAAAATGGAGTCATCGAGACGTACGGGTGGATGTTACTCTACTTCCAGATCGTTCCACTTTTTCTTCTACTTTGCCCCTTATATTTACCGTGTAAACTCTTAACGTTTGATATGTAGTCTATTTCACGAGTGGAACTAAAATATATCTCCGATATGGAATAGTAAATGCCGATAGTGTGATTTATCGTCAAAGCGTTCGAGCTCTTGCCAGAGACTTATCTTTGGCACGCACTCCGCTCGACGTTCGCTTCATATTTGATATCGATCCTCCTCGATGAGCAACCGAACGAAGCTTCTTTGCCTTCACTGGGCGTCCGTTTTGTTTTTATTTCGCGTAGCGAAAAACGAGAATTAGAAGGCATCATTCCCTCGAACAAAAGGTAAATTCGCGATACTGCGAGGAAAAATGTATATCGATCTTTGAGCATCCGGGTTCCGATGTGGAAAATAATTTATGGCTTCCTGTAGAATTAAACAGGAATAATAGGCAAATTTTTACCTCGACGAAACGAGTGGTGGTTTTCCTTTTTCATATTCGACTTCTCGGTACGCCTTTATTTTATTGATCGCGTTATTTTCACCAGTTTCGCAAACTTTTAAAATTTCGCCAAAGTTCGTTAAAATTCGCGAGAGTTCCAAATTTTGAAGTTCACAAGCTCGAAAGTTATAGAGTTACAGAAGACGTGATTCGCGCAACACAAGTTTAAAAGTCTTCCCCTTGCCATTAAGCTGACGTGACATCTCTGTTCCGATCTTTCTCTCCGAGATAGCCTCGAAAGACAGATGTGTCTGGTAAATGAATACTTTCTGAATCTTGCTTCAAACTTTCTATAATTTCCACGAAGTTTCTTGCGTGGTAAGAATATTGAAAAATATCCGATTTTCGTTTAAAATTTAACGTTCTCATAATCATTTCACTGCGCGTTATCTGTTCGCAACGTAAGAATCAATTAATCTAACTTTGAAAGCAGTGTAAGCAATTCATAATGTGCTTCGAACGTTTTCGCAATAAAATGAGGAACGATTGCAATAAAATACGAGGCTCGATGCTAAACAATTATTTGTAATCGTTCTTTTATAAAAGAGCATCTCTTTCGAAATTGTTTCGCCCGCACGCTATTGTTCAGTAGTTCAGTCAATAATTAATAATACGTGCGCGATCGATGTCATTATACTTTCGCTGCGATGGTAATTTATTGATACACTCATTATAATCCGTTACACGTTAATATGTTTCACGTCGAAACCGATTAACGCTTACGTACTTGTGTCACACGTAAATTGAATCGCGTCAAAGAAGCATTGATATATCCGGCAGTTGTACGCTTTGATCTGCGAAATAATGTGAGATGAAACAATTCATTTAATTAGTCGACTGACAAGGGGATTGCGCTACTACGAAAATTAATTTTTTTTAATCTTTGCGGATTAGGAAAGATTGTGTTCCCTTTTAGCATTATCTCCTCGTTGTGCGTCCACCTTACTGTTAACAAATGAATTTAGCAGCGATATTTGCAGTGATAACTGCATCACACACGAAAGCAATGATTTTATAGTAATCGTGTGTATTTAAAGCAACAAAATTGTTCCTGGTCATAAATTACAATCGTCGTTCGATAAAATATGTTAATCGACGTTCACGGTAATACGGGTAAATGCATTCACCCGAATTAACATTTTTCGAATAAATCTTCAGGGAACAATTGCGAATACCTATTTTCCCCAAAAGCGACACATAATTAGCGACATTTAATCAATGAGTAATGTTTCAAGTAATCCTAAACTAATTCTACCATACGAAAACGTTCATCTTCTTTCGCATTTATTAATTTAAATAATCATTGTTTCCTTGCCAACGAATTACGTTGACTCTATCCGCCTTGCTCGTTATTTTCAGATTGACCAAATCACTTTCAAATTAAATTCAAGCGATAAAACGCACTTCGACAAATCAATTCTCGAATAATTCTTTTTAAGTATATATAGAAACATAGTTTGATAATTTTTTATAAAAACAAAATTGCTCTCTAGTTTCTTTCCGGGTGTAAAAAGAAGGAAACACTGGACAAGCTAATCGTCTGCAGAATCCTGAAGAATGGCGGACAGGGATAATTTTTCGAAACGGTTCAAAAACTCATCAGAGCCGCAGGATCATAAATCTCTGACCGGTACATATTGTTAAGTCAGCATTATTGTAGACGGCACAGAAAGGAGAAAGAGAGAGGGGGAGACGAGTTATTTCAACGCGGCAAATCAATCAATATCCTGCCAGCAAGAGATCGGCCGCCTGATTTTCGAGGTTGAATGTCGCCTTGTGGCGTGTTGTATATTAATGACCGGTCCGCGGCATACATCGCGCGTACAATGGAATCCAGCGAACAATGCTGTGCATCGATTCAGATGACTCAATCACGGTAGCCTAATTTCCTAAACGAAGTGGAGCCAATATGCGATCCGAAGCGTGTGCGAACAAGCGTGGCGGTACTTTTCAACCCCCTCTGACCCTCTTCGAATCCATACGCGCTCAGCGAAGGAGAACGAAATTTGTACGTCGCGAACGAATAGAAACGTTTAATCGTAAAACGTCGAGTGCTTCGCGATTAGATCGTTCGAGGAATTGTTGGTAAGCTTCGCGCGAAACCGATCCGATACATCCCCGCGCGTGAACAGGTCGAAGCGATCCCCTATCCGTAGCGTATCCCCCTATCTATCACATCTATATAGCCGTGAAGACCTTGGGTTTCCCGCACAGCTTTACGACAAGAATTCAGAAGCCTCGCCGCGCTTAAAACGTAGTACGTTTCCCCCCCAGATTTTCCGCATCTTGAGCACGCGTAAAAATTTGTGGGTTTTACCGGGATCGGAACGCGTTCACGTTGAACGTTGTATCGGTACGGGGATGGTCTTTGTCGGAAATAAAAGCGAAAACGAAAATATACGCGGGAAAGTTTGCGCGATAGCACCGCGTGTTCGATAATAATAATCGTAGCTAAATGTTGGATCGACCTAAATCGACTCGAACGGGTATTTGTTTCATCCCTTAAACATTAGAATGGATAATTGTCGTGCTTTATGCTTGAGTATTTGACGAGAGACATTCGTGCGCACCCGCTATCAATCTTTAAGATGTCCCGTTAACGTAGCTACTAAAACTGGAGGATTATTCACGTCCACGTGACACGGAATTGTTTTCTTACGCGACGGTGAACAAAGCCCTCGCGAGATCAATAAGGAGGAATCCTGAAATTGAGCTCCACCGTGGCGTGATACGTTGTTAAAAACACAGGGGATATTATATGCGTTTACGTCACGAGCACTCGTTTATAAAACGGAAGTGGAGTATCGTAAGATACGCATCAGACTATTTTTTTTTTATTATCTACTTTTATTGTGTCTATTACTTTGCGATGTTAGAACATACGGATAGCGCTGGAGCAAAAAATGGCATGTTTAACGTGTATTAAACACGAGAAGAGATTATTAAAGAAACATTCTCGTGCTTTAAATCGTGCGTTTAGAATTTCATTGTAATTTAATACGCGAGTTCCGATTTAATATGGATACGAAGTTTGAATTATATCGAATTTCCGCAAAGATATTTTGTATCGAATAGTTCATTCATAAATAAATGATTAATATATAATAACATGGGAATACGTGAAATATAATGGTACTGGGAGAATTAGTACGTGATATATTAGTTTTCCACAATGCATATTAAAATAGCTGGTTGGAGGCGCGTATTGGTTCCAGCAGAATAATGATTTCGCGCGTACTCCACGAGAAACCAACAAATAAACAACGAATATGTCTACTTAGACGTCCAACGAATTGGTCGTATCTTCGTAATTATCAAATATTAACGAAATTGGAAGTCAATAGATACGATGGCGAAAATATTTCTATCAAATTGCAACAATTTCAATTATCATACAATCAAAGATCATTATACAATAAAATATCAGTTCGCGACGTAAGTACTTTACAACCAAGGCAACGAACAAAATGAAGAACGTCTACATCCAACCTCAATTATCTTATATAGGACGTACAAACATCACGCGTACCATTGAATTAAAATCACCTCGATTACGCGAAAACCGAAAGCCTTGGACAAAGTGCCGCCGTGAAACTGTCTCGAAGGTACGTTCTGTAGCGTTTGTTCGGGTTAAACGAGATGAACGTCGTTACGATGCCAGCGATTTTTTGGCAGCCAGCGCGAACAGATTTCCGGCTGCGCGGCGAAGTTCCTCGAATAAAGTAGAAAGGCCAGGGCCGGAAAGGAACGGGGTGGATGCTTCACAGGCAGCGGCCACCCCCTTCGTTCCTTATTGTCGGAGGGTGAGGGCAGCGGCGGAGCCTCTGGGTGGCGGACGAAAGTTTCCGTTGCCCGTTTCAAGGTTTCTCGCCTCTCCGAAAATTCGACGGTTTTATGGGGGCGGGTAAATAATGCAGCGCGATATCGAGGGATAATCGCGGGTCGGCTCGAGAGAAGTCGAGCGAGAGAGCCAGGCGTCGGGTCGAGATATCCGTGGTAACCGGTCCGCGTGTCTCGGTTAACGGCGAACTTTGTCCGCTTCAGGATCCGATGGTAGATAATACGGAACGCGAACTAACTTGTCCTAACGAGGAGATGATATTTCTCGGCTCGTTTGCACGTAACGGTTCCCTAATAAGTCAGACGTAACGAGGGCTCTCCGTCTCTGTTTACCGGCGACGAACGCGAACTTTCCGCCCCCGCGATCGAGTCACCCTCGTCCGTCGATAGGGCGAGAAACGATTGAACCGGATTGCGGGGCATATCTCGGAGCGCACGACGAGAGACGTTTCCAGGCGAATTGGAAAGCCTCGGTAGTCGTACCGTACCCGCGTCTCGCTGGGAAATCGTTTGAGGTTACCGATGAAAACGAGCGCGTGAACGGATTATCCTGATTCGCGCGGAAATGTATAACGCTATGACTGTCAAAGGTCACTCTCCGTCGAGCCGGGTTAAACGCGCGTCGGAACGCGTTCGCGTTACACGTGTGTCGTCGATGGAAAAACAGGCGGACGGATCGCCGACACCGGGTATATCCTCCGGATTCAGCGCAGCTCCAAGTGTGTTTCCGGTTGACTCGCGTCGTATCACGTCATACCGTGTCAGGATGCTCGCGTCGGTGCTGAACTTCAGAGACTGTGTCCGTAACATTGCACCTCTACTCGTCGCGTATACCCGACACCCGCGTTTCCCTCGATATCCGCGATTTCAATGGGCGCTGACAAAATAGCACCGATACCCGTCAAACCTTCTGCCGCTCACCGTCACACAGGCACCAGAGGGTGGAAAAAAAAAAAAAAATAACGAACGCGATCGCAGGTGCACCCCGGCGAACGGTCACTTGTGACATCGAATCACTAGCGAAACTGCACGATGGAACGCTATGAAATCGAATCACCGTCCGTGAACGATGATGTAAAGCGTAACTAGAAACGGGCGGTCCGTCGCACTTACGACAGAGGGCACATCGACGATCGCGTTCTCCGCGTACGTGTCGTACGTGTATACATCTCGGGGGTGTCGAAGGATCACACGTGTCACTCGAGCACCCTCGAACACCTCTGAGGATTCATTAGTCACGGACGTTGGCGGACAACGCCGATTTAGCGGGGTTCATCACTGACCTTCCACGAAGGCTGGACAGACTGCGAGGAACTGCGCGACGATGTGGATCGCTGACACGAGAACGCGGTTCAGCGACATCCATCTAGGAGTTGGCGTGACGCCGCGAGATGAATAAGGACGATTCGCGCCGGAATCTCGGTGCAGACTGGCACACGAGGGGGTTACCCGGCTCGCCAGCGACGAGACTGAAACGAGAGGGTGAGAAAGGGGATGGCGTGGCGCTGGCTTGGAGGGAGAAGGAGAAAGGGAGAGAAAGAGCGAGCGAACGAGCGAGAGAGAGAGAGAGGGAGAGGGAGAGGGAGAGAGAGAGAGAGAGAGAGACAAAGGCATCCTTTCTCGATTGCCGTAAGCTTTAGGGTTGGTTCGCATGCGCCCGTCGGGGCTCACGTGCCCTCCGCCATCGTGAACCATAGGACCCGCCTTCCTCATACGAAAGACACGTTCCCAGGATAGCGAGAAACACACGTAGACATAGGTTCTGCAACTGCTCCAAGGAATCCAACCGCGAAAGTTCCCCTTAGGACTGATAGACGGCCGAGAGAGCTCTCGGCCTCTCTCTTCCAGACCGACCGGACGGACGTCTCCATGCGCGCCTTTGCTTTGACGATACCAGCCAGTAACGTGACCGGCGTGCTTTTTTCACAGTCAATTGATAATGCAGCTCGTGTCAACGATTTATTCGATAGGATTGGAAGAGTGTTTCCAACCGTGTTACGCGGTCGATCGGTATCCGGTTTTTTAAGGCGACTTCGCGTTCGTAATCGGACTGTTTCATATGCATTGATCGTCCGAGATTGGACAAAAGGAAGTTGATAATACAATTTTCATATTTACCACGGACGCTCTGAAATAATTACACGATCGATATCGCCTGTTTTATTAATAAACAAACGCTAAAGAAATATCCTGTCCGGTTCAAGTGTCGCGACAAAGCTTAATGTTTTATTTCAGACCATAAGAATAAGTTATAATAAATGGGAATAAAATTAATATCTCTCCGCGGATGAGGTTCGTTTCGAGTAATTAATTTCGCCCGCATTATGAGAAATCGGGGTCGGCGCGTCGTGTAGGAACGGTTCTCGATTTATATCGAATAAAAATAGCCTGAAATCACTTCTTGGTCGATCGGAGAAAAGAATTATCTACTTTTCCCTGTCAGATGGTTAGATTAGGTCCGTAATTCAGATTCGCGGCACCGGGTTAAGGTATACGTGCGGAGAGTGCTTTAACAGACTGCCGATCAATCAGTCGATATCTCTAATCATCGGTTCCCTCCCGGTGAAGATCGCAGAGTACTTTTTCCCGCCGTGATTACGCAAGGAATATATAATAAATCTTATCCAAAAAAGGAGAGGAATATTTATAAAAAGGAGAAAAAAAGGTCGACTCGCGCCACCAGTCGCTGTTCGACGACTCATCGAACCCACATACCCGCAGCTAAATAACACAGTACGGAGTAACTTTTATTTCCAGTACACGTTGCAATCCGACCAGTCGGAACGACACGTCGGCCATCAAAAATTCGATCTCCATCGACACTAAAGTCAAAAAACGCGCGTCGCTGCGAGACCGTTTACCCCGGGAACGGCAGAAAAATCGCCCCTAAACTCCCCGGCCACGCTCCTGCGGGAGCACGGCGCGAGGTACGCGGCCGGAAGTCGTCCGAAAAAGGTTTCAGGAAGAGTTTAAGCGTTTCACGTCTTTCGGGAGCGTGGCACGCGGAGTGGCGCGGGTCATAAACCCAACCCACCCAGCCGGGTATTCGTAACAGACATTATACTACCTACACATCGCACTATTTCGAGGGATGACTTTAAGTGTGAGCGTACCGAAAGTTTCGCGCGAGCGTCCTCGTAAACCGGCAAAAGATGGCTCCGAGGTGACGCTGGCGGAAGCGGAACGTGTCCTCGACGCCCCGCCGCCAGCCTCCGCCTGGTCCCGCTGTTTCCACGCGTAACCACCCCGCCGCGATGGTCCTCTCGAGCCGCTTCCGGTTTCACGAGCGAGCCAAAGTCGCGCGCGCTTCCACGCCACGCGGTTCGACGTTTCCGCGCGCATTATCGACGCGAGCCGCGGAAGGATTTCGTATCGAAATCGTTATTACTGTTTGCGCCGTTCAGCACGTCCGCTGCCGCGGTGTACGTGGCAAACCTTTACCGCAGCTCGTGCTCATAGTGTGCCGCAGGTTTTCACACTGGAATACGTACGAGGTCCGCGAAATAAACAAATCGAGCACGCGGCGCGATGCGCGACACGTGTGCGACGCTGGCTCGTGGGAAAGGTGTCAAAAATACTCGCGATGACGCGCGAGTAAAGGTGTTACGGTTGTCGCCATTGGGGATTTCAAGGGTGATACGCGTCCTTTTGAAAACGTCGTCCAATTCGTCACTGTTCGAATTAACCAGTCGCGTTCTCTAAATGGAATACAGTTTCCGTCGTAATTCGCCGCGCGATTCTAAAGAACAAAGTTGTCAAAAGAGAGGGACAGAGGAATTGTTAATTCCGTTATGTTTATGACGTAAACTCCAACAATATTTCCGCCTTCCACAGATGTTAATGGAAAACTTTGGAAAGCAATTTACCGCTCGATACAGGCAACGGTTATAAGGATACCGAAAATAATTAGCTACTGCAGTGTCGATAATCTGTTGAACAGTGACGACGGGCATATTGTTTCCCGTGGATAAATGGTAATGGCATTCGTGTTGAAAATTCCGAAGGATTATTTTCGCGCCCCCTCACCGCCATCGCGTTACCTAATATCGACGTACCATTAAATCTGGCGAGTATCGTTCCTACTATAAAGGATAAATCCGCGGTCGTGCCCTCCGAATTTCATATTGTTGTTACAACTTTTTAACGACCCCGTCGAACTTTTTTACATGGATTTATGTGAACTTCTTTTATACGACATTCCAGTTCTCGTATCTTTTATATGACAGTTAGTTCGGTTTAACGAGGATAAACTGAAAAGTTCGTGGCCTAAATTATCAAGTACTATTGCCGGGTGCTTGAAATTTGAAACTACTTTACTGCATAATACGAGATCATTTGTGTAGCGACGGGGGGAGTTTCGTCCTGTTATAACGATTGCGTCGGGTCAAGCTACGTAAGTAGATCGCGCGTCGAATAAATTACGAAATGTTTAACGTGGGAACCTGGAAACCGTAGAACCGAAGAGAATCCTCGACGATCGATTTTTTTTTTTTTTGTAATTTCTTTCGACGAAGGGCCTCGAAATGTAACAACCGCGCGAATGTTAATGCACCTTTCGACCGTGATTGCCAGGGAATTCCCGTTGAAGCGTGCACGGACAGAGGAGGCTGGAATTCGTCGCATCGTTCCAATGCCTTAATAGAAACGCGCGAGATAACGTTCGCCAACGAAGGGTGGGAAAAAAGCGGTCCTCCACGAGGAAACCGTTATCTTAGGTGCGGCCATTTTAAGATCCACCAGTCGGGATCTCTAAATTCACCGTGCTTCTTCAGAATTTCAGATAGAGAGGCGTCATACATTAAACATTCCACGGCCAATGAGAAAACTCACACACTCCGCACTCTCGCCCTAAGAGAATTAACTTTCGCCGCTGATCGAATAAAATCTCGATGAACTCGATTCTGGCCGCCGTTCGAAGTGTTTCGCGTTATTCCCCGCGAAATTTTGGGCGAAACTTCAAAAGAGGAGCTAAGCGAAGCTCTCCCTTTGATTCGATTAACAAGGGAACCTCGACGAACTTGCAAAGTTTGATATCACTTGGACTTCTCTCTTCATAAAACGTTTAGCAAAGGAAATTTTTCGGGGTCATAAAATAGCGAAAACCATTCAGATTTTTGCGTTTGTATTCCCTTTTGAATCGTTACGTCGAATCTAGTCGGAATGAAAAATTCATCGACGTTCGTATCGAATTCCTTGTGTCGTCGCGCTAGCAAAGTTCCGATCGGCCAACAATCTCGACGAGCGTGGAATTTCTTTTCGAGAGCAACGCCACGTTTGGGTTAGCCGTAGTTAAACGGATGTACAGTGCGAAATGAAGTTTGCAGGAAACGTATGCATATCGTGACGATATATTTGGCGTTCGCAAACATTACCGAAACGTAGTCCGTTTCATCGATTGGACGTTGTATGCTTTATGTAATCATTCCTCAACTCACTCGGAGTATGTACAAGATACGGTGGCTAATGGGAAGTCGTTTTATTGCGCATCCATATGAAATATCGACAGAATTATGCATGCAATGTGCGTTCTATGCCTGTAAGTATACACCAGGGAGATAATTTGTTCCCACGTTAGACGTTTTAACGTCATTCGTATCTCTTATAGCGCAATCGAATCGCAATCGAGTCCGACTCTGGCGCATTTCAATGCGATAGACGTCACTCGATATCGCTTGAGCGCGATACACGAACGTTGGGGAGGGGATATTTAAAAAAAATAACAAGTTTAATTAAAACTCAAGTCGCGACTGTTCTTTTCGCCGTGAAAAATGTCGAAATAAAAGAACCCTTTCGGTGACCGTTTCAGCGTGCGAACATTTGCGGGTTTCGCGTGTCGCGCAACGAATGAAACGTGGGTGTGCGCGCCGTACAGTCATTACCACATTTTGTCATCATTAAATCTGGAAACATTCCGGGCAGAATATGCGGCGGTGATATTAGAATTCTCGATAATTCGCATTAACGATAATTAAAATTTCTCAGTCGTTACGCCCATTTGAAACATACACGCAGGTGCAACGTAATTGCGATTCATTAACTAGGAAATTAACATAAATTAATATCGGTAGCGGGCGGCCACGGTTCTATGTAAAATTCCGTAATCCCAAGCGTGAAATTCCCGCTGCGAATTTTCGAAACGCGCCACGATTTTTTCCGTCAAACACGCGCAAACGATTTTTCCGTAACGCGCGCGCTCTCCGCTTTCATTAGCGAGTGAATCGGCCGGTAATAACTTTGTTCAGCGACATTAAAATGTTACGCGAAACACGATGCCGTTATGGTAGCGATGGATGAAAGAATAAAGCGAGGAATGAAGCAAAAGATCGCTCGGCGGGCAACGTAAATAGAACGTCATCCCGGTGTTTCTGCGCCTGAGTTTATTTCACGTACACTCACGCGGACAGAGAACACGGAAGGGAATTAAAACATTCTTTGATACGCTGGTCGTCTCCGCCGGCTGAAAATCGGTCAAACTTTTATGATCTCGCATTAATGAACAAAGTTCAACTCGCAGATTAATCTTAGCGGCAATGAAAGTACAGACGGCCGGATAACTTTCGGCCTGGCAGAATGAAAAGCGTAACTTTTCGCGCGACCCGCAGGAGGTGCAGCGGGTGAATTTGTGTTTCACCCGGGGGCTGCTCGAATAATTGACACTTTAGCGCCGGATATCGATCGAAACGGAGTTCGCTTCGGATTCCAACTAACAAATAGCGACATTATTCCTCCTCTGTTCGCTTCAGCGTGCTTCCGTTGAAAAAGTCTACGAGATTACCATGGAAAGCGGAGCGGATGGGTTAACTTCTTTATCAATTGAAAGTAACCCGATTCGGTTCGATACAAAGTTCCTCTCGGTCGAGCAGAAAATCCTAATCGATCGGGCAATTGCCTCGAAACGGGCGAGAAGTAGCGCGAAAACGCGGCACGATTATTATCCCCGATGTTACGAACGCGCCGCTACTTAATTGTTGCTAAGTATTATAGACGAGCGCGGGGCGCGCAGAGGCGGAACGCTGAAACGTTGAAACAGCTTTCACGTTTAAACGAATTTGTGGCCTTAAAACATGTAACGCACAGTCGCGCGGAAACGCGGAATATTTCACTTTTTCGGTGACGGTGGTCGCTTTTGATTTGTTTCCCTCGAGTACACAGCGCGAATGTACACACACGTAAGTGTAGCGGCAAACGGTTCAAAGAATTTTCCCCGCTATTAAATTGGCTTCCTTTAAATTCGCGCCGTATTCGGGTCAAGTGCACAAGTTGCATCGACGTTTTTTAAATAAGCCTACGCGGCACGAAACGTGTTGAACTTACGCTTATTCACTGTCTTTGTGCATGCACGGCACAGTCGTATGTGCACATACTAGTATACATAAAGTAATTACGAATTAATGTACGAGGTGCGACAATTTAATTCCGGGAACGACCGCGTAGTGCCATCCACGTAGATTCACTTAGGATTTGATTATAATCATGCTCGTAATTGTGCTTGCACGTGGAAATGAATCATACAGTATTCCATGCGAGAGACTTTCTAATAAAAAAAACAATCGATTATCTACCTGCGGTTTCTTCATTTTCCTCAAAACGTGTAAGTCTACACTTCGTAATAACGTATCCGACTTGAACGTGCAAAAATCGAACGCTCGAAAGAGCGCCAAGGAGTATATAACTTTCGCGATAAATGGAACGAGCCTGTTATCGCGAGAATTTATGCGAGATATAATAATCACCGTTAAAGAAAGCAACGGGTCCCCCCCCCGTTCCTTTCACAGGAAGACGGAAAAAGATTGCAAACAAAACGGCGACGGCCAAAGCGGCGTCGAAGCTTTCGGAAAACGCTCATTCCGAGCAGAACTGGGAGCTCATTTCCTGGCGCTGAGGTGCAAGCGAAAGACGCTTAAATTCGATTTTCCCTAAGTGGCAACCGAAAGCTCGGTCCTGGTGGTCTCGGAATAAGTCAAAGTCGACGAGCTCGCAGCCCCCGCCGCTACATTCATGCCAATTCACGATTCCAAGCGACGCGGCCGCCCCTTCCGCCGTGCTGCCTCCACTTTACACGCTGTAATGTGGCCCAGAGAGACGTTAAAGAGCGGCACGAACGAGAAAACTTGGCAACTTCGTTAGTAACCCCGCTGTTGTTTAACCTCTCGTATGCAGCGTCGAAAGCGCCGTTCGGCTGGCGCTATCGTGCGTGTACCTGAATCCAGCCAGCCTCTTAACAGCGCGTTACGAGCGGCAACATTATGTCGCGGGTGAAACGCGAGCCACGGGATACGACGAGACCGATATCGAACGCGTTACATACCGCGAACGGTTCCGATTGCGTCGTAAAACTTGCCTCGTAAGGCGACGATCGCACTGAGACTATCCGCCGACCACCTATCCGCGGACGCGAGCCGAATTTCGAATGCAGACGCTGTTTGGTGTCTTTCCTCGTTGTTGGACTGTGCGCTCGCGCAAAGATTACCCCGAGAAGACGCAGCGCGATCGTAAACATCAGTTTGACGGTGGTCGACGAGGGTCGATGGTTGTTTCTGACCCAAGGTGGGTATCCAAGAGCACCGTCGATCATGACTCGCGCCACGCTCCTCGCGGGTCACAACCAACCCCCTGTAACGAGTGACGGAACTCGAAACGGCGAGTCGAGAAGGTCCAGCGAGATGGGAGAACGACTACGAGGTCGATGAATTTTCGACGCGCGATGTTTCAGTCGGTGACACGAAATTCCCATTCGTTTCGAGTTTATAATGAAGAGTTTTGATGCGTGCCGGATGACCGGTGGAAAATTTCGAAAACATTCCATTGAATCAGCACCGGGGAATAGTTTGTTAACTGGAGAGCGGCGGAGTTCTGCCACCTACCGTTTCCACGGGGCGCTGAAAAGTTACTGGCCGCGATAATAAAGGTGACGCTCGTTTTTGGAATAAGTTGCGCCATGGGAAGGCTGGTAATTGTCATCGTTTAAACGGCCGCCGCCTGTTCGTTGCTTTCTTCCGTTGCCAATTTCGCGGCAATTAAGGACGTCCGCGTCTCTGCGCCACTCCCATTGGTTCCGCCAAAAAGTTATCTCATATTTTTTCGACAACTTTCGGACCCGGGTTTCGCGCGAGGGCTTTTAACGATCCTTTGTCGTCTCTGTCGAGCAGTCTCACAAAGATTTCAAACGAATTCAATTTGAATATTCGCGCGGGAATTTTCGTCGACGTGGAAGTGCAAGTGGAACTCGCTCTACGCGAACCGCGTTAAATCGTTCCGGTGTTTCTAACGTTTCGACGATACTGTGTTAACGCGTCGCGTCAACAACCTTCGAACACGAGTAGTCGAGCAGCTCTGGAAACGCGAAGCGGTTTTCAAGAATTCCAGATCGGTCCCGGGATTGAATCGCCATTTCGATATTACACGCAAATCAGCTATGGATGATTAAAATACTGCATAATCCGCAATGTTTAAGCGAGCTTCGACGCGTTGCATATGTTAATCGCAAAATGTAGCGGCCGCGAGCTCCCTGGCCAACGTATCGTATATACGCCGCAACATACAAAACCAATTACACGTTTCAATGACCGAAGATGTCCGGCCGGCAAACGTTTCGAATTCAATCGAAACCTGTTTATCGCTGGATCGAAAATTGGAGTGCAGCGTAACAGGATCGCTGCGCAGAATAAATTTGCTTCGCGTTCAACTGCGCATTCGAGAAAACTAAATTCGTCGCTAAGCCAACAGCTCGACGGAGTCGCATGAAATCCGTACGAGTTTCCGAAAAGGCATGTGGGACCGTTGTTTCGCGGTAGGACGGACGAGCGTTTGCACGCCTCTCGAATTAGTCAAAGCGATCGTGAACAGTCGTACGCCTCTGTAATCGAGTTAAGTAGCGCAGCTCAAAATTATCCGCTACCAATTAACCGAATAGACCGTCGACCCCGCGCGATCTCTCTGTGAATCCCAAGGTGAATAGAAAAGCCCCATGCGGAATCGCGTCGGCTGTCCTGTATCAGAGGTTTCCAATTAATTTCCGGTAGACGGTTGCGGTAAAAGGAGAGAGCCATCTGTGCGTACACCTCTGACAAACGAGTTAATAAGGACGAGTAATTAGGTGAGAAACAGCTCGAATCTGTTCAAACGTCGTGCATCAGTCAGAGGCGCGCGCTGGTCCGACTCCGCGCGACCGGGTTTCCATGAATCCGCGTCCGTTCAAGTCGTTTCACTGACCGAATCCCCGTCCTATTCGGGACGTCACGGTCCAATCACGAGCCGAACCGACCTATTATTCTGACACGCCGCCTTAATGTCCCTTCTGAGCTACAAATTGACCGTCGCCACGAACCTGGAATAAACAACGCTTCAGCCAGTCCACGCAAAAGCGGACACGAGCTTCGTGCGCCCCTGCCGTCGACGATACGACAGAGCTTAAGGGGAAATAATTGCTTTTCCAAGCTGACGCTTCCGAAACTCGTGCCCCGAATGAATCAGCCGGTAGATTTGCGAGAGGAATGCACGCGTCACACCTGATTTCACCTCCTCGAGCATGGCCTCTGCCGCCGGAAACGGCGAAAGAAAAGGAAAGAGAACTCGGCAAAAGTTTTTCACTCTGCACGGACTAATTGTAGCGTCTGTTCCGGTGGTACGCGCGCTTCAGCCGTGACCAATATAGCGAAGCACGCGAGGAGATTGTAATATCAATATCGTCGACAGCTAGAAATGGGTGCCATGCCAAAACCCCGAGTCCTACTTTTCCATTTTCCGCGGCCGGTCCTTCATCAACTGGCGCCAGAAACTTATCGCCACCCCGACCGAGCCAAATAACTCAAGACGCCGCGGAGAAGTTGAAGAACGGCGTCGAGCTGTTCCGCGGGATTAGCGTGTTTCATGAATTCTAAGGCCACGCGAACACAAATGCGGTGATCACATATTCATAAGCGGTCTGTATCTCCAGCGGGCGAGCGCGGTCATTTGATTCTATGGAATTGCGGTCGCCCCGTCAACATTGCGAATACATTATCGTCACGTTTGCGGATTTTCGTGTCGCGTTAATTGCAATTGCACTACGCGTAATCTCCGCGTCGTATTTCTTCGGTTCGAACCCGATACGAACGAGGACATCGGATCGCAATTACGATGTGCTCGCGACTCTTTTTGCCGCCAGGCGTTCCGCGCGCTTTTTCTGCAACTTTTTTCTCCGCGAGGCGCGCGTCACTCGCGAGACACGCGAAAAAATTCCGCGCAAAGTTATTTCGAGTAGCGCAAAAGTCCCTTTCCTCGGGATAAAGAAGAAAAAAGGTACGAGATTACCGTGATTTCCCGAGACGAGGGTAAACGCCTTGCTATGAGCAGGCTGGATGGGTGTGGTCGGGTTCATTTTCCTTTTATTCAGTTCTCTGTCGGTAGCTTGGAAATCTCCAGCGTAAAAGTCCTCGTAGCTCCGGCGAGAAACAACCAGAAACAATGGTATCGGAAACAACGGTCGTGGTCTTGACGTCGTACCGATATCTCGCTGACACGAACAAGCTGGCAATTCCTTCCTCGAATTTTTCCCTACGAATAAACATCCTGGAACGCGAGCAATTCCTTTGGAAGCCAATCGACCAAAGAGACGCGTTTTAATCCGTGCAACTGATGATCCGTCGAGAATCGTCGAGGAGACGCGTTCGAGCTTGGTTCCGGATCTAAAGAGACCCAATGATCGAATAGACGACACGAGTGACTCGCACGACGCGCGTCGACGGGAATAGATGGCTCCCCTGGCTGCAAGTTTAACGAGACCGGAGTATATACATTTTAATTAACGTAACCTACATTGAAGATGCTTATCTTCGGTATGGTCAAGGCTGCCTTGGTTAAAGACGTCGTATGCATCGGTGTTTACCTCGTTTCGAACTCGGCAGAGTGCAGCCAGCCAACTTCAAGACGGCTCGCCTTGCCTCTTTGACTATCCCGCGTTGGAGCCTGATTTCATTGGCGAGTTTAACATGAACTAGTCTTGTGATGCCGGCGTACAACTTTAATGAGGTGACAAAGGTGACTCCGCCGCTTATAAGACATCGGTTGTGGCTCGTGATTCGACGACACCTTGCTCGAACCTCGCTAACGCAATTAACAGCTGAGCTAGTAGGATCGTAGCTTTAATGGATCCATCGTCAACTCTCCCGAGATGGATCGTAGAATGTAGTCTCTGGGAAATTTCCAAATTGTTTAGACAGGTTCCTTTTTATTCATGAATTATCTCAATTTCCTTGTTAAACGTAACATCTACACGTTCCTTGCATTCTAATTGCTCCAATAAGTGTCGCGTGCAGTTTCATTCATAATACTGGAACTGCAGAAGGTTAACGGAGGGTTAAACTCAATCTGCAGCGAAATCTATATACGCATTTCCATTAGATTCGATACGAATTAGAGATGCAATTTTTCAACTGCAACCTTGCATTCAAAGTAAGGTAGAAGATGCTTGAAAACGGTAGTCCTGCGAAGTAATCAGTACAGGGACGCTTAATCAAGATTCTTGTTCAGGAACGAAAAGAGTAGCTTCAATATTCGACGATAAAACTCGGCAGCTACAAAACAATTTAATAGTCGAAGTTGGGAAAGGTATTTTACACGACTAATGACGAAAATAGTCGCTCGTGAAACGCTTTGCACAACAGTTCTCTCGATCTACAACGGACACGGAAGGTTTCGTTCCTAAGGTGGCAGCTCGTCCGGACCAACGAACAAAGTTATCGAGTCGAAGGCAACCGGAGTATCTGTCCCTTCGTAATGCCACTGGCTGCTGAAGCTATTATCCCGGAAAAGCCAATCGATCATCCGATTACGAGAGCCGAACATACGTTACCTCCCTCACGAGGATCTCGTGGATTGTGGAAAAATTACGTTTTGTTGTTACTACGCTCGAAAAGCAAAACCAGGGATCGTCGATCCTTGCTACGTATAAACGAATTTCCCCCCGATCCTTTTAGAAATGTCGCCGTTCCGGGACGAACAATCCTCGACCGAGGAACGACTCGAAATAAAACCAATTCCGTGTACCCAAACAATTTCATATAATCGACGTTCCATCGCGAATTAGGACCGCGCTCAGACGAGTCAGCAAGAACGTTGGACGAGCGCGAACCACGGCCAAACCCCCGTCGATGGGACCGTGTTCCCAGTTATCGATACTCGGTTCTCGATCAGCGCTGGCTGATCGAGAATTCCCGGGTTGTCGTAAGACGTGGTGGGGCGAAGTCTCTGGCGAGTTAAATGGAAACAAAATAAACGCGGGGGCGGTTGTTCCTGGGTCCGATAATGGGATTTTTCAGCGGTTTATACCCTCCGGCGCTCTCGCAACTTGTAATTGATAAATGGAGATCTGAAACGGTAAAGGTGGAGAGAGAGAAAAAGGGAAGTGGAAAATATAGCGGGGACCTGGTGAAAAGAATTCGTGGGTGGCCAGGGCGGGGGAGAGAAGGACGGACAGGGGTGGGCGGCGTAACGGAGGGAGGAAGAGAGAACTGCAGTTTCACCGCATACCAGAAGACGAAGGCGCGGCCGTTCTTGAAGCGTTTCACGGGAAACCAAATATTCGCGGTATGCTCAGGCGTTGCACGCCGGAATTTCCAAGCATGAAGTCGTTATACTGCGAGACCACTTATAATTAATTGCTTTAGTTTATAATCGCCTTGCGGCCATTGCGACGCACTCGTCCGAATAACGAGGATAGCCCCGTGTTCAGCGTCGAGTGCCCGCTAATCCCATCCTTTTTATTCACGTCAACCGACCGTCCCGTGTTTTATATTACGCCCCCGCGCCTTGGAAATATCACCGTGCACGGATAACCGAGGAAGCAAAGGAGACGGTCGCCTTGTTTTCCGGCAAGGACGTCTCGAAACGCTGGCGGGAGCGGCGATGGAAATTTTCTGCTGGACGGGTGTTACGTTGCTTGATAGCTTTAACGAATTTAACGCGACAGAACGTTATCTGATCTTCTAAACCTGGATCCTGACGCGAAGAAGGATTTTTTGCTTGTTAAAGGTCTTGGTATCGCTGAATTTGCTTTACAGTTGGAAAAAAAAAACTGTACAGCAAATATGATTTCGTTTGTAGAATTCCAATGTCGACGACTGTGCGAGCAACAAATATTTCGAATTTTTTCGTTGATGATTGGTTTTCCATTGAAATCTGGCAGCCCTCTATTTATAACTTCTATTTTGACAGGTACGACCATTGGTATCCAAAAAATCGTGTCAACTCTCTGCGCTGCAACGAATGCACCAGGCGTGTAAAATCTCCCGTTATAATTAGGACAAGTGAAATTTAATCGTACAATTTGCAAATATTTTACACCGTGAAACTGTAAAATTTTTTTTAAAAAGTTCAACTTCAAGTATTCACTTGTAACTGCAGCCTTCTGTTGCACAAAAATATGGAAGAAAATGATCCCGCTTAATAAAGTAGAGACCTTAAAGCTCGAACATTCCGGAACTTTACATTCTCTAAAGACGTACAGGATCTTCAACGCTGTCAAGAATTTTAAGACTTCGAAGACTGCCAGGATTCCCAAGTTATCGGGTAAACAATAAAGTGCAAGGGAAAATTCATGGATCGTAAACGTCAGATCATTGATGAATCGTTCACGCTAATCACCCATGAATCTGCAACGTACGCTCCTACGCGTTCGACTTTAAACCATTCGACTTAATTGCCATTCGCATTCCGTTCGATTGTACGGAACGATTGTAACAGCTCGAAGTGTCGCGCGACGCGATTGGTGCCAAACTCGTACGCTGTCAACGTGTAGCGTATACGTGACCATTCTTAATAAGGCGATAATAAACAAATAGGTCCCGTTTTATCGCGCGGCGATTGAGCGGTACGTGACAGAGCGCAATAATTTGCAAACTTCATTAATGCTCATATGTTGCGACGGATCGTATATTTCGGTTTCCGCGCCAATTACGGGCTGTAGTGCGTTTAATGTTAATTTCGCATATTTCCCACGACAATTTAA
This sequence comes from Xylocopa violacea, assembly GCA_963969225.1. Classification (NCBI taxonomy): domain Eukaryota; kingdom Metazoa; phylum Arthropoda; class Insecta; order Hymenoptera; family Apidae; genus Xylocopa; species Xylocopa violacea. Next base: position 36,215,018 of record CAXAJV010000002.1, read on the forward strand.
TCAGAAATTCGTTGAACGTAACCCCCGCTCGCGCGCAGCTACCGCGATAATTGAGATTTATCGGCGACACTTTTAATCAAACGCCAAACATTCGATGCAAACACGTCGTAACACGGCCGGTGTTGTTACAGAGTTCATTGTAAACGTAATTATTCCACGCTTTCTACCCCTATCGATAGGAAAAACGGAACAATTAATGCGACGCAATGTAAACCGAATTTCCGTTCGTCGCAGAAAGTATCGAACTGTCGAACGAACGATTATTTATATTTAAGTTGAACCGAAACAATAATATCTCACGGTCGTTCCCATGATTTTAGGGAATAAAAACGGAGCAGCAATTTTAATAAAAAATAATCTAATTCAATTACCCGGATCCCGACTGGTGGATAAAAGGAGAGGAAAGGAGCGCCGTCGTTCTGATTTCCTTTTACAGTGGAACGCGGTCTCGTTTAGCCACGCCAGGTGAATCCATTTTCATGGGTACCCGCGTATAATTAGATGGTCCGCATACTTATTAAGTCCCTCTAAACGATGGCTCGGAAACCGTGATCTGGAATTTAAGTTCTGTTTGAGTGTAAACAGATAGCATGTCTATACGTGTCTTCCATCGATTAGACGCAACCGCGGTTGTTTGAGTTCACAGATTGCGCCTCCGGGGTATTAAGCGGTGTTATCGCAAATTGCTCTCAGACATACCCGTACCCACCGCGTACAGAAATATACAGAAATATCGGAGACGCCCACTTCGATCAACGTTTATTACTCGACGCGACACGACAGAGAGCATAAATCCAGCTGCAAAGAGGTAATAACTGTACCATTGTTGCGTTCATTGCTTCGCGAAACTGCTGCGCGAGGCGCGCCCGTTGATATTCTCAAAATGGCTGGCTGTATGAACAAAATACATCTAGAAATCTCTAAAAAATCGTGAATCGAATATTTCGGATGAGATCGATTGACTCTGGAAATCTGTAAGGGTAGCGAAGAAGGGAGAGACGTCGAAAAGAGAAGGGGTAACTCTTAGGGAAAAATTGTGTAAAATTTTGAGTTTCTAGAGATCTTCATGCCTCGAAGGGAATTACAAGAGTTCGGCGCTACCATATTTCCGCCCCATTCTCATTCCCCCGGATACGGACGCAAGAACCGCGTGGCAGCCTCGGTCGATCTAAAAAACCGATCGGTTCAATCTTTAACCCGAAGGAAAGCCATTAGAATCGTCCGTGACGTGGGTACGACCCGCTAATAAAGACGAAACCTAGTCCCGGCATAATATTTCAAGAGGAACCTGCGATTGTCAGTCGCGTGACACGCGATAAGACAATTTGGCGGGCGAGCGGAGCGCAATAATTCACGTCGACAATGCCGGACGGCCACGCGGGGTGTATCGATTCCGCGGCAACAAGAAACGACGCCCGCTCGAAATAACGGCGGGAATCACGTTCGACGAAGAATCCCTGATATCGAGCGGATTTGCAACTGGTCCCGAGGCCCCAAAGGGTTCCGACCGTTAAATATTTAGGGCCTTGGGCGGTCGTGAGAAGCTCTGGCGAGAATAGAACTCGAGTCCAGCCGTGAAGAAAGCTTCTAACGAGCGATGCAGACGAGGGACGAGGGACGAGGTGGTGCGGGAAATGGGAATTCGCGCGCGTATCAGCGATCGTGGAATCGCGGCGAGCGACGCAACGCGATTTCTCCGTTGCGTCGAAAGATTGCCAGTAATACAGAGGGGCGTAATAAGCCTGAGGGTAATATCACTTTTATGACGCCTTCAAGTATCGATCGTTCGCCGTGGAAACTCGATGGCTCCCGATAAGCCGACTTTCGCCATCCTCGTACACACGGCCGAGCGAAACGTATTCGCCCGCAACGCGGCTCGTTATGCAGGATTAACTCCGGACGTTTTAATTTTATCGGCCCTCGACTCGCGACTCGTACGTCGAATCGTTCGCGGGACCGTTTCCGGTCGGCAATCCGCCTTCTGATAAACTCGCCGCTGCGCCTCGATGCACTGCTCGTCCGCTTAATACAAAGTCGAACGATGAATACCGGCTTGCTCTTTCGCGCTTTGCGGTTTCGTCGATATATTATGATATCCCGCGCGCTTACGTCGTCGCGTTGGATCACCATAAATAAGGGGATACGCGAATGTTCGACGGAACGGTCCGAGAAATTTGCTTGATACCTCGGGAAGAGGACTGGCCTGTACACGTTTCCACCCCTGGAGTGCGGCCAGTAAACCAATAACTTTGCGACACTCAGATTGTTGGAAAGCCACGTCCCCTTTTTTATTGGGGAAATAAAACATTGTTGTTGTATGCTTTGGTACCAACGATCGAGCGTATACCTGCAATTTATCTCCGCCTAGCGAGCACTGATTTTGCTCGGAGCAATTCGCGTACAGGATTTTTATTAGTCGGCAACCGTATTTGCAAAGGTCCATTGTGTTTTCCATTACCGTGCGAGAAAAAAAACCCGCAAAGGCAACATTCGTCGGCGGTTATTAATAAAAAAAAAAAAAAAAAAAAAAAACACGCGAGTAAAAATCTGTTGATCTTTGTTTATACACTTTTTGACGTACCAACGAACAATGAACGTCCACGACCCTTCCTTCTTCCCTCGTAGCCATTTACCCCCGTTTCAGGAAGTCATTGCGCGGCCGACATTCCTTGCCAAGCAAAAATGAGCATCGTTAATACAACGGCGAGGAATGCATCATCGGAGACCCCGAAGGAAGCAGCGCCATTATCGGCGTTGGCTCGCGGGCTTACAAATTAACAGGTCGGTCAGGATTTCACGTGGACGAGATTCAGGGGCCAACCGCGACAACGGGCGGCTGGAAAGACATCGCGACGCGCCTCGGGGGCAACGATAACGGGCTAAGCCTTAATCTGGGTCCATTAGCCTGACAGATGTAACGGTAAACAGGGTGTTGTCGCGATATCGGCTTGCAAATTACAACACTGCCACCTGGAGGACTGTGATAGACAGGTCTTGCGGCTGGTTGATTACGACGGGTGGTAGATCGAGATAATACGAGAGCAATTAGTCCTCGAGCAACGCTGGAACGTCGTCGACACCTGGCTTGCTGGCGATTTTTCTCGATTAGCCGTGCTGGTCGATTCCGACAGGTTGACGATGTGTCTTCTGCACGTCGATAGGACTGCGCTGCCGCTCTGTGGGCTACTGGGTCAACGTTTCCTTAATGCTAATGAGCAGAGAGTAGAAACGAGAGCGTCGAGTGTCCCAGAAAGTATCGTTCCTCGCTCCGTCGGATTTTTATTCCGCGTTACCACCGTCGAAACGATTTCGATTGTCCGCGATGGCGCGTGCTCGTTTCCCACGACCCCGAATCGCGATAATATGGTCGATAGATCAGAGGGAAAATAGTTAAACCATATTATAGCAACGAGAGCGCCGCAACGGTGGAGCGTAGCCGGGCCATTAAAAGTTTCCATCATTTCAGGCTCATATTACCATTGTTTCGGGTTTAACGCGGAATTGGGGAGGAGGCGCGTTAGATTTCGTCGCATTTGTCCGCATATATTACGTTTCGCGTTCCGGGCAAAGCGGGCGGGCATACTTTCCAGGGAACAGACAGCCTCGAATTTTGAACGGGGTATTAAAGCGAAACGATTTCGCGGCTGGGCGACAAAATGCGGACCGCCCGGCTGCATCCACGCGGGCGGCCGTGTGTGCGTTCGACGTACGTACGTACGTACGCGGGGCGCGTTGTAATGTCGGGACGCGGACGCGCGCGAGAGCGAGAAAGAAGTTTCAGCGTGAAAATTCCACGCATTTTCCAGGACGGCCGGTTGAACGCGGTGTTGAACGAGCCTCGACTTTTTTAGTGCTTGTTTAGCTCGCGCGAATGACCCTTTTGAAGTTAATGCCCCATGAGCGCGCGCCGCTATATACTAAACTCGTACGACTGTTGCCAGTTGAAAAATTCATCGATCGCGGAGGAGCGAGAGCGCGCGAGCGATCCCGCGTCCCCGTGCGAAGACGAGGCCAAAGCGAACTTCGAACTTTTACCCCTGTTTCCGCAACGGCCCCCTCCTCCTCCGACCGCTTTCTGTCCCGTTATTTCACGCGAAATAAAAGTTAATCCGCCGCTCGTGCAGCTTCATTTACGCGACACCGTAATGGCGCACTTCCACACGGAGAGGCTCGTCGTAACGAGCACGCACCGGCCAAAGCGCGAGACGGACACATCCAGGCGATTCCGTAGCGATTTTCAATTCCACGCACGACGCACGCCGCGTTCTTCGTTACCGCGTCTACGCCCGCCCTGTAGTTCCGTTTCTATATCCGCGACATTAAATCCAACCACCGCGGTCGTTACCAAATAATACTCGACTCCGTTATTTCCGCGATACCGATACCGCGAACGGGGACAACGGAAGACGAAGATTGAAACGCGCCGCGCGCAATTGCCAACGCTCGTCCGTACGATTCGATTTCCCCTCGACTTCGTTTTTATCGTCGCTACCCTTGTTTGTTAATTCTTAATTGGCAAATTGTGTAGCCGACGATAACCAGTCCAATTCGTTCGTTTGCGCTTTATGCGGAGCAGAGACGGATATAATTTTCCTCGATGAACTTATGCGTTAATTTCCAGGGGGGTGGCTCCAATTGCTATCGAAGGTATAGTTGAAATCTAGTTTGTACGATGGAAAATAACTGGAGCGCGGTGCTGGCGAGGAGGGCGAAACCACCACCCTTCAGTCGCGGTGGTAAACCAGCCAGGATTTTTTCCTTCCCCCCGATTCCACGACTGTCCGCGACGGTATTACGCGGATTCTCGGTCGAGCCGATTTGACTGGCCATGTTAGAGGAACGCTTCGCTCGCCTACGGGATGCTTTTAAACGGCTGCCGTGTGTTCTCATTATCCCGAAATTTACGCAGCCGACGCTAAAGCGAATTACGTTTCCAGCTTTAAACAACGGGAATCTCGGTGCGTTTTTCGCTCTCTTTCGCCCTTTCGTCCTCGCCGTCGTGTAATTCTCGACCGCCTGTTTCTCAACGAGCCATTCTCAACCGACGACAATCGTTGCCCGCGGCATAATAATAACGCTTAGCAAGCACTCGTACAGTTTGCTGGCCGTCAGACTGATTCCTCCGAACGAAACTTAGCGGAGAATTGTCAAAATCGTAGGCTAACGATGGATTCGAAATATCGCGTTTCGTAATTGATCGAACGCTAATGGTTAACGTCGATTCAAACGATTCCACGAATACTGCATCGTATAGCGTCGAAGCTTCTAGCCGTAGCCTCTGTGGCTCCCAATGGAGAGGCTTCCCACTTTGGTTAAACCTCGATCAGGGATGAAGCGAAAAAGGGGTAGGGCGGGAAGGCCAGAGGGGGCGAGAACGAAGCTGGTTGCCAAGCTCGACGTCGACCGATATACATCTTCGAGATCCGATAAGACAGGATAGATATGTTTCACGGCATCTTACCTCTTTACCCGCATTAAATCGAATGCCAAGGTATTCTCATGCATGCCAATTTCAACCCTTGGCCCGGCCGTTCGACTGCCTTTCTACGTAGCCGTGCCACCCCCGCTTTTCTATCCCAGCCGGGCGTGATTTATGCATTAACGTAAATATTGTTGCCAGCGGGATCCGAGTGGCCGTGCGAAGCTGTTGTACGCGATCAGCGCAGACGCTGTTCCCACCTGTTCGCGATACCAACGAACGCTTATCCTGACCTGGAAGACCAGCCAAAGAACGCTCCTCCGAAAGGGAGTGGCGCTCCACGGTCGGAGCATTGATTGCCTGGCGAGGAAATTGGGTCTTCGGATTGATTTTGTAAATAACGACGATCCCCACTTTCTAATTTACGTATTGGAAATCGTAATTGTCCGTCTGAATCTGTAGAACGATTCAATCGTTAATAAAAGGGCTGCTGCAAAAAGCTCGAAGTTGCAAGTCGCAAATTACACGTCTTTCAAATCGAATCATCGCATGATGGTGCAAAGTGTGTACGACGGGGGATTGTTCTCTTTCTATGGCCGTTACAGAGGGCGCGGATGGGGTGAAACGTAGACGGGGTAGAGGAATCAATCGAGTCGCTCTGCAGGCACTGAGAGCGTCCGAGTAATGGTTTTCTCATTCGAGGAATTTAAGTCACGTAGAAAAAGTATTTGAACGGTGTGAATTAGCATTCCGTAGGGTGTCCGGCAGGGGCGGGCGCTTCGACGGCCGGAGACAATAGAAAAATCAGTCGGTGCAAATCGATTGGCAAATAATGTCCGTAGCTGGGGGCTTTTACATCGGGAATTAACCGACGAGCCGAGGGGTGACAGGAGACGAAGGGAATAGGGAGCGATGCCACTTCTCTCGAGGATTTCCTTCGACATGCTAAAATTCTTTCCCCCCTTCTCCGTGTTCTCCGTTCTTTTCGACGTGCCTCACGTCGAACGTGGACAAATTCGGGAAAAACATACCGCGTAAAAAATTTACATCGTCCTTTTCATTCGAAACCGTCGAATTGATCGTAGAAAAATGCGTTCGTTCGAAATAAGTAACTCTTTCCGTACGAATGGCAGTGTTGCACGTCGATTTGTTGTTCCGTCGAGTTAATTTTGAATAGCCACGAGCCTCGCATCCCTCGAATCGACACTCGTTCACCGGATCTTCGCCAGGCTAGGATCGACGATAAACTCGAAGAAATTAACCGGGCCATCAAATTGTACTTTGTAGAGAACTTCTCATTGGCTTCGGGACTTTAAACGTCGGCCCGTGGAAATTACGAGCCTCACGGGTCTTTAACTTCAAGGTGATTCGTAAATTTCTATCGCTGCAACCTCTTAGCCGTCCCCCCCTCGCTGCAACCCCACGGAATCTCGCTCTCTTTCTTCGCAGCGGCCCCCGTTAGTGGCCCATCGTCGGATCCGTTTCTGTTTTTTCGATCGGGTATTAGCTTAATTTACTGCGGTACGCAGTTTTAATCTATAACGAACACCCGCTGCAGGGGGCTATCCACTTGGATGGATTTCAGCTGCTAATGGATATCAGCTGACGATTTATGGGACGATCGCTGGCTAATTGCGACCATTTGCCTGAGATTAAGAGTTCCGCGTTAAACATTAACACGTTCAGCCGTTTCAAATGGCTCCTTCTTTTTATGGATTATAACACTTCGTTAACGACAGTTTGGTTAACAATTCTCAGACGTATCGATACTCTGCAATAGCGCAGCCGATGTGCGTTCTGACTTAATCGTAATCTAACTTACACATTGACGAATTAAGTAACACTTTAAAGAGTGTTTTTAGAAGTGCTGCAAGAAGTATCTCGCTTCTAAAAAGTTCACTCGCTTCACTTACCTCGCTAACATTAAACCACGACTCGACTACTCTGCCACGTGTTTTTCTAATCGAAGTCAGTATCCATGCTCGAAAGTGTACAGCTCGTTTCAACAATTTTTGCGCGTTCCGCGACACTAACGCAAACGCAGTGCGGAAAAGATATGCGCAGAAGTGGTTCTAACATCGGTCGCGCAACAGTTTGGATCGAAGCGACCCGTGCGCGTGAAGTAAAAAAGAAACGCGTGGCAATTGTCGACAATTTTCGAATCCACGACTTTAATACGCTGGTTACGCAATGCTGTAATTATACAGCGCGTGGATTAGAACGTCCACGTGCCCAGTCGGCAAGGCTGGTTATACAACAATTCGAAATACCTATGGCGGAATGCAACGCGATTCATTAGTGTTCCTACTCGTCCTATCGAAATTCATTTACAATGTCAACATTTATGTAAACCGTGATATTGTATTTATCTTTCGCTCTGTAAATAACGTCACAGGTCTGCAGGATAGGTACAATGGTTTCCATGACGTGACTCGTTTAAGGCTGAACGATATTCATAAATTTAATTGAAATCTGAGGATTAACTTAATCACAGTCGAGCCTTGGTCTTCGCGAAAAGTGTTCGAGAATGGATCGTATATGCATACTCGAGCAAAACCCAATCGATGGTACTTTTCTGCAAAACGTTATTTATAGATAGAATGAACTCAACCATCCTATCAGGCGATCTCGTTTACGTAATCCGTCCTATGTACATTCGCAGTGAATACTGAAACGTCGCAATTGTGATAGAATTCCCCAGTAATTGTAACGAAAACTAACTCGCAGTATCGTTACTTAATCGCAGAAGTGGAGCAGTCTCAGACCATCCTCCGCGTAAGCCATTGCTAAACAAACACGTGTCGAGAATTCATGAAAGATAAACTCGATGCGCTCCGTTCAGGTTCGCATTTGTGCTTTAACACAACCCAGCCGACCAGCTCTTTGTATTAAAAAAAAAAAGAAAAAGGTAAATCCCGTTCGTTCGAGAAGTTGTGAAAAGCTTTGAAATTACTTTCTCGTGGGTTCGCTCGTTGCGTCGCTCGTTCCTCCTCTGTACACGTTTCATTTTTCCCCGCAATCCTTTCATCGCGTAACTTTCGATTTCCCGCTTCCTGTTTATCTGAAACATTTTCACTGGGGCACGTCGCGGAGCGAGCTATTGAATATGGAATTGTGCTCCGCGGAAGAATCCAAGGTTATGGAAGCGTGCGCCTCGATTCGAACAGACTGCGGGGGAATTAGTCGTCGCGCGGCGGATTCGAAAATCTGAGCGAGCTTTTCAGAGGCTCGCGGTATCGGACGTTCGTAACTCGAGTCGCCGTGGACTTCGCCGCGAGATTACCATATTCCCCATTAACGAAATCAAAATTCGAGGTATTCGTCTGGCGCCACAAATATTTAGCGGGCCTGCTATCCCCTCGCGTTATTGCGATTCAACAATTCCCGCCAATTCCGGCCAAATATGTACATACATGCATACATCAAAGTAGTTCCATTGAATTCAAAATGTAGTTTCGAGCCGGCCAAGCCAGGCGCTACATTAAAGTTGCGTTTCCATTTACTATGCGATATTACCGCGAACTTTCCGGCCGGATCGGATTTCGTCGGGGAAAAAAAGCTCGCGCGCGTCCGGCCGCGTTTTAATTCCGCGGAAACCGCGGCGCCGCGCGGCTCGCCAGGCGCTGGGGGGCGAGGGGAGGGCTGCCGCGTGAAATACGCTGATTTTATTTTCCATTTCATTTATTGTCGGGTGTCGCGCGTCTTTAACACGGCCCATCGATTATCGCCGCCAGCCTTGCTGCTCCCGATTCACCCTGTAACCGTGCAATTATCGAGGGATTTGTCCGACGTTTAACGCGCGAACATCCGGTAATCCGCGCGCGTTCCCACTGTTCGAGCGGCGTGAAAAATTAAGCGGCGGTAATTCGCATTTATTTTACATGCCGCCGGACGAAATCAGGCACCGTGCATCGTCAAGTGTCCGGGAAATAAAACGATCGGGACACCAGGTGGGTGGAGGGGACGATTTGCCGGATTTTCGGTCGCGTTTCACAGCGAGCGACGTCAGCGGCCGCGAGTATCGACGAGCCGGTGTGTTCGGAAATGGATCGACGCCGCGAAAATTTCTATAGACGCGAACGCGATACGCCGCTATTTTTTCGTCCCGGAATTTTCGGCTTATCGACAGATCGTATTTAAAGGATTCCGATACGATCTGGCGAGAGGAACGAGCGCTCGCAGATTCAATGTCTAACAAACACTCGATTAAATATATTTTTGACAATTAAAATATAAATGGAACCACGGGAGCTCGCTCCCGTCTGTCTAGTCGCATCCGCGAACGGTTCAGTGAACCGGACGCCATATCGAATGGTTCCTGTACATCGAAAATTATACCGCGAGACTGTTCGAACGGCTACGAAATCGTTTTGTCCTCGAGGAACGATCGCGGGAAATCGTTAACGTCGTTTCACTCGCTCAGAAATGAACCCCGTCCCAGCCTCCACGCGTGACGTCGTCAAAAATTCAAGCACTCGCGAAACCACGAGCAGATAACCGGTAATGAAAATTGAAGGAGATTAAAAGAAAGCTCCTGACAGGAGGCTGGCGCGGAAGAGCGTGAAAATTCGCCTGCTGATTCCTGCACGGCGTCCCGGGAGATTATCGCTATTGCCCTGGCTAGGACGGCGACAGTGCCTGCGGTGATTACGTCGAATGGATATGGGAAGGAACGAGTCCAATCTCAGCATCGCGCTTCGATGGGCAATATCAGTGGCTTATCATCCATCCCCCGCTACACGCTCGCGCGTGTGCATTTCATAATATAAATTCGCGCACTCCTTCTCGACGAGGCGACCTGTAAAACAGGTCTGACATCGTCTTGCAAACCACGCTTTCGCGCAAGGGCGAACAATTAATTCTTATAAAAGAAGAATCGCGTCGTTTCTTATGCGCAAGTAGCTTCGTACTGTTTTAACCGCAATTCACTTCTGGCGCAGCTCAAACGTTATTCTTCCTCTTGTTTTCGTTTCGATGAAAGGTTAATTATACGCGAGCCATTTTTGTTGGCTCAGTATCGGCCGTTTCGAATGTTTTCGGAGAATAAAGTATTCATCATCGAGGTCTCAAAGGACAGATATCGATGTTCTGCTCTGTGACGGCGGTATTAATGGATGTATAACGAGTCCGCGTTCTTTCCAAGGCGATGCGAACTGATAACAAATGAACGGTGGATAACGAGAAAATAACACCCGGAGCCGTGCGCTCTTCTCCTTTGCCATTTGCAATTCTGTTAAATTTTAATTGCAACTTTGCTTTCAAAGGGTTGCGATGTGCCTTGTTTTTCCCCTTCTCGCTGGATTCCGTTCGAAATTATGAGGGGCAAAAGAAAAAGGGAAATATTCTATTTTCTACCTACCGACCTCTATTTCTGCTCTCTCTCTCTCTCTCCCTCTCTTTTTATTCTTATTCGTTTCCTTTATACATCGCAATGGAAACCGGTGAAACGTCGTTTCTCTTTCTGATTTCGCTCCGGCGAGCAAACAAGCTCGTTTTTTTTTTTGTCTTCGGTCACGATAAGCTCTGACGAACGTGCTGAAACATTTTAAACGATTTCATGGGAACCGTGCAAGCGTCCTTTTAGTACTCTAATTCCGTTTCCCCCAAGTGAAATAGACCTTCCAGGGTCCCTCCCCTCCCGCCTCTTCCTTTTTTCCTCTCTAGTTTTCAGGATCAAACGCTTCCCTCCGGTGTCGCGCCGGTGCGTGTCGCAATCCCACGTCAATGCGAATTTGCAAGTTGATCCGTTCAGACAAATGGTCGTAAATAAGCGCGTCGGATCTTCAATTCCGACCACGCCATCTCGCTATTTCCCCTTTATCCCGGTAACTCCCAGCAAACTTTCAATTGCACCGCTGTCGTCAAAGGCGATCCGCCGAAAGCGGTCGGGTTTTTATTCGGAACTTGTACGTTACGTCGAGAATCATTCCGGCTGCCCGTGTATTGTTCAACCGAAACTTTCCTGGCTGTACGCTTAACCCGATCGAGATCGCGACGAAAGCGATACACGTGCGCAAATCGCGACGTTTTCGCGAGATTTTTATATTTTTAATTCGTGCCATTAAACTGGCTTTTTGCCCTCAATTTTGCCAACTGAGGATCGAGCGTCTCTCATGGACGTTAAAATGACTCGAAATTTATCGTTACGTTTGCGTCGCAGGGATGCGGATGCACTTCTTGCGACTGTCGTCGGATGCAAAGCAAATCAATTACGTCCTCAAATGTTTAAATGAATCGTAGTCCCGTGGAAACCGTAAGCCCTTTTATTTCCGTATTCTTAAACTATCCTCGTTCCTCTGCAAAGACGTCTCCTGTTCCACTAGACTCCACGTCTCAAACCATTCTGCTTCTCTTGTATTTATCTTGCAGAATCGAGCTTCATGCTTTCGAGATGGTCGGAGAAATTTTCCTTCTCATAATGATATCCGACTTCATTTGATGGATTTGTTATTGCGTTTGTCTTGGAATGCTTCCGTTCGCTGTGGTTTCGCGACGTTACGAATAATCCGTCGCAGCCGCCATTGAGAGGCCTTATTGTTCGAGTTTCCACAGCGAAATACTTTCTTCGTTATAATGCATCTCCCACATAAATCCAAAGACATGTCGGGAATGATCCAGGTCATTGTTAAAATGCTTGAACGTAGGAGAACGTCGAAAAATGTGAATTCTAATTTTCAATTAAAAAATCTAATAAAAATCTAGTTTTTCTGCACACCTTATGTGCTAAAGTAATTTATAAACGCAACCACCATTAATACAAATAGTATTCGTATTCAGAATTACTGTTCTTTTTAGATTTTCGCTAATGTCGTCCGAATGATTGACTTGTACTACTTGAAACACCCATAGATCGTACAAATTCCACATTTCCTCTGTTATACGACAGCCTTTTAATAATTTTCTTTTTTTCTACTGTTAGCAGGAGTGTAAATTCTCCGATAAGATATTTTTCACAATTTTTCAAACACTTTTTTAATACCAAACACCAGTGTACCGCGCAGTGTGCAGCAGTCGAACGTTCCAGGTGGAATTCAAAGTTGCTTAATTTTACGTCGTAACTTTGTATCGCCCCGCGTACCATCGAAACGTTATCGAGTTAGGACCTTTGTTCCATTTTATAATCACCATTAAGGGCGCAAACGCAATCGTCGTTCCATCCGCCACAAACTTTACCACCTTTCCGGCTATTTGCATTCCACTGATTTGCGTTACGATTCATCCGTTGCTGTTTTCGCGAACACAAATCCGTTCGCTGCGAGTCGCTCGTGGCTCTCGAGGCACCCCATCGTGCTCGTTGAGAGCCACTGACTTAAGGTTTAAAGTGGAGAAACCGTCGATACCCAGAGCTTCCACTGGGAAACGCAATCGATGCGCCGTAAAGATAAAGAGCGGAAAGTAGGTTACGTAACGACGTCTGGATGTTATAAACGAACGGTATTGACGAATTGCACATTGACTTTTCGAGATGCTCGCCACGTACGATTCTTTCCCCCCTGTTCGGTACGAGGGGCTCACGGATTCCGAGAGTTCGCTTCATAAGGTTCAACGAAGACATTTGCGTTCCGCTTCGTTGCCCTCTTCCTGGTTCAATCGATGAGCAGAAAAGGCGAGGTCTGGATGCTTATACCCTCGAACCTTGCAGCGTACACATCAAAAAGCAGTCGGTTCAATCTCTCCACCCCTATCTCTTTGTCTCTCGCAAGAGGAAGCAGGGATAACTGGTTCGATTCGCTTTGTCAAATAGTTGTTGCCAACGATTTCGACGCTTTCGAGGAGATACATGTACGCGTGCACGTACACACGGGTCAAGCAAATACTCGGACACGCCAATGGGGAAGCTTTGCATTTTGCGAGAGCAATGGTCGCGATAAAATTTTCTTAATTAAATACGTGCCTCGGACAACCTGACTCCAAAACTCCTGTTTCACTGTATTTCGCCTGTCACCTCCAATAGGAGACCCCACCTGTTTCAAAGACACCCAGTATTTAACGTCAGCCCGGAGTGCACGTAACTAAAGGCTCCCTGGAAATCCTTTTCATCCCGATCGTTTCCTCCGCCACTGGCGAAGGAATCTTTTCACAGACGGCGGGGCGCGGCGGGACTCCTGGCGATTCGAAAGTTGCGTCATAATGATTTTCTTCGAGATCGTTGACCACCCAGTTGGGATTCTTTATTCCGTCTTACAAAAGGATCGCTCGAACCGGTGAACTGGGCATAGATTTCAAGGATATGCAGCCTGGGTATCGGACTCTATAGGACGAGAACGGCAGAAACTGGGACAAGCTGTACCTCTCATCTCAAGTCGGAGGAGCAGGGACGAGAGAGCCAAAGCTTTGTTCGTCCGTTTTATTCCTCGTCGCAGCTTCCTCGTACGGCTAAACGACGGTGACACGTCTTTGGTGGTCGATCGTCTCGAGGCGCACCCACCATTGGGGTGAAATACTTTGTATATTAAGCTGACGAGTAACGCGAGACAGTCGTGTCTGATCCCTGATCGAGCAATCCTGAACAGCCTCCACTTTGGTAGCCGATATCGCGTACAACCGTTGGTAGATCGCGGTTGGTTAGCACGTTAATCGAGCATTGTTCGTTAAGTTGTTAAGCGGGGAGTTTCGGCATCTGCAATCTTGTCGCGAACGCGTTCAGAAAGTTTCCAAGCTCCCCCAACCCAGCTACGGGGCCGGAGGAGGCTTTAAAGGATTCGCAATAGGATTACGCTCATCGATCATCGCGCGCACCTGTATCTGCCTTAAAGCGGTAATATTGGAAGCGGATTTTAACGTCGGTTTTAACGGTCCGTATCGCGTAATATTATCCCAGTATTAATAATACCGATAAATCAGCCGCCGTGAGAATAACGTTCGACTTCGGGCACCGATATCCCGTTGATAATTCGACAGGATCGAATCCGCGCGGGGGTGGCTGGTACCCCTGGGAAACGAAATGTGTGTACGTGTGGTCCGGTGTATAATTGTATCGTGTAACGCGTACGTACGGAAGTACAATTAAGGCTGCTGCGAGCTGATATATACACCTGTTTTGTAAATTCTAAGGAACGGAGAGATTTTGCGGAATACGTTTGTAATTCTAATATGGCTGAACAACGATGGTCGGTGCCTTCGTTATTCCGATGCATCCGCGAGAAGTCTGTCTTTAAGCATTGCATTAGATATGGAGCAGCATCAATTTTATAATAAGAGATTTTAACATTACAGTGTAAAAGAGAGATGTCTGGAGAACAGGAATAATTCAGGCAACAGTAAGTACTGTTACGTATTTATTTCTCGCCAGGAAACATGTTCGTTTCGATTTTTCGCCAACGAAGTAGTAGCTTTAATCGTTTATAAGCGTCTTGCACAGTGACAGGAGAATATCGTGTAAAAGTTTGAAAAGGATATTTGCACGGGAATATTTCTTGACGTCGATCTTGCTTTTTGTTTTAATATCGGTACGAATTTTCTTCGGACGCGCGTATCGAACGACTCGGTATTTGCCAACGTCTAACGCATATCGAAGCACGAAATACGTTTCGAGGATGGGACGCAGGGGCGGACGGGAAGACAAAATTACAGCAGAAACGTGCATAATGACGTACTTACGAGGTCTGAAACACTCGACAAGGAGATTTAGAGCTGCGGTAACACTTGCACCGTGCTCGACTCTACACAGACATTGTCTTGCAAGAACGCAATCTGTCCTCGATAGTTTCTCTCCCGTTACAAGACGAATATCTGCCCGACGAAGTTGCCACTGTTAAGGAGCACCGAGGTATCGACAGTTGGGGAAACCGTTAATTACTACTTAAACGTACTTAAACTTGCCGGTAGCTCAGTTTCAGCTACTCCGCACGCGAAACTGTTTTCCTCGTTCTATTGTAACCCGATGCACATCGTTGCTCTTATGGAAGAGTTCGTTATTGTGTGTAAACTGCAGGTACCGTAGTTGATAATGAACCAATACGGAACTTCAGCGACGAACCCGCCGGTATTTAATCCTTTATCTCGCGATTTTTCGAGTTCGAACTTGGAACCTGAGGCGAATCGTTTCGTTTTTAATTGTCGCAGATACGAACGTCGCAACGTGACGCTAACGGTTTAACAGAATTTTATTATAGATGAGCGTTATCATGACAAGACCGAGAAATTATGTATAGGCACGTATGCTTATATCGTCGCGATTATTTAACTCCCCAAATAACTTATGGATCTATCAGTTGAATCATTCCGCCTCTCGTGACGCAGAAGTCATATCTTAGTGCACATGTGTCAAACCGTATTGAGAATTTCATAAATTCTTCATTTGGTCGCAGCAGGTCAGAGATATTTTCAGAGAATTATTGGAGTATTATGAATAATCTGTATTAAAATTCGATCACGAGCGTAGTTAATATATCTCTGCTGTAATGTATGTACATGTCTTACGTTCGTAACGAAATCCAGCGAGAATTTAAGAGGAAATCGCTATAACAATTAGAATAGACGGTACGTTTCGATCTGCCCTCGACGAGACTGCTCGACAATCATCCGGACAATCAGATGTATCAACATGTTAAAGCCTCGGTATACAACCCCCGAGGGGTGGGCGGGCAAACAACGTCCCGGCTTTTTTCTGGATTTGCATGCACGCCCTTTGACTCCGGCTCGTTTCTTTCTTCCCGGGATGCAAATTCACAAAAAATCTCTCCGTGGCAAGTGGCTTGGCCCCCTTTCTCTTAACGTACCGCCGACTCGATATCAACTCCTCGAGCTGGCGGTAGCTCGTTTTCGTGGATTTCATTTACGAGCCGGCGACAGTGCCGCCACCTCTCACGCCTTTACCACCCCCCACGTCTGCGTGCAACCTCTTCAAATCCCACCGAGATCTATTCTCAGACAACTCGGAATCTACTTACCAGACTTCCGACGTCTGTTTAGGTCGGGCGCCACCTCCACGGTCGTTCCGCGACGAGGTAAGCAGGACGATTTACATATTCCCGACCGATCCTCTGCCGCGTTATCGCGTCCCTCGTCGTTTCTTCGCCCCCTCCGTCGATGGATACACCATTAGCGACCCGACCGCGGGGTCTTGCACGGCTCCGCGATTCCTCCCCCCCGTTTCGCATTGTGTCAACGGACCGCGCGTCGATGTCGCGTCTCTCCATCGTCGAGTTTCAAGGCAAATTGCGCGCTTTTACCTAAATCATCGGCCGAAACAATGGCTAATACCAGGCCGCGCTTTCAAGCCCGGCTTCCGAATCCATCGAGCTACTTAGCCGCATTGCGGATCCTCCATTTAGAGGCTAGTTAGGTGTTCGCCGGCTGCGAGCCTCATCCGCACGCAGCGTATACATACTGCAAATCCTTGATTTACCATCTCTGCGCGAGGGGTACGCAGCCGCCGAGCAAATCCCGTGGCACACGCTTCGCACGCCCCCGGTTCTTATCTTTCGCCAACTGTTCCTGGCTTATTTCCCGGTTAAATTACCGGCTGGAAAATATCGCCGTGCCGCGCGCCAGGCGTTGATTGAGACTGTTCGAGGCTCCGCGTCGCCGTCCAGCGAGTGTCGACGTCGAGCGTCGACGTATAAGCTTCTCGTTTCACGAGATACTGTTGAAACGTTCGAGGCGAGTATCCGTCGTGCGCGAGGGGAACGCGATCGCAGAGTTTCGAATGTAAATGCGCGCGGATGAATCGGCGCTCGGCAATAAGAAATTCCAGTTCGCATCGCTCGGATGATCCTTTCTGCGATCTCCATTTACATCTCGCTCGGGGTGGTCTTTTTTTAACGAAATAGCACAATGGATGGTTTGGTCGACGACGGAAGCGAGCTCGAGCAAAATATTTCCCTTCGCGGCGGATTTAACGAGAAACGCAAGTAAGCTTCGGGGCTTTGGATTTCTTAGCACATTGATTACAAGTAGCGTATAAAATTACAGTTTACCTGCTTGCGATCGATCGACTCAATCTATTGTGATACCTTGAAACTGCAAGTATCTACGTTATATGGTGCTTCGGTGGGGTAATATTATACGAGTTTATTGTGTCTTTACGTGCTGGTCCGACTATCGTGGATTATCGTTCGCTTCTGTTTCCGTGAAATTCATTTAATCCGGTTTACAAGGTTTCTTGCTGTTTCCTTCAAAAATGGGACACCAAATTTACTGAATCGGTTGCACGAGCTTTGCAAAATATTCGTTGACAATTGCAAGCGAATGGGCCAATTAGTAATTTCCAACACCCGCGACGCGATCCGAAATCATACTCGATACTCGCGACTATATTTCCAGTAATGGCCTAAGTTCTTGAATGAAGGCTTATTTGTAAGTACTTCCATCGATGTGCTCTGAACATCAAAGCGAACGCGACCAGCCAATGGTATATTACAAACATAATTTTCATCAATTAATGCTTCCTTTCAACTGTACGCGTGCACCCACAGGGCTGTTTAACTATACCGCAGTTTGTATCCACGGTTTTAGGCAAATTACACAAATTCGAGTAATTTCTGAACGTAATTTCCTCGCGCACGAACACCTTTTACAAGCAACAAATCGCGTTTCATGATTTGTGCAAACAGCTCGAGCCCGTCTCCAATTCGATTCTGTGCAGGCGCACTTCACAGAAGCGTCTTCGACGAAAGGCCTAGAGATCGGTTAATCCCCCTGCCTTCGACCCTCCGTCCCTGAGATCTACCCTCGGGCGCCCCTCGCGCCGCCCCCATTTTCTGACCTCTCCTTCCTGTTTCGCTCCTCCTCGACAATTCCACGAACCTCGTTCCCGTGTACTTCAACAGTTTCGGCTTTTTCTACATTGTACACTCACGCCACTTCGCCCGTCATTTTCGCAATCCCATCGATTTCCAATAATCGACCGGCCGGTCGCGGCGTCGAGGAGCGAGCGACCGAGTGGAACGCTCATCACGTATTCCATTTCGACGAGCCGTTGTGACGGATCAAGGCGGGGCTTCGGGCTGACCCGTAAGTTGAAAACAGGCGAGGGTGGAGAAAGGGAGGAAAAAAAAGAAAAAAAAAAAAAAATGGGAGGATCGTAACAGAATCCGCGATGTCACTCGCGGCCACTTCCGGTTAGCCGGTCGCCACGCTCATCCCCGCGATCGCGCGGCCCCGGATTAATGCACGCCCCCGCGTGACTTCGCCGTTACGCGTTAAACGGTGAAAAATCACCGAGGGAATTTCATTCTATTCCATTTTCTCCGGCGAACAGTCATCCCGAAAAGCTATCCCATTGTTTCGCCCGTTGCCAACGTTGCGCTTGGCACGTGTAACGAGGGAAAGTAGGCACCTGAATTATTCCTCGCTCCGTGCCCCTTTGTTCACCCCGCCGCGTTTTGTTAACAATTTCTTCTCCCTTTTCGAGCACCCTTCGGTCCTTATCGCGGGCCAGACTAGACTCCCGCTCGTTGAATGGGAAAGTCCGCGAAACGTCGCTCGAACATTTCTGATTCCGCCGCGCACTTTCTTTCACGATACCCGCGAATGTATTTATATTTAAGGTTAGTGCCGGCTGATTAATAGTCCAGCACTGGCACACGATTTCGTGCCACTTGGACGTGATTTATGGCTCCCTCGCCTCTCGCAAGGGTTAAAAATTTGTATTTTTCACGATCCACGGCTGCATCGTTCGAGGATTCGGATGATGAATTCGATGCGACGAGGCGTGATTAAAATCGATGGATTTTGCGAAAGGGATTGGTAACGCGTGAAATAATTAAGACGAGGTTAATTGGATTTCTGGAACCCGAAATTTTGTTGGAATTATTAAACATCGAACCGAATTCCCTTCCTCTTCTATATATATTTTTTCAGATTTTTTCTAAACAAAAAGCAGAGCATCAAAACGTTATCGTAAATATAAAGTTACAATAATCAATGATTTATTTAGAGGGGCGTAAATAAAAAATGGGCGCAATATTTTATAAATATCGCGTGTAATTCTACGGGCACTTTTAACTCATGAACCAACTCTTCCTGGCTGTGTACCAAATAGCGTGGACTGTTTTACAGCTAGCAATAAATCTACAAAAGAGATAATGCCTTCCAGGAAGAACGTAAAATTACGTTCACTTCCAGAGAACTTCATTTCTACGAACATCGATTTTCATCAATTAAACGTGCAATCCAATAAATTCGGCCATGAATCCCAGCATGAAGCGATGCATTTAACAATTTCTCCCTAATCCATCGAATCTATTAAAATGAATAAAATTGATATTTCAAACGATTAAGTAACATTGATATTTAAGAGACGAGAACTATGAAACGCTGGAAATTTGATTCCGTTCAAAATATCGCGCGACTACTCTCACGTTTTACGTCGAATTTCCTGCAATTTTATTTTTAACGCTAACGAAAAAATGCTATCGAAAAAGGCAGCTCCTCTTCCATTGCAAAACGCACGAGCCCAGACGCGCGCGGAGGAGATAATTGCGATGGGTAAAGTGCTCGTCATTAGCGACGGAACAAATTTTCATGATGACAATCCGAACGAAAATCTTTTAGAACACTGCGAATCCCGCTGAGTCATTACTCTTCTTTCAACAGCGGTGAAACGATGAAAGCACGTGCCAGGTGGGTTAGACCGAAATGAAGAGGAAGTTAGGGGTAGGGGGCGGGCGAGGGAAAAGGGGGTGCGAAAATCAAGAAGGGTTCCTGCCCGGGTGCCTGCGAGGACGGCGCGACGCAAAGGCACGGCAGACGAGCAGATACGAAAAATGTAATCGATCGAAGGCATTTGCTTGCTAAAAAATGTAAGATTCGCATCCGAGCGTATCGATCGATTTACCCAAGTTATTTGAGGGGAAGAGGGATGGGAGTTGGCCGGGGTCGATAAGAGGAGTACTTCGTTACAGGCGCGCCTGGAAATTCTGAAATGACTCGTAAATTTTTTAAAGTCCGCCGCGTAAATATTTATCACGTCATATTTTCCGTTGTACGCGGTTTGCTGCACGATACACTGGAACGAGCCTTTGTAATTTCATGCAAAACGCGGTTGAATATTTATTTCCTTGTTTGCTCATTCAGCTTTCGACGTTTCGCCGGTTTTTATTTTTCCCGGCGATATGAACGTATTGAAGTTGTTCAAACATTCACAGGTCGACGAACCTTTTCCCCGCTTTTTTCGCCAACTGGAGTATGAAGTAATTTGAAAAGGCACCTAACGCTTTCGCTGCGCGTTCCTCTTGTAAGCTGCGTGAACGGTATTAGGCGGATACTATTCTTTTCAAACACTTTGCCGCCGCAAAAAACGTCGAACCGTTAAATAAGTTCCGATATGACGCGACAATTAAGTTGCACCTTTCATAAATGAACGCAAACGGGAGCGGTAAACACTGAGTAACAATGTACGAGGGAAAAGAAAGAAAAAAAATGGAGAAATGCGAGCGAGCGGAGTGTAAGAATTTCAAGCATGCCAACCCTGTCTGACCAGGAACGCCATTATCTACTGCGCCAGGAGAACGTTGTTTCTATCAAGTTCGAAAACTGGATCGACGACGAGGGCGAAGCAACGGAAAAGCATAGAAAAACACGTTGTTGGAGATATTTCAGGCGCGTCGAAGAATAATGTACTTGGAAAAATAGCGCTCAAAAGTTTCGCGGCATCATGGTTATCGTAATTCTCGAATTCCCTCACGCATACCTCGTTCTGGCGGTATACGCGTCCCAGTCAACGCGGTGTCTAATTGTAAGTCGTCAAACAGTTCGAATCTTCGCCTGGGAGTTCGACGGAAATTATCTCCAACAGATCCTGC
Organism: Xylocopa violacea; assembly: GCA_963969225.1. Taxonomy (NCBI): domain Eukaryota; kingdom Metazoa; phylum Arthropoda; class Insecta; order Hymenoptera; family Apidae; genus Xylocopa; species Xylocopa violacea. Next base: position 36,236,186 of record CAXAJV010000002.1, read on the forward strand.
ACAATCGAGGGACGGATTAACGTTTGCGAGTGGTTAATGCGCAAGATGTCTCTCGATTTGCGGATAGATCAATGATCATAAAAGGTCCGCCTCGTCCTCCCTCGCGTCTCTCCTTCTCATTAAGAATATGAAACGAGCGAACGCGAAGGCGGCGTTCGTCTTATAAACGACCGAGAGGACGACGGCGGCGACGGCGACGCAAATCAAATATGTCATTTATATCTGATGAGGGCCGTAATGAACTCGTTATTTGTCTGCGCGGGCGAAACGCTGAAAATGCAAATTGAGAGATGGACGCTTTTCTCGATGTCGACGCTCCTCGACTCCCCGTATTTTTCTTGTCCCGAGTGTTTTTTGGCCGTTCGTTATACCCGACTGTAAAGCTCTCGACGTGGCTGGTCCCGAACGAAATTCGTGACAAAAGAAACATCGTAATGGATAGGCTGGTATCTTCGGGGGCGGAGATCTTTTTCAGATCAAGTTGCATTAGAGGCATTAAACTGAAGTTCCTCGAGTGGATAAGTGAAAACGCAGGGCTCGAGAGAATTTTGGCGGACTCCTCGCGACTGCTCGTCGATTATTCTTCAGCAATTTTTGGGTCGAAGTGAATGTAAACGAAGAATTTGGGTCTTGACGGATTCGAAACCGTCCGACGCGAATCGATTTTCAATTACGTATCGCTAATGTCGTTTTTCGTTTGCCTAACCAGACGTTTCGAGAATTCAAATATATCAATTTGAAATTTCCACTGCGTTTATCAGTGATACCTTTGACGGACCTTCCGCTGATAGTGAAAACGTATTTCATCAAATTATCCGTAAATTTCGAGCTCTCCCTTCCTCTTTCCCGTCCTCTCTTTGCGCAAATCGTTATCGTTGATGCACTGATACGCGACATACCTCGGCAATTTTTGTTTTTACAAAAAATTGTCATCGAGCGAACGATTGCCGCTCGCACGCAGGATCGATAATTTCAACAACGAGGTCGCTCGGGTTCATCTCAGAGGTGGCCACTCGTTCGTTTTCTCATCGGGCAATGCTCGCCAAAGAACTGCGGAATACCCAAGTGGCCACTAAAATTATTCAGTATGTTTTTTTACGGCTATTACACGATGAAATTACGTCCGTGTTCCATGAAAAGTAATTTCGCCCTCCACTATTAACTCTCCTTGGAACTTCTTACGAGCGTATTCGATTTAACTAATTACCTCTTAGCGCGAATAGTAATTCCCAGTTGAGATGATGAATAGGTTCTTGTACTCGCAGCACTCGCGCGACCAGTTATCAGTTATACTTCGATAAACTGTGAGGCGTTTTTTCCCCCGCAATCCTCCTCCGCAGCGTCTCTTGCAGCAACTTTTTCGTAACTCGATTACTTTTGCAGCAGCCAGATAGTTAAGCGGGGACACGCGGAAAAGTAGTTCTGTTGCAGGCCTTCTGTAGGGGATGAATGTAGGTTAGATTACAACCTTTTCGTGAAAGGGCAACTATAAAGTTAATTAATTTCAAGTTCGCTTAAAGTTTCACAACTTCGCAGCGAGGGGTCTCGGGATCGTTATTAATTCCAGAAGTCATCTTCGTTGCAGAAAAAAAAAAATGACAAACGGCGTTGATTATGAAAAGCAAACAGATGGATATTATAATATCCTCATACTACATATAATTCAGCTAAAATTGTGATTAATAAATGGTATATCTTATATACGCGAATCTTGTCGCGATTCACTGCGTTGAGATATTAAAACGAAAGTGGTGACGATCGTCTGAAAATTTCAAAGCACATTTCAAGCTAATTTTTCAAAAACCGATGGTTCTCGAAGAATCGCGCGTCACTTCTTCGAACACCCATTTCCCGCGAGGAAACTCAACGAAATCCTACCCTCGCGTGGCCCACTTTCCTCTCTATCGTAACTTTTACGATGCGTCGCGGATGTAAAAACTCAAACCCGCTGAATCGTCCTATGAACTGGAGATGAACTCTCGCCTTAAGAGAACTCGAGTGAACCAACCTCGCGAGCATTCGAATTGCTTCGAACACGATTGCTCGAGACCCCGAAAAGCCTCGACGAGTGTCGAAAAAAGATGCTTTTCGCAAAAACGTTTACTTCCGCCACGAATTGCCACCAATCAGCCTAACGAATCACCGTTCCCGTCCCGTCTGTCGCGGTGATTATCCTCGTGGCCGGAATTACTCTACGACAGGGATTTCGCGACTGCCTCGCGACGGTGTTACGATTCTCGTCGCGTTCACCGCTGTAACGGCGCTGCGTTTTTGACAATTATTGGCTCCGCCGTGGGAGCACGTGGCACGTAGCGCCGCGGTCCCGCGTGGGTTACCAAACTTCCCACTGTTACGTACTTTAAGTTTTGACGAGTCCAAGTGCACGCATCACCTGAGCCTGCCCATCTGTAAACAAGATTTATCAGCGGAAACGTTTTAGCGAAACTTTCGCTCCCACGAGTAAAGCTGGCGCGCGTCTGACCGAATGCCGGCTACCCCATGAAACGCTCCACGATAGAGGAGATATTTCACTTCGACAAACACATACGGGGATACACGTAATTCCCAATGCATTTTATTTTCGCGTTTCGGCCAGACCGGCGAAAGGTCACGTTCGTGAGCGCGGTCGCTCGGACGGCTGGGCCGCTAGCAAATGGCTCGGCCAGCTCGAACGAGGATTCAAATTTTTGTCGAGGAAGAATGGAGGGTGGAGAAAGGGTTGGGGAACGGCTACGACCCGGGACGTAGGACGCTGGTAACGAATGGAGGCCGGAACGGAGCGGAGATTTCGGATTAAGAGAGGCCCCTATACGTGCCTCTGCTATTGTAATAACCGCTCTTTTCTACGGACTTCCGCTAATCCTGCGTACGACAACGCGCGGTTGAAACAGGACGGTTTTATTGAACGATGATTTATCATGGGCTACGACGAACACGGCAGATCGGGGCCCGTAGTAGATGCGATACGATGATCTACGAATTGAGGGAACCAGTAGGTATTTTTTGGTAAAAGATGTTGATTCAGTTTATGATAAATGTTACTTGATTGGTATCTTTAAATTTAAAATAGCGAAATATATTCTTACAAACTGAAAACGTAAATGGTAACTCGATGATCAATTATTTAATAATTTTCCACCTTCCATCATTTCGCATCCGTTGCTTAATGGTCGCTAATGCGGGGATTATAAAATTACAGCGCAGCCATGCTGTACATATATTACATAAATGAACAGCATTAATCGACAAAGCAATTATAAGCGTTTTGTTAATACTATCATTTGTCTTCATTCGTTCTAATATTTCGAATATTTCCCGCTCGCAAATAAACGTAATTATTTTGTATCAATTCGATTCTCGCCGATTAAATTCCCCGCAAAATTGCGATCGCGAAATATGATCGAAAGAGAACGAGCGCGCGAGGGTTCATTTTTTTCCCGACGAGCGAAAGCGTGTAGGACGAGTCGCTCCTCGAAGTTGCGAATCATTAAGACTTTCGACCAAGATCAAGATGGAGAAACGGTGATCATCCTTGCGTACTCGTTCTTACTAGTTCCGCCACCGCCAGCTAACCGTCCTAAAATCTATATTTGCGTTGGGTTATAAGTGGAGATGAAAATAGTCAAAGCGGAGGGCGGAAAGAGATGGGCAGAGTGGTGGAAACTGGGTGGCGAAGGGGTGAAGAAGGCTGGCGGAGCCAAAGGCACTTTCAAAGTGGAGGTATTTACGATCGTGTGCTTAGCGTATACAGAGTCGCGCAGGCGGGCACGGAAGGATTTGCGAGTAATTAGTAGAATGCAATTAGTTAATGGTCATGAGAGAAGACGACGGTTCCAAACGTTATAATCCTATTGCTCCGATTCCCTTCGTATCTCGCGCTCGTGAGCCACGGGAAATAAAAACTAAACGATGGTCAAGCCGTATTACCGTGCATTTCAACGATATCCATGTACCATCCAATATTAGAAAGCTGAATTTTGTACATTTTTTTAGTCACTGCAAACTTTGCTCCGCGCTTAATAGAAAAAGGAGAATACAGTCTTTTATCATTGATTTTACTCGAACGAATGTGTAATTAATATGTAAATGAATTGCACGATAGATATTGTTAATGAAATTTGACATCGCGGATAATCCAAATTAAATCTATTGTCCGAGCAAATCTCTTAATGCTCCTCTTCCATATTATTCGCATTCCACTATTTAGCATAATGTATTCTTTGTGCAATAATTTGATACGATTCTCTCCTAGGTGCGCGTATACGCGTAGCATAATGATAACCGGGAAACAAAAGCACGTCTCATTTATGACGCGAGCACCGCGAGTGAAAATCAAAACGGTGCGAAGCGTAATTGCGTGGAATCATTTTAAATAAATTCTTGCCCGCGATACTTACGCCGTCGCGCGCGAAAATGACGGGGCGCGCGATTTAAATAATTGATATTATCCGCGGTTCACTTGTGAAGTTTCGCATGTAAATAGCGCGGCGCGAAGTTTTAATTGTGAAACTTTTTCAATTCTAAGCATTTACCGCTTTCATCGCTCGCGCGCTGCCGCGATATATCCGGTGACTTCTTACGAATTTCCGCCGGATTTCCGGCTTTTCCAGTTTAAATATAATATGTACATCCTTCGGCCAGGAAACGCTGGCAAACTTCGTCCCGCGGCGCGGTCACGGCGACCAGTGATAAAGTTATAACAGCTTTTTTCGTCGACGGCGGCGCAGAAACGGGAACAACAAACCCCTTCCGCAATAAAGTTTAACGCCCTGCCGTCGTTTTATTGCGCTCGTCGGATGTGTTATACACAGGGTGATCCTTAAGCCGCTTCTCCACGACACGTACTACGCCAGGGGTGAAATGGTTGCGCGGCGACGTCGCGCGATTCGTATTGACACCCCACAATTTGTGAAACGAGTTGTCTACTCGTGGAGGTTGTTCCGGGATAACAAGCGGCATGATTCGCGTTCAAAGGGTACTCGGTTCCCGCGGAGGCGTAGGGAGCATTAGAGAACGAGAAAGTTCTCTCGTAAACCGTGAATACGGAACGAAGAAACGACTTTGGTCGCTTTAAATGCTTTCGATAATTTTGCAGTCATAAATAACTACTTCGCTCGAAGTAGTCGATGGTAGAAATCGAAGGGGACGCGCGCGACAGAAAACGATTCGCGACGTAGATGGAGCATTCGAGGAACGCCTGAACGATAGGAAGAAACAAAAGGGTGGTAACGTAAATCCGAGTCGTATTGGGAAGGAAAACGAGTCAGGTGTTTACAGCTCATCACCGATGTGCTTGCAACGTGAATAACGAGCACGATAGGAGAGGATTCGAGCGTTTTTCGAGTACGTCGATGCGGAGCCAGCGCGGCTGCGAGCGCGCACGGACGGAGAGTGCTGAACGACCGATAATTGAATAGAGAACGTGTGGACGAGGTCGGCACGCCAACGACTGCCGTCGATGTTAAGGTCCTTTCCCCGTTAGCGAACCCGTGCTATCGTTATTCAGCGGGATCCGATGGATCCTGTCGTCACCGTTGTCGGCAACGGCCTCCTTCCACTGCGCCGAACAGACGAATATCTTTCCGTCCCATTCGGCCATCCGCACACCTCTCCAAGGGTTCATCGAGAATTCCGGAAGTCCTGCCGTGCCCAATTTTTAGCCCAGGATCAGCCACACGTCCGGACTACGAATTCGACGCGATCGATCCGCGAGGGGAGTCCCGTTCGTTGTTTATCGGAGGGTTGATCGGCGAGCAGGATTTCGAGGCGGGCGTCGTCGACTTCGCCTCAGAGATTCGCTGGGAATATTTCGCGCGATTGCTCGTTGGGTCGACGCGTGTCTCTCTTTTAATTCGTGCCTCGAGAGTTCGTCGAATTTGTCGAATTCGCCGTGAAAATAACGCGAGTCTTCGTTCCACGAGTTGCCCAGCGTTACGTCAAACACGTACGCGTATCCTGTCCGCGAGAGAAAGTTCGCCGCGTATTTACGAAACCAATTACAGGACCGACGGGAACGAGAATACTTCGGGACACGTCCCGCTAATAAGCCCAATTCCGATCGAGGAACGAGCGCGACGCAATTTCCGTCCTGCAAACGGCGCGACCTTAAGGTCCGGGAAAGTATACGAAACTGTAACGATCGCTCTCCTATTAAGCTGGCAGGAAGTTCCAATATACCGGGGCAAATATTTGTTAACAATTACACACAGGTATACCCTATGGTATTAGCATTATTCGGCCGGCGTACGGAATGGAATAATCAGTTTGGCTGCTTGCACGCGCGCAGCGTGCAGGGGTAGGGGGTGGGTGGATGGAGCTGGGAGGGAGCGGCTCGCCGATTATTCAAATCCGATAAACGATACGCCTCGCGGATCGGCCGGCAATGGCCGATCCCGAGCCACGGCGGGGCAAATGGCCCGCGGCGTGGCTCCTCGTAACGCGGGAAATAAAAACGGGGATAAATAAAAACGAGCAACGCGATTAAGCGACAGTGATCGCGGCGGTCGGCGAAGGAATTGACGTTGACCCGTAACCTCGTTAAAGCTCGCCGAGGGACCCGGCGAGGGAAAGAGGGCGCGCGCTGGGTGGCGGAAAAGCGACGGGAGAGGAGGCAAAAAGGTGGTGCGCGGCTACGAAGTAGTAGACGAGGAGAGAAGTCGCGCGTAGAATTTCTCTGGGCCGTGAGAAGACCGTGAAATCCGGCCGGGGTTGTTTTATTTTTGTTTCCCTCCGCGAGACCAGCATTCACAGAGCGTTGCGTCGAGCCGTCTCGCCTCCTCTTTTTTTTTTCTCTCTCTCTTCTCCAACCCGCGAGGCCCCGGCCCCGGAAGGAAGATCCGGTTATGCGGGCGAAACATTCTTACCGTTTCTTCGAGACTGCTGGAAGCCCCGAGGTGGAAGCCATCGAGATAAGTAAATGGTCGCGACCGCGTGGCGCAATTCTTTAAACGCTGCAGCTGCGGTACTGGGCTAGCAGGATATTTCTCATGAATGTTTCAAACGAAATTGCGGATCTAACCCCACGGCGGGGCTAAATCATTTGAACCCACAACCCGCTCTCCCCCGCCGCCTCGTCCAGCCTCGTACCTATCCCCTTTTTTGCCGTACCTTCTCATGCGCCACGGTTCGCCATCTTTTCTCGCCACCCTTCCCCTCAGCCCTCGCGGCCCGCTGCTCGCCTCACCTTCGTTCGCCTCCATCCTCTCCATTCATTCTTCCTCGACGCGTTGATTCCTCCTCTTCGTCCTTCCTGGTTACGCGGCCACCCACCGAGTCTCTTATCCTTTTTCCACGTTCTTCCGTCTCTCAATTCCCGACATTCCATCCGTCTCGCTTTCCGAAGAGACCTGTCCGGTCTCTGTTCTTCTTCCACGGCCCTTCCACGGCCCTTCCACGGCCCTTCCACGGTCCAGGGGCACCGACAAACTGGGCTTCCTCAGGGGCGAAGAGGAGGCGGTGTGCACCGACGTAGTTGCGAACTACCCGCCGGTGCTCTGAATGGGTATCTATAATGCATGGCCCGCCTTATTCGAGATTTTCGATCCCCGACGAGGCTTAGCTTTCGCCCAGGGTAAACCCGACAAGAAGGAATAATGAATTCTTAAATATTCGCTTAGTCGGAATAGGTGTCGGCTGGCGAATCGATCTGTCGCGGGAGAACGCCGTTCTCTTTGCCCCTAAGACGCGTTCCTCTCGCTACGTCACGGGTCCACGAGTTGGGGTTTATTTACGCGTGGGGATATAGGTTCGATGGTCCGATCCGTGGAATGTCGGGATGGTGTAAAGGAATTTTGAAATATTGAAAGAATTCAAAGAAATACACGCGCAGACCGTGCGTCGTCGTGTTCCTTTAAACGGGAGGACCTGAAATTTTCTATCGAGTGTCCTCGCTGTCCGTATAGCTCTCGAAGCGAACGGACACTCTTTTGAACCTCAGAACGGAAACTAATTTGCGTTGAAAAATTCAAAGGAACTTTAATTTCACGCGCCCATTTCCAACATTTAGAAAACGTAAGGATATGTAACGCGAACTCCCTGTCTCGTTACTCCGCAGCGGGTAAAACGAAACGCGGAGAGGCAAAAAAAGATCAGCGGATAAGAAATGAAAAGTCACTCGCTTCTGGTTGACGAACTTTCGCCGTACTCGCTCGTAGCACCTTTGTAATGTCGATTTTGCGGACCCTCGCTGTTCCGACCATTTACGATGCGCGATTATTTCCCCCGGGGGCGCGGAGTTGCGACGCGTTGTCAACGCGATAAGCTCCAATAAAGTAGCCGATCGGAGGGTTAATATTTCATAATGGGACGATAAATTAATCGGTGGTCGCACACGCCGGGGTCACGTGTAATTGTACGTGATACACGCTGATTGTAGTAGTTGCTTGTTTATACGCCGATGTAATTTGAATCGCTTATGACCGCGCGTTAGCGTTGCTCGTTCCACCGCGTGTTATAAACACCCATTCCGTCTATGGGTTCCGCTCGTGGTTACCGTTGCTGGACTGTGTACACGCTGAACTCGCGAAGAAATTCTCATCAACGCCCCGAATGGAGGCACTGATTTCCGGTAACCTCGAAATCCATTCAACAAGCACAAAACCCCCGCGCCGCAACGAGCGCGTTTCGCGCTGAAACCAGAAGAAGAATGGCGTCGAAAGAAAATCCGCGCCAGCGTCCCTGTCCCGTTTAATTTCTCGCGAATTTCACCGCGATAGAAATTATTAATTTATGCGGCGCAGAATTAGAAACTTCGTCCCGCGCGACTTTTGCCACGAGTTCTCATTACACGCCGCTGTACAGCGCGCGAAAGGTAGCGCCGGTTAATTTATGCTTTTCAATATAAATGCTTGGTCATGCTTATTTAGCAAGGTAATATTCAACAGTTCACTAAGTATAATATTTATGCGAGAATATAATAACCATCGGATGTACGGATAAAGTAACAAATGAACAATGGCTATTGTTGCGCGTAATGCGTATCATCCATTATTATTAATAACATTAGCATTATTATCGATGCTTCCTTCCAAGAGCCACGCAGCACGTTTTATCGAACCTTCCAATAATTTTATAACGATCAAGTGGCTATTCTGATTTATAATATTCCGCTCGCGCGAATAGTTCATGAAAATGTTTCACTCGTTTCGTGGACTAGATGGAAAGTGCAGAACCATTGCATCAAACTGAGAAGAATAATATCTCTGTCATCTTAGAAAAAGTACGCTATGAAAAATGTGAGAAAAATATATACAATTCTTTCAAAGTAGTTTAGTTTATCCAGTAAATACGAGTATTAATTATTACCTATCAGTGGGCATCTAAATGTCGAGCACTTGAGATGCAATTGAGCTTTCAGCATTAGTCAATACATGATCGGTTAATCGACCTTAAGAGTAATTAAGCCGCTGGTCAATATCACAGTCCATTATTAGGTAGGTAATTAATGAGGGCTATCTGCCAGGAGCTTGTAGCTCGGCAACTGTTATTCGGCTACTTACTTCGTGTTTGACAAGCAAACAAACCCGATCCAATGAAATCTCGCGAAATTCATTACATCAATTTCTTTCCAACCTACTCCACTGACCTACATATCCAAGAACAAAGTAATTAGTTACACTTGCTACTCCTCTTTCGATAATTCTTATCAATGACCTAAAAAGCATTACGCTCGTCGAAATCCACGAATTTCGACGCTGCTCGCCGTGACATCGATTCCTTCCAACGAGCTCGATCGCGATCGAAAAATCGAAGCGCCCAGATCTCTGACGCGCGAAGGATCGTCCCTCGAATTTCGATACTACTCGCAGCGATAGCGATTTCTTCCAGCGAGATTCCGTCGAGTGTAACGTCGACGATTAACCAGTCGAACGGGAGAAACGAATTATTAGACTGCGAGCGTCGCAATGATAATCGGGCCCCCTGTTCGACGACGCGAATGAACGGTGGGAAATCGCGCAATTATCGCGGCGATACCCGGCTCTCTTCCACCGTTTAAAGACGATATCCCGGCCCGTTAAATATCGAAATCAATTTACCCGGAACGATAGTTGATAACGTCGAGTTAATCGGGGCCGAAATTTAGCGGAATAGACGGCGGCCAGCGACGCGTGCACGCGCGCCTAGCGTGGCGCGCGCGTTTATGACGCGTCAGTGAAATTAAACAACCGCGATTCGTTAATTAGAGAGGAGTCGGTTAAATAATGCAGGCTGCGGAGAGAGGCGAAGCCGGACGTGGAAATCCGGACAAGCGTCGCGCGCGCGTGTAACGCGTAGGGTTAATCTGGAGGAGGGTTAAACGGTGTTGCGGACCGACGAGCCGTGCGCGCGTTACCACGGAGGGCGGGTTTATTTGAAAAAAAGCTGCACGCTCCCCTCTGCATTTCTCATCGTTACGTACCTCGTCAGTTAACGATACACTTACGCGAGAAAGAGACGCGGAAGGTGATCACGATCGAGGGGGTTGATAAACCGACACTTCTTTGGGAAGACGACGCGGTGAATCGAATAACGTGCGATCGTGTTCCGCGCTAAGGGGTGCGAGACTTCTTTAAACATCCCTCCATTGCCTCGAACATTCGCATCGTGGTAAGAGAGAAATAGAGAGAGGGAAATCTCTGATATTATATTATAATTTTTGAACAACCCAAAGAACAAGGAGGATAACCGTTAACTACGTTTTAGCGTCCGAGACACTTCCATCGCGCGTTTATTCGAAACGCTCGCGGATTAAGCGGCGTAACCTCGAAAGGGGCATATATTCATGAAGCTGGGCGGACGGTAGGGGGCGGGAGTGAGAAGGGAAACCAATGAGAGAACTGGTGCGCGAAAAAGAAAAGTCGACGACGTTTTCCAGCGGTCGCAAGCGGCAGCTGCTCCCTTAACGAACGTTAAGCTAAGTAAGAGCGTTAACCCGCTGCTTCGAAGGAAAAACCGCGTGCGAACCGGCCACAGCTGCGGCAGGGTCGCGGTACTTTGGCTAACTTTTCCGCTAATGCTCATCCCCCCACAAAGAAGAAGGGGGTCGCGCCGTGGCGTAAGAGAAATGACCGGGCCAAGAATTCCATTAAAATACATTAGATTCTGGGACAGACGACGCGGATAGGTTCGACACGTTTCTTAACCCCCCCGGTCGGCGACCTGACAAATCGTTATCAAAGGTGCGATCACGTTTTAAACGTACTCGAGGATCTGAATCGACTCGGGTGACGTTCGATCGGACGCGTTCGAAATTCGGGTATTCAACGACCGTTCAAACGTTCACTCTTGCAGAACAAATTTAACTTATCGCGTTAGAAGAGAACGATGGGAATGAGAAATAAAATCTGTAATTCATATACTTTGCGAACCGTAATCTCCTGAATTAAGAAGGTATTTTGAACACCCTTCCTGGGAAAAGTCAATTCTCGAGTTACGAATCTCGGAGTTATTCAACTTTCGATTAAACTGGTAAGAAACTTAAGGGATGATTTCTTTCCTATTCTGTGTATTTCTAGGTACCGCGATCGAGTCGGATTTGAAAAAGGTTTATTAACCATCGCGCGACAAATTTTCTTAGCGAAACAAGCTTAAGAGTGCCACCGCGGACAGGCTCGGGAGTTAAGATCGTAAAAATAAGAGAACGACTCGAGGTTTATTCAAAACCAAAATTGGTGTAATAAACGCAAGAAAGAACATTTCTGCGGCCCTGGAATTGCGTTCTCAGCAGCTTGAACGTGCTCAATTTGCACGAACAACCCCCGTTGGTTTACGCCTAGTCAACTCTCGATGATCACGAACGCTCGCAGCGGTTGCTGCCGCAAACAACGAATGAGAGACAAAAAGACGGAAGGAGCATTGAGAATAATGTCCCCTTTTTGCCGCGGTTCGGAAAACGAAGCACGACAACATCGATACCGGACTGGTATTTCAGCAAAGTAAAGGTGCAGAATAATTTAATGACAATTGCTGTGATGCCAGACGGTCTGGAAGAATCGAATATCCTTTCTGTTTGAACGAGCGAATTGTTCGACCACGAAATGAAGCGAGGAGGCAGCAAGCGGAGCAATTGTGCTCTTTCTAAACATCAACTGTACAGTATACCTATCGACACCTCGATACGTAGAATATTGTCGCGTCGAACGATAATTCCATATTTCAGAGAAACGAACAATTTATCGTCTTTTTCCTTCATACTAAGACCATAAAAGAGACGAAAGCGATGTCTGTCGTTGAAAAAATTCGTACGCTCTGTTCCCTCGGCACGATGCAGTTGATATATTTGTCCAAGCGGACGTTATATACCGACTAATGACCCGCCGAAGGCAAAGTGGTGGGAAAGAGAGGAGCACGGTGTACGATCTTTGGTCTACCTTAGATACACAAGACAGCTAGCCCAATCCACGAGATTAAATCAACCCAACGATTGTATTTCAGCGGACGTGACTTGTGTGGGACTTGTTAGAGGAGCCCCCGTACGTACACAGGCATACGTACGTACATACCTAGGTGCAACAAGGGGTACGACTTACCGGGCAACTCGACAAGGTCCTATGACCATGTTAAACAACTCGTGCTCAATTTGCACGTGCAACCCCAAGAGTTTACACTGGCTGAACCCTCGACGATAATGTGCTTCCGCAGGGTTGCCTTCGAGGGGGCCGCGAGCGGACAGTAACCGACTGCGAACTTTTTTCCCGCGACCAGTGCCACTGCCGACCGAGGATCGATGCGACGACCCGCGGAGAACACGCGGGGGCGTAACGCGATCGAACCAGGGAGGCGTCCATTTTACAAGCCGAATCGTTCGCGACCCCTTCGAAAAACCTTCGCGAGGAGAGTCACGGTCGATCGTGCGATTGATCCGCGCGATCCTCCGATTACCTCGACCGATCCGTGTTCCCGCGCGTCGGGAAAAATCAATACGTCGCCGGATTGAACTGAAAATATAAAAATAATTGTACGAGCTGGCGCATTTCCATCTTTTTTAATCACGCGCGATTCAATTCTCTCGAGCACTTCGAATTAAATAGGACGAAAGAGAAATCGAAACGCGCGTGCACGTCGAGTGCTCGCGACGTTCTCGCGACTCGTCCTCGGTTCACGCGAATAATCGAGCGAGGACGCTTCATTTTCCGAACTTTTTCGTACTCGAGCTTACGCGTCGAGTTCCGTTGGACGGCGAAAAAGAACCATCCGCGCGGAGCGTATCGCGCTTTCGGCTGTCCAAGTTCCGGTAAATATCCAAGTTCTTTGAACGAACGCAATTCCGCGCATTCGTCGAACGGACGAAGTCGAAAGTAAACCGCAACGAGCAACGTATCTCTAACTTTATACAAAATGCTCGATGAGCCATTCGTTTGCTCGACAGACTCCTCCCAGAGACGCAGAGACAACGAGTCGGTCCCGCTAGAAGGACACGTTGTCATAGGTCGTTGAACCTCTCTCGATCCTCGTAACAGGACCAGGGACGTGTAGTTCCATTAAAAGTAGGAAAACGTTGGGACGTGCTCGAAACGTCGCGGAGAAATACGAGCCAGAGGAAGATTCCTCGAGCTAATCATAATATTTGTCCCCGCGAAACAAACATTTTCTCCGTCATCAATCGCGACAAGGACACGGCGCGCGGGGCTGTTCCCCGTTTAACTTGACCATCCCGTGTTCTCCGGCGACACGTCACGAAGATTTATGTAGCACGATCAAACAGAGACACGCGCAATCGTTCCTATTACTTGCGTGTCAACCCGCGGGAGACTGATTGCTCGACCCGACCGAACGGTTCCCGCAGTCATAATTCCCAAGACGCTTTTAGGGGTTGCACTGATTCGCGACCGACGTACCCCGTCGCCCCCCTCTTTCCACCGGCCGTTTCCACGGGTCCGTGGCAGGAATTCAAGTACCGCCGGTAATTCAGCCATCGAGGGAACAGCAGAGCAAGCATAAAAGATTCCTTCGAGGATCCGGCAGATTAAATCGGCGCGGCAATCGTGTTTGCGTGAACGTGACTGCGGATCATCAGTTACCACGGCCCGGAGGAGGCCGAACTCCTGGCTCCGGATACCCCTCTAAATAAATAGCCAGCTTTGGGTCACGGCCATTAAACGAATTAGCTGCGTTTGATTTTATTGGTTTGACCCTTCTCCCCGTCCGGCCAATACCATTCCCATTTGCCCCGCCGCCACCCCGCGCGCCGCGTTCCGCGGTTTTTACTCGGCGAATATCAGCGCGCGTCGGACAAAAACCGTGCGGAGGTAGCCGCCGATTCAGGGCTTTTCTTCCCCGATAGACAAATCAATTCGGTTATTAATGCGCCCCCGATTGCCGCGAGATCGCCTGCAAGGAGCCTCTGCTTGCTGAGCGATTCGAGTAATTCAGCTGCGCCATTAACTGTTCGATTCCCCGTTGCGACGAGCCCGCGTGTGCCCCTCGCGGTGGACGACTTCCTCGCGAAATGGGAAATTCCGTCGAATAATTTCTTGTATCTAATTTTCAATCGATCCTCGGAACAGCATCCGTTCTCTTCGAGTTATTTCTGGGTATCTTGTTAGCTTCGTCCCGATTAGCCGCGTTTCGAACAATACGACCAATCTCAATTTGCAATAATTTACAGGGCACCGACGCTGGCAAAAACCCAACCGCCTTTCATGAATCTCCGCGCTTGGTGTATAATTTATTTCTCGATTCCTGTTTCTCGGAGAAATATTATACGTCGTAAATAACGCCGTTGCGAGATCGCATCGATCTGACATCGCAACAAGATCGATGAACGACGTCCCTCCGGCGACAATCGGCGCGCCGTCATTCGGCGGGGTTTCGACGATGTCCATAAAAAAAGAAGAACGTCTGTTGGAACACTTTCACGCTAATTGGAATCGCCAGACGAAATTCCGGCGATTCGTTCTCCGACGAAATCAGAAGAACGCCCCGACAACAGGGAAAGGTGGGTGGACGGGGGAAGACGGGCACGGGCCGCGGGGTGGGGGTGGTGTTCTCATTAAAAAAGTTCGTTTCCTCATTAAAGGAGGATGTAACTCGTTTAGAAAAGTTGGAATTGTTGCCCGAGTTCTCGGGAGCACGCGATTTTCAGTGGACCAAAGAGCCCCGGCGCGGCGCGGCGGGCAATCGAAAAATCGAAGCCGCCCAGATCTCTGGTGTATGAAGGATCGTCCCTTGGGGGGATCGAGCCGCGATGGTATAGATGGCCAGGCATCGGGAGAGCTGTTGGATTGCCTTTAACAGTGGCATCTTTTATTCATTGTGGCAGCTCTCGCTGTGCGGCTTGACGACTGCGTGAGCTGAGTTTATACACGCCCTAGTTAAACTTCTAACTGCCTGCGGTCTAACAATCGATCTGTTGGATCTTCTTCCCTCGGCCTGGGCGCACGCACGCGAAGAAAGGCCACCCCTTTGTTAAGGACCGCCGTCATTACCGTGGTCGTTCGCTCGTGGTCACTGGGACAGAGTCGAGCCCCGGACACGTTCCGAGACGTGAGACAAAAATTATTAGTCTGGCTCCGTGGAACGTTTTCGGATGGTCGTCGGAAGTCATCGCGTGACCTCACCGGGTTCGAGCTTCTAGATCTTCCGTATACGTCGATAATACATATTCTGAATGAGTAATATCGACGGAAAGCTGGTCATCTCTGATAATATATTACATTTGTTACCATTTAGTGGTAATTTTATGTACCCGCGAGTGAAATGTGGAAACCGATCTAAAAGCGTCTTGTTGGAAGCTGCGATTATATATGCATCGCCTGACAAGACAGAAGTGAAGTTTCGGAGAGGAGTTGGGGTTGGAAAGTGGATAATGAAGTGACACTTCTACGGGCGCTGCCAATTAGGAAATAAGTGTCCCAACTGAAAATTCTATGTGAAACCATGGAACGACGGCAGCTCTCCGCTTAATTGCGTTGACACGCAGCTTGACCTGTCAAACAGAGCATAGAATTGCTTTTTACTTTACTTATAATTATGTGTAATGCGTACAATATAAAGCAGATAGATAATTAAAACAAACACATCTGGTAATCAAAACTCCGGAAGCTCGATGCAACGGTTACACGCGCGTATTTCCAAAACTTTTCGCATTATAATTTAATAAACATCCCCCTCGCGTATCGTGCAAATATTAAATATCCCTTCTGAAAATTACCCCGATGCGAAGCGCAATGGCAAACTTTGCCGCAGATTAAACTACATTTTTGTTCGTACGTGTTTCACTTAACATGTCGCGATAGCTGACTGCAACAAGGAGGATTCTCAAGTTTCGTGCAGTTAATTACCGCCTTAACGCAATTTCGAAGTCGCCCGGGAACGAAATGACGTATCTCTTCTCGCAATTCGTATCACGTCCCGATTCTCGTTTAACGTTTTACTTATTTCACTTCTTTCGCAACAATTTCCACGCATTCATTCCGTGTATTGTTGTTACTTTTACGTGAAGCAGCGTCGCGGCTTGCGACGGTATTCGATCGCTCGTGGTGGCTAAATATCGGAATAAAGAAGGGTTTCAAATTCAGATGTTGCCCCCCTTGATTCCGCTACGGATACGAATATTGCGAAACACCGGAGGAGGCGCGCGTCGTGATCCATGGATCGTCCCTCTCGATTTTCCAGGATAAGAATCCATTTTACGCTTAGAAGACTGTGTTTCTTTGGAACGACTTTAAGTTGCCTACAAGATCGGATCCCCTTAACCTGAATATTGTAAGACCCTGCTGAGAATCTCATCGATATTCACTCAGTTTGTAGAATATTAAAAAGCCGTTTACGATGGCCCCCAGTGTCAGATCCCTCGTGTTTCAATTCCTCCCACATCAACTCGTCAGCTTCGCGACGTCGAATCATTTTTCGACGAGACAACGCGGAAGAAAAATTATCGGGCAGACGAAATTCGTCCCTCGCGGATTCCTCGATATCGGTATGCCAGGAATATCCGAATCGTTTAAGAGCAACGAAACATCGTCGCCGCTTGAATCGCGGAAAAACTGCGACCTGGATGCATGGCATTAATTCGTCTCTAATCAAGTTTCCTCGTTTCAGTTTCAAACTACGCGATTCACACGCGTTACACTGAAACCGGACCCGTCCCTTGCAACCTGGAACTCGCGTTCAACATTCACGAGTTACAAGGGAAAAAGGGGACGAACGAGTCGAGGAAGAGAGAAAGTTGCAACGCTCCGATAGCTCCATAAGGATTTATGCTTTCAATGCAAATCACATCTTAATAAATGCAGATCGATGTTTCCTTCGACGGAGAAAGAATACGGAAAAGAGAGAGAGAGAGAGAGAAAGAGAGGGAGATAAGAACGAAAGGAGGACGGAAAGAGGAAGAGCGCGGCAGGCAGAGAAAAGGGGTGGCGAGGAATGGAATATAAGTGTGTGCTTAAGTCGTACCACACCTTAATGGGCTTCGGCAGGGAATGGAAACAAGGGGAGTTTAATTGCAGAAAAAAGGAAACGCAATCGGTACCACGCCTTGCTTTCCGTCGTAACTCGTGCACGGAACGTCGACTTTGAACAAAAGGCGCATGGAATTCCTTGGCCCTGTCTACGTCACTAATTTAACCTTCGTTCCAGAAATGTTCGATCGATACCCGGTCCCATTAGCCGGTCGTGCCACAATTGCGCTTTGAAAAATCGATGATCGTCGAACGTTCGAGCGGAAAAAATTTGATAAAAATTCATTCGAAGATCGACCGCCCCCCCCGATAATTACAACCCCTAACGCTCGAATCGAGCCGCGCAATTTATCGCGAGGCGTGAAATTGAACATCGATTTACACATCAACAGAGAGTAGGAGCGCTAGGCTCGCGTCGAAGCGCGCACGGAGTCGTCGTCCCTGCGAAGAGAAAGAACGCGAGAAAATCGACCTCATTAGGCCATTGAAACGCTGCCGCGCTATCAACTTTCTTCATCTCCGCTGAAGAAAGAGCCGCAATCTACGTCAACGGGAATTCCACCGAGCCCGGAGTCTCGCGAGGACTCTCGACAAATGAGCATCCCCCGTATCGATACAGCTTGCGGGAACATCATTACCGTCCGTTCCGCGCGCTCGCCCGCGCGTGTCCCCGCAGAGTTGCGTGCGCTGTCTCAATAACGCTTGCCGGCAGGCGCTGACAACATAAATATCGCTGGGAGGACACGTCCCGGGTCTACGTGTCGGCTAGTTTTTCGTGGGAAAAGCGACTAAGCGAAAGAAGGAAGTCCGGGCTCGGTCGGCGAACGGGGATCCCGTTTTCCTGTACGCCGTGTGCTCACGAACGCGGTTTTCTCGCGAGCGCGCGTAGCACCGAGCCAGCCCGACGATCGAGTCACGCGATTCACGTCACCGTACCGCCTGGAGCCAGTCTGCGCGAGCTATTTCGGATTTACATCGCGGCACCGATTCTCTCCGCTCTACGAAAAGCTCGAGCCGAGTCCAAGTGATTTTTTTTCCCCGACCAGCTATTAAATTCTCATTGATACGGCCCTAGGTTCGAACGCGGACTCTGGAGGATAAGTTGAAATCGTTTTTGGTGCGGGAAGAGTTGATTTTTGCAAGCTCGTGAGGGTATGAGTAACTTTATGTGTAACTGAACAATGCAGAAAGGAGGCAGCGAAGAAAAGAGCGGAGAGGCTTCGCAGGTGAGAAACTATGCCAGTCAGCTGTGAGTCGAGAGACAAGCCTGATTAGGCCAGTGCAATCTCCGAGCCCGCCAAAGCTGATCCAAGCCTCCCTTCTATTCTTGAATTCCCACCGAGATTGGTCCAGGGTCCGCGTTCACGCTGCTGCTAATCCGCGTCAACCTCCTGTACTTGGCCAGGAACGGCGCGGAAAGAGAGAGGAACACTGGTAAACGGTGCAGGAATAACGCAATCGTCGGTTGTACAGGAGGCGGGAACGAAACGAGGGGCGAAAGGAACGACGGGGCGCAGATAAAACGAAGCCAGTCGGCCTTTATCTTGCTGTAGATTTACCGTGAATACCGTTAAGGGAGGTTAACCGGTCGGCGGATGGTGAATTTGACCGAACAGAGCCAGCGAGGGGGATGAAATTATGATGCGACCGACGGGTAATAAGGGAACCCTCCGACACGACACACCGTGCAAACGCTGTCGGGAAACGGTGCAGCGCTTTGTGCAGTTCGACGAAAGTAAAGGGGGATTCTTTATTTTCTTCTTCTTTTTTCCCTCGCAGGGTGAGAATTGGAGGCGTCAGCCTTGACTGTCCTACTTTGAGCTGTTTGTCTTTTGAACTCGAAGTCTGGCGGCAGAGATCAAGTCGATTTAAGAAGAAAAATATTTGCTCATGCAAAGGGGATCAGACCTTTGTAATCTTCCGATAATGTCTTTGCGTTCCTCATTCGTGCGTGGATTTTAAGTCCGGCAGGATTGTTAATATTTACAGCGCGAATCAACGGAACTTCAAAGCGAGAACTCGCGTCGCGCAGTTACGCATACGATGGGAGGTAATTCTGGCAATTGTTACTCGTCTCTTTATTCAGCTCGAAGTGAAATAAAAATAGATTAAGGTGGCGCTGCTCGGCTAAAGTAGAACTGGCACAAAGTAGCACGGTAGATTCCGCTACAAACTTCCTCTATCTTCTCTCTTGGACATCAGAGTATCTTTCCACTTTCACGCGAGTTTAATTTCTTTGTAACCCGTACCATTTTTCTCATTCCTTGGACACGGCTTTTAAAAGCAACAAACCCCAACTCTTCGAGTTCATTTCGCAAGTGCCAACGAAGAATCAAAATCGCTCGCTCCACGATCGTCCAGCATTGTTAATTAACCCCGCAATACCAGACTCCGATTTGTAATTTCCACCTCCTCTTTTCTGAATAATGCATCGAACGTAACCGAAATGAACGGCCCCCGAGCGTAACTCGAAGGAAACTACTTTCCTTTTGCAACAACCGACGTCCGCCGCTTCCTCTGTTTACGTATTCGCGTCTCATCTTCGCGATTGCGACTTACTTCGCCCTTTTAAATCGTAACTTCCCCCGCGAACGATTAAGGAATATGTAAGTCGGCTCGCGAGCGTGGCCGGATAATTAGACGAAGCGGAGCCTCGTATTACTCCAAGTGGATGGATTATCAGCACCCAATCTGGACGAGGCTTAAAAAGCGCGCGGCCTCGTTCCGCATGATAATTGGCTCAATCTTGTGTAGCGCGCGATGCCTTGGTACGCCTTTAAACGCATTATCCGGGCCATTAATGCGAATTGAACGCTGCAATCGCGATGCAACAAAGGGCTGGATGCATTAGAAGCGGCAGCCATCCTCCCGCTCGATGCACTCACCGTATCCGCGTTTTATGTATTATTCTACCGTGTAACGTTACGCTCGTCCCCGTCCCCGGTAATTTCGCGTTTCATGCCGACTTCGAACGTCGGAGACTTTTATCAAAATTGCGGCCGGTCCGCCGTTTAAATGAAATCTGCCGCAAACCGAGCGCGGCTCGCCGAAAATTGGGGAATGCACTCGTGCTCGTCAGCCTTTTGAACGATCGACCGATCTTTTTTTCCATCGTTTCCGGATTTTTTTGCCGTCTCCCGGTGTTTTAAGAGCCGCGGTGAATTTCGAATGGCTCGCGTCGCGTCGGTGATGGTAAATTCGTGTGAAAAGGGAACGAATGGCCGATCGACGAGGACGAAACTTCGTTCCTTTCGCTTTACTTGAAATTTCTTTCCCGACGTCTGTGGCTGTCGGATTTTCGATTCGTTAGCATGAAATGCGCCTCCTATTTTCGACAATTTTCCAGCTGATTCGTTCTAGTTTATGTACTAAATATAGATACATATGTATGTACGCTACAATGGATAAATTTTTGCCTTGTATCTCTGCGCGCGCGTGTTACTTCTATCGAATGCCTCTGTGTGCGCGTGCAAGTGTGCGTACGAGTATTTTCGAATGTTATTACGTAAAGTAATATTGTTCGACGTACCATGCGACCATCGATCAAGGTATCATACATCGTGGCAGCGTTGAGTTGACAAACATGATGGGCTACTTTAATATTATCTACCTACTCTCGCTCGCGCGCGTGCGATAGGTGGAAGCTATCACTTTGGCTAACTATAATCAATCAGGAAGCGCCAATAGTGGTAGTAATAATGGCAATTTTGCGAGGCACGTAAAAATTACTACATCTATACAGCGGAATCGTTGCGATGCCATTGAGTTATGGCTTCGAATGCATTTTTCTATTAAACCATTTATCACCAGTTGCACAGAGGTATTGTTGTAGAGAAGAACATCGCGAGCTAATGGCGCTTTTTAATCACGAACCGACGACATTCGCGTTAGCATAATTGACCGCGGTAAATGTTTATGCTCGCTTAACATTTCTGACCCACATTCTGTTACGAGCACCCGAGGACTTGGCGTCTCCATCGAATCGTGGTCATTAGGCTGAAGTTAACGTTCTCCAAATAATTTATCCGTTCGTAAATGCATTGTTCACCGGCACGATCTACTCGACGCGTAATGGTTGACTATAAATTTCCACTGGGGAAAGACGAGAAGACGGAACCTCGAGACGCAGGGGTGGCGGCCAGCGTGGAAATGCAGAATTGTGTCATTCGTCGTCCAAAGAAATCTGGCGTGCGTTATCATACGTTCATGTAGCATGTATTATTCATCGTTGTGTCGGTACGCGGGCAAACGAGCGGACGAGCAAAGCCCCGTCACGAGTGTCTGCTCGTCAGAGTAACCGAATCCCACGTCACGAGAGTGGATTATAATTGGACGTCGATATATCCTTGCCTCTTGTACGCGTTTGCCCGTGCGTACACGCGACACATATGCGGGACATATTTAAAACGAAATGCGGCCGCATTTAAGCAGCGGCGTACACGAAACGCGCATTCTTTGATCCGCGCACGTATTTCACGTTACACTCGTGCATCGGAGCCGTCCAATCAGCGCCACCTCGGCTATATAATATTTTACACGCTTTGGGCATTTTGTGGCTCCGTAGCCAGTCCCCTCTGTCCCGCTGCTTTCACACTCTGTCTCCGCGTCTCCGCAGTCTCTCGCAGTGCCGTTTTGTTACCCCTTTTTCGGGAGGAGACTCGCGCTACGTAGTCACGTTCGTTGCTTAACGAATGTAGTGTGTATTCCAGCCTGGTAGCCCACCCCCTCTGCAACGGGGTTATTTCTCTTTTCCGAATCAGGTTTCAGAGGCGACGTCTACCGACGTGCGCGAACCTCGTCACTTAGGCGTACGCGTTAAGCCAATCTGCGCGAATTATTCCGAAAGATGACGCGTGTGCTGCTTAACAATGCGAGACGCTGCGGAATGGACTGCGGCTGCTCGTTAAAAACGACGCCTCCGACTCGCGCTCGTCGCATTTTCGAGGAGGAACGATCGTCGTTTCGGGACGTTTTCGAAATTGCGACGATCCGCTCGAGACCTCTCGACGACGGGCGCGCTTTCGCGCCGCGCGCGCGTTTTAAAACGATATTACACGCACCCGGAAGTTTCAAACAAATTTCCAGCCGGTAATATTCACGATGTTAACGCTTCGAAGCTCGCAAAGGGTACAATGACGTAAATGCACTTTGCGCGTTGGCCCGCTTATGAATCGCTCCGCTCTCGCCGACGATACAAATTTAAAAACTCTCGACAAATTCGCACGGGAGACCTAAAAGACGCTTAAACGCGTCGTACGACACAGCTCGCCGCTCGTCGCGCGAGTGCGTCCGGCGTATTGGCAAATCATATATTGTCACGCGACGCCGCTATACATCCAGCCGTATTTAAAGGTCAACAAAATTAAACTGTCATGAAAAATCAGAGCAACCCGAGGATTTACGGGTTACGCTATAAAAATGTTCGCATTTGCAATATACTAGTCTATATTTTACATTTATCTGCGTGTTTTCCAACTAGTGGATCGCTCGGTACCAGACGCAAACGCCTCCCTCCCTCCCTGTCTCTCTCTCTCCACCGCATCGAGAATTTATGGGATAGGATTTATTATGGGGACGCAACAGCCAATGTCCCGCGATCGAGGTGCATCAATCACAGGAGCAAATTACTTAATGGCATGAGAAACGGAATCGTTGCGCGGAATTCAACGTGCCAGCGATAAGGGGATCGCGAGGAAGGAAACGACGCCGGTCTACGAGGAGTCTTCAGACCCTCGTGCCGGCACGAAAGGTGTCGTTATGGTTATAACGACGCGGCAAGAAGGCCACCAAGGATATTTTGGCCCTCTCAGCGCCTTGTTATCTCTGTCTCGCGCCGAATACTCGCACCCCCGCAACCCATCCGGGGCTATCTCACCCCGTGACGAAGGGGGAGGAGCGAGCCAGGGCGGAGGAGGAAAGGAACCGTGATCGAGAAGAACCGGGTACAGGATAGGAAGGGAGATCGCGGGCAGAAACGCTGGAAGAAAGGCTGTTCGGAGGGAATTCGGTGGAAGAGAAGCC
This sequence comes from Xylocopa violacea, assembly GCA_963969225.1. Lineage (NCBI taxonomy): Eukaryota > Metazoa > Arthropoda > Insecta > Hymenoptera > Apidae > Xylocopa > Xylocopa violacea. The sequence continues at coordinate 36,259,585 of CAXAJV010000002.1, forward strand.
TGGACGGATCTTGATAAGTCGGGGTACAGTGGAGCGAAAGGACACACCGAACCTCGGATAAGCGATCACGCTCCGTGCTTTATTATCAAGGAGGTGGTTAATGAGGGTCCGCCTGATAGATGATTCCTGTCGATTCCCTTGCTTCGATCAGGCTGTAAGATTCGGTTGCTTTATTGCTGGCGTTAGACGCCATCGTTTTTCGTTGAGCCGGTCCGCGAGCTTAGCTCGCCGGGGACGTCCTGACCGATGTCGAGCGGATAGAAATAGAGGAAGGAACGTCGGTTCCGAGGTTTAATTTCCTTCGTTGACTCCAGCGTCCCAGCGTAAAAAATAATTCCAAGGATTCATTCGGACGCGACTGGGAGCGCGCGCTGGAACGGAAGAACTGTTCGTCTTTCGTCCGATCCTGGCTGCGAATTTTATCCACGCCCAGGGATTACGCGACTCGACTAACTAAATTACCCGGTCGGAAGTTCTTTCGCGGCGCAAATATCGAAATGTTTCCCGCTCCGCCCGATGTATCTCGGTGTGGGTAATTTGCAGCTCCTCGAATAAATTTTCGACAACAGCAGTCAGGATTTAATGTTGCGTCGGGGCCAGCGGGACGTATGCTGTCATAAATCGTGCGGTATAAATTGTCGAAAAAATGGCCGGGAAGGAAAATACAGAGAACCCATCGCGGCGCGAGGTTTAGTTGAAAGGGGATTTATATTCGAGGTAAGAATGAAAAATCTTCGGGAGCTTCCGGCGTGCTGGACTAATTTTACGCGTCACGCCTGAAACATAGTACCTGCGGCGTGGTCCTGTTATTAATTTCAAGGCGACGTTACATGCAACACGCACCGCGCAGTGGTCGTAACCGGATTCGGGTTTCCACGTTATATTACAGATTAATGCTAAAGCTGTTTTGCAATCTCGAGTGGCGACGTCAAATGAGTCGGTCACACGAAGCGATAAAATACGCCCCGGTTTCATGGCCGTTGGATTTTCTATGAGCCCTCGGCGTTGGTACACATCCAGTTTATGGATTGTGCAAGTAATCCGCTAACATCGTTTTTGGTACGTTAGATTACTTTCGCGTTTGATTAAGTGCGCCGCGCGAGCAACACCTTCACGCTTTGCAGCGGCTTTGCCCTACTGTCGGAGATATTATGCGTTTGCACTACTGCGCGCGATTCGTAAGACGTCCGTCGAGTCATCGAACGCGTATCGTTTTAATCGTTTGCATTCCGCGCTAAGACACCTGTGAATCGCTTATCACTGGCATACAAAATTTCCTCACCTTGGCAATATTGCGTTTGAAATGTCATTTATGGGACAAGGGACGTAAAATTCGTATGTCTCACCTTCGCGATTTTAATCCTCGCCGATCGATTTAACTCGAGAACCTAGAATATTCTATAACTGCGTACATTCAAGACCACCATAAAGGTCTAGAATGGCCGTTATCAAATTTCGAAGTCGTTCAAACCGAACGTCTCTGACTATAAACCGGCATTGTCTGGATTCGTTTCTCGATCCGTTCGAAACTGCCCTATAAAATCCTTCGACGCTATTATTTGGTGTCGGTGCCCGTTGTACGCGCGTAAACAATTCGAGAATCACCGAAATAATGCCGTAACTCTTGGGTAGGCTCGCGAGAAATGAAGAATAATGAACCCCTGGTTAATTGCGTTCCTTGTTGTCCGTACAAATTAACGCGACGAAACTACCGCTTAATATATCAGCGAATTACAAATTTAATGTGCGCGAAATCTGTTGCAAATGATACACGCACGTGACGTTATAATTAATCTACGATTACTCTGGTACAGAATTAACTCGGTTACGGGGAATCGGCGCGCATTTCCAATTTACTTTTCGATTCCTGCCGACATAATTATCAGCGAAATCGTTCAGCGGATCATTATCAAGTATCGACAGCTTTTTATTTAAGCGCGGCTGTTGAATTATGTCTGAAACGGACGGTGGTCGGGGTACGCGTACGCAGTTTTCAAAACTCGCCGAAATTTATATAAATTTCAGGCGGACGTACGTTTAATTCGAAGCTAATTTCAGATTAATCGCAGAAATTGTTTATTGAATCCGAGCTGAAACGGGGAATCGGAATATCTCTCGTGTCGAGAACAGTGTCGGACTTTTGATAAGACGTACCAGATTCTGAACTGGTTTTCCACGTCACGGTGCCGTGCTATATCCCTGTATAACGCAGCTTTGCGCCACGTGCAGCAGGTTTATGCTGAGCGTATGTAACATTCAGAAAACCATTTCGAAAGTCCTTAGTGGCGTTGTAGTACAGCCTTCTTGGACGCAACCTTCGCGGAACGTTCCGAGGGAAGGAGCCGGAATGTTCAATGTGGCGAAAGGGGCTCTTCGAATCTCCGAATCGATTTAATTGATCCTCAGGTTATTAAATTTTATTGTACTTTCCGTGTTATTAGCCGAACGATCGCGTTCCAACTTGGAGGAAACGTTCGAGAAATCCTCGAAACCGTAATATTCGCTGAATGGTCGCATAATTTTGACAAAGTACATCCGTCTCCCTCCATCCGTCTTTAATTCGAACGGTAAAAATCGTCCAATAAGCTTCCGAGCGTCTAGGAACTGGGTCTAACGAGGGAATTCCGGCGACGTGGAATTCAGGATCATTATGCGGCGGGAAAGATATGCGGCCACGAATTCCGCATAAATAATCCGACATTTCCGCCGTTCGACGAGGCATAAATCATGCAAATGAACCGTTTGACGTGATAAATATTGCGCTCTTGTAATCCGCTCGTTTCCCGCCGCACGATTGATCACTACCAGATAAATCCAGGCCGCACATTAAGGCGGAACCGCATCGAACTACGACGGGTAATAGCAGCCGGTGGCAACGCGGTGACGGACTTTACTCGGCCAATGAAACGGCGCTTTCTTAGCCAACGACCGCGACGCGGTGACGCTTTTTCAAACTTTCTCGTACACATCCATCCTCCGACGCTGAAAACTTGCCGCGCAAACGACGCCACCGCGGCTACGCCGTCGTCGTTGTCGACGACTTTGCGCCCTCGCCCTCTCTCACCCTCTTCGATCCCGCATTTCTTACCCTGCGCCAACCATCCGCCGTGTACCCCGCTATCATTCTTCCATCTATCCGACTCTGTCACCCGTATCAAGTCTGATGACTTTGAAAGAAGACCTGACTACGAAAAATTTTCCCCTTTCCGCGGATATATATATATATGTATATCACCCGGCGACGCCAGCCAACGTCCTGGTAAAAAGGAATTCTCTTCGCGAGGATAAGCCGATAGCCAGACCGATGCTAATGCTAATGCTCTCCGCGAAAATGGCTGTCCGTCGTTGCGCGGAATGGATGATACCGACGGAAGTTATCGGGGCTCCCCCTGGATGTAAGTCGGGGGTTGTTTTGCGAAAGATGATGCTGAATGATGCCGGCCAAGGAAGAAAGTTGGGTCGGTTTCGCGTCGAGGATCGATGCATCAAGATCGAGTACCATATTCGCTCGAGTGTTACGTTTTATAGAGGAGCCTCGATAGCGTTCCATCTTTTTGCAAAAACCGGGATATGACAAGTTATTCTGGGTTCGCTGGAGCTGTCCATTTCGCCGGTCTTACTTTTGTTATTCTTTGCGCGATTAGCATTATCAAAGCGAGCGATTCATTACAGCACGACAGAATAATTTACCTGAACGAGCAGTATATTACGAACTCCTTGCAGTTGCGTGTGTTCGACGAAGCGAGTATGAAATCTTATCGCGTCCTCGGTCGAAAAATCGTTTCGCCCCTTATCCGCGATAACTTTGTTTTAATTTATGGCGTTGCTTCGATGCGTTAACGCGCGTTCTTATCAGACCCTAATGTCGCGCGATTAAAACCGTTAACCCTTTCTACGTAATTTATTAGACGCTGTTGTATTTGTTATCTAGTACAGCGATGCGTACGGAATGGATCGAGTAATACCTCAAAAACCCGTTCGCCCAGAACGTACGGCTCCCCTCACATCGAGCCGCGCTTCGTCTTAACAGCAGATGCTTGGAAGCAATTATTCCCGAGCACGACGCCGTCAACCCGTCAGCGGACGACAATAACAGTACCGAAATTTAAATTGCATCCGGCTAATTGAATCGACGGCGCCGCGAACCAGACGATCCCGTCCGAGGCTTTGCTTATCTATCGCGCGAAGTAGCCCCCTCTCAGACGAAAGATTATGATTTTCGCGGGCAATCTGAAATTGAATCTGGAACTGTCCCCCAACTGTCTTCAGCCGCGCGTCGATATTCTCACCTCGGCGCGGACAATAAATCAACCGTTTAATATCGCACGACGCCTCGACGGGCCACGCTTGTCCGCGGCGCGCTATCGCGTATCAATAATGGCCTTTATTCGCAATTTATCTAGTTACTTTTATAATTTTCTCATTTCCATTTCACGAAGACGGCCGGTTCCCGGTGCTAAGAAGCTCCCAAGTACCGTGCCCGCGGGCATTAATATTCAACGGTTTCAGTTATGAAAGTAAAGTGAAAAAGTAACACCCCTCCGCGGCCCACCCTCTGGCCCCGGGTTTTGGCTCTCGTCCTTTCCACCGTTCCGCTCGTCTCTCCGTCCCAACCGCACACGCCTCGCCCATCTACCTCTTCAACTCTCTCACTTAAGTCAATTATACTATTTAGCATTGTACTTGGATAATGGCGTTAGTTAACTCAATTATTTCGCCGGGCGAATCAACGATGCACGGCACGTCCCGCGTGCCGCGCAATGAAAATCTATTCCACCCGGAACAGCCTTTACGCGTTCTTCGGTTGATTACCGGCTAATTTGTTAGTCGCGGCCGTATTAACGGACGCTCTCATCGCGCTCGCTTCACAATCGGTGTTCCTACCATTTTTTTTTTTTTTTTTTTCTTCCCTTTTTCGTTTTACGAACACGCAAAGTACTCTCTAATTTCGCGAACCAGACGAACAGAGTTACGCATCATCGATCAGCCGGTTGGAATCTCTCGACGAAACAACAGACCAGATACGCGAGAGCTGGATAATTACTTCTCAAGGTGATGACAGAAATTTCCGCGAAATAGTTTACGAGCTGTCGCCAACTCATAAGACCGCGCAGCCGAGAGTTATAAACCCGAAGGTAACGCTCGCAACAACAGGTCGCTTCTAGTTAATGCATATGATAAGGAGATTGAAAAAGTTTCAAACGAATTCCTAAGGAACTTCTATAGATCTCCTATTACTTCCTCTTTGATGATTTATGGTCGGAACTTGAGCTGGATGGAACTGTTTCCCGCGGTTTTAATGCTTGTACCATTTCCCGAACCGAGCGTTTATTAAATTCAAGTTATCAATCAAACGTCGCTCGTGTTTTTCAACGAGGTCTGCCTTTCGTTGGATGCCTCGTCGAACAGCTGATCGATTTTCACGCGAAAATTCCCGTCGAACAACGAGGAACAGGCTTTTATTTCGCGCATTTTCCCGTCGAGATCGCGCAAAGGTTCCTGCGAACGCGTCCCTCAACACGGACTCGACTCCATCAGCGCCGTCGTTCCTTCTGCGAAACGGAAGTAGATCTGCATTTTGTATCCGTTATTCAATATGCAACGCAAGACAGAACCGTACGTATCCTGTTTCACTCTAACGGTGAATTTATAGCGACGCATAGATGCACGAGACGCGGGACGCAAAAAACAGCGGAAACAATTTTAACTTGGCGAACGTTATTCCAACCCGAGACGCAGGAATAGCCTCTATTCGCATTCGCATAAGTTATGCGCTTTATGAATTCGCCTGGCGATCATAAAAATAAACTCCTCGAAGGTGTATATAGCGCGCAGCTAGCCAGGAATACCTTCCCACGAACTTTTCTTCGTTCTACCTGATCCCTATACCATCCCTTGGCAGCGTTAGGTCTCTGACGCGAGTCAAGCGAACTTTCACCATAAATCCGACTGCGATCTGTTACGTAAATTCGGATTTGTCTAATCAGTATTAACACTACTTTCCAAAACATTCTCTACCCTTACCAAACTGATGATACTGGTTAGGGATGCAGTTTAGGTTCCCTCGCGTGAGAACATTCTATCTCGCTATCCTGCAGCGTATTGCAGAGTTGCCATCTTGCTTGAAACTTTCCGTTGTTTGATGATTCGAACCATAAATGTGACCTTGAATGGCTCAGACTGGCGAACTCCGGAATAGTAATGCAAATTTCTGGGTAACCTGTATAAACAAGCCTGATTTCGTTCGAAGAAGACGATGCTTCAACTTTTACTAAAATCTTGGCAATTGATTTTTATACTTTATTCGTCGTGGATTCTAGGCGAGAACGATTTCAATGTAGGTTACGAGCATTCAGGTGATTAACGCTGTCGAAATGATTGGAAGCGCGACACTTTGGGACGGTCAATAACGCGTTTCCGCGTTATATGCTAACTATAAAAGTAACATGTACCCCATCGCCGTAAACTTTATATCGAGATGTTTATGGAACGTGAAACGAGCACAGCGGCTTCCAACTGGAATGACCAAAGTAAAAAGTCGAATCGAAATAAACGGCAGTTTGTCGCTAGAAGGTTACATTCGCGGGACCATTCGAGCAAACGTTAACTCGTCGTTTCCCTTCTTTCGCGCAATCATGTGCTTCATGGTTTACGTTCCTCAGAGTCGCAACATAATATCGCGTTACATGCCTCCCCTAAATATCTCTCCCGATAGATCTAACGAAGCGTGCAAACGGAAAACGCGAAACGTAACTTCTCCCTTCTTTGTGTTTCCAATTAAAAGGCTGCTAAACGTACTCCGCGGTCTCTCTAGATTTCCTCTGTCCATTTTATCCTCTGAAGGATACTTTATACACCGTTCCCTCGAAAATTTCTCTCTCACCACGGACTGTTCGCCCTTAAGTATACCTTTCTCGATGCACGAGTACGTTTCCCCGCAAGAGTAGACCCGTTTCAATGCGCGTGTACGAACGTTTCCTCCAATTCTATTTCCCTGAGTGTTACGCGCAATATGTCGTTGCCAAATATTTCAATACAGTCGTACAATCTAAATTAATATTGCGCGGAGTTATGCGACAGGCGAGACAGAACGAAATTTTCACCGTTCAAAGGATTGTCGCATTTTAATGTTACATGCAACGTTGGAATTCGTCTCGAAAGTATAATTAATCGGATCCAATTCGAGTGATTTAATCAACCGAGCGGCAGTACCCGTCGTCCAAGGAAAAATGTATCAATGTTAAATTCCGCGATCAAAACAACCGGGTCAACGGTTATTGGGGATGAATAAAAAAGCAATTAAAGCGACCGCGGCACCGCGAGTGTTGCATTAAAAACACAGATAAAACACCGCCGTGTCTCTATTATCTCACACGGTCATTTCCCCTCATATCAGGGATGACCGAATAAAATTATACGTCCCGTTTATCGGCCATTCGTCGCTTTATCTCCGTGGCGTACGTTTAAAAAGTGATCGAAAGTGTCACGGGCTGGTACGTTTCTCACGGCGTTACACCGCGTCAACTGCAAATTACCAGGTAGCGTGACAACCGGGACATAATTATTGTCATCGTGCTCGTATCGAGCGCAGCGTTGAACCGGGCGTGCGGTCACGGGACGACAGAAACGAGTCGTCGAAGAGCCGCGGCGCGAATCGCGCTGAAACTGAATTATCTCGATCGCACTTTCGCGCATCGATCTGTTAATTTCGTCCCTCGATCGTCGACGAGCCGATACACCCCTGGACGTACGATCGCTCTTTTTCCAACGACCTGGTCGCCGACCGATCCACTACCTTCGCTCGTCTTTTTTTTTTTTATTTTCACCCCACCCAACTCTTTTTTTTTTCCGTCCGTCAGTCGGCAGCGCATCGATCGCATCGCATTTTCTGTGAGAGCGCACTCGATTTTCCTCGTAATTGATAGCGTTTTCGTTATTCTGCCGCGGCCCGCGAGCTGCGGGCAAACGTGAAATTCGATCATTCGGGGAAAAAATGACGATCGCCGAAAAATCCCGCGCTCTTTTCCCACGCGAAAATCACTTCGATCGTACAGAGGAGGCGTTCGATCGTCGCCATTATTAGAGTTGCCCGTGGAACGAGATAGCAGGAGGTAAGTAGCAACCTCGAGCGACCGATTCTATTATTTATATTAAAACCGCCGATTTTCTCGCGCAGGTTTGGGAAACTTTGCGTTTTACTGGGCGGACAAAAAAATGGTCGACGTGTTTGCCCTCCAACGCGTCGATTCTCCGTACGATTCCGGTGCAAGGATATTTGAAAACGTACCCATTGTACTCCGATTCGTGAGTCGAATATCGATTTCGAAAATTACTACGGTACACAAGCCTATTTTGCTTTGCCTTTTTGACATTCCGGTCATTCTACACGCGCCGAACATAAAATGCATCGCGCATTTACTCGTGGGATTTACACGTCTATCGTGGCATATAGTCGCTCGCGTGATAAAACACGCGATTCCTGTATTATTCGAAAAATTGTGCCGTTTTTATTTGTATTTTATTTGGCAATTAAATTGGGACAAAGGTATTATTGCGTCCTTATTTTCGATACCGCGTGCCGTCAAGAATCGCTGTTTCTACGCCAATAACGCAGGAACAGTAAATTCACAATTGCGTGATTGTCGCAGCGAAACAGGGATACGAACGACGCCATTAATTTTGCATCGTGCATGAATCCCCCCGATTCATAGAGTGATCGGTATATCTGAAATTAGTTCTTGTACTGCAATCAAGCATCGAAAGAGCGTTTCTGCCAGAAATATGAACCGAATGACGCCTCGAATACAGATACCCATTGCGGCAAATGAAAAGTCATTAATCTTACGCTGCAATAAAGGCGTGAATATTTAATGGTGCGTCCACTGTCGGCTGATGGATTCATTATGAGGTGTCGGTCGGAATAACGTACGCGACAAACATTTTGATCGTCGCGAGGCTATAGAGAACGGATTATCGACGATCTCGACGAAATTATTAATGAACATCCGTTTTATGAATACTCGGAATATTCGTGTCCACGTTCGCCATCGTTGTTTCCAATTTCCGCGATATCCCTAGAATCACGCCTTGAAATTTCACCCGGTAGCGTCCGCACGGGTTCCGCGTGCGAGGCAAGGGGTTCATTAAAATAACACCGATGGTTATTATCATTTTCAAGCCGCGGAAGCCAGCAACCCTTATTTGGTTACCCGATATTAAACAATCAAGCCGATTAAATTCAATATGACCGCGGTCGAGGGGGCGCGTGTTGGGGCGCACTGCGAAGAAACGTATTCGCTTGTGCCTGGAATATCGATGCCCCCATTAGCCGTCCACCGCGCACGAGGTCCACGAGGTCGTGAATCGAGGAGCGACGCACGGTTTAATAAAAAGAACCCGGCGGCCGCGCAACGGCATCTTGATAATTGGATTCTATGTACGCGACGACATAATGAGGTTACATTGATAAAGCCACCGCGAGCAAGGGGGCGAAGGGTAGAAGGTAGAAACGGACGACGGGGGAGGGAAAGGGACGGGGAGCGTACGAAAAGAGAGAAAGAGGGAGGGAGACGAGACCGCACACAAGGCAGAAGGGGTTATCGAGAGTGGCGTGGTGATCCAATCATCCCAAGACGCTGTCATGAAATTGCCTCTGAGCTCTATTCTATCCGCGTGGCACGGCCAATTGCCCGCCCCTCCAGAACTCTCCAAGAAACTTTGCTGCATTTCGGATTAAGTCGGCCGGGCTTAAACCTCTCCCTCGCCGCGATCGCCGTCAGAGCGTAACAATCTTCGAGAGCGGCGTTGCGAGCCGATTCAACTAAAAAGAATTGTTCTTTCGGACGAGTCGACCGTCCCACTCCGCCCCCGTCCGCCCATTAAGCACTGCAACTTGTACAGTGCCGCGCCAACGTAACGACGCGACGTGAACATAAGGAACGATGTCCCTCTTCGTTGCGGGACAAAGCTCTTTCGTGAAACTTCCATCCAGGCGATCATCGATGAATTATTGAAGGAATTTCTGAATAGAATTTCTGAAAGGATTTACGTATGTACGAAATTGAATGGTTGCACCACTGGTGTTCGCAGCACGGTACAAATAAATTTCCTCCCAAACGAAATACATTTGTTCAGACACGCAATCTCTCACAGTTTGGTTGCGATAGCTTGGTACGCCTTGCGATCGCTTTTACCATCACGCGTGTACCGTTCCATGTCACACTTCAAAAGTCTCTTCACCATCTTCCTTCCTTGCCACCACGCTCCCTCTGTTCCGCTCTCTCTAACTCAACTTCATCCCAACATGGTCCATTTACAGTTTCCAAATTGGTTTATATATTGTGAGCAAAGTGTAAAGTGTGGACAACGTGTGTGTCAGCAGGCCACTGTGCACGTACGTCGACGAGATGTAACGATTTGGAAATATTGTTTCGCACTCTGCCCAGATAACGTGAATGTCGCACTTCTTTTTTATCGATAACGTGTACGGTAAATATTCTAATCGAAAAATAATGGACGCTCTCTTTTAACTTCCAAAAGTGAAAAGCAAAAGTTAAGAATGACATCACTGTAAACTAATTAATTGCACACTGCAACTATGGGATGCATTGCTTCGTCAAGCAATGGAATTAAACAGAAAATACTTTTCGCAGTAGTATAAATCAACGATATGTTTCCGTCTGCAAATAGTTACGTAACCTGGACACTTATTCCAAACTTTGTTTTATTCAGTCAAGGAAACTGCACAGAAATTAGCGAGCACGTGAAATATTCAAGCGAACCAGCTAGAACAGTAAGCTAGATACAAATAAATTGTGCCAGGTCGATCGAATCCGAAGGTAAAATTGTTATCGAAAACATCTTCGCCGTTTCTGCTCCCGCGGAAATAGAAAGATATTTTTAATCAATTTTTTGTGTTCCGTTTCTATTCGCGCGAGCGTTTCCGCGCTCTACGCAAAATCAATTTAACGGAAACAAATTGAAAAGATTCAAATTGTGCAAACATCGCGATATCACGTGCTATCGAAAATGAAACAAACAGCAGGAAAGTGTAACGAAACGCGTTGAAATTCCTTAAATTCCAACGTCCAACCAGATCTACCCTAAATCTTCGCGTGCGACATCCCTAATCGTAACTTGCCAAGGAATTTTGCGAAGCTACAAAACCGACCAGTTAGAAGTGCCAATTTATCAAAGCACAGGTGTCTCGATGTGACGCTTTTTCTAGAGAGAGAGAGGGGGGGAGAGAGAGAGGGAGAAGGAGAGAGGGAGAGGGAAAGAGGGAAAAAAGGGAGAGAGGGAGAGATAATTCGTACTGTTTCCTGGCGAGGCAGGAATCCAGAAAACGGGATCAGTGTAACCCAGTGGGCGATAAAGGGTCGACGCAGAGGTGAAAGGTGACGGAAAGAAAATGGTCGCTGCTCGTTCTTTAACTGGCCGCGGAAAAACGAAGGGTTGCTTTCTTTTCTCCCGGGCGCGTTTAATTTAGCTGGCGAGCGAAAATCGAGCGAGTCACGGTGGAACGGCGACGAATAGATGGTATACTCAGAGAGAGATAAGTGGGTGCACTGCTGGCTCCTTGTTTGCTAATCTAGACGAGCGTCTAGGATCATCTGTTGCAAGTTGTTGCGGTACGGAGTGATCGTTAATGGTGTCGGTCTGTTGCAACAACCGCCTATTCGCTGCGCTAGCTTTCGACCTGCGTATACGAACAATTGATTAATCAAATATTTCGGCGGTCGTGTAATTTTTATCCGCGTTTTATTTAAATATAGAGCAATAAGTAATAGAGATATTAAAATTGATAGGATCAGAGAAATAAATATCTATCGTTCATCGCATATTCATACCAAATATAAAATAAAATTGTTTCCGCGATCGATTCTCATCTGGTGGAATAGAAAATAGAATCGTTCGCGAGGCGACAGTAGTAAATAATTTGAAGTCGATTATGATTAATATATCCGACTATTTTGCACATCGAAGTTATATACAGGATTGTTAAATATTTATTTTTTTTTAGCGATATAAGGATATTTTTAAGCGGATTTATTGCAACACATGTGGACGCGATATCGTCTTTCGATTTGCTTCTAAAATATAGTAATTCAATTGATTTAATTAAACCAGAGCGGAACATTTTCATTCAATTTGGAAGGTTACAAGTAATTGCGAAAAACCGTTTGGGAGACAAATAATTCAGAGAAGTATATGGCAGTGAAAAGTAACGTTTCTCTATTGGAAATTGTATTACGAGTTTCCATGTGAACGCAAGAAATGAATTAATGCGTAATTGTTCGCGAGCGATTGAAGATTGCTGCGGAACGAATTCAGCACTAACAAGGTTTAAAAGGAAAGGTTCAAATAAACTGGAAAACCGAGCGAGGAACGTTTTTCGCGAAAACCTCTCCTCAGTGCTTCGCCGCTGGTGTTTCGCGAACCTGCTACAAATAATTCGTAAAAATTCAAGTATGCCCTTTCAATGAAAAACGTTTTATGCGCCAAGTGTTTCGCTGGAAATTTATGTAGCTACCGTCTGTGACGTTCGAAAAGTTGAAGCCACTCAGTCGATTAATTTCAACTGAGATTTACATCATCGAATTAGCCATCAAACGCGTCGAATAAAGCTGAATAGACGTACGATGGAACTGCTTAAATTTTTTAACGATTCAACTTTTAATCGATTTACGAGGGGGCTATTTACACGTAGAAAGTGCACGTACGGGAAAGTTAATTAACATCAAGTACTATCTCCTTGTGCAGTCTGGTAAGTGTGTCGGGAATTTAATTAAAAATGTAATGGCAACAGGTAGAAAATCCCTTCAACCCAGTCGAAAAAAATGAACGCTTTTCCCTTCGTAAAGTTTCTTCGGCATCAGCTCACCACTGGAATCTAACAGAGGCCAGATGAAATTGTCTTCCACGTCAGAACAGAAAGCAATAATACAATTCCAATAACGCGCGCGACACAATTGTATTTAAATTCAATTCAATTAAAATGGCAAAAAGTTGTAACCATTTTACGGTTCGCGCAAATGATATATTTCACGATATTCCTACACTCGATGAAATGTAACCAAACATTTAATCAGCACTCGGTTAGATACACGAGCAAGCGAAAGAAAAAACGAAAAACAGTTATTTTAAAAATCCAGACCATCCTCTTCCCTTCCTCCTCTTCAGCGTCCCTTTTCAACTTCTTTCACTCTGCTTGCACGTTCGCGGAGTAATCGATCATCGATGCTCGGAAGGAATTTTCCGTAATACCTGGTGGCATTGTCGGCGCTCTTTAAGCTTCGATAATAAATGCCCGAAAATCAGCGCCGCGAGTACGGCTCCCGGATGATTTCGAGCATTTCCATTCGCGCGATCGTTCTTCAGCGCGCGACGCGCGTTCGATTCCGATCGCGCGCACACTCCAAGGATAACGTCGACGTTTACAATCGCATTTGCGGAAACTATCCGTATCGAGCGCTACGTCAGACAAACGTCTTCGACCTCGGTATCTGCTTGTCGATTGTTAGACCCCGCATTGATTGTGCTCGTGACGTAAGGTAAATCGTAATACCGGTATTATACGCGGAGTTCTAACCGGTGAATTGTTCGGTACACATCCCGCCCCGTATACCTTGCGTAATTATGTTCGTTTCGCGCACGTTTGAATCGAACGCCTTGCGTCGAGAGCGTCGTCCGGACGAGCCATCACGGGTCATTAATTGACGGAATTGTGGCGCGCATCTGCATCGCGGCTTGTGCATAAACTTAACGACGAGAATGAATTTAATCCCTGGTAACCGTAGCGTTTGCGTGCACGAGGAAGAGGATCGCGATCGGTTATCGTTTGCTGGCGATAATTTCAGATTCGGTCGGCCGTCGTGCAACGAGCGGCAATTTCTGTTTCGAAAGAGTTCGATGCGACGCGAAACGGGTATTAGAAGCACTCGTTCGATTGTTTGCGATTCATCGCTGTCACCAGCAGCAGCCAGTGGCACTAATAGCCCCGGATAAAGCCGCACGGAGGCGGACCAGGCTGTAAAAACGCTAAATATCAACATCGTAGTAAACCGTCTGGAAATATTTGGATATGATACATCACCGTCCTAAAAGCAGAGGAACAATATTGATTCCTATCGCTTCCACTATAGGCGAAATCCATTTTGTTTCTGGAGAGCGGTGGTGCTGTAGCGGGTTTCGCTGCAGGCACCGCAAATAGATCTGTGATGCCTTCGATAACGGCAAAAAGTAAAGCGGGATACGCGAAAGCCGAAAAAAAGGGGAAACAAGGAGAAAGGCGGGAGGAGGGGGGGCGCGCTGTTACGATTTCGTTTCAATTTTTCGAAAAAACTGAAGTAATATCTCTCCTGCATCTCTGCCGCGCGGCGCTCGCTACCAGACGAAACGGTTAATCGATGGAACAGTCGATTGAATCGGATACGATCGTTTGATGAACCGTAAAATCGAGCCGCGGCCCGTTGCGATGGTTCGACAAACCGGACGGTCGTAATTAAATTTAGGTGACGACGAAGAAATACGCGCAATGATCTACCATCAAGATCGGAAATCGTAGTTTACTTCGTTCGTTCCTATTAACGAGAATTATTCGGGATCCTGTACGATTGCGTTGACGATAGCAGCGCCCCTTTATGTCACGTTTGTTCGAACGAGATTTTTCTTTTCAAGAAATATCGCCCAGCCTTTTCCGATTTATTGCCTCGCGAAAAATCATCCGTCCCCCGGCTACGCCATTCATTACGGGAGCACTCTGTGTATCGAGAAGCAACGGGAGATCGCAAACAAGGTAAAAAAGTTTAGACTGCTGTAAAGAAATTATAAAGTTTAAAATCTCATTGCGTTTAATGAGAAAGTAGCTACGAAGTGGTAATTTCCTGAAGTTGTTCCACCGTCCGCTGGCAGAAAAGGAACGAGCCCGCGCTCGTACCCGCGACGAAGCCCGAGCAATGTCTTCGCGGCGTTATCCGGCCGAGAAATTCATTTTCCGGATTACATCCCGCGCGTATTCCCCGGCTTGATATTCATTTATCGGGAACCCATCGGTTCGCGCCGTTCCTACGCGCGGAATGGCCCCGCAGAAATTTCTTTATGCCACCCTGGAGGCCGATACGTTCTCGCGGGGCCGCGTGCCACTCGCCGAAACCTCTTCATCTCTCATCCGAAAAATGTTTTTCAACTCGCGCATCTGCTCCTCGCCTTGCGAGCGAATCCATGAACGATCGTGACGGGGGGATAGATCGGTAGCCGCGGTGAAATATTGCTTTCGTACGAACCGCGTGTCCGTTGAACAAATTCTGGACGGCCTCCTGACACGCGTTTGACCGTTCGACCCAGCTAATTCGGATAATCCAGCACGTCGTTGCTCGATCGCGGAACGTCGGTAGTTTCGATTCCGCCGCGCTAACGCGGACAACGGTGGCAACGACAGTCCAATGAGAAACGACGACGGTGGCTAGAGTATCGGACGACCGCAACCACGCACTTGTGCTAATAGACCGAGCTTAAGGCAGTTGCCAATTTGCGCACGTACACGCGAACAGTATCTTGCCAAGAACTTGAAGCTGATCTTCATCTGCCGTAGGACATAATCCGGGTACCGTTGCTCGGCTAATCCGATTGCAAATTCTAATCCATTCTTACGCAACCCATGCCGATGATCGTTAGTCCATTAGCTGCTGCCGCACGGTATGCACGCTCTCATCCAGGCTCCTGATAATAGCTCGCGCAAAGACGACCCGCGGCCTTGTTCTGTGTGCGTGGAAACGGTTTGTGTACACCCAGGGGTGGCCTAGCGGAAGAGCAGCGGGGGCGGCAGGCGCGACCAGGCGAAGCCCCGTAAATCGTGCTCTATGTAACGATCGGGCATAGTAATGAGGACAAATGAAGTGGCTGAATTATATGCGAATGTCCCTATGGGAAGCAGGTACCCGCTGCTCATGAGTTATTCATGGGAGTCTATCATAGCCACTCCATCCAGATTGCGAGATTAATCGAGCGCGCGTACTCCTTTGCTCGTCCATCCCGCCTCCTGCCCATCACCGTCTACCTCTTCACCTTTTCCTTGCCACCGTGCCCGGCCAACACGTTCCTTTAACACCTCGACGGGGCGAGGATGCTGCGCGCCACGACCTCCCGTCCGACAAACGAGTTTTTTCGCGACGACCGAGCCCCCAACTCGGGCATGTAATTTCATTCTAAAATCCTATTGATACCATCGCTCCGACGTTATGATCCATCTTGAATTTAAAACGTCCACCGCCAGAGAATCGACTCGTGTACTCTTCTTTTACTTTCATGTGGGTTCAGTGGTGTGCCAGTGATGCAGATTTTATTAACGATTGTAGTTGTTATAGTACGCAATTGATTTGCAAGAACCTTCCTCTTTACTTAACGATGATTGGATGTCTATTTTGGTCACCTTTCTTGGTTAATGTGCCCCAAGCTGCACAGTGGTAATTTGTTAAGGATTTACCTTTCAATTATTAAGTTTGTGAACTTAAAACAATTTGGAGAGCTGCATACACTCTGCAAGGGTAGTTAGATCTTACTCTACTAATCTCTTCACGATACAATATTTTTTCGAAGAATAGTATGTTTTATGAGTTTGAACGTTTAAAAAGTCTCTTCGTATTCTGAATTTTTATTGCTAAATTAAATTTGGTGTCTATCACCGTCTATTTGGACGCGGGGTAAACGAAAAAATTGCGGTAAAGCTATCACAAGGTAACGCGCAACTTGGGTGAAACGGAGGTGGCAATTTAAATTCTACTTTGTACTTCGGATGAAGAATTTTGTGCTTTACGAATGTACACGTAAAGAATGCAGGAAATTGCACTGAAATTGCACTTTCTTTATACCCGAGATTTAATACCTTCGCCATGGTTTTCGGTCTAAGGTACGCGAAATACTTTGCGCATTATGCGAGAAAGCGTAGAAAAGAATAATCGCCAAACCGATAGCTCGAGAATCATTTTTAAGAGGAATAAAAGTTGCAAAATGAAATGTCAAATCGTTCGCAGAGCAGAGCGTACGAGTTGTGCGCGCGTAAAATTCAAGTTACAGGATGTTACAGATCGTTGGAAGGTAAAAAGACTTGGGACGTGGGTGGACATCGGGAACCACGGGAGGCATCTTATTACCCATACCTGTTAACCGAGTCAGAAAAATTTATTTCGCTATCGGGCTGCCTCGTGGACCCGTTGCCATACGTTTCCTCTAATCTCAACGTTCCTTATATTTGTCTCGATTGCTCCGCGAGCAACCTGTACACGTAATTCCCCTTGACTTATATCTGCCCTGGAAACGAGTAATCTGGCAACAAGCGAACATATAGTATATCTATATATCTATATACATCTGTATATATAGATATACTATATGTATAATACGGTCGAAATTGAAGTTGCCTGGGAACCATTGCACAAGTTCGTTCGACCGAGGGACCAGGTCGATTTAGAGCTTGTTCAATCAGGAGGTAAAGCCTCTTTACCGACGACCGGAAGTCCCCGTCGAAGACGATGATATCGGCAATGTCGTCGCTCCGGCGTGGACGATAATGGCGGTGGAGCGAAATGATTTGTCCTTGGCCATTATTGCCGCAGAAAGCGGCGGTTGTCCAAGCGGTCGGGGCCAGGGAGCGGGTACGGGGCGCGTTCCACGGAAGGAAGTTAAATCGAGTAAAAGCACGGGGAACGCGCACGTGGAACGTAAAAGGGATGCTGGCTCACGTACGCCGTACGTGTACGTCGATGCTGGCTGTCAAACGATAAAATAATAATGGGGGAAAAGGGAGAGGAGAGGGTGGAAAAGGGGTAAAGACGCGAGAGACAGTTCCCGGACGAGCTCGCGTTCCGAGATCCCGACCATTTCCCCGAAGGGCTTAAGCAACACGGCCAAAGGCGGCCCCGTATATCCCCCAGCTACGCGTGTTTTATGGCCGGCCGTGTATAACGAGACCAACGACTGCCCCGCCAAGCCGAGCTTTTGAATTAGCTACTCCATCCGGTCATTTGTTCCGTAACCTTTGGACGTTTTTCTTCCGTGATCGCGGAAATTAGTGCCCACCCTACGTACATAACCGCCGACCACTTAACTTCTAATAGTTGAGCACCGGGAGGCAAAAATACGGCGCGCTTTAAGGGTCGGTTTCGAGCGTGATCGATATTTAATTGGGCGGTAGGCGGAGCGAGAGCGCGGGACCGAGAACTTCGATGCGAGAATGTAGCTCGCAGCAACGAGACAATGGACAGAGGAACATTTGTATGTTTAGAAACGACGATCGACGCGCGAATAAAGGAACGCGCGTTACGGATAAGACGTCGTTCGGAAAATGCAAGCACCCGACAGCTGAACCACTCCTTGCACCAAGTGACCGTGCGATTTTGGCACGTCTGCGCTATAAGCTTTTTGCGATAAACGTGACGCATGTTCGGCGACGAGCTTCCAAGATCGAAATCTACGCGAGCAGAGTCGGCCAGGGAGACATTAGAACGTTACTCCCTTCCGGTTAGAAATCCACTTAACAGAGAAGTTAGTGGCGCGTGTCCGTTGCGTGCGTTTCCGTTTTTCGGACGACCCAAGACGGGGACGCAATTTCGACTGCAGCCCAGACTGGATGGTAGCCAACAACTGGCAGCGTCTGCCATCGCGACACCATCATTTTGTACGCGCGCGCGGGGGTTGAACCATCGGGAGGAATCAACCCCGTAACTCGATTAGCATCGATTTCGTTAATAACGGCCCGACCAGGATTAACGTTCGGCCGTAGACTCGTTCGATCGATCTAAATTATCCTCAGACGTTGTCTACAGCGAAAGCGAATCGTTCAAGTCGCTACACAGAGAGATCATCAAATTGGTCCAAGTAATACGACCCGCTTTGTATGCAGCGCAATCACTGTTTACCGTCGGTGCGACAAAAGCGCTGCATTCAACGACGTAAGAATGCGTCAAGGGGAAGGGAAAAAATTCAAAGAAATCGTTGGATGAAAGCATCGAGACGAGACGTTGCGGCGTAGACGGGAAAGGAGAGGAACGGAGAGAAAGAAAGGAGGCGAAAGGGAGAGGGCGAGAGAGAGGTAGAATCCACGAGGACATTCTCCTCTGGAAGCTGACATCGGGTCGATCCAAGGCATCAATTTTCCTAGACTCCATCGCGTAACCCCGTTCGACGAGCGTGCACGAACGTTTCCGGGCTATACCAACATCCGCCGGCGTCTACAGATCGCGACATACAACGGACAAGATAGGAATTGGGGAACTTCTTCACCCGGCCACTTTGAATACACTTTGCCTAAAACGCTGGAGTTTCATAGATAGATCCACGGTAAGTGTTGTTGCCTATACGTTTCCGTGGAAAGTATGTAACGCCCGTTGCATTTTGCAAACGCTGCGCTTCGGCGCCCGCCTTCCGGTAACGGCGTCCGCAGGGGGGAGGCGTGTCGCTCCCAGGACATCGAAACGAGAAACTACTTGCCCATGATGGAATCTTCTTAACGCGGGACCCGAAAAAACTATGAGACTCGGAGAGCGTCGCGGAATGCTCGGTCCTGCTCGACGATTTACGTTTATTTTATTACGCTCCCAGTTCTCGGGATGCCGAGATGGATATTGCGTTTGACGAGGTCTCTTCGTTCTCTCTGTCGCGGATATTACGTCGTACGATATTAATGTAACATTTGAGGATATTTCTCGCGTCGCTAATCGGTCTCGCGTTATCGATACCTTTAGTTAACCGCTCGCGATCGTCGCGCGATCGCCTCGAACATCAGCGCCTCGTGCATAATACATCGTCCGCCGCGCCTCGTGTTTGCCCACGTGTAAGCTCTCATTAAGTCCCCCGAAAGACCGCGGGGACGTTAAAAATGAGCAGCGAGGGAGGCAAAAAGGACGGGTTGCGGGTCTAAAGAAATATTAGCTCGGTACCCTTAGAGAGCTGCATAAGCAGCTTCCCACCGAAAAGGGCTTAACGATCACAGTGCACCCGGGTAAATCCGCCTTGGCGTTACCTCAATGTGGTCCTGGGCACGGTGAGCCGAGCAACGATAAGCAACCGAGACCGCACCGCGCCGCGAGAATGCGAATAATCCGAGTGAACAGCGTTGCGTGTTTATATCCCGTGTATCTCGTAAATAATGCGATTCACCATGCCAGAAACCCATCTGGAACGAGGGAACTCGAACTATGCTCTCGCGTCTCCGCGAGAGATCATTGCGCCCGGACCCGGTTGTCCCGCGGTTAAACTCGATCGATAACCCCCTCCCCCCAACCGGTGTAGCATAATAACCGAGGCAGTCAGCCGCGGATGCTATTCTACGTGCGCGCCAGTCTTCCATTCGGGGTAAAAGAACGGGCAGTTTCGCGCAAAGGCATGCTCTCGGCCGGCAATAAATTCTGCGCTAGCTTGTATACGACGAGTCCGCCCGGAGACTAGCGTAATTTCGGGTCGAGCAGCTTATGAAATAAAAGATAGCCACGGGGATGCCCGAGTGCCCGTCGTAATTTGTTATCGGCGAAATACGGTATCGCCCACTTCCGCCCCTATCGCGCATTTACATGTTTATTAAACGAAATAAAGGCTGCGACGGGATCCTTCCGGTCGCGGTTCGGTTACTCGCGCGCCGGAATTCGCGCGATACGGCGTGGACGATAGCTGCTTTTACGGTCGCGTGCGCCGTCCGTCGGGCGAATAAATTTTTCGCGAGACCCAGAGCGGGGTACGTCGCGTGCGACGAAAGCTTCCAGAAAGATCGGATCGACTCGATGAAGCGTCGCGTGGCTCGATTAAAAGCTCGATCGAGGCGACGCACCCTGGGCACCAGCGGCCCCGGTCCGTCGCAAGAACCATCGGAGAGAAGCGCGAGCAGGAGCGCGCTTACGATTCCAGGCATACACGCGACACGGATGGAACGAGGGATCCGGTCCGCTGTGGATTCTCGCGCGGTAAACGAATTAGGGGTTGATTTCTCGGGTAGGTAGCCAGCCATTCGTCCGGCACTCCTGGCAGGGGTCCGCGGAACCGCCACGTGCCGGCATTCGGTGCCCACTCTCCGTCGGGTATCTATCGGCGGCCGTGATCAGGGGTTAAAGGGTTACGTGTGTACAGGCGGCGACATAGATAAAACCAATCGCACGGCGCTGTACACACACAGAAATTTATTGCAGCAGATTATCTGGCGGGAGTCCAAATACAAACACATTTCTTCGCGACGCATCGGACGCGAAGATAAGGTGGTCGGGGGCTGGGGTGGGAAGAGGGCGAGGACGGATAGCCGTGGAAGAGGGTTCCGTTCGATGGAAAAGAACGGGAGACAGTAGGACGCGAGCGGGTTCGGCGAACGGACGGAGGAGAGCACCCACGCGGAGCAAGAGAGCGGAAGACTCCGACGATGGGCGCGGGTCGTCGGGCTTTCTATTCACTCCGCCCCCTTTGCTCACCCCCCGCCCACGCGTTCGGGCTTGTGCGCGTTTGAATCTCGCGGAAGTAGAGGATTTCCAGGGAAAGACGTGCATCGCTTTTTATCGTCGGATAGACCATTTGAACAACAGCCAACATGGAAAACCGAGACCCGATTGTGTACCATCCCTCTCCCTTTCTCTCTCCCTGCCTCTACGTTTGTCGTTCCAGTTTTGGCCCCTTCCGAATCGGTTCTTCTTGCCTCCCTGTTAGCGCTGCTGAAGAACCCCTCCTACCCCTTCAGCGTCCACTTCTTAACCCCTTGTTCCGCCTGTGATCGTGCTTTTCGCGAGCCGCACGGACGTCGTGCGGTAATAGATTTATACGTTTCGCGTTCTCGAAGAAAGACGACGACCGTACGCTCGTACCCGACAACGGAAACGAGCGTAAAATGCGCATACGGTTGTCTTAGAGTCTGACCCGGATAACGGATACGTCGAACTCCGGATCGCTGAAATATTCGAAGCTCGCGGAAACTGGATGAGCGAGGCGGATGGAGATAAAGAAAGAGGAGTAACGCGGTTGCCAAGTCCGGCATTGTTTCGCGGGACAAGTTAATGGATCTATTCTCTCTGTAGTTTATACTAATTACCGCAGACCGGACCAGATAAAGTGGTACCGCTGGTTCTCTTCGAACGCGTTGCGGGCGTCGATTCGACGAGATAGGGCGGATCATCGACACAAATTTTACCTCGACGTTTGTCAGATATTATTGAGCGACTTCTATCGTTCTCGTTGTCAAAATTGCCGTATTATGCAAACAAGGGATCATAAATTACTTGAGAATTAGCGCGAGGCCGTGGATTAAGCGGCGCGTATAATAAACGCTTCCAATCAGGTTGTCTCCGAACGCCTTTGGGCGCGTCATTCAACGCGAATCTAAGGAAATGCAGGGCCTTTGTCTTCCATTCAGGAAGCCATTCAAGACGAGAGAATCGGGCGACGAAGTCACCTGGATCGCGATAGCGGGGTGAATTCCGGATCGATCGTTAGCGGGAGAGTCGTTTACGGAATCCTTGGTGGCGGAAGAACGGAGATACCATTGGACAAGTTTCTCGCACCCAGATCGTTGCTAGACTGTTCATCTTTGATCGAGAAAATCTAAATCGTTTTGTTCTCGTCGGACAAACGATCGGAGCGAGGTGTCGAAAATTTCGCGAGATCACAGTAAATTATTTATTATAATTTTTTTAAGATTAGAAGTGATTTAGTCGCGTAGAAGTGATTTTAAACATACTTAAGATCACTCACACTTTCAGCTGTCAATGAATTCTTTATCAGCGTCAGATGTATAATGCACGAAGATTCGAGTCCCTCGGATAAAATCGCAAATTACGCTTCTATTTATAAACGAGTGTCCCAAAGCCACCCCCGTTACGAAATTATGGTTAGTTTTGGAACTCTGAATTACGCGAGAGCGTTATCCGATTCGTTTTATGGGACAGCAAGTCATTATGTCGGCATAAATATCCACCATTGCTCGCTCGAATATGACATTGTTTATTCACGTTAAACTACATTCTAATAGCGATAAATTTTCTAGTAAACTAGTTCCTATAGATCGAACAGTTTACTAGCTT
The DNA here is from genome assembly GCA_963969225.1 of Xylocopa violacea. Classification (NCBI taxonomy): domain Eukaryota; kingdom Metazoa; phylum Arthropoda; class Insecta; order Hymenoptera; family Apidae; genus Xylocopa; species Xylocopa violacea. The sequence goes on from CAXAJV010000002.1 coordinate 36,282,630, forward strand.
TTAATACGCGATAATGTCGGTGGATACCATATGTTTTCGAGCAAAGTTGATATAGCCGGCTCATTTGATCGCGAGCGCGAGCAACAATTCATTGGACAATTTCGAAGCACGGTTAATCACGCGTTTGCTGTGACAATACGTTTAACAACTCCGCCGTGGCGTTAGTGCGCGTCCACACAGAGCACGTTAGTTCGCGCCGGAACGCATTTCAACTTGTTAGCGAAATACGGTTCGCGCATTTTTCGTCTGCTGCGACAAAAATCAACGCGCAACCGATCGACCACCTTCCGTCCCCGACTGGATCACGCTCGCTCGCTTTATTAAGAAAGAATCGATCGACGACTCGTCGAATTACAGAACCCGGATGGATCTCGCGCTAATCCTCTCTATACGCCGATTCCTAACGCCCCATTAGCAGAGCTGCCTTGCAATAGATTCGAAAGGTGGCAAGGATTCGGGATCGATCAATTCAAGAAAAAGGAGTCCCCCGCTTTTTCACCGCCGTGGCAGAGGGAATCGTGTAAATTTCCACCTCCGACCCGTCGACGTTTCTCATTAATCGCTGATCGATCTTCTTGCCGGGTGATTAACGTTCAGCGCGCACGGAGGGAAAAGGGACCAGCGTCGGCGGCGGCGGCGGCAGTGGCGGTGGCGAAGATGAAGAGAAAACGGTTCGAGAGGAAAAAAACAATCGGGCGGAAAAATAGAGGAGGATCGTGGAAAAAGCAGACGGCTGGCCGCACCGACTGGCCGGGGTAGAGATAGATTTGTAGATTCGGTTAATGAAAAGCGCGCAATAAAAAGGAGGGAAAGGAGCGCGCGGGTGGAGGGTTGATTATTGTGGATCCGGTTAGGACGAAACAATCTGTACCTTGATAATGAGAAACGCCGTTTGAACAGCGATCCTATCGTTGCCAAGGTTTAATACACTCGTGTTATTTGCCACGGTTTCATATGGATGTATTGTAATCTATAACACGCTGCAGCAAACCGTGGCAAAATTGAATATACATCGGCGGAGGTGGATGTTGCGTGTATGGTAGACCGAGCAGGGACGTGTACGTTATGAGATCCAACAACGCGGGGAACTGGTAAATTCTGAAAGGCATTACGAGCAACTCGAAAAGCGATAGTTAGTCGCGGATATCTGGCGCGGTGAACAGAGAATACGTTGCTTTCTGACGTGGCGCTGGCGTAACGGAGCGTTGGAAGTTACAAAAATACTGTGTTTACAAACATTACTTCCTTCAGTTAGACGAACATCGATACCAAACAGTGGTACGATATTTCCTAACGTAGAGCCACGCGTTTGTCCATTTCCAGCCCAAGAATCGATAGCAGGTCCGAGACAGAATTCGCATTCGTGGCCGAAAACGTCGATTCGACACGATGTAGACCGTATCAAAGAATGAGTTACGGACAGCTGAGGTGCGAATTGTTCGAGGAAGATTGCACGGTCCCCGATAATTCACAGAACGCGGTGAATTATCGCCGTAACAGCTATCCGTCTTCAGCGCGTCACGTAACTATGCATCACCATGCACGGAGGTATTGGGGCATAAGGAGACACGCGGCATAATTTCCTCCCACACGGGCGCCCAGCGAACCCTCGCGCCCACCCACCCCCGTCCACCGCCGCCCCGAAGTCATAATGAATACGCGCGTTGCGGTTGCATAGCTACGTCACGTGTCACGAGGGAAACTTTGAACACTCCTCATCGTGAAACAGCAGTCACACACGTCACGTTACAACGGTCTTATGCCGTTCCTTGCTGCTCTAACAACGGCGACGGCGATGGCGATGGCGATGACGACGACGGCGGCTACGACTGCGACTATAACGAACGCGAAGACGGGGAGGAGAACGCGAAACGGCGGCGAAGAACCCTCGAGAAACTCGAAGGCGAAGGACCCGTTGCTTTTACGGTTCGCGTTCTTCCACGGCCAGAAGAAACAGGCTGCGCAATTTAAATTTCGTTGGCGCCTTCTTACCTTACCGAAAGAACGTGACGTTTCTTTCCGCCGCTGCTGCCTCGCCATCGTTCCCTTATGCCGGTTATATGCGGGATTTTCAGGCGGCGGTATGTCCGCCAGGACATCGCTACAGCTACGTAGTGAGAAATCGTACGAGGAACGCGCTTCCTCAGAATTCGGTGCTTTGGCACGCGTTAAATATTAAATGATGGACCCGCGAAGACGTCTAATCTTCGAGGCGATGGTTCGTTAAAAGGGGAATCAGTACAGAAGAAACCTCTTGCGGTGATTAAGAAGAAGGACTCTTCTCGTCTATCGATGAAAAATCTTTCGCTTGACAATGTTCTCTTGGTTTTTCTGGTGGAAACAGTGGATGGAAATACTTCACGAATGAAGTATATCACGACGATAAACTGATATTTCGATATTATCTCGGGAGTGAGAGTGTTAGGTTATGCGGAGTTTCAGTTTCAGGTGTTGAAATACTCTTCGCTAGTTGAGGTGTTAAGTCTATGACAGACAGGTAAGGATAGGTATGGGATGCGCATTATATCTGAGGCATGTCGGGGTTAGGTGTTAAACTCCTGTTAAGGTGCTGAATCTGTGCCAGATTTAGTTAGCCGGGATATCGCATTAAATTCGAGTTAAACATATTAGATTGTCAAGATGGCCGAGAGCCTGGATGCAATCGTAAAACATACATTAGGAATCGTGAATTAGAGCGTCGAGTTCGAATGCTAAACGCGAGTTAAAAATTATTTCGATGCACATATTTGCTAGTTTTTAGAAATACGTTTCACACATATTTTTGTTATCTACTCTGAAAAATCGCCTTCCAACCCTTTATTTTCCCCCACACGACGACCTCTTTATTTCCAAGCAAAGACGTTATTTTCAGTCGATTGTTCTCGCTGATTGCAGAAGTTTAAGACATTCTTTCACCGGTGGAGCACACCCAGGATTTGTAGTGTTTGCGTGTTGCCTTTCGTCCCGGGAACAATAGCCTGCCACTATAGATGGAGAAAGCGAGAAACTAACCAAAGAGCATCCGGTTCCAGTGCTACCCGATGCCAGTCCTTTCAGCTCTTCGTGTCCACGTCCTGGCGTGTGTGAGTTATTACGCGTGACCCCTCAATTGCTAGAAAGGGATGATCTGTCTTGCCTTTCCGTTATGCCAGGGGAAACCTTAGATGGATGAGTTAACGAAATGCAGTAACAATTAATCGAGACGATTCCCATTTTCTTTCAAAATTTCTCGCCGCTTGCCACTGAACTATGGGAACTGTCTGTAAAGAAATAAAAGTGAATGAGTATTTACCGGCGATATCATCGATTCGTTCGTCGAGGAAATTCGAATCGAAGCAGGATTATCGCGAGCGCAATTACTGAAAATCATGAAACGTACAATAATTCAATATCTGCGCTGTTTATGACGATCTGTGGGCAACTCGGCGGGTAACGTTCCCGAATGCTGAGTGCATTTTAATACCATAACCTTCATCGTGTCGCGGTAAACTTCGCAGATTTACATAAATTTATGCCAATTAACTACGGCCAAATTGGACAGTCGAATCGAATAACGATGCGAATATTCCGATTCACTCGTTCTGAATGAACAGCGCTCGTTTTCGTATCGCATTTCTTAGTTGGACGCTGATCGATTTTTGGCAGCTACCTTTGTATTTCCGCAAATATATTCGATTAACCCGAAATAGTATAAAAATCCAGGGCTGCCGCGGGTGTAGCGAAGCTTCGACTATAGCTCGCTATCAAGCGGGTGATTGTGGCCGCGTCGGTATTCTGGCGCGCACAAAACAACGCTTGCAGCTGACGTTTTACACTTTGCGGCGGCCGACTGTGAGGCTGGATAGATTCTCTGGCACACTTGCCCGCTTCTCTATCTCGATCGTTTTAATCTGGCCATTGAAATTCCTTCTTTTTCTGCTAATCCACAGGTACGTTTCAGTTCATTCATAGAAGCGCTGGGAATTTACAGTGTCAATAGCAACTTCAGCGTTAAAACACCGTCGAACGAACCAGCGTATTAGCTTTATCTCGTGTGTATTCTGCCATCCAAAGCGCGATAAATATTAAAGAAAGGGGAAGAAGATAAAAATATTTGTCGACATGCCTCCTATTATGATCCTGTATCAGGGGTTGAAAAGAATCGAAACTCCATTACGATAAATTCGAAGAAGACAGGAGTTAAAGTTCGAAAATGCAGAGCCGCTCCACGTGCATTTATTTTCCTGCGTTTATTATTAAAATTTCTGACTGCTCCGCGGACCTTAAAGCCCGCGAACGATAAAAGGATTCGAACAATGGCGTCGTGCGACCTCGGGTTGGCCACGCGACATCCTTCTAAATCAACTCGCGCCAAGATCAATACCCCATGACGTGCAATAAACACTTAATTACCGTTATAAAACGGCGATTAACTGCTGATGTTAAAAACAACGCAAAAGAAAAGGCTGGTCGAGGCGCGAGAAACGAGGGACGAGCGGCCATGGGCATCCGCGTAGAAATTAATTAGCGAGCCAATTTAACTTTAACGATCGTTCGATTGCACTTGGCTCGCCCGTCGAGTGTGTACGCTGATAATAATATCTATCGTTGAATGCATCATAGACGTGCGCATCATCGCACAAAAGTACGCGGACGCTCGCTTGTTTTTAATGTAACATTATTTCATTGTAAAATTGCACGCAAGAGGATCGCGCAAATATTTTTGGTATTTACGAGTGCATACAGACCAATGCATATTAATATTTCCTCGCAATAATGTCTGCAAGCGTTCGTTGCGCAGTTTCATCGAATTAATTTCTTCGTCGCCTGTTGATTTCGCCGACGAGAGAATACACGAACGGAAATCTGACGTTACGACTTTTTCTCGTGGAAGTTCGTCGACTTGGAGGAACGTTCGTTCCTTCGAGAAAATAGAAATATTTATCTTCCACCGGACACGAACGGACAGCACCGTCGTCAACGCGATAATTGCACCGATTTGGAAAATCGTCGACGCCGACAAATGAACTGTATCCTGGCACGTAGCACGTTCGTTAACGTTTTTCACGAGACTTTATTGACCGCGCGAAGTTTCGGTCTTTTATGCGATTATCTCGAGGAATGAAAAGACGAACCTGCGCGATCTCCGTTTCGAAGCTTCAGAATTAAACACAGCTAAAAGAACGTCCTGGTTTTTATTCATTTTATCGTGAAATCAGAACTCTTCTGAAGGAATTGTTTTCACTTTTTGTTAGAAAACGAATACAAGCCGATTCTAGTAAAAGTCCCACGCGACACCACTTGTCGGAGCAGAAATGAATCAAATCCTAAGCAATTCCGCGTGATCTGTACTTTAAAACCTGTAAGCGGCTTCGAAAGAGCCGCTCATAGGTTGGCCGCATTCGTCGTATTTAAACGGATCAGCGAATCGATGGAACTGAAATTTTTATCAAAGCGTCAAGTCCCGCAGCTAACACGGCTTCAAAGCCCCGAAACAGTTACGGTAAATTGTTTTTCAATTGGGATAACTCGGAATTCCGCGCAATCCTAACGCGTGGAAAGCCTCCGCGCGACTGCTGCGCGATGTTTATTCAAATATACGTGCACGAGCACACGTTTATATAGACGGCCGAATCGATGTTCAACTATTTCCCTTGAACGCCGATTTAGCTGGACTTGCATTCTGACCTACTCGGCTGTGGCGTATTAACCACGCGCAAACAATTAACCGAAGTACCGGGAAAAGTGCAGCCGCAGCATCCCAGAAAAGTAATAGAATATCGCTGGCAAATATTTGCGGGCCCCATGAATCATAACGCGTGGATGTAGACATTTGCAAAGTTAATTGAATTCCTCTCGTCTCGATACACACCGAATCGCCAGCCTCGTTAATTAAATTTCACCGACCAATTTTTACGATCCGACCTTCCGAACATATGATTTCAACGAAACGGGGCTACGTTTTCGTTTTCGTTCCCCTTCCGCGTTTTATTTACTCCGATACCAGCGACTTCGTTCCCGACCGTTTAATTGGAATAATTTTCAGAAGCGTTCACGGTCTATTCATAAGTCCCGCGATCGATAATCTTCTAATTTTCGTTAGTAATACTTCTACGAACGTTATACCAACGGAGAAGCAGCTACTGATAAACCAAACTTCGCCATTTACTTGTTTGAACTCTTGAAACTGAAATGGCAACCAATCAGGAAATTAACTCGGCAGCTACTAGTTGATAACAACATTTTCTCTGCGTCTTACTCGTTCCCCGTTAAGTTCCGAAATATTCATTCCCACGAAGAGCACCTCCCATAATATCGCGCCAACATTTGCATATTGCGCGTGCAACTTTTGCGAGCGCGGACAGCGAATGATTTCAATCTATCGCAGCATTAGAACCGAAATAGAAGACGTTCGATGCTTCCGCGTCAAGTTCATTTCTGAATGGGGATCGTACATTTCCCGCCGTCTATTTTAGACGGGATATCTGTCGAATCGATCATTTTTTATCATTCTATTCCAACGTTACTTTATACAAAATTATGAGAGGAATTGATGTATGTAAAAGATATATATTTCCATTAAAATGGAAAAAATAAATAGCGCAACTGAAAACGCACGTGACTGGTCGCGCACGCGGAGGAAATATGGGGTTGGAAATGCGGTCCTTTTTGTAGTCCATTTATCTTTCTGCTCTAACATTTTTTTTTCCACCCCCCCACCCCTCTCTTTCCTCTAACATTTTTGCACAGCTGCAATTTAAAAAGAGACAGACACGACCCGGTCGTGTTTTTCGGGAGCGGATTTCATCGACGCCCCAGGAACCGTCTAAGGCCGAATTTCGCGCGTTCCTCAGGAGCGAGCTGGCGAACATCGCGCAACAGCCCCGTCCACTGCGGCACGCGTCTCTATTTGCATAACAGGAGCGCGTGGTAAAATGGAAATTGCCCTACGTTGTATAACACCGCGTAGCTGGGCCGTTTGTATACACCTACAACTCACGACGAAAGAGAAAGGAATTTCTCTCATTCGCGTGCCCGCGAATAATTACCGGACCTGCCCGTGACGTGAAGTTTCAAACTGCCGCTGACTGGCCTCCTCGCGCGCGCCACACCGCCGCGCGTTTTATTGTTTTCGCGCTTTTACGTCTTTCGTATTCCTGTCCAGGAACTGGGTTGCGAAACCATGGCTCCTTGCGCGGGAGCGAGGAGAGTTTGCGCGGACGTCGAGTGGCTGAACGATTTCAAAGCCGGGCGAAAATGAACGATCGCGGCGGTCGATTCAATTTCTATCACCCGGTCGGTGAATAATCGTGAGCTTCGTTTTTTTAAATGAATGGAAGCGTTGGATCGCTCTCACAGCGGACACTTTAGAAGGTGCTTCTGATAGGGGATGAAAATCAAGAATGAAATTACATTTGCGAGCATAGTATAGGGTTAATTCTATTATATAGCGTTAATGTTTATAGATTTTCGAACTCTGACAACTCTCAGGCGTTTACCAAAAATATGAGTGCCAACATTCACAATTGTCTTCGCGTGTCTAATCGCGCAGTTGACACAGTTCGATATGCAGCTCTTCCGCTGACATCGAGCGCGACATTAATCATAAACGAGCCTGATAAAAAATGAGTCAACTGGCTCAACTATTTATAGTGGGGGACAGGTCGGTCACGAAGGAACTAATTTCTCGCCCGCAGAAAAGAATTCAGCGCGTTACGTTTCTATGCGTCCCATTTTAATTACATCCTTCGGCTGCTTTATGCTCGTGACGTCCACTTAGTCATGCTTTCTTCCCTTTCAGTTCCATTCGGTCATTGATAAAAGCGGAATATTAATTAATCAGCCCGCGCGCTCAACGGTGAAATTATCTTTGCCGTGTATCGTTACTGTACTCTCAGCAAAGTTTGTATCTTTATTTCCCAAGCGTAGATTGTTCAGCGCTGAACTGCAACATCGCGGGACGATATCGTCCGTATTTTCGCGGAGCACGCGACTACGTACACAATTTGTCGGGAAAGTTCGCCAAATGATTCGGCGCGAACGCAAATTGGCAAATAAACAAATTTCATTAACTTAATTAGATGCGTACGCTCCTTAGCTTCCAATAGTATCGTGTTCAGGCATTAAAAGAGTCCTGAAAAGCGCTCGGAAACGTTTGTGCACGAAGAAGGAAATGGCGACGATTTGAATCCACTTCGCTAATGCGAACCTATTATTCTATCCGACTCGAAATCAAGACAAATAATTCGACTTGCGCGAGGGCGAACTTTACGCGAAGTAACTCGAATTCAAGTAATGCGACTAATCTGAACGAGGCCTAAAGAACCGCGCAGAGGTCGACGATGGAAGCTCGCAGGGTAGTAACAGAAGTAAAGGCCAGTGCCTAAGCGCCAAGGGCGAGGGCTGGTATCCCACTGTTCCTATCTGCGAACCTCTATCGACTTGCGAACATGCCCACCGTTACAAACGCATTCTGTGGTCCTTGACTTACCATTGTCGAAGCGTATGTCGGCGCGCACACACCCGACAATACCGCTGTTTCACCTCGACGTTGAAGAATAGCGATAATTTACCCAAATGATTCCAATGATGAGCAAATTAACGCAGTTCTTCACCGCGGTCGATGGCGATATTTCATCGGAAGTTTCGAGGCGCTTCCACGCGGGGGACGTTAATCTATGCAAATCTCTCGGTCGCGTTATGTTTAAACAGGATTAGAACAAATTTTCGCGGTGCTTTCAATTTAAAAGTTTGGCTGCTCGGGGAATTCGGACCGATGAATTCGAATGCGCGGCTCCATCAGTGCCAATAGAAATTGCAGTCCGTCCTCCTTTTTTTTTTTTTTTCTCTCTCACGCTCCTTTGAAATCGTTTCCCCTTCTCTGACATCCGAACGTTGCGACGGGGAGGAAACGAACGCGACCTACATAATAATTTCTGTTGCCGAACAATGACACTTTCGAAAGTACGGGCGTGCGTATAATTGCTGGTCGTTTCGATGCGAATTGTTATAGTTGCAAATGCGTCGGAAAACGGGCACTTTTAATATCATTGCGAGCAGAGCGGGAGTTCCAATTGAAAAGTTCCCGTTTTATTCGCAATGACTGACTGGTTAGGTAATTTTTTTAGAGCGCATTCAGGTGTCCCGCATGCATACATAACGTTCTGAACGTTCTCGGTTTCTGAACAATCAAATCCTCAGATACGTCAACGATAATCCTATGTTCGTATGTCGTTTCATAAATCAAAATGTGCGTATATACTGTGTGCTGAATATCATTGTCAAACAGATAAGTGCTGACGGAATAAAATAGCTTTTTATACGAGCTTTATCACGTTTATCAACATGGTATTCCGCACGATGCAGTTCCTCCTCTGGCACTTTCTCATTTACATTAAATATATTATATATACAAGAATCAATATATATTTAATATAAATTAGAATACACGCGTATATCAATATTCTTTATATCATTATGTATGCAACAGAGGTAAAGGGTTCAACGTAGTAATGCTAGACATCAAAGATTTAATAAAACTTAATGACTAATTAGTCAGATAACGAAGTCCCTTATAATCTGAGCATTATAAATAAAGAAGTCTTTCTAATATTAACGATACAAGTGTCTTCAGGCTTGCAATCCTTGTAGTATTATTCTATTCGTCATTCGAAGGAATTTTAGGAGGTCCTTGCCATTCAACGGCGTAGAAAGCCCTACTTCTATTGTAGGACAAAGTTGTAGACTGTCCTACAGTCTCGCAAGTGTTTTCTCCCCTTTATCTGCTCCATACTCTTACAGCGTTACAAAATTCCTCCCTTTGCTCCCTCTGGAACTATCCTATCAGAGATCGCGACATCGTACAGTTAAAGGCTGAGGTCTAATTACTTGAATAAATTTCCCCATCTTCGTGGAAAGATGACACTATTATTAATATTACATAAAGAACGATGATCAAAGATTTTTCGAAGTCTAAAAATATAAATATATATTAAAGATAATATCGATTATTAATAGTTGAATGCAGTTACGCAATTACGTATTCCATTTCCACTCGATTTCTCTGTTTACAATATTTTTCGTGCAACTGCGTATTTATTTTAAACATTGCAACTGATTACTCAAGATATACGCAGCTCATACTTTCAAGTCTATTTGTCGTTATTTAGAACGGTGCAACGTTGCACCCGTGGAAAGTTCTTCGCGAAAAGTTCGCGTCGTCAAAGTTTACCCTGACTTGAAGTTTCAAATGGCCACGTGAAAGATTCAGAGGTGGCTTTCCTATTTTCCAATATGTATTAAATAATTTTCTTCCTCAAGTGCTATTTTTGCGCGACGTTTTTGCACGAGAACCCACAATTCGAATGGATAGAGTCTTCTCAATAAAGCTTAATCTACTTAATCCGTCCAATCACTTAACCACTAATACGCTAAATAGAACGGATAAATTTTTCAGACTCTATCGTTGAATACAAAGTCTGTTGTTGTCAGTTGGCCACACATTTTCCTGGAATTCACAACAATGTATGTTGTCAGTGAGGCACACGGTGCTCTTCTTACGATAACGTTTTCTTAGAATTCACAACAAATCCAGAGCGACGTAGCTCGAAGAATGGAACAACAACAAACTTCGACGTTCTCCACGAACAGGTTCAAAACATTGCTAAGCTTCCCGACATAAATCCTCACGCAATTAAATCTCACAGTATTCAGTCCTCGATGGAACGTGAATGTATTCACGTAAACCTAATCAAAAATACAAAGAAACGAAACGAGTCGTCTATTACACGAATTACATCGTCCAGACAGCTACGTCTCTGAATCAAACAATTAACAACGCCTATCAATCCCATCGAACTTCACCAAGAAAATGAATCGCAATATCCATTCCACGGAAGAATTCTTTCAACCAACGCACCAAACGACGCGGGATTTACATAATCGTATCGAACGTCGTGCAGGTAGACACGCACAAGCATCCTTTATTCCATAATCTCGTGCGTCCTTTCGCGATTCTTCTAAACAACAGATTCGACTAGAAACGCGTCGCGTCAACGCGGAATTATGTAACGTTGAAGCTACCGCAGCTCGAGAATGTGAAACGCGTCGCACTCGCCGCGTCGAAACGAGCTGTCGCTGTTAAGAAACGTTCTAATCGACGTCGATAACACAACGATACATTTTTCTTCGACGTATCCGTTTCTTATCTTTTACGATTCGACGTGGCTTCGCGATCGATCGCTCACCTTCGGATCGATGGGACGCAGCGACGACGATCACCGAGCTCCACAGGATCAGCTGATGCGTAGTTACCCCCATTGCGGTCGGTGTCCTCCACGGCACCCTTCGTAACAGTCACTCACACGCACAGCCGAGAAATGTACACACGAGCCGGTGTCCAGATGGAGACTGACTCCGCCGTGCGAAGTCCTGCAGGAGCAACACGACACGCATGCGTCCTGCGTTCCACGTGCCTGTCTCTTTCGTGCCTTTTCTACTTACGGGGGACACTTGCGATTTTATGGACGGCTCCGTTCTTTTCCCTGTCGTACAACAGATTTCGAATATTTCTCAAAGGAAGCGTATATAATATTACCACCAGCTAACCAGTGTTATCCTTCCGAGAATCTCAGGCGTTTCTTCGAGGCGATTACAACAATCGATGAACGTAAGTACATGTATAATAAATGTTTCTTAAAGGAAGTATAAGTACTACCACTCGCTGACGCGTCGTTCTTTCGAGAATTTCGATGGACGTAGGTGCATTATAATATACGGATAGTACGAATTAAGATAATAAAATAATTTCGATTCGATGATGAATTGGTATTATGCGGGATATTAAAGTGATCTGATCTCGCAGATTGTGAAATATTATAATAGGTATTAACGAAGGGCGTATAAGCGACAAAATGTTCGATGCTCGAGTGATACGATGAATATTTCCGGTATTGTAAAATTGGTTTTGGACGTTACAACGGGGCCGAAGTATTATCAAATGTATTAACAAATTGTGTAATAGATTTTGGTAATGAATTAAAGAGGATATTGTTCGAATCCGCGTAACGGTATTCAGTTAAGCAATAATCGATTTTGTAGTAATTACGACTAGCGAAATAGTGGTCAATATTCGGTACGTGTTTTGTGCATGTGCGTACTTATGTAATTAATTCAGGTTATATCATAATGCCGATAGAACGCTTATGCTAAGCAACGTTATTCGAGTGATTACTATATAAGTAATCAGTAGTTCAATTAAAACAGTTTACAATTTTAATGTTAGCCCATAATTATCTCTAATATCGATTCTTTACTCACTTTTTCTTTATTCCAAGACGGCATAAATAGAGGGATAAAATAGGTATTCTGCAAGAAGCGTAGGTGGAAACCTTTTCATCAAGTATAAAAAGCGACAGTTTAAATAATTCGCAACTAAAGCGTAGCATGAACAATTATAGAGCACCATATTTTCAGCGCTAACGGAATCTGTTTTAGAAATTGACTACAATAATAATGACACCGAATAATTCTGTCACGTGGCTTGCATTAATGATCCGATCAGCCTTAGAAACGAGTCTCTATTAATAGATGAAAGGTACAGCTACGGGGATAATAAATATTGCATTTAATATTACTGAAATTGAACATTTTACCCGTGAACGTTGCATTTGAAGGACTTAAACGGTAGAAATTACATCGCAAGAAACGCTATGTCTGCGCCTGAAAGTAGTTTGAGCCGTACACTTGCGCCATGAGCGCCGCGAGGGTGAGAGAGAGAGGATCGAGGGTGGAGAACGGGGCCAGAGAAAGAGGGAAAGTCAAGTTTCAGCACGCGGAGCTAGACATCACGGAACGCACTAAAATCGTGAAACAGAATGGAATTAATTTGGTAAGCTGTTAAGACAGTTTAGATTGTTATAATGGCGGTACACAGAATCTCGGTGTTCCGAATTTACATTTTCGAAATGACAGCGGCGGAGTGATAAGGGAAACTAAACGATATATACGCGCACAATATTCGAGCCGCGTACGCGCAGAAATATTTTATCCCCACGCGTGAGCACTTTTATCGCGCGAATAGCATTCTTTCGCATGAATTATTCGAACGTTTCGCGGGCATCGCAATAAACATCGTCAGCGATCGAATTGCGCGCTGATAAATCATTATCATTATCAGCGTGCCACTCGATACCGGATGAAGCTAACTACAATGCCCGCGAAACATTGGACTAATTATTCCGAAAGGACAAGGCGTACACCTGAAAGCCGCAGCGATTTGATGCCGAGCTGTAGGAGCTCGCCATTCGTCAAAACTAATGCAAACCTAATACAATAGAAACCTTTGTATCTGAAGAGCTATCATGCGAATGTTCTGCTGTCTGAACGGCGCATTTGCTTCTCGATTTTCTGTACTATAAAAGCAAACGCGAATCAAACCTTTGTGTAATTAAAACTCGGATGTTTTTCTCTTTCATGCACTATTCCTCTTGTAATGGAGAATGATCATTAGAAAAACTAGATATCTCGCAGAACAATTACGTTTGCTGGAAAATAATGAATACTTATAGAACTTTCGATCTTGCATTCGAATGCGTAGTCCATCGATGCGGCACGCGTTACTCGTTATAAACCACCCTTCGTACGGACTGGTGCGTGAGACTGTAAAGTGGAGCGAGAAAATCGTGCGAAAACACGGGAAAAAAAAACACGAGGATGGAAAAATATAGAGGTGGCGGGTGGGAAGAAAGAGTGGAAGCGATGGGCGAAGGCGTGGCGTAACAAGAGCGCAAACACATTCCACCAAACGAACGTCGTTAGGAAAAGATTCACCCGTCGACTTTCGCGTTTGATATGAATTTTCCTCCTTTCCGTGGGCCGCGCGATGGCGCACGCTTTTCGTTTGGCGGATTCCGACTGAAAATTGCGCACGCCGAACGACGCCGACATGGGTATTAGGCGGGGGCGAAGTCAAACGAGAAAACTTTGCGGATTAAGCGCAATCAAGTACCGATAATTCCCTGGCGAATCGTGCCCCGTCTCTCTTTCCATCAACAGAAGGGCCGCTGGAAGGTCAGAGGGACATCCCGTCTCGAAGGGTAAGGCTGAATTGTTCAGTTTGTACGTGGCGGAGGCGTCTCTTTGCCTGACGTCGAAGCCAGCAAAGGAAATCGCGAGAGCATTATCCAGCGAATTAATCTTCGTCTTCTCCATCCTTACGTTTGCGTCCAATTATTTCGACAGCCGTTCTTTTATTATCGTTGAATATTTTTGCGGGCATTATTTATCCCGAAAATTCAGTCGGATTGATTGTATCGCGAGGCAGAGAAAAATGTGCCAATTTTTCGCATTATTTTATCATCGACGCGCGCGTTCGAGCATTAATCAGTTTATATCACGCTGCGTTATAATGATAAAAGCAGCTGCCCTCTGGAACCCATTTATTTCAACCAGGTCCCCTCAAAATGGACTTATCATCGAATTGTCAAAACGAGTTACAGAATGTCCGGCAAATGAGTTGCATAATGTTACGTAAATACTTAAATGCGATAATGCGACGTTAATTTACCTGGACAGATTCCGGTGGAACTGAAAATATATCGTACGGCCGCGCTGTAAATATTATTTACGTTCCGTGCGGCCACCATCGATCATAATTATCGAGTACACGAGTATGGTGTACGCGGCTGAAAATATTAGAAAACAGATCCTGTCGTTGCTGATAAATGCTCTTTCCTTTTTGCGAGGGAAAAATGTAAATTGTGCCAACGAAAGAATTTCAATTCCGGTTCGTCGCTGAACACCGCGCCCTAATTTCCGTTCTTTTTACGATTTTCCGATAAACGTCCAGAAAATGCTAACAAACGCGCAATATCTCATTCGCAGCGAGCAACGAAATTTTGGCCACGCTCTCCCAACTTCGTTTAATACCACCGCTAAATGAATACGACTGCTCGCGTAATTATACGATACGTATGTAAGCAGCACCTTCGCAGCGGCGAAAGAATTATTCGATCGGCGAAGATGTTGTCCTATCCCAGCGAAACTAGGTAATAATGAGACTAATAATTCGCGTGTGGAAGCCTCTCACGTTCTACGTAATTCACTGGCTCGAGTACAAATGGCCCTCGTAGCTTCTGCGCCGTTAATGTTAATATACAACGCGCTGGCTACACGTGGAACATCAGATTTCTAATTCTAATAAATCCCATATGGAGCGTGCCTGCTTGGATTGCGGCCACGGAACACCAGGAAATGGTCCTTATAATTCTTTAATGAACAACCGGCACGTGGACACGACGAGCCAAGGAAGGTGCTGTTTTCACTCATAATCGCACCTTGAAAAACAAACGAATTTCACTGCGTGCGACTTTACGAAACCTTACGAAACGTTCGAACCTGAACTAACGATGAATTTCAATATCTAAACTGTTTCGTTCGTGAAATAAATTTCTACTGTCAAAGTGGAAGCGCTGTTACCACGCTGTCGCTCTTGTTGCTTATTTGTACTACTGTTACCATCGCTTCCAAGTGAAATACGCGTGCGTGTGCACTCGAAACGCGGACCTCTGTTTTCGTCTAGAGTTGCAGCCTTAAGAATCTTCTTTTCTCGCCAGACTGTAAAAACCTCGCGCACCATTTATTCGAAACACGTTGAGACAGTGGTAACGCGCGGATGACAGCCGCGGCAATTGGTCTCGCGATTTCGTCGCGCCCGTTCGAGGCGCTGAAGGGATTATCCGACGAATTTCTGGCTTTCGTTTGTACGTACAGAGGACTAGAATGCAGTTCACCGCGTCTCGCGGCGAACTTCCCCCTTGATTGCGCGCAGAAGTGCGCCACACTTCACGGTTTGCCTCGTGCCCGTTCGTTAGGAGTTCCATCTTTCTTCAATTTACCACGAGTGATGTTTCCATCCGTCCGTCCTCCGCTTACACCGAACAGCTTCAAGTGTAGTGCACTCGTGGTCATGTAGTACCTCCTCTTCTTTGGGAGCATCAAGGCATTTAGTCGCGAAGTGAACCGTTCCGCGCGGTTAGAGGATCGCTTCCATGGACCGCCAAGTCTCTGTATAATTAAGAGAAAGGCACACCGCCTGTTTGCTACGGCAATATTTAGTCAGAGCCGATATCAATCGGTTCGATACCTGGATATCGTATCCCTGGGACGATGCTAGACCCGTACGAATCGATAGATACGTACTTACGAGCACGCCATATTTAATTCCGTACGATTAGCTAGGTTTACTGGGTTTACCAACGGGCCACTTTCACCCCTCTGAGAAAACTTTTCGTTAAACTTTACGTTAAAGTATCAAAGATAAATAAAAAGTAAAACTAATTATCGCAACTGATGTCATTTTATTGGGGTTCGTTTTCTCTACTTTAACTTCGTAATAGATAAGTCAATTTATATATTTTTTAATTAAATACCGAAAAGGGGACATTTTTACCCTTTTGGTAGAAAAGGTAACTCATGGTCAACTCATGGTAAACCTAGCGTTAAAGTATCACAGTTTGCGTTATTGAGTTGATCCCAGAATTTACCAATTAAATTGCTCGAATTCAAGTAGAATTCGGTGTACTGCTAAAAACCGCTGCCACACTTTAGAACGGGTTTGAATGGAAATCAACGACGGCCATTCAGCCGCGTTCTTGCGAGCAACGATCGCGGGTGGTGAAGAAACAACCGGCTGATGAATTATCGAAATTCTGTGAACGGATGCCGGATCGCCTAATTCCGTGGAGCGATTGAAATTAAAGAGAGAAATCCCAGCCGGCATATTCTTCAGAGGAATGGGAGCGTCTTCGTTGATTTATACGCGTCCATTAAGGGTCCTCGCTGGATAGAGCGTGCTTAAAATTAGTATTAGCGGGGAATTCCGATTTCTCATTCGATCGAAATATTTCATCGGGCACCCGAAATGTGGCTCGTAAATTATGAACAAGGATTACAGTCCGCGGAGTGAACGTTTCGACAGCCAAGCGAGTGGACGATTAAACGGTCCATCGAGTACTTTAACTAAATGATACAAACAATTGTAACTCGGCCAAAATAGGATGCGAGAATTTAAAACGTATCGGTGGAAACTAAAATTGACAATCGGGAACCGTCGCGCATCCAGATGATTTATAGTGCACGCAATTTATAATTCGTTCACACGTTACATTATCTCAGAATTAAATGACGTATTTTCGTAATAACATTCATCTCCGGCGGATATTACGAGATAATTAATAATAATTGGCACGGGAGATAATTAAACGTTGATACGGTTGATGCGCGTAATTAAAAAAGTTTACTCGACGCGTGACGTGTAACCGGTTAGGTAATTATTAAATTTCTTTTATCTCGCCGGGCGGAAAAGTTCGCGCAAGTATGTTCGAAGTCGGAATTATAGAGCAGCGCCGTATCGGAATTCGTTCGCAAACAAACGAATAGCAGTTTATCAAACTTTAAACGAAAGCTCCGCGAGCATTGTTCCCACGGTATTAATTGATCGCGAGTAGCAACGTAGCGGTACGCGCGCATCGCGGGAACCTGCTACCCTCCCCCGCCACCCTCGCGAAAGTGTTACGGTTCGCGAATCTCTATCTAACAGACGCGAGTTCGTATCCGATTTCAAATGATAAACGAATAAAGGCACGCGTGTCTATCGCGGAGTTCGCCGCTGTTCAATCGGCCAGCCGCTGTTTGCACGTGAAAATGAACCGGCCGACAGATTTATAATCATCTTCCCGTTCCTCGAGGCAGCCGAGGCGTTCGCATCTGCAGATTTCAATTGCGTGTACGCAAACAACGCGCGCGTCCCTTCGCCCGTCACTCGCTGTCGGTCAACACTCGGCAAATATAAATTCCATGGGACACGCCGGGGCTTTGTCAACGGTACGTGAGCGCTGAAAAAAACATTGTCACGCTTGCTCGCGAACTTTCGTGCCCCCGTTCTCTATCCGCGCCTGCATTGTAAATAACCCGCCCCGGAAATGACATTGTTACGCGTCGGAATCGAAAACAAGATGGCTGCCGCCAATCGACGGCTCCTCGAACGCGTCTTCGTTTCGAGATTCGTGGAGGCAAAACGTTCGTCGAGACGTGGTCAACGACGCGTCGGACGAAAACAATTGATACGATGAAAGGTGCTCGCGAATTTGCGAGAACCCAAGCAGTTGGATCGTGCGCCATCGGGTGTATAACTGGGTCCAATATGAGGGCGCTACAGGTCGTTTAACTACCCCACGACTTACGATCTTTGGGATCCGTGGTTCCTTGGGATCTCACTAATTTATAACAGCCTGAACTGTATTGAGCGGTCTTATGCGTCACACCATTGAACTCGCTTTAACGATCGCAATTCTATTATGAATAAGGGTACCTATTCGAGGTGCTCCACTGTTTCCTGCGAAGCAACAGAAGGCACATTTCTCCGCAAGGTAGCAGCAAAAATTCTTCCATCAGAGTTACAAATAGTTTCGCGACGCCTGTCCATCTGTCGAGAATCGTACTCGCGTATCGCGAATACCAGGCTGCACTAAAGTTCCATGTTACCGTGTTGTCGATAAATTCGGCTCTTGTTCGAAGGGAAGTAACAACTTGATCGCGCGTGCGAGGATAACCACGCGACGATGTTAAATATTAGCAAAAGTCGTCGGTTTTAGATGGAATTACACCTCGAACGTGCGCTGACGTATCGACATCGGTCCATTTCCGTTCTTTCGTTGGCTCGGCGAAATTTTCAGTAATGACTTGGCGAACATCCGTATCGAAGCGTTCCGCTTCAGAAATTATCCGCGTTCCGTGGCGGTCTTGAACGACAATCGCGAAAAGCGATTACTTTTTCGCGCGGGTTTTCGCTTTCCTTCGTCGAGCTGAAATTCTCCGTTACTTTTTCGGGGCATATTTTTCGATATTTCGCGCAAACCGCTCGTGTTTCTGTAGCGATCGCGTTTGTGTGCAACGCGTGGCGTTTAGCTGAGGTATTATATAACTGTGCACGGTCGATGCGCCGTGTTTGGTCAAACTAAACAGAATTTCTAGCGATAGCAGTATTCGGTTCGTTATAGATAGAACTTTTATCAGGTGTAACATAGTTTGATATAAATTTCGGGAGTGTCTATATTCGCATTTACAGGGGGGAGGAGGCTGTGTTTGCTCGTTTGCCTAACAGGTCTTAGTTACACATGGCCTTTTCCTGCGCCCGATTGTCATTATTTAACTTGGTTTTAAAAATACGTTTGCCGATCAATTAAACCCAAACATCGTGTATGCGTGAACGTGATAGCGCGAACAGAGAGGCCAGATTTCATTCGTTCGAAGCGTCGATGCCGAAATACGCAAACGTAAATTACCCTTTGCCTTTGGCAGCGCTATTGGCCCATCCACCGTGCGACCTGTCAAATGGGAAATAGAAAAGTGCCGTAGTTCTGTATGATGGCGCGTACCACCTAATTCAAAATTTTTTGAAACGCCACTTGTTCCTTTTGGGATGAAACGTCGCCGTTGTTTCGCAATATGACGCATTTTTTTGATTGCGCGCGATTCAGATCCGCAGGTTTATTATGTCGATGCTCGTATTAAAGAACGATTGATCGAACGAGAATCCAGGAGAAGGTCTCGACTGTCTTTCGGTTGAACGCGAAATTATTTATCACCGATCTCTGAAACACTGCAAGACGATTGTACATAAAATAATTAACAACGGAAGCATCGAGTTTCATAATTCAATATCAGAGTCTGTTTCGTCAACATAACGTTAGATAATACGTTGCAAACATAATATTTAGGAAATCCTGCTGCAACCTTACGCTTGTATGATATCGCTTACTTCCGGATGAGATCGCTCATTTCATGTGAATATTACTTAATTCTAGATCGCAATAATCGCGTAATTAACCGTATAGTCGGATAACAAAAGATTCGCGTCGAAAAAGCGATCTCGATTGATTTCAGGTGATTCGATTGGAACGATCGCTCGTCAATTCGTCACGGCAACATCAATTCGAGTAATTCGATCATTTAAACGATGTTTTAACTAATTTTCTTCGGTACGCGGGAACAACCGCAGCCCTCGTTCGCTTCGCGTAGGGACGAGTCAAAAAAAAAGATATCCAATAATTGAGGTTGCGTCGTCGTACACCGTTAAGAATTTTTTGACCGACCCAATAATTGGCGTCGATGAAAATAGGCGTTCACATGCGCCCGAGCGCTTCGCAACGAATCGATAACTCAACGCGATGCGTCCATGGAATAAATTGTTTCTCTCCGCGACGAAAGCAGAGAAAAAAATAAAAAAATATGGAAAGGGAGATAAAATTTAAAAAAAAATCGCCCACCGCGCGCTGTCCGGTTAAATTGATTGAGAACATTAAAAATTACACCGGAGACAGATCGTGCTGGTGGAAACGTCCCGACGCTGACTGCTTCCGTTGGCGGGACGAGGACGAAGGAGCCGTAGCACCTTATGGTGTAATCCAAAAGTAACATAACGATCTATCTTTCTTGCGAAAACCCGACGAGTTTGCACGAACCTGGAGGACACAGGCAAACAGTTTACTCGTACATCTACACACTCGCTTGGAAATACTAGAACAATAGCCTAATTGTACAAATATCTGGAAAAAGATGTGTCAGCCATCATGGATTTCATTCAACGTTGTATTTTCTATATTACTTTCATATTGTTCTATTAGACACCACGTTTGATTAACAATTCAACGAAGGAAACTTGTATTTTTGTTCGAATATGAAACAAAAGCTGCAATTTTTTATATACTCCATGAACATTCCATTGTTCTAAATATTTGTTAGTTCTATCGTGCAATATATCACAGAATTTAGCAACGAACGCGATTTAATGAAAGTTATCCAAGAGATCGAGGCACGGAGAGACTGGCTGCGCAAATCCAAGAAGCTACCGGAACAACCATCCCTCCCCCGATTTTCTAAGGCCCCCGTTTCCTTTCACGAACCATCGGCCATACTCTACGCCGAGCAGAACCAGCCAGTGGATCCTCGACAGTATTTCAGTGAAGTATCTAAGAAGAGAAATGAAATGTAGAGGGCTGGAGGCGTGACTCGAACTCGTATGAGTCGCACCAGATGTTACAATATTTACTGCGAGAAGAGTTTTCTCCTATACAAACCCCCCCCTCCCCTACCGATAATCCCTTATGTTTCCACCTGGATGCTTGTGACGCGTGTACACACGTATCTGGGTATGTACAGACGTGATACATGCGTTCCACGTGCGGTAATATTAATGTCCTGTAATGACAGCGACGAAAGGAGAGGAGGTCGATAAAGTGGAGAACCGGATTCTTTTCGCGATAAAGTAGCTCCCGTATAACTTGGCAACGAAACAGCGTCCATTGCGCCTTAGAATTTTGGGGATCGATTTCATTTCGCGAGAAATTTAATGATTGACGTTAATCATTATTTTGATTGCGAGTAAAGAAAAGAATCCTCTTCAACCCTTGCGTTACGAAGCCGCCATTAACGTGGCGATGCCATAAAGGGACACCAGTGTGTTCTAAAACTGTAGAGTAGATTTCATTTTCAAAATATTTAATTACTTAATCACTTCCATACCAGAACAGCATGATATTTCTCGAAGCGTTTAACTGGCTGCAAATTCAGATTCAGCAGATACGTAGAATGAAATTTCATCTTATCGTAACTATTAATCGATCTCAAACTTCGTTCTCAATATTATTTATCAAGTAGTATCAAATGATACGATCGTTGAAGGAATAATGAGAAAAGAATGTACGATTATTAATAACCGTGTGAATTATACAAGTCAAGAAGAGAGATCCTCAGATTTTTAATTACCGCGTTAATCCCATAACCTGGATGTTCATTGTACAAATCGCCAGAACGTTTTCATTACTAGGATCCTGGTGTAGAAACGAAATAATCGGTTTTCGCGTCGAACTCTTGAATTTTCGAGCAACTCAATAATTTAGTTACTCGTTAATTCCAATCAATTATTCTTCGACGCTCCTTGAATATTCTTCTGATGTCATCCGACGGTTCGACGACGGCGTATCGGGCTTTCTCGCGCGAAATAACGTTTCTAACGAGAGCGCCGCGAAATATCCGAGCGAAGCCCGAGCGGAATCGCGCGGAGCATTGTGTTATCACTGAAGCGATCCGCGCTGATCGAATCGTTCCGACACGCGAAAGTAGGTTAATTGACTAATATAGATCGTAGGAGGATGTACTCTCTCGGGGTATGTCCCGTTCCTTCGCGCGTTCTCCCTCTTCCATTTCGCACATCGTCTCCGGATAACGCGACGTCGCATTAATGTGTAATTGGTGGCGAGCTGGCAAGGTGACACGATACCAGCCACCGCCAAGAGGGAGGCCAGCCGTGTGATGTAGTGGCGGCAAGGCTGCCGCTAGCATAGACATTTTACTCGTGGAAGACGCATGGTCCTTGCTAATATGACGTTTGAAATATGGCGCAACGCGCGCGTTCGAAGGTGCGAGAAGAGGTGCTCGGAAAAGAAAAGAGGGTGAATTGAACGCGGAGGAGAGCCGTTGAGGCTGGCCGGGCGAAACGGACGCGGGAAGAAAGCGAACCGGCAAAAAGTTTGGCTTTGCTTCTCCGACTGGTTCTTGCGCTGCGAGCGCGGGAGGTGTCCGTTCAGAAAAACGCCACGTTTTTGTATTCCTGTTCGCTTTTTTTTCGGTTCGCCTTCGTTCATTTTTGTCGCACCGCGCGGGAGAAGCTGGCGACCGAAGAAATTATTTACTCGCGGCGCGATGAGACGATGTCTTTGATTTCTGGTGCTCTTAACCCTTCCGTTATTTCTGACGGGGTATCTCGCGAGCCAATGTTGGTCGTTTAATGGTTTTGCGAGATGTATCGTCATGTAACGCGAATTGTTTGATGATATATAAAAGAATAAATGTAGTTAATTTCCAAAAATGGGTAGAAGCTGTATTTGCTACTTTCCTTCAGCCATGCGAATAGAATCGTTGTTTTGTTACTAGCCGTAACAAGAGAAATGTTACGCGATATTAAAGGTACATAAACTGCTCGTGTTGTTCAAAGATATACGGCGTACTACTTATCCGTGCTAACTCCTTAAAAAGCAAGTTCTAAGTTGAAAAATGACGCATCACGTAATTTTTCTCTGTTTCTTACATGTTTAACGTAGCTGGAATTCACTAAGAACTAACGCAGATAAGGAGCAAAGAAACTTCGCGAACAGTCGTATCTAACAATGTAAGCGGTGTCCTGTCTTATCCGAAAGAAAATCTACAAACGCTTCAACCGTGGCGCGCGTATTTAGTTCTTATTTTCCTTCCAAGGTAAACAGTAATTAATAACTGTTCCGTCGGCTGATCAATTTCATCTGTCATTTCATCCACGAACGATTTCAATTATGAATTATGATAATGTCCAAATAATGCATCGAACGATGCATATTACACCGTTTTAATAAACAAAAGTATTATATATCATTACGTCAACGTTGCTAACAAATATCGCATTAATTGAAAAGGACGGCATTATGATTATCAGAGTTTGTCATGCGTAATATCATAAATTTATACCCGCGAAAATACGCTAGAGGAACTTAAAAATCCATCGACTGCTCTGCACGGCAAAAATCACAACGAAATTAGTAAATAAAACGTTTTCCTCTTCGTTTAATGGCGGCAGTCCCCAAGAAAAAGGAATCGTTCAGCGTCCCTCGTATAAACGGAAGTAAAACGGTACCGTCGAGATACCAATCGCGTCGGCGGGGTGTATCGAAAAACCCGATGAACGCGTACGAAATAATCGACGAGGGTGCGGAGTGTAGCGGCTCACGGAACGGTTTGATTCACGCTTGAGATGCGCATTCTTGCGATTCTTCGGGAGGACGGCAAACTCTATTCCGCGGCGTTTTCCGCCAGCTGAGAAGCAAGGCCCATCCGGATTACGGAACACGAATCCTGAAGGGGTTCCGGAAAGTCGGAGTCAAAGCGGGGGAGTCCGTTATACCGGAACGACTCGCACTCTGCACGCCGCCGATTTATTCGAAAATCCGTGGAAAGTGGCACGTTTCACCCGTTGTGAGGCGTGTCTAGCCCACCCTTCGCACCCCAACGTGCCTGTCTTCCTCGCTCGCACCTTCTTTCCCACCCCTACCGCCCCGTGGCGTCGGTGAGCTCGGTGTCTGGCATCCTTGCCCGCCTAACGCGCTCCCAGCTCCCAAACCCGAGCCCGTAGCGCCCGATTTAGGTATTCCCGTAGTAAGCTTACCGGAGCCTTGGAGCCAGTTTAGCGTCCTCTCTCGCGCCCCTATCTGATTTCAATGTGGTTCGGTTACGTGCTTCAAATCAAAAACACGAACGTTATTTCTGCACGTGATCTCCACTTTTCT
The DNA here is from genome assembly GCA_963969225.1 of Xylocopa violacea. Lineage (NCBI taxonomy): Eukaryota > Metazoa > Arthropoda > Insecta > Hymenoptera > Apidae > Xylocopa > Xylocopa violacea. Next base: position 36,306,983 of record CAXAJV010000002.1, read on the forward strand.
CGCCGCTCCCCCGCACGACCGCCCCGCCGCTCTCGCCCTCTTCCCTTTAGCGATCGTTCCCTGTCACCCCGCTCTACCACCGGGTAGTTCTCAGCCTGTATCCCGTCGACGCGGCTGTTCCCGTTTTTCGCGCGTACCCTCGACGAACGACGGAGGCGCGCCCGTGGCCCGAACCACCCACACAGACGACACCTTATAAACTTTTATTTTCGAGCACAGCGAGGGGAGAGAGGGGCTGGAGAGAGAGAGAGATAGAGAGGAGGACGGAGGGGATAGGGAGCGGGGGCGGAGGTGAAAGTTGGAGGTTAGATGAAAGGAGGAAGGACGAAAGGATTCGAGGCGGGAAGGAGCGTATGTTCTGTCAAGCTGTCGCTGAGAGGGAGCTCGGCTGCCAACTTATGGGACACGTACAATGCGAGCCAAGAATATTGCAGCTCCTGTCGCCCTTTTTACCCCTTTCCGCGCCCGCTTCTCCCTCATCCAGCCCGCGCGTCCTCGCACCCGCGGCCGTATCTCTCACGCGGCGCGGAGCCGCGCGTTCGAAAGGGCTGCTGCCTCGTCGGATATTGAAATGTATTTAGCAAAAAAGAAGCGCATAAGTACTTGACACGGACAACCGTTTTGTAGGCTGTCCTCGCGCGGCAGCCAGCGCGGGCTAACTTGCCCCAGCGTCGAACAGTCTGCCCCGTCCGCGCCACCCTTCCGCACCCTCCTCCGCCCTGCACGGTGCTTATAATGTTCGAAAACGTGTGACGGCTGCCTGTACAGATTGAAAGGAGATGAAAATGTAAGACTCTCCTAACCTCGCCTGCCCTTCCGGCTCGACACGGTTTTCGTACGTGTGCCAGTACCACGCGCCAGTTTCAAATAAGTCGCCGGATGTACGCGTTTGTAGAATTCAAGATGTTATCTCCTCGCAGGGGGACGAGGAATGAAGGATGTTTTATTAATTCAGGTAGAAGGTGCTACGCGATCAGTTATTCAGAGATATAGCGTGCTTGCGAGAGGGTGTCAGAGGAGATGGAAGTAGAATAGGTCAATAATTGCGACGACGGAAACTGAGAGTAGTATAGCAAAGAAATGATCAGCCCTAACTAATCAGAAGTCGATTAAGCAAAGTAGGAGAGGGAGGAAAATTTAATTTAGTTTTAAACTAAATTATATAATATTGAGGAACTGCAACAAAAATTAATCGTCCAAGAAATAAATAATGGAATAACTTTTTCTAACATTTAATTAAACCTGCCGTTGGTAGGAAAATGTGCTTTGCGGTAACAATGACGAATAAATTAGACATCATTGAAGCCCGTAATAACTTGTTGTTAATATAAATTACATTCCCTTTGCATCAATTTTTCGATCAAGTTCAGCCGAACGATTTTAACGCGCATCAGACGCAAGGCTTCTAAAGTCGCTTTAACGAAGGTAGACCAAAATTTCATCCTGCGGTCTTGCTCGTGGACTCATCTGTTGTAAAACATTCTATACCTCGCGCAATACAGAAATTCTATACGAAGAATCAGCGGTTAAGTTTCAATCGTTAACTCTAGTCCTCGGGATTCGAGCTGCGTCTTGTCGTCGGGGAGTACAGACATAAAAAGCAGCTCGAGGACGGGATTCGGTGACAAACGATCGCATTGTGAACGCCTGACTTCTTCCCTCTTAAGTATAAATCTCTGTATGCTGCGGAGATTTATCTCTGCCTGAACGTTTTAATAACTAAAAGTCGAACGCGAAATCGTACCCCGTAACTCGAATCTATTTGCATGACACGATTTAAAAGTAACAGTTTGCATTACACTTTCGATCTGAAGCTAGTCGACTTTTCATAATACCATAAAATGGAAGAAAACGGAAACAGGATGGAGATTTATTTTTTAAAATCAATTCGAGGAAATACCACTTCGACTCAAAAGACGACACGTCGCAGTAGGTGAAGAATAATCGAGCTGCTCAGCATAGCTGTCGGCTGGTGGTCCGTCTTGACCTCCACATTTCGTAATCCAATGGCTTACATTTGTTTCGCGCGTAACGCGGCCAGTCTGCTCGCGATTTAACTCCCTCTGGAAAACAAATTCCATCATGAAGCGGTGGTGCAGCTAGTCGAACGGATAAGCGGCTATAGAAATCGCAGCTTGTTCGCCAGGCGAGCGGGGAACATCTTCGCCCTTTCTGGTCGCTCCTTTTAATCCAAAGATTTAAATCTCCGCGGCAGAATACGGCGCTGCGTTCAAAACCGTGGCCCATTGTAAGCTCTCGTCGTCGCGGATCTCTGGGATTCACGATCCCGAATGATGTATCGCGCTGCGTGATTTAAGTGCGCGCCGTGTAATGAGAATCGCGCGGATCTCGCAGCAAAAGTTTCCCGCTTCCTTATTGCACTGGTGGAATATGTGAGATTCAGGGAACGCGAGGCAACAACGACGGCTTTTGAGAATGAAAACGAAGCTACGCGTCGTCCGATATCGAGTTGCTCGTAGAATACATTAATTTTCAGTCCGATCGATCCCGTAGCTCTAGATCCTTCGTCTAGATATTCAATAAAACGGGAACGCAATTGTACCCCCCCGCAGTATGACTAGAATCGCAGGGTACAATCGAATTCATCTCCGTGTGCATCGAATCGTAGATTCGCCATCCCCAATTCCACAATTGATAGAGAAATACGCAATTGCCGTAAGCAAGCAATTAACCATGCCCGGGGAAGAAAGTACACTTCGATCAGGCTATATCACACCGTGGTATATTGGTGTCTCCCGATACAGAAGTGCGCCAGGGGATCGTGCAAAGTAAACTCGATTGCGCCTTGTTTGTACGTACGCCACACTCAAGATCGAAAGCCCGATGAGATTACCAAGCCTATTATCCGGTAGCAATCATTCTTAAAATAGAGTTAATCGTAGAGATCTCTTGCTACTCTAGGCACGTATTCAGCGTGCAAACAGAGAGATGGAACGGGAGGAATTGCGGAGGCGGATTTTAAAACAAACACGGTTTTTATTCGCCTGTTTGCAGAGGCTCGCATAATTATCTCAAGTGATTTACATCGCGCACCGGAGCGTTCGTAATCTCACTTTGATGCGGTATAAGGTAGAAAGATGATCGTTATTTTATGTAATACCGATACGCGTTTCGAAACCCCACCGTCCACGAATATTACGCGCAGTCGACGGTCCGATGATAAATAATGAAAAACAGCGTATAATATTTTAATATTAATTTATCGAAACGGACGGATGCAAATGAGATTTCACGTGTATATCAGCGCGTCGGCAATAATTTGGTGCATTTATATTAATATCAAGCGGCGGCACCTTTTACATCGAGGAGACATCGAATGTGATTGTAAAAAGCTGTGAAAATATCCGTAAATTCTATGGAAGGCACCAGCGCTATTCCTTTTTTTTTTGTCGATAATCGTGCTTCTAAAATTGTTGCGCGAACAAATTCACGCGGCACAATTACAAAGTGTTGCACGGAAATTGAACAAAACAACGTTACAACAAATCAACTTTAAAATTGGGTGAATGAATTCGATTAACTGTTTTATTTAATCTTCCCAAACACGAGAGGAAACTAATTCCCTTTGTATGGATTTTCTACTAAAATTATCGATACAATTTTAGAGAAAATCGAATAGAAAAAAAGGGTATCAAATTCAAGTTTTTCTTATTAAAAGCGTTCCCGATTCGCCATCCGTGTTGCCCAGTCGGGGGTGTGTTTGAAGTACTTTGATGGATTGAATGAAAATTGATTGGAAAAAAGTAAAAAAAAAAAAAAAACATGATCCTGTCGTTTTTTATTCAATATCGCCCTGTACAATTTTATTCTCTCGCGTGAACAAAATATGCGACTAGGATTCTACATGAACACTTAATTCTATGTACATCATACTTTTGCAGCAAAGTAAAATAGAGAATCTGATAGAAAATGAAAGAATTCTATTACATAATTAATGCAATTACGAGTTTCGTTTGAATCAAATTATATCTAAAGATCATCATAGTCCTATTAATATTATTATATCATAATTAATACTGACTTTGATGCCGCTCAATAATATTTATAAATGTAGTAATAAGCTAATTAACTTATTAAATATTTCATCTTATCAATCATAATCATAGGGAACCAATTAAATTAACTATACGATCGATACAACACGACGACGTCTTAATGGTATAACTTAATGAAAATCTTAACTTTACACCTGAATTTTACATGCTTAAGATATCTGAAAGACATATGAAACTAATGTTTTAACGATGAACCATCGCTAACGTCTAAATGTCCAGGTTACTGACTCGCTTAAAACTTTGAACGTGGATACCAAAAATGGACATGAAACAGATTTCTGTGCATATATTCAGAAGTGAACTGGTACGATTATATTTGTTTGGATACATACCATTTAATTGAAAATAACTATATTGATAATATAGTAAAATATGTAGTTTCATTTAAAAGATATGTATGTTATTGTTTACTTTCAATTGTATGAACATACTAATACTTGAAACCTCGCCTTCCTCACTTTCCACGGTGTTATTATGTTATTACGTGTCTAGCAATTATCGTCACACTATCGTGCGATTATTAACTCAACGATTTTGCCACATTCTGACTAGTTTTTGACGATATCCTGCTCACTGGCAGGTTTCTATTACGTTCTGACGACATCTTGCGCAATCTAAGGAGACGATTGCAAGATGCAGGATGCAACATAGACGTTTGTTGCATATTTGTTTCAAGAAGATATACGAGTAATTCTTTTGAGCTAAGAAAAAGGCAGTAGATTCCCTGTTTAAAACTTTGATCTCACAGTTTCTTCTGGGAAAGTTCCACGCGCATTCTGAATGACTATCGCTAAAGCGATAATTCAAACAGGATATCTTTATTTTTTTAACAAACATTTAAATATACATATCCGTAAATTGAAATAATTCAATTATATAAAATGCTTTAAAAAAATTTATTAAATAAAGTAATATTTCGTGTTATTATAATTTCGTAAATTCTATATGGACATCTATTCTACATAGAGTTTAACTATAATAAATAGAGACTTTAATCGATTATCTAGACTGACATAGAGTTAATTGTATCACAGTCTGACTTCTTTACAGTTGCATCAACTGGAAACATTTCTTGCATCACTCTCTAATTGATATAATTAAAATGGTACTTAGAAATACGAATAAGAGAATACTTGTAGCAACGGTGTTAAGCATTTGCGTGATGCAGTCAGTAGACGTTACTAAATGAATAATATCATACGTGTAATTGCGTTAGATAATTCAAAAATTGTTAGAAACCATCAGATTGATCTATCCGTGATCCCATGGATCATTTCAGGATTTCTGCTGCCACCTTTGGCAGAATCTCAACGAATCGGTAATGGCAGTATCTGTACGTTCACTGCATTTACTGCAACGCCTCATCTTCGCAGACAGGCTTCAAGTGCCTTCGATCGAGAACCAGAATTCGGCCGATATTGCAGGGACCTTGTTCACCTTCTCTGTAACATCGGCGTGTCCACGGCCAGAGAATCATGTTCTCGGGACATTTCACGGCGAGCTTCACGTATTCCGCTTGGTCGGGAAAGTAGATGAAATCCGGGTTCAGAATCGTGTTCATACCGTCTGTAGGATAGGTAAAGGCGCACCAAATCCAAAAGTTTAGACCTACAATCGCTAGTAGGAAGCGCATCCTTCTTTGACGTTCGATTAACTATGCGACCTTGCACTTTCTAGTCCCTGGAAAAACGAAATCAACATCTGAACAGGTACTTCTTTTCTCCTCTGCTTCGATGATCCGCGTACCATCGAAATACAAATGAAACGATGGAAAAATTAATATCTGGAACAATCGTAAACATTTTTTAAACGAAAGAACCGTCAAAAGTGAATATGCGAGAATTAATTCGCAATTACAAAATGAATCTGGGTCATGGAACGGAATTACAAGAGCCGCGAATTTTCAGATTGTTTGAACAGCCATGTTTTCGCCATGCTTCAAATTCCGATATTTTTTCGTTTATATTATATTTCATATCGAATATAATGATTGGAAATTTTAATGATCACGCGTCGAAGAGCGAAATTAACAAAGAACAATCGACAGTGGTGCAATTTTCTTCTATTCGGAGTTACCAAGGATTTTGACTGACGAAGGACAATTGTCTTTAGCGTTTCAAAGGCTGCTATCCATTTTAGGAAATCAAGGCATTACTTTATTTAGAGATCTACGTAAATAATTTGCTGTTTAACCGCGTTCGCCTAACATGGACTACAAATGGGACCGTTTCAATGACAGATGAACTTTGCAAACTCAACTCTATAACGTATTAAAGCGTTAGGGGTTGCAACGGGCAATTAAAAAATTTTAATTTTCAACGACTTTTGATTGCACACAGCAATTCGGCAACAGAAATCGGGATTAATTTTAAAGGAAAACGTCAACCAAATTTATGAGCTCGACCTGGATTTCGCGCGCAATTGCTCGTTGCTTACGAAATAATTAAAAAATGATCCGCAATGCGTTACGAATCTATTTTAATTATGGCGAACGTATCGTTGCGCGTCGCGACCGTGTTTTCGCCTTCCGAACAGTAGTGCACGGCATTGTTATTGCAATTTACGAGCATGGTTTTCATTTGACTCGAAATGAAATTTTCAATCGACTCTCAGTTTCGGCCGATAAATTATTGAATTAGAAGGTAAGCGTTTTATCACGCTGCAACGCCGCTGAATAAACAATATATCTTTATATTGTTTCTCGCTGACGTTGTATCAAATATATTTTGCGAAGTATTTATGTATCTAAATAAAATAGGAATAAAATTGATGCTAATGGCCGATTAAATTGCGAAGATACAAAATACGTGTATATAATTTCCTTGCGCTCGCATGTAACGTTTATTTTATAAATATGTAATGTTAAATACACGATACATTTAATATCGTATTTATACTCTTTTTAAACGTTGTTTATTATGAAAACATTTCCATTTTTTACATCAATGTTTGAAGCGGCTTTAGTTCAATCATTGCGAACATAAATTAATATTCGTATCGAACTATTAAATGCGAAAGACTTGATCGTGCATTAATTATTAAAACAACTCCCAGGAATAGAAAATGGTTACAATTCTCACACGATCGAGAGGAAACTTCAGCAAGAAAATGGAAACGTAAAGTGACGCGTTTACCTAAGAAGAAAACGAAATGTTGTTTTTCGACTTCATAAAGTACAGCCAAGAGTAGACTGAACAGAAAGGAAAAGCGAATTAAAGTACCAATCGATTGAAACGAGTCGTGTGTAAACAACGATGTTATGAGATTTTCCATTGAGCAATTTATTTAAAGAGAGGTATTTATAATTGCTTTCGGATACTATTGTTTGGAAAATAGATTGAAAGGATCGCAAATAAACCTTTGTTAAAATTGAACTCCATGAAATCAGGTACCATTGATATTTCACTGTATACTACCTTTAATATTGTCTCTACGAATAGCTCGCTTAAAAACATATGATTGTTTGTTAGGAAACACTATTTGTTAGCAAATAACATACGATATTAGTTGGCGTTTCCTCGTAGTCAGGCTGAAGTGTGGCAGAAATTCTCTGCACATTAAGCACAGTATCTTAACCAGTATAATTAATCAGGATATTGAATTGCAGAAGTGATTGGAAATTCGCGTCTGAACGGTAATGTGCTAATGAACGTGCAATTTTATACGCTTCAGCGGCCCTCAAATTCGGTCCTCGAATTAATTTCCATTTTCCCATCGTTGGGACACAAATTCTTGTTGAACAGGCCGCGTCGGGAGTTCTCGCACGGAAACGCGACTGAATTCTGTTCGTTTGAATAGCTTGAAGCGATACTAATGAACGTTTTATTAATAAAAACAAGCGGGAATCGTACGCGTCGTAATGGCGGCTCGCCGTGACAACATTGTAATTCCTAAGGGTATTCATAATTTCACAGTTCGCTGCCCGCGGTCGGTCTCGGTTTTCAACGCTTAAATCCCGACTTTGCAACAACGTTGCGACGCAATTTCTAGATCCACGGTATCGCGGCCGCGCTTTAATTTAGGTAGCAACCACAATGAACCACCCCTCGCTCGTCCATGCCCAGCAGCCGCGGTTTTCAACGGAAAAATCACGACGCTTCAGATCACGACGACAAGGAAAGCAATTATCAGCTACCACCGGCCGTCGTCGCGATTGGTTTGCAATTTCTAACTGCTTGCAGATTTTGCACGATACCCGAAATCGTGGAAACTTACGCGTTCGCGTATAATCTTCGTCCACGACGGCCATTCGCGACGCTCGCGGCGTAATTGGAAATATTATTCGCGATAGTTGGCGATTATCCGCACCGTGCAACGGGTGACCGGAGTGTGGACGCCGCCTTAGCCGCAAATGCTCAGCTCGTTACCAAATGAACGTATTATAATTCAAGGGTGTTTCGAGTCCTATAAATTCCGCGACACAAAGCGCGAACAGTCGTTCTATGGAGAAAGATTTGAATCTTTGTTACGATAGAGTCGCGGAATAAAGGTCGCTTTGAATCGAGCAGCAGTCCGTGCGTTTACGCTTTTTACGGTTTACAATAAAAATTTACGTCCCACGGTCCGGGGGGGAGGGGCGGCGCGGTTTCCTCGTTAAAGTCAGGCTAGGCTGCAGTTTTGTTCCCTTTTTCTTTGTTTCTCTCCCCCGGTTTTAAAGCCCCGGTCACACCAAGCACCGAGGACAAAGCATGTCATTTTTATCGCGAACACGAGGCGGAAGGGAATACGAAGCCGCGAATCGACGCGCGACGAATCGTCCGCGCGAATCTCGCCCTCGAACGCTCCTATCGGGCGCGCCAGGCTTTGTTCTGGGCGCAAAATTAAATTGAAACTTTCCGCGGACCGGGTAACCCCATGCCAACGCGAAAATTTTATGCGTACTGCTTTTTCAAAACTTCGCGCAATCTCTGTTCCCCTTTTCACCTTGTTTTGGGGATATTTACCGTCTCCCGGAACTTTCCGCCCTTCGTACAGTCGCTTGCACAGAACGCGCCGCGATCTGATACGAGAACGGTCCGTTTTTTTGTCTGTTTAGTCGAGTTCTTGTTCATTCGTTAATTATATCCGAAGAAAGTTAAAAGATTGGCGAGAAGAGATAGACCGTGCGCGTTGAATGGCGTCCATTTTGAATACAGTGGCCAAGGGCATCGGTCTAGACCACTCGAGGCTGCGAACACATACCAACGTGTATTTGTCGTGCATTCGTAATGGACGCTGGCGTAAATACTCAGAGACTCGAAAGAGCGATGACTCTTTAGAAACGCGAAGGAAAAATACAACCTCGAGCGATCTTTGCTTCTGCCCTTTACTTCGGACCAGGCAGCCATGTAACTGCTCCTCACCGAGTTGGATGCAGTGTCATCGCTTCCAAAACTGAATCTCATCGTGATTTTACAATCATAGACGATGCACTGTCACAGAATTGACGCGAATCTTGTCGTTCATGAATTCTTCCATAGATCTGACAGTGTTATCGAAACGGAGCAAGAGATACGCGTAAACTTGAGATGGAAACAAGGGGTAATAACTCGCGCAAAAATCTGGGATTCGTCGCGCGAAACACGGGGGAACAGCGTGTACTCGTCTCCCTCAGGTGGGGTAACGGCAATAATTTCAGGAGTAAGTTTTCAACTTTCCCGGGCGATACAATGACCAACGGCTCCAAGAAGATAGAGCGCGCCGGGCTTTTACATTATCATCGTGCCCCCGTGCGCGCGGTGCCTTCGCGATTTATTACGCGTAGATAGCAATTAATTGTAACTCCTGCGCCCGGACCCGGGAATTCGCTCGAGGACGATTCTTCTCGGCCTTTTTCGGGATTCCTCGCGATGAAAGTCGTGCGAAGAGCCTCCCATTGTACACCCCTAACAACCCTTGGAGCAATTCATCGTACCTGTCGCGATAGCTCGCGAATCCTCCTCGGCACAATGCGTGGCTATCGTCATTTTTAAACATACCCTCATCGCGCTCCTTTTGTCCTAGCTAAATATTAATTTTAATTAAGAAAACGACGTTTACATTCTCCACTGAAGTGAAATTTGGACCTATCTCGATCCAGAATTATCGCTTACTTCGACATTCGATTGTTTCGACACGCGTTTCGCGTTGTTAGATAAAAACGAAGCGCGTTGAAGGAGGAAGACTCGCGCATCGATCGTTTCCTCGCTCTCATCGCGAGGCGAATCTCATCGCATCGCCGCGCGCGATTGCATAAATTTCCACAGCACCAGGATATTCATAAATTATCCGCGGATCAAGAAATTAAAAGCAACTTCGAGCAGGTTTGAACGAGACCATAGCCGATGGCCAACGATCGGTCGACTTTGTTTACGGTATAATAGAAAGTAACCGGATCTAAATCCGCGTAAGCCACGAATAATTCATCATGCTCGCTGCCGCATCGATCCGCGTTTCCCATCGAATCTAACGCGAACCAGTTCGACGACGTACCATCGATCATCCTGATTCTCGAAGCACCGCGGTACATTCTTCCATCGCGCGAACCCGTTCCCATTCAATTGCCATTCATCTCGATCGATTGACTAAACATGTTATTAAATATCTTTACCACGGCTAAAGTTGCTGATACATCGCTTCAACGATTACTTCCTGTACAGCGTGCTTTACGATTACTTTTTCTGCGCTTGAATTAAAATATTCAAGATCGAGAAGACTGAAGAGAAACGCGGATCGTCGGAAGAATCGAGCGGGAAATGCCCAAGTCAACAGCTGATCAAGCGGAGAACACGTATCGTGCGCGATGTCAGGCAAATACGAAAACCGTTCGAACGCAGATCACATCCCAGATTCTCTATGAAAACTAACTTAAACCCAACCGTAGAAAGGAATTCGACAACATTCCGAAACAGTCGTAAGTGGAATTGGATCTGACAGCGAAACAGCCACGGTTCGCGATTCACGCGAACGTAAGGGCAATCTCGAGGCGTCTTCCAGCGGGGCTCGAACCAGTTAACACAATTTAAATGAAACTTACCCGGGGTGACAAGATTAACGATTACTTGGCACTCACGTTTGCTCGTTTATTTTCACTCCGTTCTGCCGCGCCGGTGTTAAACCGATCCTTTGTTCAGCTGCAGCCGGCAGGTAGACTTGCCACTTGGAGTTGCACGCCTGCTACGCGAGGAGAGTAATTCGCTGTCGCTAATAGAAATTTGATAATCGAAAACGCCTACACGGCTACGTGTCCGGATGGTGTCGCGTGCACGAATCGAGGCGCGAGCGGAGACTGAGGGAGGTCGCGTATCAAAAGTTAATCTACCACGCAAACCGTGCAAGGATCTCCCTGACGACTAAGGAGGTGGGAAGAGGAAGCGTAGACCGACAGAGAGAGAGGGTATCGTCTGCCTTGAGACGTGCCATCAGGTCCGTAGGCCGTAACGAGAGGACGGGAATGACACGGGGAAGGGATTAATCCGAGGCAGCCAGTGATCACGGAGGACCGGTCCGATCGTGAGAGGACTACGTTTCCGAAATATCCCGCGTTCCGCCATCCTTTTGGTCCTCTCCTGGGAAATGAAAGAACGTATTTATATCCGAACCAGGCTGACGCCAAGCGTCGCTCGCTGGGCAAAGTTCCCAGGCAAAGACCAGCCATCGAATGTACCGCACGATCCTGATGCTCGAATCCTGCCCGGAACAAGGTGTAACGCGGATGTTCAAGGTGAACAGCCAGCGAGAGCCAGCCTCCGCCATCTTGGCCGGTTCTTCAGTTGCTGAACGATTTAAGGACGCTGCCGGTAGCGCGAAAGCGATTAGTAACTTTTGAACTTTAATGTCGAACATTTTGCTAATGAACGAAACTTTCGGCCCCGAAGTTGCCTTGCATGACGATCATTAGCGTCACGGCGAAATTCATGTTAAATGATGTACAAGGGCCGAAGGGCGACAGGAAGCGCGGGGTAATTACGACGATAAAACGGACGGAACGTTTAAAAGAAGACTGCGACTGTATTGTTGTAGATCGACGCGGCAGATGCGTGTCAGATTGTAGTTGGAGCGTTAAACGCATCGAACATTTCAGATGATGAGCAGCTCGATCTCTCTAGAATGTACCATTCTTTCTCGATGACTCTGTCGATGACTCGTCTACCAGTGACAGACTCTGACGTCAAAAATGGCGGTGCACTGGCGGGATTCCCAGCAAACAAGCCTGACGATGCGCGAGTGCGCACGCATTCGCATGTGTCTGTTAGTTTGTCTGCTAAACTGTAACCGGTATAACAACAATTTCGGTCGATCGGATCGAAACGAGGCACGCAATTTAGGAAAGCTATTAAGTAATCCCGTATTACGAACGACCAATGACACGGTTTGCTATTCGCGTTGAATGAAAACATTGTAAAGGAAAACATTATGTAGGAAAGTGAGATTTTTCCTAGATAAATATCGACGTCTTGCAATACATTGTGAGCAGAGATCAAAGAACATAAATTATTCTTGACATAAGCATCACTGTTGCATGCGCGCATCACGCGGCCAGTTAAAGCCACGGTTCATTGTCCTGAATCCTTGAGGCCATGAATAATGCTAACAGTTACCTCGTGTGTACTTAGATAACATTCTGTTGTAGCGTAGATCAAGCCATATACTGGTACATTAAAACGCGTGATTCGTTTTATTCGAGTCAGGTTAATCTGTTCGTTTACTCGAATTATATAACATCGCTTAAACATGTTAACGCATCCAAGTAAATAGCAAGCGGACGAAGAAGGTAGCAGAGAGATGCGATGGTTCGCTATTTACATTTTATTGACGTCGGATGAAAAATTTATCGGAAACGTGATTCACCTCTTTAAACAACTCCTCGTCTTTTTTTTACCTTTTTCATAACCGATGCGATACATCGGATTTCTGGCCATCATCCGAGGCAAACGAGTGGACCGCAAAGTAGAATCCAGGACTCATCAATTGGCTGTCCGAGGCAAATGGAAAATTACTCTGTCGCTTATAGGTTTCCGTGGTTAAGTGGCTACAAAAGTTAAATAGAAACTCGGGACGTCGACGCGGCGAGGGTGGGTTGCGGTCCAGAAAATTAAATGGATCCGGAATAATACTTTTTTTTCCCCCCCTCCCATCGTGTTTGACATGCATAAAATTGTTCTATTTAATCGTCATGTCCTGGGCCAGCAGAAATTAAGAGAGAGAGCGGAATTGGATTATTCTGGAATAACCGTACACGTAGCTTTGCACATTTTTAGATGTTCCCGTGGCATTAAAATGTCCAACAACGAGCATATTTGTTACGTTAATTTTCGAGTAAAAATTATGTAACGAAACGTGGATGAAAGTAAAAACCGATGATTCGAGATTCGAATGAATAACGCCACGACTGGAGTACGTCAAAGCGCGTTGAACCTATTCGTATGCAATATTCTTATCGGCAGAACAAATTGTTTACAAATCATTGCGAACACGTCTCATGATATATTTCGTGTCACGGTTATGCTTCTGTTAGAAAATACTGATAACAGACAGCGGAGTGCAATCCATCATAATAGTTCAGATTTACAAGATGTATATACTGAAATGTATAGGGAACAGCTGTTTGCAGATTCTTATCGTTTCTGTCCAAGTTTTAACTACTCGCTTTTGGGATTTTACATCTGCTATCAGTCACAAAGATGACATTTACTATTTCTAAATTTTTATATTGAAGATGTTGGTTATAAGCAGTTATATGCTTTTTTCCCAACATGTTAGCCAAAGATATGACTGAAAAATACCACTGTTGATATTGACGTGTACATTTAAGAAATCTTCGGTCAATATATGTCCAGTACGCGGAAAGTGAAATTTACTCGCTCCATTTCGTCACAGGAAATTTCCATATTTTTCGTAATCTCGTTATCTCGGGAAACTACGAATCGTCTAAGAAAAATTACCAATCCTAAGTGAAACGTAATTAATATAAATTTCCCGTGCAAAGTTGAATCATATTCCGTTTGAGCGCGTTCCACTAATGCCCTTTGCTCTGTAATCAACGCCTCGATACGGATCAAAAGTTAATCACCGTGAGATACAGCTCATAAGCATTTAATCGCCCCGAATTCCGACGCATAGTTTTTGCTGAAAGCACGATTTTAATTGCAATTTGATTGCGCTGTTTACAAATACCGTCTGCAAATTGAATATCCTGGAATGTAGTTCGTTACATGGTCGATATTCGCGTCGACATTACGCGCTCTCTGGAAAAATACCCAGCGCTTGATCGATAAGCGAGCTTTAACGTTGTTTGCTGCGAACGAAGTCGAAGGAAAACTGAAACTGTTGTAACTGAATATTCGCGGAAGAGATAAAGGGGAAAGGGCAGGGGAATCGTAATTCGCTCCTCAAAATTCGATTTTCTTTTTACGTGCTGGAGAACAAAAGTTATAGTCCGGTGGAACAGTTTCAATTGACTACCTGCAGTTGATGCATTAAACTGCACGAGGTATGATATATAGCTTCTGTACGATATAAGCTGAAGACTCTTCGGAAAGAGAAGGTTAACGACGGATCTATTAAGGCTGTAATGAAACTAAATTGATCTATGAGCTTTAATGGTAACTTGTAAACGACCCAACGTGCCTACTTCCAGTGTCTTCCGGAAAGATTTCCAAGTTTAATAATCACCTGATGTCTTGCAGTCGATGCAATATAAATTTTACAAATTGAAAAGTTCACCACTATGTTATCAACCAAAACTGTTTCCTTTTCCATCGTCGTTCGACGAGCACGCGATATAATCTGGAAATTCTCGACGCTCGTATAAATTAAAGACACGCACGATATATTCCAATTATTTATAAAAAAACGAATCGAAGGCAATCGTTCATAATAATGTTTGACATGCAAATTGCATATACAGCATATACAGAACGCGGAAGAATGAATTGACGTAATGTTTGTTCGAAACGTTCAACCTTTGTAATTACAAACTGGAACTGTGCTTACGAGAGTATGCGTCAAGTGAGCATTTTTCTGTACGATGATCTAATTTGTGGAACGTTCGCTGCTTCTCAGGAAAAAAGCTTGCTTCCGACGTTTTTTAAAAATTGCATCGTTGCAATCTGCGCTACCACTTAGCGATAGTCTTCTCGCGTATGAAAATGATACGCGCGAAACGCGTACAGTAATCGTGACAAAATAGTTTGATAATTGCAACGAATAACAGATTATTTTCCACTTTTATAATCGAACAGAGGCCAGCAGCAATGATATTATAATAAAGAAAATGAAACGCGCCTGTCAGTTCGACCGCATGTTGACCCCTTTCCGTAAAATTTTGTTCGGAGAAATTTCAATCAATTTAATTAAACGTCTGCTCGTTAAAACCAGCGCCGTCCGATGATTATATTATATATTATGCCCCATTATTACGCGGGTATTTCAAGTTTCCTCTCTCCATAAATGATATATCGGGTAAATAATACGGCTCCACTCTTGAAAATAAAATGGAGCGGCCGCTTCGCGCGGTGAAAAAGGTATTCCAGTGAATTTGTTAATACCAGAAGTGTTTTTTATGGGCATCATTTATCTTAATAATCCTTCAGCTTAAGGACGCAATTAATCAGCCATTGAGGTCATGAATAATTCATCCGGGGTGAAAAAGGGACCCCGCGCCGAAAATATTCCACGGTAACCGATCTTAATTCGTGCCATTCAGCTCCGCCATTTAATTTAACCACTTTCATTGGCAGGCGCGAACATTCCCCGCCGTTGCGCTTCGTCCCGTTTAAGTTCAAATTGATAATAGTTCGGTCCATCGGTTGCATTACGTGACTCCGTTCCGCCGTGAAGAAGTAAATCGGCGACTGTTCGCTCGCGGAAGGAAAAAGGGGTAGTCGTTCGAAACGACTGCCAGAAATATGTGGAAAACGTTTAATGGGCGGGCGGAAAAAGTTGGAGCACGCGAGTACGTCGCTCGATAAGTGACTCTTCGCGATTTCCCGCGGTCCGATGCGTCGAGAAATTCTTCGCCAACAATGGCGATCAAATTTATGAAATTAGCAAATGCACGCGATTTCGCCAGTACTCGAGGTAACGCGAGCGAAGAGGGAAATTATCCGGGCGTCGTTTCGATCCATCGAGGGATGCAGAGGTTCCGCGATTTGTTTAAATGTAGACATTAACCCCTTCCTGCGCGTGTACGGTGCCGATCTATCAGGATCACTTGATTTACCCCATTTTAAGTGATTTATGAAGGTGTTATCCGGCGAGATTTTGGTCGATGTTTTAAAGCCACGGAGCGTGTGCTCTGCCCGCCGCCGTTTGAAAACACGGTGGCCCATTTAGCTTGATATCTTTCACTTACCTTATCCTTCGCGGGAGAGCCGAGATTTAGAGAGCACCTGGCCGAAGATGCACGATGTGTACTTTAAAATTCCGAACACTTGCTCGACTCGTACTGGTAAAAGTGAACAGTTAAATGGTAGGCTGTTGGAACAGTCTCAATGCCAGAAGTAGCTCGCGTAGCAACGACTCGGAGTAACGAAACGCTTTGCGGCCATTTTTATATTCCACGATGCAATTATACTTGGAAGCATATAGAACAGAAATGTATCGAATCGCAAAATTACCCGGAGTCATTTCCGTTGGAAATCTGGTGTATCTTTACGGAGATTAGTTTGCATTCACAGGAAATTAGTCATTAATGGTTTCCTGTTAGGGTATAGAAAAATGTGGCATGTGGTGATTCAAGGATTCCTGTTTATTACGTAGTTTACCGTAGAAAAAGGCTGCCGCGTTATCCTTCTTAACCATAAAACGGTCAATTACCATGCAAATGGATGTTCGAAGTACCAAAGTGCTACACGCGTCAACTTAATTGATCGATCAATTTGGGTAGCAGAACACACTGTTTCGCCGTAATTAAAGGTTTTCTCGAGCAGAGAAATATGCAAATTACGAATTGTTAACTGCGATTTAAATTGAAATACTTTATCACCTGGTTGAATGTATGAATACAAAGTATCATGGCATTGCTCATATTGCTCCCTATATTACCATACAAATAAAATAAGCTGTCAGTGTAATTGCGTAGATTTCTCGAATATGCAACAGTAGGAATAAACAAAAATAGATTTTATCCGATGGAACTTTCCGAGCAGAAGCGAAATTCATCATCTCGTTCGTCCGTGAAAACGTTTCGGTTTCAAATTAAAAGCAGAGAATGCTGTTCTCGGGGAATTTAACCAAATTTTGAAGAACGAGACGCATTCTTTCCAGCGTGAAACGAGAAGGTTCGCCGTTGTTGCCAACGTTGCTTCGACGGCGACAAGATTCATTACGATAATTAAAATGGTGGCGGGCGAAATGAAACGGAGATGGTAATGCATATGAATAGTTTACAGGCTTAGTATTAACGTTGATGTCATTAATCTATCCATGTCGCGTGCCACGGGAATCGCAAGGTACGTAGCGTCTATTCGAAATGGGAATCAAGCCGCATACCTTGGCCTGAAATTAATTTCTACGCTATTTTCGTTACTCTCGAATGGCATCTAACGTCTGAAGTAAATGATTAATTCTGAAATGCCGACGTCAAATTCCTAACGCGTTCTCCCGTTCGCGCGGGGGCCAACGTTCGAATGTCACCCGACGTATGTTGGCCCCTTAGCGTCTACGACTCTACTCGCGCCGAATTATGGCAATTATCGGGAAATCCTGGGTAGAAAAATAGTTTCGTTACGCTCCGCGATAGGTCGCGTTCCCTCGACGAAATTTTCCGCCGTATTTCAGAGGCCAGAATAGAGCGGAACGTTTGCCCGGAAAGAGCGAAAACGTTTTTCGTTTCTACAACACGCGTCCGTTTTTATGGTGCCGTTATTGGGCCCTGTTACGCAACGGCTGTTGTTTTCCGCCGAAAAGAGTTCCACGTGCGCTTTTGAAGCGCGCACTGCCAAATTTAAACATTTCAGCTGACAAACTCTGTTCCAGCCCAGGGCGAAGCGTTTCCCGTCGCCGACGTCGCCGCGTTGATAGCCGCCTGCTCGTACTTTAGAGTCTACAATTACACGGGACGACGGTAACGTTCATAATTACGCGTTCGTTAATAAGTCGAGCAAGCAACAAATTAATTTAACGTCCGCGCGACTGAGTAAATCTCGCCGTGAGAAAGAAATTACCGTTTGAAGCGTGGCCGTTCTTTCTATTTTTTTTTTTTTTTTTCAAAAAATTCATATTCCGCCCCTTTAAATATGAAAACATTTATACTCCATTTCTCTTCCCGCATAACGGAGTTATTGAGAGAACGCGAGAGCCCCGGTTAAACGAAGCCCCGTGGTTTCGTTTAATTTTCAAAGCAGCCCTCGCGGATAAATCTCGCCCGGTAATCGCAGATAAGGACGTTTATGCTTTCGCGAATGAATTACAACTGGCATCCATTACGGCGTACACCGTGGCGGTGTGTATTATGCATAGATGTGCACGCACACGTGTGCGCCTCCTTATTAGCGTCTAGTACGTACGTACCGCGTAACTCCGCTGGCATCGATTATTACTTACGACCAGCCACGGTAAATTATCCGTAAACCACCGGCGGGACGGACGTACGAAGACAATCTCGATAATTTCGCTGACTTATCGTCGCTCTCGATACGCGCGCCCCTTCGTTTCGCGCGCGACGCCTTCCTCGCGGTTCCTCTTCAACCGGATAACGCTCGCGTTATATCGCGTCCACGCTCCCTCTCAACGTTGGATTAGAGTTCAATTTGCGGATTACGGTCAGCAAGAAGACGGCGGTCCGATCGTGGCCAGATTGTTTCGCGCCGTAATCGAACGGTAAGTCTCGACTAACGTTAGTCACGGTTAATCCTAGGACTCGTCGCGGACGGGGTTCGAGGCGAGATGGCCGGCTGGTAACTTTCTTGGCTCGGTAATCCGATGGCGTTTAGAAAAGTGGACGCGTCACGGATCAAGCCGGGACGATGACTGCGAGGTCTGACTGCGGAAATGGAAACGACGGCGCGGGGTAAATTGCTTTTTGCCGGCGAACAGGGAGCGAAGTTTCGTTAACGGCGGACAAAGAACAAGTTGCTTGAAAGGTAACGCCGCGGAGTTTCGTTGAAAGTCGACGCGTTCGTTAGGCCGGCACGGCGTCGGGAGTCCTAAGGAGACGCGGTTGATTGTGGTTAAGCAACGAGGAATGGCAAAGTTCTCGCTGCGAAGGTCTATTAGACGAGGGTCTTCTGGAAACTTCCGCGCCTTTGAATCTCTTGGTATTAGATCGAACAGTCGGCGATACGTCGACGAACATGCAAATATTTTCATTCTCAACATCATTCTTGAATATCGGCAAAGTTGACCATATATGAAAGCTCGCGAAAAGCTCGCTTTTATATGTTAACAAATCTTCGCGCGAAGAATCCGTGCCCACCTTCCTCGGGTGCTACGAGTTTTGAGCGCGATCGATTATTATCATCGCTTCGACGTTGCCTTCGAACCGTGTTACTCGAGAAATGCGAATCGATATGCGTGAAATTACTAGTCGGAAATCCGCGCTCCCAGGATCCGTGACATGATTCAATAAAAAGCCGCGCGGCGTTGTTCGAGCCACGGTAGGAACGACTTTTGTTAACATGCCGTGTTCTCCTCGAAATTCAGGAGCCCTCGAACGGTGCGGTTGGTGCGTTAGCGCCTAGCTCCTATCCGGATAGCGGGGCAGAAAATCGCAGGAATCCGCGGGTGCCGGGGTAAATCGATGACTCAAGAATCGTTGACCTTTCCCACCGTTTAATGACGTTCGTAACGACCCTGGGTGGTTGGAAGTCAAGCAGATTGTTTACGTGCGACAAAGCCTTATGAACGTTGATGGTATGTCGAGGTCCCACCTGCCGCTTTCAGTTTCCCGAAGGCGCAGAAATGAATACCACTCCGCGCGTTCTTAATGACGTGCTTTACTCGGCCTTCATTTGGTTAAGCGTTAAAACACTCGCAAGGTTGGTCGCCTTGGCGTTGGCCAAGGGGAAGAATCCTGGATGGGAAGACGGTAGCTACGGCGGCAGGAAAATTAGGACACCCGATATATAGACAGCGGAAGCTCCGTTCCGCGGGGGGATGGCGGGATGGAGCGGGGCGCGATGGCTGGAGAGGCTCAGGCGGCGGTGGCGGCGGGCGGAGGCCGCTTCCAGAGGGTTGGAGGGTGTCGAGAGACCCGTCCTGGGAGCGTGGATGGTAGTAGGGACTCCCGAGTGAGCTGTTTGCAGTTCCTTCCACAAGCCTCCAGTTTGCATTAGTTTGCATACGTGAGTGAAAGTTTAAAGTTTAGTAATTTAAACAGCCGCGCGCTGTCCCTTTTCCGAAGAGCACCCGGATATACGTACACGCGCACATATATTACGTGCATTCTATATATATCGAGCCGACCGCGGCTTGTATGCATCCGGCCGCGCGTATACCTGCTCGCTCCCCGGTTTCTGTGTCTGCGAATATTCAACGGATGCAGTTAAGTATTCCAACCGACCGCTCCGAACTCGCCCCTCGATCTCCCCCCTCGCTATTTTCATATCGGCGCGTTCTACGAGGGAAAAAACGAACCCGTCCGCGTCTCCTTTCCGCCGCTGACGGACCTTTTTTCGATGCTCCGGCGGCTGCATTATTTTTGAATACTGTTATCATATTTCGCGGATTTCGGACGGGTCCTCGATTTACGGGTCCTCGAAACGTTCCCCTCCGCGGACGATGCGCCAGGAATTAACGACGATCTCGGAACACCAGCGGCAATGCGTTAAAGTTCATGAACCTCTCTTTACGTTATGTTCGAATATCGAATTAAACGCCTTCTCAGCGTTCCGGTTTCCCGTAATTTTCGATTTCGACGGCGATCACCCGCACCCCCACCCTGCCTAGGAAGCCGCTATTAATAAGAATCCTTTCGATTGAACTAAATTCCCATTTCTATTCCTTCCTCCGCTATTCCCACCAGTCCTTTTGCTTGCCGCTTCCCAAAAGTACGAATTCCCTGCCACGTAGTTTCATTTCCCGTTCCCCGGTTTTCCCAAATGGCGCCTCTTTCTCTACGCCCGGCCCGCGGGCAACGACATAGTTATTTTTCGGCGAGCAGAAACGCCGGGGTGGAAGATTCGGCATCGATACGTTACGTCTCTCTCCGAATACATTACCGCGGCCCTGGCGAGCAAATACGCACACGCGAATGCATTACGCCGACGCTGGGCGTCGCGCGTGCGTGCGCCCGCGGTCTCCGCTGATTTACGATATCGCGGAACTACTTTTCGAAACCGTATCCAGAACCGCATTAAATCCCCCACCGCGTCCGCCATCTTTCATTATTTATGTCTCGCCCTTCCAACCCCCCGATTCTTCGGATTAAAGTTTCATTAAGCCCGCCTTTACGGAGAACCTATTTCCGCCCGCGGACCAGCGTCCCCTTTTTCCTTAAGTGGATTTTTTTGAATCTACTGAACGACGATAAAACTAGATTTGTGGTCCGACGCGTTCTCGCCCGCGCGCGGTGAGTTACGCCAGCCTCGATACAAAATCCTTTTTCGGATATACCGAATGATACGGCTCGAAGAAATTTATTTACGTTGTCATGCATTTATGGAGAACAAGGGAATCGAGATCGGGGCAGAATGGTGAATAATCTTGGGAGCACCGCGCAGTCGGTCGCGATAATATTTGAGCGTCGACACGATTTTGTAGCTTTCCGTATTTCATGCGGATTTTCGAGATGCGTTTTAAAATGATTCGAAAATTCAGAAATCAAGAGCCGACGCGAGGCGTCGGGATTAAGATGCATTTATAGGGGCGCCTCGAAGGAAGCCACTCGACCTCCCCTCATTCTCGTTATCCTCTTTCGTGCTCCATTTCTGTCTCGCAATCAGTGACATCTCCTTTGCCCCATTTTCAACTCGATTGCGCGCGTGACTTTCCTCGCTCCTGACGCGTCAGCCCGGAAGTGGAAATTTCCGTTTTTTATAGGACGCATAATTGTCAGGAGATAAGCCCACTCAACGATGCTCGCTCGTACAGGGAGTAACGACGTCCCTTCCGGTGACTTGGCGTTCGAGGTACGTGCATTCGCGTATTTTTTTTTTTTGCGAAATCGTTCGATTCGTAATCGCGGCTAGGTGAGGCAACGCGAAGGGGAATCCACGTGGCGGGATTAACCTTGTCGTGATTAAGCTTCCCGCGACGATGACACGGTCTCGAAGTTGCCGCATTAATTATTAGTTCTTCCTTGTAAATGGCGGAAGGTGGTGCGCGCGCGGGGAATATTTAATTTATGGAATTTGTATGCAAGCATCGGACCAGAAACCCGAACGAACCCATGATTATAAGGAAAGATAATAGCTTCTCGAGATCAATCTGTTTTAAATGTAGATTATGATCGGACTCGATTATTTTTCTCGAATTTATACGTGTATGAAATAATCGATAAACTTGAATCAATATAATAGCTTGCAGGTGGGTTACGTCGCGTGTTGATTATAATCACGGGTAATAACGCTGAGCGTAACGTTGTCAAAACACTGGCTGCTCCTGCATTACCTTGCGGGCCATTTCCGGTATTTGGATAGTGCGGGTGTTTTCACCGCATCCAGCTAAAGCATCGTCGTGTTAACGATAGTGTCCTGTTGTCCTTGGTACCACCGCTTGGAGAACGCCTGCATCTCGTGGCAATTGCAGCAGCGGTTGATTTTAGATAGTTTCGGAATCCAAGAGGAACGGTCTCCATCAGCAGTGCGCGACCCAACCAATCGGAATTACTCTTAGCTCTGAAAGCTGCTCCTAATTTCATAGACTCGTCAAAGTCCGTCGAATTAGCGGCTGAAGATCTATTACTCTGTACAACGTAGTCACTCGTAGAACCGTCAGTGGAACTGACAGTGTTTGAAAGAAAAATTTAGAAATCTGGAGTTGGTAAAAGGAATTCGCGAGTAATTTGTGCAGAGGAACCCTTAGCCACGCTTGTTCGCAATAGATGCTCGAAAATCGCTGCGATATCATTCGAGCGTTTTTCGATAGATTTGTGAATTGAATATAAATGGTGATCATTGCGCGAAATTGTGCTCTCGTCGATTTATGTTCGACCCAATCCAAGTTTTAGTAACGCGATGTTAAATGCACGTTATGGCACTCGTGAGCACGATACACGGAAGTATCTACAAGACGTTGTAACCGAGACTGCATTCACGTTGCTCTGGTCGCGCATTATGACACGCTTACAACACTGTGCAGCATGAGAAACAAGGGAAGCATCGTTTTGAACATTTATACGCGATGTTTCGATAAAACGCGGTTACGTAAATGGCACACGATTATTAAGTGTTTGTATAAACGAAATCCGCGTAAATTAGTGTTCTCCTCAATCGTTAGCAGTATCTGAAACTCAGAAGATGCGATCAATTGAGCAAACACGTCAATTATATTAAAACGAGTGTAAATCACGCATGAAAAAAATTGATGAGAACTTTTCCATCATCCTGCGCGTCTCGCGTCACGGAAATTTCGATTTCATTGTACATCGCGAAAAGCTGGGACTAACGTGTAGCCCACATAGGTGCGTCATCGCTGGGAAACCTATTTCCCAAATTGGCGAGCTACTTCGACCAGAATTGCAGTCGCTCGAGCGATACCAATAAAACTCGGAGGAATTTATGAAGCGGATGCAACAACTGCCGTTTTAAAAGCTGAAAAGTAAATTGCACCGAACGGTTCCTTTGTGACGTCCGTCTCATTGTTCCCTCCTCCTTTCCCGTCACGCGTACGCCCATCCCCCTCGCGAGGAGGAACGCTCCCGCCAATAACGCCGATCCCGATCCGGTCCCCGTATAAATATTACGATCTATCGATTCGAGACGTCGCCTCGCCCGAGGTAATGAGGGAAACCAACGGACGGGCGTCGACCGTTTCGCCCCCGTTCCCGAAAAACTTCCCTCTTTCCCGTCGCGTCTTCGCCGCGCGCGCGAAATACCGCGCGGTTATATATTTTTTCGCTAGCAGCCAGCCGGCATCAAAAACATTCACTCGATCGAGTTCAGCCGGAACGGAACGGTCGCCGCTGGCAAACCAGCCAGAACCATTTACGCGGTCGACCAGGATAACGAGTTAAAGTTCAGGCAAGCTGTTTCTGGCCGTGTGAAGTAAGAGCTGATTAGAATGCGGATGAGGTCGATCGGCTGGCTGTGCCTGCGCCGGGCGAGCATGTATATTCAACGCGGTTTCCACGAGAGCCGTCAGGAAATCGATTTCATACCTTAAAGTCCCTCCGCTCTTCGAGAACCGAGCGGCGTTGAATAGAAAAAAGAGGACAAAAAGAAAAAAAAAAGAGAGAAAAAAAATGGAGGAGAGGAAAGAGAGGACGGCTGATTTTAATGTGCCATTATACACCCCTTTTACCGCGTCCGTTTCTGGTAACTGATTTATTTCCACCCCGGCGAGCTGAAAGCGCGAATTGAAAGAAATTATACCAGCTGCAGGACCGAACGCGACCCGAAGTTCGAAGCCAAGCGCGATGGAGGAACCAGGGGGTTGGACGAAGCATTTAAATATTTCGGGACGCGTCTTCGGTGTACGATTTCATGGTTCGCGGGGAGATTAGCCAGCAGTGTGAAAAACGCGAATTGAAAGTTTTTTTTTTTTTTTTTTCGCCTGGAGCACCACGGGGAAAGCACTTCTCTCTCGGGCTTTCGAGGTCCTGTTTGTTGGGGAGAAGAATTTACAGCGGGAAAAATATTGGGTTTGTCCACGCGAAATGTTGTTTCTCCAAACCTCGCGTTTCGTTGGAATTCCACGATGGTTATTTGTATAAATCCGGTACAAGATAAAGTTAATTAATTGTTGGGCAAAGCGCGCGGAAATACGTACGGATTATTTGAATGAGATTTACGAGGTTTTGAAAAACCTGTTTAAAGTCTGATATTATTCCGCTTCTAAATCGAGTGGGATAAATTTGGAATGGAAAACGCGGACAGCCTTGTTCGCGATAAGGATTTCTAACAACGCCCGAAGCAATCGTTGTCGCGCAACTTTCTAAATTTAACACGATTTCTATCTATTTAAACGCGACGATGCAATCGAATTTGCCGCGAATTGAAATTGACGCGTCCATTAGCAAAAGAGTGCAAAAGGAAGAGGCAGGCCTCCTCGAGTTCTTCCGTAGAAAGAATTAAGTTGTTCGCGACGAAAAACGGTTGCATTTAGAAGAATCAATAGAAACATAACTCTCGTGTCGAGATTAGGAATTTCTCAATGGAAATGCAGCGAAACAATTCCACGACCGAATTAAAGTTTATCGTTCCTTTTTTTTTTTGTCGTCGCGCTTTCTGAAACTTCGTGTCGCGATAAAATCCTAAATACCTAGGCGCACCTGGGGGTTATAAATGCTTGAATGCAATAAAATGGAAAAGTACGTCGGGACAGGACGTATAATGCTTGCGCAAACATTTTAGCAGGACAGTTTTCAGATTTTACGGCCGTGTACTACGTTCTGCGCTGTAGGAAGATATACTGGTAACCAGTTATCGGAATCGACCAGCAACGAGGAAGTCATGCAAAATTACGAGATCGTAGCCGAGAAATAAATTCGTGGAATACTTAAAAACTCGTTGTTTCGCGCCTGTCTGTAGCGCGAGTTACGCGAGTCGTATCAACGCGTCAGCCATTAACGATTGGAATGAGTTGAAGAGGAAACGTCGACTCTACCGCGCAAATGTCAGCGCGCGAAAAAAATTGGTTTTCATATATTTTTTCTCAGAAACACGTCATTCTTTATTTCGCAATCTTGTTTCAACGTTATCACAGAATGTACGTTTTGGCACACTCAAACGGCTTGAGGTTAGAATACCTGCCATATACCGTCCTCCTGAGTCGCTGCTCGAACGCTCCAACTTTTATCGCTGTTATCGAACGTATACACGTTATAGATTGTATCGAGGTACATTGTCGAGGTACATCTCGCCAGAATGTCGTTACCTTTCACCGTATCAGGTTGAGGTTTCCATTTGTGCCTTTCAACGAATTCTTACAGGCATTTCATACTCGCCGCATTCTTTTCCCGCCGCCCTCCTTCGATCTGTACTTCCTTTCACGGTTTTCTGTCACTGATGTAATACGTTAAGGCAGGAATCCAGGGAAAAGCTGTGAACGAATTGCATTGGCGCGATCGTTCGGCTTCAATTAACGGTGAATGAACACTCGGAAGTTGCTCGTAAACAAATCTGTACGCTTTGTCGTTCGCAGTTGATTCCGTCCTAATTGGCCTGGATTTTTTTTCCAACGTTAAACGAGCATCCGTTTTTCGTTCAGCCTGGCGAAAAATGGAGATCGCGGGGAAGAAATATAAGAATCGCGAAGGGAGGAGGCATAATCGCCATATTTCCTTTGTCAAGGAGAAGAAGTAGCTTAAGCCGTGTCATTTGAAAAGAGCAACGGTACAGGGGGCAGGCTTTAAGACTTTCTATCGTCTTCTCTCCTCACCTTCCGACTGCTGTTTCCCGATGCTTTATGCAAAGCTGTCTCTCAAGGAGTAGCAGAACGACTTGCAGGACTTAAAAAACTGAGCCTGTCAGGATCTAACGTGAGAAACCATGCTCTCACTTTTCCCGGATTTCGGATGAAGGATGGACAGAGCAACGGGCGGTGAGATTACGGTTACTACGTACAGGGTGTCCCGTTCAATTTCGACTTTTATCAGTCTCTCGAAATACGAAGAAATTCAGAAAACACATATTTCTCGAATACGTCACAGAATACGCCACAGAAGAAAGAATCGCGCGACATATATATATTATATATGTAATAGTAATCGAGGACGGAAAACAAGGTTGCATAACTGGCAGGATTTATCGATCCGGATCAATTCGAAAAATTGCGAGCAGTAAATCTGGAAAATTTCGTCAGGAACCTATTACCTCAATCGTCGCGCTCGATGGCGGCGAAATAATCTTTTCCCTAGCGCCCCTCCGGAAAATTACCATTCTTGGCTCACACTCAACAATCTCATATCGGCTGTAATGTCGGCGCCCCGGTATTATTCGTGTTCCCCCGGTTCCGATGGTTTTTGCGCGATCACGCAAATCGTCGAATTATTCCTAGGAATAAACCCGGCATATCGTTGGCTATTTCGACGTCGACTTCGACAATTCGCATACAAGTAGGGTCACAACATGGAATTACTGTTAAATTATTCGGTATACGCGCGGTTCGGAAGTACTAATATGAAAATGAACTTCTTGGTACCGTTAGCCTGTTTTTCCGATAGTCGATCTTCGGTCAACAACTTACGATCAATATTTTCATCGTAGTTTTCATTAAAAAGCCGTGATATTAACGTTATTCGAGCATTTAGTGACGCGTTTACGATGCCACTTTCGTTCGCGCACGCGTAACTTGAACTACGCGAGAAACTTTACAATCCCCATATTTACCAGGAAGGAAGACCTCGCCCGGAAATAAAAGGTTCGTAACTCGCCGGATGAACGGTGGGCCACGGTACCACAGAGCCCTCGCGATCGCTAGTAATTCGAGATCGTCGAATCGGGTGAATCTGTGCAGCACAAAGCCTCCCTTAGCTCGAGCGTAGTTTTAAAACCGCGGCGAAGCATCGCTTTCAGCCGAATGCGCCTCTCATTTGGCTTACCCGCGTCTACAAGCCAGCCATTGCGCTCGCGATATTTTATCGGCAGCCGCAATAGCCTCGGTCGAATCGCAATACGAACGGCATTCGTGACTCAAAGGACTTCCCCTGGCTGGAGTTAGGTGAAATTTGCACCTTGCCGCGGCGCTCGCGCGTTTCTGACGGCTCGCGCTTTAAAGCCTCGTAGAAATTAGTCGAATTACTTGAATTCGAACGTGTCCAACTTCGAGCTCGTGTCCAGTCGAGTCAACGAACTCGACTTCCGTCGAATCCGTTTCAATTCGCGCGACAATTTTCCATTCTCGAACGCCATTCCGCACTTTTACGACATGCACGATGGCATCGAGCCCGCGTCCCTCTGTTTCGCTTTTTCTGAATCGACGTGAGGAATTTTCAGAAAAGCGCCGCGCTCGACCGTAAGCCGAGATTTATCGTATCATAAACATTGGATCGGCGGTCGATTCGGGGCAATAAATTCTTCCTGCTACCGGTGTAATTTTACATTGGCCTGTTTCGATGCTGGACGGTTCGACCGAATTTTATCGACAACCACCGGTCGCATTGATAAACAAACGTCATCTATAAAATTTATATTTGTCAACAGCGAATCGAATTCGATCCGGTATCACTTAGCTGTTGCCGTGTTTGTTTTTGCGCTAATCTTTCGAAACAGAGCCCGCTGGCTTAATGGTCAGAGCGAAAAGTACCAATTTCTGCACCTTTAAGAACCGCTACTTGGCCACCAGGTAATCTAGCCACCCTGGCACGTCATTAGAAATAACTCGTCCCACAAATTGTACACTTTGTACACGCCATAGCCGCTGTACGTGCCACGAAACGCTCGCATGCATCTCCTCCCGGTCGTGACATTACTCCGGAGGACTCTGTTCGACTGTCTCACGTTCCGCACACCGACGCATCGAGCGCGTTGGTCGGCGTGCCGCCATCTTGATCGATTAACCTCTTAGGCACGGCTCCTCCGTTCAATTTTGCGCTGTGTTCCTCTGCGCGACGAAGTTTGAAGCGAATTACGCGTAAACGATACAGCACTGCAACGCACGACGGATAACGCTGTTCCGTAAGCGAGCACATTGGAACAAAGTGTTTGATAACTGAACGACATCCGCGAAGGCCACTGTAGCGACGCATCGCGCGTAAGATGGTAAACATCGCGTCGAGGAACAACAAAACGCCACGGGGACACGCGTAACAATTACGCTCCATCGCGAGCACCCGGTGAAACGTCGGGAGAAATCGTGCGAATCTTCGGAAGGCGGAGAACCGAGGGGTTGTTTGCGGGGTAATGGAGCTGGTAATAAAATGCCGGCGGGTGTAAGGAACCGGATGAAAGCAAAAGCGAGACGCCTGGGAGCGACTTTCGGCTACCAAGCCGTGCTCGCCTCGAGAGGGAAGGAAGCGTGAACCTCGAGAGGGCGAGGATGGGGCCAAGGGGCTGGCGAGAAGTACGAAAACGCCGATGATGAACGACGGGCCAGAGGATAAGGGTAACGGAAACTTTAACGAGGGATCGTTCGTGGGGGTGATAATTACGGATTAGACGGAGAAATCGAAAAACTCCGGGCATAGTTAGAAAGGGTTCCAAGTTTTTGCATTTCGCGGTACCAAATTTTGCAACTTTTTACGAGGCTGGATTAAAAGTTCGCGGTCTTCGTGTAGCTTGTCTGGCTGCGACCTTTTCTTTTGGAAGGCAGCTTAATACTGATGCGATTATCGTGGAGTCACGAAACTTTCTACGTGAGCACGAGTGACCACGTATTGTGCCGTGATAATTGCGAGTTGTCTGTAGCTATCCTTCGTATTTAGGCTGGCGAGTATAGAGATATCATGAGGTGATGAGGTGGTTAACATAACTGCTCCTGACTGAACTTTTGTTGGATTCCGGGCTCGACAAACTCGATGGAATCAGATGCAACACGTATTAAGAGACTTTAGAGGTTTATTTAGACACGAGTTCAGGATGAGTAAGCGAGTACAGAGTTTACATTGCGTTCTCAACATTATCAAAGTGTTGGTCATGCAACACTTCGAATGCGCAACAATCATGCTACAATTAAACATAGCAATTGCAATCTATAGTAAAAAATGAACTCTGAACCTGTATATACGTACGTAAGGACTGTCGCAACAGGAATGACCGTGAAAATCGCCGTGCGGATGTCGTAAAAACAGACCCTGGGCGTGTCGTCGAACGACAAAAAGAGCGACGTTGGCAAGTGACAACGGGCCTGTAAGTAAACTGACATAAAAGGTGCTCACGATTTTCTCGTAAAATACTAGATGGATACGTGTCGTTCGAAGAGGGGAGGAGCATTTTTGCGCAATAACCTCCTGGTGTTGTTCACCCGGAATGCTCGTGGCCGATCGTTTCCGCTTTCTTTTCGCGGCGGCTGATGCGACAGGGCACTCGCCAATCTTGGGGATGGCCCCCTTGTTGATACGGAATATCGTGTTCTAGCCTGAAAATGGCGCTGTATCGGTAGGGTCCAGCTGTATACGTACTCGCGATCGCGCGTGTGCGCATTTCGTTCCCGATTGTGTCCGGCCCGCGACAAGAACTCACGGCGACGCGAATGCAATCAGGTAAGAAGCTGTAGCGGCTCTCAGTTTCCACCCTCGCTCGATGCCTTTTCTTTTCATCGCCGGGAATGTTTCTTTCATCTACGTTCGTTCCGTTCCGCGTTGGCTCTGTCCAGCAATTGGTCGGCAAAAAAGCGGTGCCGATAAAAAGTCAGGCTATCCTTTGATGGGAGTTTGATGCTTTGGTATAGTTGAATGCGATTCGATGGTGGCCTTGCGCGGCTGCGTTCCATTTTGATAAATAAGAATCGTATCTGTCCACACGATGAGTACATAGCCACTATATTTTTATATTGTCTACATGATAATTTCAGCGCATCGATTGCGTTATAAATATTGCGTCTCTATTTTTTATCGAACTTGATCTACGTTTTATTTTTACATTCCGGAAAGAGATCTTGCCTTTTTCTTTTCGCTACTCATATATTTACTGTGCAGTTCGTTATAACGTATATACCTTTGTTTCTTGCATATCATCCCATTAGTGTTGTACAATGAATTATGAAACGTAAACCCCCATTGCTCGTTAACTATCCCCCGTATTAAACTTGAAGTATACAGTGAACGAAGGATGCGAAGTAGAAATCGGAAACCGATAGTGATACAGCTAATCCTATCTGTTATAGGAATCGCAATGAATTTTTTAAATTTTCGATAAAGCCGTCGCGACAGCCGGACTATAAATGTCGAAAGTAAACTGGAAACAATGCTCGCGACATCGAGAAGTACCGTAATTACAGCTATCAAACGCAGAACGAGCCTGTTAGCTGAATTAGTTGCTCGACAGAAAGAGCCACCCGTTACACGCGGGCTCGTTGCCCGATGAAACCGGACTTTTGACATTTTAATTAAACGTTATCTAATTCCTTGGTCAAAAAAATCCGCCCGCGCGCACGATAGTCGCAGTGAACGATTCCCTTCGCTGACGAAAAGCCAATCGCGTCATTACGAAGACCGTGCACCGCGATTCGCAATTGGTTGTTGTTTAATCTTCAAAGAACACCGAGAGGATGATTTTAATTGGCAATCAAATGACGGAGCGTGATTGCTTGATCTTCGTTGTGGGAAATAATAGAGTTTGTCCGGCATTCGTCCTAATTTCTCCTTTATCGTTAAACTATTAATCACCAACCCCAAAATGACGGAAATTACCCCAAAATATATGACTAAATACGCAATTTCAGGGACAATAGACGCAGATCTGTGGATCGACCGGAGCATAGCCGCGAGTTGATTCGCGAGTCTGCACGCTGGAACGATTGGCAAATTGATGAGTCCTCCTGGCTACCCAGCTGCTCTGCTGACGTCAATAAAAATTGTTAACTAATATTCTGGCACACAGCCTCGAGCGGTAATTAACTCGCCGATGGAATAATGGCTTCCAGTATTTTGTCGTAAACTGCAGGGGACGGGGATCAAAATGGCGTGAATCCTCAACACGTTGTCCCACTCGTTCGCGCATAAATTGGCTAAGCTTCCCGAATTCTAGGATGCTTATTTGGGCGTGCTTCCTTCATGAATATGGACCCCTCTGCGTCCAACCCGCTCCCGAGCAATGAAGTAACAAAAGAGCGAGCATAACGCCGCAGGCTCGTTTAAGAAATATACGCGATCATCGTACGCGCTTTACCGCGCTTCCGGAACGAACGAATCGTTATCGCTGTTGGGAAATTTTTTGGGTTCCCCCCGATCGCGGTTACGAAGCTAAAAAATTGAGCGACCGAGCGCGCCGCGCGCTCTATCCTTTTACGATATTACCACCGCTAATATTTACAACGCATTATCCAACATATCAACCGCACCGTTTTCCCGGAAACAATCTCGCGGAAGCATAGAGCATCGCGGGCGTTCGCGTTTCCTAAGAAAGGGCGGAGCTGGCTCGCTAAAAAGACGACGCACGGACCAGGCCGCCCGTAAACCCGACGAATCCACCGTTTACCGGCGTCACGTTTCCATTGTATTCCTCATATCGTTCGAATAATTCCGCGCGACGTTCTATACGGGCGACACAACCTAACCAGACAGAGGGGAGATGCATCCGCTGCGTGGCTGACATCGAGGTGCGACGAAACGGTCGGTATGTGATGCCGTGGATATACCGCAAGCGCAGAGGACGTGCTCCGAAGGGTTCTCGTCGCATAACACTATCGTGAAATTTCACCGGGTGCTTCGCGTGTCCGTATCATTCGCGCGCCATTAATTTCATTCCCGTGCTCAAGGATATCCTATCGACGCCGGCAATCACGACGGCGATTTGCCACGTATCTCGCGGCCGGCGTAAGTATAGGTTATACCCACCCCCTGGAACACCCCCTGGAACACCCCCCCCCCACACACAGCCCTCGCGTACACGTTTCCGCGGGCGAATGTGGGTCAGAGCCACCCCGCGTATCGTCTAGCTGGGACAGGGTGGCGACGTCCGAGCCGTCCGTGTTCGAGGGAGAAATTATTTCGCCTGTAACTCGCCTCTCCCGGCCCCGGTTAAACATATTTCATCGCGAATGAACTCGCTCGTAATTATAACGGACAAAGCTACGTATCCCGCCGGCCAGCCTCTCCGCCATCGCCCTCTCGGCCCCCTTCGCAGCAATTGTCTTGTCGGGTACAATCGATACGCGTAATTGGAACAATACCTTTCTCGCGGCGCAACCTGTCCACCGATCGGCTAAGCGATCCACGGCCACGGAAGACGCGCCACCGGTTCCAGTTATTAAATTTAGATATCGTCCCTGAAATTATCGATTGGCCATCCGCTTACCGCCGATCGAGTTCGTATTTACGCTGGACGACAGGACAGGTTTATTAAATGCCTTTGGCGGAGTTTTATTGGTGGCGGGTAGACGAGGAGACAGAGGTGGGTTGAAAGAAACAATCGGTAGAATGCAATTGATTTACAACGCGGAGTCAACGTTCGGATCGCGGGAAGATCGTAATAACCGTCTGGTTATTGCGCGCTCTGGAAACCATGCGCAACACTTTGAATTCCTCGATCGTTGGAATAAAATTTGTACCACCCCGTGGAACGCTATAATTAAAGACAAAATTAAATACGATACGATAGGGTCCGGTTCAACTTTCGTCTGATTGCGGGGGCAGATACCACGCTCGAACGCATCGACAGGGCGGTATTCATTATCGTGTTTCAATTTAATGTATCCCATTGCGCGTGTCTTCTTCTAAATCATGCTCGCGAAACCGTCTGCGAGCTCGCTGCTTTTTTTCTCAGCCGTATCTTCCCGCGGAACTTCCCCAATGAATTTTTCTGTTTCATTGGCGAACGGCTGGGTGATTTCTCTTCCCGCGTTCGCTTCTCATTTTTTTTTTTTCACCAACCACCATCCCCTTCAACCGTTCCGCCCGGATTCACCGCGATGCATTGCATTAATTTTCGTCTGAAATGGAATCATCTGCTGTCGGGGAAATATTATACGAATGTATCGGGTAACGACATGTCGAAGAAACGGGGCGAACATTCCGCGGGTTTCGCAAACCGGATCCAAACGAATTTTCCATTTTACGTCCCGCTGTAACTTCCACCTGATGCCAGCTGAGTCAATCAACTTTCATCCTCTATTTTCCTTTACGTTTCGCCTGGCTTTATTGCCGGATGTTAATTAAGAAACATTATTACCGAACGTGAGAATTTTGACTCGTAAATATGAGATTCTATTCAATATCGGGGTGTCGAATTTTTTCCAGTCGCTCCACCACATAACGACGTTTCTTTGATTAATATTTTAGCAGAACGAAATGGTGTTACTCCGAAAATAAAATTTAAAGCTAAAGACAATTTTATATTATATTTGTAAAATAATTCCTAAAATGATACGCGATATCGGATAGAAAAGGAATTTGCTCGTTTTTATTGCGGACTCCGGTTTGGAAATTCAAAGCAATGATAATATTGGAATAAATTTATGGATTCTATTTTCCTATAATTATGCAGCGGAACAAAAAGGGTTCCGCGGTTGCGATTTTACCTTTAATAAAGAATATCAAGCAAAGGGAATAACGATTTTATCTTTATTCATATTAATCAAACACGTGTGAGAGCGTAGTGACGTTATTTGCATTTGTTTATGTTAGGAATGGACGATGCATATTTACCTCGGTTTATTAATGTACGTGCGATTGTATAGGCCGCTAGAGGAAATTACACAACGTTGATTAAGTCAACCGAACGCGAAATCCAATGGTTATCTTCCTTATTGAAATTCAAACAAGCTGTTGCAAAATATAACGAAATGTCTGGCTTCATAGATTACGTTTATTTTTCTCCAAACCATAAATTTGTATAAATTAAATACACATTACCCGATGCTTTCCAAAGAAATTATGCAATTGACAGTCCGATATTCGCTGGAAAAAATTGAATTCCTCTCTTTCATTCGAGCGCGCTACGGTTCGCCAGGAATGTTATTAAAAAAACAAATACATTTTCGCGTTAATATCGATCTCATCGAAGAGCACGCGCGCGCGTGTTGCGATCGCGTTGAAAAGAGCGGGCTAATCGATTCGCATCGATCGGAATCCATGTTTTGATCGAATTAATGCGTTTCAGTGAGAAAGAACGCGATTTGAAAGTCAATTTCCCGCGGTCTAATCTATTACGGAGCTGTTCCCGGCGACGATAAAACTATTCAAAATAAATTTACACCATTCCTGTACGCACACACGGGCCGGAGAATTTGATAAGAAAGTTTGAGTTATATTAAACGCTGTTCCGCTGTTCTGGCCGGCTATAAGGCTTCTTGCTTTATTTTGACAGTGATCGATGTCCATGTTATTTCATATCCAGCCGTTTCAAGAACGATCCCTATTATTTGAGCACGAGGCGTTGAGAAGCTCTGGCCGGAACTGATCGGTGCAGCCAATGTTTGCAAAGTTTAATGCATCTTGTTCGAGAGCAATCGTCTACTTCAGCCTCTGAAAAATATTCTAATACCCTGCGTTTAGTTTAGAAATCATTCAGCTGATAGTTTCGATAATTTCAATGAACCCTTGATTCGTTGCCAGCATCGCGCAATGGTCCCTCGACCATACCTTGACGAAGGATTCCTTTTCGAAATAACGACCGTCAACGTTTACGGACGCATCTGTACACCTTGCACGCCGAAGTGGAAGCGTCGAAGCAAACATTCTGAAAAACAATTTCTCCGGGACGTATTTCCAGGGAAGATCCACGAGAGATGCCAGGTTCGCAAATAACTCGCCGGGAACGAAAGATCGTGCGTGCGAGTCTGCAATATGGGTGGGAAAATAAAGCGGCGTAATTGCAGTCTAAACGTTCTCGTCATTTCTGGCACAATCAGCAGCAGACGACGTTAAAAGCAGTCGCGGAGGAAGGAAAAAAAGGAGGACGATACGAAAAGGCAACGTCGGGTACGTCATACAGATAGGTGCATCACTCGCGCGTATTGGACCGGTCGCGATTCTTTTTTTTTTGCCTACCCCCCCCCCCCTCCTCGTCTGTTCATGCTAGACAGAAACTGCGACAAAGCCGAACGTACGTATCTATTTGATAAACGTTTGTAATAAATTCTGGTGAGGAATGTTCGAAATAAAAATTTCATTCGGACGGTTGGCTACAGAAAATTGTTACCGGCGCGCGATGGCTGGCTCTCGATGGTAATATGCTGTCTACTAACTGCGACAGTGACGCCGCGGAAATGTTTCTGGTTATTAAATAATTTAAGGTACGCGCGCGCTTTATATTGTCGCTCGTAATATCTCGTGCAGAAAGTTTCAACGTTTGTCGGTAATTAAATGGAGCGATATCAATTAGTCTTGAATTGAAAACTCCATCAGTTCCCAATAATACACGTTGATACAGCCATACGAAAACTATTGCGTACTCGCTGCGAAAAGTCCGAAATTGCTGTTTACCAGCTCAGACGATAGAAAAATTTCATTCGGGCGGATAATTCACAGGTGATGTTTAATTCAAATTTAGCGACTCTTCAATTCGTTCTCGTTACCACGGATCTCGATTCACTGGTAATTTCGGTAGCGATAAATCTTCGGTTTTACAACTCTATGGCTGCGCAAATCTACAATTCTCCATTTCCTCGAATTTCTAGTTACAAGGGCATAAAGGTATCCAGTGTTCGCGGGATTTTATATACAGGTGAAATTGTAAAATTTATGTGGAAATTCAAAAGTGGATTAAAGGAGAGCTGTATATCAGTATGAAACGGGATACTTTTTGCGCGAAAGGGACTCTCTTCCCACTTCGTTACAGAAAATTCAAACAAAATGATATTTAATAACGCGTATACGATGTTCCCGGTGGAGCACGACTTTTGTGAGGTGTATATTTCTCTTTCGTTAATTTACTGCCGAGTACTCGCTTAATCTCTGATGCTTAACGCTATCAGCTTACGGCTGCGAGCAACTTCCTTAAATTTCGCAAACTCTCGTCGAACTGGTGCCTGAAAATGTCGCGCGCCGCTGTTGCGCGCACGGCGACAGATCCCATAACGTTTCGCGTGGCGGGAAAAAAATGTTAGTCCGCTAATTGACAATAGCACGCGCGTACACGAGAGGGTGGTTGGCACGCGCGTATATGAAAAGGCAGCGGGCGCCTCGCGGGCCGTGAACAGCGATCAGCTTTGAAACCGTCTCTGTCGCCATTGTAAATATCACCGGACCTCGGCCAGGAGCGGAGAGCAATTTACATTTTATGAACGGTCGCGTGACGAGTTATTGGTTGCACGTCACGTTTCACTTTATCACGGCCGAACTCCCTTTCGAGAGTCGATATAACAGTCTGGAGGCACGATCGAAGTTGTCGCGCGGTGTGCACGCGCGCAGACACCCTTCCGGGACCGGGACTCGCGCTCTTCTTTCGAGAAGAGTCGATCGCGGTCTGATAATGGCCCGTTTCATCGGTTGTTAGCATTATATCCGGCAACTGGCTCGTCTCGTCGCGGCGCTCGCTACGGTTGCTGCCTGGCCGCGTCTCGTCGCCTGCACCGCGCTGAATAACCCGTCCCCCTTTGTTCGGTTAATAATCGCCAGGATATAATTGCCATTGAAATTTTTAACGAAAGTCCTTATTTCTTTCGTCGCGCGATCATCCGAGGGGCCGGAATACCCGACGATTCGACCGCATTCACCCAACAAACGGCCGCCATCGCGTTTGTTCCCCGTCCTCAGCGTTGATACCCCTCTCTGTCCTACTGGCGGGGTTAACGCGGCCACCAGTACAGGACAGATTCGCGGTAAATCGTTCATAAAGACAGTGCCCCAGTGAATATCGCGTTCTGGCTCCGTTTTATTTGAATTTCAATGGGCCCGTTTAAAGAGGACTAACACCGGTTCGCGGTGGCCCGCGTCTAAGGTTAACCGATTCCGAATGCTCGCGTTCGACGTGAACGGTGGAGCCTCTCATTAGCGTTGTAGATTTCCACTCACGTTGATTTCTTTCCCGGTGTTCGCCAAATGAATGATCCTTTCGTCAAACGAGGCACAAACGAACTCCACGTTTCATTAACGGGATTCTCGCTGAGGAACCTCGGATAATCTCGCTGTTTCACCAGACCCTTTGGCTCGAAAAAGATCGTTTCGATTTACGGTTTCGGTGGTCGTTGTTGTTCCGCCGTTGAACAGTTCCCTCTCGTTCAATTATCCTTACCCTCTTCTTCTACTCTTTCACACGACCGGTTGTTTCATATTCCCGGTTAATCAGCGTTGATAAAAAGTCGACGATGCTTCGCGCGTTGATGAATCGAACGTCCGGTTAATACGTCCGCGAGAGGTTAATTGATGCAAAATTACTTTATTCTTTTCGAAACGAAGATGCATGGCGCACATTTTATATGCGGCCTGTAATTTTTAAAACGCTAACTCGCCGCGAAGTTCGCCGAATGTCTAGAACAATGTACACCCTGACTAATATTAGTTTTGCAAGCAGAAATGGGTTTCATTTATCAGAGAACGCAACGACTGAGTAGGTTAATTACGCGGCACGCGAAAAAAAAAAGAAGAACGAGGCTCACAGGTACAGCGACGACGCGTACGCGTTTCGATAATAACATTCGCGAGCGAAAATTTGGCAGTCGCACAGACGAGATGCGAGCGCGTGTACGAGCCTAATTGCAATTAAGAAACAGTGCGCTGTGGTTATCACGCTTCCATGTTCACATAGTAACGGGAAATCTAGCCTTGTCTTAATTTCCTATTATTCAAACGTACAGATTATACTTTCGACTCGACTCGACCTCCTTTATCACTTATATATAACAATCCAAAATCACAAAGTAACAGAGGTGCCCGGTGAACACGCGAACAACGTGTTTACGCAACTATATCCACTCTGAGAAACAAATCATTGGCGTGTCTACTAATCCAATTAAACTTGTCAACGCGAAACCATTCGAAGCGCGATGGATCCTGCCTGGCGCCGCGTATTTATGCGCCACGCATCCTTCCTCCGAGGCGCGCGGCTGAAAACCGGAAAACGTTTCGTGTTTCGCGTCATACAAAATGGAACGGAAAGTGCGAGGCACCTCCGGTTCGATGGGTATAACCGGTGAATAATACGGGCGCGGCGTATTATCAGTCTCGAAGGAAATTCTCGGGTAAACCAGAGACACGCTAACGTTCTCCGCAGCCGTGCAAAGGCGGACCGAATTCAAGTAGGCAGAGGGATGGCGGAAATGCACCGCGCGCCGTTCCTGTCTATCCAGTTGCCAGTGGCAACCAGCTAGCTGCACGACGAGCTATTAGACTTTCAGAAGGGTGGTTGATCATCGAGCACATACCGCGATCCAGAGTTTACACATCGTAGACAAATAGCCCGCGCCGCCCTTATGGTAATACTCTAACCCTTCACCGCGGCTCGGTCTGCCGGGGACGAATGCGAGCGTAAGTTTATTACGGGGATCAGGGAAGCTTAAATTCAGATTGTCCGATGCTTCCCGGTAAACTTCGGACAATTATACCTGCGAACCTGAACGCTTTCGGGGGATGACCATTGCCCGACGAGAGGGTCGAGGCGCAGCCCGGACGATGATGCAAGAGGATGAAAACGTTGGAATTTAATTTACCCGGATTTTCTACCGTCGATGGTTCCTGTGTTTGCCCAGAACGAATAAGAGCTTAGCTGTTATAGACGGTTTCCTTTCGCGTTCGCCGACTAATTGCAGATTTGCGATTGTGTCATCGCGTAGATTAGAAATCGCGAGAAATATTTTATCTTCGTATCGAGGGGTGCTTGGACTGTTTAATCAGACGCGTCGCATTTTCGTCGCCTCCTCCTTCGCTGCTTCCTCGTTGCGGATTTTTCTTTAAGAAAGAAATTATATCCCGCTTCCTTTCCTTTTAATAAAGAATCGCTCTCTCTTTCTCCTTTCGCGGTTGCGACTTCTGATTAAAGTTATAAAAGGGAATAATATCTCGGCTAAGGTGTATTCAGTTTTAAGTATTTTGCGCAGTCGTGTACTTGCTCTCGCGGTATTCAAAAGTCTTCGTACCGATGGTTGGAGAGTGATTCGTTTGTACTCGATGAAAGTGTGACGACGGTCGTTTCAAAATCCGACGCAAGCGTGTTTCAGATTAGAAAACAAATTAAAGTTGAACAGGGCGAAGTCTAGCGAGTGAACCTCGTTCAAAGTAGTCGAGTTACCTGGCCTCGAGCCGCTTCTATTCAAGTAATTTGACTCGAACTTCGCGTCCGTACACGTCAAGTTGCTTTAAGTAACCCGACGTCAAGTGGCGGATGCCCATCGCGGCGTCGATTGGTACACATTCGTTATGGTTGCAATCTCACTTTTCACACAAAACTTCGTCGGTGATCGATAGATTCAGGTACGAACTGGTTTCGAAAGGCTGTAATAACGCGAGCATCGCGCGAAAATCAAACAAGGGTGGAAGAACTTCGTTTGCGAGGGACAACAGCGACTGCTTTCAGCTTGGTACACGTGAAATACCGTCTATGTTTATACTTATCGTTCGTAACCGAGACAAGAATGGAGTCGGCGAATGCAAATTTCGAAATAGGTAAAACAGCACGGCGTAAAGTGTAAAATAACATGGCGCGCGCGTTTAAAACCCGCGACATGGTCTCTCTTTTATGCAAATTCTATTTCACGGGGCAAGTTTAAATGTAAAGGTTGAACAAATATAAAGGGAACCATCCGTTATTACCGTAAGCGGACAAACGTTATAATTTGCACGAGCGGCGGCCGTGTTTTCGCTTTTCTGCAAATGAAACTCTTTTTCCGCCTCCCGGCTCTTTCGTTTTACAAGGTTCATCGAAGCACGCATCGGCTTAATTCATAAACATTCTCTTCTATATTCGCGAAAATTCGGCGAGAAATAATCCTGGCAATTAAGGCCCTTTCACCATCGATCGTTAAAAAGCGCTGTATTATTCCTGACCACGTACCAATTTAAACACCATGTACCTACAATTAACAGTTACAGTTTCCACAACCCAAAAGTGCTTGAAATCCCAGTTTAGTATTCATCTGCAAAAAATAGCACGAAGGTAAAACTCAGTTTTATAGCTCTCTTCGTTACATTTTACGCGGAAACTGTGCAAGCTTCTTACTCGTCCGTTTACGTGTTACATCAAATGGTATTTACTTTAACGCGAGGTATAATAGGAACTTCACGGCGTCCTGTATACAATTCCAGCACTCTGATAGTATTTAGAAGCCTTAGCTAACGATGTATGGCGTGTTTGATCGTCCATGGGAAAATTTCCAGATAATTTCATAAAATTCCATTTATGATTTCGTATTTGAGAAAAAAACGCATGCAGAACTCTCCAATTATACGTAGACTGATGCTATTCGTTGCAAATTCTACCGATCTTACTGTCAGACCATCGCTCGAACTACTCCCAACTTTTCTTGAACTTCGAACGATCGTACGGTCACCTTCTTAAGGCGGTATTATCGAAGATCTACCTTCTCCGATCTGTTTCTAGCTACCAGCTCTGACACATTTCAATATACGTGCCTGTCTGCCGTGTCGTCGCCACTGTATTCCCGTAATCTCAAGACATGTCACTGCATTGTACGTTCATGTACCAGCGCTCATCCCCCCGTTTAAAATATACAAGTCGAACGTCTTCCTATATCCGTTATCCTCTCCATTTTAATAATTCCTTCAAGTGTTACCCCTCCTCTCCTCCACCAGCTGAAACGGATATTCTCGCTGCGCTTTATACGATTCCTTGCATTACTCGCTGGGCCGATATTGGGCCAACGCTCGTGTTCCGCAAGCTCATTTCTTTCGTCCTCCCAGGATCTTCATTCAAACCCCGTCAGTTGTTTCCCAGCAAATCCCCCCAGCGTTCACCCTGTTCAATTAATATTTCTTGATCGCTGCTGTATTTCCCCTCATATTTGTCAACCCCGATGACAATTTGTCGCGGGAACGATTCCACCCCGCTGCAAACTTTCCGCGATGTAAACACGATGATCCGTTTTAAATCCTCCACGGACGTTCATATTTCAAAATCTCGTTGCAGAATTACCGCGTAAATACAGTCGACGTTAAAAATTGGCTCTCGTCCGCTTCTTGCGAAAGCTTTCGTCTCCAGTTGCTTTGTACGCCCGTAGGAAAAAGGACAGAGATTTTTAGCTACGGGAATTAGTTCGACGCGCGAAATCGATTAATCAAAAGCCAGGAACACGCTCTGTCATTTGAACAATCATTTCAGAATTAACTAGATCGGTTTAGTTTAAATATTTGACACGAATCATCCCCGCGACGACCGCCCTCGCTTCTCCGAGAAACGCCGTTCCCAAATACTCTTAAATCGATTCGGGCACAACTTCCAGCCGAGTTACGCAATCTTCGAATTTTCCACGCTTTATAGAGCCGGCAATTTGGCACTCGCGCGCGAGTGAAATCGCGCGTCTTTTAAACAATCCCGATAATTGCGCCGTTCGCCCGTGGAATCAATTTATCAAACGGGGCGCAAGGAAATTTAGGAACGTTACCCTCGAATTCTCGACGTACGCGTTTCCTATAAAATCGTAAAATTCGACTTGGACCAATTTCGAAGTTTCCCACGGGTACGTGCAGCCACTGAGCAGCGCGCGGACTTATCGATCCTTCGCGTACCCACCCGCGAAAGTATACGTGCCCTGTCCGTTCGTCGTCGTTTTAATAATCCTTCGAACGTGTGCAATTTACCAGTCACCAGACTGTTGGATGGAATTAGACATTAGCGCCACGATTTCACTTTGAATTTAAACAGATACGCGCGATCTTGATTTGTGCGAGCCAAAGTAACGAAGCTACGAAGCCACGAAGCCACGAAGTTGCGCGTCTTTGTTTGAGTCGAATTCACGTAGCTCGATTAATCTGAACAGAATTTAAGCTGCAATAAGATCGAGGAAATCTAGATGAAAGTGATTTTTGACACACGAAACAGCGAAATGGGATTCACTGGGATTTCGATGGTACCGTTGAAAGCGCCGCGGGTGGAAACGGAACAGTAAGCCGATCCTTGCCTCTGTGACATCTTTCCTCACTCATCGATGATAGAATTCCATCGTTGCTGTTTATTAGCTTCACTGGAGAGCAAGTACGCGACTATGCGAAAGTACGGAAAGGATTCTTCGCTGCGATCCAAGTTTTTGTTCGAGAAAGCTAGCTAACCGTGTAATCAATGACTACAAGTAGTTTCTAAAATTCAATTTCACGATCTATCGTTACTCTTGCAGTCAAAATCGTTAAGAACGAGTTCGGAGAATTGTCAAAGCGAAATTCCCCGCGAAACGTCACGTTCCCGGACGCACGAGGACCATTTATCGTTCCTCTGTGCAATTAATATTTCCGACTAGTCGATAGCATTACCGTAATGCACGTTGGTTACGAGAAGAGACCGATCGTGGGCATCAGAAAATCATTATCGTAAAATATTACGCAGAGCGAGTGCCGATGGGTTCACTCGAGCGAGTCATACGTAAAATTTCATTTCGAACGCCACCGATAATGCGTTTCGAAACGCGTAACGTCGAGCTCGAGCAACGAAACAATGCCTTCGTTCCGGGACTGTAAAAAAAGAAAAAATAGCTAGCAACAGCGTCGCCTCGTTATCCGTCATCCAATTACACAACTTATATCCGCGATCCGGGCGCCATTGTGATAAAACTCCGTCGTCGGTTGCGGATTCGACGCTTGCGAAACTCGCGCCACTTGGCGAGCGTTGTCCGTAACCGTGATCATTACAGATTCAGATAAGTGCCGGTGTCGTAACAGTGCGCCTGGTTCGATTCGCTAACAAGA
The DNA here is from genome assembly GCA_963969225.1 of Xylocopa violacea. Taxonomy (NCBI): domain Eukaryota; kingdom Metazoa; phylum Arthropoda; class Insecta; order Hymenoptera; family Apidae; genus Xylocopa; species Xylocopa violacea. The sequence continues at coordinate 36,350,507 of CAXAJV010000002.1, forward strand.
TTCTAACTAGATCGGCGGACGTCGAATTGGCCGATACAGAGGGGCTTTTGCGCCCGCGCCTGGCGACTCGACTCCATTGCGAACGGGTTTAAGGTCCGTGGGACTGTGGGCGAGACGCAGCGAGAGAGACAACGGAACCCTTTGGTCCGCGGGCAGCGAAGAAAAATCAATTGGCCGCGTTACTTTATCGTCTCGCCTTAGCGCGGCGAGATCTCGGGGGCCAGGCTGTCGGTGCCGGTATCGCATTTTTCAGCCGCGTCAAAAACAGCCTGGCGCGTTTATCCGGCGGGCAGCGCGCGTTTGAAAAATTACAGTTACTGGAAAAATAAATAACCGTGGGGCCACCCGGTATAACGGCGGAGGCCCGGCTGCGGAACGTATATTTTACAGAAGCCCCGTACGATAACTACCGACGAGCGGAGGAGCGAAGTGGGACGGGACACGACAATGGGCGGGCGGCTGGGTCGCGGGGCCGGGTCCGCGAAATAATTGCAGGATGATAAAGTGTGGTCAGCACGAACGTGTAGCGGACCGACAGGAATGGCGAAGATGAGAGTAAAACGCAACGGAAAGAGGATCTGGGACAACCGGGCTGGAACGATGTGCGGGAGATAGGGACAGAGTCGGACGTACGCGTCGAATGCCCGTGAAAACCGCGTGGGAATGCAAGCGCAGCGAATTCTACTTTCAACCAGGCCTTGGGGCCGATCTGCGTGCGCTGGAGCCACGGTCAGGGGTCATCGCAGACCTGGGACCAGCTCAGGCCCACTACAAACCCATCGCAGGTGTGAGAGGTCGGTCCAAGCCTATTACGGACCCATTGCAGACGCATCGCAGACTCAGGATCGTCCTGAGTTCATTACAAACCCATCTCAGATCCGAGAGATCGGTCCAGGCTTATCACAGACCCATCGCAGACCCAGAACCGGCTCAGGCTCATCACAAATCCATCGCAGATCTGAGAGATCGGTCTAGGCTTATCATAGACCCATCGCAGACCCAGGACCAACCCAGAGCCATCACAAATCCATCACAGATCCGAGAAATTGATCCAGGCCTATCACAGACCCATCGTAGACCCAGGACCGGCTCAGGCTCATCACAAATCCATCGCAGATCCGAGAGATCGGTCTAGGCCTATCACAGACCCATCGCAGACCCAGGACCAACCCAGACCCATCACAAATCCATCACAGATCCGAGAAATTGATCCAGGTCTATCACAGACCCATCGTAGACCCATCATGGACCCAGAACAGACTCAGGCCAGGTCAGGCCCTTCACTCTGGCCCGCATATTTTATGTTAATTCTTTCGATAGTTTCGTCACCCCCATTTATTTTCGTGCTCATTCACCGAGAATTTGCATGCACCGATGCCTCCGTTTCGCTGAACGAAAACTCCATTTTCTCAGCTATCAAGCCCGAGGTATACTTTTCTACCTGACGTGGACGCGAACACACCTTCCAAGCAGGGAATTACGGATTTCTGAGTCTTGTACCGTAAAAGATTCTGGAATATTGGCGGGTAACGTCGCTGGAGAAAGTACGCGAACCATAAAACTTTTAAGCGCACCGGTTTCGTTGGTGCACCTTGATTGCATATGCGTTCGACTGTTTTTACGTACAAGTCCAACCATATTTCTTCTTTTTACGTGATCAGTATTCTAAAAAAAGGTGCTTTCGTTTAGCTTGTTTGATTGCCACTGGAGTCACAAAGGGTCATTGGCATATGATATTAATCTTTCCTCTCGCTGTTCCAACGGTTCGTAGAACGACAAAAGAGGAGAACTTGACTTGTTCAATTTTCGATAAAGCTCGCTCGTTAGTTCCCCTCGGAAAGTATTTATTCAGTAAATTTCCTATTCGTCGACGACTCATCGAACGCGCAACAGATCCGAAGATCCCAGGAGCATTTCTACAACTTCATGATCCGCAAGTGAAACACAGATATTCAAAGTGGCATCGGTTTCGCGTTTGCTTCTCTTTTGCAAGTAGGTTTTACCTTCCAATTACGTCCAACTTACTTTGATTGGAAGTGTGCGGACGGAATACGGGAGTTAAAAACTGCTTGAGTACCGGGTTGAATTTCCAATTGGAAGTTCACGTGATAATTCGTTTCGATCGCCACGGAGTGGGTGACGTGCCAACTCAATCATAATGGCTACTAATTTTCTGCCCGCGGAATTCCCGTCTCTTTTTCGTTCGGCTCTGCGATGCAAAACACGCGGTGTATCCGAGCGATGCGATCGATAAACAAACACTCTGCGTATAGCCAAACAGAAAACGACACAACGTTCAGTTTTCCGCTCGAAACGTACGAAGAAAGCGTTCAGCAACATCATCGATCGTAATACAATTTAATTCAGATTACCATGTCACGAATGATATTCATAATTACACGTAAGCAACATATTACCGCCCATAGATTTACGTAATGACCAACTATTTGGATGGCGACCAATTTTCCAATTTATTCGATGACCATCTACCGTAAGCAATTACGGATCCAGTAGTTACGGTGGCTGTGCGGGCCGATTATTTCGCATCGAAATGTATAAATTCATTGCGGCGCAACGGCAACAATAATAGTTGATTCGATAGTAATAAAATACGCATTTTATCTTCGGGACGGTAGATCTCTGCTCGCATTATGCCGCGGCAGAACGTAGCGCAGCTTAACGCGTTACCATTGCGTTTCGAGAACGAACGTATCGCGTCGGATCGCGATATATCATTTGCAACTTATGCCTACGCGGGCCGATATGACAATGCTTAAACTATAATATCAGGCGAATAAATCGAGCGAAATGATCCGTTCCGCGGAACGCAGTTGCGCGATGGAGTGGCTAACGATGCAATTTAGTCGGAGATCGATTTACACGGGTCAAGCAGCACCTGGCCATCTGACAGTGGCATTAATGTGGCGGCAGATTGCACGTCTTTCATCATGTCTGCCAGGACGTGCATGTATCAAGAGTGTCTGAAGTTAATATTCCTCCTAGGACGTGGCTAACGACCATCGAGTGTAAATTAATTGCCCGGCTATTAAACGGCAATAACCCGCGCGACTCCTCTTTACTTGCTTTCCCTTCCGCCGCTCTGATTTCATTATCGATCTACGTGTGCCCGTTTTTACGATTCGCCGGGAAATGTATGCTCCTGACGCGGCAGGATGTGCTCGGTGGCTGCAAGAAATAAGAACTAAAATTTGCGGTTATGCGTTATTAAAACGGAGGAAGGAAGGGAATGACACGAGAGTTTAGTGGCGCAACGACGTATGGCGCATTTGTTCAACATTGTGGACACGTGGAAATAATTAACGATCAAAATTTGATCAAGCTATTTATGTTACCAGCGACATTATTAATTTTACACGAAATATTAGTACGTTACGAATTGTACCGTACCGTACCGTGTGTTGTTGTTGTTGTATAACAGGCGTAAACACCGCGTGTACCAATACGTATCCAGACTTTTAAATTCGCTCGCGTTCAATCCCGAACTTTATACTTTTGTGAAATGTCATCAAATTTTTTGCAACTACACTCGCGTGCACGTTATCCTTTCGCGTACGTTAATTAAGCACGCGTATATAGACACGAGATGGAGCTACGTTTCGTCGTACATGACAGCCCTTTAAAACGATTTTACATCTACGACAAAAAAGGCAGTACAGCGAGAGGAGACGAAGACTTTCATCTTCCCTTTCCGCGGGGCTTAATTTTAAATTTCAAAGCAAAGTGAAATTTTAATTGCTCGCGAAGATACGCGACCGCGAGTAATTATACATTTGGCCGTTCGATGAAAGGAAAATCTTTTAGATACGTTACCTTCGTTTATTCCGTAATCGCTGATCGCCTCCGTTACTTTATTAGTCGGACGAGCAACTAATTATTCGTCCAAAGTCTATTACACCAGCCGCGCAACATAATTTCTCGTCCAGCACATCAGCGTGCCTTGTAGCCCGCTGACGCGACACCGCTTTGTCACCTCGTGAATATCGATTATTAATTGTCTAAGGCATGCTAACCGATCACGGACGGGCTAATTTGTTTTTGGTAAATGATTATAAATAGGATATTATCTCCCGCGGGCCACCGATCATTTTCGGTAGACAAGTCTATCGTTGCGCGAACTTCACCCCGTTGTTCGCTCGCCGTCGTCTATCAAAACCCTCGTCAATCCCCGGCCAAACGAGATCTTTAACTTTCCCTCTGGAAAAGTAGTTATGCAAGAGTCTATCCCCATCCTCCCCGCTATCTCATTACGCTTGTAAATGCGATACTCGGAGTGCAGCTAAATACGTTTCGAGTTCTCCATAAAGGTGGCAGGGGTAGCGGTAGATGCGATCGCGTTTCAGCGAGCTTCGCGTGATAATTTATTGTTCCGTCGCTGCATATTTGCGTGTGCTGGCCGATCTCGCGAAATATTTTCTTGTCGCGTGAATTTCTTTTACTCGAACCAACTGGTCGAGCCAGAAATGGTGCGAATACATCGCGTTCGATGTGTCATTTCAAGCACAGTTTCCATTATTTCAAAATCGTAAACGTATAAAAATAATAATTACTTTCGACGAATTCGAACTGTTTCCAGTGTCTCTGCACTGGTCATTAGCACCGGTTCCACGAGGTTTGTTTAAAATCCCATGAAGTTGAGTCCTACATTAAGTCTCTGAACGGTTCTCCGGTGAACGCGGTGAAAAAATAATGAAGGTTAACAATGTTCCGTGGAGTTTCATCGTTCCTATTGAACTTTCTTATCGGACGGCGCGTAATATCCCTCCACAAATTTGCTCGTGAATCGTGGAGATTTCCAGCGGCTGTGTAAATTGCCTTTGAAAACTGAACGACGACAATTTGTGAGCCGCGAAAGGGAAGTGTTGACTTTCGTCAGATGGAATATCAAACGATCAACACTTGGCGTTCGATCGCGGGCACGTAGGGCGTTTTCCGTGATCGATGTATTAATTGACAATCGAGAGAAATCCCGAAAAACACGTAGGAACGATTGAAAATATCCACGCGACCCTTTTTGCGCGCGACGCGTATCGAGGGATTTCGAAAAAACTGCAAATGTCTTTGCCCAGTTGTAAATATTCAAACTGCGGTACCATGGATCACGCGTTTTCGTTTGTACAATAACGTTGGAATTGCAGGTGTATGCATGTTGTATTGCGTTCTGTGTGCTCGGCAAATTAAAGATACCCGACCGCGAATTGCATCCGCCCATTTTGTTGACAGCATCCGAGAGGAGCGCTATGATGCAACGCGTAGTTTGCTATTCATATGTTACACAGAACACCCAATAAATCCTGGCTACGACTGCCGGTGATGGGATCAAGCATATCAGAAGCAATACGGAAAATTGATGAATCACGTTCGAATCCCGCAAATGTGTTAAACCGAAACGACGACGGCCCCTTCTCGCCATGAAATTCCCGTTGATTCGGAGAATTTCATCCCAAACAGATTTTCAAACATCAAAGCTTACGCCATCGTTTCATTGTTTCGCACGTAAGTATCGATAACAATTGGTTGCGATCCTGCAGCGCTTTGCTCGTATCGATAATACTGTAGCATCGAATGGGAAAAAGTCAAATGTCATATTCACGAATGCGTATCGGTATGAAACAGTCCCCATTGATGCGACGCTTTCGAATGCTTCGGACACGGATAATTGACTCGATGGTTTTCATTTTTTATTATTCGACGAATATTCCCCATCAAGGTTCAAAACGCGAACCTATCTGTTCGTTCAACGTTTTACTCGTTCATGCGTCGAAAGTAAAATATTTCCGATAAAAAACAAAAATGCTAAAATAATAACGAACTCCTAATCAAGCTGCTAAAAGTTCCTTGTTGCCAGCCAGCACCCTCTTCGCAGAATCACTTCAGCAACGTCTCAGCAACGTCCCCCGCCTGCGACTCGCACCGTTCAAGACCGGAAAGAGCTGATCGTGGCACAAAATTTCGAAGGATCCCGTCCCCTAAACGAGAAGGACGGAGTCGTCGAGGTGAATTGGTTGCACGCGAGACGGCAGCGCGCCACGAATCTTGCGAGGCTATCCGGATAATTCGCATCAGAGCTTTAACGAGGGTCCATAAAAACGTGCCGCTGGGCCACGTGAATTCTCCTGAGCAGTCTGGGAACGGTCGCAGCGTCTGAACGCCGTGCGTCCCGGCGTCCGTACGCCCTGACGCGATCCCCTCTATCCTGGCTACCATCAGGCAAACAGAAATTAATTAGAAGTAGTGGAACGTTTGCTCTCCTTACGACAGTTCACCGGTAACTCTGAAACAAGATTACCGGATTTGCTGTTTTTGTTCGGCCGCGCAACGTAATTCGTTTGCAGCGCTCGAATCGTCGTCGACGTCGTCTACGACGCCGGGCGTCCTCCTCCGCGTTGTCTTCCCGAACGACGCCCGGATGTCGACGGCGGTCGTCCCTCCCGAACCCCTTCGTCTTCGATCCTCTCACACCCGCCACGAGGATCCTTTTCCTCTCGTTCTCTTTCTCTCCCTCTCTCGTTCTTCCATCCGCTTCCGTCGCCTGCGCGCGAAAAGGTATTTTTGTTTCTTCGTTGGCAGTTGAAAGGGTCGCGAGGGCAGGGGCGGCGGGGCCCTCTCACTATTTGGCAGAAGCGCCGGAGAAACGGCGAGAGTTAAGTTTCTGATTTTCCACGGAACTTGCGCCGCCGATTAATTGGTTTACTTCCAGCGCATACCGCGCGGCCAACGAACTTCTCTTCCGGCCTGTTTTGTCTCGACACCGTTCGCTGGAAATTGTCGCGGCCTCCGCGCCCCGTACCTCGGAATTTCGCCCGCGAAATCCTGAGGCGCCCAAGTGCGAACGAAGTTCGATGCATTAAGGCGATCGCGGTACCAGACGCGCTTAAAGTGTCGCCAAGGAATCGTCGTTTCCCTGTAATTTTGCGAGATTATTTTTTCAGCTTCCCTGCCGGACAGCAGGTTCGATAAGGCGGGTTGGCGATAGGTGAAATTGATTTTTTTCTGGAATTCCACACTCCTGTAAATGGATCCAGTGTAGCTGGGACTTTATCGAGTGGAACGTTAACGACCACGGTTGGGTTAGGTTTATGGGGCGTGACATTTGCTATTTTTCAGATTTAGACCCCGAGCGCGCTGTATTATTTTCTTATTTTTCTGTTTTTTTTTTTATTTCTCCTTTATAATAAATAAACGTTGCGCGGGTATTTCAACTAGAGTTTCGAGAGTTTAGCGGGTGTTCCTATCTATTTTTCGTTCAGCGAATATCATAAATTCACGTGCATATCACGAACTTTACAACAGTATTCCGTAGCATTTCCGAAATTAGAAACACGTTACAACTAGTTCGCATAACACATTCCCGCGACTTACGTAACTGCGTTCGTATGCATCCGTTAAATCCTGGGTGCCGTTTAAAAATCGTTTCCAGGCATTTGCCGTCATCGTTTATAATCTTTCAAAAGGGTCGCGACAAAGGAACGTTAATTCATCTTAAAAATTACAGCCGACAGCACGATTTAACCTCAACAATCGAACCTCTCAGAACCTGCGACATCTGAATGACGAAGCGAAAGTAGCGTTAAATAAGAAACAATTACAACTTATTTGCACGCCAAGGGAAATAACTCGTAATTGGATCTGTAGAAATATAATAAAATTTATCGAGGAATAATACTACATAAATTCTTCATATGTAATTAAAATCTCAATTTTAAAGCTATTTACCTCGGATGACTCATCGTATCCCCTCGCAAGACTATCGGAATCGTACACTTTATAAAATGCTCATATTCAAGGCTTTCGTGGAGCTACGATACGTATTCCCTCGTATACACTATCGAGTCGCTGTGGTTAGGCGAAAAATGGCTCGATTATATAGGGGCGCGATGGAAAGTTAGGCCGGGTTTTCCGGTGGATGCATCGCGATATTTTTGTTTACCACCCCGGCCGCTATTTTTATTTCCCAGACACGATAAATATCCACTTCGCCGCGGATTTATTCCGGCCAGGCCGAGCTAAGCGGCGGCACGAGGGGGCCACAAATGAAGAAAATCAATAGCGTTCGGTGAAATAACATTTCAGGTATAAGGGAAAGCCGCGCCATCGAAAAATATTGATACTTTAACTAAGGAGGAAAGTTTGGTCGGTCTACCGACGTCGGCTGAGGGAAGAACGCCGGTTGCGAGGGGGGTGGTTCCAGGGTGGATGAAGGCAACTCGGCATCTGCGGCGGCTGGTATTGACGGGTCTCCAATTCTATCAGACTCTGGCGAAATATATATGTATTGGATGGCACATTATCGCATATTAGTCATAAAACTTTTTTCGCCCGCTCGCGGAGGGGCGAAATAAATTTCGACTTGCGCGTCAGCCGTTTCTGTACGTCGTCCTCGCTTAAACAACGTTTCCATCGATAGTAATTTACGGAGCCGCCGCCAGAGATTAATAAATAACGGATGCACGATTTTTCTGAATAAAAAGCAAACTGAATGCAGTTTCGAGTTAATCCACTCTGGTCCAACCCTACTGGTGTACGTTCTTAACCCTAGACAGTACTCTTAGTTCCGAGTTAATCTCGAGGTAAGCTGCCTTACCAAATTTAACCTACATTTTACCATGCAATTTGTGTAGCCAACCCTAATCTGCCTAGTACCCACGTAACCGTATTTAACTTTCCCTTCCGCTGATATATCAGCGTGTACGATAATCGTAGAAAAGTAGATACAGACGCCTGGTGATGGACGGAAGGAATTATACCGTCACCCGGAGTAGTTTACACGGGTAGGTGTCCGTAAACGACGAGCAATTGACAGATATCGACAGTTGGCGTTAACTGGTCGATGCTACAACATCAGTGACTGACACCTATCGCTTACGCCAACATGTTGTTCGCACCCTCGATGAGCTGGGCGACTGCACAAGGTGTGACGCTTTGTAACAACGCAATATGTCCGGAATTGTTATGAGGACACGTCGAACGCGCTGGGCGAGGAACAATAAAGTTATGCATGCGGCGCGAAATTAGCATATTCACGGCCAAAGTGAGGCTCGCGTCGCTTCGCGTTTTTAATTCACGCTCGACGTGCACTCGCGACATTATCGAATAAGTAGCAGTCCGAATATATCGAGCGTTCGACGGAGACCCGGTCGTAGATCATCGCAGCTTCTTTCCACAGCGGACGTTGAATTTCTCTATTCGTTAGCGGACATCTGGGCGCGCTCGCCGATAGTTCCGTCGTTCCACCGCGTTTCCGTTCGTCCGTTCGATTTTCGAGCGGCTCAGACCGGGGCGGAGAGAGTGGATATCGCCTCGGCTATTATCCGCAGCCTCGAAAACTGTACACCAGGAAACGGCCACGGCCACTCGAAGCGATACGCCATGAATCACCAGGCGCGGCCGCCGCGCGCGGGACATCGGATTTCATTTATAAAGCAAATAAATCTTTAAGGCGAGAAACCACACGGGTCAGCAGCAGTAGCGGCGGCCGCGTCTGCAGCAGAGGGCGAAAAGAGAGGGCGAAGGAACGGGGAAACGGGGATGGCCCGCTGGGAAGATTTGCGAGCCTGCGGGAGGACGGGAAGCGAACGCTAACGTCGACGACGACGCGTCGAATTGGCAAATTGTCTTACGTTGGATGCCTCGCGTGACGCCGTCCCATCGCGGTCAGGCATTTTTCCAAGAGATGATGAATCGCGAAGCGGTGCCATCGTGTCCATCTTTGAAACAATATCTCAGTGGTTAAATGAAACTTCGCGCGAACGGTTATTTATGTGCCCATTCGTTGCCAGCTATGCGGTCGAATTAGCTGCTCGACTTGAGAATTTTTTACCGGCTACCTGCGAACGAGTCGATTACGTCGCGATATCCGAACGCGTCCACTATTTTTCGCGGGTTCGTTCCTCGAAATCGTTCGTTCCGCTATCTATCGAAAGCGCTATCGAAACGAGCGCGCTGGACTCCAAGTGGTAATTATTTTTTAAACGCACGATTCGATGTTTGTTGCTGCGGGGTTGGCTGAACGCGTTTGCGACTACGGCGAGCATAGTTATTCCACCGCCCCAATATTTGATCTGCAATTTATTGGTTATGTGCATAACCGTATGAACTGTAATCGATCGAACATGTGTGTGGCTAGGTAATCGAAATATAAACTTGTCAACCGATTAATGGATTAGCGATTGAACAACTGTTTGGCCAATGCTCAATTAGCGTATAATTGTTTAATTGTTGAAGATTCAAATAATACACATTGCACGATGCATTAAGAAGGCGTCTTTCTTAATGGCGCGCTTGGTACGAGTACGTTGAAGCCATAAATTAGAAATTTATTGCTCGACAACTCTTTTTTCTTCCGTTCCCGGTGTTATTTAGAGCGAACTCTAAATAACAGTAACGTTCCACGCTCCGTTTCGCGTATCTCGAGAAAACGGGAACAGCGGCGTTCTACCGAAACTTCTGATCGCCAATGTACTTCACCTTTGCTCAGCTTATCGGCTCCTATCGGTGGAGCGAAGATCGATGACACAATTCTTCCTCGCATGGCCGGCCAGGGAAGAGGAAGAGAGCGGCTCCTTTTTAATCGCGAAGTAAAATTGTTATGACCCTTCATTGTTGCCAAGTGGACGTCGTCCAAACGTTTCGATGTCGCTACGGTCCGTCCAATCAGGCGTGGCCACGTGAAAATAGCTGTTTCAGCGCGATACACCGATTGCCTCTACGTGAGCCCAGGCATCAACGTACACATACGTGCGGCTGATTCGTTTCTTGAGCTTGCGATACACTCCTCTCCTCCATCCGCTTTTACGTTCATCCCCCTTCTCACGTCACCCTCTCGTTGTCTTCTTCCCCCTTCTTTTCAGTCGCCACGTAATTTCTCCGCCTTTTGAAACTTTACCTTCGCGGTTCAACGATTTGCAATGTTCGCAAATATATTTATCCGTCCAATCATTACCCAGCGATAAAGTTGTCGGAGAGACGCGAATCGATGCCGCTCGTGGCACCGTGCATCCTCCTCGTCTCGCTTTGATCCTTTCCCTCGCTGCAACCCCTCTACCGTCCGCCATCCTTTCGTTAGATACGACCGTGCATTACAATCCTATTCAATGGGCCAACGAGGGGCTGGTCGCGCTGCGGATCCACGCGGTAATGGTTTTTGCAATTGTTAACGTTTGACTAACGAAGGGAAACTCGCGGCTTGAGTAGCTCGGTTGCGTTGTAACGAGAAAGTCGCGAGAAGAGTTTCAGAAGGGGCGGCACGAAGCGGGATGTCTGGCGGGTCCGGTTCACGTTCGAATAATCGAGTTCTCCGTTTTCTAACGACCGGCATCTTTCACGTCCGCTAACTAAGAACCAAATTAATCGAGTAGATTGAAAGGAAAGGAGTGTTTCTACAGCGACCGTGGAAGAAGACCGGTCGCCCTAGCGCGCGATTCCGTCGGCCCCTTCTTTCCGCGCGGGAACTTTCCGTGTTCGTTGCTTATTCCGTTCCTTCCTCCCCAACGCCGCGGCACTATTTTCGCGTTCCACCCTGACAAGGTCTGGCGAAATTGAATTACAAGCGACGACGATTCGGAGACTAATGGACTTCCTGTGTGGAAACACTGAGATATCGTTCGACAGCGGCAAACGAGAGAAACGGGAGAAAGGAGAGCGGGGGAAAAAAGAAAGGCGGGGAATGTTATCGGTCCTCAACGAGCGATCGATCGGCCCTACCGACGACATTTGGTCTATCGTTGACGTCAGACCAACTTTACTTCCCTCCGTCGTCAGAGGCGAAGCGGGGAAAATTGAGTTACGATGCCGCCGCTATCCTCTCGAATGTTGCTCGATATGGAAACGAGCCGGGGACCGAGAGCCGACCGCGAAACTTCCCCGTCGCTTCCATTGCTCCTGAAAACTGCCCCGCTGTTTTCTCCTGCCCCTGGCCACGCCGCGCCCCTCGCCCTAAACAATCGGGCCACTTTCCAACCTTCTTGTTTGCTCGGGAATACTCTTTACGTCACGTGTCGTTTAACGTTCCACGGTCACGTCTCGTTTCGTTTTACGCGGACGTTGATGGGGTGGACGGATGAACATCAACGCTTACAACTTTTACAACGTTCTCACGCCGCACCCTCGCGAGCTTTCGACTCTTTATATAACGAATTTAGTTTCTGTACACTCCGTGACAAATGGAAATTAACAGGGGGGATACAAAAAAAAGTGGCGCGCGAAGTCAGCAAGTGGAATTCTTCCGGAATTCCCTACTTGTCGTTGACTCGTACTACTTAGTCGCTCTTGTACACGTACGTAGTTGAATTAACCAGACTAATTATTTCTGGACCCTTCCACGTTCGTGAGTTAAAGCAGACCTCCTGCGACCACCAAGACGTCCAATAACCATCAACGAACTCTGCGAACGACCCTCATCATCGGAGACATGTACACAAGGGCGGACTTATTAGGAGGTGGACTACTGGGAAGAGATACACGCACTTCGCAGTGTTCCTCTGTGTACAGAGACGCACGAATTGTGGGGCCAAAAGGATTGTCGCACAGAACATTAGGTAAATACCAAGATCTGACATATTATATGTATTAATTGCCTCTAACCCTTTCGTTATTTGTAACGAAATATCTTGTAATCGATCGTTTAACATTTTTGACGAGATGTAACAGATAATTATAATACTTTCTTCACTTGTCTGTTAAATGCGACATATACGTAGATGTTTAACGATTGTTTAATATTTTTGTTTAATATTTTCACCAAGCTTCTCCATATATTTTTTAAAATACTCCTTTCAGTTAATAATTAACATTTTTCAGAGCTCTCTTCACTGTTGAAAATAATCAGAAAATTTTTCAGCGAGGATACTTTTTATGACCTCCAGCGTATCTTTTTTCACCTCGCCGTGCAGCTTATAACGATGAATTTTTAACAAACGATTTGCAAAGGGAACGCGTGTCCGTTAAATTTATGCTTCGTTTGCTCGCAAAGAGCTGATCGCGTGGATGCTTCTCGCAATTTGAAGCAGGAAACACTCAGAGACGCAGACTATCAAAAGTTTCAGCTAAGCATGCGAATAAGTCTCGACGTTATAAAAAACGTACACCGTCGGTGTATTACAGATTCCAGTCGAAACGTAGCTCGCGTGCAGCAGACGAGGCCCATAAACTTGACTAAGCTGCGTGCATTTACCGCGACCAGCGTCTCGATCGTCTCGATTATAACGCTCGACCGTTTCGATAATTGAAAACTAAATCGTCGCGGGCAGGTGCTAAAGGTACGTAACTCTGGCAGCAATTTACTCTCTGATTATCGATTTAATCGTCACCGCGAGGCACTCCGTCGCCGGAGCAACTGTAAACGGTCCCGTGAACTTCACCTTAGAACTCTTCGCCCGGCATGCAATGTCACGTAACTTTCAATCGATACCGCCACCCGTTTAGCCATTAATGGCGCCGCGGGACGACGTCCCGTTCCGGTCAACGAACCATTATCATCGTACGCGTACAAATTGAGTTGTCACGGGCGCCCCTTTGATTTCCCACGTATACTACTTGAGACAGCCCCGCGTCTAGCTGCACACAATCCAACATTCGCGGTATAACACGATAATGATTGCCGGAACTTCCATCCTATCGCAAAATTAGATCGCCTCGTATCAGATTCTAACTTCGTTGCCCGGGCTGTAAGCTTTCCTGCCGTCCAAACGCGTTTACGCCCGCGGCTCGTTCATATCTTCGCCCTTCGTACTTTCACCGGCTCGCCCACCCCCTCCTCCCTCTGGTATCTCTCCATCCTGCACCCTCTCTTCGACGCCTGCATCGTAGCCTGCTTCCGGTATTCCTGGAATTAGCTTAATAGTTTCTAATCAATGAGAGCCATTGCCAGACGAAAAATCAATCGTTTCGCATCGCGGTTCGCGCACGCACCCTCCGAGTTTCGCACACGAACGACTCGTAAAGACCCTTTGCTGGCGGGAACCACCGAACGGTCTTTCGATCGGTTTGACTTGGTATCAACCGCTATCTCTTTGGGGTACAGGATTTCAGGGAATTAAATAGACCCACGTCGCGCGGAAATTTTATTGCGATTTAAATTAAACGAAATTCGTACGATCTGTGTTGACACGTTGAAAATTGTCAGCGCAAGCGAATTTATAACATTTGTTGATGGCATTACCAACTGCTTCATGTAAGTAAGATTAAATATAAACGTACGCGCGTGCAGCTGTCGCATTTTCGAGGTGGTCCACAAATGTCCCATCTTGCATAACCTTGCATCGAAAAGGTGGGACGTTTTTTAATCCCTCCATACCCCAAAGAGTTATGGAGCTCCCATACGAGCAAATCCATTTTCGTAGATAAAGAAGGGTTTACTTATGTTTGACGGGGGTTGGTTAATCGACAAGTTCTCCCGCGAAAGACACGGTATCTCAATTAACGCATCAACGAGCAGCTGAACGCGATCTTACACGGACTTCGTTCGAACTGTTGCTCCAATAGCAATTGTAAGCCCCATCGTCGTCGAACCAGTACCACTTTCATCGCGGTATTTCAATCGCCATAGAGAAATATCGTAATTTATAGGAAACTCTGAATTAATGCGCGTGGTCAGTAAGGATCGCGCGTTGAATAAATCAGCGCGATTATACGCGATCGCGTTGCGATTCGACGAAAGTGATCAGCAATTTATCATCGCCGGGCTTAACGGTACACATAGTTTCATAGGCGATTCTCACGAAGATTTAGATGTAGCCGGGTAGAATTGCTAAACGGGCGCGGGATAATCGACGCCCGCTTACAATTGTACACATCTGATACGTTCACGTGCACGGTTCGGCTGGCCGTGCTCTACAAGAGTTAATCAACTAATGTGAACTAATCGCCGGTAATCGTTAATCAAGCTTGATTACACGCGGAATAAAGTTCGACTCGTAAGGGGTTAATCCTATCGATCCGACAGCCGGCGCGGAAACACCGACGATGACCTGTTTATCCGCCTCGATGACTTCGCACACGCGCGTTGCCGTTCGCGTGCACGTGCGTTCGTTCCGTCATTGATGGATTCATACGCGTAATGGGCGGCTCTTTTTTCCTTTTTGTCTTCGATGCGATGTCGTCCTGATGCAGCAACGCTTAAAAAATGTCCGAGTACTCGAACGAGAGTGGAATATTCGCTAAAATCTTACGCTATTCCGGTATAAAACACGCTCCAAACACTTTTCTTTCCTGTGTTAATCTGTCCAATATGATCGATCAATTGCGTTTTCTATATTTGACGAGCATTTCATTGAAGTTTCAGAACGGGAGTTCTCTTTTTCTCAACCGATTTATTATTAATCGGTTTGCTCGTCGACTGTACCATTATTTCAATCGAGCATATATTGATTTAGAGTAAGAAAAATTCAAAGCACACGGGAAACACGACAGACGTGATAAAACCTCGGAGCGAAAGCTCTCGTCTCATTTTCTGGTTTCAATCTACGTCGCTCACAATCCACTTGGCGATATTCCGAATAAGTCACAAGAATGCCCCGGTACGATTCCTCGTTCGAGATGCATCCCTGCCAAGAATCGCGATGGTGAAAAACCGTGGCCCGTACTTACTCATTCAAGACACGCGGCATAAGTTTACATGTAAAAGATGAGCCGCCATATTGCCCCAGCCATTCGTTGGCGAATCGAATATGGATCTTTCGGCCAGATAGCAAAACTGAATACCATGAAATGTTTTAAGTGGAATGGAACGAGCGAGTGAAACGAGATAGGTGTTCTTCGTATTTTCGTACTGGATGACGAGAACGTCTATGAATTTTATTTGGACAGATCGCATATGCACCTTTACGAGGATGAAAAGTATCGCAATTGTAATTGCAATCAGGGTGGGTAAAATAAAAAGAAACTCAAAGCAACGACTTAGCTAAATTGTACTCTCTTTCATCTTCGACGCCCAATATTACACTGCTTTCTCGTTTGTTTTCTTTGAGCTCGCGTTGATCGTACACGTGCGAAGGTCGCTGCACGCGTCAACATGAGAGACACGCACAACAACAAAGTTTCTTACACAACGTGGCCATTCAAATTCCTAGTCGAGTGTCTACGCGAACCACGAAAATATAGAAAAATACTAATTCGAAGGGGACTGAAATTAGAAAGATCGCAGGAGAAATGAATTGCAAATACTTTTTTATCGCGATAACAACGATTGTACGTATCTGTCACGCGAGCGAAGCTAATGGATTCTATTGATTCCCGGTTTGATATTAGCACAAGGTTCGAAATCAATTGGACCGTGGAAGAAGGACAGCAAACGAATTAATCTATCGATATCAAAGCCCCAATCGAGAATATGTGTCACCAGCTTCGTAGTGTCCACCTTCAGGGACGCCCAGCTCTTCCCATCTTCCTATTTCACCGTTTTCGAGGTCACCAGCGTTTTATATCATGCGCGACGCGTCAACCCGCCGCGGCATGGCGAAGTTTTTTTAATCGAATTGGGGTAACTGGATTATTTTTCCCGCGGCCGTTTCAATTTTCGATCGAAAGATTATTTCGGGGCATCGTACCCGTTATGAGCACTTGTGATTGAATTCAGTGATTAGTAACGATAAATTGAATCTTTCGAACGCGCGGCCGTCCAAATCGACGGACCTCGCATTTCGAGTCGCGCATCTCTTAACGAAGCCCGTGGAAAATTATATGAATTTGGGGATTTTCAAGAAGCCTCGAACATTCGGAAATTAACGAACGTTTCGATATCGCGCTTTTCCGTATCCACCGTTCATTTCTCATCGCGCAGATGAAACCGGTGAGGTAAATGTTTTCAGTTGCTCGAACTCCCAACCCTCGGTTCGCGCGAATCTTCCCCGCAGCCTATTCTCTAAATGGCAATTCACTTCGATACACGGCCAATAGGGAAGGAGGAAAAGAGGTACGGGACTGTTTCAATCGACCTCTATAGATTCAGCGTCGATTACCTGCTCGTGGTGCACGCCAGATAGATGCACCGCTCTGTTTGCGGTCGCCTGACTTTTAATGCCCCCGTTCAACGATATGGAAGCGTGCGTATGAGGCACGTTCACTGGAGTGAATCGATCGATACCGTTTTCCTTACCCGCAGATGAGCGCGAGATGTACTTCGAAAAGAGCGCGGATGATTATTGCTTAACGAACGCGGAAAATTTGAACTCGACGAGGCACCAACGCGAGACACTCGGAGAAGTATCTACCCGTCGAGCAGATTTTAATTCGCAGCCGATAAATATTGGCGAATCTTCGTGACGAAACGGCAGCGAGAAATAGAAGTAAACGATAGTCACTCTTCGTTAAACTTTCTTGCCTCGAAATCGATGCTCGCAGGGCGCGCGTTCCGATGTCGATTTCATGACAGTAATTACGGCAATTTCGCGTAGCCGTTAACGTTGACGAGAGTTTGAACAAGTGAAACGCCAATGGAATCCCGTTGCTCTTATGTTCCCGCTGTTAATTATATGCCGCAGCGCGACACGATGGGACACCGATCGATCATTCCGATTTGATCGGCGTAAATTACTGTTTTACATCTTGCTGCGTCCTGATGGCAAGCTGCCACGGTAATACATCATATTACATACGATCTACGTAACATGATTTCGCTACAGTGAATTATCGATGCGAGCGCGGAGAAATTAGATTCGAGCGGAGATTCCTTCTATGGAAAACGGCGCACTCTTTAAAGCGCACCCTACGAAGAGAGCTATTACACTCCGCCTTTGATAGGGTAGCGTTTCATTTGTTGCACGCGCTAAGGTTTTAATGACCATGCAAAATCCATTACCTTTGTGTGGGAAACTTTCAATCAAAGGGTATATCGTGCATATATCGCCTCGTTTTCTCGATTCTCAGTGATTCTCGAGGTCACCTTTAAAATCCCCCCTTCCTTCCATTTATGCATCTTTTTTTTAGTAAAACTAACGAGAAAATTTCCAAATACTCGCGAGTTATTTTTTGTCGCTCTTTTACTTTATAGAATTTTCAACTATGCAAAACGCGTTACCTTTGTGTGGAAAACTTTCAATCGAAGGATACGCATATGTACATATCGCCTCGTTTTCTCGTTTCTCAGTGATTCTTAAAAACACCTTTAAAATTTCTCCCTCTTTCCATTTATACATTTTTAATTAAACTGACGAGAAAATGTCAAAATATTAATTCTTCTTTTAATTTATAGAATTTTCAATTATAAATTACCTCGCGCAGTGTACGCGAGTGCCTTCGCCTTGCCTGACAGCTCAACGTTTCTTCCTCGCGTTGCCTGTCGCGTGGGGTCTAAACGTCAATTTCTTTTATCCACCGCGGCGGATTATGTTTTGCATGCGCCGGCGGCTGTGCGGATGTTAAACGTGGCTGGTCGCAGGATTTTTGCAAACCCATTGTTTACCCTCGCAAAGAGTTCCGCGTAAAACACACATTAATCCATCACGTTAAGTTCAGTCGGATTAAAGAAATTCAGGTAATTAATTATACATTCGGATGACAATCGTTTGGCGATCGTCAGTCAGCGGAGGAACGTCGAGCAGTTCGACACTAATTAGGCTTTCAGCATCGGTCTATCTAAATCAATTGGTTCCAGATGCAATCAGGTAGCTTCAGCTAGTTGTTAATCAGTCTTGGAAGCAATTACGTTACTAATAATCAGTTAACTTCCGAGGTACTTGCACGTCGGATCAATGAGCAAGCAAGTTTCACGCATAGTTTCAAGAAGCGTAACATAGTTGAACGGTTATCGATAAATGTCTACTTATTTCTCTTCCTCTCTCTTTCTGCTTAATCCTTAAATTATCGTTAATTTTATTCAGATAACAACTATTTCTGTCACAAATATTAAACAAAAATTCTCTCTTCGCCAATTCTCTACATTTCCATCAAACTCGTTAAGTCACTTTCTTACATACGTGCAACGCATCCGTTGCCCTTTCAAACTCTAATTCACATTTTTCTCCTTCGATTACCGTAAAGATTTACCAAACGCAAAGAAGCGAACTCCCGTACGCAAACAACGATCCGTTCCACTTACTTCCGGGAACTTGATCGAATTTTTCAAGTTAATCGCTGCTCTTCCTTCACGGAACGCTTTTCATAAGACGCTCGACACGATAAGGTGGCTCGTATAGGTAACAGCGAGGTAAGAGGGAACAACGTATCCTCAACGATATGTCGGCCAAGCCTCTGAACTTTACAGTAGTTCGAAGCTACTGCGAGTTATCGGCTACATCGCACATCGAACGCTTCCGCGTTACTGATATCGATTAAGCTACTGTTCCGCGGATCTTTAAGCGAGGTCTTTAAAGTTTCCAAAGCGAGGCGATAAAAAAAAAAAAAAAAAAAATGAAAAAAGGAAGAAGAACGAGAGACGAGGAACCAAGATGAATTTTCATGAAATGTATTTCTTCCTTTTAGCGTTGGAGGAGGGGATGTGTGCTTTTATCCAACGTATTCAAATATTCATTTTAAGGACATTGATCGATGCGTCTTATTATGAGGTTTGAACTATCCTCGTACAGTGTTAAAAATTACTAAAATGTGTTACCTCAATAGATATTTTAACGTGCAAAACGTGTCAGGGAAGATCGATCTATCCGAACAAAATTAAATGTAGCATGCTCAATGTCGGATATATAATACATCACCAGGGATGTTGCACTTTTTTCAAACAACAATGACAGTATTTGAAATAATCCCTGCACTTTTTTTTCACGCTGGCGAAACGAAACTGAAATGTTAAAATTGTGCAGGTAGACTCGAAGATCCTTTGCGACAACAGTCTATTGCAGAGACACGGGGCATTAGATAAAGCAGTATAGATGTAGGAATTTCAATTGCAGTGGAACCACATCGTTCTGTTTGACGACTTCGTTGGACTTTAGAGAAGTCGGAAGTCCAAACACTGTGAAAACCAGAAACAGATTACGAATGCGTGGTTTCCGTGGTATTCTCGTAATTTAATGCATCGCTACGAGGAGCACGAAAGCGTCGTTTATTTCACGTTTATACGATTCGATACTCTGAAAAGTCGTAAAATTTAGCTCGATCAAAACAAAATCTATAAAACACGAGTAACATCGATTAACTTCGACGAGGATCTGATACCATACAATAAAACAAAATATTTAAACGCAAAAAATGTCAATATTTTTTCATACCCATATTTTGCGTTCGTTCAATGTTGTGTCTATTAAATAACTGACACAATATTACTCCGTTCGCCAAAATAATATTAGCACATTTCGCGAAGCAAAGAAAATTATACCAACTTTAGTACACGTTTGCAGCTAACCTTGTTTCCCTCTGATTAATTCCTCCACCTTTGTCCGTTCTCATTTTCCACGCACGACGAACCCTTCTAAGCACGGATCGAAATGATTTTCTGGCTGCACGCATTGATTCTGGGAAACGCACGTTCCAACGATTCGTAGAATCGCGTAGGAGAGAGGGTTCGAAGAATGGGACGAACAGATGGAAGGAACGAACGCGGGTAAGAGACATTGTGAGAAGAAGGTTCAGAGTTCCTGCACGGAAATTACAGATGCGACGTGTTTCACGCTCGAACGGAACTGACTGGCGAACAGTACTTCGAGAGAGTAACGCAGAAACAGAATCCCATCTACGTGGTAGACTTAGTAGAGTCATCGGCCGTGTCGAAGCGGAAAGTTTCAATCGCATTGCACTTTCAGTGATTTTCATCAATTTGCTATTTATAAACTATTGGCAAAATTATTCCAGTTTTCCCTAAACGCATTTCTTCTAAGCTGAATAACCAGTCTAAAGTATTAACCAAGATAATCTCAAGTAAAATTACTAGCGCCTACTGCCTTTGTAAATAAATACAATTGAACACACTGAACTGTAGTATTTTTACTTGAGAATCTCTCGGCTAATTCTTAACACTGGTTATTCCGCTCAGAAAAAATGTTTTTAAATATGTACAATTAGTCAATCAAACCTCGCCAAAAAGTGTGAGAAGAGAACGAGATCGCGATCGTTCAACGTGGAACAACAAGCAACACCGTTGCGAGTTGTTCGCGGCGGCGGACCGCAAATGTAATTCAGCAGAGACCGCGTCGCTGTTGAAAGCCTTATAGTCCGCATAAACTTTGCGCAATGGCTCGTAGGCTTGAGGTGGAGGAACTCGCTACGGAATCTGGTTTCTCGATCGTCTTACTCGGTTTGCACAAGAGAGAAACCGCTGTTTCGTGGATGTACTGGCGATGTCGTTGGTTTAACAGCTCCGCGCTCGACGACGGCTGTGTGTAACTTAATGAGCATAAAAGCCCGGGGCGCGATTAATACGAACGCCTGGCGAACACGACGGACTTCGGGCGACTTTGACGACGAAACTCGCTCGCAGCCGCGATATAAACAAGAAAGGTCCAAGTTCACGGGAGCATTGTCTCGAGAGAGCCGAGTAAAGGCGTCCGCGATTCGAAAACGTTCAACGAAGGCGCGAAGTCGCTCCTTTCAATCGCGCATGAGGCTGTCTTTGAGGTCGCCCTCAAACGGGTGGGTCCAACGAGAAGAGACCCGCTATTCCCTCGTCCCTCAAAGAATCCCTCGCATTATCGTGCGCGCTACCAAGTAGACACTCGGTTTGATCTTTTTTTAAGGAGATACGCGATCCAGTTACCCCGGGGCGCTTTGATCGCGAAAGTATTCGAAACAGAATTCCGGTTCCGCTGATCAAAAGGACCGTAGAGATATTTGGACGTTTCATCAGCGGGACGAAGGGAAGTATATGTTTCTCCTAGCCTGATAGCGCCATTGTTTCCGTTTTTCACGGTTTTTCTACCGGCGGATGAGAAAGGCTTATCTACGTTTGTTTCGCGCTCCGACTTTCGGGCGTGATACCTGACGAGCTGTGCAAAAGGGGGTTGAACAAGCTTCCGGCGCATTGTAACGCAGATAGCGATAACGATTTTGATGACTTGGCTTTTAAGCATCGCTCGAATCAGAATATTCTTCTGCCATTAACGTAATTACAAAACAGGGATGAAATTTTGGTTGCTGCGTTCGTTCGTGGCGAAGGAATCGATGGAAAGAGTTTGAAAAACATTTTTGAAATAAGTTGTCGAGATAAAATTTAGCTTATTCATTTCGTTATCGTCGCGAGTAGTCGAAGAAAAATGGCGCGAATAATTCTCCCGCGGATAGGTGGCGGAAAGTGAGGAAAACTTCTGCTGTACCGCGTCTACAGTGTAGCTTGGTGTATTCAAAGTTTTTGGCATCCCTGATGTTGATATATCGTAATACTTTTAAGACGCGTCAGCGCGTATTCAGCAAAGCTTTTTCAATTCGTCCCGTCTTCGACAGTACACGATATTCGATAACTCTGATCGTTTTTCCCCATCCAATACCCGGATATATTGCGTCCCGCCCCACGATCGGAAAGTATAACGCGATGAGGATGCTATTATACAGGTACGCTTCAGAGATAAACGAGTTCCTTTTTTATTCTTTTCGTTTCTACCCCCTTTATCTGTAGATAATAATACGTCGTATCGAGGAGATTGCGTTTCCCCGCTATGGAAATGTCAGCTGTCACCCCGGCAAAGTGACTCGAAAATGCGCTAACAAATGATCATTTTCACTATTCTCTACTAATTTCCATTCGCCTCGCATCGAACTAATTTAATTTTCCCGTGCATTTATATTCGTACAATAACATTTCGCGTCTCGAATACCTTAGTATCCGATTGTTATGTTTGGTCGAGAGCAAAATTAGTAATTTTAATTAATGATAGAAACTGGCACAATGGAAGAGAAATATACGATCGCGAAAGAGCATGTTTGTTCCTTCCTCCCATTGTAGCTCGTACGTTACTCTGAATAAACAGAACATTTAATTGGAGTACTGCGCACCAAAAAATATAGTTATATTAGATCTACGCGCAAATCGTCTTGGAGCATTCCGTATCGTGAACCGTGCACGCGGACTATATCAATATCGCGTATGAACTCGCGCAACATTTTTATTTCCTTCTCGTAAATATTTTACAGAATTTGTCTGAAAATTTGCATTCCACCCGTGCCGTCCTCTTACGGCTCTTGCGAAGTCAGAAACTTAAAAACTTTCAAACTCTTTGTTCTAGTTCCGATCACCGGGGTCGGAAACTATTGTGGTGCTTTAAGCGAAGTGAAGAAAGGAAGGGTGGCAAAGGAGAAAAGGGAAGACGTTTCTCTCTGCGCCTGCTAGCAGTCTCATCAGCAGGCATACATCTTAGACGCGGAGGCAGCGGAGTTAGCTCATAAAGCGACTCTACGCGGGAATTGAATAGTTAAACGAGGACCCGCGAGACGTTTGATACGCTGCGATTAATTCTTCTACCCCGGATCGAGCGTCGCGCAATTGTAGGACAGATCCTGTCTCTCCCGCTCCCTTCTCGCCTTCGTTTCAATATACAACCTACGCAGCAAATATTTCCACCAATGTTTCGTGTTTTTGTACAGTCGCAATAGTTGTTAATACGTGGATGCAAATATCGACATCCAATATCCTGCGATACGTTTCAATATGATTTCAGCTATGATAACAAAGCGTGAATTTTTCGTTTGAAACAAGAGATAGCGATGCGGAGGAGGCGTAAAGTACACCGTGCGATATTTATTGATCATTGATCGATTAAAAAGCGCAGGATAAATCGGAACGTTGGCGTCCGTTTGCGCCATCGGGACGAGGGATCGTCCATACGTATTTGTTTAATTAAAACTAAAGTTAATGCCCAAGTGAGCATCGTAAATTCGCGTCCCGTCGCAAAAGTTCCGCCGTTCGCGTTACGTTAATCCGTTTCCCGGGCAAATACTTTTTCCGCTCATTGTTTATCTCGTGACGTAACTCGCGGCGATATCGCGGGAGAGCGACTGGCTGGGAAAAAAGCGCGTATCTGCTCGCTCGTTCGAAAAACCCCGTTCTTGTCTACCCTCTTCAGGAACGCCGTAAGTACACCTCGTCGTTGTCGAGTCATTATACGCCTTTTCACACCGCGCGGCGCGTCCACGGGACTCGAAAGCGTATTACGCCGGAAAAATGCTAGCTCCATCGCCGGTGCTCGCCGCATCCGTGGATTAAAAATCCGCGTCTACTAGAGAAGGGCGCCAGACGGATAGAGAAGGGCGCGCGGTGGATTTCCTTCGGCATTGAAACACGTCGCGGAGCGTAGAGCGGCGAAGATTGGTGCCGCGTGAAGGGTGTTCGAGCGCGAGAAAAATTACGGTGGAAAGGACAGATCGGGGATGGTAAATAAAGGGAGGGGGTGAGAGAGGGAGGGAGAGAAACACTCGGAGGCTCTGGCGTGGACAAAAATACGTTTACGCTCGGAGGTATATATGTAAGCGACGTTAGTTATTTTCCGACCTGCATGGATATAAATATATGTACATAGGATTACCAGAGGGCAAACATCAGCAACAGACGATACCGCGGTGCGCGTCGCAATTCCTTAGGGATTAGTATTTGCTTTGCCTCTTCACCGTGTACCGCATATATCGATCCACTTGCGGTTGTACTGTGGTGGTCTGTGTAGGAACGCGTGCGTGTCGTCGAACACGTACGAGAACGATTGTGAATCACGAACGGAATGTAAATTACGTAAGACGATTGGGAGCTGCGTGTGAAAAGTGTCGCGCTCTTTCTGGTGTTCGGGAAAAGATTCGATACGCAAAATTCGAGCCGTGTGTCTCAAAGTTTCATCGAGATTAATCGTTACGAACTTTCTTCGGCATCTAACGATAAGTTATTTACAAGTTGTTCGTATTACTATCAGAAGTTGTACTCCTATATCGCGTTTCATAAAGTGGGCCGAGAGAGGCGCATCACCGCGAGTGTTTCGATAAATTTCCTCGCGGTCAGAAAGACTTTCTCGCTTA
Organism: Xylocopa violacea; assembly: GCA_963969225.1. Taxonomy (NCBI): domain Eukaryota; kingdom Metazoa; phylum Arthropoda; class Insecta; order Hymenoptera; family Apidae; genus Xylocopa; species Xylocopa violacea. The sequence goes on from CAXAJV010000002.1 coordinate 36,375,401, forward strand.
GAGGCCGGCTCGGATAGCACCGTAAGCACCATGTTTCCAATCTCGAAATGGCCAAGTTTTGATCGCGGCCAGCGTTATGTTTTCTGACGAATTGTTCCGGCCGCGTTCTGTCCGTTCACGTGGCAGCAAGAGGTTTGTTTACATTCAATTAGAGTAATTTGCGTACCAAATGAATGCATACTTCATCTGCGATGCTGTGTGCGCGGTTGCGTTAATAATTAATTTAGGAATTGAAAGGTTAAATTGCGCGCGAACCGTGTGCTAAGTATTTCTCCTGCATAAACGTGTTGGTTATGCCCAAGCCTCGATGGAAAAAGTCCTTATCACGACAGTTTTCGAGCCGATTCGGTTTTGATACGATGCGCGTCGGCTAATGAAGCAAACGTGTTGTTAATGAAGTAAATACGAGTAAAATATTAATTGCCTTTTATTTTATGTTACCTACGTTTGATTATCATTATTTTCATGATCCAGTTACTTGTGTTATATTAATCAAGCGCGTGTTATTTAGACGTACATATCAATCTGTTACGATAATTAATGATTTCGATAATATAAATTACTTCTTGAATTCGAAGTTGTATTCAGTAAATACGAATCACATTATGCATTCTGTTTTAATTCGTACCACGGTTAAGCGCACTTTCTACGCGCGAGTGTAGCGCGTCTTTCATTTACCTTCAACCGTACAATAAATTAATATTAATAGTAATAATATCGTCTATAAATGGGCGATATAAAGCCACCCTAAGGCTTTTATTTACTGGAGGATATTTCCTTTCCTGAACGAGCCGTTTATAGAGCCATACGTATACTCAGACGTAAGGAGAATGAACGTCTGACCATAAGCACACTAATATCACTTACGTCAACTGATGCATTTGTTTTCCTGTCTCTTTATATTTCTCTTTGGTTATTTTGATGCTGCGTTCTACACTGTACTCTCCAACGTACTCCAATATTTATGTCGAACAAATTTATTAAATAAGAATAATTTATAAAAAATTGTTCGTCGACAAAAATATCATGCAAATGAGATTAGCTTCTCTTATTTCTGACGTGATACTCATTTACTAAGGAATTAAAAGTAAAATGCTATCTCGTCAGAAGTAACGAAAGGGTTAAAATATTTCTCATTTCCCCTTAAAATGTCGTACGTGTATCAAATATTTATTAATACGTAACCAACAACCTATGCCAGTACGGAGAGAAACATTTCACCGAGAACGTACGATTCATCTCTTTTCTGCTCGTGGTTGACTCGAAAATCGCAAAATCAGTAGGATCGGTATCTAGGAAGGCAGCGGAGGAGTCGAAGATAACCCGAGAAAGGAAAGAGGGAAAGGGTACGCGGAGCATATTCGCGCGGCACAGGGTTGAAAATAGTCGGTAGTTCAGCGTGAGACGATTTATAGCGTTAGTAAGGGGCGACGGGATGTTTGGCGCCATATAACCATCATTCATTTTGTCAATAGCGCTTACTTTTACAATGGATTCTCGTGTACGTATCAGAGGCGAACAGCTTTATTCTTTCAAGCTGTCGTGGCGCGAATCCAAATGCTCCTTGAACCCCAAATATGTGACGATTCTTATTATTTCCTCGGGGCCCTCCATGCGCGATTTGTGCGCGGATGTCTGCGTAATATTAAATCCTCGTTTGACAGCAAAAAAAAAAAAAAAAGAGGAGACGAGAACGAGCGCCACTTTGTCACAGTTCGAAGCGGGAAAATGATTCTTAATAACACTCTCGCGATGAATTATGTAGCACTGCATCTGTTGAAGCCAATAACTGGTGTGCTGCTACGTTCTTCGCAAAATCTGATGATCGATTATAGTCATTCCTTTCTCTTTCGAAATTTGGTGGACAGATAACTTGTTGGGACAAAATGCGTTCATAAAAATGAAAAATACGCGATGATAACGCGATGGCTGGGAAAAATGCAACATCGTAATGTATCGTTGTCCTACGACAGTGTTAGTTTACGAGAAGCGGTTAAGATTAAAGTCGAAAATCGCTGGTTAAGACGTTATTATGCGCAATTTTCACTATGTAACCACGTAAGATTGCGTTTGCGTGGGAGCTAGGGATTATTGTAATGTATGCGATGGAAATCGCGAAAATGTGCGGCAATTTTGCATAAACTCGAGCAGAAATGAGAGAGCGTGCGCTCGAGTCGTAACAATTAGCCGATGATTGATTAATGTGAAAGTAAAAGAAACATTGAAGAAAGGAATAACAGGATACATTCGCGTTTGTATTATCGACGCACAGAACTCGGTAGCGTTCTATCGATCGAACGCCGAAATGTTCTACCAATTATGGCCACACGGTCGATAAGACCATAGATCTAAGAGGACTTTGTCAATTGGTCGTGTTAATTAGCCCACCGAGAGAGCTAGTAGACAACCTATGACCGCAGTGTTGCCTCACACTGGCCCAACTTCCACTCGCAGGGGACTACATAGCTTTGTAATCGTGGCTTCGATAGCATTACCTATCGATTCTTCGTCCGAACTAACATTTGGATCATTTGCGTCGATGAGCTCGCCACTGCAATTGTCCTTATACTCGTTTCGCACGATCACTGCTTTAATTCAAGTGGTTCGCGTTAGAATGAACCACGAATTGAATCGGAACAAAAATTTGGGAATAAAAAACTGGAATCTGTCGCAGAATAAAAGGAAGATCGAGATTCGATTCGCGATATAAAAGTGGTATTTAAAAAGTCAATCAAAAGTGCAACGCGAGTTCTACATTTTATGCCAGGCTTGTATTTGAAAGGAACCAGCTTTGCAGATCTGATGAACATGCATGTATGCATTTAATAAAGACACGTCAGTAGTTATCCAAATGAATCTCTGCATATATCTCACGTTGAATCTATTGATTCAACAGATTTTAAAAATCTATTTCCTGTAGTATCTTTATATATGTAAATCATTCTTAGTTGTCGCTTCAGATGGGACACACGTCAAATAAAAACGAATTCTTTCTCTCTCTCTCTCCCTCCTGATCATCCCTTAAACACCGATAGCTGTAAACGTAACAACCGCTCGGTACGAAAACGAAACACTCGCGGCACCGTATGAAAGTTGTATCGAGGAAATTCACGCACGCGTCGTCATCGCACACAGAGAGGAAGAAGCATCCCCGTTCATTTCACGGCGGATGAAAAACGATATTATCCGCGGAACGAGGTAACAAGTGTACGCATTGAAAAGCAACTCGCGGCACACTCCCATTCAGGGCGAATTCGCAGGCTCCTTTTCCCAAACGAGATGTCACGCTGGTTCTCCAGTCGCAGCACGATAGGGTAGCATCGTACCGCAGAGCTGGACGTTTCAACGGTCGGGTTAAAGCTTATGCCAGATAGTTTCCAGCGGCGATCCCAGCAAATGGACCAGCTTCCATAAACATGAATAGGACGGTGTGCGCCTGTCCCCGTTCGAGCACGCCGCTTGCTTTCCGCCGGCATCGGAGCGGATGTACGGGCTGGCGACGTTGAATTCCACCGATGGACTCGCCAATACCCGGCTGCCACCCACGACCTGTTCGCTGCCCCGGCCTCGGCTTGTCTGAGGGCCCATTGAGATGGCCTGTGTTGGTGCACGTCTACCGGGTCACCTCGTTGCGACCTATGAATAGGATATTAAGGATTTCTTCCGTGCCTGATCCGTCAACTCTGCGGCTGCCTTCCGTACGTGTTCCACTGGGTTCGGTGTATCTGTGTTTTTGTGCCGCCGTCGCATCCCCAGGGGAAGGTCTCTGCCCGCCGCGGCGTCGACGGCGGAACGGCTCGCTCGTTTGTCTCCCCCAGCGATGATATCGACGATTTGCCGTTTCATCAGCGCAATTTAAGGGCGTCCGTGACGCTCGTCCTTTGGACGCACGGTAATCGAGCTCATGAGCCGTTCCGAGCACGTAGCGGAGTATCGCACGCGAACTCTGACGTTTCTGCCCCAAACGATCCCCCCCCGATCGTACCGAACCGGCCCAGCGGATTTGGTACCACGCCTCTGAGCTGTGACTTCCGTTCCGCTGGCCAATCGATGCCACCGTCCGGCTACTTGGATTCTCCTGGCTCGGCTATTGGATGCTGAACATTTCCTAATTCATCGTTACCGATCAAACAATACGGGAAAGAGAATCATTTCGATTGTCTTCCGGTGCTTCGACGAAAACGTTTTCTTCTTTTTTCACTAGTTTTCGGCACTCGTTGTTTCATAGCGTTTGGATGAAGTTTATTAATTTATGGAACCCTCCTTCTTCATTGACGTAATTCTTGTACGGGATCAATCTAGTCTGGAACCAAATAGAAAAATTCTGTCGAAGCTAAGCCTTGCGCGCAAAACAAACAACCCTTAGCCACAATTATCTAATGTACGTATCTCACGCACCTGATGCATCTGCAGTAGCCTAATATACCTGATGTACCTGTTGTGCTTTATATATCTCTTGCGTCTGATTGCACGGCGATTCAGATGCACTTGACATATCAGATGCGCCTAACTTACAGTTGAAGTGCTTCGTCCACTTGATTCATACGATTCGCTTGATTTGCGTGGATTATCTGGGTCCCCTTGATTTGCCGCGTCATGCAAATCATGATGTAAACGATTACCGCCAGTTTTACCAAGACGAATTAATCGGATAAATTAAACACGGGACAGGTACGATGGCAGCTGCTCAAAAGCATGAACGATAAACTGTTTGAAAACTGATGCAATTAATTAATTACTCATGCAGTAGATCGGATACCTTGCAGCCGGCTAATTACTCGCACCTCTTTGCCAGTCTCCGTGTCACGTTGCGGTTCAACACCGATACGATGCGATAGCTGTTGGAATCTCATCAGCCAAGCTCGTAGCGACGTGCTCGCATGTCGAAAGGCCTATCGATCATATGACCACAACGAGTTCCAAGACAATGACCCTGCCTCGCGTTCAACAATTCGACATTAATTAAACCCTTCTTGTCCAATAGAGTCCTTCGCACAGATGCACCACCTCTGAATACCGCTCAATAAATGATCGACGCAGTCGTTACATTATTCTGCGAAACGAATCCAATCGTAATAACAATTATGTAGCACGCGAATTGAATTAATTCCGACATCCACGAGTAACGAGAAATCTAAATATCTACCAAGTATCATCGGACTCCAGGGACATTAAAAACACCCTCGTACCTTGTAAAATAATAAAGAATGGTTTCGTGCGTACGGTACATTAAGCACGACTTGCAGGGTGTTGTTCACGGAATCTTGACCCCTCGACGGGTAGGGTCACGGTAACAAAGATAATTGATTGCACGAGACAGTCTAGTTGGGCGAGGAACCAACTGGGAGCGTTGAAATATTATTCGGGAGCGGCACTGTATAAGGTGGCCGCGTTAACCCCGAAATTAAGAAAATTACCAGCCAGCCAGGACAAACTGGTTCGTGTAAATTCCTCAGCGACCAGCGGGTAGGGTATTTTTTACCGAACGCACGAGAGCGAGACAATAACATGTCCAGGGAAAATACACCCCGTTTCAAAAGTATCGAGACGCTTGCCACTTTCGACGAATCTCCATTTCGTATCGCATCGCGTCTAATCATTTTTCAACGTCACTGGTCAGACGTTTACAGAACCGCCAGTCAGCCACGCTCTCGAGTATGCGGATTACGATTCGCGTTCCAGCCGTTCTCGTAGACGCTCGTCAGAAGGAAGCAATTGTCCCGATACTTTTGACCGTGGGTGTACGTCGGAATAAAAATTACGACTGGCAGAGCTGTTAATATCTTACCTACAATGCCAGTACGCGAGCTCCCCCGCTCGCGCTGCAGAAGACCCGTAATTGCAGCCGGCCGCTGAACTTCTGGTCGATTTATGGCGCCGCGATATTCATGATGCCCCCGCCAAGTAAATGGAGCCTGGCCTTCCCGTGGAATGAAAAATTTTACTTTCAAAACGATCATTTCTTGTTCAGCGGCCGCGCAAACACGTATCGCGCGCGATTGCGTCCCACCTATTAAATTAACATGTGCGGCTGTCCCTCGAAAAACACCGCGGTTGGCCCCGGGCCAGGTGTCCCCTCGCGCGACGCGACGATGGAAAAAGACGCGGTCCCCACGGAAAGATTCGCGTCCCGCGCGTTTGCTCGCGGTGCGGATTCGAACTACGAGGGTGGTTGTAAATGGCCGCGCGTATGAAGCGACGTATGAAGATTTAATGGCGATTTTACATGGGTTATCGTCGGATATTCCGACGAGATGGCTTCCAGATTCCTTCCTCGAGTCTGTACGGAGATGTAACCACCTCTGTTTAGACAATCTGAAGTGGTGCTCGTTTTTTAATCACCCTCCGCGTCCCCATTTTTATCGCACGTCGTAATTCATCGTACTTTTTGGGCAGACAAGGGACCATTTTAATGCGAGATTTGTTAAACCGTTTACTAGACTACTTTCATTCAATACGCTCTTTGAAAGTGGACACTATTCAATCGGCACTATCGTTGAACGTCGAGAAAGTAAATTTGCTCGCGATAGAAGTTGATCGTCCGCGTCTCTACGAGGTAGGGAAACTTTGCCGGTTCGAAGCGCGAGGAAATGAAGAACCAGAGTCGACAAACAGCTGTAAATCTCCTGACGACTAACTATCGCTATATAACAGAACCGGATAACCCGCTATTAGGTCTTTTACTACTTTGTTTTATTGCTCGCGGAGGGAGCTTTTACAGGGGATCGGGATAATTACGAAGTTAAAACGCAGCGTCGACAATGAGCGGGTAGTTCTGTCGCCAAACAGCGTACGGAAAGTAGTACCTGTTACGCTTGATTCACCGGCGACGGCAAATTTTCGTTGAGTACGCGCGTAACACGTGCTTCCTTTCGCTCGACACGTTCGTTCAACTCGAGCAACTTCCGTTTATAATTCGAGCGGGGCTTCGCGTGTCTGCGTCCGCTTCGTCGACCACGAACCAAGTGCCAGGAGTTATCGTGGACCACGGAACGGTCATCTTGCCGACGAAAGGGAACGGATTCCTCGCAGGCGAAGCTGCGAGAGCGTACGCAATCCGACAAAACACGGGTTAGCCGTTCAGCTCGGCCGCGGATCGAAGATAATCCCGGAGGGTAGACAAAACTATTCGGGGCAGCTGAATTTTTTCGCCGGCTCCGCATCGTCCACTCGCCATAGAAAATCTGTCGATCTTCCCAGCCGGTAGCTCGTATCGGCAGCTCGACCAGAATGAAATATCGATTTTCAATCGGGCATAGTTTAACACACGGACGATTTCGAATAAAATTGCTAGGCCGTGGCCGACCCTATTCTCCCGCGTTCCTTTGGCCATCAATGATCCCGCGATACACGAGCAAACCGACCGCCGATGGAAATCGAAACGTTCCAGCGGCCATCTCGGTCCGGCGGGGCGGCCGTTGTCATTCCAGCTGAGACTTTATGGCTGCAGCCAAGAAAAATGGCTCGCCTCGATTCGACCTTTCTCTCCGCCTACCTCCACTCGAGCCACGTATCTGTTCCCCGCTATTTTCGATCGGTCCTCCCTGTATCCACTTTGGAAAAGCGTTAATGAGACCGAGCACGCGGAGCTTGTAGCCTGCCGATCGTCCTGCCGGATAGCGACTACTTTAATTGGAAAACTTTCCCAGCTGTCCCGCTTCTCTGTATCTCTTCCACCTTTGTCCGGCGTTTCTCTTCGTTCTTTCCTTCCACGGTGAAATCACGGATTTATATTCAGCGATACACGGATACGTCCAAACAATCCGCGCGACTTCCCGTGGCCGTGGACGCGGCTTAACGGGTCGGCTGATCCAGCAAATCGACGGATTTTTAATTGAACGCCCTTCAATTCCGAACGAATTAACAGGCGACTCGTATTTCTTTTACGGGTTGCGTCAAACTGGTCGCTCGATCGCCATTGCCGATCTTCCAACTTTTATTGTCCCGTCCATTTGTTTTTTACGGTTTTAATGTCAGCAGCGCTTTTTATATTTCAACCGAACGAAGCAGCGAGTTTGCGAAACGAAGGTGTAACCGCTCGATTTTTTATATGGAAAAACAATTGTTTAACAACGTGGATAATGCAGCCTCGAAATTCTCAATTAGTTATCGGGAGAATTAACACGTCTGCGAAGTACTTTAAGTTTCGTAAAATCAGTTTCTAATCAATAACCAGTCAGCCAAGATCACGTGGAGCAAACAGGCGCCAGAAGAAGTTTCCTGATAGTTTTTAGTCAATTACCACCCTCTGAGGTTCGAGAACTTCGGAGGATCAGTTTCTAATCAGTAACCGGTCAACTAACGTTCCCGTCAAGGAGCTCGAATTTTTTGTCAGCTCTCATCTCGAAAACCGTTCGAAGTTCAGCCTGTTCGGTTTCTCGTCGCCGATATAACTACTCAGCTTGTTTTTTAGGAGCGTCAGGTTTTGGTAGCACAGCAAGTAAATAACGTTCCACGTATCGAGCACTTTCCGAATTTTCATCACGTTCTTAATGAGCAGTAACGAGACGATGCGTGATCTGTACAGCTTTCTGAAAGCAACACGCTCTCTAAATAAACTTATTCGTTCCCCTGCTTCGAAAGTAGGTTATTCAAGTCTTCTCGGAACACCTACATTTATTCTACTGAAAAATCCTTGAATTTTAAATCGAAAAGAAAGATTCCAGCTACTTTATGGTCAAACTAAATCACACTTCCCGAAACTTTTCCCTATTCCTCGTAACATTCGTAAGTGATCAACCTAAATCTCGCGATCATTCCGTAATTGGTGAAGAAGTTTCAGAGTTCCAGCTGCGGCGGGGACAGGAAACCGTGTCCGTGTTTAATATTATTCGAATCCGAGGGCGGATCGTTTAGGGAAATGAGTCTTCGATCGTGACTCTCAATCGCGGTATAAATCGTGGTAAATCAACAACGAAGGGCGTCCGAGTACCTTCGCGTTTCACAGCGCGCTGATCCCCGCGACGAAATTTTTCGACTACATCATAATTCCAGCTACCCCCCGCGTCGCGCTCCGCTTATTACCGACCCGAGTGGCCCAATTTTTAGACGATGCTTGAAACCCTTCTCACCGCCTCGTGACATCTTTTTTCTATTCCACTTCATTAATCATTTACCTTTGTTTCCCTGTCGCGTCCGCGTTCAATTAATCGTCGAACGGGCCGCGCATTATTCCCGGCAAGCCCTGCGTTACGATGATTCCGCACGGTCCGAAATGCGATATTCCTTCCATTAAAATTGAAACGATTTCATGAATTCCGCGGCTTTATTTGCGAACACCGTGGAAACGAAACGATCGAACGAGCGACGTTGAAGCGGCCGTATATTTCATAAATAATCTTCGCCGAAGTGTCGATAATATATATCGAAAGAGAGAGAGAGAAAAAAAAAATAAAAAAAACACTGAACGCTCGCCAAGGAATGCCGCGTTTCGGGCCGATCCGGGACGATATAACGAATCGTTCCTTGAAAACACGGTAAATCAACGGGGGCCCCGGTGCACAACATTCGCGCCGAGGCCAGACTAAATTGGTAATATAGCAGATTGATATTGGTTTTCCGTTTGGTCGGCGCACACTAAATTTCTTTCGTCAGAAAATCAACGATTTATGTCCGGGCTGATAGGATACAGAGGGGACACGGGCAGCTCCGCTCGTATTCCATTTAACCGGAACGGCGCGTGCGCGACGTACGCGTTTATCGTGAAACATGGCAAATATCCGGTCATAGGCGTAAAATTTGCATCTCAAAAAGCCCGACGGGCCTCGCGCGTCGCTGCACATTCGATAGACGCGGCCTGATGACGCCGCGGAGGACGCTTTGTGTCACGCGGCGCGTGCACACGTCCGCCGCCATTTTCGCGCTGAACGGGGGCCGCAATTAAAATTACAATCCTTTGCGGCCGTTCCGGGCCGCGGTTTTTGTTTTGTTTGCTATCGTTAGCTCGACGGAGCGCATTTTCAGAATATAATTCAGCCGTCCTCCCGCGCGCCACCCCCAACCGTCCAGTGGTACGCGTTTTCGCCCCTTAAGCAGCGCCTGAATTATGTATAAGTTTTCTGTTCGAGACGCGAGTGTTTCCAGTACGTGGGTGGCCGTTAAACGTTACGCGGAATTAACGTGGCCATAATTGACCGTGGCGCGATTGACTTCCTCATTGTGCCGCGTTCGTTTTTCCGCGGCCATTATGCCGCTGAAAAATAGCGGCGTTGCTAAATTCAATGGATGAAATTGCGGGAATGGAACACCGCCTACTTGTTAGTAATACGGGCTTGAAAGGCGTCTAGGAGTGTTTAGCGGGAACAATGGCCGCGTTGATGGTAATTCACGTTGCAACTTATACCGCTGTGGAACCCCGACATTGGTTGCGGTACATTTTCGTTCGTTAAGAACGGCGATGGTAAATGTTCCGCGCCGGTGGTGTACGATGTCCGTTTTTGTTCCTCGTGCGGAGTTTGAAATGCCAGCTGATTAACCGAGTCAACGAAGGGACGACGCGTTCGAAACGCGTTTCACTTTTTCGTTTTCTGTGACGGAGAGGTGGTATCGTTTGTTATAAATTTTTGTTGAAACCCGATGATAAGCTATCGGGTTCTCCAAAGTTTGGAAACGAAGCCCAGGAGGAGCTTTATTTGTTCGGCAACGGCTCGTCTTACTTTGCCAATTAATACCACAGATTCCCCCAAGCACTTGTAACATTATTAATGTACTTCACAACCACCAGCCGTAACGTGCACGAGCACCGCGCGTGTTGCAGCAACAAGAAAGGTATCGCGGAAACACCAGCATCCGTATGATCCTCCATCGAGTTCACCGCAAAGGACGGATGCAACGCTCGTTATCATCCTTGCGGAGCGTAAACAGGGGAACGTGATGTATTCGCGCATTTATCGATACTTAAGGGTAATAACGGGTGTGCGTACGCGTACGCGTAAATGAGAGAGGGAGACTATATCGGGTGCGCGCGCAACCGGGACCACTGTATCGATTTGATATTTGTCGTGTTCCTCGTTCAAGGGTCGGACATTTTTTTTTCAAATTTCTGTTCCTCCGCGTTGCCTGACGGTCGCGAACGATACTCGATGGGAGTTCGCTATTTCCAATTAACGTTCGCAACTGCGCATACAGCCGCGAGCGGAAGTCGCGTACGCGTTTCGCGTGAGTTTTCGATCGAGCAAAGTGATCGTTGGCGCTCTAAGAAGAGGAACACGAGAGATGCGACGATTTCAAACCGCTGAAACTGCGTTCAGATCGAAACCATGCGTGTTTCGGAGAACGGAGAATTGGTAATTAAATTATTTATAGAGCGCAAATATTCTAAACCGTCCGTGGAAACGGGAAATTACGAAGTTCGAAAGCGAACAAAAAAATATATATAAAAATCCGCTGTATTTTCGAAAGTAAATAAAACTTCTACGGACAACAGAGATTCCCAAATAAATCCCGCCAGCGACACCGGCAATTTATTTTATCTGGTTACATGAACGTTTAGTTTATTTGTTTCAAATTAATGGTTTAGGAATTTACAGTGGCAAGTAAAGAATGACTGTAAAACAATCGAAACGCGATCCGGAAATTGCGCGCGCCGTGCAAAATTTCCGGAAGGTCTTCAATTCATATTGATACAGGAATTACGCGAAATGTGCAAAAAAAAAAACCTGTACCAACGAAAAACGTAAATTATTTCCGGTTTTTTGGTGAACATCGCTCTGCTGCGCGCCGTCGAGGACCGCTGAAAAATCGCGCAGCATAATAGAACGCTCGGATAATCGAAAGTTACGACAATGGCGGGTTTCGATGCTCAATTAGCGGACGTCGAGGATTCGAGTACACCCGCGATAGCGGATCGTTGATCCAACGAATCTCATTAGCTCGTCAGCCTTTCACATCGATGTAGATTGAAGTTACGCGAGCCAGGTGCCAATTCTGTGCGTACGCGAATCTCAGACTGACACCGTCCAGAGCCCGCGATTCCATCGACGTAACCCGTGAACCGGACTACCGAGCTGTTCGCCGATGAAAATCGATACCGGAGACCGGTAAACTACGGGGCACACGTTTGGTAAACGGACGATGGTACGTGCGTCGCATATTTCAAAGCGTCCGAACTATTTCGGCAACAATGAAACGCAGCTTGTTTTTTCATGTACATCTCCCGTTGGCCATATTGGTCGGTTGTTTACAAAATGCTTTATGCACGAGGCAAATACGGGACGGAGTCTAATCGGTGAATACAAACAGCCGCGTTACACGTTACCCACGGCACGCGGCCGTCCCTCTTTCATTTTTGATAAACCTTTAACTCTCGATCGCATCGATCGTGCCCCGGAAAAACAACTGGGAACGGCCCCGTGGCGCGCGCCGGCTCGCGTTCTCCGATGCGCGCGCGCGCACGCCTCGTCCTCGAGCCCGGTTTTCACCGTTCGCCGCCGCGACGGAGACGATTTGCCTCGATTCGAACGTTGAAACACGGTAAAAAGACACCGGGAGAGACTGGCACGGGGAGCACGGAGAATATTTGTAACTCGAACTCTCCTGGGGAGCAAGGAATCCGATACCTCGACGATTCCGTGTTGCGTTACTTGGGGCACCGTGGCTGGCGAATTTCAGAAGTGAGCGCCGGCAGAAATTTGTATACCCCAGACGATAGTCGCGGAGAACGTTATTTTATTTAGCGGGGGAAAAAGGGAGAACGGGACACCCTGTCGAACGAGCAGCCGTTCTAAATCAACTTATTTCGGATGCCAACGCGACTCCAACGAGGCGCGACGCTCTCCCTTGTTCCTTTTATCAACCCCACCCCCTCTGTTTCCCTTTCCGCGCCCCGCGCCGCCCTTTTTATTCGCCTCGTCCGCGTTTCGCCCAGAAATATAAACACGCGGTCCGTAGACGCAAATACGGTTGATAGAAGTGCGTCAATCTAGATATTGAGCGGCTGGATATCGAGCGTAGGAAATATTTGCAATGGAAACTTCTGAGAAAAGCCGTATTCAGGCTGTTTGCATTTCCGCGGCAGCCGCCCTCTGTGCACCGGCTTTTAGGAATATCGTCGAACTTTAGAACCGATCGCCCTGGAAACTTGTATACCCGCCTATTCCGCGAGGAGCGTCTTATTCGCGTGGCTCCTTAACAAATGATTTCGAGAAGCCGACAAATTCGTTTAGTTATTTCCATCCGGGACGAAGCGGAGGAGCACTGCTTGTTTCAAGGGCTCGTCTACGATTCCTGGAGTATCGATTGCCATGGAAAGTGACAAAGCTTTGGAAATGGAAACATTGGTTTCTCTTTCGACTTATAAAATAATTAAGAAACTTTCTGATGTCTATGAAACGTGAAATGCGACAGCAAAAGTGTTGCGTACCGCGCAACGCACGAAACACGGAATTCTTATTAATGGAATTGACAATTATGTTAATTATGCTACCGAAATCGTGCTTTAAACGTGCAATATTGTAATTTTAACGCTACATAAAGTAAATTTTTTAGGGATATACACGAATGATAATTAATTTGAAACGAACGTATAATTAAAACAGTCTTTGGTTAATTAATATGTTCAAACATTTCGTCAAACTGTACGAAAATAATAACGTATTTGTTAGTACCACGATAAGTAATAAGAAGTGAATAATTAGAGAATGCGTTTTACATGGAGTACCGTGTAACGCAATACCGAAATAAGAACAATCTCTTCCATTAGTTTAAAAAGTATACCAGCGGAAGAGAACGTAAGAGTACACGTTTAATGAGAGTCTAAGAGATATAATTTCAAGTGAGCTTGTATTTTCAGAATAACCATTACGCAAACGGGAGATGCGTTTATTATAATAAACTTCCGACGTCAAAGTGGAGGTTTTTAACGTATGTACTCTCCTGTACCCTTAGATGCATTAAAAGTATATTATTACAATAACAAAACCGTTTAAACGAGTACACTCTCCCTCTTCCTCTGAGAATTAATCGCGAAGACACCCTATTATCGTCAAGTTCATCGCGCCACTCCGAACCCCGCAACCCTATCGCAATTCGCTGCTCCTTTCCCTCGCAACAGTGACAGGGTGCAGCGACCACGCCCTTAGCAGAAGAGGGATCATTTCCATTCGAGGTTTTAAAGTATCCTCCTCAATGCTCGATATGGAAAGTTAGCGTGGAGCAGTCTGTAAAAGGATCAAAACTTAAATGAAGTTAGCGACCGGATAGAGAATTTCTAGGGGCCAGAATGGAAAACGATGAAATGGAAAAGGGGGAGGGAGGGAGGGTGGCGGGTGAAGGCAACGGTATACAGGGTGTTCCCTGACTGCTGGTAAAATATTTAAGAGGTGATTCTATCGACCAAAATAAGACGAAAATACCCAACGAAACGGCCACCGAGCGCTGGGTGTACTTACTTGCCACCTGCCATTCCCACCCCTCTATCAACGAGGCCTTTATTTCCCTCGCTTTTCATCGCGGTTAAATAATATTTTACAAAACAGTCGATGCAGAAGGGCGGTGTTACCCAGTTCGAGGAACATTTCACTTAAACCGCCGTTTCTACGTCTCGGTTTTCGCGCAATTTCATTCCCCCCACCTACTCCAGGAGTCCATTAAGGCTGTTACATCTTTCCGTGCAATTTGTTTTACCTTTACCTTTCCGAATGTTGGTTCGCCGATTCCGTCTGAAACAAATGACAGAGAAATTAGTCGGAATAGAAATAACCGCGTGACCAATTTGTATTTAACGATCCTCGATCCCGTCGCGCAAAATTACGCGGGTTAAAATTGAAGTAAAACTTTCTCGCGTATTACGGATAAGGCGCGACTGTCACTACGCGTGGCACATCGTGCGGTGTTAAAGAAACGAGCATGACTTATCGTCCCGGATTAACGCGAGCGTCGTTCTTGTAAGTTTATTTTACTTACGCGTCTGCACGTAACTGCGCGATGGGCTATTAAACGTGTCCTTACATTAATGCATTCGTTATCATGAGCGAGTGCTCTCGCGGGGATTTCAGCGAATTAACTTTTCATACGCGACTCTAAATAAGTCGTCTGTGAACGTTGGCTCGGGGAAACCACCCACGGCGGAAGTATTCGATATTAATCAGAGCGCGTTGCGAAGACAATCTAATCGCCCTTGTCGTCGTTATTACACTAATCGCCCGCTAACTCCTATATCTTGTCGTCAGCGATTCGAATTTTCCGCCATTACCGATTTACCGTCGATCCAGCAAGAAGCCCTGAACGCAACTGAATTATTTACCAGTCGATCTCTCGCGGTTCATTGTTCGTATTAATTATACCGGCCCATTATACCGGGAAGTATTCAAAGAAGGACGCCAAGACGCGAGGAAGAAGAGGAAGAAACAAACAAAGGAGGAAGGACAAAGGAGGAAGCAGCGAGAGGGAACGAACTCGATGCAGGAAAGGGAATAGATAAAGCTATTTCCTTTCGGGATAACGCTTTACTGGTGAATCCGAGACAGAAGTGGAAAGACTATAATACACCGCGGTGCAGACTCCAATCAGAAAGCCTGGCTCTATATTCGCCTTTCGCCTTGATGCCTCGCGCGGATTGGTGACACATCTTCCTCCCACATCGATTTATCCTTTGACGCGCGGAATATTCGTATCCATTGATATCAGATTAGTCAAGGCGGAGCTGAAAGCGGGAGTACGGAAAATTAAAATGTCATTTTGCCATTTGCTCGCCGGGCGTCTTCGAACGGTCCACGCTTCGGGGATGGAAATCTGATTGCGCGTCGATTTTTTCAATCTTAAACCCGAGATCGCACGAACTCTTCTGTACGAAGGGAGCTCCTGTCGCGAATTTGGACACCAATCTTATCGGAACATCGTTTTTCGCTTGCTGATTACTCGACGAGAGAATAGAGTTATATTTAATTAACAAACAGCGGCGAGTTTCTTAACAGAATGCGAAGCGAGGGGCAAAATGTGCAAGCTAAAAGGCCGCAGCTCGAATATCTCAGCTACTTTCAAAGGTGTGCAAATATTGTTAAAGGGTACGCGTGTGCCGCGGGAGAGAAAAAATTTACACAAAGTCACTTTCCCTTTGATACTTCATGCTCAATTCAGGTCGCTTTGTAGCGCGCCGCGTGCGTTCCCTGCTAATACTTTCGGAGGAATATTCATTTAATTGGTCGGTGTCTTTACGCATTAACGAGCATTCTCCGCGAAATACTAGCGGCAAATTTACTCAACGTCCACCAACAAGAGCGTTCGTCGAACGATCTTTGACCCTGCGCGTTTGGCAAATTTTTCATTTAACACACCCTTCGCGCGCACACCTTCCTCCCACGGGAGACCAAATAAATATTGAATCTCTAAGACACACGCAACAAGTCTGACGCAGTCAGAATATTACCGAAACAAGCGGTAAAGTCAGACAAGAGCCGAGACGAACGCGAAAAGAGGCTCGCGCATAAATTAGTTGCCGGAAGTGTACACGGCTTCATCCACCGTCGTTGTTTAGCGCGCGTTCATAATCCAGCCATAGTGGACCTGAACTCAAACAATCTGGTTCCCGCGTCCGGCTTTTAACTCCCCTCGAAGCGGTGGCTTGCGCTGGGTACGTCGCGCGTGATCGAATTTCAATTCACCATTCGCTGTACGGAAGTTGGAGCCAGCGGCCGATCTGGCGGGGAATTGTGCTCGCGACCTAATAAAAGGATAACCGCGGGAAGATTCCCGCGGAGCGGTCTCGCAGCGAACGGGGCCACGGATACGCCATCCCCTGTCTCGTCGCGCGACTCGTATATATACGGGGACTTTCAGGTCGGCGTCGCTTTACAGCGAAACACTTTCTCGCGTCTGGGTGTGCGACTACGACGACGGGAATCCGATAAAAGTTTCGAGGATTATCCGGGCGGAGCGTGGCCGGGGCCAAAGTTGGGTGTAACGGGAGCATATTGACCGCGACGCCGCGCGCTCGAATAATGACGACACGGGCGAGGACCGGGGAAAATCTATCGCGGCCTTTTCCTAGAGTTATCGCTATCGGTTAGCTCCGAAACCGCGGGTCATCACGATCCTGGCCACGTTCGCCGGCGAGAGAGAAAGGCGAGGGTGATAGATGAACGCGTGCGAGCCGTGGGTGGGCAACAACGCCGCGACGAGAGGAACGGAGACGGGATCCGCCAGGCGGGAGTCCCGCAGGCGGCAGAAAGAGACGGGCGACACGCCGGTTATTAGCTCTGTACCGTGGGCCCGGTATAGCTACGTGAACACAGTGGCGCTGCCGAATCCTCTGGTAATTACCGTGCATGCGCGGTAATTTAGATCCTTCCCAGAGGGATTTATGCGAGAAGGGCCACGGGAGCGGAAGAAGAAACCGCCTGAACCGAGCGCGAGCAACCAGGCCGGAAAAAACGATTAAGCTCATTGATTTTAACTGTAATTCGATGTACACCTCGGAACCCTGGCCGGCGTAGTTTGCGCGGGGACTATTTCTTAAGCGGCGCGGGGAATTTTAAGCGGGCAGCCGGGTATCCGAGGTATCCGGGAATTAATTTAAAGGGCCCTTTGGTTCAAAGTGCACCGCGCGTAATGGTTAATTTTATAGCGCGTCGGAGAATTTGTTTGGCCCCCCCCTCTCGTGGAACGGGATTTGAGGCGCTCTCGAGAAACTCGGGAGGGAGATCGTGGGAATATGGAGATGTTCGTCCATCTGGAGGAAACGCGGAAGATTAACTGGAAAATCGGAGGCGAAATTAAAACCGCTTGCCCCCCCGTCGCGAATAACTCGAAGCAGCAGCTACGAATTCGCAATTCTGATTCCCAGAAACAAACAACGATACTCGTCCGCCTTTATGGAGACCTTACTGCGGCGCAACGATGGCGGCGTAACCTCTGCTCGTCTCTCGACGCGGTTTCGCCTCCGTTGAAGCGGAGGCCTCGCGACGAGGATTCCAAGGGAGCTGGTGAAATCGTTAAAGGGAAGCGTTACGTACGAACGCCGCAGCCGCTGTTTATTGCACGCGCCGCGATGAAACGCGCGACGACAAGTGCGGCCGCGAGCAGCCAGTCAGGTGGAAAGCGAGTGCGTAAAACGCGTCATGCGGAAGTCACTTCTGGCGACGTTATTCCGTCGTGTCTATGCGAAGATTACAAGCGAGCCAACGCGTCGGACCGTGCCGAGGGCCGAATGAATCGCCTGCTCGCGCTGCCATTACACGCGGATATAGCTGCGACGAAATGGCGGCTGCCTCGCGCGACGGCACGACTCGTGATGCAGCTGTGCGTAAGGATCAAGTTGAACGTTACGTAGGTGGAATAATTGTAGTTTGCGACAGTTCTTTGTCGTTGGAGCGGCTGCATTGTTGTCGTCGGAGGAAATAGCTGTTGCTTTGCCCGTTGGCCGTGGAAGGAAACATTTACGCGAGCACGGAGAACCCTTGGACCACACACTGGCCCTTCCCTTACTCGTCTGCGACGAACTAACCTGCAGCGTCTCCTAAACGAGTGGCGAACGCGAAACGTTGCACACTTTTCCTGTTTCGGAAGAGCGTACTGTAGCGGCGGAAAGTTAACGTAACTCGAAGGAACTGATATAACGATTATTCGATCGGAAATCAGATAAACACTTGCGTATTCCTTGTTTGCACGAAGTTGGCAGTCGATACGTCAATTCGAACTCCTGCTTGGAGTACAGTTTGCAGAATTTAGAGAGCGACGGTGGTAGAGTGCAGTAAATTCTTGCGCTTCGCTCCCGCGAGCTTGCGTTAGGAAATGAAACGCTTCCGTGGGCTGTTACTCGGAATCGAGTGAAATATAAACAAAGAAAGCTGAGCGTAAAAATATAAACAAAAGTTGTTTATACTGCTTAATGAAATGATTCGATTAACCTGATCGATGTAGAAAAGTGTAGGAAGACTTGGAAGAACGTTTCGAGTTGAATTTCTCCCTCAACCGCGATTACTCTTCAAGTATAGTTAAGTATTATGTATTGATAATTACCCGCGTAAAAAGGAACGCGGAAAAACGATGCGATCGTAAACGCTTTAAAAAGCCGACAGCGAGTGTACATTGTTGCTAAAGAACGACGAGAAGGGGGTAAAAAGAGCGATGGCACAGGGGAAAAAATGAAGCCACGAGGAAACTGTCTCCGTTTTATTTCCGTTCACCGTAATTCTCGGGAAGCCGCGTCGCGATGTTACATAAAGAAATTCACGTCGGGCGAGAGGAGAGAAGGAAAAAAAGAAAGAAAAAAAAAGGAATTACGACGCCCCGGCCGTAAACGCCCACGCATTCCTTCGCATCGTGGAACGCGTCGTAACGCGGCGCGAGATTTACGGTGCTGTGATTCCCCGATTGATCGCACAATGGGGGCTTATTATCCTCCAGCATCCGTCGAAAAACGATTGCTACGCCGATCCAATGAAGCGCTTTTCTTTACCCGCGAACCGTTTACCACGCTCTTGACAAACGCCTGTATTAATCATGTGCCATCGCGCAAGAACCGCTTACGTATAAATTGTTTCAATTATCTCCCTGAAATATCACGTTGCTCCGGGTTAAAAACCGATTGTTCTGCCCAGGGACGATAAATCGCGCGTCGTACGATTTACAATAGACGGCTGCGATAATGGCCACGGGTTGGGGCTGTTATAGTTCTCTGAATAAGAGTGGGGCGAAATGTTCCGCGTTAAGGTGGTACCAAGTACTTCCTGAATACCGCGCCGGATATTGGGCTATATCGCGGGACGTAAAATACGTAGTTTGGGGAAAGAATTTACGTCGACTCATTGTTTCCTACTTGCGCGCGATGTATTGTAGAATGCTGAAAATGATTTTCAGCGGATTTTTCAACGGATATTCTCCGCGGAAGCGTGCAAATTCTCTTGGCACTGTACCGCATCCCTTTTTTCCCCTGATCCAAACGAAGAAATTGTACAAGCACACTCCAAAGCGCGTTATCAATTCCACTGCTTGCTATCCAATTTCCCGATACGTAATTCGAATTGTAAAGTTTCGAAAGTGATCGTATTATTGTATCATCTTCGGACGCCGCGCATGGTATTACGTTCCGCGTTTTATACGTAGCCGAATAACTTTACTGATCGCCCAAAATTTATTGCGATAGTAAAAAGGCAACGATGGACACCAGCACCGAGCGCAATAACTGTCCAGTTCGAGCGTGCACCTCGATACCTACTGTATAAGGCTCTCCCCAATGCTGCGCAGCCAAATCGTCCCACGATTCGATACAGACAACGCCCGGGGATATCCGGAAGGTGACAAGAGGACCCGTGGTCTTTACATAGGAACATGTTCGAACTCAGTCGAAAAGTTTCGCGGTAAGCAGAGCCATTTTTCAAGCCCCACCCGGTAGGGGAAAGGGGTGGCGAGAACCATGGCATTTTGGGGCCACGATCCGCGTAGACACGGCGCGGCGGCGGATGCGGGGCCAAGACGATAGGTAACATCCCTGGGCGAAAAAGATGCATCGAGGCGTGAACGTCGAAATCGATGCGAAGTGAATGTTACGGAGGCAGAGGGAAATTTAAAGAACGCTCTCGACGGAAAGGGCGGCATCGGGGGGTGGTGCCGTTTTGTTGAAAGGACGGCCGCGAGCAAGACGGACTGCCCTGGAACGCGGCACCAGCAACCAACCGGGGCAGAGACAAAGTAAATCTTCAAGAAAGGGGAATCCGTATACATCGACCCGGCGATTCGATGCTCCCGCGTCGTTGAAATCGACGTCTCCGCGAAATCGAATGTTACGGACTAAATGGTATCGCCGAGATGCCGTCGGAACTGTTTCCGCTTCGACCGCCACCGAAAAGTTCTCCTCTCCGTATCACAGAATTTTGCGAACGATTCGATTTGTAATCTCCGTTTTGTTCTCGTTGTAACAAAAACCCACCGCTGTATTTAACGGTAGTCAAAAGTACTATCGAGAGTCTCTCAGCGTTCGCGGGTCAGTTTAGTTCGAATAGTGTATGGAAACAAAAAAAAAAAAAACTGGTCCGCATATAACATTTCTGCCGGATTTGTACGTCATCCCGGATGATTCAGTGTAGGTAGACGTCCTCATCCGTTACCTTCGATCGCGATTAGTTTTCAGCTTGCCGCGAATGTCGGCGTTGATCCGCGTCGGGTGCTCCGCATGCTGTGTGCGTGCTGGCTCGTGAGAAGAGGCCGGGGAACGAGGATGCACCTGCTGGAGCCAATGAATTATGGCCATTGCTGATTCATCGTCTGCAGCTTCAAGTGCAGCCAGCGTGACGAGCGATGGTCATCAAAACAAGTCCTCTCGCTGTCTCGTCGATACTCCATTAACCGTGATGTCGTTCAACTTCTGTCAGATTATTTCTTCGCGCATTACGAAGGTAACGGGACGTGTATTTCAGCGACGAGCGAGCACTTCACGCTCGATAGAAACGACGACGACGTTATTATTATTAATCGTTTCGATCGATCGAGTCTCGATTCGTACCTGCGACGCGAGTTACGCGAACAAGCGTATCAGACTTTTCGGTGGACTTCTTAATTGCGGGAAGAAATTAAGAGACAGCTGTAACATCGAATTATAAATGCGACTGTTTTTCTCTCCCAAGAGTTTGGAGCCTTTCCAGAATTATTCTGGGTAATTAAGTAGGACTGGTCTCCTGGGGCAAACATTTATTTCCAAGCTCCATGATTGGATATTAAGTACCTCCGCGAATTTATGTGTTGATGTTACGATTGGTACTAGCAAAAGAACATCGAGACGATCGCGGGTCTGCGCGCAAAATTGAATCTGTACGCGCAGCGAACGGGACGCGAAGCCCGTTCAAAGCGGAAAGAAAAACATATTACGATCCGATTCGAATAGCCGTGATCGATCGGCTGCGCTTAACGCTTGATTCGAGGCTTAATGGGTCCTGCGGCTCTTATCGAATACCAATAGCCACTTAAACGCGATTCGATTGACGCGCGGTTCATAAAAAATTCAAAGCACACGTGTCCTAAGATAATGCAGGAAACGATGCACAGTCGGATGGAGGAAAAAAATGGGAAACACGGGGGATATTATCGTCGATTTCCCGCGCGATATAACGAAGCCGATTCCAAGCGGGCATTAGCCCCGGAAAATATATCGATGCCGTTTTATTACAAAATATATCGCGGTAAATCGCAGGTGTGTAAATAATTAGAACGCGTGTACATGGTAAACAGAGGTGTTCGACGGCGGGGGCAATTCGTGTAATGCAACGCAGCTGTCAGCCCTTGATTTGTTTATAACCGAGCCGAGCCTTTGCTTTTGTACGTCCGAGGATCTATGGCCGTGCCAATTTCATATGGCTCCAATTTATTCTTACCGTTCAGAAAACGCGCGTCCATTAGCGGCCGCGAAACAGAGTGTCGAAAGATAAATGAACATTAACAAGTTCCCGTGCATCCGCGCAGTGCAGCTTCCGCCCCTCCGACTGTGCATTCGGAAGCAGACATTATACATCGACTCCTCCAATTTCAGAATGCTCATCGAAAATAACGAGATTAGAAACGCTTTCGAAACGAATTCTTCTCACCCCTGAATCGCTGCCTTATGTCGATCGTTTCGATTAAAAGTCCGTTTTATATTTGAAAAATGTTCCGCGCATTCAACGCTCCCTTTGAAAATCGCTCTATTCACTGTCGCGATAGCTCCTCTATTATACGTCAACGAGGACGTTTCTACGTTGATACTTTTTAATAGCCGAAACTCGAACGTTCCCCCTGGCAATTATGAAATTTTCGTGTCATAACAGAATGTTCTGTCACGTTCAGTTGGGAAACGACCAACAAAACGATCTATCTGGTAGCCGAAAAACTCGATTGTCCGCGGCGCCGATTCTCCAATTAATCGTGACACGGTTTTACCACGCATAAGTGGGGCGTAAAGTTCAGCGTTCAGCGCTGCGTGACCGCGCACGTCGCGAAACGTGTTACTCGATAAGACGCGAACTCGTCTCGCGGCTACCCTCGTGCATCGCGCTCTGCTCGCTTCGAATCCGCGAAGCTGCGAAGACGCGGGACGCTAGTCACTCAGTCTTCTCGCGATTCCGTAAATTTCGTCGCGTGGAAAGGGACTCGTAAATCGAACGAACTCGCGGAAACGGTTCCGTGATCGGCGGTCCGTGTCGTCGAGCTGCGCGCGGACAATTAGCGAGCTAGGTGCGGCTGGGGTTACGCCTTATAGATAGTTTCTATCTATATTGAGTCGTAAAAGAGAGGCCGTGACATAAACTGGGATAATGGGCCGACTTGGTCCACTTAAGACACGGTGGAACTTACGACGCGTGTTCATGAGCAAGTAGCGCGCGGGCGACTCGTAACACTTGCACCCGAAGGGTTCAAGTACGGTCCAATTTATGTGTGTGCCATATTACCAGCGACGTGTTACAACCCTGGGCGGCCACGATACAAGACGACGGAGTCTATAAGCAGCGGCGAAACTTGGCCGTAACAATTTAAATTACATACGACTGGCCCCCGCGTGTCTGAAAGTGTCAAACGCTGGCTGAATGTTATTACGGTAATTCACCGGGTCGAGTGTGGTCCGGTTAATTTCGTTAGCCGTCCGGCGAGCCCCTCGCTGGCAGCTTGCTTAATTTGTTTAGACGAGACTGCCGACGATGGCCGGCAATTGTATTATATGTAAATTCTAATTCGCGCGCGCCTGGACTCGCGGTGGTTGCAAATAAATATTTGCGTATAACCGTATCCTGGCAGCGTTAAACCGCGCTTACGCGCGCGTTTGTGCTCGCGCGAGAACCTGCGAAGCGGGGTAGTTTTAAAACGGTCGATCAGGATAGACGTTCGAGTCTGCATCGCTCACAGTTTCTCGCGTCCGAGCGTAGAATAAGGGAATGCTAAATTGTTGCTGGTTCAAAGTAAAATTAGACCCCTCCGGACAGTCGGCGAACATTATTAAACGCGATCCGTGATACAAACGGGTCGATCCGTGCCAGCTAAAGGGTTGTTCTCCTTTTGGCCCGTATCCATTCGGCGTCAGTACTCGAAAGAGCAAGGAGCTCGATCTCTCCCATCGATGCGACTCGATAGCGGAAACGGATGATTGCTTCCGAAACATCGCACTATTTTCCAGGTCTCTTCACCCCGGGTAGAAGATAAAGGGACCGAGGGAACGACAGACGATGTTATTCGATATTTTGAATAACGCCTGCAGGCGGAAGAATTATTCCTGCCAGAGATTACAATTAACATTCTTTTGATCGGCGGAACGAGGCAGCTTCTGAACGGTTCGCCTGTTTCTCCTTAGCCAATTCGATTTACGGGAGAAAATTTTTATGAAAATGCAATCTCGACGTGATCGCAGCCGGTTGAGGGTAAGTTCTCCACGCGAGACGGAAAAAAATTGAAGTATATCCCTCGTATAACAGAGTATTTCCGTAACGCAGTTTCCTTGTAATACGGTTTAACGAACGAGGACACCTTTGTGCTGCGGCATAGATTTAACCGCGAATAAATGCGTTACGCGTATGCAATATAAATATACGCCGTACAAATTGACTCTATTCGTGAAATCGATGCTTCGCGGAACGCTAGAAGGGCGAGAGTTGTTTAATGTTATTTACTAATTTACCTAGCGTTCGGTCTCATGAACAGGAATACAAACGGAACGGATTGCATTGAATTCAACCGACTCGAGTAGACAAATTCGCGTAGGGCTGGCAGAATGCACTGTACAATTCCAGTCTTGTCGCTTCTCTTCAGCATCTGAGAAGGCAGAGGAACTTCAAACTTCTCCCTGCACCCTGCCTCGCGCTGCTTTCTATCCAACTGTTTCTCTGCGTTCTACGGTAACAATGCTTTACGTGTTGCTTGTTGAGTTGTACATTTGTTTCCCAAATCGTAGTAGAATCGAGGACAAAGTGGCTCCTCGATCAAAAGCGCGGTGAAAATATGTAATAATTCGCAAGAACGAATGAAACGTTCAACAATCCTCTTGTTGAGAAAATCGGATTTGGACCGAAGAAAGACGCGCGATGCGTGATTTTTGAAAAACCTTGTCTAGAAAATATATGTTTCTTCGTTACATTTCGCTTAATTAAATTACCCCAGCTATTATTACCGACTGCTACACATCTGGTAATTTCCAGATCCCTTGGATATGGATGAATAGCCACATTTGAACAAGTCTCTATCATTAATCCCCCTGTATGTAACACGCTTCACGCGAGGGTTGCCTTTTGGTTATTTTTTCTCGCGTGTCATCGTTTCCATCCGATTCGTTCCATTTACTCCTTCGCTTATTTATCATCGAGCATCGTCGGGGGCAAAACAGGGCGAAGAGTAACGCTCGGCTGGGCTCGTGGTTAGCCTTATTACAGCTGATTATGTGTAATTCGATTCCGTTTATCGACGAATCAAAGCTATCGAATGCACTCGAGTTTCGTCGCTGAAAAAGGTCGAAATCGAACGGGAACGAACGCGTAACAGCACGAACGTGAAATCCGCGAGAGATCGTACAAAGGAAGCGTAGCAGTTCTTCCGAATGAAAGCCCTGCGACTGAAAAATTCGCAATACCTTTTGTTCCTAAGTTTCGCGGTCCTGGAAGTTGTCCGTTATAGCCGACTCTGCCAAATCTAAAGTAGTTTGAAAACGCGGAGCCGCGCAAAACATATCCAGGCGATTCACTGCCGGTCGAAACTCCGGGCGTCTACGTCGGGAAGAAAGAACTACGGGACGCAGTCGGTTGTGGGTGCTTCCGATTCGCGGCGGCGCAGGAAGTCGACGTGCGCTTCTTGCCCGCGAAACTTCTCCACCGCGAGTACTCGCTCGCGACGGATACGAAACGCCGAATGACAGCTTCTGTTGTGCCTGTTCTGCGCACAATTTCTCGCTTCTGCGGACGCCATGTCTTCCAGTGCGCCATGGAAGATGAAACGATGCGAGTGCGTCTATAAATTCCGTGCGTTCTCAGTTTTGTCTACCGACACCTCGCGTGAGATTATCTTCTCGCGCTTCTAGCAGCTCCAGAGTGTACACAACGTTGCAAGGTACGTGTACAAGTTTGACAAGTCCGATCGTAAGAACACGAATCACTCGACGTCGTGTATTTCCATCGTCACTGCTGGCAATGGCGATCTTCCTTTCAGTTATCCCGCCATTTGCGAATTAACGCTCTAAAGAAACAGCGATTTTACGGTTGTCCAGGGTTTCCGGCGGCAGAGTGGCTGCTAAAAAGTCAATTGGTCGCATCAGTTTGAAGCGCGCTTGATGCCCCGCTCGTTTGCGCGGCTTCTGGCCGGAACGAGGAGCACCCAAGGACAAAGGGAAACTTTAATTCGTCTTCTCGTTAAGCAAGTTGTCAAAGAGCGTGAAGCACCGGCCAATCCGATGAAATAATTGTTTCGGGTAAATGACCGACGACCTCTCGAAAGAGCATCATCTCGAGTAGAAATATTCGCGACTTGGTCGACTAGCCGCGGCGTCATCGCAGCTTCTTTCATTTCGCACAAGTCGAAGCGAGAAATTGTTGAGAACTGTTTCTCCCGACGACGATGGCAAAAAGAACAGTCTTGAATCGTTTATACAGAATGGCGCACGAAATATCGTACCATTTGTTTTATACGCAAAGTGCCCCGAAACTTTCGACGCTCTGATACATCTCAGAGCCCTCCGACTCTATGAGTCTTGATGCGGAGCACGAAAACATCTACGTTAAAATGACAAAACATACTGCGAATCTCTCTAGACACAATTCAGAAAGCGATATTAGACTTCGAGCAAAAATGATGCGGGTCGAAGCAAGTTTCAGTGGTACAAGTCAATATATGGATCGACGGAGACACTCGTCAACTTATTGGTAAAACGTTCTGCGATATCTCATTCTGTAATAAGTAATAAAGTAGAGCGTGTAGACGAGATCTAAAGGAATTTACGATCGATATCGCAATTCCTTTCAATCTTTCATTAAAATTAACCAACCGCGGTTCTACTTGCCTCGTAACTCTTTCGGACGCACGAGAGCGTAATAGTTGAACCAACAATGAAACCTACTCCCTGGAAATATCTCGGAACCAAGTCGTTTCCCTCATAACAGTAATAATGATGACGATATTAAAGGACGGAAGTGTCGGTTGAAACGCAACCTATACGAACTGCTGATGTTCAGTCATTACTCGAACCGGGCATTTTGCCAGTAACAATGAGAAAGCGTGTCCGCAGTTGTGTAACTCTCATCCACGGGAAATAAGAATCTACGGGCGTATCGCGCATCACCAACACAACTTCGCGAACGATTTTCGAACGATGGTTCTGTTGCATAAATAGTTTCACAATGCGAGCCTGGATCCGCCGCGCATAATATCGACTCGCATCGGTCAAACTTCCTATCTGTAACAGCGGAAATTCTTTTTTTTTCCCCCGTCTCGAACAGGAGCACCGCGTTCGGCCCGTGGCATCGTCTGAAAATTACGGTTCTCGTCGAACGCTGAAACCTATCCGATGGCGAGCTCGCCGTTATTTGCCAACTTGTAAACTAATCGACGTCAGCATGGAGAACGGTCCCTCTTGATGGCTCGCATTATACGAGGATGGTCTGTTTACGACCGCCGGGATACCTTTCGAAGTTTGAAACTCGAATTTTCGCTGGGAACAGCGATGCGCGTTGCGCAAGAATATTTTCGTCGGAATAATTCATCGACTCCGCGGTTTCTTTCGGAGATTGAGATTCAAGAGTCGAATTAATCGATACGCGTGCATCGCTCGCGATCGTCGATCGATCAGGGAAACGTCGAAACCGCACGATCTCGAGATCGACGTCGCGCGTGTTGCGTTTTCGATGAATCATAAAAGCTAAGCCGAAAACACCGAGCTTAGCCGACCAAGCGACCCAAATGTTCCGGCTACCGTAAAGAGGTATCGTTCCCTGAAATAGCGGCATTTCACTTTTCGCAACATGCGCGCGGCCAGGCTAAAAAAAAAAAAAAAAAAAAAACAGAGGGAAGTTTACAAAAAGACGGGAAAACAGAGGTACGTGCATCAGGCGCGGATAGCGCGGCGTTTCAGCGATAATGATTGCGGTCTAAATTAAAAATTGGACAGGAGCAATTTCCAGAACAATTCACCAATGAAACGATTCACGGCGCGTCGTTCAGGCCGCGACTAGATTTTCGGCTCGAAGATTTATTAACTCGAAATGAATAGCGCCGTGAAATTGTTTAAAAATCCCGTTTACGTACCGATTTCCGTTTAAACGCGGAGTCACACTTCGCGTTGATGTACGCGAAGTACATCACGGTTCGATGTATTATTTAAAAAATCGTGTTATGCGACAGATTTTTCGGCTGTTATGAATGTTAAAAGTTTCATTTTTGAACGGGGAAAAAACAGTCGAATACGCGTTTCCTCTTTTATTGAAGATTCACTTCCTGCTACTCGTACGCTTTCCATTATCCATATTTGAAAATGTTTCCACTGTTTTCCAAATGTCGCTGAACTCTGCGCTGCGATGAAAGCCCTCTTCCATTCTTGAACCATTGCGATGTAAAACTGTGCTTTAATTACTACAGATTACGAAATAATCTTGACAAAAGTTAGTACAATTTCGAATGTTTTACAAATTTGAAATCGAACATCTTCAAACACATAACTTTGACAAGTGTAGATTACACGAAGATATGAAAATCGGAGAAATATCGGCCGATTGCGATAAAATCCAACGAACCAAGGTATTTCTAACCAGAAATCGACGCACTTCCAGCCAAGGTACATCCGCTTTAAACGTTTCTTGAAGGCGTGGGCATCACGAGCTGTGTAATTGGACCTCGTCTGACTTTACAAATGTCGCGCATAATTGGTCCGACTGCTGGGATCCTCGCTTTTTCGAAAATCTCGTTAGACAGAGACCGCAATTTCACTTTTCGTTGAGCGACCGCGCGGTGCTGAAAGAAGTCGTCGCCTGGCAAACAGGAACCGGGGAAATTCCGTTTTTAAAATATCCGCAACAGGACGCGAATGGCGAGCGGAAGCGTTACGAGCCGGAATAATTTCGCTTATCGCGGCGGGAACGTTCAGGAATCGATTCGGAGCGTGTTTCAATGAGACGGCAGACGTGGAAACGTGCCTATCGATTGCGAGAACGGGAACGACGCGTCGTTTTTGCGTGATGTTGTTATGCATAGAAAAATGGTAGGCTCCATCTGGCATTGACTCGAACCTAACTGCGGAGGACCACCTACCACCTTTATTCCGCCGATATATCTCCATTACCTCGAACAGTCGGGGAAAAAGTGAAGCTACAGAGGTTCTTCAAGTTACATATCTCGACCGACTAAACGGTGCCTCTCGAAATAATATCCCTTATTTATTTTCTTCCATTTTCGTACCTAACTTTCGAGCTCCGCGCCCCTCCCCCTCGTAATCATAATAAATTTGTACTTTAATGAACGCACATAATGAAATTGGGGGGCCAGTAGTAACAGCCGTAAGAGACGCGAAAGTTTTTCCTTGTTTTCTAGAGGACGCCAACGATGGGACTATCATCATTTTTCCTCCTAATCGTTCGGTTCTAACAAGAACTACTCACGTGTGTTCCTCGAATGGAGAAACATCTACCCTCGCCAAGTGTGCAGCCATGCCAAGTTCGTTCAGCGGTTAATCCGTTTCCATATATAACAAACTTATTAATTGAATGTTTAAAAAGCGAATTCGTAGATTTTCGGTTCGACGGCAAGAATTTTATTTGTAGCGAGAGAGTCCGTATTTCCGGAAATATTCACGTTCCTGGCCGCTGATGAATTTTAACGAACGACCGTTAATTCGATCGCAACTTCTCTAATTTTTCGATTACGTTTAATCCTTTAACCGCCAGCAAAACCGTATGCGCGTTACGTAAACGGCGGGAATGTTTACAGTATTTTTCCGCGAGCGGTATCTTCATTAAGTCCACGTGTACCTGGCAAATTTTCAAACTCGATTTCCTCGACGGCAAAGCCAGTCGAGAGAAATATTTATCCAGCACTCTCGAACTATTTTCCCGCGGAGGACCGTCCCTTGCTCGACGGGGTCCTTTTATTTGCGCTCATCGCGGGTGTATTAAAAAATGTTCACCGCGTCGACCGCGTGCCTCGCGACGAGCGATCTCCTAGACCTCCTCGACGCCGTCGTCGGACGTGGAACGCCGTCACCTCGCGCTCGCCCCTGCTTTCACCCCCCTGGTATCGAAACAATCGCCGCTTGCCATACTTCTTTGCCGCTCCAGTAACGGCAAGAAACCGTTTCGAGACGGCGAACACCCAGTATACGACGATGCGCCATCCTCCGCTCGAACGAGGACACGCGCTGCGACAGAACTTCCCTGTCTCTTTCCCGTGGAGCCGAGGCCGAGGTCGAGACTGTGTCCGCTGAAATTCTGTGTTACGCGAGCGACGTCCATTAATGAAAATCGATTACCCATCAGGGCCGCTGCTTACACCGACGCGCGTCAAAAGCTCGCGCGCGTATGTATATACCGGGCGGCCCCCGTAGCTACCGCGTTGACGATGGCTGGATACGTGTCCCAGCTTATATACGCTAATTCCCGGGATTTCATGAGTCACATTAGCTTAGCGAAAAATAAGTCGAGCTAGCAGCCGGCTATCGGAGAAAATGGGCGCGCTTCCACGGGCGCTAATTAATCGGATTCTGGATGACGCGCGGAAAGTGCACGCCACCGCTCTGCGTGGATTGAATACGGGGGGAATATCTTACGCGTCGAAACGACGCCGCGTCCCTGTTGGGTTAATCAAGATAATAGCGAGTTGAACAATAGCCCGCTGGATAAAAACGGACGAAACGAAATTCGCGAGGTTGTCGAGTACATAGGGACGATGGGCGAAACGTTTGGACTAATAGATTTCTGAATTACGATGGTCGTGCGTTTCAGTAGAGGTTAGAAGTATGCGTGCGTGCGTGCGCGCGGGCAAAGAGATATTTTTGAGAAAATTTAAATTAAATTTTCGATTCCCTCGCAATCAGACTGCTTTTATTGAAGCTGGTTTTTTAATGAAATCGCGCTCGCTGGATAAAACTGCGCAGCGCGCAACAATAGAATATTTAAACAGAAATAAATGGGAAGAGATTTGTACACGAAATATTGAATATTCTATGATACATATTTCTGAAGCGGGAATTGATTTAAACCTGCATGCTGTCAGATTAAATTGGTTTTACTTTCGACAGGACGATAACGGTAGGGATTACGGGGCGAGGATAACGCGAAGTATTCCGGAAAAGGAGATTGGAGATTCGAGCTCGACGTGGGTACATTCCATTCCCCTTTCCTTCAAAATACCTTGTTTGCTGTACTAATTGAATCGAGGTATAAATAGAACGAAAGAAATCGCGCGATAGATATGCTCGAGTGTAACATAAATCGCGAACTTGAAATAACTCAACGTCCGCCATTTTTAATTCCGAACAAGGGCGGCAGAAATCAGCGGAACGAAATTCTACACTATACTGGAGACTTTATTAATTATGTCAGCGCGAACTAACTGTAGAACGCGAATATAATTAAAATCATTTGAACTTTGCTTAAGTAATCTGGCTTAAACACTTACGGTCTACGTACACCGACGTTTGCATCTTTTTCGAGGAAACCGTGGCAGAATTTCGAATTTCTATCGGTCTCGACGGCCGTGGCGACGGTCATTACAAGGCGATTACAACGATTTTAATTTTCTAACTACTTAACGCTTTGGAAAACATCGTTTCAAAGCGGAACGCAATAATCCTTCTTCTGTGGCATTAGTTCGAAGTTTAAATCCAGATTATTAGATCTCTGAATGGGGAACATCGCGATATAGAAATAGCGTAATTGAAATGACTCGTTCCGCAGCCAGCCGATCTCAATCCTACAGACGAAACGATGAACTTCATTAAAAACTGTGATCAATTTCCCGTTAAACATCGTGCCTCGTAAGTGCGAACGATAAGCTCCCCGATTTCTATAGGAATATCAATTTACCACTTCGATAGCAACAATCGCAGACGCGTCCCCCTTTCGTTGAAAGGACTTTGGCGTGCATCGAGGCATTCACCGGCACGGTTTCGTTCGAATACAGCCCGTGTTGTTTCGACGCAGTGTTTCCGGCAGTAGCCCAGCCATTGGCGGTGCAACATGCAGCGCGTTGACGCTGCGTCATTTCGGCTCGCAACGTTCGAGCGCGCAGTCCCATTATTTTCAATGGCGTTCTAAAAAGAGTGCGTCGAATCAACGCCTGTATCGCCCCTGTGTAACAAGTAGTCCAAGAGTACTACAACATTTGCAGACACTTTCGTTCAATTTGCGCGCGCCGTGTTGGTGCGTTGACGAACGGCCCAGCGCTGACAGCCAACACCAGAAACAGGATTCCGCGTGTACGCCGACTATTGTGGCGACACGAGGATGAAAGAATTACCGCCCTACCCCCGTACGATTTATTATGCGCGAGCAGGACGGACGATGTGTTTCGACGAACCTTGACTGTTATCATCGTTGAAGGGACGAAATGGTGATCGTACAAGCGAGTTCGACGCTACGCGCGATCATAGTTGGCGACTTTGATGAACCAACGCTGCGAGCTGTGCGCTCCGCTATAAAGATAAACGTCGTAAACAGCGGTCCCCGTTTCATCGGCTCGAGGCAGAAAAGGCGTTCGATGGTTTTAAAGTAACGATCCATTGTTACTACGTTCGATATTTCATCGGGAGCAAGTGTCTGCAGACGGTCGGTTGAATTTCTTTGGCAACGAGGAGGATGGTCCCCGAAGGGTTACAGACTATTCCTGGGAGGCGTGCCGAACGGGAAGCTTCACGCGAGGCTATAAAATTCTGAACGGGACGAAAGTAGAGGACAGAAAAATCAATTAGACTGCCTCCGACAGCCACGTCGCCATGATTCAGGAAACCGATAAATCTGAGCGCACCGACATCAGCACCTCCGTCGAGATCTTGAGTATCTCGCATCGACTCAACCGCCCCGTCCTCCTCGCACCCCTCGCTGCTCTCCTTTACCACGGAATAAAGGCTGTAATGAACACCCGACGGTGACAAAACCGAGACTTTTCCGGCGAATCAACCGCCGCGAGTACAGATACAGGGGGCTCCGCTTCGGTCCGCCATTTTGGGGAGCCTCCTACTTGAATTTCAATGGTAATTGTTCGCGACGTTACGACGGTCTTTAGAGGTGTCGCGAATGTGTTTCAATGCGTTTCAATTTGCGTTCGTCAAGTTCTAATGGATGTGGATACAAATAAACCTCCCTGTCTGGCGTTAATAATATACCAAAGATTGCGAAACTTTGCATTACCAGCGCGTTGCAGCGCCGTGATGTGTGCACGCGGTAATTGTTAATTACGATTCAACTGACTTAGAATAATATGGAGTAATGTCTGCGGGAACTGTCTGGAGTTAGTTCTGTCGCTGTACACATCCAATTGTTGTTCGTATTGTAAAGTTGGCCAGGCGAAGTACGCGGAAAATGTCATTAACTTCCCTTTCGTCGTTAATGTCACTCGGACGTTGTTAATTATTTCCAACTATAATGTTGCGTGTGATACGAAAACGAAGCGTGTTAAATACGCGTATATTAAAATATTGATATAATTACCTCCCACTCTGTTGGCAATATTTTATGCGCATTTTTAACAATTCGTTTCGTACTTTTGCCGCGGAGAAGGACGGAGGATAAATTAATCCGTGAATATTTCAAACCATTTTGCTCGGTATTCCCATCCATTGTATCGAAAACTGATTTCTTCCATTCTTTCCCCGCTCTTTCCCGATTTGGAATTACGTTAGGTTGTTAAAGGATTGCGGAACTCCATCCAGTAATTGTTCAAATACGACTCGACAAAGGAAACCGAAATAGCGCAAAACAAATTTCCGTCATATCTTTCTTGATCGCTATCCGAGGCATCGCTTTATTCCCATTTCGGAGGTACGTTTCGTTAACGGTCGAATAATTCGACATCGGTCATAAATGAAACGGGGCCTTTGAGATCGGAAACAAAGCAGTTTCGAGGTCACACGAGTTTACGTTTCGATGCACTCGCTGCTTCATGATTATAGAATTATTATCAGACAGATGAAAAACTTCGTGTTAATACGTATGTTCCGATTTTAATGAGTTCGCCCCTTTTCAAACGCACGAAAATCAGAAATGCGCTTAAATGAGACCGCTGCGCTGCTATTATAAAATACATTTTTAAGCACGCTGAAATATTAAAACAGCCCGAGAGCTCACGGTCGAGGAGGCTGCCGAAATTTATGATATTTACACGATTCTTCGCGGAGCTAACTGATTATTCAATTTATCTTTATTTAGTGTCTCTCAACCGGTTCAAGTAATTAAAGCTCCGCGAAACTTCTCCAGGAAAGTATCATCGAATTTGTTGACTTCCCAACTTCATCTCTCGAGACTTTATTTCGGGCGTACCGAGAGAAAAGGACCAACGTAAACAGAAGCGTAGTTAAGCCGACAGAACTTCACCACCTTCCTTCCACCACCGAGAATCGGTAAAATTGTTTAAAAATTCCTGCGCAATAACAATTACGTCTATTCATTACGTGTTATTGCCCTTTATGCACTTTGACACGCATTCATTTCACGTTCAACGGCGGCGCTTTGTTTAGATAACAATTATTTAATGCAACGACCATTAATTTAAACTCTAGCCAGTGAGCGGTGCGCACACCGCGCCGCGTAGCTTCCGTCCATGGAAAGAGCTCAGGTATTGTTTGAGTCGCGTAACAAATTTACAAATTAAACGCGCCCCGGTCGGTGCTCGAGTTCTCTTTAAACGAACAGCCAGCGGAGATTTAGATGAGTAGTTCCCTGATCAATGGACGCGGGGAACCAATTGCTTTCCTAATCCACTTGATCACCGTTTGAGAGCTGGCTGGAATCTATCTTTTCTCCACGCGCAACATTTAAATGGGCTGCCGTAGCGCGCGAAGTTAATCGCGAATTCGAGCGGCGCGAAAAAAAAATGGACGCTCCGCACGATTTACCGTCGGGCGTTCGCAACATTTCACGGAAATTAAACGCCATCAACTCGATCGGTTGGTTCTTCGAAAAACAACAGACCTCTCGGCGGAAGCGCGAGAAGAATGGTCGTCAAATTCTCCACGCGCGAGGTGAAATCTCTTCAAACTGGCCGCTGTATCTCGATAGTTGGCGAAAGCTGTTGTTTGCGCAACGCGAACAAACGTGCCGCAAATTAATTCACGTCGTCCTAAATGAATATATTATAGCAACGATTAATATTTACGTAAGTTTCGAACATATCTTTGGAACGCATTCGGGCATAATGTTGTCCAATTAATTCGTCTGTTATTTAACGTTCATCGGGGAGAGGTTCCGGGGGATATCTGGTTTCAAATATTTGATTGACAGTATAGCCGCAAAAATCGATGCCTCGTATATTTTTCCATCCGAACGGAACGGCGTCCGGGATTTTCGTGGATTTTAACACGTTCAAATTCGCACGTGACGCGAAATGTTTACGTCCCGGATAAATATCGCGGATTATTGAGCGGCCGATAAAATTATCAAATTTAAAATGTGCACGCCGCGGCTGGCGCAATTTAAACTATCGGATTGGAACGAAGCCTAGGGCATATTATCTATTTTACGATCATCAATTTCCATACCGTGCGACATGAATATTCAAACAGCCGCCTATGCGCGTTACATCAAAGGGGTGTACACATTTTTACGTATATAGCTCAGCCGGTGTCGCGATAAAGCGAGTGCACCTATCTCCGTATCACCGAACGATTATGATAAACAATGATTTTTTCCCGGGAAAACCCGATTACCTCTGGCGCTTTATAAATTCAGGGGACCGGTGATCGTAAAAAAAATGATTATATCGAAGGAGATTATTAAAAATCTCGTTTAAATTCAACCAGTGTCGGTCCTTTAGCCATTAAGCGGTCTGAACTCGCTTGATGTGACGTTTAAATTTGAAATCGCAGTTAAATATCTATAAACGCTTGAATAATAAAAGTATATACACGTCGAAACGCAGCAGGCGCTCAGGAAACAGGAAAAATAAGGGTTGGTCGACCACTGAATGCGAACGCGTGGAACGGAGGGAAACCGAAAGAGCGACGATGCTTGAAACTCGTTTAGAAAATTACTTATTCGAGCTAACGAGTTCCTTTCCGCGTAAGGAGGCGAGAGTGATTTACGTATTAAAATTAAGAAGATGCGTAATAGGAATTATTGGGTCCGCTACTGAAAGAAGCTGGACAGAGAATGTTTACGCTCGTACAGGAGCAATTGAGAGCGAGCGAAAGAATCAAAACAATAATTCCGCTGTAACAAATGTTTGTATTGCTACTTAACGAGCCAGAAGAGAAAACAATGCGAACAGTGCGAGCAGCGAGTGCCGTGAAATAAATTATCGATAATAATATTAACGGGGATGCGAGGTTTATCCTGTAATACGTTCCAATATATTGAAAACGGTACCTCATTTCTAGCAACGCTGTTTTACACCGCAATAATCTTTCAGTGCACATATTATTACGATCAATGGAATAAGCATTACTTACAGATGGTATATCCGTGCCATGAAAAACGTAACAAAATGCTTTTGACGATATTCGATGAAACGGAGTCATTATATGTGTCCTGAAATATTTAAAACATTGACAATGGCCGATGTTATTGCACGCGCAACATCTGTGAAAAATTGATTAAATTACATTCTGCGAGCGTATCGAAAGTACATTATGAAAACATTTCTTTTCCTATAAAACGGGTACACTGTTTTTAACGTTGAATTCACTGCATCAGTATCGAAATAAAAATTTTAATACGTAACGAGTTGCATTTTATGAAGAGATTAAAATATCAAGTTACCGCTTGACCGCTTTTTTCCTTCGAAAAACCATGTTAATAACCCAGTTCGAAAACCAGATCACATTTACGCGAAACACAATATTTACCATAATTATTTGCGATACGCGTACGTCTGTTTGCGCGTAAATACCGTTCATGTTTGATTAAATATTTACGAAGACGACCACGGTATGACATAGTAAATAAACGCTTTAGAGCGTCGTACGGCTGGAAAGTTATACAAATATTCGCGATAGTGCCATATTTTTCAAAAACAGCACAATTTTATTCTGTTACTGAGCATTCTATGCCATTATACCAACGCGAAACAATCAGCTCTTAGCAATTATCGTCGCGTCACGGTCACTTTCTCTTTTAACTGGCTGCATGTCTCTTTTCACCAGCAGATTTATACGCGCGCAATTACGCACCGAAACTTTCGAGCTTGCAGCGTGAGATAAAAGGGCAAGAAATTGAATAAAATGATAATAACGCGAACTCGCACGCGAGCAGGAGGCCCCGGTTCGCCGTCTTCTCGACGCGATTCGAGTTGGCAAGCACGCTGAATGCCGAGCACCTGCACCCAGCGCGATGTAAATATACATTCAACGTTTTAAGCACCTCCTTCGACGGATAATAACGTCTATACGCCGTCACCGAGGAACTCGTAATTCACGAGATTCCCGGCATCTTTATCACGACGCACGCACGAGGGACGAGCATTCCGAGGCAAACAGCGCGAGCAGTTCGTGACTGGTTCCGTAATAAGCTGCCGAATGCCGCCGGATCAAAGGTGGTGGCAGCGAGCCCCGCGAAAGGATTTCGCCCCGGAAGAAAATTGCCCGGGATCGATCGAGCATATTTTAGCCGCGGCTCCTCGATCTATCCGATCTTTTCTGCTTCCACCCCGCGTCGATACCCTTTCAACGCGGCGCGCTCGTCCGTGGCCACCCTGAATACCCCTATTAAACATCGCTCGCCACACGGAGGATCGTAGCCAATCCTCGGAACGGTTTCGAACGTGCAGCCGGTGGCGCGCGCTGCCGGCTACCACCGATCGTCGGTTAATAGTTTAATGCTTTCTTGATTTCTCGCTCGGCCGTGGCCGCTCGCTCGCCGAGAGCTAGGTAATGTGCTAACTGTAACGCGAGCCAAAGTTTCCGGGGCAGGTAAATGTAATGGAAAACGCCCCGGGCCCGGGAATCGAACGGTCGAGGCGGTGCCATAATTCTCCGACGAATCGACGCGCGTACCCCCGGCTCGACGCTCGAAATCAGCGTCCGCTACGCCGGAAAAATGGCTCGTTAATAAATTCCTGGTCCCCACGGTGTAATTCGGTCGGGGAGTAACGCGCTCGCTCGAGCTGACGCGCGGGGGAACGCATCGAAAGACGGGGTCGCGATATTTGTTGCGGCGCATCGCGAAATTGAAAGGCTCGATAATGAATCGCCTGATGTATTTCTGCGCCAACTGTTGACTCTTGCAGTGGAGGCGGATGTAAATTGCATCATTTCAGCTTCCTGGTACCATCGAATCGCTCTCGGAGATGTATTAGCAGTTCTGGTATGTCCAATATAACATCCTGCACTGTGCACGGTGCAACTGTTTGCTTAGAGAAAGAGAGAGAGAGAGAGAGAGCAATCCTGTTAATATTATACACGCGCAACAGAACTTATTTACTGTCCAATATATTAATTGAAAAGGAAGGATTACGTATATTAGTCAGCGGCGTGTGAAACACCTTCCCTTTCCCGAGCGATCGAACATCTTCCCACGAGAGAACGCGAAACGTAGCCACGCGGAGTTGCTCGTTTGGCCACGAAGACGCGTTTTTGTTTGTGACACGTGTCATTCTGCTCGAACGTGATAAACGGCGGGAACGTGGCTGGGGTGGTCGGAAACGAGGAAACGTTTCGGTTCGGTCGATGATTTTCAGGGCTGCGGACGTGGACACCGGCGTACAATTTCAACGCTCGGAAAAAGAGAGAGAGAAAAAGATAGAGACAGAGAGAGAGAAAGAGAGAGAGAGAGATGGAGAGAGAGAGAAAAAAACGATTTAATTAACCGACGCGGTAAACGCGCGATCGCATGCGGAAGATAGATAACCGTCCATGTAAAATAGAAAGAATCGGGGCCAGCCCCGCGAAGCGGAAGAGACATGACAAACTCGTTACTGGTAGGTACACTCGTCATGCCGCTTTTGCGGTTCGATTATCCTATCGCTGGTTAAAGTGATACGTGCCAGTGGCCGCCCAGCTGAATCCTATAATCCCTGCGAATTCCGAGCCGCCCCTCGCCCACCGTCCCCGGCCCTCCGCGTAGGTATCGCGATTTATTTCGTAGCCGTGCTTCCCGATCAGCGATTCGTTTGAAGCTCCTTTCAATGGACGTTCCCGTCCGTATCCCGGCTAGATACACAAACGCGCCGCGAGCCTCCCCGCCACGACGCGGTGCCCAGGGATCATTGGAAATCGATAAACTTGGAAAAGTTAAATGATAAGCTGCACTCGCGTGATTGACGGCTGCTTTGGCCCGCGCATGAATCATAGTATCGGTCGAGCGGTGTGTAATGACGTGGAATTTCAGCCCTTCCTGGCGCCGCCATTTTTCCGCCACGGGATCCGGCTCGCCCGCCGACTTGCTCCACCGACACCATAACTGATACTCCGCGTCGACAATTTACTCGACGCGCACGATGGATCGTCGCAGTCGCACTTTCTAATCCGGTTTTTCGCCCAAATTTAGTAACCTCGACTCGCCACACTGCGCTCAAGTTCGAGTCAATCGAACAACCGCGATCGGGGGCGGACAGAATTGTTCACAAGACTGCGGGCGTTACGGCGTGTAAAAACAAATTTTGTTACGCTCGATTCATTTCGTTTATTTTTTTTTTGTTCGTTTCGACGCGAAAAAAAACGATCCGAAAAATTCCTCGCCACGTAGATGCGCGTCGAATTAAACAAAATACAAACTCCGCGGCGCGTCGAGCGTTCCCATTGTACCTGCTCGCCGCAAGAGATAATAGCTCGGACAATGGCCAACGTTTCGGACGAGAAAAGGAGCGCGACGATAGCGGGCGTTTCAACTTAACCGAGCGCGTCCGCGTTACGTCAGCGCGGCTGACCATGTCGGAGGAAAAGACAGGGGGGCTCCGCTAATTAGTCGGCTGCTCGTGCCAGAGAGGAGCCCGGTACGGTAACCTACACCCCTACAGTTTTCCAGGCACGACGAGGCAAACCGGGCGCAGCTACGGAGCAACCATAACAAAAGATGGAATTAATTAGGATGAGGCTGATCGCCGGTTCGATGAAATCCCGTTGGCAACGGTCCAGTAAACAAGTAGGTATTGATTCAGATGGCAAAGGTGGAGTTGCGGCGCGGTGCCGGATTAGGGCGGGGACACTCGGCTCGCATTAACCGGCTGTCCTACGTATTTATCCGGGAATTTATATCCACGTTACATATGTGCCAGCGTTTAAACAGAGGCGGCCGCGCGACGAAAGTTGCGCAGCGGCGAAACACACAACGAGCCCGATCGCATGTGTCAATTAGTATTCAATTTATGACTGGGCCGGGAAAAACATTGCCCGATGGGCTGGTAACGCGCGGGCAACCGTGCGTGTGGACAAGCACACGCGCGCACCGACGCCAACCGATGGGTGCGCGCACCCACACTGGGGAGCATGGGCTAGATTACTCGGGCGGGACGCGGCCGTCGACCGGTCGCCGCTACCCCGAAATAACGATAGGTCAGCCAGTTACACTCGATATGAATATTGGCGTGTGATCTCGATGAAAGGTAAATATCAGGAATGCCCGTAACCCGTGTCGATTCGATCGTAGTCGATGTTCAACGTCAATCGGCCGCGGCCGATACCATGCCCAATTCGACGGCCAGTGTTTCGCGAATTGCCGCACCAAGCGACGCTTCGTCGCGATTAGGATCATCGCGCAGACCGCGGACTTCGATCTCTTTTGTCGTGACCTTGTTGCTCTTTTTTTTTTCTGTTACTTTTTTACACGTTCGTTCGACGGCGTGTTTGGATTGATGAGATTTTAATGCGCTCGCCTTTTTTGGATGTTCGTATAAGCTAAACGTCGACGTACTTGTTGGGGGCTGCTGATCCATGAAACTCGGGTCGATTGATGATTAGTCGGAACGAAGGCAATTCGTAACTTTGTGTTCTTGAGTAAGTTTTGATTTAAGAATAAGATGGGGACCTTGGACGATGTTAAATGGCGAAGGGTAATCGATGACGCGATAGTTTTAATATTCTATGGAAGTAATGAGGTGTATCGCGAGAATGATTTAAAGTTTAAATTGTAATCGAGTTAAGGAAGGTAACGAACGGGAATCGAGTTAAATTATTTACAGGAACAGTGATAAATTATTTATCGGTTCTTTCCTAGCAAAAATGTAAAGGGAAAGTTCGAAACTGTTAAAGTTCACTATATTATCTCGCGTTAATTTATACCTGATCAAGCGAAAATGTGCATCAGTCCCAGGATTACCGAGCGACTGTTCCGCATTCGCGAAAGAAATTTTCAGCGAAATTTCACCGGCAGCTGCGGGATTATTTGGCCGAAGAGAGGAGACATTTGCGTAAGCCCTGGAACGAGGGGTTCGACTCCCAGTTCCAAAGTCGATTTCCTAAAGATTCATCCGTACATGCGGGGTAACTCTGCAATTTCAAAGTTTTGTCCCGTAGTACGTGTAAAGGCGCGAGTAAAGACGTAACCTGATAGAGTGCTTCGTTAAGGCAGCACTTTTCTATCCCCGTTACCGTAAAAAGTAAAGATCCGTGCGAATTTCGTATGGAACCCACTCTGCTGCTCGAAGTTGCGGTCGTTGAATAGATCGAGCAGAAGGTGATTGCGTAATTTCAACTTAGACGTCGCATGTCTGCATTTTCTATGTACGAACAGAAAACAATTAATCCGACTACTCGCTGCAGCTCGCGATGTTTAAATTGTAATATATCTCGCACAGAAGAACCAACGAAAATTTGTATCGTCGCGTTGTCATCGGTCACGCACCGTGGTTCGCGGCAGAGAACAAACGACTAGAAGAACGGTCTCCTCAGAAGCTGGCAGTTGCCGAAAAAGCATTCCTGTGCGGCGCCTGGCACCGCGGCGCGAGTCTTGCAGAACGTTTTCT
This sequence comes from Xylocopa violacea, assembly GCA_963969225.1. Taxonomy (NCBI): domain Eukaryota; kingdom Metazoa; phylum Arthropoda; class Insecta; order Hymenoptera; family Apidae; genus Xylocopa; species Xylocopa violacea. The sequence goes on from CAXAJV010000002.1 coordinate 36,417,365, forward strand.
TCCAGCGGACAGTCTGGTGGCGGCCATAGTCCGTTAGTTCGTTTAAAAGTGTTTCGCGAGTTGGCGGAATCGGTTGCGCCGCTCAGTGTTCCTGGTAAATTTCTTCAATGGCTCCGGCCAGCGGTACACGCGCCGCCCCCTCCTGTTTTCCGAAATTTTCTTCCTTTTAGCAACTTGGACTCTGACCAAACTTTGTCCCCGTACCCAGCCTAACTTCCGTCTCTCGCGGAGACGAATGATCTCGACCCGTTCCACCCTCCCGCCAACCCCCAACCCCGACCGGATCCCCGACTTCCGATCTTTTTTTCGCTTTTTTTCACCCTTATTCGACTGACCCAACCCACCTCTGTACCATCCCTGGTACGCTTCCTCTCCTTAGCGTACCCTACCCGAGTGAGCAGCCGAACTTACTTATAAGTTATGTTTTCAAGTGAACTTTCCTGGCAACGCGGAATTTCGAAACTTTGATATTCGATAACTCCGTCTTCGCGCGAGCAATCCTTACTTTACGCTCTTTCAACGGCTGGAAAAGGCTGGCAATCCTACCCCCCTCCCCTCCTCCTTGGTATCCCACCCCGGCGATCCTCGCTACGACGCCGTCGATGCTCGATAGTCGGGCGTACCCCGTGAGAAGAGGCGTTTCTTTCTTGATTTAAACCCGCACACGAACTCGCGGGGCGGTTGCTAGGAAAAATTAGATTTTCGTCCAGAGCAAAAATTCGTTCCCCGATGCTCGCGACTTCTACTTCTCTTTGGCTGACAATAGTTCGTCAGTGGTTGGCCCGTGGTATCGGAATCGCCAGGAAAGATACGTGCGCCTGAATCAGCCCTTCCGCGGAGCCCGCCCCACAATTGAGTAACATTAGCGACGCGATGAAGCTCTGCCTATCCCGGAGGAATTTTCCATCAAACCGGGGCTTCCGAGCCGTATTTACGATCGCTCGTAAAGTCGGATGGGGTACAGGCGGCGTTTGCGTATCAGCCTATAATACTTCGCCCCCGTCCTCCACCCTGGCTACCCCCGTACTCCATCGACCTCCCATTTTCGAGCAGTCTCATCGACTTCCGCAGTCGCGTCCGTTCCATTGTTATTAGCTACATAACCATTCCGAAGCCATCCATCTACGAATTAACTTCCGACTCTTTCGCCCCTCCTGCGGCAGACGCGCTGCGAGGATTCTTACCTACCCCTCGCTCCAACGCTCGATCGACTTTCCTAATCCTTGACGAGTCGACGGGGAAAGAAGTTCTGCCGCTACGGTACTCTTGGCCCCTTCGATGCGACGAATTTTCGTGTCTTAATCGAATTCGAAGACGATTAAGCACCTCCGTTCAACCCTGAAAGTGGCGCGCTGTTGATATTTTCGAACAAATTTCACTCGCCAACTGAATTTCGTTCAGGCAACGAACGGGGTTGTTCTCCGATCAAATATCGCTAAAATAATTGATATCGTGTAACGAAATTTTATAATACGCGTAGGTGCTGTAACGTGTCGACGCGCGATATGTGTAAACTTCCATCGGTGATTGTTGCTCGCAAATTAAATGAATCATTATTCAGAACCTCTAACAATCCTATTACATCGAAATGTAATTTTCAATTATTTAACGCAACACGGTTTGTAACTCGTATCTAACGGAAACTATAATATTTCATCGTTATTGCCGGACAGTTTGCAATCTAGTTCGATTCTTTAATTGGGATATCGTTAAAGCAATTTCCTCGCCGCCTCGCGATAATTTTGCGCGAGAGTGTACATATCATGCATCATTTAGGAAGTCCGTGACCGTCAAGACCTCCAGTATTAACCAATCTCGGGACACTTTACTGTAACGAAAGGATATTGCGAACTTTCTAACGACGCACGGTACGTCGTAAATCTAAAGCAACGAAGACGGTATCCTTGACAGGAAGTTGACCAGCAGGTACTATCGGGTTAGGACTGGTTCGTGAGCAGTTTGTGGCCGGCGAACTCCTTTTGTAGTAATAAAACTTTCTTGCACGCAAGACCCAGGAGTCTTGCACTCCTTTAGAAAATCACCAAAGGCGATCGAACTCTACGTGTTGCCTCGGACTTCGAGCAGAAATGAATCAGCGTTGCTTCCATCCTCGCAAAGAACATCTCGACGTGCTAAACGTGATTTAAAGAGAGCGAACTTTTCACGCTTCGGACGCGAATGCTGTTTAAGCATTCTTCGTTCTGCTCTCGAATTTCTTGTCGCGCTAATTTCCAGCGACACTTCGACGTCGCGATGCAATCGAATGCGTTTCGTGTCTCTTCCGCGAGAAAATTTTCGAGGCACTTGACCTTAGCCTGTTAATCTAAGTCCTCCTCTATCGCTCCAGCGCTTCTACGTTGGAAGCCCCTCGCGCAGAGGAGACAAATGAATTAGCTTGGACAGTTAGGCTGGGTCAAAGAAGCCGCGACGAGCTCGTTGCGAGGCAGAAGGTTCTCGCTGGCAGCCCTCGCGCGACGGGGTGGGTCCGTGGAAAAGAATGGCTCGATGGAGACCTCAATTATCCATATAATCTCAAGCAACGAGACGATATCTCGACGGTATACCTCGTTTCACTTTGCGCCGCGATAAGACCAGATTAAATATAGAAAGTCCATAGACCGTCCCGTGGGACGTTTCGAAAAAAGGAGGCTGTATTAATGTAGAATCTTATCAATTCGTCCCACGACTTTCGCTTCGCATTCACGATCCTCGCCATCCAGCTGTCCACCCACCTTTTCCACATTAAATTAAAAATATCTCCCCTTTCCGAAGCAGCGGCGGATCGCGTTATCTTTCTGAAAAATCGTGCTTTAGAAGCGCCTCCGTTCGCTGAATATCAACGTGTTCCCCTTTCGCTTTCTTAACGAGGGTCTTCTAAACGTGAAGCAACAGCGCTCGCGGGAGGCAAATCGAATATTGATACAGAGAAACCTATACGTTCGTATGAAATTGGACTAGAAATCCTTTTGAAATAAACATACGACAAACAATTTGGCCTTAAAGTATTTTCCCCGGCATTGGTAAGTGTATTGCTTTCAACGGGAGCCCTTCGAAATCTCCTCTCATGAATTTCGCGCGATATTGTTCGCCGGATTTTAAAACGATTCCGCGCTCCTCTTGTCCACGTAGCGCGAGCGAAATGAAAATTTTAACAGTAGCCGTTCACGAAATTACGTAAACCGTTCGATGGCCGCAGAATATTTTCTGCCCGCTGCTTTCCATGCGCCCTGATATTGACTCAACTCAACTGCTCTGCGAATCAGTTTTCATATAAACGAGATCTCCCAGTCTTTCCGACGCGGCATCAACGTCCTTTCCAACTTTTTCAATGATCCATCCGCCGACCTAGATTCGCGATTCGCGATCCGTTTTCGTGACAAAAATGATAAGAATCGTCGAACCGGTACCAAGAATTATTGAACACGCATCGCATTCCGCGCTTTGTGCATTGGGGAAATTTTCAAAAACGTTTCGAACGCTCGTTGGACCGCACTGTACGTTTGATTCGCGCATAGAATCGCGGTAATTAATAGAACTGTACGGAATTTTATATTTCCCGTTCCAACGCATTTTCGTCCTTCCATATTGAAAAATACTGTACCGAGCTCGTTATTTTAGATTATTCTTCAAAGACAATTTCACATCGCGGCAATATACGCTCAGATAATACAAAATCAATGCTAAATTCGATGCTCGCGGGTACTAAAGTCGCGTTTGTTTCTGAACGAAGACATACAGCGGGGTCTGTAAATTTTATTCTTAATTGTCTGAAAGCGTGGAGTTTTCAAAGGAATCTATATTCCCACTCATCCCTTTCGATTGCGTTTTGATGAATAAAAAACTGCGAGAAAAATAAACAATCTAAGGAAATTCCTATATTTTTAAATATTCTTTGGTACCAGAAAGGTTCTAATATCGTGGCGCAAATGACAAATTTTCAATTCTTCGAAAACTCATACAAACATTCACCCATTATTATCCCCTTGCGCGTAAAAATAAAATATACCGCAATAAAAGGAACAAATCAAGTCGAGGTGTATCAGTACTTCCAATTCAGAAAACGTTCGTTTCAAACGTTAACCTCCATAGCGGCAGACACCCGATGCTCGACGCCCTCGCAGTATCTCGGCAGGAATGAAAGCCCCGATAAAAGAGAAAGGAGAACCTGGGTAGAAACGAGGGGAAACGAGGGGAAAATCGTGGCAAATAGAGCCAAACTCGTGGGTGGAGCGAGCGGGTTAGGCGGCGAAAAAAAAAAAAAAAAAGAAAGCCACGGTCAAAACAAATTTTCCCGTCCACAATGCGAAATTAGTCGCGCAGCTGGGGAAGGGGAATGGGAACGCGAGGGTTCAGCCGCTTGCCCGGACACAAGTAGATTTCGCCCACCCAGCGGTGGTCTGTCGTCCGGTCCGCCGAGAGGATCGTAGCAATTAGAGCGTCGGTTGCCACCGATGGAAAACCGGGTCGGTCTTTTCGAGGTTAGGGGACAGCGGCGTTTCGGTGCCACGAGCGGAAACGATAGAAGAAGGGATCCAACTTGCAGACAATGCGAAACGATTTCCATCCCGGTGCTACAGGCCGGCCTCACCTCGTGGCTCCAGGAATTCGGCCGTTCCGAATTCATTCGACAACGACGCCGGGTTTTCGGGACGGGGGCGGAGGAAGAGTTGGACGGATCGGCGGACACGGACATGTGAATGAACCGCTTCAGAAATGAAGAGCGGTATGAATGACGTCGACGTGGAACGGGGATTCGTTAATGGCCACTTAGAGGAGGGGTTTTTGTTGGGCAACACACTGGCCGATTAATTTTAAGCAACGACTCTGTTACCCTTCACGAGTCACCGTGTTAATTTCTAAAACTTGGTTAATCAAAATTAATTGCACGAACGAAGGGTGGGTATTAGCCGTCGAGCGGCGCGAGAGAGTCCAGGGGTTGCAGATATTGCGTGACATATTTTGAAGTTAAATCGTAATTACCGGTGTTGGTATGCAGTGTTCTTTCGTGAAGTATTCCCGTTCTCCTTTATCCTATTACCGAATAAAGGACGGGTGAATGGGGTTGTGTTAAATACAAGCAGATTAACTTTAAATTCAATTTGTTCGAAACTTCGTATTTATGACGTAAACCCTTTATCCTCCAAGTAATTGAATTATTGTCGTCCGCGTTACGTAGCTATTGTTCGGCATAGCTTCTTACGTTTCATTAATTTTGCTGACGACATGTGTATTCGAGTAATTTGATTAAACGAAGCTTTCTCAAGAGGAGAGACGAACGTGCCTTTGACGTATTAGCGTTTATCACGAAAAGATTGTCCAAGAAACAAATTCTTATTCAATACAGGCGAACTTGTGTGCTCGAGCGAAAGTACATACGTGTAACAGCGGGCACACGTATGCCCGCAGGATATTTAATACCGCTTCTCTTGAAAAAGGAATACCGCACGATACACTCGAGACTGTCTACTTGTTACGTAACAATTTCGTAGCAAAATGCCACGGTATCGTTCATTTTATTCGGAGAGCATTATATGTTTATGCAGAATTCAGTTGCGGCTGAAAAATGGAGAAATTCTATTTCTGCACCTGCTAACGCGGAACACCCGCTTAGAAACAATGCGCAGCGGATTTCCTTCAACGCATTGCTATCTCTCGAGATACTTTCCTCTCGAAAATACCAAGCATACCTCTTAAGAACCGTCCTGCACTCTTCATGCGCGTCCCTATGCATCGCGTTCGGACGCGCGTACGTGCGCTCGTGTACGTGTGCATCGTTGGAGGGAGAAGGGAAGACAGGCATTACGTTCGACGCGAACTCGTCAAAGTGCCAAATCCCCGCGGGTACAGAAGCCGACGAGAAAGAGACAAAAAGAGAGAAAGAAAAAGAGAGAGAGTGAGAGAGAGAGGGAATCGTGTGTGCCACGGTCCCGTAGATTCGATCAATGGGAACAACGCGACGTCGGTTCGCCGCTTCATCGACGACGCGATCGAGCTTCGTTTCTCATCCTTTCCAAACTCGTGCTCCAGCCTTCTATCCTGTTTCTTCCCGCCGTCTGTCTTCCTTTTCCCCCGTCGACCAGCCCCATTCCCCAGCTTCTCTAAAACTGTCAATCTTCTCGCAACGATCTATAAAGGGGGTTTCCCTTTGAGAGGAGCGCGTTCGTCGAAGCGCTTGGAAACATCGCACGGTCTATAGCATACGTACGTGCCGTCTGTTTAGCCGTTAATGCACTCGATAGGGTCGAGAATGATCGAGAGAGGGTCGTCAACGAGATATGCCTGTATAGGTGTACACGCTGACCGGTATTTAATTCCGGCAACCTTTGCGACTCTCGAACGGGTCCCTCCTCGAGCATGAATACGACGGTCGAGATTCAAGATAGGTCGTATTAGATCTCCTCTGGATTTTAATTAGACGAATTTGCGCCAACGAATTATTCGAGCGTGAATTAAGCGCTGTCGAACGACCCGTACGACCCGTCGAACACGCAGTTCGATCCAGTCGGCCAATTCGGCGCGCGTATCAAGTTTGGCGAAAATAGTGTGACGTGAATTTTCGCGTTACCCAATACCGCTGGACGCAGTTTGCATAATCCGCAAGACGCGTCGAGTTACGTAAAAATTGACGACGTGTAACGGGGCACGACACGTGAATCGCCTTGGGCGCACGTTCGGGGAAGTCTGAACGCGGCCACCGGAAGGAGCGTCGTCGTTAGAAGCGGGCGGCACAGGAGCGACAAGGGCGAGGCTGCGAGATCGGGGTTAAAGGAAGCCGGGGAACGAAAAGAGACAAAAGCCGGACGATCTTCGAATTCTGCCCTCGATTCAACTCGCCGAGGAATAAGAGAAGGAACGCCGCAGGTCTGTCGCAGCGAGCCGTGTGTCATCAAGTCCGACTCGCCCGATTCACGACCCCATCGGCGAGCTTCTCGTAGATACGGGAAGAACACAGGCTAGAGGAACCCTTTGACCAGCCTTCCTTCTTCGAAAATTACGGACTACTATTTTCCCATCCAGTCTCTCGTGCTCGCTGTTTCTCTTCTTTTCCTTTGCCCCCGCGATCCTGTGTCCACCCTTTTATTATCCTTCGTCCAGCCCCTCCCACCGCGTGGCAACGCGCGCGTTATTTCACCCCAGAAGCCGGCAGGAGTTCGTTATTGTTTCGCCGTCTGGCTGGTGCGCGACGCTACGTGCGAAACGTAATTCTCCTCCCCGCGCTGGCTGGCGAGAAAAATGTCGCAGTGTTTATGCCGTTTACTTATGTACCCGCCTCGCGATTTAAGAATTGAAACGTACCCGGGAACGACGCTCGACGTTCATGAATATCGCATGCACCCCTCATGGACGGAGCTACGAGGCTACCCTCTGGGAGGCCCATCGATTATTTAAGCTTATTTTCTGCCGCGGATGGGACGAAGTTCAAGGCGCGCGGGTGTGGATCAATTTTCCGTCGACGTTGACGCGCGAACCATGTAAATTGTTGACGATTGTATTATCGAGTAATCAAATGATGAATTATTTCGGTAGGAGACGCGAATGTTTACTTCGCGGCGAAGAATGTCATTTTCGCGTTTTGCACGTAAAATATTAACTTATTCGGTATTTACTGTTGTTACGCGAGAATTAATTATACGTATGTAATACGAAATCAGTAATCGGATATCAGTTAGAAATCCCAGCGGCCCTGCGTGCGCTATAACATAACTTGTTGCTTCTGAAATTCAGGTAGGCTTCTCGATAATTACAGCGGGAACTGTACGTACGCCATTTGCATTAACCTGGACCACCGTCTAAACTGGTAACCTTCAATCAGTAGTCAAAGCTGATCGCAGCGAAAGCTTGAAACGTGCATCCTGTAATTCCAAGTATTTGCGACTTGTTTGTTGGCCTTTGAAGAGAACATCCTCGACGGCTGTTGGTGTAACAGATCGAGCTGTTTGGAGTCGATTCAAAAAACGAACGAACATCTTGTCAGGAAAATTGACGGAGAATTAATTCACGCTGTACGTTAATACAGCCAGTCGCATATTCCGATTGATTTATTTGCGCGAAATCGCAAGAGAGATAGCACGGCTGCGGCAGCGCAACCAAAGAAGCCCTGCAACTTCGATATCGACACCGAAACAGAATCGTTGTACCGTGACGTCGTAACAATGAAACGATTCTATCGAGTTATATACCCCAAAGTGCGACCTCGTTGTACAACACGCTATCACCTGATGATATACAGCTATTTGTCGGACAACTATAGCCAGCTATTTATGCATACGACTGCACGCATGGTTTGATCTTTAGAACAAACTGTAACGCGATGTAAAATTTGCCTACGCGGGCGTAATTTATTAAGTGCGATTTATTATCGCAATGTGTCGTATATTCTGACGCGTTTTTATTTGTTGCTCGCGGCGCCCACTATTTTCGCTTCGACGCGGATATAATGATTAATGGTCGCGCGGCGATCGATTAAAAAATTTGATTAATGTAAGTAGAATAAAGGAGAGGCGGCGGAGAAGCTTTCAATGACACACGCGTCGGTATAATGAGTTTCATTGTATCATGCTCGGCGAGCATCGATGCGGGCGAAGCAACGCGACGCAGGAATCGCTGGAACACCGTTGCGCTCAATAATAAAAGTAATTAAATCGCTCGGTGAAACACGGTTCGAAAAATTCCCCTTTGATCTCCGAGCTCCACGTTCGTTACGATCGTCGTTAAAAGCTATTTCCGCGCTAAGAACATCGGCGCAGAAGGCAAATTGGTTGTAATTTCATTGCCTCGTATATCGTGCGCTACAACGCGATACCGTTTTCCCCAATAAGAACCGGTTTCGCCGCGTTCGAAATCGCGAAGGTCATATTTGTCCAGCTAAAAGCTTAATTGAATGGCGGGGCTCCCTTTTATTACCACTCGAAAACCTGCGGGTACGGGGGGATACGTAAAACATCGGCGATCGATACCGGTGGACCCGCGACAGGGACGGTCACAAAGGCGTTCCACGTTCTACGATTTTCACGAACCGTTTCAGTCGTCGCCCGATCTTTTATGCCACGCGGCATCGTCAATTAACTTCTGTTAGGAATCCGGGCCCAGGTGGAGGGGCTGGACGGCGCAGTTCAAACAGGGAAGGCATCGTGGAGGAAAACCGAATACGTTTCGACGACGGGGAAACGGATCGGGACGGCAATCGGTCGAAGGCACCGCGCCAATATTGGCTTTTGATATTTTCGAGAGAAGGGACGCAACAACGTCGAGGGGGGTCGATGGGGGGAGGGAGGGCGTCTCGATGCTGGAATTTGCTAGTCGCGAGCACGAGTGTCTGTTGCGACGGCCCCTCGACTCAAAGGTCTCCGTACCGATTGATTAATTTAATTACCCCGAAGTGGCCACTTGTACGGTTCAATCGGAGTGACATCATCGATATTTAAATCAGCCCCGCGCCACCCCGCCGCACCCCTGCCTCTGTCTCGGTGTACCGCTTTTATCGTCGCTTATTGATCTGCCGGATACATTTGTAATTCAAGAACGCGGACACTTAAGTATCGAATATTGATATCCGATGTAACTCGGGAATTATGCGCGGCAGTGATATTGCCCGCGGCGGGGATTTATGTGGTTCCGAAGTCCCCGCGGAAGTTCACGCTGCGGAAAGTTCCCGATAAGATCTATGGTCGGGTGCTTTAACGTCGGCGGTGGTACTAATTGATTTATGAGAGGGAATGCACGGAAGTTATTTTTCGAGGAGCTATAAGTGCTGTTTCGACCGTGGATGATAAAAACGGACAATTAATCCCGCGCTGTCGGTTGCGTTGGCCGATCGTCCGCCGTGGAAGAGGAGGAAGCGGGTCGAACGAGTTCGGACGGTGTCGTGGCCGCCCTTAGCTCGAGTCCGTTAGGTGGATCGCCTTCTCGAGGGGGTGGCAAGTACGAGGAGCCCGTGCTACGTGCACGTAGCAGGTGGCTCTAGCATCTTCCATGGGGTGAGAGTTCACTGTTCAGCCTTGCACCAGGCCATTGTAGGAGCAACGAACCGGCCAACCGGGGGCAAAGACGCCAGGCGCCTACTTGCTGCCACGATCTCACCAATCATTTGCGCATTCAACCAGCTATACGGGAGCCCAATGGTTCTGTCTTTCTCTCTCTCTCTCTCTCTCTCCCACCATCTCTTTCTCTCTCTCGCATGACCGACTTAATTCACCCACCGGTGGATCCAGCGATGTTATTATTTCGGTACCGACGCCTGAACATTGGATCGACGCTTCGGGGGATGTATTCATGGGCTTGGTTTCCTCTCGTACTGATTGCGAGAGGACCTGCCAAGGGGCGTGGAGTATTTACGAGTCTCAAAAATGGGATCTTTTCCCATTCTCTTAGAGAAATTTGAAATATTCAAGCTTTAGGAAATGTTATGGATAGTATTCTGCGTACCTCATCAGTATTCTACGAAATGAATTAATATAATTGACGATAATAGTTTGAATTGTTCTACGAGCGTATGAGCATTAGTATATACAACACTGTCTAACAAAGTTTCAGTATTCACGTTTGAAAAGCTCACGGAAAGCTCACGCAGCATCCATTGCGTAGAAAGAATCAGGCATTTAAGGTATGTCGGATGTAAAAATGTTTGAAAGAATTCCGTCGCGGATCTTCCATCGCGCCCTTTGAAGATCCTATAACGATAATTTTGAAAAAGGTCCAACAGGGACGCGCAAAAATTCCACAATTACGTTTGGATTCGCGTAAAAATGCCACGTCCCCCCGGCGGCGCTATCTCAGCGCCCGGTTAACCACTTTCGCAAGAAATAAGCGGGGGTTGAACCGAGCTAAGCGGCGGTAGAAAAACTTGAAGCGGTGCGAAATATAAAACGTTAAACGTACGAAGCGGGCGAGAGAGTAGGCTGAAACATTTTGCTCTCGCATAATGATCACCCCCCATTCCTCGAGCTCGTTCTTGTCTGTAACCCGTGAAAATTCGCGCGAAACATTAACGATTTGTCAGGCCGCGGTTCCGAGTAACAGACCAGCCGTCGCGGTTCCGCGTCTGTATAATGCATTCGCGTCGCAACGAAATTCTTAATTTTTTTTAACAGAGGCGAACCGTGAAGTAGGAAGACACTCGTTCGTTTCTCCCTCGTCCTCTTTCCTTCTTACGATTTCTATCCTCCTTTATTTCCTCCGCCCCTCTTCCCGTTTTTCATTTCAATTCTTCCGCGGTGGCGCTACAATGCATACAGGTAAAGTAAATCCATGTCAGTTTTCACGCTGTGCATAGCGAGCACGTAAATGAAAGTAGGGCAAGATGACGAATGAGGCAAGATGACGAATTGCAATCTTTTCATGTACGGGGCCGGAGATAACCGGGCTACGATTCGTCAAAATAGCACCGATAAAAGGCCGCCCCCCGAGTGGAATTTCACTCTGCTTGAGTTTTGCATGGAACAGGGGTGTCATTAATGCTTCCCCGCGAACGCTATCGCTGCGAAAAATATTGGCACGTATCCATACTTTTTCAGTCGAACGAAAATACCGCTGTACGATTACAGATTTAATATACTTAGACAGAATTAATTAGCGCGCGGGGACTAAAACAAATACGACGGTCTGCAAACACTAGTTAGTCTAGTAAGTCTTTGCGTGCACGATTATTAACTAATTATTATAATGAAATTCCGTAATAATATAACGCGTCCTCCCCGTTCACCAGTTATCAAAAATTAACGAGGTCCCGATAAAAAAATAGTTGTCCACGCTCGGAAACGTCGAGGATCGAAAGTTTTCAACGCGCTCGAGCTATTCACCTCTCGATTCCGTGCGATTGAAAATCGTCGGGAATTTCAGACTTCATTTTCACTGTCGGGCTTTATTTTAATAATTGAACGAACTACCCGTCGCTCGCGAGTCCACAGTTCCTTCCAGTTCCTCCTCGTCACCGTGGCTGAAAACAGAACAAAATAGTTCGAAAGAGACGAGAGCTCGGGTCGCCCGACGATCGACCCGTCGATCGATCGGTCGTCGCGCAGCCGACGAATGTCAGCACACGGAAGTGTTGCCGGTGAATAGTGATAAATCCACGGCAGTATCCAACAGCGGAACGATACTCGAAAGGTCGAGCTTCATTACGGAAGTTCAAATGTTAAAAGTTCGCTCGATCGATTTGAGCGACGCGATGATTCCGCCATTCAACGCGGTTCCGCGTCTTTGTGGACTTATTTAACGAATTCATCGCACTGCCCTGGCGAATAGATTATGACGTATTATATTCGAATCGCCGCGGAAGCTTTTCTCGCCACCGCTCGTGAAAATGAAACGTCCGCGCGTTTGTCGATAAACTTAGCCGGCATAATGCACGGACGAGGAGAGGGAAACCAGATTTCCATCGGCGTTGAAACAAAAACAGATGCGCTGTCAACTGGAAGAACCCTTTGCACTCAGCGCAACAATAGAAAGCTTTCATTTTCATAGAAAACTTGAGGGAAACATGCATCTCTCAAAAAGTTGCGATGGAATAAGTTTAATCTCCGTTATCGCTAAGCAATTCTGATGTCTCCTCAGCGGGGACGTCAGGGTGCAAAGGGTTAAGTAGCGGACATCGATGCTGTGTGCATGCGTCTACGAAAGGTTTCGAGAAATTGAATTTTTCACAAATTTTAACTTCTATTTGCGCTGATACAAGTTCCCGATAAAATTGAGTTTACAATTATGATTGGATGGTCGCATCAATATTGACAGGAGAAATTCTAAATTGGTTTTCTCAAATGTTAACTGATATTAGTTAAACGATGTTGATCAAATGATTCAACGAACCAGCGAGGCGGTGATTTTAAAAATATATTGATTTTGCTGTTAGAAATTCCCGCTGCATCGAGCCGATATTAATAATGAAATATCGTAAAGCGTCGCTGCGCGGCGCAAGCAGATACAGAATACATAGAACAATAAATTCAATATTGAATTACTATCAGATTTTTATTAACCCAGCTGACAATGCTCCGCGATGGAGAATCTCCGCATGAAATTACTGGTTCTGGTCGAAAATCGGGCGACCATGCTGTATATATACTTCATTTACGTAAAACTATAATTTACAGTAATTATCGTGAGAAACAATTCTTACGTTGTACCATCAAAAATAGCGAGTTACGTAATATCAAGTACTAAGAACTAGCTGTTGACGGTACAATTAATTACCTAGTACATACCTGCTACTAGGAACTAATTAACTACAGTTCCCTAACTAGTTCATGCTTAGAACTAATTATTGTACCCTGTCCGCATAGTTAATACAGTAATACAGGTAACTAGCCTGCATGTGTGGCACAATAATCGAATCAGCAGTCGCAGATCAAAGCAATCGTGTCCTCCGTACGATTTTTAACCTAGCGGAGAGGGTTGTGTCTGTCTCTAATATACAATTACTGTGTAAAAATTCCCTGGAATCCTGCGTACGCATCGACGGTCCGACGTAACGCGTGGAAATATGCGTCGCAACTGTAATTATTCACCAACGCTACCGCGACAGATTTTTAAACAAACGCCGTGCGGTTCGCATTCCATCGTACTTTGCAAATAAAGTGGATATTTCCGTGTCGCGGCGCGGCGCGTCCTGACCGGACAATCGTAATTTTCGGTTGGCAGCCCCGATTCAATTTTAAATGAATTATACTTCGAACTCGATCGCGCGCAATTATACGCAGCGCCCGCGGCTGAACTTTCGCGCGGCCGTTCGACGCTCGCTCGCGCGTAATTCTCGACGGAGCGTCGAGATTAATCGTCGCGACGCGTACACCGGACGCGTCGCTCGCTGCGATCGTTCTTCCGCCGCTTCGTCGCGCGTCGATTCACCGCGCGATCAAACGGACGTAAGGCGCGATTGATAGCCGATCCGTGAAGTTTCGGGTCCGCGGAATCAATCCCGCGTTCTGACGTGCACGTCGAGGGCCCAGTACACCACTTGGGCAGGATTCCAGAACAAACGATTCGCGCCGTGGCTGGTAACGTCGCGATGAAAAACCTAACGACCACTAACCCAGGAGTCCATATATAAAACGACCAATGATTCCCAGGCGCAACACGAAACCGATCATCCACCCTTGGGGCGTTTAACGCCATTACAGCACGTAAACCCGCCCGGGAACCGGCGCGTCAGACACACCTTACGATCCCGTCCATAAACATAATTAGGAACTTAAATCCGTTCGCGTGTGCACGCGTTCCACGCGAACGCGTTCGAAACGCGGCGAAACGCGGCGACTGCGAAGAGGAAGCGGCGGATAGGAGCGTGCAAACAATCAGCGAACAGCCTGCGGCCGGACAGGTTCACGGCTGACGGTAAACGGGGCCGGCTGCGAATCGGTTGTAGTCTGAATCCCCGTGACTTTTGAAACCCTTTCGACGTGCCGGTGCGCCGCAATGTTGACAAGGCAGCCAGTCGCGAACAGGACGAGAGCTGGAGTCCGCGCGACGATATTGGGCCCGGTTAAAAACCAGGAGATTACACAGCCCCTCGCGCGAGCGCCGATTCCACGCATCGACAACGGCCAATGATCGTCGGCTGTGTTTTCACCAAGCGGGAATAACGATTCGTGGTATAACGTACAATTAACATCCGACGGCGTCATTAAACCGAGCCACCCTTGGTACGCGTACGTGTTTGCGCGCTTTAAACAACGCCGGAACGCTAACGCAATGGAATCGCTTAATACCTCGTTGCCCTAGCTGCTCCCATTCCTGCCCCTCGCTATCTCAGCCGGCAATTTATGCCCCCCGCGCTTTTATTTCAGCTGGCTGGGAGCAATCGCGATCGGGATTCAGCGCACGGGCTCCCCAGCGCCGTTGTTTTTATTGGGTTCCGTATTATCGTCGCGGGGAAAGCTCGCGCCAATTTTTAAGTAAATAAGTGGACCTTGTAAATATTTTATTGCGTTCGTTCCTTTATTCCGGCAGCACTCGCGGTCGCTTAAAGTAATTTGGAAATCTGCCGTTTTGTTTTCTCAAGGAAACGTGCCTCGAGAAACATCTGTTCGACCTTCGAAGGTATTTCAATTCAAGCGTTTATCGCAATAAAGTACCGAGTTCTGGTACTTTTAAATGAGAGCGTACACGCGTATGCACGTCGAAATCGAGCGCACCCTAAATCTGTCCAATCCAGAACAGAGTTATTCACTCGATGAATCAACTCGAACGAGCGTACCTCCCAATTCTAGTCGATCCGAATCAAATTTATCCAAGTACCCCCCCCCGAGAAGATCCAAATATGTAATCGCGTCAGGGTGGGTAAAATAAAAGGAAACTCGAGGCAACGATTTCAGCTAAATTTTACCGTCTTTCGTCCTCGACGTCCGATATTGCACTGCCCTTTCAACTGCCTTTTCAGGTTCGTCTCTTAGTCGCGCGACGATCGCTGCACGTGTCTTTACGCGAGACACGCACGCCAATAAAGTTTCTTGCGATTAATCCTCCGCCATTGGCTCGTTCGCGACGCGACGACCGGTTAAAAACGAGCGCGCGTCCATTGGGCGTCCAAATTGGCCAAGCCAAAAGAGATCGCGGCCGCCCACGGTTATTGGCTATCGGTAACAAAACGCGCGGTCGCCGGGTCGGCCCGTAAATCTGTCCAGCCGTCTCAAAATTGAAAGCTTATCGATTTTGCGTACACGCGATACCAATTACACCGACGAAAATCGTATAGTCGAGCCCGTAATGCGACCGATTGGGGGTGGCTGCGACGCGCATGCGAGGCGCGTAAAATCGGCGCGCGGCTACGTCGTCGCTCCGAATCATCGGTTGACAAATGGGCCGCGAGTCGCGTCGAATGACAAATCGAAGCTCCAGATTCCAGCACGTGAGGCGAAATTACACCGCGATCCGCCCTCGTCGACCGGATCCACGCTGTAATACTTCTCTGTCGGCCGTTCGGATCGAGCCACCCCCAAGTGAGCCGTTCAACTCCCACGGCCCAGAACCTGTTGGTGAGGATCCCGCTTTATCAATGTATCTCTACCTTCCTGTGATCTTGCGAGACGCGGCTAGACGTTCGATAAATTCCTGTCCGTGATTCATCGCCGCTTATTCCTATCGATCGATGACGCGCGTTCTTTCTTGGATCGTAACGACCTTCCCTTTTGGATCGCGTCGTCTCGTTCGTCGATGCACTTTTTCAGGTCTCGAACGCGCGTATGTAAATGGATCGTGGTTACACCACGGCGCTTAAGAAGAGCGAACCGTGTGGTGGCGTCGCTGCGATTGTAATGCCAAGAGCATGTACCGCTCTGCTTAGTCTAATTGTTCTGATTAACATATCGAATATCCGTGGAACGTGACATCGTGGACTAATACGACTGTCTGCGCGTCAATTGGGACGCAAACGTACGAGCAACTATCCCTGCTGATCTACAAACTGTACAAAAGACGAGGGCAATTAAAATTACATCCGCAACGTCGCCGAACAAACTACCCTCGAGTGTCCTACCTAAACGCCGTGATGTATCTACGCGTCCCATAAAGTCTACTCGTCCGCGCGTATACATGCAATAAACGTTTAGGATACATTTAGCCTGGCTTGAAATACGGCCAACCATGCACTCTTGGACGACGTTTTAACGCCTTGCAAAGATGGAAGGTGTCTAACGTGTATTACTTATAGAGACTCGGTTATTTTTACTCTCCTCGGGAACGCTTCCGTATTCCCAGCGTGAAATTCCAGCAACGACGAAATATTCAGTAACCGAGGGACGTTTTTAACGGCGCGATAAAAATAAGACGGGGCCGCGTCAACCCTTTCGCCGAGCGCGGAGCTTGCTGCATGTTATCCACGTTGGAAATACGTCGGCACGAATTACGAGGCGCCTAATTCGACCTGCTGGCCGTGAATCTTTCTCGCCCTCTTCCCTTGTCACGGGTTAAAGAGTGCGTCACAGTGGAATCACGCGGACAGCGTCATTGCGGTGAGCCGCGCCTCTTCAAAACAGGCTGGGACGAAAGGCGGAGGAGGTGACGGATCTCGGGGATGGAGAAACAGCCTGAAAATGTGTCCCACTCGACTTCCGGCTGGATAGAGTCCTGGAACTCGGCAAGTAAGGCAGATAGCCGGGAGTAACTTATCGCCTAATAAATTCCAGCCATTAGACTGCGGGAAGTAATGGATGTACCATTTGCACCCTCCAGTACGCTTCGCGGTGGGTAACTTGGTAGGCAAGAAAGGGTGGCGAAGGTGGGCGGCGAGGAGGCGCAGAGGAGGGAGCGAGAGAGGGGACGAGGTTGGTTCCCCCTAGACGAATTCCAGATATCGATTTAAAGTTTGGCGTTACTCGGTTACCGCATACATTTAGGCAAAGACTCGATTAGAGGTAGCAGCAGCTATCCAGGCTGGTTGCTCGCGCGTTTATCGCGTCGCGCAGAAGAGAGGGCTGCGCCTGGAACGTGGTTACTTGTTATCGCTCTCGCGGTAACACGATTTTCGAATTGAATCGAGAATCGATACGGCCAGTAAATCAGAAAAGGAATCCACGGACAATTTTCACGACTATTTTATGCGGCATAAAACGCGCCCGGCTGATAAGGGAATGACGGATAACCGAGCAAAGGCCGCGGACCGCGTAACGAGATACATATTGACGTCTATCAGTGATCCGCGCCGCCCTATCGCGATCTTTACGCCTCCGCTGGAATTGCCGACAAGGTGGGAGAATGGGCGAATTTTTTAATGCAACTGTAACGTTTACCATCGACGCGTGATCCTCGACGATATGTAAGCGTGAATTACGTTCAAGAAGAAGGGGCATTCGTAATGGGATTGGATGCCGCGATAACTAATGCTATTAGCGAGATTTGGCCGTACCGAGCTTTTCTCGGAACTTATATTAATTTATACATGGAATAATGTATAGATCCACCCCAGAAATCGGAGCAAATTTTTACTTTGTTCCTTAAATTAAAACAAATTTTCCAATTACAATTTAATTAGCTTTGCCTTTGTGCAACTTGTATTTTCCAATACAGACATCGCTACCGTACATCTCACTAGCATTTCCTTTCAAATAGCGCCACAAATATGACGATCGTTACACAGAGCCCGCAACGCAGCTAGGTTCAAATACTTCGCTACGTCCGCCTGGAAAAATTCAAGTAGACCTCGCGGTAAACAGATTATTTCTACAATGAGAGCCCGGCGAATCGTACTCGAAGACTGTTTTCGATACAGAACAGCGGGAAGTTGACACATTTTAGAAAAAAAGGGGGAAGAAAAAAGGGAGCGGGGCTTTCGTTAAAAAGTTGTTCGATGGCAATTTCCACTTTTATCGATGCGCCCGCGGTGAACTGCATAAAACTCATAGAAACATAAACCTGGCTAAACCGCGGAAAATCTTAAAAAGGCAGTTATAGCTCGTCCCAGTTCCGCGGGATCGGCCTGTACACACCGGCACCGCGGCGATGGCCTATAGAGGGGAATACGAACGATCGCGTTGCCTGTTTACCCGGGGATCCGTACCGCGAGAGAGGCCTCCTCGACCTTACGTCGCGAACTTTCGAGGGAACGCTCGAGAGTGTCTTTGCAGTTACACTTAACGATCGGTCGCCTTCGTCTCTTGGCCACCGTTACCGCAGAAGGGCTCTCGCGAGGAAGTTGCGCAACGGCGACGGGGCGGAAGGGGCGGCGGGGCTGGATCGGAGGGCTGGGTGATCATCTTAAAGAGTGATAAAGATGAAAACTTTTTGGCTAATGATGCGACCCCTTTGGACTCGGAACGAAGACTCGGTCGAGTGGAAAGTAGACGAGTATGTTCCGAGGGCTCGCTGAATGGGCTAATAGTGGTGGAAGTCTTTCGAGTAACGACCGCTGCTTAACGATTCGATATCCGTCGGGGTAATTACCGCGCTGCCGGTGGTTTTAGCGCGATGAAAATCCGACGCAGCTCGTCGTCCGGGATAAAAAGTCAGCGGGAGACGACGGTCTCGCGTGTTGCGCGGCGGCGATGCGACGCGACGCGACGCTGCGCCGGGGCGGCTCGAGTGCCCAGGAAAAAATACGCGAGGGGTGATTGTCGGGGGCGCGTTTTCAGCCGCATAATCGTGCACGTTTGCGTCTGTTCGGGGCGCGCGACGAGTAAGTGCGTCGAATTGAAAACCGAACGGGTCCATTTTTAACCCACGGCGAAATATGCTAATGTGTATTTGCATTCGAGAGCGATCCGAGGAGACCCGTTTCGCGTCGGAGTAATTCTCCGTTCGCCGGATTTCGTAATAATCCACGAATGACGGTGGTCGGACGAAAGAGTTGGCGACGCGAAAGAACGCGGGGGAGGGGAGGGGAGGGGGTTCGCGGTATTATGGCGTTATTAAAAAACACAAACCAGCAATCGAGAAACGCGATAAAGCGGCTCGCTGACGAACAGCCGTTTCATGATCACGAGGACACTTCTTTCCCCCCCGAATCGTCGTTCTTTCCTAAGGTGCATATAACGAAACGGCCGAGGAATGGGCCGTTGGTACAATGGTAAGACCAAAAGAGCAGGGAATTTCAAACGATAAGCGTTTCCACGCACAGCGAACCGTTTTACGTTCGTTTCTATGGAGCCCAGTTTTACGGTGCACTCGGTCTTTGGGAATGATCGCGGCGGCGAAATTTCTTTTGATATTCACTGTGCACGGAACCGTGCACCGGCTACGTGTATTTAATAATACGAATACTCTCCCGGGGGCTTTATCGACAAACGAATTTCACGTCAGATCCACCAGGAGGAACAGGTTCGAGAACGGGCGTCCGTCTAAATCGGTACGAGAACGCATCCCCGGCTGTAAGCCTACCTGTACGCGCGGCACTTACCAATCGACGCGGGAAAGTGTTGGTAAGCCTATCCTTCGGGGACAACGTTCACGAGCTGTTTGTACACATCGAGGAATCACGGATATAGCCGCGAAATAGTTGGCGGTGCTCTAAAAGCCATCGCCTACACGTGTAGAGGCGTTTGGGTTAGGCTGCCCGCGCCATTCCCGCTGTATCTTCTCATCGTACGTGCCAATAGGTGACTCGGTCTTCCTCCCACGGCCTCCGTCCTGTTCCCACCGGTGGTACATACATATATACGATCACTGCGGGGTACACGGCGCCCCGCTGGATTTTACGGTTCGGGTTTTATGGTTATATTTATTGCGCCGGGCTTCTACGGGCTCGTGGAACGTTTTCCCTGGAAGCGATTGCGACGTAAGTAGTCGATAAACCAATTCTCAATGAGCGGGGGAAACCCTTGTACACCCACGGTTACGGTCGCAACCTCCACCGACCGCGGTGGTGCTCGCGCGAAGGTGGCCCGCGGACACGGCCAGCCTCGTCGAACGAGAACGATCGCGTCGAAGCGGTGCGACGACGGGTCTCTTAATATCGATTCCGCGATGCAACCGCCAGCCGGGACCGAATCGGAAATCCTGCGTGCGTGTCGATCGATTCTCGTCAACCTGTGCCCTGCCGGTCATTTGTGCTTTCACGAGCGCCGCGGCCGAGATTACACGACCCGTGGGAGTCTTTCAAACCGGGGCTGCGCATTCGAACCGCGGCACGGAGATCTTTCACTACCCGCGTACGTATATCCGGGTCATTTGTATGCATGCGTCGCCATTTGCTTCGTTACGCGGAACGTAGGATACATCAGTGTCTCTACCAAATACGTCTCTGCCTAACGTTTACCATCGCTACGGATATCTTCCGGGCGGTTGTTCCCGCGATTTATGTCCCCCGTCGGTGTTGCCTTCGAAATTCCAAATGATTTAGCGTAAAGTGAGACTGCAACTTTTTCGAAGGGGATCGTAGAACGGTTGCGGCAAGACGCGACGGTAGAGAGTACGTACGTATTGTTAATTACATGAACCAGGTCGGGAACGTAATTTCTTCAAGACTCGAAATCCTGCTGGGCTCAAAGTAGCTACGAAATTCGAAGATTTATGAAGCGATAAAATAGTAAGGCATAATAGCGCAGAGAATAGGGACGCGGAGAATATATTCGATAAGTTCAGGACCCGGAAATCTCTTGTAAGTCCCGAAGTTCAATGAAATCTAAGGATTTTGGTTAATACTGAGAGAGTTCTAAAACCGCAAAGTTCTAACAAGTTCGGGCATTTAATTGACTCCGATTCCAGTGTTAATTCTGCTCTACAATTTCATTTGCAATTTCCCTGTCGAATAAGAACGGAATTATGCGTCCATCGGTAACAAACATTAGACTTTTGCCGCGATACCGTGAATTTTGCGTCTCTTCGAACTTCCGTGTCTCGAGTCTGTCCTCCGCGACGTTCAAAGATTATTAAATGTTCAATAATCCGTCTGCGACGTAGCAGTCGAACCGTGTCACGAATCCGTGCGTCTAACAGAAAACGCCCCGCGCTCCGAAGCGAGGCGCGGTACACTCGTTAAGAATGTGACTGCGAGAAATGTCTATTTCCGAATACTTGCCACGCCATCTTCAATTCGGGGCTCACACGTCGAGCGCCAGGGATTCCCGTGACGACTCTCCGCTTCCCGTGGAATCCAGCGAATTCACGGAAAAGATAGTTAGGATAGTTCGAGGTGGTATCAGTGTCTATCTGCCGTGTTACGGCTCAGCCAGGCCGAGGCGAGCCTCGATATTTGCGGATCGAACGATTATCAGCGGGCAGGATCGTGCGCGCGGGGTCGACGTAGGCTAAAGGCGCGGAAAAGTAGGCGGTCTGGCGGCGTGGAGCTTTACACGGCATTAAGGCGGAACCAGCTCGCTGATACGGCAGTAATTTTGTAATTCGTACGCCCGTCGCGGCGTACGGGCGCGTGTTCCCGTCTAAAATCAAGCGAAACCACCGGGGGATCACCTGCGCGCCCCAGTTTCTATTCTCCCGATGCGGTATAAGCCCTCCCGGAGCTCTCCGCCGTCGAGAGTTTCCCTGAAAGCGAAGGCACCTCGGAAGACTCGCCCCTTCGAGCTGGATAAGTGGGTATTAGGAGAGTCGAGGGGTGAACAATAACGCGGATCGGTTAACTTAATAATGGACATTAGAGCGTTATACTGGCTGGGAAGAGGAGTAGCTACGGTTCAGTCGGAAACTTACTTCTCGTGATGTGGGTGATTTGCTTCCAAGATTTTCTCCGAGCACTTTGAGTAGTCGACTTCGCCCCGGCAATGAAGACGCCGTAGTCTCTCCACCCCCGTTCCACGCTCTCTCTCTTTGTCTCGCCCAATTTCCTGACCTCTCTCCGTCCTCCTACGTTTCTTCCACCTTCGGCTATCCCGGCGTGTACTATGAAACGATCCGAAGTCTCTTTGAATTTAGCGCGCGGCTTGATGAGGAGGGATTTCGGAATCGCGGCGCGCGCGTGATTTATTCGCGTGTCTCGTTCGTCGTTCGCGACTCCTCCCTGGGGACCGGTCTCGATTCTTTCGTACGGGTATCGCGCGATCGTTATTCACCGTTGGGGTCGTTTTCTTTCAACGGGGGGACGCTTCCCGTTAACTCGAGACACTTGGAGACGCGTCGAGCGAGGCGCGAGTCGATCCACGCGACACGTTACCGCGGGTGTTAAGTCTCGTCTGCTTTGGATATCCGTTCCGTGGATCCTGGATAGATTAAACTAGTTAATTAGGGATGCTTGAAGCTTTGTCGCGTTGTTTGCGCCCCGTTATCGTCGAACAACGCGTTGTATCGGGCAGGAGTGACGCGTCCGGGGCCAGCTCGTCCCGTGTCCGATTAGATCGCTTTGTTCGATAAAAAGAAAATAATTGAACACATGTACGATCGCTGATACGAGGACGATAAAAGTAATTAACGGAGGGGGTGGGGCGCGCGCGCGATGGAACGGCGGCGGGATGATCACGGGACCACGGGGGACAGCACGCGAGGCGACAAAAGACACAGAAACGCAATTAGCTTAATTCAAGTTTAATTAATATAATGCGTGCGGGGCGGAATCCGATGTCTTAATGAGATAATCACGCCTTAAACTCGTGCGACACGCAACTATTGTAACCGCTGTTCGTTGCGCGTTTCGTCGCGTGACGGACGGGCGTCCCCTGATGAACCGGAAGCGGGGCCTCAGACACCAGACTGCTTTGCATGCCTCCGATAACAGTTTTTGTCCATTAACGTGATTAAACGTCTAGTTGAATTACAGCACGATCTCTTTCAAACGTAGGCCAACGCGCGTGTGTAATCGCACTGGTCTTCGCTGTTTCGTCCCACCCGTAAATGCTTCACAAAGGAGCGTGCACTATGACCGCCACCGTTTCGTGGTAATGCGTGCAATTTTTTCTGCTAATTTTACATTCCATCCACGGTAAAGGGATATTTATTTAAGTTGCACTCTAGGAGAGCTACGCCCTAATCGTATTAACGGTGCCGCATTGCAGTTTCGCCGTTAGAGAACGTCGTTGCTTCGCGATCGCTTAATTATTTCGAAAGTTGTTAGAAGTATACGAATTATTGAGAGCAACGTTGACAGAAATTTATGACGCGCCTTTGTAACTGCGCCGCGTAATTTAATTTTAGATAACCTTATCGCAATGATTTTACACGTGAGCTACGTAATAAAGAGATTCAATTTATCGTTAAACAAAATCTTTATTCCCCCCTTTATTAAGAAGAAACGTACCATTAAATGAGAAAAGTCTGTGCAAGGACCGTGAAAGGTATATTAAATCAGCTAGCGTTTTATTTCAGGAACGATTTATAATTTTCTAGCACTCAGAGCGATGATTATTGTTGGACGAGCTTGTGTTTCGCGTTGGAGAGCAATTGCGAACGAGTGGTTTTAACAAAAGTATGGTCGATCGAGACGCAAGTGTGGAGTAGCGGTCATCGAAAGGTAGATTTTGATATTTCGAATCGATCCCTCGTCTGACAGCGATACGGAAGCCTGACTCGCGTTTCCACCCAGAAAAGCATTTCTGAACGGAACTGAAAATAATGGAATGGATTGCAGCTGGACTTTAATTACGCGGGGTTCCATTTATCTAATTGTAAACGCTCAATTGTACGTACATCGATTTCCCGGCATTCTCTATTCTGAAAGCGAGTTTCCAACAGCATGCGTGTACTCGTCGATAGGAATTAGCCGGTAACTGTGTTTAAAATTAACAATAATTCGATTCTACGCGACCATTGCAAAGCGGTCTTAAAGCTATTCCGTCCAACGCAACGTCACCAAACTTGAAACACCATTTACATATTATAAATTCCTCCCTTTTTTATCAGATATTACGCTTGACTGTTACTTCGGGTTAAAATGAAAATGCTATCTTCGTAACATAAATAATGACCCAAAAGTGGAGATAGTAGAATCTGGGTAAGTAGATTTACTGTACCTCATAAAAAGAGTTTAAAGGGTTGGAACTCGGCGTTACCATTCTCTAATTACTAGAAATATATTGTTCAGTCCCGTTTTCGTTACAGAAAGTGCTCTCCGTAGAACCAATCATATTTCTGCAGAATTACGAACGCTCGGTATTCGAAAACCAACTCATTTACCGGATAGATCTTGATTTTAACGTTTGACCCTGTTCCAAGGGCCGTAGAACTTTCCTCGCCTCGAGTGCTCCGCCATTTGCAGTCAACGTTCTACGTACGCGTGTATTTAAGAAGACTTCCGTATAACCCTGGGAGAATATTATTGTCATTACCAATTTAACACCTCGCTCGTGGTAATATCTTAAGCAAGAACACGACGAGGAAGCCAATAACCGAGTTCCCTCTCAATAACGTTGCATAGTTAGCAACACCGTTATCAATATTTACACGAGCGAATGCCTTTAGCTTAGTACCAGTGCCTGTTCGACGTGTATCTTTGCGATACGACTACACAATCTCCTCGAGGCTTGCTATCTTGACCTATAAGCGAAATCTGCTTTCGCGCGGGTTAATACAACCCTATAATTAACGTAATGGGCAAAGACGGTGGGTAGGTCAAATTCACTTATTGAAATTGTCGTAGAAATCCCTGCATTATGCTCTCAGAGACTCGACGGCATTGTTCCAGTCGCTGTAGAGGACCTCTGCGAGGATAAGGGGCTGGCAGCTAGAAAGACTATCGGTGGCAGCGACTCAAAGACCTGAATCCGTCGACGCTACTTCGGTTAATTATTAACGGAGGAGGCGATTTACTTTGGCGGCAACAGAAACTAGAATTAATTACAATCCCATTAAGATAGAACAATCTGTTCGATATCATATTTGTGGCGCGCTTTCGTTTCGAACGAATGGTCCCGGTTTTAAAGAAACAACCGGATCGCCGACGGGGTACGCGGGTACGGCGTTGCGACGGTTGTTAACTGGATAACTGTTCGGAACAACGGAGATCGTTTAATTGTTTGCAAGCATCTCGGGAGAGGCGAACAAACGCAACGTTGAAGGGAGCATAAATCAAGTTTACCGCTTTGATAAGCTGTATGCACGAGCCGTTTGAACGGGTCTTAGCTAGACAGGCCAGAAATTTCATTTCCTAGATAGATCTCTGGAGACAAATCGATTGTTCCGGGATCCCGGCCCCGGTCAGGATGAGAGAGATTCACTTTGACACGTCAAGCGTCGCCGCGGCGATCCTTTATCCTTTTCCCTTTTCCTTACAGCCAACCCCCTCGTTCCCCCTCGTCATCTTCCATCCCGTTACGTGCTGTTACCCACCCCCTCCGATAAGGGACAGCGAAACAAAAATGCAGCTGTAACCGGTCGCAGCCGTGGTAGCTGCAATTCCATCGGAACGAGATTCGCGCGAGCAGTCCAACAGTTTCGCGGAACTTCCGTACCGCCGTTCGAGTCTCCCAAGAGTATCCTTTCCACCCGAATGCAGCGCCGCGTCCCTCCCCCTCGACGGGATGTCTGCGGTTTGTTAGAAGGACGTAACAAATAAGGTAATCTTGCACACATATAGCCGGCTTGTTGAGGCCGGGTGCCGCTCTGACTCTAAAACAGCACGCTCGGAGGAAGCCCCTTTCTCTTTGTCCCTTTTTCATCCCGCTGCGCTACTTTCTTTCGCTTCCTGCCGGCGCTGGCCCAGAAGGCGAACGACCGAGGGAACGTCGACGAGCTAGACGCGGAACCGCCCCGAAAAAGAGGAAGCGACTCTCAAGGCGATGTTTACGCCCGTGTGTACGTGCGCGATCACGTACGGGACGTCGTGTAGGCGTCACGGGGAAGAAAGGTTCATGAAGCGGACGCGGTGTGGAAAGAGCGCGAGAGGGAGCAAGTGAACCGGAGTAGCCTGGGTGGATGCGGGACAAACCGAGAGAGAATCGTCAGGCTCGCGCATGCAAGAGAGCCAGCGGCTCTCTACGTGGCTGGAAAACTGGAAACAGAGACCCTATATTCTCTGCATTTCTTCATTACGGGATCATACGCGGGGACGGTGTGAACGTCAGCGTCCGTACGAGCGTCGAGTGCACGTGTGCGTTCTCGGGCGGCCCCGAAGAATTTTCAGCCGGAGCGACGCGAAAGCCCGCGGTTCACCGGTCAAAGCTTAACGGGGTTTTCCTCGTTCCTTGGGTCCAAGCGCGGACGGCTCCTTCCCCGGGATTTTTCCAACCGTTATGCGTGCGGCGGTGTGCACGCGTCTGGATATAAACGGCTCGGAATCACGTCGCACAATTACTGTCGCTGTTCGAGATCCGCGACCCGAGCGGAGCCGCGTCTCGCGGGCTGGCTCGCTTTTCATGGGACTTCTGCGTTTTAATTTTACGCGTTCGTTCGACAACGCGTGCGGTGCAGTTAAAGTTGGGATCGTGGAGACGCAACGCGTTTGGGGACCAACGATTCGATCTGGAGGAACGATTGCGAAAAGGAAAGTGATTGGCAGAACGCGAAGACAAAGAGAAGTTTCTTCGAGCGTTGCTTGAATAAAAGTTGAACTTTCGTTCTACGATTTCAGATGGTAAATGAGAGCCATGGACCGCCATCGCGACAATTATACCGTCACGGTTCCGCTCGTCGCACGAACCATCGTGGCTCGTTAGAAATCCGCAGTTGGAGCCATGGCTACGTGCGAATTTGCTCGATAAGGTGCGAAGCTACTTTATATAGCGGGTACGGCCCCCGAGCCTCGTCCTCTCTCAGCCTAACGTGGTTGTACGTGGGCCGGGTATTAAACAGGACGCGGTTATCATTCTTTAGACGAGGAGAATACCAGTGGAACAGCCGCGGATTTACGCGTCGATCTCGGTTTCACGCGGCTGTTGGTCCGTCAAGTGCAAACTGCCGTAGGCCATCGAGCAGAGATGCGTTGAACAGGAACGATTAAACCGAGCTGCGGAAACTAAATGCGAGCTGGAAGGTTGGAGATGTCTAGAAATTTTGATAATCACTCAGGGAAGCAATAGGAGATCGCGCACGAGTCGTGGCTTCGATGTGGGGATCGTAAATATCCGTGGAGTGCGCGGAAACGTCAGGAAGGGAGTTTCGCGAGAAGTCGAAGTAAACGAGAAAATGCGAGAACTAGAAGAAGTTGTATATCGACGCACGAAAACGAGGCAGATGCATCAATAGATACCTATCAAAAATAAGTTCCGTAGAGCCAAGTATCCACCAAACTGCAACTAGATCGAGGGTATTTCGAAGATCAATCGCAGTTCCCCGGTTTCTTTGGAACTCCTTTCGAAGAACCGTTACGATTGATACGAGTTTTAACTGCTTTGTATCAAATTACCCAGATATTGTCTTCGCAATATTAGATGATAAACTTCTATTACAGTTAGAATACGTCTAGCATAAATAATCCAGGAATTTCGCATAGAGATTCTTGCGCAAGCTATTGAATCGAAAGTACCAAACGATGAATGTATTTTTAAAAATAATAATCGCACGAAATATTCGATAAAATCGTTAACTCGGCCACTTTCGACGATCAATTTCATACTAATTAACCCACGCTCCTGTCGGTCAAACATGCTCTTCTCCTTGTACCAAGTTATTCTCCTTTTAAAGTTATTAAAACGAATCAGTTGAAACAGAATGATGAACTTGCATTTAATTAAAACTTGTTAGCGAAACCTAAAAAACTCGACCAATACCATCTCTCGGTTAACCAATTTCACTTCAGTTCGGGCTGATAGAAATTATAAAGAGAATTCCCGAACTTTTGCCTGATAAAATTATTGACACTATACCAGCGATAAATTATCGTCGCTTCGCCACTTCGCGTTAAATTCACCGTGGAACGAGCAACTCAATTTAACCGAAATAACGTGAACGTTCTTTTTTCCGCCAAAAGTTTCGCCGATGTTGTATCAAAATGTGTTTGTAATTAATTAAATGGACGATTATCGTGGCAACATGTAAAGCAGCAGTTTAATTTAATACCGGGGTTACATGTTACACTTGTTCTCTGTTCGGGACAATTTTAGTGAGAAAATTGGCCAATTAATAACTTATTACTCGCATATTTAATGCAAGCGAAGAGTACTGACTATTATTGCCATTATTATTTAATAAAATACAGCGTATACTGAAGGTTGTTCCACGCTCAGCGAATTGGTTTCGCGTACTTAATACCGGGAATTTAATTAACTTTCAAATATGCTACTGTCTACAATATAACTCCTTGCGTTCAACAACCGTTCAACTTATTGTAAGTAGATTCAGACACGTGGTTGACCACTAAGATCGACTGAGAACGCTACGCTTTGTGGCTGACCAATAGATTCAGGTAAGAACGCTGCTTGGCTGACAAGTAGATTCAGACTGTGCTGCTTCTCGTACATTCGTAACTCACGCGCATCGCAATCTTTTTCGTCAGCAAATACCAATTATAATTTATCTAAAAACTGACTTTAAGGTGGAAAAACAAAATCCTTGAAGAATCCAATTCCATTCCATTCACAGATTTTTCAGTGTATTCAATCGCAAGAGCGTGCTTCTCGATCCGAGGGGTATATAATTTATTTCCCGTTATCTATCGACGTGAAATTTTTATTTATTATTTCTTACCGGCACGCTCTGAAAGCTTCCATTAGGAAGGATTTACTTTGCTACGCTTTTCATTTATCTCTGTTGCATTTCTCTTACGCACGAAATGAAACGTTTTAAGCGTCGTTCCGGTTGAAATAGAGTTTATACAAAATTAGTTAAAAGTACCATCCCTTAGCTGCGAGCGAAAAAGTAGGAGAAAATTATTTACCCAACGGCTCGCAGCGTTCTGCACCGACACCATTCATAATTCCGCCCAGGCCCCCTTTGTGGAAGTAATTAAATTTAACAAGATTCAAAATCTCCGCCTTCGTTCGCTTAAATTCCCTGTGGCTGGTGCTATTGATTATACAACGAATCCGCTGAATTGCGGCTGTTGTTTCTGCTTTACAATGGCATGCACAATGCCCCGTGCTCGTTTTCGGTATCACTGAATAGAACCTCCTGAAGTCAAACCCCGTGGACGTTTTAAATATCCGAGTCCCACGTAATACACTTGTCACTTATAAACATTTACGTAAACGCTCCGCGAAATGCGTTCCACGATCTCCGCGAATGCCTCCATAAATAAACATGGCAAAAGTAAATACAGCGATGTCCTCCGCGTCCAAACGCTCGAGTCTCGAACACGCGAGCCGGTCTTTTAAATATAATTTTCCATCGCGCACGCGCTTCGACGACTAAAGTATCCGAGGAACGAAACAGCCGAGCAATCAATTCCAGCCAATACTTGACTCGCGCGGCGAATCATTACAACACATATGAGTCCCGAACAGCGAACGCGTCAACATTACAGAATCAATCAACCCCCGCGGAGTTAATCAAATTGATCTCCGAGTGGTCCGTTTGTTGTTAACAGTACGAACCCACGCAATCCCGCGATACGTAACAATATTGTTCTTTTACCAGCGCGGAGCCGTATCGTGGAACCGAACTGCAACCTGGAGAGCCACGTTAATTGATGTACCTAACGGCGATGGCGGCGGGCGCGGGCGCTGGTCGGGGAACACCGTTATTTTCTGAAACGACAGGGTGGAAAGGAAGCGTCCATCGGCCGGATTATCCCTGAAAATAATTAGCGCGGTCGATCATTGTGTCCACTTACCCGGTGAGAAACAAGTAAACCTATAAAAATACCATTAGATCCCCAGCGGCGCAAATGCGACGGTTCGCACACAACGATCGGCGGGGTGAGCGTTAAACGAGAATAAGAGAGGGGCGAAAGGTGAGAGGGGCGGTAGTGGACGGGTGGAAGAAAGGTAGACAGAGGCTGGGAGTGTAAGGAGTAGGTCCCGTTAATGAATTTCGAACCTGGAAGCTCTCTGTTCCTTATATCCTGGAGACTCTCATTACGTGAGAAGCTTTAAGAATCCCTAGCACCCGTAATTCACGGCAATTCTCCGAGACGGGAACGTTTCTGAAACTGAAACACACCCGCGACGCCCGCGGAACCTTCGCTCCACGCCGGATGGCTCTCCGGAAACAATGATAAACCATTAATCATTCGCTTAGCGCGACGCGAAATTTCAACCCCCGCTCGAACTCCGTACCTGCGAGTTTTACGATTTTCCGCCACCTTCGAGCGACTCTAAGTGCATTTTCCAAAGAAATCGAACGAGTTCGAGCTCAACGGTAGACCTGCGAAGTCGTTCCTTTGCGTTCGCGAGCGAGCAAAGGGATCCTTGTTATTGCAATGCCATCGACTCGCGAGCAGATGAGACGAATAGTTATTTCAAAAAATCAGCTGTATCCGATTATTGCGAAGAACGAAGGGGATGAAAGTACAAACGCACCCTTTGGAGGGTATAAAAATGTCAGGACGCGATAACGTAAATGGAATTGCGAAGCGAGTGGCAAAAAATTTACAACCTAAAGAGCTTCAATCTATATGTCTCCGAGAAGTGCATAACACGAAAACAAACCTGTACTTTGTCATCCACCTTGGGGAGTTATTTTCTCGTGACGCAATAAATAAAATCCCGGGATCCTTCCGCTCGCAAAGCGAGGAAGAAACGGAAGATGAGATCGCGTCTGCCGAACGCGGGGACGGTCGGTGGTTTAAAAATTTTAATATGTTTATACGTATTTGTATAAAAGGGGAAACTAATTACATCAACGTCGTAATTAAACTGCGGATTTTATGCTGACGCAGACTTTTAGAAAAAAGCGGGTCACCAAATGGGGACGATGTAGAAATTCGTTTTTTTATACGGACGTATATACTGATTAAACAGTAACTATCGCGACATCTTTATAATCATTTTGTCGTTCGTGCGTTATTTACGATCGCAGGTTTGGTAAAGATCGATGAAAATTTAGAGTCTGCATTTTTCAAACAATTTTGAAACCAGCAAAATGACGATATATTTCAATTTCAATGAAATCTCGCGCATCGAGCACACGCGTGATCCGCCTGGCACGGAATGATCCATACATTTTGATTATATTTCACGTATTTCGTTATATATTACAGTTTCGCAAAACCTGCAACGCGATATCTGTATAATTCCAAATAAAACCGATGAACAGGTTTAAATTCCTTACTGACGGATCTTGGAAACAATGAAACGAATATTTTCATCCGCTGGAATAAGAGAGTGCTCTCGCCGGATTAATTGTTCGCATATACAAACGCGGAGGGGTGTGCTTCGCTGTTCTCGCAAAAGTCAAAGGAAATCCAAATTAGAAACGAGACGAGGCATCGCCAGAAGGGAATGAGCAAGTAATTACTATGGTATTCCATTCAGTCCACCCTTTAGCAGAATCGCTCGATTACACGTGGTTCGTTATCGTGTCTCTCCGTCGCGTAGAAGAGAAACTTCGTCGCTATAACTAGGCGTTATACAATTAATGCACTGATTGCAGCCGTACACGCTTTGTGTGCGAAGAAATGAGGGAGCGAGCGAAACGAAAAAGGAAATCGAGACGGGAAGTCGTTCGTTTTTTCGAGCCGTCGTATAATTATTTAATTATTAAATTTCGTCGAATTTATTTCCTATTACTTTTCAGCGGCAATGTACACGAACCTGGAAAGATTTCTCGCGCAATATCCGCCAGCAAATTACAAGAAGCTCAAACATTTCCACCCCATCAACGGGCAAATAAAGCACCTGCGATATTTAAAGAGCAAACATATCCCTGGAAGAACCCTCGCGCGATGAAGGAGGACCCACGGAATTCAGACTCCGTCCCTTTCCTCGCTTTTTTTTGCACGACTCTCATTTGTTTATTATCAAATTGAAGGTAATATACGAGACGCCATCGTAGACTCCATTTATTTATTAGCAACGTTCCTGCCATGAGTGTACTCGGAATAAAAAATGTCTTTGATCTCTATTTCTCGACTCTAGTTTGTCGTTTCCCTTTACGGACTGGCTGCATACCGTTTTTTCAAGAACTTTTCACGAGTGTTCTTGTTTGCACTGTATTTATCAAGAAGCGAAAGAGAAAAGAAATGTTGTAGAATGTAGAACGACTTTTCATGCTATTTCATTAGTACGCGCACTGTTATATATATTTAAATCGATACCAGAATATAATAAACTATCAATTTCGGAGGCATACGGCCCATTAGAATAACAGAAAGATTGCGCGTGACTATAATTTCGCAGAACCCCGACTAATAACACTCAATATCCTATCACAGAGCCATCAGGACCATAAAGAGTATCAAACTGCACTTCCAACGTAGCTTTCGTTAATTAAACATCGTTAACACAAACGAGTTGCAGCAAATTAAACGATAACCTCCTGCAGACAAAAATCAGCCCGTATCGCGTACAAATTTCTCGCTTGTTCCATTATTTTCTGCCGTTTTAATTTGTTGATACCCGTTCTCACCTCTGTCCCGACGCGTCACGCGATTCTCCTCCGTATCTCGCTAATTAACCTTTCAACGTTAATATCGAAGTTACATTGATTATCAAACAGCAATTTACTAATTCTCGAGGGGACGCGTTTTTATGGTAATGTAATCATTCCCGTTGCCTGTCCGCGGACGTGAAAACGTCTCATTAAAACAGCCGCGCGAGCTCTTCCGCGAACAGTTCCATATATTTTCGTTATTAATTAAATTATTTAGAATAAAAAGAGCCCCCCTTTGCGACGAGTGGCGCGCACAGACACACGCGCACACGTTATACGAAACGCGTGTCCATAAAGTTTTCACGGTAGCGTGCACCAGCGAAATTGCACAGGGATGATAAAAAAATTCCATGGAAAGGTATAACTCCCTTAATTAATTGAAATACCAATGGTCGTATATCTGTAAACGCACGAATTTGTTAATACGTCGAACGTTTCGGTTGGTTTTCCGTCTCGTCGGCCAGCGCCGTTCAAAATCGGGAATTCCGCGTGCATCGATCCCATAATTTCGTAGAACCGGAAATATTCTTTAGTAAATTACATTGGGAACCGTTCTCGCCGTTTCACGCGAAAAATGGACGGCGCACACGTATTATATATGCCTCGCAGCTTAAAACGTAACACCTCGCGGCGTGGTTTAAAAGAACAGAGGTCTGGTTTGGACGAGTGAACCTCGTTGCCCGGCAGCGTACCAATTCACCGTGCGCGCTCGCATAAAATTTCGAAATTAACACGTTGACTGCCGCGCTGCTTCCATGGGATTCGCACAAATTTTCGTTAAACCGCTGTACCGATCCCGCAGGACCGGCAAGATATATTAAACCTTTCAAGAATGCCACGTTCATCGTTCCGGCGTAATTAAACAAGGGATCGATACTGTTATTAACAACCGCGGATTCCTTTAAAAATGCACGGCATTAAATAACCGAAACACACGGACGGCGATGAGATAATTAGGATGCGTTCCAGGGGCTATCAGAAGCGCAACGACAATGCGAGCTAATGAGAAAAATTGCAATCAGAGCGAAGGAATCTTTCGGATTGAAACGAAGTGGCGCCAATTAAAAGACACGGCATCCTTTTTTAAATTTGACGATGGAAAAGGAACACTTCGAACATTATAAATGTACGGATTAAACGAATTTTAGTTAATATCGATTGTAGGAGTCCGAAGCATAAATTAACGCGAAATTATGGACGAGCACTGATGATTATTGGGTACATACACTGTATGTATTACATTATAGAAAACAAACATTAATCTTAGTCGCTGCTACCTGCATAAAACAGAGGAACATTTTCCAATTCTGTGTTCTGTTGCATCCTTCATTCATAGCATACCGCGCGTGCGTATTAAATTACGTGAGAAATTTCGTAATAAATAAATCACCGTGGTGGATTCATAATTTAAAATGTTTAACTGTTAACCTGGCGGCTATCGCGAGATCAGGATTTCCCTTCGCCAAGCAAACTTTGTAACCTTCTTTCACTGTTTAGCGAACACTGCACGCGTAAATAAAGCCGGGGGAGGGGGTGATAAAGGGTAAGATAGAAAATTTAATTTCCTGGAATTCTAATTTTCCAAACAGCTTCATTCGGAAAATTTCAACTTTCCCTTTAATGGAAGGGAAAGGTCTCGAGTTTTGCGAATAAACTCGTACAACAAAATTCATGGAAAATCAACGATTGCGATTTTAAATATCGAACCTTGCGGTGTTGCTCGAACGAGAATATATCTATCGAAGAATACTTTATTCTCGTCGATCATCGTATTCGAAGATCATCAGATCCGATTCACCCGAAAACTGGTATCTGGTAATCGAGTGAAATACCAGCTGGAACCTCGTCGCGTTCAACTCTGGTTCCAGTCAGAGATCTACTTCCGATCGGTTGCGAGTGCTCGCGATAGTAAATTCGTCAGTTAGCAAGTTCTCCAACGATGAATATTCTGTCATGTGACGTATAATGGGATATATACGTGGTACGTGTCTCATTCTCCCTTATTATAGCCGTCGTTCCGTTCCTATCGCATCTCTCACTAAATCCCTCGCCAGTGCTAACCCGATATCCCCCAGCTATTCTATAGCTCGCAATTTATGCAATTATTTGCGCGCTGAGAGGTTTCGCGCGTACGTAAACATTCATTGGAATCGATGAAGTTCCCGATTTATCTTGCCCGCGAAATCATGCCAAAGCCGCTGCGTTCGACAACGCAACGTGTGTTTACCTTACACGCACTGTTCGCGGAAACCAAGTGTAATCAACAGTCGTCCGCGAAATCTGCGAAGAATTTTTGTCGAACGCGCACCCGCGTCGTGTTTTCCTCGAACAACGCGAGAGCGTTCGCTGAATCAAAACACGCGTATCCTTCGACAAATTCTCTGACGGTCATTTTCCGTCAGAAGGAAGCTGGCGAACCGTTCCGCACAAAGCCAACAAATTGAAATGACGAAACTGCGTGCACCTTCGAGAAAGGGATAGGCGCTCGAAGTAATTCGAGCTAACAAGGCGGCTGTATTATTCGCGGGACTGGCGAAACTCGAAAAGTCCAATTTCAACGTCAATTTCCGTCGCGAGGGGATCGCGAGGGGATCGCGAGGGGTGCGAGAGCGCTTGGGCTGGACCGCGGGTGGCTCTCGAAAGAGGCGGCCTCTAACGCGGGGCTACGACAAATTGCCTCGTCTAACATAACAAACAGGTTGTAGAGCGAACGTGTCGGTGGTGTAATGCTCCTGGGTGTTGCCCCGGTGGCGGCAGAAAAAATTATCACTTCAAGTGGCCATCCCTCGAACGTATTGCGCGCATCATAGCGAGCGCCAACTGGCCCGCACAAACGTACCCGTACACGAGATATGACGTGTGTGCGGGCGTAGGTGAATCGTGTACCTGGGCCGCCTCCTCCGGTACTCGTTCCGTGTCACCAACAGCCATTTGTCGTACGAGGGGACTTTGAACGAGCGATTCGCTTAACATCGAGTCAACAGCAGATAAAACCAGGATCGATCGTCCTGTAATGGTCGATCGGAATCCAATGCCGCTTATCCCCGCATCACCTTTTTGTTTCTAACGAACGGATGACCGCCCCGTGCTCCACCCCCGCGGAATGGCCTGCATTATACTTTATTTTTTCCCATCCCCATCCCGGGGACACGCACATCCCTCTTTTCCCGTCGCGCAAAAAAGGAACGCCGCCGGATGGGATAGAATCCTTTTTAAGCAAGGCTGGAACGGGCGAGATAATTGTGGAATTTCTTTTTTCAGCGGGAATCCAATCCTCGTTCACCGGGGACTGGCTTCGTCTTCGTTAATCGAGGGTGTATTTTTATTCACCATCATTTTCGCTTAGTTAATTCGCTCGATCGATCCATCTTGCCTCGTTATTTCGTCCCCTCCGCTCGCAAACAGTCCGGCACGCTTCCGAGGGGCCAACGGAAGGAACGCCGTCGATTTATGACTCGAATAAATCCCGTCATCGGCGAGACGAGCGAGGACGAAGCGGTTTCTCTTTCCTCCTCGGCTTGACCGGGCGGAAGGGGGAGGCTGGGATTCTTTGGCAGAACTTATGAATAATGAGGCAGTCTGTCGTTTCAATAAACGCTTACTTTGTCGGCGAGGGGTTTTTCCTTAGCCTCGGAGGAAGACAAGAAACTTTTTCCCGCCCCCTGTAAACGCGATAGACTTCTCCGCGGCATGGTTACACTCCCCGTCCCAGACTTCTTGTCAGCCGTACGCGCCATCCGCTGGCATTAAAAAGATATTACGCGCCTTTTCAGATTCTAATTGTGTTTCGCCCGCCAGGTGACGGCCCCGTAATTTCGTTTTATCTTCATTACGATGTAAATTATCGCGCCGGGTCCTTGATGGGCCGCGTTCGTCTTTGGCTCCGTGTTTGCCGCGCTGATCGAGCGACATTGAATCGACGTTAATGCGATAAAATTTGCAATGCATTCGCGTGCGTCTGGTTACCGCCGCGCTGAATAAGTCCCCGGGGACAGAATGCTAAACATCGCTCTGTATCTCGAATTTAGAGCCGAAGTCGATGCGTGCCCGATAGCTTCGATCGGCGCTCGCGAAGACAATGGACCTGTTCCCCTGCTCACGAAAATCCACTGCTCCAATTAATTATGCGCTTCGTCGGGAATGCGCGTGAATGCGCGTGAATGCGCATCGCAAGAATCCATGTAAAATTCAAAGCGTGACAGAGCGGAGGGGAAGAACGCTTCCTCCACCCCTACGCTTCGATAGCAACCCCTGGGAACAATGCCGCCCATATGATCGCCGTCTCCACTTTCCGTGCAACGCGATGTCAACCGTATCCCGCAGTTACACGATCTATCAAACGCGCTTCCGTCATGCGCACCAGCGAAAGTCTAGCCTAGGACGGGACACTTTTGTTTCAAGATTCTGGCGCGCGTACGCGGGACATCTCGCGGAAACGACACCGCCTCCGCCTCCCCCACCCCATGGCCCCTTTTGTTTTATACAAGCCGCGGATACGTAGGTGCTTCCTGCGAGGTAGTTTCCTTTCAGCCAGATACGCGTATCGCGTTCGCGCGGCGAGAACTCGCGCGCAGAAAGAGCTCTGTTTGAAATAACAGCCGGCTACCGGAAGGATATTCGAAACAGTCCCGACTCCGATCACAAACGCGGACGAACGACGAGGTACGAAGGCGGAGAAGACGAAACGGGGATGGAAAAAAAGGGGACGAGCGGGGTAGAAAAAGCAAGCAGAAATAAAGAGAGCGCGCGCGCGTACCGTGGA
The DNA here is from genome assembly GCA_963969225.1 of Xylocopa violacea. NCBI lineage: Eukaryota > Metazoa > Arthropoda > Insecta > Hymenoptera > Apidae > Xylocopa > Xylocopa violacea. The sequence goes on from CAXAJV010000002.1 coordinate 36,454,899, forward strand.
ACCGGGTAACGGGATAAGTTTTGGTCGGTAGGCAAATCGTTGGTACGAGCATCAAGTTCCTGGCTGAAGTGGCTTTTTGCGATACGAGTAATATTTTAGCGTGCTTCCCCCGTTCATAGTTGCCGCAGAAACTTTCTGTCACTGGGATGGACGCGATTCTCGAGGGCGCTCTTTGCATTCGTGAATCGGGGCCCCTAATTCGGGAACAGCCGAGTCGAATAAAACGGCGTACTCTTTCGCGGGTTTCTGCCCGCTTCTTCCGCAGAAAAGTTGCCGGTCGCTTTTGAAATTAGCGACGAATTCTGTGCCGCGCAAAACTCGGGTCAACCTCGATGACTGATGTATCGTTGAGCTTTTATTCAAGGATCGATTAACTTGCTTTGCAACCATTTTCTAACGCGTATCTCTTATCTTCGCCACTGAAGATTTCCCCTCGAGTTCGAATCGAGGTACGTTTCCTATCGTCTGAATTACAGAGTACAGTGCGAGCTTCGAAATATGAAGAATTATACCTGAAAAGTTACAATTAAGTCGGTTCGAATATTCCACTTTGGCAACATCGCGAAGTAAATTATAAGAGATTGCAGGGTAGAAACTGCGTCTAATAAAAGTGGCTAATATATTTTATGAAATTACCAAGTTTTATTGAAAGTATAAAGTTCAAGCTACGAACTGACCTAATAACAAAGAATGTTTACGTACTGCTCCGATCAAAGTCCTTCTTTCTGACATTAATACCGGTCTTTGTTCAAGTTTTCAGACAAACGCTGAGAAGAGGGCTGTGAGTTTTAATGGGATCGGAAACTGCATTAAACCGATGAACAGCAAAGTGTCTATCTCGCAAAAGGACATCCACAATCGTACAATAATCATAATGCCACGGTACAAATAATTTACGCACACCTATCGCAGAGAAAGAGGAAAGAAGAATGTAAAATCTCTTAGAGAAGTCAGCGACGAAGATTTTACACGCGTGTAGCAACTTCCGCGAAGCGCTCTTTCGTCCTTAAACCTAAAGTAATCGTGTACTTTCCTCCTTCGCGTTCTCACTTTTGCCACGCGTATAAATACCCTCATCCATTATTCCCTTGTGTAAAAACCGCGAGAGGGAAAGGAAGAACGTGAGTGACGACAGACGTGGAAGAATGGAGATTAAAGTTGGTAACGGGACACCTTGCTTATAAAACGCTGCAAATTGGTTAAAAGTTACACACGAACGTTTTCAACTTTCCTTCCTTCGTCAGAGTATTCCACTGAAATTTTTCCCCTCGATCCCATTCACTTATACCCCGCGAAATTTGTTCTTCCTCGAAGAGAAGACGCGACTTCCGTTTCCAACGTATGGCTCGACATATAATTCAACACCGTTCGATTAAAGGAGAACCCTTTTACGTAAGAAATCTATGATAACATCGTGATCGATTAAGGGTCGGGTTAGCGTCGATCGACGCGTTCCAAGTTCCACGTTGCGGGCGTGAAAAAGGGAAGAAAACGTCGGAATTCAAAATCGAGGGACGCGCTGTCAGCCGCGCGGCAGCGTTAAAAGATAAATCGGCCGTAGAAGTTGAACGTTTGTGCTCGATTTGTATCGATTCCCGCGTGAACGGAAGTTTTTAACTGCGGAGCGGAATTTTTCGGTCCCAGCTAGAAGCAATCCGCGCGCGATTCGGCCGAGTAATGCCATCGCCGGAATTTACATCGCTTATTCGCGAATTCAACCGCCCCGGCCTCTAACAAATCGCTCTGCCGATTCTACGTTTCGTTTCGGCCCTCGTGCACTTCGGAAGTTCGCGCTCTGTTAAATATTTCAACGATCACGCCCCGCAAAAAGGAGCCCGCGAGGCTGTAGGAAAGTTCAAGTGGCGACGGGACCAAGGTGGCCCCGCGGCCAACAGGAAAACAAATGGAAAAAGTTTCCACCTCGGCCTGATTAACGGGAAATATGTGACGGTCGAAATCCGTCGCGGATGGAAAAGAAAATCAATCAACCGCGGTCAGCGGACGCCATGGTATATGCGTGCCTTCTACGAGGCACGCTTAAGTGGAAATACCTGGAACAATGGTGAAAGTTTCGTTTCGCGGTAGTTTACTCGTGTATGCACATACTGCGGTGAAGTACTCGAGAGTGCTCGGGTGAAGAGTATGGAAAATATCTACGGTATATTACGATTTTTTTAAAAGACATCGCGGATCATTTTTGAACGAAGTGGATTAGCTCTTCATTTTCTTTGATATAATTATAATAATTGTTCCCAGCGGAATCGTGTAACAGATTTTCACTAAAATATGTTGCCTGTATTTGGTCAATAAAATATCGGAGCTAATTATTCCATAAATAATTCTGGGTAGGTTAAGTAGGGTTGTTCCGAAGGTAATTTCTGAGGGGAAACCCGTTGTCTCTTACAGGCAGATAATTATTGGTACTCGTCTTACCAGATCGTTTTCAAACACTGTGTTTATGCCTGCAAAGTTACTTGAGCTTAACTAAATTGAACTTCTCAAGTAATTATACAACGGAGTACCAGGATGTCGAGAATTTATGGCTTCGACAAGCTATCTTGGTGGACGAGTTAGACAACTGGCGAGGAGGTCGCTTGCAATCGCAAGAAAGATTCGGGAATAAAGTAACTATTACTTAGATCGATATTGACGTACCCTAGGTGATGTATGAAATTATGTTGAAACCGTTCACGCGTGAACTAAAACTTCGTGCGACGCGATTATTGTTAACGGTTAAATATTCATTCGTTCGACGTTATCAAACGAGCTTGAAGTGTCTAAGGAAGCAAGAGGGAAAAAAAGTTTTTCCTAATGTTTTTATCTGCTCATTCATATTCATATGGTGGTGATACATGGCCAGGAGGATTCGCGCGATCTCGACTCGCGCGAAAGAGAAGAATTACGCGGCGTGCCGTTTCGAAATAAAGCTCCTTTAGCGGCGTACACGGCTCCATAATTAAAAGGTAATATGGTAAAGGGCTGGGCATTGTCTAGCGTCAAGGTGGAAATTACCAACGGGAATATTACTTTTCCATTGGAATATCTGTTAAACATTCAGCGTGACTCGCCGAAATTTTTTTATTTCCTCAGTCAGGAGCACGCAGAGCGCGCTTTATTTAATTCTCGTCTCCGCATCGGGCTTAACAGGGTCCCATTGAAATTCTGTCCTTTCCATGAAGAAATCGTGCGAATACCTTTAATGTAACGGCCACTGTGTTCTCTGTAAAGTCTCGGCTATTGTGAGTCTGACCGTAGAATATTCGCACTTAAAACGAGGCCAAATAAGCGTGTGAAATGTTGTTTAATCAAATACGTTTGTTATGGCGGAGAATTGAAGGAACTCTGGAAACCGCGAGAAACGCACGCAACAATAACCGGGACGCAATTATGAACAGAGTGAATTACTTTTCTATCCTCGATCTTTATCGAACTTTAAACGACTTAAATATCGTTCAGCTTTCAAGCGTTATTAAAGCATTTAGGTCAGTCAGAATTTTCGATATCATCGTAAATTTGTGAAACAGAAAACTTTCGAGATTTCAAGATTCATTAGAACAGTTGGGATACTTAAAAAATTGTTAATACCCCGCGAGGTAGAAGGCTTTCAAAATTTTTAAAAACTATTAAAAGTATTTCGGTTATATGCTCGAGATTCTTAAGCTTCTGAAACTTTCGTCGAGAACGAGAAATTGTCAGTTATAACAGAATTTGCGACAAGTTCTGGGAGCAACGAATGCCCCAGCTGCGAATGTGACGATTTAATATAAAACTATCGACACGAGTCGTCATCGATATTTAACTAAACGAGCAGCTGCAGTTCGTTAAGTGCACTCATTTCCACGCTTCCGTTGGCAAATCGCAAACAATGGCTCCGTACTTCTGTAAACGCTTGTTCCAATATTTCGTAAGTAGTTGGCCAGAAAAGCGCATCAATTATCTGGTCTGCTTAACGAAATATCCAGCGAGCTTCCGCATTCAATAGTGTAAACGAGAATTTCATTATCTAGATTACGCGAAGTGTCCTTTCAAATTACATAATACACGGATTTAGGTAACGAGTAACAATTGTAACCTGTTCCATTTGATGCAACACGCGACCAACGACTTGCTTGACTAACTCGAGCGAAGCTTCGGCAACAAACGAAGTAAAATCCTCCGTTCAGACGCGAAGATGGCGGGAAGAAAGCCACGGTTCTAACGACCGAAAGATTCATGGAACGTGCGCACAATGCAAGCGTGTACGAGTGCGTGTCTCGTTGGTCCAGTAATAAAACAGCGGGTATTATCTCGTCGTTGATAGTATTACTATTATTATTCGTGACGGGCTTAAACGCGAGCAAACGACACGCGACATGAAAATGGCATTGTTTCGAACGGACACGTAAATCCAGCCTCGTTCGGTGCTTACTGCCCGCTGTATTATGCTATCGCGTGAAAGTAGCCTCGTTTAAAGCATCGCCGTGTAACAGCCATCGAACTCGTTCGAAACAAAAATCGTGTCTGACCAAGCGGAGGCGTCAGCCTTCCGCGGACTTTTAGAACGAACGAATTTCGTGATCTGACAGGAAATGGACAGCCCCGTTGGACACAGTTACGTGTTTAGTGACATCTCTAGCGTTGTCGCTTTAGTATTGTTATTGCTCTGTCATTCTCTTAAATGCGTGGCAACAAGTGAATACCAGACGAGGTGGACTTCTCTCAAGTACAAATTTGTGTTCGTTATGCTGATTTCCGTTCAGAATGGAAACTGCACATATTGCCACCGCGAAGCATCTGCTATCGATTCGTCAGAGTTATCAGGAAAGTGGTAGATACGCGTGCAAGAAAGCTGGTGCTCATCTCGCGATCTTGCACGGAAGCTGCGAGAATAGGGCGGTGCCAATCCTCGCGTTTCACCCTCCATAGGGCTTAGTTATTCCACTCGATAAAACGTAGGCAATAAAATTTATGCGCTCATAAGGCGTGACTTAAAATTATACGTGAAGCTGCGTAAAAACGGAACAGGCCGAGGAACAAAGGAGATTAAGTATTTACCTGGGGAACAGCATCGACCCGGAGATTTTAAAGGTCCGCGGGCTATATCGAACGCGGCCCCCGCCGCCTCGTCCCTCGTTGCATACAGTTTTACGAGGGTAATCGATTTGCGCGCGGTTTTCCTTCCAAGATCCCTCGTGCACTTTTACCCTGGACGAGAGTTTAACGAAGTTTCCTGCCACGCAGCTCATACGAAAGACAGAGAGGATTATTTCTCCTATTTCGACGCGGATCAAATTTAACATTAATGCGATTTCTGCGCCATTCCTGAAACGAGAGACGAGTTTAACGAGCTCGACGAAAGAAATTGCATGGTAACGCGAAGGTGGCTGAATATAATAGTTGTGTACACGGAGTTCCACCGTTTTCCGATAAAACCGTGCGACACAAGGTGTACCTTTCCATCTCCGATGGAAGGGCTTGTGCGCGACGACCGCCTCGACCATGTTACGCAACCCGTGAATTGTCACGGTCCACGAAATCCCTTGACAAGTATTTGGAGCGCGAACGAATTTAAAAGCGTGGAAAATGACCGTGTCGCGGGTCACGGCGGGTCTCGAGCGTGCAATATCGCCGTGAAAATGAAAGTTCGGTAGGCGTTCATATTCCATTGGGCTTGTAAGAAACAAGAACCCTTGCGAGCGGCACCCGCACAGGACGGCGCGCATTTGAAACTCGAGCGCCCAGCCAATGGGTTTTGGTAAAACGACTGCCGCGAAAGGAGCGCGGAGAGCGTCGAATGTCGGTTCCATCGTGGGTTATTTACGCGTTTAAACGATGTAGAACCACGAACGGGCAAGGACGTCGCCTCCACGTCGTTCGACAGCGGTAATTTTGAATGCGCTCGCATAACACGAACGCGCGCCACCCGTTTCCCGCTACGCGCCCTTAATTAGTCTGAAAGCTCGCGCGACGAATGTCACCGCGCAAGAATTGATACGGCGCAGGGCGCGTTCAACGCACACGGTGTTCCTTGAAAACGCGTTCTCATGCAAAAACCAAATTAGAGGGTACTTTATGTTCTTCACTTTGGCGCAGGTGGTAGCGGCAGTCATTCCGCGCCTAAATTGATCGTAAACCTGAAAAATTCAAAAGCCATAGATATACCTTCTTGGAAAATAGAAATGTAATATAGAATTCGAACTAAACCGGGGCGAACAGCAGATTCGTTAGCGAATTTGTTGCAACGTCAGTGTCGTTATTGCATTAGAGAATCGTGGACGTTGTATTACGGCCCATGCGTGGCTCCAACGTCACGGACATTACTCCATTTGCGCAATTATGTAACCGAACCCAGCCTCCAAACAATTACACGCGATGCAAATATTACGAGGGTCGTAACTGACGCATTTACGCACACTACGGAAGAAATAACGTTTTGGTTGCTTTGGATGAAATTATACATCATTAATTTTCGCGTTACTAATAACGAAGTTACTCATAGCTGCGTGCATTTGTTGCGCTAGAAACGCGTGAATATTTTATTATTATACTGAACGTATTAACGAGTCAATCGAAGCGCTTCGCGCGAAAGTGACTGCTCGTGTGTAAAAAGATAAAGCGGCTGAAAAATTCCCTCGTAGAAATGACAAATATTTTGACGCAAACGCGTAGAATCGCAGCGCTATATTTAAAGAAGAGAGGGTGGCCTGTGTTTTGTCTGATCGAATGTTGATTCAATTTCAGCGCTCGCATAACCAACAATTCGTACTAAAAATGTTGAATTTAAACGTGAAATTCGTTGATTACAAAGGAAACAAGAAACAGATATACCGTTACTGCTAATAAACGCGTTCTGTCCGGTTGAAACAGAGGTACCATAAAATGGAGAGTCTGCAATCGAACGGTTGCCTTTGTATGCCAATTGATTCGATAATTCCAGCGTGAAAAACGAGAATGATTCCCCGAAGAATTTCACGGGGATAACTGCGAAGCCGATTTTCAACGATCCCTTTCTTCTCTTCTTTTTTTTCTTTTTTTCAAACACAATCTTTAACTGAATTTATTGTCGCTCTGTCGCAGCCCATTTGAGCGCCTTACAAAAGGCTTTGATTGCAATTTATTACGTGTCCGAACGTTTCGCTGTGGTTACTTATCAATTACTCTCAATTGAAATGCAATTGGCACTAAAAATGAATGGCCAGCATCGCAGGAATGATAACATTAATCATTCGGTGCGTTGCGAAATTAGCACGTGGAAATTTCCGAGTGCCGCCTACGTTTCTGTTCTTTTCGCTTTCACCCACGCGTTGTCAGCCTTTCAGTGGCATTTGAAGGTGCAGAATTATCAGATGTACGAGTGAACTCCGCGATCGATAAGAATCGAGCAAAGAAAACGCGTTCGCGTCTTAGAATAACGTCGAAACGTACGAAAACCTGAAATCTAGCTGCAGTTTTTGTATCAATTTTAATTTCAGCGAGGAGAAATAAGGGCGAGGAGTTAATTGCAACCGCGTAGCTACGGTCTGAACCGTCTGGCTTTAAAGTAAATCCGACGGTCGTCTTGGAATTTCAAGTCCCATTAGGCGGACGTTTTTCTTTACAATGGAAAATCGTCGGGACTCACAAGCAAGTCGGGAAGCCCTGGAGCCTCAAAGTCGTCGACCGTTCCACAAACTTCATTCCGTGTCGCGTGGGAAAAAGTATGTGAGATCGTGGAATGCGAGTCACGATATTCCCGACGGATTCAACGACAGTTTCGTCTGGCTCGTCCGCGGGACACGAGCTCCCCCGATGAACGAAAAAGAGGACGGACCTCGCCTTTTTTCCATTTATTGTCCCGCGGTTATCCCGCAAGAACTTATGAATCGTTAACTGAAAGTGTTCCAGCGAATTTATCGCTCGCTATTTACCAGCGCACGCGGACCCTTCGAGGGCGCGAAAGTGTAGCCTCGATTCCTCCAAGTTCCAAAGTTACGCTTTCAACGTTGGAATATATGCTTCCAGTTTCGTTCGCATTTAATTCGCGATAGAATCGTACGATGTACGCGAACCTCGATCGTACGAAGCAACAAGATTGCATCGTGTTTCCAATTTGTATGAATTCAATTAATGAAACAGAGATGAATTCTTGTTAGCTGAGCATTAACCAGACGTCAGACACGCATCGAGAGTCGAAATCTCATCGAGGATCGCGATGGCGATCGCTGAAGGGTTGCACGAATGATACTTCGCGTGCGCCGAGACCCCGGCTTAATGTAATGCAACACGAACACGCGCGCGAACGGTTTTCTCACCAAAAACCGGCGATTCAATCGATGAATCGCCACGAGTAAATCGTCGAACATACGCGTTTCGCGTCCGCACACGTAGAAACCGCGCCGTATCGGACTCCGCGTTCCATATTACATTACACGCGTGTGAATGTTCCTCCACGTATCGCGTGTATTCAACCGTATTACTTTACAATACCATTAATATCCTTCCAGCGCAGGCGGACATAAAGTTCTCAAAATCTACCGAATTCCACGGAAGCGCGTATTATTTAGAGCTCGCGATCGCCATTTATATCTTCGTCGACTGTTCCTTGGGCTCGCGTGATCGTCCGTTCGCGTTTACCTAAACGTCACGTAATTCGTTGCAACGCGTGGAGAAAACGGAGCTACCCCGGTTCTTTCCTTTTCTCTTTTTTTTTTTTCCATCCGTGTCCCTCTCTCTGCACACGTTTTCGCGTGCAACCCGAACGTTTCCCGTGGAAACGGAAAATCCGCGTGGTTTCGTGCGCTCGCGAGCAAGGCCGTAAGAGCCTCGAAGTCTGAGAAACCGTTCCGCAAACTTCGTTTCGCCTCACGGGGATAGAGAATGCCGCGAAAAGTGTGCAAGATCGGCGAATCTGAGTCACGATATTCCCAAGGGTTTCATGCCGGCTCTGGGTTATGTAAGTCTGTACCGCCTCGATGAAGGGAAATGTGATTTCGCTTGATTCTTTTACCATTCAAATTCTGACCAGACGCACCGCCTAGCTGAGTCATCGCCTCGTTGTTGCCGCGATTTATCACCGCTCCTTTCTTCTTCGTTAACGAGCACGACGTCTTCTCGATTCGTGCCCTCGAAGAGACACCCCCTCGAAGAGAGACCCCTCGTCAGCTTCGGCTACTCGTGATTCGCCTGAAAAATAAGAAAACTTCTGGGAAGATCGTTCGTGAGCGCACACATCCTCGCGGGTCGTTGTTGCGTTTTAATTACCTGGCGCGGAATTCTTTCCGCCGAGTAATAAATGTACGGAACGTTCGTTTTAAAACATTTTTACCTCAGAGCTTGGCCGCCACTTTTTCCCGTACGCCTAACATAAACAATTAACGTTGATGTTCGCGTATTTTGCTTGGTCCGGACCTTTTCACATAGGAACCGGAATAAACCACTACCCCATGGAAGCTTCCATTTAATTTCGCAGCTGCAGAAGTTAACTTCGAGTCGGTCTGTTATTGTACCGCTGGTTAGTTTGATTTATTTTTTAAATATTTTATCGCTGAGCGCCTCTCTCGCACTCTTTGTTTCTATCTCTGCGAATTCGTAATTAATTTCCACGAAAAATCCTAGAGCTATCGAGAAATGGAATTCCAGACGAATATTTGTTCGAGCAAAAGCTTTACTTCGAAGATCTTTCTTGGCAAGAATTGACAGTTACAGAACGGTGCAACTGTTGCATCGCTCAAAGTTCACCGCAAGACAAAGTCTGAAACTAAAAGTGCTCCTCTGCTAGTCAAAACAGCGTTCTTCATTAGACAACAAGTGTCTCTTTGTTTTGCAGATTCCGCACAAGGGGCTCCTGTCATTATCGTGAAATCTCTCCGTCCTTATGCTTCAGGCTAATTTAGTAAACTAACTTGCACACCGTTAAAGATACGTTTTAAACTGGTGGCCGAATAAAAAGCTGTTCCCGTCCCTCGTACAGGCGCTTCCCACTGTGTTATTTAAAGAGCCTTCGGGCGCATCAGCGCCTTTATGTTAATTACAAATTGGAATTACAATAACGAAATTATGTTTACGTTCCGATGGTAATTAAAGTAGACTACGGTTAAACGAGTTTACGTTTAGGCTCTCGGCCAGATTCAGGTTAAGTGTGTTAGACGCACTAACTCCCATAATTACAAAGAGACCTGAAAAGTCGCCGGACTTTGCTTTAGTAATTTAAATTTAAGACCAGGGTCGTCACTTCTCCACCTTTAGCCGGATTTTAATACCGAACTCCGAGTTCCGACGTTTTTAACCATAAGAAATATCGCTGGGGTTAATCAGAAAGAATTCTTCTATTTTTTTCCATAACCGAGGATCAGAATGCCGTCTCCGTCGCGATCCTTGATTCCTCCCCCATCTTCGACGATATTTCTCCGATGCGATCGCGTTGTTTGTCGAAAAAAAAAAGAGAGACAAAAATGTTAAACGTTTCAAGCGACAGCGTAAACGAGCAAATTTCCCGGCGCGACGCTGCGAACTTCGAACCGTGTGACGAGTTTCTGTCGGCCCGGAAAATTGAAGGATAACGGCGTCAATTTTCGTATGGTTGACAATACCGTGTGGAACGCTGCCAGCCGGCAATGTTTTATCCCTTTAGAAATAGCGGTAATTGAAAGTCAATTCCTACGTTAACGAGTAGGTTGTACACGGTTTTCATGCCGGCGGCCTGTGTGCGAACTGTTTTCACCGTCGAAAAGAGCGCGCGCCCTTTTTTTCCCCGACCCGTGCCTCCCCTTTATCTCCATCGTCGAGTAACCGTTTTTGTAAAAGCCCCGCCGGAGCATCGCGATAACTGGAGAAATTATCCGGGGTCCATGTGAGCAAAGCTTTCCGAACGGCGTGTTTCAGATTCACGGTTGGATAAAGTGTCCATTCATTCTCGCGGAACCCGCTTCCGGAAAAATACACACAGCCGTGGAGGAAGGGCGGGAGAGAGAGAGAGAGAGATAGAGAGAGAGGGAGAGAGAGAAAGGGTGAGACGCGAGCGAAAAAAAAAAAGGGGAAAAAGGGAAAAAAGGGGCAAGAGCACGGAGGCAGAGGAAAGAGGAACGCGAAACACACGCTCGCGATCGGCGAATACCGATCCGTAGTTCCTTATCGGAGTGCGTTTCCCTTCGATATCTCGTGCGGGCAGGATTTAAGCTGGTTCACGATAGAATCCGCCAAGGGAATAGAGAGGCGTGAAACCGTGGACGAATCCGTGGCGGGCGTTTCCTGATTTTTATCGTCGCGTGCAATTTACGAGACAGAAAGGGAAAATGAGCAAAGGAAACGGGTAATTTCTACGGACGTATCGACGTTTCCTACCTCGACACGTCGCCCAGGTAAACGTCGGGTAATCAAAATCCGTCTATCGGCGCCGTGCCGGGGGCCGCGCGCCACTTTTGAGCCCCACCGTCGACGGTGTTCGAGATAGATTTGTCTCTTTGATAAATTGAACACGGTAAAGGAGATATTCGATTGCGAACGGCCCCCGCTTCCGGTTTTTAGAGTCCGTATAAAACTCTCGGGGAAACTCGATTGCCATTTACGGCTGGGTCCGCCTTAATTCAATATCGGTTGCTTCGTGGCTCCGCTGTGATTTCGAATTTATGTAGGAATTTAGATCGCCAGGCATCGGAGTCAACTTTCCCAATAAAATTGTTGCTCCCACGAAATTTTTCATGTTTCTTCTGAACTCCTCGCCTAGCGTCATCTCTCTCGAATGCACCCCTCGCGGATACGGTTCCTCGAATTCTCTAATTTTCTATGAGAGTCAACAAATGTTTCGAAAACCGTGTCGAATGTATGCAAGCACGGCAATTTCTATAAATATCTACGTGCCCCCCGCGGGTAAAACGGAAATAGAATACTAACGAACCGGTTAAACTCGCGAATCATCGAGCATTCCACGAGCAATTGAACCGCGCACTCGATATAAATCCAGCGTACCTTTTTCTCGGTTTACTTTCTCGTTTAGCCGTTTATAGCATAAGCTGCCCCTTTGAAATATAATCAACGAACATACTCGACCTACGATTAGAGGGAAGATGTTTCTCAGTAGAGTCTTTATTCGCTGCGCGAAACGTGCAATTGGACGTGTTGCTAATGAGCATGTAAGTTCACTGGACTACGCATCGAGAAAACTACGTTACACACGCTCTGTATGCGTGGCTTGATAATCGAGAATACGCTCGAATAAATTTAATTAATTTATTTTTAGAGCCACGAAACACTCGTCACTCTATGAAAGTCACTCAGCATTGAAATACTTAATCTTGAACCACCTAGCTGTTTATTACTTTCAGTAGTTTGAAAGTCTGTGGCGCAACTGTTTCATTTTCCAACTCAAACACAAAGTTCTAACAAATTATCAATGACGTATGTTGTCCAAGCTGCTCTTTTCATATGCTTCCTGCATCGATCATTCAATAAAAACGCAAAAAGTATAATGATAACAAAATGCACTCGAAAAATAGTAAGAATCGCTGCGATACTCGTTCGTCAACACCGTTCGCTGCATAACTCTTTCCCTCACACGCGAGCGAAAACGAAACGAAATCAAACGCGCAACTGCCTCTCGGTTTTAAAACTCGAATAACTGCTTGAACCTCCAACACCAAAGGGATCGTTCAGTTCGTACACGTGGTTAACGCCGTACAGAATGCGCATCTTTGAACGACTTTATCAGTGCGACGCCTGGGCAGTAGCCGACGCCATTCTGCCGCCGCGGAATCTCTCGGAGGGTGGCAACAGGCCCTCATGATATTACCTAGAAACACTCGTTAATCTCGCTGGGACGGAAACGAGAAAAAGGAACGGGAAGGGGACGCGTAAGCTCTAGCAAGAAATCCTTTGGGATGCTCTATTGACCCTCGTCCCTTACTTTATATAGAAAAGCAAATAGGTACACTGGTAGGGATCAATGGACGTGATCGGATCGCCTACCCTGATCTAAACGATGTCGTTGAGAAACCCGCCACGCATATGTATTACGAGTTCGTCTGTGGAAGCGTAGTGAAACGTACTCACCAACTCCTTTGATGTCTTCGCAAATTAAGAATAGTTTTATTCTGCTAGTCCAGCTTCTTTCTTGAGACAGCAATCTCTTGCTACACCATCCGCATTGTCGACACCCCGATTACTGGCAACTTTCTTCTACCGGCAACGATTCTTGATCAACGTTCAGTCGCTGGTTCTTAAAAAATTCCTTACCGCGGCAACGAGTTCTCGCTCGACACGCGAGTCCCGCCATTAGACCCGGGAACCCTCACCCTTTGAATATAGACGGGAATTTGGTGAAGTTCTCTCGGCACTCCGCGGTATCGCTCGACGCCGTATAATTCGATCGACTCTCCGGGTGATATTATGCGCGCGGAAAACCTATTTACCGTGGCGCGGAGCTGCCAGCCCGTGACTTTGTTTACAGTCCAAGGAGATTGTCTCCCCTATGTCTACCTCTTCGAAGGAAACGGGAAAGTTTGCACAGTTCGTTCGAGCGAACGGTGGAAGGATGGACGTGGGTACTTGGCCGCTTACAATAGGCGCCTAACAATGAGTTTACCGGGCGGCAGCCGGGAGACAATTTCGAGTAAACTTGCAGCGCGACGGGATTCGTTATCCCGGTTATGATGCCGGGCGCTGGTGCCGTTCGCTTCTTACGTATGTGCACAGAGGGGCGGGGGAGGAGGGAGGCATTGATCTACAGGCCGTAAGAGACGGCAATAGCGTAATGGGTTGATGATTTAAGCACGCAATTAGGCAAAGTGGAGGAGGGTTTCGTGGAAGTTGAACGCACCCGACCAAGTATTCCCCGGGTGTTTTCGCGGAGGCACTAATTATCCACTCCCGGGCCGGTTTTTCCTTTTGCCGCGCGACATCCGCTCGATTTTTGTAACGAGCTTTTTCCCGCCCGCAGCCCGGCAAAGATGGCAATTGCCAACTCCCCGGTGAATATGCATACTTCCCTACCTGTGCCGGCGCCGGATGGGAACGCGCACCATCCTCCGGCTCGTCCCTGTTATTCGTTATCATTCGCGCGGCGGAGAAAATTAAAATACACGCTGGTGGCGCGACGCCAGCGGACGCCGTCGACGCCCGCGTCGATTAACGACCGTCGTCGCGTGCGCGCGAAGTTTCTAATTCGCCGCGCGTTCGAACGATCGAAGGTAAGATCGCTGCTTCGAGGCGCGCGATCGAGAGGTGCAGCGTCGAGGTGCAGGAAACACCGACGCTCCTGCGTCGCGCAGTTCTGAATCGAAGTTTGTATGTTTGACCAGCGCCATTCGACGCCAACGCTCTCGTAACAACCCCCGAAATTAGACCTCTTGTTATTCCGATCGTTCTCCCATCTCTTATTCGTCCCACGGAGGAAACCGAAAATGAACAATCGGGGGTGGCGAGGAAAAAATCGAGGCTGGGGTAGCTGGCGAGCGAGACGGTGAGAGACAAGTGGCGAAGTGGAAGGGAGAGAAGTTGAAATAAGGGCGCAGGGAGTTGGAGGGCGGGTGTGCGCGGGGGATGGATCGTTGGAAACGGTTTTTTCCGGGTGCACATAGGTACACAGCAACACGTCGCTCGTTGTGTGCTGGGAATACCGACCCTTACACGATTAATCACTGCCATGCGCGTTGCCCTGCTACCCCGCGCGGAAAGAAACGGGAAAAGCTCGCCAGAGGAGAGAAAGAGTGCGGCGGGCAAAGGGGAAACGGGCGGATTGTATATATTTCGACTCGTATACCACTGACACTTTGGACAGGAGATGCTTTATTGCCGAGCGAGTGCGGTTCAGTCGCATTTTCGTACTGGACTGGCTGGATAAAGCGCGAACGTTTACCGGTCTACCGAAGAAACACGAGCTGGCATCGGTGAAAGACGTGGAAACGCCGATGGTAGGGAGAATTTTCTGAATGTTTACCGTCTTATCGGCCAGTCGCGGTTGAAGGACTACTCGAGGCTTGGTCGTCGGCTACGCGACGAAACCCGCGCTCCGCGGAATTTCTCGCGCGATAAGAACACTATAAACACGTTCGCTAATGTTCCAAGAATTGTAATACGAAGAACGATCGTTGTTGTTCTTTCCGCTGTACAACTATACGTCACATCGACTTGGGTCGCTTTGTTTACCTACGAAGCGTGGCCCTGACGATTCTCGCGAATTTTCTATTACGCTCGCGGCTCGATTTGTGGTAAACAAAAAGAATCCATCGCGGTTGAAGGACTATTCCAGGAATGAATGCGCTACGTGTATTTCTCGCGCGATAAGAACACAATGGACGAATTTGCTAATTTTCCAAGAATATTACAATGCGAAACGCGATCGCTGTTGCGTCTTCCGTCGACTTGGGTCAGTCTGCCTCCGAAGCGTGGCCCTGACGGTGCTCGTAAATTTTCTATTACACTCCCGTCTCAATTTATGGTAAAGAAAAAGAATCTCAGGGACTCCCCTGTCATCGAGGAAAGGGAACGGGGCCTCCTCTTTGACGTAGCGCAACGACGAGGAACAAGACAGGCTTTAAAAGCTTGCCGAAACAATTTTCGGGATGAAGCGGATGACGATAAATCGTAAGCACGGTACAGAGGAACACCGTGAAAAGAAAACAGTCTCCCGAGCATTTGTTATTCCAGCATCGCGCGCCCTGTATATCTATAAAGCTGCGTACATCGAGGGAGAATGCCACTTTCAAAACTGTTGTCGCATTTTCCATAGCCGGAACACACCCTCCGCCGCGTCCGCCCACGCTTCCCCCGTTCCCTCCATCAACGTTAGAAAGTAATTCGCGTGTGTTGAATCCGCGTTCGATACTTTCGCGGCGTTACTCCGGCGGCAACGTCGGCGAAATATATTTTCATATTATACACGGCTGAATGGCGCGACGGCGATAAAAAAAAGAAAACGAAAAAGAAAGAAGGAATTGCGGCGCGTCGCGACGCACATACGTCTTCTTCGCTACTTTTAATTTAAATTGGGCGTCCGCCGTTTCTCCGACCGCTCGCGGTGTAATTTAATCGAGCGAATTTATTATCGTCGCGTGGAGTTGTTCAAGTTTATGAAAACTCGAACGTTTATTACCTTTAGAAATTGCACGCGCCGTTTTTTTATTCGACCGTGCATCCTCTTTACGCTCGTGCGTAAATTATTTCACGCGGTTGTAAAAATCGCATGAATTTTAGGAGGACCGACGCGGGGGCTGGTCGTTTTCTTCTTTCACGACCGATTTTCGCGCGTATTCGTAAAGTTTCGCGGAATTAAGGGTATTAACGTTTCGTTGAAATATTCAGTGCTCGACCAATAATCGAATGGAATATCTCAGGTGAAGTTCGCAACAAATTCCGTACTACTCGATAAAAAGGGGGAATAAAAATTTCTTGTACATCGAAGCCGACCCTCTTTGCAGACCGGCCGATTAAAAGTTTAATCACTTGAATAACCTTTTAACAAGTGAACTTATTTTCTTTGGAATTCCCTTGGGGATCCTCCGTGCTTTCCGTGGAAAATAGCTTTTCAATCAGACTATAAGTTATAGTTGTTCGAAACGAATCTTCGACGTCAATTTCCACTGTCTCACTCGACGCGCTGTTAACAAATTGTAATATCGACGCTCAAATTCGTTTACAATGTATCTAAGTTTTATGCGTCTAAATGGTAGTTACCTAATTTAAGTTTATCGAATGCCACTCATCCTCGTCGCCTGAATTTCACGATATCCTTTACTTTATCGATATTAAGAAACTTTTTAATAACGTTTGCAACACGTAAGCACATCTACAATTTATCTTTTTACAAACGAAAGATAAAGACTTTGTAGAAGCACGTGTCACGTAAGTTATGGCGGGCGGCTTCTGAAGTGCCGCCTACATCTTGTTACGCGCCCTATCCTGACAGGCAAAGACGGACATCGAAAAACGTCTTCCCTCGAAAGTTTTTACGGTTACGTAACAATTGGTGCTTTTTTATCCCCATCGTTTTAAATATCCCGTCGGTACACCCTGTGGAGCGAGGGAAGCCGTGACTGTTTATTTTCCTTCCTCTATGCAGTCAGCAAAGTGTTAAGTAGAAATATATCCAAGCAGATGCGTGCATGTGATTTCTTCCGAAATGGATCTTCATTCGCGTCGATGGCTGGAAACGGAGTAAAACCACGGATCGCGTTATAAACGCACGCGAACAGCCTGAAAATCCTCGTTAAGTCTCGATGAAGCACAAGAAGAATTACTGCCACACTCATAATGACATGACACCTCTGATTAATCATTGCTGTTTAGGATCGCGTGTCTCACTTTTCGAACGTTTCCCTTTCAGCGACCTGTGCATTCATTTTCGTTACGCGGGACGACAAATTGTAATTCCCATTAAGGCATGATGGATACCTAATGAATATATGGATGAATACATAATGGGATACAGTCATGGATCTTAGGGCGGACCAAAAATACGAAGGTGGAAAAAAACGCGCGAGGAGGCAAGAAGGGCAGAAAGAGAGAAATTGGACGGCCGCTGAAACGCGTAACGGTGCGTCGTTCGATGCTTCTGGCGAGGCGATCCTCCGCGGGTTTTTACGTGTCTCCTTCTTTTTGCTTGGTTCCATTTCGGTCTCGATATTCCTCGATGAATCGTGGCTGGGTTCGCGTACGGTCGAACGAGTTACGCTTTCGAGATTGTAGGTACACGACGTACCACGGAAGATTCGTACCCAGACATTTTCCACGCGGTCGCTCGACCAACGCCACACACTGGCGCCTCGTGTTCGTAGACACGTACGTGTGTGCGAGTTGATTTTCTTGAAAACAGCGTCTTCGTGCATCCTCGACTTATCTTTACACGTAGAGCAACATCTCGTTCGGTTGTACCAACGCGTCCTAGGACGTGTACGTCTCTCGTACACAGAACGACAGGTGGCAAGAAGAAATAAGCAACCAGCGATAATTCAGACACGCTTCCCTCCTGTCCTCGTCGTGGGAAGTAATAGCGTCGCTCCGTGCTCCCCGCGGAAAAAAGGAACACCGTTTCTCGCCCTTTCGGTCCGGTTGTCCTATTAAAGCGCGATCTCCCAAATCCCAGCGAATGGTCCGTAGATACAGATCCGACTTGAAACCGTGGCGAACGAGGATGGAAGGCAGTTTTATAGGTTCGAGGCGGAACAACGATACGGATAAACGACGCAGCGGTAACGAATGATGTCTTCGTAATATTTCAGCGAGGTCTGCCCGTGCCTTTCGCCCGCTCCTCGTCGCCCTTTTTCCTTCCAGGCACTTCCGAGGTCAAGATTCACGAGACACGAAAAAGGAAAAAGGCGGAAGGGCGAGGAGGGAAAAAAGGCGACAAAGGTTGGGCGAAAGAACGGGCCAGGAAAAGATAAATTGGGGATCGCGGATGTACCCTCGTAAAGGCCGTCCGCCTGCTGACCTTTTTGCGATATTCCTAATGAATGCGTGCGTATTTAAGAGGTGGATTGTTAGACGCGAATTCGAGAATTCGGAGATCGAAGCGGCGAGTTACCTTGGTCGATCGCGATCGTTTCATCGCGGAAAGTTTGGGGCGATTCATTAATGAATGCGTAACACTTCGTACGTTAAAATGCAGAGTGTATAATTTACAAGGCGGGAGACATTAATCTGCGTAATTCTACATATTTATTCCGTACCCATATGTTCCCACCCTTATACCAATACCGTGAACGCACGATTCGATAAATTATGGAGATTCACAGTTTAATGCGGAATATAATCGTTCAATTACCAAAATTAATATTTTCGTAATGCCAGGTATCTAATCCAGAATTAAATACAAAAAAAAAGAGCATCTGCTTCTCGCAGCGTAATGCTCGAACCGAAAACCGAGACTGTGCGTTCGCGCTTTCGACGCGATTTCCAAGTGCGATGCTGAACTCGGATGCTGGGCTTGCTGTCAACGGGTGAACTCGGAAAAATCGAGAAACTCGTCGAACAGGTTCCTTCACGCGTGGCGGGCTGTTCCGCGTGAAAATCGTGCACGGTCAGTTCGGTCGGCTCGTAAATCCAGCGCCTCGTAAATCGCGCATAAACGTAATCTGCGAACGGAGCTGGCACAGAGGGCCGCGGATCCGTAACTCATCGAGCACTTGGATTTCCTGGATGTCGACGATGTCCGATGTCGCGCGGTTCTCCGCGACTTGAAACTGGGGTCCAGGCCAATCGACGCACGTTGTTGCACGATTCGACACCCCGGTCGCAGGAGACGAGCGAGGCGACGAAGAGGTGCGACGAGAGGGTGCAGCAGTGAACGGTCGCGGTTCGTCGCGTAGCTGCGAATCCAGCATCAGGAGGATGCATAATCCAGCGCGCGTCGAGGAGGAAGGCCGCGGCCCGACAATGGCCCTAATACGAGCGGACGATGATACGTAACAAAGCTTGTCCGAGAAAAAGTTTCGGTGGGCAAATTGAATCCAGAGGGCTCGCGGAGGCTCTCCTCCTCCCTCCTGACTCGGTTCGCGTGTTCGTCTCACCCCGAAAGGAGGTGTGGAATAAGATCACGGCGCGGGCGGTTGATCGTGTGCGTGGCCGCGGGGGTGAGAGCGGCGATGGTCGTCGAGGGTGAGCCAGAGGGAGCGAGAGAGGGAGGGTACGGGGATGGGAAAGAGTTGGCGCGATCTTTCGGCTGGTTCGGGTGGAAGCTCTGGGAGTGGGGGATGGAAGGGCGGTCTGCGCACGCGCGGCTCGCGGCGGAACAGCTTCGCGCGGCGACGCTCAGTCTCGTCTGTCGCAATCCAGTGCAGATATACGTGCAATTACCCTGTCAACAGTGCTTAAAATCTCTTCTGGTGCTCGTGGCGTTGCTCCTCGCGCACGGTGATCGATAACGTTCGCCGGCCGATACAGACGGGCATCGATCGCGCGCGCGTCCAGTTCGCGCGTCCACACGCTCGACACGGCGAGGAGGATCGCGCGTCCGGGCGGCCACGTGAAGGAAAAATTAAGCGTCCCACCGTCTCGCGGTTCACGGCGATTCGAATCGCCGCTGTCGCCACCGTCTGCCAGCGGTAGCCTCTCGCGAGTCAGTCGGTACCGCACGCTGCGCACGGTGAGTTTGACGTTTCGTACGGTGACAACGTGTGGTGACCTTTAAAGTTCCGCGAAAGGGAGGTGTTCGTCGCGGACGTCGCTCGCGTACCATGACTGTCTCGTGAGCCCCGGTGACGATCCGTTCTCCACGTCCGTGCACCGATGCGTTCTCAAACATTCCTGCGGTCTCCATGTTTACGTAATTAACGGAGGAAACTCGGTTCGACTTCCGCGAGTGGTGTGCTGTTGTGCGAACGGGAAGACCAGTGGGATCGAGAGGAAAGAAGAACGTACCCCGCGGATTCGAGATGACTCGCCACCTGTGGCTAAGAGCAGCGTTCGCCTTCCTCGTGATAACAGGTAAGAAGAAGTCGAACGAGCCGTCTCGCGATTCGGAGGAGCGCGACGGCGGGGAACGGAGTACGCGGCGCGTACCGACGCGCGAGACGCGCGAGTGTGCGTTGACGCGCGTGGGACGGGATTAATCGCGTGTAATGCGACGAAATGGAACGGGAACACCGGCCCCCTCGTGTGTGCGCCGGATGAGACGTCGGTTCGTGGTACGCGGTGTCGTTGTCGGGCTTTTTCTTACCGCACCGTCGTCCGGCACCTCGCCAAACGACTGCGTGGCGCTTCCTTTCTCGCTGGTACCCTCGGTCAGCTGGTGGTGGCTCGAGGGGACCCCCCTCGCCGAAAAAGGAACGCGCGGTGACAGCTAACGCGGTGATAAAATAGCGGAAAAGTATGTCCCGTGCCAGAGTTGCCGCTGTTTACTCGCGCTGTCGCGGAAATCCTTTTTTCATCGCTGAAGCGTCGCCCGGAGCGCGAAGTGGGGACAAAGGAACGCGGAGGCTCGCGAACCTCGACTCGAGCAAAGAAATGTTTCCCTTCTGAAACCGAGCGCGCAACGACGCTGTAAGGAACAATGTTTCAAACATTGCCTTTCGAGGCAGCGGCTTTGTAGCCGTCCGTTGTCGACCTTCACCGATCCACTGCGAGGTGTCCTCTAAGGTAGACGCACCGTGCGATTCGACGTCAGCGTTGTGCACACGGATCACAGGGAGCAACGTTAATTCGCATCGCGAGACGAAGAGACCCCGGGACGACCTTATTCCTGCGAGAATCGCTCGTGGAAGAATCGAGAGCGCACCGACTCGTTTAACCGACCAGCTTCATCTTGCAACGCGCGAGCAATGGACGAGCTCTCGTGTTTCCGATTATTCTTCGCCTTTTCTCCCGGCCGATGCATCATCCGGTTCAACGCACGATACACGACGCGCACCCCGTGAATTACCTTTACACGCTCCCGCACGTCGAATTGCTCGATGATTTCGTACGAGCGACCGCAACGACCGAGTAATGACTTCGAAATTGACAAAGGAAATTCGCCCGTATCCGGGCTCCGTACAATCGCGGAGTTCTTCGGAAATGCAAATCGATTCCATTTCTCCTCGAGACGATTTCTATACACGGCCAGTCTCTTTGTGCCTCCGCGTCGGGCTGACCAGTGTCCCTCTTTGTCCCGTGATACGTCGGAAACGCGTCGTTCGTCGAACGATATAGCGACGCGTGGGTAACGAGTTTCCCGTCGAATTAAGACGCTGGAAATCGCCCCTCGACGTGTTCGCCGCGTCTCCTCCCTATCGACGCCCGATGGACAATCCCCAGGACCGCGTTGGGTGTTGGCTCGTTTGCCTTTGGGGCGGAAATTCAAATCGCCGGGAAGAAGGATACATCCCTTAGCCCGTCGTGTGGCAATTCCCTTTTCCCGCGCCTCGATCCCGGCTTGATTACACACTCACGAAACTCCGTTGTCGCCGGGCTGTGCAAACTCATTTGATTCCGGGGGTCGACCCCTCTTTTTCGGCGATCTCCACGGCGCGCCTCTCCTTCCGTCAGGGCTCGTCGGTGCGCAGACGAGCCGAAAGCTTGCCGGAGCTTCTCTGCACGGTACGCGGATACTCGAGACCCGGAGGATCCACGCTCAGCCTGTACATTGTTAAGACCGGATACTTGACTAAGCTGCAGAGAGTCACTTTCGACTGCTACGGCGGAGTGTAATCTCCGCGGTTGACTTGTACACGGACCGGGAGGAACGATTTACGACACATTAACGGGCCTCGGCTTTCCTCCCTCGCAAACTTTACAGAGTGACTTAACTGAAGTGAACGTGTAGGGTTCAGCAACGATTCTCCTTACCGCCGACGCTGCTCGAAACTTGGAGGCGCGCCGTTATACGGTAACAGTGAACCCGTTATCAGGATCGGTAATAATCGAGGCTTTATATCACGGGAGGAATGACACGTGTCGATCCTGGTGCATCGAGAGACGTCGAGTTATTGGCGCGACAGATTCGCTGCTTCTGTGGAAGTTGGGTTACGACAGGGGGTGTGTTAACAGTGTTCCACGAAAATTGAAAGCTTTATTTCCCCGCGCTCGACAAAAATGGAAACTGCGCGACTTAATAATATCTTGTATTACGGGGTAGTTTAGGTATTATTCAAGGAGATATTTGCAATCCTCCGTTTGAGAAATGGACGGAGCAACGTCGCGCGTGACGGAGCAAGTAATGAAATTTCTTCTAATAATATCCAGCTATAACACACTTCTGTATATATTGGGTTTATATAACGCGAATTCGTATAACTCGATGGAAATATCGCCGGGGTATCCTTATAGCGCAGTGAAACAGATTTGTCTACGACGGAACTAGGTTTATATTTCCGCGAAACTTTTTAATATGGAATCGTATAACGCGAAACGTATTAAAAGGGGTGTTTATTCCGCGCGCTGTGCGTAAAAGGAAATGCATGGGAATAGAAAATGCAGCGGACAGAAATTCGATATTATCTCCGATGTTAAATCCTATTATATCGCGGAGGGGTACCAGGCGAGTAGCTCGTTAAGGTAAAATTATCGTATCAGCAACAACGAGGACCGTATCGTGCACTGTCAATCTTTGATAGCGAAAAGTACAAGCTATCTCGTTAGAGACTCGTGAATATTTTCCGATAACTCGAAAGATCCCTCTGAGACCGCGTTCGAGAAAGGAGGACCAGCCTCCACGGGAGGTTAAGGGGTAGCTTTTTGTGAGGGTAAACGCTCGCTGGGAGCGGCGGCCAAACGGGTTGAAACGAATGGCCTCCTCGTGTGTACGAGCGTTCGAAGGGACAGAGGGCCGCGAGGACGAAGAAAGCAAAGGTAAAGCTGAAAGAGAAGCTGCCAGAGGTGGGAAGGGCCTGGCAGTGTCTTTCGAGTAGACGGCGTGACTGTCGACCGGAACCCCGGACTGTAATTTCATCTCGCATTAGCTGGGGAAAGTCCCCGCGGGTTACGCTGAATGCATCTCACGGTTCGCGGACCTCTTCGGTGCAAGGAAAGGGAGAAAAAAACAGCCAGGCTTTGAATGAACTGACGGCTTTCTTAGATTTCCATCGCGGCGTAAACGCGCGTCTCCGCGGTCTGCATGGCGACCGCGGCGGAAACCGCGGTCGCGACATCACCCTATCTAGGAGGGGTCCTATCCTACTGTACACTCACGCAACGTCTTCGTCGTCGTCGATCTTTGTCGTTAGTTTCTCATTAAAAAGCCCCTTCAATCGAACGGTACGCGCGGTTCTCCGATCTTTCGTAGAAGGTGCGAGGGGTGGTTCTTTTATTTTCTTTGGACTTTTTGCTGAACAATTGCTGAACACCCAGCGCGTCGAAGGAAGACTTCGTGTGTATATCCGTGTATCTAACGATGGAAGAAAAAAAGGTAGAATCTGGTGACGCAATGAGTCTAGGTGGTTCGTGCCAGGTGAACGACTTGGACCCGTCGAATCTTCTTCCCTCCGCGAGACACTTGGCGCCCACGATCGAATCTTTATACGAGTGTAGGGTGATTCAGGGCCATCGGCGGAGCAATTAGATGGGCGAGCTATTCTCGCTGTGAATTACGACGTTCTACTTAGAACATGCCCACTAGCTCTGGACGTAATTGTTTGGTTAACGTACGAGTAAATGGAAAGTTTTCTGAAAGGGACAATTGTATCATAAATCAGCGAGATTTGGCGCTGTTTCTTTTCGACCTATTAAACCAAATTAAACGTAATTGTCCTCTATTCCGGCGCTCTTTTTTCCGCGCAGCGGAGCCTCGATTAACCGATTTAATTCGTGACCGAAGCGAATCGAGGGTTGCTGAATTGTCGAAGCAGAAAACAGTAATTAAAAATATAGATTTTTTTAACACGGTAGATTCTCCGTTCGAAACAAGATTTGTAATATGAATGACTCGCTATGGAATATTATAAATTATGATATACAAGCGTAACAATTTTCTTCGTACAATGTAACCTCGATGTGGCTGCAAACAAGTCTTCGTCATTTCATTTCCATGCATAATCGAACTTTGGTCAATCGAAGGTCCAACTGTATCGATACATAATAATGTGGAGTTCCTCTATTCGAACAAGTAGAAAGTGATTTACAGTTCAGACCGTAGGAAGCAAGTTTTATTGCGTTCATTTTCTATCGCGCACCTATCGAAACATAACATCGGTCTTGATTGAAATTTAGCTCGCACGAGAAATTGAAAGTCGGAACTTAGAATCGGCCATTTCAATCGTTCGCATCGGGAATGGCGAACGAATTACACTAATTATACATGTAAAACCGCCATAAACGGTACTCCCGCATTTAATTGAATTAAAACTAGATTGATATGAAATTTCATTGAAATATTTAAATATTTTAAAGCTTATCGATATTCATGGCTTTGATAAACAAACAAGATTTTATGCTACGATTATTCATTCATAACTGCTCCATTAGGCTTCGTCCATAGCAGTACCTTATATTTACTAAGCGTGTTAATCGATCACGCGTTCTATTTTTCCAATACGTTTCACGAACTGTGCGCACTGTTTACAAAACTATCTGTGAAAAATACATTGCGAGCGAGCCAGCTTTGGCATTGTCAACGTACCTGGTTACGGTTGTCAAAATTGCGCGACGACACTGACGGACGGATCTAATGCGATGAAATGGGCGTAACGGTGTTGCTTTTGATCTGCGCTGTTGGAATCCGCGCGCGCGGGGGTATTTGGGGTGCTTTCACGGGTGTTTCGAATGAAAACGCACGTGCGTACACGCGGCGGACGCGGGCAAGTGGCCGCGCGAGGGCCATAAAGAGAGGACCCCGAAAAACGGAGCAAGAGGGTGATCGGTAATTTTAGAAACGCCCGTGAACGTAAAGAGACGCCGTACATCGAGGGTGAAGATGGTTTAATAATATACACGAGTGTCCAACTGGCGCGAATGCGATAATAAACGATTTGACGTGTACGAGCGCGCGCGCTGATACGATACGACATTCCTAGCGAACGGCGAGAGATTATTATCGTTAGAATCTCGAACAGGAAATCCCGCGAACCTACTGGCTTGAAACTTCTACGATCACCCTTTCTTCTGACCCTACCCCGGCGAAGTGCGTCGTATCGTTAGGGTAATTGGTGCTCCTCCACGGATGGAAATAGATGAACGATGTTTTCGCCTCTTTGGCTGAGGTGTCTTCTCGACCGGTTTTCCGCGACGCGTTTGCTCTTCGATCGCTGCGGATAAGGAGCGTTGGACAAATCGGAGGACTAATGAATATTCTTTGTTTAACGAGACGCGTAGGCCACACTTGTGCGTGCAAAGCGCAATCAGACACCGTTTCGTGGGCTGAATAAAATTAGATTTCAAATGACTTTATTAACCGTGTAATTGGTTCTCGCGTGTCCCATTCAAAGGATATCATTCCCTCTGCTGTGAACTATTATCAGGACGGCGTAACGTTATCAAATACTTTAAGGTAACTTTGTTGTCATGTGCAGCGCGTCGCGTTATCGTCCGCTATGCGAGCAGGATAGTATTTTAATATGCATTATGTTATAATCATAGAATCATATTCAAGCGAACAAATATATCATGCATTACTAATGAACGTTATAATAGATATTATAACGTTCTATTGTCATTCGATTATCGTAATATTTGCTCGTAACTAAAACAATCAGGCTTAACGTTAAACACCTACGCGATATATCGGCTGACGCGCGCAAAAGTGGAACGCATTCTCGTTTCCGATAATATCCTCCACGGTAATACGATTTACCGAACCTGTTGAGATAACAATAAAATTTACCCCCCTCAATCTCGGTCTCATTAATAAAAAGAAGTCCCCCGCTGTTATGCTCGTAGCTCCTTTCATCGTTTCGTAAACATCCCGGAGCGAGCACACGAAAAACACGAATTCCCAGACCGAAGGTAAGGCAGTTAAAATATTTCACAAAGTATCCCCCCGCCGTTCTGTTCCTTGTTACCGGAGGGAACCGGCACGGGGAAATAGTTTTCGTTGTATGTACATTCGTGTTCCTCCGCCGTTATTCCTTAACTTGGTTCAAAACGGAAAGGCAGGAACGCGACTCGGCTGGTGTATCCGCCAGCCGGGTCCTGTTTACTCTTTTTATCGAAGACGTTTGTTCCCAGCCCACCGTGTATAGCATCGGGTTTTGGAACCGCGAAAGAGAGGAATATATTTCAGCCGTGTCAGGAGCAACGGTCCACGTTCGACCGTGGCCGGATATTACCTCATGAACCGCTTTCTCACGGCATCTCGCCGCATTACGAGCTCGCGTACACGCGTAATGGGTGTCTAGCTTGCAAAAATGCCCCGTGAACGAGAACTTGGAGCCCCTCTCGGTTTATCGTCGAGGTCTGAACGCCGAAATACGAGGTCGCATCGAAACTCCGCTCCCTTCGAGGACTTCGAGAGGTTGAGAGGGACGAGCGAGGGAATCTGACCGAATAACGGCTACCCTGGTCGTATTAATGAGCGAAATCGGAAGAGTGGCAATGGAACGCGGCGTTCTGTTTATGGTACGAAAACCAGGCGAACTTTCTGGGTCATCTAATAGTTGGAAACTCTGGGTCACAGTTGCGACAAAAGTACGGCGTGATATTTTCGTGATATAACCTTCCGCGGGGCTGCTCTTTTTATTGGGATACTTTGGCGAATTCTAGATGGAGCACGTTTCGCAGGGCCCCTCTGTCGCACATGCGTTTCCTCGTTAGAAATAACCGCTCTTGCCGATGTTCGTGCCGCTTCCCGAGACGAAAAAAGATCCTTGGTCGGCGGGCAGAGAGCTGGTAAAGGGAATTCCACGGTACGGATTTTTCTCTGCGGTTAATGTATGTTTCTGTATTTTTTCTTCGCTACGATTAGCGGTACTCCGTAAAAGAGAGGAGCGAAGAAGTAATGAAACGATCGTTCGTACGATTAATGTTAAAAAACTTGTCTTTGCTGCAAAAATGCTTCGCCACTTCTCTCAACGAGAGTCACTGCACAGAGTTAAAATCATTGGATTGTCATCGAACTTAAAAATAGTCGCGATTAAACGGCAAATATTCCGAGCGTTCTCATTTCGAATCTTCAAAGAGCAGATTCTAAAAATGCCACTCCTCTCAGGAGGAGAGTTAATGGGCAGAGTTAAAGCACGAGCGCGAAGAAACAAGAAGGGGTTGATTATCTGACTCACGTTCTACGCGTAAAAGATGCGTTGCCCTGACGAGGTTGGTCCCGTGCTAAGCGAAACTTCCACGGCGCCGTTCCCTTCATTATTTTGTCATCGTACGAAGTAGAGGCGGATGTGGGACCGTAAGAGATTCATCCGATAGGGAATTATTGAAGAGAATAGAGGTACACAGGTTTTAGTGGCAACATTTCCACGGAACGAATGCTGGATGCACGCTGTCGGAGCGTTTCGAGGCAATGCGCGCGCCCCAACGGGCAACGGCGGGGATGGTGGTCGATTCTTTTTCCACGGCCGGGTATAACTGCTTTCGGGAAATATCGCGGTTGTTGTGGTAAAGCGTGCTCTGTTCTGACGTTATCAAAATTCCATCCATCTCCTTCTTTCCTGCGCCACCCCGCGGCCACCCTCGTCCATGGCGCACATAATAGCGGGCCAGGGGTGTTCCCGCGCCTTTTCCGCGAAAATTCCACCGCCGCTTGAGAAACTCCGCGCGCGATTCGGCTGAAA
This sequence comes from Xylocopa violacea, assembly GCA_963969225.1. Taxonomy (NCBI): domain Eukaryota; kingdom Metazoa; phylum Arthropoda; class Insecta; order Hymenoptera; family Apidae; genus Xylocopa; species Xylocopa violacea. The sequence continues at coordinate 36,482,972 of CAXAJV010000002.1, forward strand.
ATTCCGCGGGGCGCCGGGAAAGCGGTTCGTGACGTTCGAACACCCGGAGGTTTTCTTCCCGTCTACGCGCGTTAATTAATCCCCTTTCAATTAAGAGCCACGCCCTTCTTGCTCCGACAAAATCTCCGAGCGCGAAAGCTAATGTCTACAGCGGCGTTTACCACCGTGGGAGCTAGTGCGAATTCGAAACGGGATCGTCTTACACGGGGACACCGTTTACTTAGTCCCGTCTGTGATCGTAATAATCGGGGTTAGGAGGTTTGATAGCATAGCCATCGCGACGAGGAGATTCAGGCGTGGCTCGGACCGTCCGCCGGGTGGTTAAATCATTTTAAGCATAATGGAGCCCGTCCGTTGTACAAGAAAATCTTGGATATCGCGATACGGTGAACGGTTCGGATTAACATGGATTTTTCGCCAACCTTTTTTCGCAACAATGTGAATTATTTCCGACGGAAGTGCCCGTCAAAGCGAGAGGATATTTCCAGCGATATTCCTCTTTTACTCTATTAACTTTTTGCCACGTTTTACCGAACCTCGAGGATAGATTAATTCGCGGAACGTGTATAAGTTTCCACTCCGTTTTGGTAACCCAAATTTTACTATTTACTCCATCAGGGGAGGTTTTGGATACCTTCCGCGTGGAATATACAAAAGTTAAACGTATTACAGTTTCGTTTGGATGGAGCAGAAGATAAATCAATCATTGAAACCCTAAATTAACATTAAATAATTGAAAAGAATAACTTTTCTACGATACTCTTTTCGAAGATATTTGAAAAATATTCTTGTATTTACGAAACGCGTTGGAATGGTAGCAAATTCTACCTCGACGAAATACGTCTGTAACCAGTACGATTGCAGACGCGTCTACTTGTTGAGAACATCGACAACTTCAACGTTAATTGAAGCTCGTTGTCATCTAACGTGCCACGAGCTACCTATTGGGATTTCATTGAACGTCATCAGGCGCTCTCGTGTAATAATTCTAATTCCGTATCAATTCAAACCAGCCATCTTATGATATTCGTACAAATACTACTAACATTAACGTCGCCACTGCTGACATTAAGGTCAATTAAAATTCGCACGGAAGATTAACCAAACTCCAAATATGCGCACAATGTGGCTCGCAACTACTGTTAGATTAGAGAGTTCAGTTGCGAACTTCTCTACCGTCAAATACGCGTTAGAGAGTTTCTGATGGATCAAAGAATCGCGACAAGGTGTCTTTGAGGTATAACGGGATCAATTTCGAGTGAACAGCTTAAGGTCTCGAACAGCAGTCTAGTTCTAGCAGTGTTCGAGTCGCTAACGGAACCAACTCGCCGACGAATGTGTTTTGTTTAACCCGAAAAATGAGGCTGCCTCGCTGAGCGGGTTAAAATCAATGTTTGCTCTATGACCGTGGGGGCGAGGCCTGCTCTTTTATCGGCTGCTTAAAAATGGATCCAAACTTGTACAGCCGGCGAAGAAGGGGCCGGCTGTTGGGAAATAGGGGAGCCACGAGGGTTCTTATGACAATTAGTTTGACGAGTGATTTGTACGTGTTCAAACAGCGGAATGGACGTAAAATGTTTGCGGCTCGCTTTTTCTCGGTTAATTGTATCCGAACAAACAAGTTGATGTTACCGCATCCCGAATGAGGTCGATTCTTTTATCTTTCTGCTTCTCGACGAGAAGACGGAAAATCCAAGTTCTCGAGCAATTTTTTTTTTAATTTTCTTCTTCATTTTCTTCTCTCCCTCTCTCTCTCTCGAACGACGCGAAGTCGGTTCCGTGTAAGATTTCGAATGGTGTCCAAACTTCCGTATTTATATACTCGCATGTGTCCGTTCAAAGAGGACGTCTGGTAGCAATTACGCAAGCGTTGCTATATAGCAATGTAGCGTGCACCTCGTTCGAGGGTATCGAAGTATTTTACGGTTGAAATCCAGCAGATGCCGATCGCAGACTTCAAAGCCCGTGTTTTGGTTTAATTCGCCATGCGCGGCACCTTCGTGGGCGAGGCAATCCTGAACATTAAATCGCGTACTCGAAATCGCCGCGGACGGTAGGAATTGTTCGAAGCGGGACGATTATTTCTCGTTTATATCTTCCACCGTTCTTTTGTACGGCGAAGAGAATTTCAACGGAAAGACCCTTGTTTTCGCGCAACTTACGTTCAATGGAGGCAGCTAGGCCACTTAAAGTGCTGGAACAGAAAATCGCGCGCTGCTCGGTCCAGCTTCATTTCCAGACCCATGTTTATTCCGAACTCTAAAACACTCTTCGTAACTGCCCGTATGTTCCGGGCGAAAATAAAAGAGTGCCACGAAATAAAACTTTCCCCTTCCCACGACTCCCTCTTATCGAGTGAACTGCGCGTTGCCTGTTCGGCTATCGCATTCGACTGTTAATCAAATAAAGCGCTTTTATACAGACCGATCCGAGCGATTCGATTATTTAAACCTAGCTGCAACACCCTTCAACCGTGCGCAGATTAACTTTCCCTGCTGTACGAACGCTCGCGAACCTTTCGCCTCCATCGGGCATGCATCGACTATAAATACCCGGACACTTTGCTCGATTCGTTCTACGATGATATTAATATTAAAATGTGTAAATTAGCTGGACGTATTGGTGATTGATACCGGTTAATAGCAATGTTAATTTAGTTAAAAGCTTGTCAATAGTATATACCCGCCACGGCATCACGATTTAATTAATCACGATGCCTCGTCGATTGATCGCGATCTGTTTCCGTCTGCTCGTGGCGAACGTCGCTCAGCTCTAAAACTCTTAGCTTAGAAGCTAAACGATTCGAAGGAAGACACGAGGGTAACCAAGAATTAAGCCCTCGTAACCTCTATTACGCGGAACCGTGTAAAGAAACGGCGTCGCCTGAAAGACAGGCAAGTGCCCTGGCGCTTTCGTACGCTGCCGTATGCATCGATCAGGCCGCGTTCCGCGAGCAGAAGAACTTCTTATACCGTAAGTGGTAGCGATTTTCCCCGAACCCGTTTCCTCCGAGAAGCAAAGCGGAAACACGACGAGTAATGGGGGAGACCGGAATGACGGGTTTCGAACGGAATAATTAAGAAAAAAAGGACGAGGAAGGGAGGGTAGGAAAAAAAAAGGAAGAGGAAAAAAAAACCCGGAGTCGACCTCGTTTGCCCGTAAATCGTAGCATTCTTCGAGATGGGTTTCCTCGCGAAACGGAATTCGCAGAATTCCCGCCCCGTGAACCATGGCACCGTAGATTATAAAGTATGCAAATACGCGGGGGCGCGGGGGCGAGGGTAGCGCGCGGGTGGATAGACAGAGGTAGACGAGGTGAGATTACAAGTATGACAAGGAGTGGCGGAGGCGAGCGGTGAAAGTGGTGGAATGGCAAGTGGTGTAAATCCAATTTGCGCAACATCGGGGGTTACAGCATTTCATTCATTAGCCCTTATTAGGCTGCATTATGCAAAAATGAGTCAACCTGTGCAGCCAGCCGGAAATTAGGCGCGTATCCTCGTTTTCACGTCTGGAGCGCGGCCTCTCGTCTTGTCACGTTGGCTCACGGATCAACGATAGCGTTATCGTTCCGCGAACTACTTCGCCAGGAGTACAGGAAACTTCTTTGTGCCTATTATTAACGCGTACGCATGTGTTTTACTGGGTTATTGCTACTTAGCCGCGTTACGTGCCCGCAGGAAAGGTACACGGGAAGCGTAACGAGCGATAACGAGCGAATCCCCTGTGGTGAGATAAATCAAAAAGTTTTTCAACCTCCCGACGCTTCATTTTTGAGACGCGCGCGCGAGTTCTTAAGCTGTTGCTGCGCTTTAAGGGGCGTAAGAGGTACGCGAAATCAAGCGCGAGAACGTCCGCTGCGCTCGCAGCGACGAACAAATTTATCGCGTCGCTCGAATGTTATTGAAAATTTGTGGGGGATTCTCGAGTTTCGTAATTTTATTAAAATTTGTCAAAAGTTCGCCAAGTCCTAAAACAGAAAGATCAGGCCTTTAATCCGGGTTTCGACCCAACAGTTTTGAGTAAGTTTTAATAAAGTTACGGAGTTCCGTAGTAAACTCTTGTTCAAGCAATTTTTTCAAACACTTTAAAAGGAATTATTAGATCCTTGTGTCAAAAAAAAAAAAAAGAATGTTGCTGCCAATGCGTGGTAGTGACGCTGAAACGAATTTCAATAAAATCAACCCTTTGTGCCTTTGTTACGTTGCACGAGAATTTATAATTTTGTTTTTCCCTTTGTATCGAACAAAAAGAATTTCTGTTCATTGAATCTGTATTGGATCGAAAAAAAAAAAAAAAAATAGCGTCCACCACTTTTCTTTGCTACCTACAGTTATATTACGTTGACAATAATTACAGTTCTGTGGTCTCTTGTAAAACATTTACCAAAGTATGAAATTTATAGGTTGCCATTTGTGCGTTCTACAACTACTGCCCCACAAACGAAATTTATAAATGGTACAGTCGGGGCATGCGCCACCATATGGTCAGCGTTCTATTTCATATTATCACTCGACACATTTTCCTTCGCTCTACAGGAGAGTCGATTTATTCTCGAAGGTTGTTCGTAGAACGTCGTTCTGTAGAACGTAGATATTAAACTTTCTTCTTAACATTTAACTTTTGACACACACCGTGAGATAGTTTTACAAAATTTTCCTTAAACATTTCGCCTTTCGATGAAGCTTTGCAGTTTATTCGATGAATCTTGTAGCGATGGCTCCAAAAATAAAGTAAAACGGATTGTGATAATTACGTCCTAATAGACGATAAAGAGTATAATTTGAAACTGCTCGGGATAAATTCAGCATGAATGCGCTGAAAAGAAGTAAGAAGAACCATGACTGCTTTTAGATCGTTTCACTTATTAAAACAAGATTAGTCAAGTTAAGTACCCCCTCTACCGTCGTCGGTGAATATTTAAAAGGCGACTTAATATTTCAACGTGCTTTCGTTATTCATATCTGAGCATACCTTCTTCTTGCTCGCAATATTTCTCGTGCCTCTATTAATATTGAGTTCCTCGATGCCCGTGAAAGAACGAGGAAGAAAATAAAAGGCAAACAAATCAGCCCAACGTCTGATTGTGCGCGGATGTACAAATTTATCGGCAAGTTTTGATGTCTTCGATATTTACTCTTCTTTGAGTCGCTTCTTTTTGAGCGTGGATATAGTTTAGGGGATACACTACCAGATACGTTGCGGAGATAGGAACGACGCCAGGCATGGTGCACGTAGGAAAATCGTATGCAATCTGAAGACCGATCCTTTCCCAAGAGGGTACGAGGACGATGGCTTCGACCTTATTCCACGCGTACCGCAAATCGTACTTTGTTCGCGCAGTGGCCGATTCTCGTCGCTGCAAATTGACCAGTTCGAAAAAAAAACTCGCTGCGGTTCGCGAACTACGATTTTAAATCTAACTCTTTCGAACCTCTCCGCGTCGAAGACTCGCAATGGCTTTTAGCAATTAAAGAACGCAAAATTCGTGCATACTCGATTAACGCGGAGGTATCGAATAATGCTCGCTTTTGAGTAGCGCACAAACTTCTGGAATCCTATTTTAGCCTTACTTTTAGTCTGCACTTCAACTGATTAAAGCAAATATCAATTCACTTTTATAACCAAACATAATTGGGTACCCATTTAGCGTACCTTCCTCGTACCACGTAAAAGGCTTTTCTTCTCATATTGTTGGTGGTACAGCGGTATGGTATTGTAAATCTCAGTGGATAAGCCACTTGATAAGATCTTGAAGTTAGCTCTCATTCAACCAGGGATATTTCGCGGTCGAACAATGAGATTAGCGCCCTTACCAGTTGCCGCTTCGAATTAGCGACGGGCAACGTCATCGACATTAGTGTAGGTCCATTCCTCGTTTCCATCGGAGTTAATTAACAGCCTTTTTCCACATTCTCTTTCCCTCTGCCTCGCTCTCTCCGCGCAGACTTCCACCGGTTACTTTTAAATACACGCTTTTTTGCCTCGAGTTCATTGCCCGGCAGCCAATGAAGCGTAAGAAGTAATTATCGTAAACGTTCCGATGGAATTCGACCAATAAACGCAACCTAAACGAGATCGATGCTCTCAGCTCGTAACTAGATGCGGCCAACACCTCGTCCAGGCTCTAAGTACTCGCCTCGCGAATGTATTTGATGAAACTGGATAACGCCGATGGAAGAAAAGTTTCATCGGCTACCGTTGCTCTCGTGATCTTGAAACGAGAAGCAACTAAGCGCTCGATAAGACCGGAAACCGTGTACCTTTCTGTACAAACGAATTCGGTACTCCTTTCAATTCCACGCGTTCCGTTCTGGACTCGTTCCTTTTCTTTCGAGATACAAATTTCGTTTTGGCGATTATCGACAAAGATTATCATCGTGTGTGCGATTATCATCGCGATAATTACCACTGGCCAGCAGAGATCTCGTAGAACTTACTATGCGGGACCATCGGGTGAAAGTCACTTTAGCAGGAAGCAAGAGGTGATCTCGTTACGCGAAACGGTCAGCACGCCTGTTTACGAAAGAAAAGCAGACGGCACTATAAATAAATTTCCTGGTTCGTTAGACGATGAAACGGAATTCCGCGCTGCGTGAAAGTGCTGGATAATTTTTAACCTTCCCAGATGCGGTGGCACCCTCGCCCGACACGCCTTGACTACTTATGCTCTTCCGGGCAAACAGCGAGGCGGCAAGTCCAATTGGGAATGATTTAACGTCTCGCGTATAAAAACGGACGGTTTACATAAGTACATCGTTGTCATTCGCGGCGGAGTAGACGGGAATCTTTTTGGATCCGTCCGTGCTGCCTCAGACGCCACTCGTCTCTCATTAAGATTTTTTGTTAACAGTAAACGAGAGAGTAGTAGAGGATGTAGGCGGACTTTGTACGCAGAACAAGTCGATCTGTACGTCGCGGCACAAATAAATCTTTGTTTCGACAAATTTTCCGTCGAATCGCACTTGCCACTTGCTTGTATGCAAAAGTAGTTGGTTTTCAATTCTGTAGGACTGGTGGTTTAAAATTAATTAAGGCGAATTAATCTAATCTTTGCGAAATGTATTTCTGGATTGCATTCAAGTTCCACGCTCGCTCTTCGCAACTCTCTCGTGTTTCTTTTCTTACGCTTGTCATTCATTTCCAAATCACTCGTATAACCGCACACTCACAAGTCTATTCCCACAATTTACCGCTACTAAAATTGTAAACGCGTGTAAAGTTTATAGTGAAATGTTGGGTTGGTTGAAAGAAAAGGTAATAGAAGCTTGTCAGCTAAGTGTTTGTGGGTTGGTTATCACAGGTTTGGGTAATTTCGTAGGCATTAGCCCAATATATCTGGTAGCCGATAAAACAATTTACCGCGGACGTCCTCGTCGCAGACAGTTTTGAAAGTTTAGAAAAGAAATTGGAAAGAAAACTAATTGAAGATAAATTGAAAAGTAATACCGGTTCGTTTCAATTCCTTTTCCTCCGGTTTCCTCTCCTTATAGTTTAAGTTTCACTTTGAAACCGTTTCCGGAGGGAGCTTGTATTCCAGGCTGAAAAGTAAATTGTTTCATCGATTATTAAATACTTCTTGGCGACCGGAAGCTGTAAATATTTTACGCGATCGATCGCGAACAATAATCCTGTTACTCCTCACGCGCGTTGCCGCCATTAATCGAAGAAAATGGGAAATATCGGAATGCGTACGGACATGCGCGCGCCTGTTTCATACTTTGGCAATTTTTTTTTACATCGCAATTATTCGGATCACAGCATTTTCGTCTGTTGCATCGATATTCGTTGTACCGAAATAATGAAGGGAAGGGCAGCTGCGTAATTCGTTTGAGAACTGACACCAGAGCACCTTTTTCCCGTACGCGCGGCCATATTCGAAGCAATAATGAAGTTTATACGGTGGACGGAGAAAAAAACGGGTAGAAAAATGTTGCGCGAACAATGGTCGTTGAACCGCTAAAAGACGCGAGGAACGCGCGTGGGCTCCACATGCACACGGGTCCCCTTTGTTCTCCGGCTCATGACATATGTTTCGAACCCTTGAGGCCCTCTCTGAATCACGGGGGCTGTAGTGCTAACGGTGGTTGAAGTAAAATGCTCAAGGCACTAGGTCACAGTCAACGTGGCATTCAAATGTTGGATTCTCGAGTCGAGTTTGCTTTATTGTTAGCCAGGCTGAATATTTTATCGGTTCTTCCAGCGACAGGAAAGTTTTGCGGTAACATTGGTTGTACAAACACCTCGAGCTACTCGTTTCACCCCGGCTTACGGATCTTATGGTGGCTATATTTAACGAGACAAACAAACTTTTTACGTACTCGCCCCGCCGCTGCTCGGATTGCTTATCCGTCCGTTTGTTCCGCCCCGTCGTACTTTGGGATCCCCAAGAAACCGTTAAATCGTTACTCGATCGGTCGATCGAGCCCCTGGAACGAGGAAAAGAGTTTGTCCTGGCGTTAGAAATTACTATAAATCAGTTTCCAAGCTCGTCAATGGCCTCTAAAAATATCGAGCACGCCCCGAAACGCTGGGCTCGAGTGCTCGAGCCTACTGGGGCCACTCGATGTTCTACGAGCCCGACGTGTTGCCATAAATACGTCGTCACGATTTGTGAAAGCACAGCCGCATTTAGAAAAATTTAGTTTGTCAGTCTTGGAGCGGAACGCGGCGTGTAGGTACATGTGTACGCGGTATGGTTGAATCATCTACGCGATTTGTCTCGTTTCATTGTCGCGTTAATTTACGTGCACCGCAGCTGCGCGATCGCGCAGCTCGTATCTTTGATGGATCACGCGACGAGTAAAATTCGAATCCCCCTACAGCCGTCGCGAATATTTTATATTACGCGCGATTAAAATTGTAGACGGGAGAGGACAGTTTGCTTATCGAGTCGCAGTAACATTGGAAATAGGATTATTTTCACGAAATTTAGCGCGCGCCGCGTTCAGCGTTCGCGCTTCATTTTAACCTCGATCGTTAATCGTTATTTCATAACGCGCTTTATTCTTTCAAAAGGGACCGCAACGCTTTTCTGCGCGAATGGACCATTTGCCATTAAAATCGCGTTACGCGCTTTAGAATTCGAAAACTGCCGGAGCTGGCGTTGAAGTACAAGTTTGAGCGCGTAATTTATTTTTTTTTTTTTTTCTTTTTCTCTTTAAAGCCAATCAAACAGGAGAGGGAAAATAAAATGTTACTTTCGAGGGAGGGAAATTTCCAGCTGAAGGAATTTCACTTGCCGATCGGACCTGCTTCGACCAGCATTCGCTGCAATGTTTTCCATTAAACACCTTTGCGAACGTTCGCGCAAAACGGACGGATTATATTCGAACGAGTGGAACATAATCTGAAATGCAAGCGCGGAAAGAGGAATTTCAGGTACTGGTTATTTGAAATGTTAGAACACATTGTTTGCTCGTTTTCAGTTTAGCCGTATTTAATTGAAAGTTGCTCTCGACCAAATCCATGCCCACGCCTGCCAGAAGAGTATTCCAATTAACTCGCCTTCTCATTATTTCATTCGCCTGTCCGCTCTTACTTTCGAAAATATCTAATATAATTATTACATTGCCCCATTCGAACCCCATGAAAGTGTCGCGCGTGAAACCATGCGCCTCAGCCGAGTAATCGACAGTAACGCGAGAATGAGTACTTTGTCTACGAAATTTGCGCTATACCAGAAGTAAATACTGCTTCATTTTAACCAGGAGAGGTTTGGAAGACCTCGATTTTCATATGATCATTTTTCGAAGAAAACAGCGCGGCAGTGTAATTCGTCGACACGAAAGAATGTTACCAAACGTGCCAGTCAACTCCTGGAATTCACCATCTACAATCCCAGGAATTCGTGACTCGTCTTGAAGCAAGATGTTTCCCTCTATCGCTATGGTTCAGTGATAATACACCAAAGGCGGTCTTCCACGTGTAAAGAAATGGACTTTATTAAATTTTATGTAAAATGTCTCCAATGACACGGACAGCTGTGTTTCCACTGCGCAGTCTATCGATCGTATTTCAATTCATCGATACTGCCTTAATTAAAAAACGTTGCGCACATAATATCGCAACCTGTAAAACGCACCGTCGTCGCATAAATTGCACCGCGAACGCATGTGCGACGTTAGGGGAGAGCATTGTAATGCTTCGTTTCAACCATTAAAACTAACTCCGTCGCTGTTAAATAATGCAAGTTACTTAATTGCTACTTGAAACGCGCTGCACTTTCTCACCTCTCGATCTCTGGCAAACTTTGATGGAACACGATTTGCGGTTAGACGGTCGGGACGCTAAGACTCGGAGTCGTTTAAGGTTTCTAGACTGCGCGAATAACAACGTATTTGCGCCGGAAGAAACAAATGCGAGCGTGACGCGAACCACTGCTACTCTCATTAAACAGAGTTTTGGATGCAGCAGTTCCGTACGGAAAATGGGGCAGGAATAAAGATAGAGGAGCTCGGCTGGGATAGAAGGGCGCGACAAATCAAGCACTAATTGCATCTGCATTATACCGCATCCGGTGCCAGTTCGAGCAAGTACAACAATTACGGACTTATCGTCCCGCAGCATGGTGACTCCGTACAAGATCGATCAGCGCGAATACCAAAGCGAGCCGGATAGGGAAAGAGAAAGAGAGAGAGAGAGAGAGAGGGAGGGATGAATCCCCGATGGATTAGCTTAGGCCCCTTGGAAGGCGTTAGTATGCCTCAGGGCGCGGACAAGGCGCGTTCGAAATTTCGATCGTTCATTAACGAGCCTTTTGCGCCCGTTACGGCCTGCCTGCTGCTGCTAATTACTCTTTCATATTCTGCCGGATACGTCGCGACGCCTACTGTCGCGAGCACCTTGCTATCGGACATCTCAGGAGCGAGTATTAATCTGGGAGGGAATGCGACTTCGAACAGGGCTTCCCAATTTAGAGAGCATCGACTCTCCGGTTCGCGAGATACAGGTTACGATAGCTGGTAGCAGCCTCGATTGTACGGATGCCGATGAGAGCTGATTTCACGTGCAGAAATAGCTCGAGACCGTGAAATGAATCCTTTACGACTGAAGTCGTCCAACTATTGACAACCGCGAACGGAGTGTCTAACTGCGCATTGAGATGCTGACTTATAATCGTACACGGAAGAACTGGAGACATCGATATCGATACCACGGAAGGTATATGCGCAGCAGTCCGAGGTGTTAAATTAATCGTTAAACACGAGGACGACGCGCGCGAAGCTTCGAGCGTCGAGGGTGCACCAGGCCAGTTCAGCTTATCAAGCGTTCCTCGCTCTCTTTATTGTCTGGCCGAGCTATCTTCGGGGTACGTTAACTTACGTCGATATATGCGAACACGTCTCGTCCATGAATATAGATGACTCGATTCCTGCCTCGTATGCAACAGCCTCGTCGATGTAACGGGAGATGAACCGCGAAAGAGCGGCAGTACGTAACGCGCGCGCGAGGGTGGCTTTTGGCGCGCGGAGCAGCCTCGCGACGGCAATCAAATGGCCAACATTCTCGCTTTGCACGAGTGCCTTCACAATGGATAAACGGATATCCTTGCCACGCACTTGTGTCTCTCTTGCATCGAGCCTCCGCCACTTTCATCGAGATGAATTTGTTCTCAGAGGGGCTTTTACGGTCAGCCACTTGATGATGCGGTTTACGCACGCCTCTAATTAAATATTTCGCCACTACGCCCCGGTGGCTTCCCGTTCGCCGCGGTTCCACCATGAAAGTTTTATCGCCGCTTTAACGATACAGAGACGCCGCTTTTGAGAACGGGAGTCGCCTTTCCCATGCATTGTTCCAGTCCCCAAGCCATGAATTTTAATGCCCCCACCCCGCGATAAATTGCGGCCAATTGGGTATTTCATCTTGGATTTCATTGCGCGGAAATTAAACTAATAATTATGCCCGGGCCGTTGCTCGTCGGGTCTCGTCAATTATTTTCAGAAGCTTTTAAAAGGGTACGGCGTGGACGCGGGCGCAAAGAATTTTTCGAGGGTAAATGTAATTTTTCAATTCTCAACAGCGAGGAATTAAAGCCGAGACGAACGAGCCATGAATTTCCCCCGGCGTAGCGCCATTTTTTGACGCGCAAAGGAAACCATGTAAAAATTAGTCTTTCACGTTAATAAGTTCCCTTCTATCCTGCAAAGTAAATTTCCTAACAAAGCTTAAATCGCGCACGTTTCCAGACGAGCAAGGGGAAATGCGAAAAATGCCGAAGCTAAAGAGAGTTTAAATTTTGAGATCGCGCATAATCACCGTACGCGAGATTCTTTCTGATCTAAGTTAATGCCATGGTAATGATATGATAAGTTATGTTAATGCAGCTCGTGCGTTCTTCCTTTCTTATTGCCATATGCACCTCGTTCCACGAAGTCAAAAAAAAACATTGAAATAGTATCAATAGACTATTTTTAATACGCGAAATGAAGCGCGCAGCAGTAATGGAACGAATGTGTCAACCCAGCAATATCTGCCGCGCGTTACAGAGCTCGTGACATTTTTCCAACACTCATTAACAGTTTGTTGACGAGATTCTGACGCGTTCGATTTCCATTTCGCAGCACTTAACGATGCATTTACGTCTGGCCATGACGTCCGAAATATTGGTATTGCAGGCGCAGTATTTACATTGTTACTACATGCACACCCGTAGAATGCGAATTTCCCATTAGTATTCACCTAGACGGCTGGAAGAGCTTACGTTATTGATCAACGTCCATTAATAAAACCGCATTACTTCGCGGTTGAAATTGTTTTCGCTGAGAAAACCATATTCCGATGAGTAATGAAATACTGCAATAATACTCGCTCTACTTCGATCGTTTATCTAACCGTATTTGGCAAAAATCTCTTTAAACAATCAACTCTCACGGCTGACGGTACGAACAGCTACCTTCGCGGCTTAACGTTTTCGTTCTGCGTCGAGAAATTATTACTTCACGCGCGCCACGATAATCGCGAAACGTATTCCCACTCGATCGCTGACAAATAATGGAAACACGAACGGTAGAGTAATTAGATTCTTCTAGATAGCGTGCACCGTATTACCGCGGCCGTGTTATTGACGCAATCGAAGCGTGGATTTCCGCGCAAGTATACACGTTAACGCGGAAATTGCCGGCAGCCAGGATTGTTCTTTTAAGCTCATTAAGAGTTATTTACGGCTACGCAAATTTGGCGTGGTTAATCAGGGAATTACGATCCTCCTCCGCTTACTCGAGTAATTAACAAACAGTTCCATCGGATACTGTTGTACGCAAAACTTGTGAATAACGCGGTTTACATAATTCTTGCGCGCGTCCGTGCGCGCACGCTGTGTCGACCCCGTATTTTTCGTCGCGCCTATTGTCACCAGCGCTTTATGAGGGATTACGGGGGACAGGAATAATTACTTCCCGCCGGTATTATATGCGAAATCGTTTCTGACAATTGTCAACGCGATATTTACGCCCCCGATTTAGCCACGCTCGTTGATATGATATACGCACTATTTTGACGGAATTTATTCACTGACCGTGCACCGTATAATACAGTTACGTATTCAGCCGAGCTACGATCGAACGCTGCAGCCGGGGTGCGGAGGAGAACAGCGACAGGTGATCAATGAGCTGATTCCCCTTGCTTCCGAGGGAAATCCTTCACCGCTCCTTCAATTTCCAATCCTGATTTTTTCCCTCGTTGACGGCACGGTCGATCGCGCGGAATTCCGGCGTATGACGAAATCGATGTGTGCAGAGGGACCAGGGGAGTCTCGTAATGATCATCGACGCAAAGAAGCGAGGTGGATCGGTCGCCCCGGTTGATTAATTAAAATCGGCACCGTATCCCCAAGGAATCGTGTGTTAGCCAGGGATCAATGGGCCAAAGCCCCGTGTCTGGTTTTTCCGGTTGGCGCAATTTGTTCAACTGGAGAAGGGCTCCTCAAATTTCCTCGGGCGATTTTCACAAAGCGAGGAAACCCAGTGTATCCAACTGGTCGAAGAATCTCCACCCTCTCTCTCTTTCTCGACAGAGAGAAACCACCGCTTTCGACGGTTCTTCGTTTGTTATACCTGCGTGTACACAGCTCTTTGCAACAGTCTCGAACTACTTGTTAAAAATATATTTTATTATTTTACGAGTAAGTTCGAGATTAATTAGTATCGTTTTAATAGACGGTTGGGTGTATGTAGGTGAGTGTTCGCAGCCGCGAGGATACTCGCGATAGAAACTACCCCTAAAGGGGTGGTCTTTCGTTGGATGAAAAAAGGAGCTCTCGAAAAGAGCGATCGAACCTGATTGCTTTTCCGCCTATAAGAAAATATTATTTTCCTGTTAAGTGGCTATGAATATCTAAGCGTATCCGTTCTCGTTTTATACGGTTTCGAGCAATTCCCATCTGAACCAATTTTGAGTGAACCGTGCACGCTGATCCACCTGAATAATCCCGTGGTTGTTGATTCTACCGGAAATTCGTTTGGATAGAAGTTCCACGATAGGGGTATTCCACAGTTGTTTTGGCTCCTTATCGTGGAACTAGGTTGGAGTACGTAGCATGCGACTGAAAACGAGTTGCTACGCGAGTCGAAAACGTAAGCGAGCTAACGGCGAAAAAAAAAAAAGAATCCCGCGAAACTTCAACTTCGTATCCGCCGAAATTACTTTGGAAAATGTGTCGCGCGACGATAAACAGTAAGGGGTTAAGCAAATTTCCGTCTCGATGGATGGTTCGAATGGAATAATAAATTTAAATTAAAAGTGCGAACAGTTTCGCACGAAATTTTGACGTCCCCGTCATTTCTCCAAGCAATTTATGACCGCGCCTCGTTATTCGCGCTAAGCAGCGCGTGTCGTCCTTTTTTAATTATTCAGCTCCATGGCGGTCGCGTTTGAAAAATGCGCCTTTCGCGGGATAGATTATAGCAATGAACGATCCTGTCCAGCAATTACGATTACACGGATTCACTGGTTTCAACTTTTCCTCCGCGAATTAGATTCAGAATTTACGTTCGGGAAATAAAGTTATTCTTATCTGGAGAACTGCCTTCGCGCGTTACTCGAGCACCAGGCTATATATATATAGAATTTTTGGAGATCCTCTCAAGGGATAAAGATTTCGCGGAGCTCGTGGCTCGCCTTTTAGAGGAAACTCCATTTCAGCCGGCTGAGGATATAAATCGGCGAAGAACGTCGTCGGTGATGAGATTAGGCCGCTTTTCCAGCCGCCGGTTGAATCACGCATATTCGATACCATTCGGGACGCGAGTGCAGCATCTGGGAATACGCGATACCTTATTGATAGACGCCACGGCTTTTGTCGCTCGCTTCCTTGTCTTATTTTTCCGCCTCTCGCGCGCGGAGCCGATGCGAAGCCAATTATCAAGTCGCATTTTCACGCCGCGAACTGGATTTTAGTATTCTTCGCCTCGAAACAATAACCGATTTCCAATCGCGCGTACGTCGAATTGGAGCATAGAAATTGGTGATTAAACGTGAGATACTTGAACGTGAAACAGTTAGGAATGTTCTATCAAAGTGGCGATGTCTGGCGTTCCAACAATGGGGGTTTCTTTTTCTCTTTTTTTTTTGTATTTACGTATCTTTTTCCAGGCTCTAACCTCGACTTGGTAAAAAGAGTTCACCCGTTAACGCAAGCCTCTCGACCGAATGCAATTTTCTTTCTAATTTATTCGCTGTTTGGTCAAAGGGGCGAAATTTCGTTTGGATCTGTTCCCATTGTTGATACAAAGGTAATTATCAAGACCTCGTTTCATGTCATACGATCAAAGGGTTCCACTTTTTGTTTTCTTTCTATATAAAGCACAAATGGATTCCCCGTTCTTGGATATGATTTAGTTTCTCTGTTGTTCGCTGTTTTCGTTCCGAAGGAGAATTCTTTTTGCGACGGACATGGAATTATCGGGTTTTTGCGTCGGGGAATCAAATACCTCTTTCTTCCTCGCGGAGTTATTCCACGAGTTAAATTCTCTTATGTACAGAGTTAATTAGTTTGGTAGTCGATTAACCGATTTAAGGCTGGTATATAACACGCATCTAATAGTTGGATTACGCGTGCCTTTGTGCAGTTCGAAATCATCATCGTGCACGCAGTATTAAAATGCAAGTGTTCCAGTTTTCGTCGAGATAAAAATTCCCGTCTCCTTCGTGGATATTTCAGCTCATAAAATCTCGCATTCCGTTGAATCCGTTACAGGCACTGTTTAAAAGTCAGATTTATGTACGAAAAACGGAAATTTACATCTACGTTATTTTTCTGAAATTCCAACTATGCGTGCAGCTTTTTCAGGTGTATTTTTTTAAATGCATGCCTCCGCTCTACCGTGAAATACGATTTCCAAAAATTTCACGACCTTTAAAGCAGTCCCGTCGATGAACGCTTTTTTCCATTTTTTAATCCGCGTATTATTTTCCATCGGCTTACGCGCATGCTGATATACAGACGCATTGGACGCGCGTGATTTGAATGACTGCATTTGTCCAAATTCGCTTTTATGGAACGATGCCAACGGAACTTTAGGAGCCCCGTACAAAACGTATCGTACGTCTCTTTTTTGTCCACTCTTGTCGAACTGCAGATTATCGAGCGTCAATTTCATCGTTCGTCACTGATCGTCAATTATTTCCGTAATTTCGCATCGTAGAAACTGAAGATTTTATAATATTATTCGCGACGCGAAGATATATCAGTTTACAATATCAGTTAGCTACATCGACGCAGTGTTACAACGTTCACCGTTTGCACATTATATAGACCGCGTATTTCGTCTGCGCGAAATACTCGTCCAAATACGCGGTACGGACGAAACGCGCATTCAAATTGTTCAGATTTAAAATAACATAAATTTGCGTTCCGCGCAGGATTCTGCCCGGACGCTTATATTTTCGCTTGCATAAGAGGAGCGCAAAGATTCCGCGGCCGCCATTTCTTGTTCCCGTAAAATCAACCTTTTTAAAATACTCGTAATGCTGAGGATACACTTTCCTACTGCAAATCGTCATGAAAAATTCTATCAATTGTAAATATACGTAGCAAATTATTGTCCTCTAAATTGATCGGTCGACAACTGTTTTAGAAATAAGCTTGAAATATTTAATGGGGGCAAGTGATATTTGTTACAATTCCGTTTTCTCTTATTGTGGTCTTTTAGCGAGGAACGCTTAAACGTATTCTTTTGTGGAAATGAAAATAAAAACGATTCCATTTGAACTGCATTAACGGCAGTTTACTTAAATGGAATAAGGTCGAAAGAGGAATTAATTGCTCTGGGAAAAAATGCGAGATAAAAAACACAATACATTTCACGGCAATTTACAACGCCACGGAAGATTTTATTAAATCTACGTTTAATCTGTCCAGATATTGCCAATTATTCTACTTTCTATCGAGAAGCGATCTTTTGACGAAATTCCAACGCGATTCTACAAAAGCCTACCCCTCTCTGTCGATTTCGTTGATTTCGAAACGGCCGTGTAATTGATGCGCAGAATAGCTTTTCTATCAGAGAAAATACCACAAGAGTACATGGCGGGATAATTAAATCTGGAAAGCTCCATTTTTCGCAAGCACGTCAATTACGCGATACATTACTTATCTGCATTAACAACTTCTGACAGACAGAAATAAACTTCTTCAACTTCGTCACGAATTATAAGTTTCGTAATTCGATTAATTTCTAACTTCCAAACTGGAGGGGGATTTTTTTACGAATTAATCGCGGTACTCTCTCTCTCTCTCTCCGTTTTACTCTCTTCGAAACAACTGTTCGTTTCGATCTTATCGTTCATCTGTACGTGCACTTACCCCACGCGACGCTCCGGACACTTTTATTTGCATAGAAATTGCCAATAGCCTCGAAGATATTTTCAAAGCCCACTTTGTCAACTTAACTTTTTATCTTTTTAATTCCCCAGCTACGTTAACCGGATTTATATATCGCGATGACCATTCGGTTCCTTTTTTTTCCACCCTCTATCTTATCGATACTCTTCCGAGGGAGAAAAGTTTAAGTCACGGAGGGTTTCCTCCGATGGTTCCTTGATTTCTTTCTTACTTATCTCTACGATAGAAGATTGAAAAATCATCCAGCCGATGGGAAGCCGATCGGACGATCAAACACTTAATCCGGGGAACCGGAAGCTTTGATCCGACATTGGCGACTGATAATTCGACTCGGATACTTTGGCTTTATCAATTATTACAATTGGCAATCGTCTCGTTTCCTTGATTTGCTATACTTCCATTACGTTTAGATCAATGCTCATCATCGATCGATACAAATCACGTCTCAACTTGTCACTTTCATCGATTTACGTAACACGGTTCCGTATTTCAATATTTACGGAATACTTGAAAGTATCTACTGCTACCATCGGGAGACTAATTAAGTTTATCCAAATTTTCAATTAAGAGTTTTATTTTCGAGTATCCAAAGGAACCGTGATACCTACTTCAAGACTTCCAAAGCATTCAGAAGTTTCAAGGCTTCCAAGACATTCAAGTCCCCACCAAGCCTCTTAAGTGTTCTCCAGGTTTTTCAAGATTTGCGACAACTTCCAATTTCGAACTGACTTTCGGATAATCTCTGCGCGATCGAACCTTTTCGCTGTTCCGTCGCCACAAATATTTCGTCGCGACTCTCGCGAACGCTCGTCGCGGATCGTGTTCGCGAAGCGTGTTCGCGCGCGTAAAAGCGACGAACGTTTTCGTACCGCGCGCGATCTATCGCTCGGAAGAAAGTTAATTAACGAAAGAGGCGACTCTAAAAAATCTTCACCATCCATCGGGCTGAACGGCTCGTTATTAAAGCTAAGTACACCGTAATACTCTTACACCACGCCCCTGCGCAACTTTTTTCTCTCGCCCAGCCTAATCCGCAGGAGCAACCAAGTTTTGCGTGTGCAGAGTAATCGGCTTATACTGAGTCGATTATCGTCGTTATAGCCTCGTACCGTGAAGTATATTCCGCTTGGTTACCCCTCGATCGGTCAATTAAGCCGAGTTTTAATTTCACCCTTTGAAACTGTAAACCTACTCGCAGCGGAGGAATGCCGCGTCGCTGAATACCGAATGCTAACGGCGTGCAAAACTTTTCGTTGCTGCCAGCAGAAATTTTCCTCTCCTTTTCGGCTCAACTTGGTACTCGTAAACTAACCAACCGTGGCTAATCTTATTCGACGAATGACATCGCACAACTGTCGTTAACGCACAAATTCGTTTAATTGCACGCTGGATAACGTTCTCCTCGGGAAATGCGAAAATGTTCGTTGTTCCAGTCGTCCACTTTTTACTGGAACCGCGAAACGCATTTTGCAGAGAAGATGCGGCTCGAGTTGAACCAAGTTCAAACGATGACGCCGCGAGAGTGGACCAAGTTCCGTTGATAGTTCTCGCGATGCATGCTGAAAGCTCGATTTATGTCGCGCGTTTCCATACGCTGCTCTCCGAGCATGCAATTTTTAATAGAACTTTTCAATTTCCTCTCGGACGTGTCCTCCTCTCTCCTGGTGCAGTCATCTTTCAGGGTTTCGCCGTTACGACTCCCACGCGCGGATTTTGGACGCTGGACGGTCTGAGGCGTGCGCTGAACTCGTGATATATTCATAAAACTCGCGGCTTACCTTCTTCCCTATTCGCTATGATCTTCAAGACGGAACAGACTTCCGTCCCTGGATAGCAACTTGACTTTTTGATACGCGCTACGTGACAAGTGGCGCATCTCTTATTCTAGGATCTCTCTATATTGCACGAGTTATGCGCATCGACGATTCACGTGCCGCGCACATCGGTGCATAAGTCATTACCTTAGCCGGAAACAACTGTCGCTGATGCATACAGCGAGTCGCTTAATTTTTTTTTCTCCACACTCACTGCTCGCGAATTTAGTAGTTCTCGAACGTCGAATTTCTCTGGGAATTCGTTGCATCGAAGACACGGCTCTTCGCGATCGCTGTCGTTACTCGCGTATCGTTTATTCGAGTAACCTTCAAGCCGCACACTCGAAAAGAAGAAACTCTGAACAAAGGGTAAACGGTGGTATCTCTGTTTGTACACTCGTTGCTGCTGATTGTCTCATAAATTAGAATGTCGCACACAATGCCACGGCACTTTCTTGCCTTGAAGGAGAACATTTTTTCGCGCGCGAATGAGAAATTATGGCGTAACTAGACGCGATTATTATTTGTATGGAAAAAAGTTGCCACAGCCACGCGGTGAATTGCTGTTTCAATTCTAAAGCTGGACAGTCGACGTTTGTCGGTCCCGTTTATTATCAGACGCCATTATTTATCGCTGGTTTTGTCTTGGATGCATGAATCGCGAAATAATCGTAAAACGCGTATTTTGTTGGACAAGAGATCGTGAGTTTATTAATGCCACGAGCTCGTTATCGCGATACGACGTCGGTAACGAAAATTATTTAATAATAATTACGCACATCTGCGTTAAATTACATTACGCTATTTGCGTTATGCTTGCCAGAAGTAAAATTCTCGCGGAGTGCGGAAAATGAAGTCGTAACGCGGGAGTCGACTAAAAAGTAGCAGCGACTGCACGCTGCTGGGACGCATCTTTCCTTCGCTTTTTCTGTTTCATTGACCTCGATGGCAAGCATAACTTGGTGTCCCAGAATCGTGGAATTTTAAGGAGGTCGGAACTGAAGTCGAATTTAAATTGGGAAGTTCCCCTTCGATGAAAAAAACTGATATTGAACGAGGACGCGTTTCTCTTTTTCCTTTTCCTCAAAAAGCGGAGTCCCAGTTCTTTCTCGCTCATTTCAAAGAAATCATTCGTAACCCTCGTCGAATTTATATGCATATAATTCGAACGAGTTGTCAAGGGGAAGCAGAGCTTTTAATTTTGTACGTTGTCGCTAAGTGAAGACGAAGGAATGCGAAAATAATTGCTTCTCCTGTTCCGTCACCGAAGAATCGAGCAGTTAGCTTCCTCGCGTTTCTCAAGGAGATTTTGGACGCGAAGTCGTCTAACGTGTATCTCTTCTCCTTGCACCATAATCCCAGATCAGCCCAGAAATACGATCTCTTTTCCACCATTCTTCTCATCTTCTCCGTGACTCGACGATACACGTTGCCGTTTCTCGTGATTTAAGCGATTCTCATAAATGCCGGCCAACGATATTTTTTGGTCTCCTCTATCGCCGTTCCGTAAGCCTGGAATTATGTGTGTTCGTACATCCCCGTGCATGCTAGCTGTCTGCTGTACTCGTACATCATCCTCTCGCGCGTCTACCCTCTTCGAACGAGTATACATTTAACATTTTTTAATCGATGACAGTTAACTGTTTAATCGAAACGAAAGTAATCGCAGACCTTTCACCTTCTCAGAGGATTTTACACGCGGAATTATAAAAAAAGGTTCTCAAGAAAGCTCTCAAATAAGAACGGTGGACTATGAAAAAAGTAATTAGCCTTTGAAGTGTTTATCACCCGGCGCGTTAATGAAATAATAAAATCCGCACGAGTATAAGCTTCTTGAAGTCTCGCGTAAAAAACGGTATTCGCGATCATTTCCGTGAGAACCGGAAATTAAGAATAGATTATATCGCACGCGAAATTTCCAATTACATTTACGAGCGAAAATACTCGCGAGAGGCTGCGGCTAGCGGCTATTACGAATTATGCTCCCTCGAAACGAGAAAAAATCCTCAATTTCCCATGGCGCTGAATTGGTCGAAGCCGATCCAGGCTCGGATAGATTCGTTACAGGGTCGACCCCAGTACATCATATCGCAACGCGTTACCTCCGTCCCCGCCATTCTCCTTGTCTTATGGGTCATTTGGCGCAAACGGTATCAAAGATTTATTCGTCTGCCTACGTTTTCCCCCGCTGGTTCGAGCCTCGCTTAGAGCAGCCGGATCTTCCTGGCCCCCTCGCGTTCCGGATCGATCGACAAATTTTTAGAAAACTCGAACGTCGACGAACGTCGCATCCAGGGGCGCGGTTAATATCTCTCGGAGGAGGAGCAGCGAACGTATCCGGTCTGGGCACATTTTTGCCCCTGAAACATTCATCGAATCGTTTCGTGTCGCTCGTTCCTGGATGGAAGGAGAAGAAACGAGAGAGGGAAGAGAAGAACGGAGGAAGAGACTAGGTGGGACCAGACGAATAATTGTTTATTAGCATCGAAAATATTTCAGTATTCGATTCTGAACGGCTCGACCCCTTTCTGTCCGGTTCCACCGAATTTCCGATGCGATAAGGGCGGAATTTAATGCGCGGTGACTCTCCAGTTGGACGTGGAAGTAATTCAACTAGAGATTCTGACGGACATACGTAGCCGTCATTCGATTCCGCGTTGCAGTTTCGATCGGAGATCTCGAGCGTTTTTAGTACGCTCTGTCAGCAGCGAGTTCGTACCGCATGCTGTGCGTTTATTTATTTCGTCACTGAAAATAATCGAGTCATCGGGAGTGCTTCTTTTTGGGGCAACGAGGCAAAAATTCTCGAAGCACCAAGCCAAACAGCAAAAGTAGAGAGCGATATCTACGGTTCATTTTTGTATTTTGCGAAATTCCGTTTCGCTTGCGATATCTTCGACCTTACTTTCTTGTCTACAGATCGCGTATCGAAAACGGTACACGCGTGTAACAGCGCAACGTATCGCGCGGAATACAAATACGAAATTTGGGAAAACGAAACGGCGGGGACGAGGGGAACGGTGGGAGGCTGAAATTACAGGGAAGAACGGCCAGAGCGATATCTGTAACGGCGAATGTTTCGTGAGAAATGGGTGCGTGATTTTTAACCCCGTCGACGGATCGCGGTCGATTATCAAGGAACGATGTTGACGTACTAGAAACAAATTCCCCGAAACGGGGGACTCGTTGGGTTTGATAGGCGGGCCACGACTATATTAGCCGAATTCGATTTAACGGATCGTCTCCCCTTCCGTTTCCAGCCGTGGACGAAATCCCTGAAAATCCCCGCCGGAAAGAAGAGTTTGAACGATGGGGGAAGAAAGATGGTCGACGGGCGGAAGGGCTGGCTGCGGAATAGGGAAGGATTGGAAGAATCGGCGAGATAAAAAAAAGGAGGAAAAAAAAAGGGCGCGTTACACGGCCCTAGGTAAACACGCTGATATTCCCTTTCCATCCCTCTCGCCCACTCTCTCTCTCTCTCTTTCTCCCTCGTTCTTTTTATTCCTCCGCTTTCTGAAACTCCCGCACACTCCTTCGAGCGGTCGTGCACGTACGCGCATGCCTCCATGCGAGCACGAGCGACCGTGGAAGTTCGCTTCGGCCCTGTTCTCTATTCCTGGAGTACTTTTTCCCAATATAGAAATAGATCCCGTATAGGGGGCGTGGCAGGGCGCGATACGTCGCGCGGGAAGAAAAATCGTCCTTTCGCAACAACCAGCCGCCCCTCGTCCCGGCCACCACCCTTCTTTTCCAGCGGCAGAAATTTCCTTGTTCCCCTCCGCGGCTGGCAAATAAACAACGGAGTCGCGTATTTACGTTTGGGGCCAGCGTCGATCGGGCCGCGGCTTCCAGTCGTTCCAGGTTTCGTGGATCGGGGGAAAAAAAGGAGCAGCGCGATACCAGCGCTCGCAACAAGCCGTAGCTTTTCTTGGTTCGCGGTAGAATACGCTTGTTGGGGACTCGTGGTGGAATCTGCCTTGAAATTTTCTGAGAAAGCGCGAGAAGATTCTTCGTTTGATTCGATACGTCTAATAATTGACGTCGAAGTGTAATTTCCTCGAGTTACTCCACTCCTTCGTTTCGTCCACAGGGTTGCGATGCACTATTCGAGGCGACACAGTTGCAGGTCATTATAAATAGGGTAGTCGCTCGTTCCCCGAGAGCCTTAGAAGTTGGTCATACTATTAAAGGGGAAAAGATGGGTCGACGTTTGTCTTCTTTAGCCGCGTTCCATCTCTGTGGATTTAGCCCATTAGGTAGCATTATGTTTATTCGTCCTGCTATTTACTAGACCTATTATCGTATAACCGCCTTGAATTGGGATAGGAAAGGACGAGTTCAGCTCTCGCTAAGGCGACTCAAGTTGCGCGTTTGCGGCTCTGACACGGCGGCTAATTAAAATCTAAGGACGAACGTAATTCTGCGCAGTATACCTGTCGTGCGACGCGATAGGCGACACTCGAACGTTGAATAAAATATCGCCGATGTTAAAACACCGTACACGCGTTCAGAGCTGCGCCTCACCGTATGCAAATGCCTCCGTCCGTGGATCGATATTAAATTCGAATTCGGTGCGAACTAGGAGAGCAAAGTAACGTTTAAGCAGTTTTAACGTAAGTAGATCCAGTCGTATCGGTAACCAATGTTCGAAAGAGAAAGGGTCACAAGAGCCTAAGCGTTTTAGCAACTACCGTGCCCGGGATTTCCTGGGTAACCTTGCACCGGTCCGGTTCCCATGGGTATCCAGCTTTTAAACTCCTCCATTTTTTATGCGCTCGAGGTTTCAGTACAAAGTCAGAATTTTTTTTTAAACGACGAGTAAGCCACATAAGCCTCGGGTATATATATATCGGACGGAGCCGCCGTTTTTCCGGATATTCCGCGATAGCGGAATCTCCGATTCCCATGAATAATGACCGTGAGATTTCTCACCGGCGACAACTCCTTGGAACACCGTGAATTATTGCTCGCCCCGATAGTTCCCCAACTTCCTTAAATTATTTCACGCCCCTTCGCCGTTCGGCTGGTCGATCGTTACACCTGTTTACGCATATTTACGAACTCTAGCGCGATAACTCTAAAACGACGCGTTCCTCGAGGACGCGCCGCTCGTTTCCCGTGTCGCGAATCAAAGTCCCACTTTGCGAGGGGTGGGATCGATAGCAGCGTTTACAGCGTGTGTACCAATATCGCCAGTCGTTCGTGGAAATCGGTGCCAACTGATTCCTCCTGTACGCGCGCGTGAAAATAATTTCGAGACCCGATGGCGGAACGTGCCGGTTCGCTGCGGCTCGCAGGAATAATTACCGGCAAGATTGAACGGGCGAAGGTTCATCAATCATGTAAGTCGCTGGCCGCGCAGCTGCTCCGTTCGAAAGAGGGCACAGAATGGGAAGGAAACTCGATCTTGCTCGATTTTTTCCTTTCTCATTACCGCGGTCACAATGGGCCGCTAACACGGCCGCGTGGGACAATCGTGACCGCCGGATAAAGGCGGGGAGCGTGGCGCCTCTGTCACAGTTTAAACGGCTGTCATCCTTCGAAAAGGTAGAGAACGGGTCGTGACAATATTGTGCTCGGAGTTCATAGGTCCCGGACTCCCCCGATTCTTCGGCGGACCATTTGTTTGACGTGTCTGAGGTTTGTATCTTGAAAGGGTCAAGCACGCGCCCTCCCTCTCCCTCTCTCTGCCGCTCTTTCTTCCACCCTCTTCCCTTCTATCTTCGTCCTTTCGTCCGTATGGGCCCATATGGCGGCGAATGTATAAATAACGCGTTTTCGTTCTATTGTGGGATAAGTAACCTCGCTCTGGGATGTATTGGTGGTAGACACAAAAGAGAGCAAGAGGGCAAGGGCTGTGGCGGGGGCGGAGGGAAAAGAGGGGACCGACGGCTGAAGGAAAGCACGTTTCGCGCCGGTATGCTTGACACGGAGGCAGAAATGAGAATGAAAACGTAATACCGGAGAGCGAGGAAAATTGGTGTGAAGCGTAGCGCGCGCGCGGCAAGTGTTCGGTGTATGAAAGAAGTATGGCGGCCGAATGATGATATATCGATCACGCCGGGAAGAAACGGTTCCGAGGGAAACGGCGGAATCATCGCCGGTGCAAATGGTTTTTAATCGATGCGATGGATGGAAAGTTTCGCGGGAGCCCGTGGGGGGGAAAAAAGTCAATAGAAAAGCGCGAGCAAAAATGGGGCCGACCCTTTTCGTTCCGTGAATGTCTTTTCCGATAGTTGTGTACAACGTGTTTCTCCGCTTTTCAAGATGGTGAACACTCGACACTTGGAGGGGCTGAACGTTCCCTTCCGCTGCGATGGAACTTCTTAAAACAAACCGCGGTTTTCTACGCTTCTTTTTTTCGTTCGAAAAAATAATTACATATACGCGTCCTAAAGATGTTGCACGTTATCGAATCGCGAGTAGAGGTGAGAGGAACGAACAGTCCATTTAAATCGAGCCGTCTATCGTTCTAGCATTTTCGATATTTCTATTCCTCGCGAAATTGTGGATTCAAGGAGAGTAAATTCAACTTATGACTGTTAGCCGCGAGAAGGTTATACGAATATGCCGGCCATACTGGAGACCGTAAATCACTGGCAAATCCGCGCCGGAGGGTCGCACTCCGTGAGACTCGCACTTTATCACGGGCGAATGACGAAGACACAAACGATCTGCTCGGCAGGAAGTATTAACGTTGACAGCCCCTACTTCCAGCCGAGCACGATTATCTCTGCCAACTCCTTGAGAATCCGGATTATGAATTAATTATAACCAGGCGAATAGCGAGCCCGGTTGGCAACCGGGACGGTTTTTCGATGACAAATACCGAATAATCGTGGTAGTTAGCGAAAGGAAACGAACGTCCCGCCGTATAAATTGATCGTTCCCCAGCGTTCGGACGCGAAGTGGCTTCATTAAAAATTTCAGACGCTGCTGCGTTCGTTAAAACATCGACTTCGAAGGCTGCTTCGGCGTTGCGTTTTAATTGAACGGTCGCGTTTCGTTAATTAATTTCTATTATACGTACGAAAATATCATCGTAACGCAGCAAATTACAAGAGGCGGATAAGCAAAAATTGGGATTCCGTTTATTATTTCGTCGATGGGGAAGTTCGTACGCGACTCGACGATGAAACAATTTGTCGATGTTTGAGGAAGATCGAGAAAGGAAGCATCGGAATCACGATACTCGTCGTAAACACGACTGAAAGTGGGATTGTTTTACATTTGAAATGGAATAATATCGCGGGATTCTCGAGAAGTTTTCGTTCGATTATTGAACGTATTACTTCCATGATTGAAGATAAAAGAACGTCGTTGTTCATAGAAACACGTTCGAGAATACCAGTTGCAAATAGAGCATTGTGCATCCTAAAATGCGTATACCACGATACGATATGGTACTCTTGAAACTCGATTTGAGCGATACAGAGCCTGAATTAGCAATAACACAAACATATAGCTGTAGTGGTCTAATGGAATGTGGCTCTAGAGCCATCCAAACGAAGTTCCAAAGTTTCTCTCAACACGGTTTCTATTAACACTCTGCAGATTAACCGCGCTATAGTAGATTCGTCAGTAATTTAGAAGCTGACAAGGTTCAGATACATACAATGATTATTCTATTTCGCACCTCTGTTTGCCAGTGCTTCGATGGCTGATTAAACGATAAATTAGAACCTAATGACAACGTGCGAGGAAACTGTTGCAGCACGATCGTCGAAGAGCGTCGCAAAGGCACCGCCAGAATCGTTGTATCGAAAATATTGGTTCTGTATCGCACGGTCCAGGAAAGCCACGAAACTTTTCAACTGGGTTATACATCTGGCTGAATTCTCTAAGACACGCAGATGGAACTTTTAAAAAAGTGGCCGCCCCGGAAATTACAGTCGCGAGGAGTGCCACCGGTAATGCGATCAGCTGTGCCGTATGACAGCGGGATTTTTCTTGTCGGCCAATTGCACGTCACGTAGATGGTGCAACGCGAGCCTTTCTCATCCACGTACGTACGAATGTATATAGGTACATCGCACGTACATTTTTGGCACGAGCGAAGAACACGGGCGGCCCGCTTGCGGGGCAGTCACGTACGCGCTGGTACACGTGGGCTACATGTCCGCAACTTGGGCCGGCTTGATTCTTTTCAAAAGAGACGCTACGTCTCCTCTCGGACAAATTTCAACGTGATTCACGACGATACTCAGACAGCGGACATTTTTCATTTCTCGCCCCGGTCATCTCGCGCCCCGAGACATTGCGTACGTGTAACTACTGGTTCTTGTTTGGAACTCTTGTTACAAAGTGCTCGTATTTCTCATCCGTGCTCTCTCTCTCTCTCTACGCGACGTGATAAGTCGCTGCGTCGTTAGCGGATCGCTCGACGAATCGCGAATTTTAACGCGACTTCGTCCGATGCGTGTCGGATAATTTGATCCCAGCAATGAAAACGATGCTCGTGGAATTGCTGGTGCAAAGGTGGACGGTTGATATTTGTCGGAATTCAGAAAAAACTCCGCTCGATGCACCCAAAGGACCCTCCATGGATTAGACAACAGTTCTCCCCAAGCGGTCGATCAGTCGAGAAGCGCCAGGCGAACCGAGCGCGTCAAGAAAAATCCACTTTTCATTGTTACCCTACGCTCTGGTATTCGTTAAACGGAGTACACCCCTTTATCGCAAACGACAGAGTCCCGCCAGCGTGTTTAAACAAATTTCTAACGACACTTTCTAGTCGATCGTTCCTGCTGTTCGCGATTTCCAGCTAATTCACCGGTCCCGGATATAATTGGAGCGAAGTTGACGAGTGGCGGTGGTGTAGTAGCGTCGAGCGCGCGACCAATTATCGCGAATTGAAACAATTACTGGCGGATCTCGATTTGACGCGGACCGGTTGATTTTTTGAGCCGCACTCCGAAGGACAGCGGCCACCGAGTGGGGTTAAATGAATCGTCGCGCGTGCAAATAGCCGACTCTCGACGCGGACCCGGCGGCAACCGATTCGCGCAATGCAAATGAAAATCTTATGCAGCGGTCGGCCGATCGGCCAGTGCTGAAGTGTGCGTGCGCGTGTACGCGCGCGCGCGCGCCAAGTCCCAGGCACTCGGGAACGCTGACTGCGTTAAACGTGACCAAATGGGACAGCCTGGGCCGATGAAAACGAAGCGGGGCGCTTGTGTCCTAACACAGTCCTGTTGACATTGCATTAGCCCCGGAATAATTACTCGCGTATCGATCATCGTGTCCGGGTGTAATTGGTTTCGACGTGACTGGCCGACCTATCGGCTACTTAAATTGCAGTGGATCACGCGCAGGACCGTCCCCGCGAAGTATCGAATCAATCGAACGAAGTAGCGAATCGAATGTTGCGTTTCACGATTACCGCTCGCCGGATTCGGGTCCGTCCGGACCGTTCGGACGTACGGGGATTAATTAATAATTCGCGCGTTCCCGATCGGCTCCATACGTCGAACTGAATTTTTAACCGAGATTCGCGTGGCGTCCGCTCGCAGCGTCATCGAGACATTTGTATTTACAAAGTGTCCCGAGAATTGATTGAAAACGCGTCTCGTTGCAGCGAAAGCGCGAGGAGGACCGACGTCGAGTGTGGATCAATTAAAATTCGAGCGCTAAGTAATTGTGCCGGCTACGGAATCGAACGCTGACTGTTCAGTGATACGAAACGGGATTGATCGGACGTAAGGAATCAACAGCCGCTGCTGCGGAATTTCTGCCGCCAGTGTCGTATAATTTATGCGATGTTTTCGTTCGCTATTGTTTTAACCGAGTTTCGACGATGATACTCGCGATTCGCGTATTTAATAATTGCGATCATGCCGCGGTAGTCGTGCGTGCCCGTAAAGAGGTCGTTAACCGCGAAGAAGCACGCAATTAATAAAAATGTTCCGTTCGCGACGTGTTGCGAATGCTATCGCCGTTTCGGCGTTGCTTGAAAATATCGGTACGCGAAAGTCTGTCCGCTGCTTTTATCTCCGCCGGATTTTTAAACTCGTCCATTCACCCTCGCAGGAGCGCAGCTTTGCAAATGCTATTAGCCATGAGAGTTATTCACTCTCAGAAATACGATATTTCACTGATATGTCCACAAGAGCACTAAAAAATTTGATACTCTAAGAGAGGAGAGTTTTAAGCATGATAATATTTCTAGCCAAATGGTATTGCGCAAGAGTACTAAAAATGCGTGAGATTAACGGATCGCAACGAAGCATCCATTTCACTGTAATATTCGTACGTAGCAATTCGACATAATCAATCACGAAACTTGCACACGCCAATTTCTGCGCTAACGCATGTAACATGCCAAAACTCATTACGGATGCGTTACATCAAACGTTATATTGCCAGTATTATCTGTAAACAGCGATTATTCCTCGCAGTTATCGAAGACAACAGTTTAATTAATAGTCTCCACTCAACTATAGGGGCAACATCCATTAATCGACACAAGGTATCGAACATTGTATCCGATTGCGCGAGATTAGTCGTACGGTATAAGCAAAAATATTTCCTTGTCCAAATGCAATGGAGTATTCGCAGCGGAAGTCGCCATCGGGTTCTTATCATTCGCGGTAATTGCAAATCGTTCCGACGCTAAAATATTCGAATGAAACTTGGGCGCGACCTTTCCTCTGGCGCAAATTACTTTTAAAGGGCAATGAGACGAGGATAATGACGTAGCCGGATGAGCGACAGAAAATCGGGTGTCTTTCGACGGGACGTCGCTCAGAACACACCCAGAAGATTCTGCATGGAATTCCAATCGCGGATTATTACGTCAACGTCACGATAACGCCCCGGAATCTTTCCCCGGACTTTCAATCTAATCTGCAGAATAATCAAATTGTGTATCCTCGGTCTGGAGTTGCAATTCAATTTCTCCGCGGGGGTAAGGATTCATAGTCGTGGATCAGATAAGATTTAAGTTCCACGTTGTGATCGATGCTGCTTAAGTACAGCAGGAAACTTCGAACGGGACGAGACGAGACGCAGAACCTGTTGTAAATCTCGATAAAAGATCGCGCGATTCCGCGGAGAGCTACAAATAAATGATAACGTTCGCTGAAATCACAAGTGTCTTTATAGTTTTGTCGCGGAGCGCGGCGACTTGTATCTGTTCGATCGCGGGCGCTCGGTATTTGCGAAGCTTTGTTTTACTAAAAGCTAGATGGAGTATAAAACCTACTCCCATTATATTCTATCAACATTGTTCGACCATAGTCAAATATTTGGAGATGTAGATACCGTGCGAAGCGAGAGAAGAAAAAAATATCGGATATATAACATTTTCGTAGCTGCGCCCGATAAATTCATGGATATCTTGTTCAAATTCATCTTAAATCCCCCGCAACGGAGCGTGCAATATCTGATCCTGGTAGCTTCGGGAATAATTACATTTATCGATCGATCGAAATCGGACATAAGCGAGGGATGAAGCGAAACAAACAGTCC
This sequence comes from Xylocopa violacea, assembly GCA_963969225.1. Classification (NCBI taxonomy): domain Eukaryota; kingdom Metazoa; phylum Arthropoda; class Insecta; order Hymenoptera; family Apidae; genus Xylocopa; species Xylocopa violacea. Next base: position 36,514,100 of record CAXAJV010000002.1, read on the forward strand.
GGGAGCATCCCTTGCAACGTAATAAACTGTCTGAACTTCTGTCTCGGTTCCTCCCGAGATGCAAACGAATGCGAGCGATTAAAAACCACCCAACTGTGAAAAGCGAAATACAAAATTTCCCGGGGGTCCTTCTTCAGCGTATTTGCTCCTCTCGTGTTTTCAATAGCTGCACAGTTCGTACAACCCGCGCACGGCGTAGACTTCACCACTAGCTGGTGCTTTAATTTCTCTCTAAACGATAGAATTCGTCGTGCAAATATTTGTTAAGCATCGTTCAACAGTCTTCCATTCCCCTTTCCAGCTGAGTCAAACGTTATTAAACGATAAATAAAGCTAACGATCCACGGTGCACAATGTATTTATTCGCTGTATGCCTCGTTTGTTACAAACGGAACAGTAACACGCAGTAAACCCGCCCGAGCGAGAGAAAATATTGAAGAATTAAAAATTTGCTGTATTTTTTCTAAGAACCATCTTTCTGAGAATCATCTCTCATATATATTTCGTCAAATTTGGAGCGGACAGGATCGATGCAATTCGATAAACGCGATACTCTTTGTAATTCCACCGATCGACGTGATTTACTGTGAACACGAAGCGCGCCATCAACGATTTTTCGAAAATTCGACGGAGGATCTCCGCGAAGGAAACGAACACCATGGAACGGTTTCTTTCATTCCACGCCGTTCAATTAAAATTGAATTACCATATCAAAGCGCGGCTAGGAGCCCGTCATTAAGTCCGTCATTAGAAACTTCACGCTCCGCCATGTGCGAAGATCAGTATTCTATAGAAAGTTCATATTTTAACGATTTTAACGAGGAATCCTCGAATAATTCCGCTGCGTTCTCGTTAAAACTCAGCCAGGCCCCGTTCGGTTCAATGGCCGGGTACTTGCGCCGAGTATGTACCCGGAACATTTCGATAGGCGAGATAATTAACCGATAAACTGGAGTTCGCGTCGCGGTCTGCTCGAACCTGCGAAATGTACAGTGAAAATGCGGCTCGTTCGAGCTGCGTCTTGCGGACTCGGCAAATTACACTCGTGATTACCATTCCGCCCATCTTCGCGCGCGCCCACCTGCCCGTTTCGTCGTGTTTTTCGCGCGGTTTCTGTTTTGCGCTCGTCGCATTCGCGGTCATAACAGGAACGAGACCGACCGTGATGTTCCCGCCCCTAATTTCTCCCAGGGAAAACTTACCTTCGCCCGGTCCCGAAGAACCGAGAACGAGCGGGGGTTACACGGGCGAGTGAAAATAAGGAGCGAGATAACGAATTTCCAGACTCGACGAGCGGCATAAATATTATATGGAAGGAGCGGACAAGAAGGGGAGAAGGATAATGAGGATCGAGTTATACCGGGTGAATTTCCATCCAATCGAAAGAACAACGTCGGAATGGCATAATTAAGGGAGAAGGTTGGCTTCGATGCGACGGAAGAGAGGTCGATTTCGCAGGCGATCCTGAAGCATCTCTGTTGGAAGTTTCGAGGTTTCTCCAGTGGCTGGTTGGTAACTGCCGATGAGAAGCGGAAGAGGAGAGCCCGATCCTCCTTCCGTCCTGGTGAATTTATCAGACGGAGTCTTCGTTACTGTCGTTACATTGCCTCGCCGCGGGACCAGTAATTTTACTCCTGTACAAGATACGTCGTCCTGTCCTGATTCAGGTTAGCGGCGCTCCTCTCGACGGAAACTTGGCTCGTTGAAAGAAGAGACCGCGTGGCTCCCTCTCGTCGTGTTCCCGAGCTTCGTCGAACGGGGATAGACGTTGCCCTGGTTACTTCCGTCTGCGCTTCTTTGCCGTGGACCGCCAACAAAGTGACGTCGTCCGTGTTATGCACGCTTGTAAATTTAATTTGTTTAATTAACAACGTTTTACAATTACGGGACGGCCGCTTCCGGTGTGCTTAAACAAAGGGATCTTTGTCGGGGTACGGAGCTGTCGCGCTGATGTGACGGTGGTCTTGCTCCATAATTTATGTCACAGTTCGCAGGATCGCGAAAGTTTGAAATTAAGTTCACTTTAGAGTTGAAAAGCCCCGCGTTTTTACGTGCATTCCTTTTCGCGCGCGTCCCCCCGTTCCAGTTTACCGAGCGACGCAACATTTCGGCATCACTATTTAATGAGAATTAAATCTTCGCTTTGACGGCTCCAGCAACCTTTGACGCGCGTAGGGAGCCGTACAAATTAAGCAGCCAAGCGTGTTTTTTTTTTTACTAATATTTTAAGATGCACGAGTTGACTAATCTTCGCAGTCGTGTCGCTTTCTTCGCGCTCAGATTTGGAGATCCGTCCTTCGACTAATCTCGTCGCAGCGGAACTTCTTCGCGTAATCGTTCGACGATACTTCGTCGTGAGATCGCGAAAGCCCAGCGAGGAGCAGATGAAGTTCACGCGAATTTACACGGCAGAACTAAGCTGCCACCAGACTGAATTCAGTCGCAGCGTTTACTCGCGGCGCGACGCTGCGAATGGAAAGTATACTTTGTTTTAAACGTTGTAGCGAGCAGCACTCGACATAAAGCGGTTCGTGCTCTGTTTCGCGGCGTATATTATGGTTGGGACAAAAAATATCGCGGAACTAGCGTACCGCGACGTTACGCGAAGAATACGAGACGGGGAATAGGGTCTCTAAGTGTTCCTTTGCGCACCGACTCTATTGTTACCTTTTAAGGGCACGACTCCGCTGGACCTTAATTGCATCGAATTGAACGAATCGATAATTCGCAAAGCGATGAGAAGAAAATTGTGTGTCCACTTTTTCTAGAAAACGTTGCGTTCGAAGCAACAATTCCGTTACGATCTTCTTCGCGCTCGATTGCCCGCGCTTTGTTTTCATAGAAACCTGATTAAAACCGAAGCTTCGTCCCCCGTTTTAATTATAACTTATTTTTCGACGAATGTCTCGCCAGCATTTTTCAGTTAAACAAGCGCGGAAAGTAAAGCTGGAAGCTTTCCGAGGAACGTAAAATCCAACGAAATAAGGTACAATACGCAGATCTATCATAAAATTCCTAAACATTCTCTATGCTTCCGAGCTGAGAACAAGCTTTAACAAACTCCGCTTAATTGCAGGTAAAATATTGTGACGTAAAAACTGCGTTCCGTATTAACGTATTTCAGCGTGTAAATTAAAACTTGTTGCCGTGCCCAACTTTTTCGTAGATCATTTTTCGAAATTAGAACGAATTAATATCGTAGAATGCTCACAAAAATCGTACATTTAAGGAAGTAACGCACTCGTCTCGGTGACCTGTATAAACGATAGCGCGTGCACGCGCATGAAAAAGAAGAGTAACCTAATTGCCGCGGACCCGCTAACGTTTAGACCAATCCGTTCGCGCGCATCTTTCACCCCCCGTGCGGTATAGTAAATTTGCCTTTAACCCTGCGTCTGAACGTGTCGCGTGCTTGCACAGCACGCTTGCACAACGCGTAGAGCACCCTCTCTCGCGTGTGTGCGTACACACCGGCAGGCGTACTCCAGCCCGACACACCGAGTGCTTGCATTGCACGCAACGTTCGTCCTCCTTCCATTGAATTGTTATAATCTGCCCTGGGAGCACGCGAGCTCGTTAATTGCTACATTTTCTCCGACACGAAATTACATTACTGCGACAGCTGTCGTGTAACGCTCTCCGTTCCTCACCCGGTATCTGTCTCTGGCTCGTGTTTCCCCGCGTATAATATTTGGTTCCTGAGGTGTGCCACGATACGACCCGCCCTTTAAATGTCCCACATTCACGAGAATAGACGATCCTTTAACTCCTCCGCGCTCCCCCCGGAAATGACCAGCGCCTCTTTATCGCGTTCTTTTCTTCCCGAGGAGGCCATTGTCGTCCGCGAATCGCCGCGTTCCGCGCGACAAATTCGAGTCATTTATATCGGCCATTGCTTTCTTTCCGCGACGTATTAAAATGCCGTTTCGTGCCCTACTGATTTCGCTAACGCAATCACACGGCGCGATTGTTCGGCTATGAATGGCTCTATCTACTGCGCGGTCGACCAATTGGAAACGGCTGTCTCCACCGAGCCAGTAGTGACGGCATCGGTTCTCATTGGACGGCCACGCGTTCGCATTAGCGAGCCCAGCAGGGCCAGAATCATCGCATCGAAACGAAATCGATCTTCTTCAACGGTGTTGCGCGTTGCCTCGTTCCCGGAATTCTACTTGTTTACACCGCGAGCTTGAAACGAAAGCTGCGCGGAACGAACTCGTTCTTCGTTTGACACTTTATGAGCTCGAACTGGACGGCAAAGCAACGAATTGTCCTGGGCGGAGGAAATTAATGCGCGAAATACCCGCGACACTTGGACGAGTCTCCGTACGAAATTCTATGGCAGTGAAGTTAATTGAATCGTCGCGTTCCACGGTGAATTTCTTAACGCGTCGGGTTTAATCGAGAGGTCAGTTCACTGCGGCTGTTTATTCTGCGCGCTACGTGCACGTATTCCTAAATAATAATACGCTTGTTTAACAATTTGCATTACGTACATATTTGTAGTCTCAACGGGTCTGAGTTTATACGGGATCTGCGTTTGTAGATTTCCGTTCTCGCCACTCAAAGGGTTAAGGAGCAAAGCGGCAGAAAATATCCCTAGGCCAAACATCAAAGTACAAGGAATTCCGCGGATGTTCTTAAGGTATTCTGCTGGGAATAACATTGTGCAACGAAACGCTCTGGTCTACTACGAGCGACGTGTTAACGAGGTATTATTCATCGTCGTTAATTACGTACAATGGATGCGTTAGAGTGGACACGAGACTAAATACTATAGCGTATAGTAAACAAAACAAGAGATTATCGATCACAATGGAAATGTCGGTGGTATCATTAAGATTGCAAGATGTGCCATCTGCGAGTTTCCAACTGTCCAACGTTTTCTCTCTATTTTAGAAGCAGCAAAAAATGTACGATTAAAGTATTATTCCCTTTGAAAAGGAAAATACGGAACGCGAAAAAGATAATACAGAATATTTGCGCGTAAATATGTCTCCGAGAAGGATTTTGATTAATTAGACCGTTATCCTTTATTTGCATCGCGTTTCAATCTCGTACGGCATGGCAATTCGTTTTAGCTTTTTCCACGAAACGCGGAGGTCAGAATTGCCCGGAAACTTTTGGATTTATATGCGCAGGAAAGTTTAGCGTGGCGTTGCTTTCCGCTGAAAAAGGGACGTGAAAGCATTCTCGTTGAATAACAGCCAACGGCTGCCAATTGCTTTGTCGCGGCTAAGTTGCGTTTTCGTGTATTTGCAAAGACTGTAAAAAAAGAATCACCATCCCTGTGACATGGAAAGCAGTTAAATCACGTGTGCTTCACATTTAACAAAATATTTATATATTCCTTTGACGCGCGACGTTATCCTCAATTTCCCCTTTTATTACCTAATAAACCGTGCAGATTTTTCCTTTCGCTTTCCTGAAAATTGTTAACGATTTAGTATCCGCGGACATCGAAGCGAATGTTTTTCGAAAAAAACTGTTGAACGTCAGCTTGGAGTCGTATTCGAAACAGATTCGATGGATCGTCATTATAGCAATTCCACGTAACTCGTTTAACCCCACGCGTGTAAAATAAGTACTTTACCGGCAATATAAGGTTGTTAAGTAACCAGGATCGCGCACTTCATTGCATTATCTGGCTGTTCATTAATTGCTGCATTTTGCTCGTAAAATCGAATTACCATGGAAACTGATGCGGCTTATTTGCGTGTAACGCGAACACGTGTGCTCTCCATCGACACGGCGTCCCTGCCGCAATTATGATTTAAACGATTCGAAAGCTGTTCCACGAATTTTTGCAGATTTTTATGCACGAAGACGTTCGAAGCAGCAAATTTTTACGAGAGAATAAAGAATGCGAAATTCGTAGGAGAACGGTACTTCGCCAAAGATAATATTTCGATGTAAACGTATCGCGTAAAGGCTGTACGCGTGTACGATAGCTAATAATTCAATTCGCAAGGCACTTCTCTTCCCACTCGTTTAAATTTCATGAAAGCAGCTGAACAGTACTCGACGGGACAAAAGGAACGTCAACAAATGGTCCGCGATCGCGACACATCGTTCCAGGGGAATAGGAATCACGGTTTACTCGTCGCCCAAGTGTCTCTCGCGCTCGCGTATCGCGAAGAAGCGGGATTCGAAAAAAGGAACGATATCAGTCGACGCTGAATGGTTAAGCTGATTAAGTCGAGCCCGTAAAGGACGCGAGGACGCGGATAAAGTAACTGGCAAATGGTGGAAATAAATACTAAAACGCTGAGAGAGAAAGAGACAGCGGGTGGAAGCAAATTCACATCGAGAAATATACGCTGGCGCAGTTTTTTTGTTCCGCCATGTTATATCTCCGCGTCTGCTGGATGCTCGCGAGCATCCATCGAGTCGAGTCAAGCCGGACCCATCTCCAACGAGAGGACGAGTCCTCGAGCGGTTCGAGCACGAGACGGAACTTGACTCCGGTAGCTGGAGGCTGAATTGCGCGACTCGAGCGTTATTTTGTTTACCCTCTTCCGGCGTTTTAATTCACGGCGCGGAGGCTTTTAAAGTTTCGAGACCGCGGAAATTGTACTGTCGCACTTCAGGGCGGGCGAGCGAGCGCGCGCGCGCGCACCGTGTAATAGGGAAATTCGGGAGGCCATTCAGGGAACGGTTAACAGAAGGTACAGTTGGCCAAGCTGGCCGCGGAGCACGTCAGTTTTTCCAACCGCGTCCACGAGCCCGACGTCGCAGCCAACCCAACGGGAAGTTGATTCCCGTTCTACGCCGTGGTCGCCAAGCACTCGATGCAGGCCAATGGACGCGGTGTTCAACGACCCGCAAACTGTGCCTATAGACGACCATTGACGCTTCCTCAGCGATATTTCTCTCCTTCCACCCGCTCGCTCCTCTGTTCTCCGTCTCGATCCGCTCTTTCCGCGCGTACAACCGAACGCGGCGTGTTTCACTCGCGACGGAGCACCGGAGGCAGCCCTACGACGCGAATAAATACACCCCCACCTTTTTCTTCCTTCATCAGATCCCCGACCCCGCCAGCGTTCTACCTGACAGCTTGGTTTACGATACGAGCTGAATAACTGGAACTCGTTCAAAGTTTCCAGGGCACCGATAGAGGAGACAGTTTTTAATGGCGCTATTATGCCGCTACGAATTTCCACTGTATGAACATTCCGGCGCAATTAACAAAGATACAAAGGCCGGAACGCAAACTTCGTTACGGAGAAATTTACGATACCAAAGCGGATTCTTTTGTCGCGCATTTTATTGCACCGCCGGCTCTTTTGTACTTTATGAAAAAGAATGTTTAAGCTTTTTCTGGGGCTCCTCCGCGAAATTATTGGCTCGCCGGTATTGTCAACTGCATGCACTGTTTCTCATAAATAATCGGGGCAGAGGATCAGAGGGAGAAAGAGAAAGAGTGGGGGTGCGTTCGGTAAACAAAACTTTTTCGCGTGATACGCCATTTTTAAGCGCGAAACACTGTATTGATTCACGCTCGCGCTTTCTTCCCCTGTTTACCGTTGTTTATATAAAGCTGTCAAATCAAACGTGGAAAATGAGAAATTCGACGGGTTGTATCGCTAGCGCGAGTTACAGTTGAAAAGCAAAGGGGTGCAGAATAATGGTAACTGCTCGCGATATCGATCAAGCTTTTGGCCAGAGGACGAAGGTGATTTCGAACGTTTAAGTCCCGCGATCGTTCCGGAACTCTGGAATCTCTTGTTCTTCTTGACAGTAGCATGCACGCTCGAATAATTTTAATTAAGATAATGTAATTTAAATAACGTTACCAGCAACAACAGCGTTTCCGTTTAACGACGGATCAAACGGCTGCCCTGAAACCGTTTTTACGCGGAGCGTGGCATTCGCTGCTGGAATTGGCTGAAATGCAGGGAGGAGGCACTTGGCAGGAAGGAGAGGAGCTCCCACGGAAAGGAGATTGATGCGCGCATTATTTTAATTATTGTTTCGAGTGAAAGTTATCTGGGTTAATAGGAACTTTAAAAGCGCGGGCAAATTTACTAGCAATTCCATTTAACAAATTTAATGGCCCCCGCGTTTCGCACGAAGACTCGTGTCCATTGGTAACGACTTCCGCGAGAGATCGCTTTTAATGAAAGAGTTTAATTTCAATGTAATATCACTTCCCGACCGCTATCCGTTACAATGGCCTCACTTTCGTCATTTCGCATTGTATCCGCTTAATGACGCCGCCGTGTTTGACGGTTCGTTTGCCTCGTTTCGCTTAAAAAAAATTCGAACGTCTACGTTTCCTCGTTATTTCTCAAACTTTTTATTTCATCCATAGGCTGTTATCAAAATAATCGCGAGGAGACAAAACGTTCGTATCGTTTCTAATAATTGGAACAAACAGAAACAGATGGAAAATTACGAGTTAGTAACGCGCGTCTAATAAATGACCAATGATCGTATCCTAATCCGCGTCTGCACCGTATTAACTTGTAAAATGCGAGGAAGTAATAGTCACGGTAACAGTAAACAAACAACAGTCGAGCACAATGTACGGGGTGTGCAGATTAGCATGCGCGCGCTCCTAATTTAAATAATTTCGCGTAACGGAGTAATGGATATCCTAATATGTACTAATCATCTGTTATCCGTATCACGAACATTACTACGCCGCGTTGTGTCAACATTTACATGTTTAAACGAGATGTACAACCAATTCGGTAGCGCAGCCGGAAGGGAATGCATACTGTTAGAGATTAGATAGGGCGGCGCAACAATTCGTATCGATAATATATTACAGCACTGAATCCTGTATTTAATGAACGAAGAGTCAGTGTTATCGTCGAGAGTTCATTCTTGACTGACCTCGCGTCGTTCATTTACTTGGAAAGTAGACTGCGTATCTCAACGTCCCTCGAAAGCCACCTATCGTGATTATTATTTCGCTGATCTTTTGTCCACTCATTTCAGCCGACTTTTTCACCCAACTTTCCTCGCCATTACCCAGGAGATCCATCAGCCGTGGAGTTCATTTCCAGCGGGAATCAGAAAATCGTTTATTACGCAGTCGGCGACGTAAAACGAGAAGCGTCAGAAAAATATCTTCGGCTCGTTGACCGGAAGTCCGCGCGGCGAGATCGCAGCGAGAAACAATTGCGTTCGAGCGTTAATTTCTGGCCACCCCGCCTCGTTCGTAAACATAATTTAACCGAGCGCGGTCGCGTGCTTCTTTTTCCTCGATAAATCTTGTTCTCGACGGGCACGTTAACGTCCCGTTTCGTCGGGAACTGCGACGGGAACACCGTTTCGAGCGCGCGCGTAATTTCGGGGTCGGTCGCTCGTCAAAATGGCCGCGCGTTCCCCGATACAATTCACCGTGGAATCGAACGGCAAACAGAACGCGAGCGCTGAAGAAGGGAACCGAGTTTTCCCGTGGAAAACTCGATCTCGCGATTCCCTTGTAATTCGACATGGAAGCATAATATAAAAGCTCCGCGGGGTGGCTCGCGTTCGCTCCGAGTCGGCGATTACAACCCCGGAACGGAATAAAAGGAAGGGGCCGTCACCCGGCCGCGGGCTCGCTCAACCAGTTTCTGCTTTTAAACTACGCGAAACTATTGTATTTTCTTATGGCCAACGAACTAGAAGCGGTCGGTTCGTCGGTCCGTTCCATTTTCTTCTGTATCGGTGAACGTCCCCACCCACTTCCGGCCGGTCTTTCTCCAGCGAACGAGATCACTCGAATAACTCGACAAACATTGATCTTGCCAACAATTTCGTCGAGATTAGATTTGTAGCGGGAGGGAGGTAAAAAAAGGAGACCTTTTACTTTCCGTCTACTTAAATTGTAGAACTTTTGCTTTGTGAGGGCCACGTATAGACGGGGCTCGAAATGGGGGTCAAGTATGCACCGTGAGGAAGTTTAACGTAGTTTCTTTGAAGTATTTCAAGTGTACGAGTTCGTTTTAACTTTGATTCAGGTGTTCGTATCGGGAGTGGCGAATTATGTAAACATAAATGCATAGCGTTTCGCCGACGAAAAGTTTATTAATTTTCAGGGAAGTTCACATGAATTGGAAATTTCATGGAATTTAACATGAGTTCTGTCTGGTATTCAAAGGGAAGCCGATGAATAGTCGTTCGGATTAACCTATGGTAATTCACGGGCTGCAAACATAATAGTTTCTTGTCGCGCTTTCTATCCTGGACAGGTATTTTCGAGTCGCTTGGACAGGTTCCCCGATTATTTCATTTATCGATTCGAGACGACGAGACGTCCGTAGCAACGGCGGTTAACGTCGGACGGTAGCTTCCGTCAACGCGAGGAAACCTTCGAGCTCGCATTTCTCCTTTACTCCCCGACCTTTCCCGTTTGTCCTCTTAAATTGAGTTTTTTTTACCCAAAGAGCTCCGTATCAAGCGGCGGCGTCTACGTATCTGGAAGCGGCGGAAACTCGAGGGTAACGAGAGGGTTGCAAAGAAACGGGCCGCTAGTAAATTATCACGCTTCTAATCTCGAGTATATTTCGTTGCAGGGGTGGCAGTGTCTTTGCCACGGCGGAACGTTCCTCGGGTTTACCGGCTGTAAAAGAACCGAGGGCGGCGCGTCGCGGCGCCGGCTGCCAGCCGGGAGATCCGGTGAATTCCGCGGTTTTTTTTTCCATACGGCTGACACGCGAAATAAATGTAACGAGGTGGCGAGTTTAAATAACGCTCCTTCGGACGGAAGTCGCGCGAGCGGTTGTCGAGAGAGATTCCATCGTCCTCCGATTGCGAAACCTTGTACTCGTTCGAGTCCGTTTGTTGCGGCGTTGTACTTTTAATGCGTTCCGTTTTTGTCTCGACTCGATTCGACGGGGTGAAGCATCGTTTGGCAGAATTCTAGCCGCCTCGAAGTTAGAACGAGCCACTTTACGATTAGTACGGTGTCCCGTATTTGGCAAAGACGCTCGGTGTCCGTAGACCGAATTGAAAGGGTTCTCTGGGTTCTCTGGGGAACCTTGATCCATCTGTAGCTACCGATCGATTAACTTCGACGTTGACAAACGCCGAACGTTGATCGCATTTTAGGATAGAACAGTTTAACGCGCATTTTCAACTTTGTCCCCAGCCTTCAATTACTGTATTAATTTTCAACGGCAACAGAATATGTACTTTCCGAATTGATTGATTGTGACGCTCTGATCGAATCTGTATCGTTCATTCACGGGCAATTTATCGAGCGTTTGTTAATGTATCGAGTTAATCCCCGTCGGATCACATTTGCTTCGCTAATATATAACTTTGTCCAGACGTAATCGCCTCGATTCCGTGCAAATGGCCATTTATGAACGCAAACAATCATTACACATGGGAACAGTCAGCGTCTAAACGCTGGTTTTCCTTTATAATCCCGATAATTCATCGATTCGAACGATAAACGACGTTGGACCGTAAAATCGTTCATCGGATTTTCCGCTGCCGCGTTCAACTCGTTACCGTTCGACCTTCTTTTCACCTTTGCCTGTGAGAAATGATCGAGTTTCTTATTCCCAAAAATTCATCGTCTCAGGACATTGCATCGCGTTTCCTGCTTTTTCAACGGCGCACCAAGTACAGTGATATCCGCTTAGCTGTTGCTTTGTTTTCTTGCTCAACTGCCACAGTTACCCTCGTCAATTTCTAGAATTGCCTTGGCGGAGCCAAATTCGTGTTATCCGTAAACTTGTAATCGCGTAGCTCGTCCACCGACGATCGTCCAGAATAAGAAAAAGCAAGTCTCCATATTTCTTCTCGTGATCGATTTTATAAGAATTGTTCAGAAATCAATTTCTCTCCTCATTTCTGACGAAGCAATCTGTCAATCGCGAAACGTATTAGCTGTGTTCGATAAGAGATTAAACTCGTTCCGAGTCATCCACACGTAAAAGGAATGAAAAGTTAATTCTGTTACGCAACGTCATTACTCGCATAATAAAACGACGAATCATCCGATTGGTTGGCTAAAACGTTCCCACGTGGCACATGCCAAGTCGCCTGATAATATTCCGGACGAAAGAACTTGCGGAACTTTCGTGTACGTGGCGACACTTCATTAACCCCGCAATATTGAAATGAACGACAGTGTGGAGAAGTTTCGTACATAGAGGTGTGAAAACTGTTCTTTGTTATTTCTTTCCTCCGGGAAATTAAACGGTCATGGCGCGGAGACGACGCAAATTAATAATACATTGGTGGATTAGCACACACGACCTACTTGAGTCTAATTGGATTACGCTCTTCCTTAATGAAATGTTTACGCACTGAATACGTAGCCCTTTGGAAAGTAATGCTGCACTTTCCTTCATTTCTCTCAACCGACGAAAGCTTTCCTTTCAGTCGAAGAGTTATTGCATTCTGTGGTGTCTTAAGAAATTTTGTGTCTTCGGAAAACGCAGTAATTCGTGAACGTAATTCATTTTAATTACGTCAACGAATCGATCCGCGCCTACTTCAGTTTCTAACGCACATTCAGCTTCGTCAACTTTTGAAAATACAAGGAGAAAAGGTTAAGTGCTCGGACAAGCAGACGTAACTCGACAAAAACCTTGGGAGTTTCTATAAGACCCTCTCGATGGGACTGAAAGTTCGGCCAAACTGATATAATAAGTTTGATTAAGTATCATCGAGAAGTTGGTTCTCCGTCAACAAAAGGACTGCCTCCTGTCAATGGATTTCGATGGGAACGTGGGCGAGGATCCTTTATTAACAACGACGTACGGTTTATCAACGTCCATCTAAGTGGTTTCTTGTCGATTCGCAAAGTTTTCGAGACCACTTGGGAAGAGTCGCAACGCCGTTTCGAATATGCTAGAGAGATATGAACGATGGGATATTTCGACGAAGGGGAAATTATTTATACGCCACTCTTAAGGCGTACAAATGACTCGTTTCGTAAAAAAAAAATGATACTACTCCGTCGTGCAACGTGAAAGTATCTTTCGTATTGATTTTTATCGACAAAACGATACGTCGGAATGGATCATCTTTTGTACACGCGTGAGTTGCGTTTTTTCTTTATTTCACGTTCTCAAGCAATAGCGATTCGTCTATAATCGAACATCTTCGAGGCGATAAATAGTCCGTTCGTTTCCCGTCGGTACAAGGAACCAATAATCACTATTATCGCGTCTAAATAGAATTTCGATAGTTTAGAGTTTCTCTTTGCTACTTAACAGCAATTGGCGTATCATAAACTTTCGAGACCGCTCGCCTTCGAGCAGAAACTATTCCAGAAGTTAAGACCTCCTGAACTCGCGAGCACGACGAGCGTCTTTGTCTGTTGTGACAGATTTGCGCAATGTGCATGCAAATTTCAAGAAAGCACTGAAATATTCCTCTTGTTCCCATTCCGACCAATAATTCGCCGGAAACGAGGAGAAAGTCGGAAGTTTCGAATATACCTGGTTTCAGAGCCTTATCCAGTTCAAGCTTGACGTTGTACAATTTTAATTTTCATTTCTAGAATCGTTAAAAGCACGCGTCTATTACTCGTACCTGCCACGTACACATCCGAAGATGTCAAGTTACTCGTATCGCGGCGAATACGCGAGAAGATCCTTTTATATTCGCGCACATCGCCCCAGCCTCTATCTCGCGAGCTCGCAAACTGCGGTTAATATTTTAGGCGTGACTTTGATAGCACAAAGCACGAATTTCAGTTTTCATATCTCTTCTCATTGTTGGTGCCGTTTCCATTACGCGTTCCTTTGTAGAGCCCCGAAAGCAGAACTGAAAATAAATTTCCAACCTCATTGTTAGAGTAATCTCGTAGTCCTTAAAAGAATATATGCTTGCACTCAACTTGACCTTTCCCCCGCGACTTTAAAGGAAGAGTCCTCGCGCGCATTCGTTAAAGGAGACGCGAAGAGGCGCGAAGAGGCGCCGCGCGTCTACGACACCGCGAACCAATTACGAGTCGCGATCTCGTCGTCGTCGCCGCGGGGCAACTTTTCTAAACCGGTAACAAACCGCCGATTTGATTACGCTCGCTGGGCTCGAACGGTGTTTACGTTAGCAGGCATTATGCGACTCAGTAGACCGAGCAACGAAATAACGAGCGACGCCGCGGGATCATTGAAACTTAGCGAGGCGAACAATCAGGAGGGCTAAACACGGTCGGACAGTTCTCGCTTGACAAACTGACAATCGTTGGATTAATCTCTTCATCGCAGCAGCCGTTGAATCGATCCCGCGGTTAATCCATTTAAAATCTGTCAGGAGCGAACTTCCAGTCTGCCAGAGAGCGCCTTGTTCCCCGATCTCGCGTAGATTTGCGGCTGTCACGGCTCGAGTGTACAGGTGCCAAGTGTTCACGGCACGGCGACCAGTTGCAAGCGACTCGATGCACACGCGAAAGAGGCCTCGATCTCTCGTCGCGGCAGGGTAACTTGTTAGGGGCGCGCGCAGCCTGAATCGCGGCAATCGGCCGACCGACTACGCGCCACGGTTATCCGGATCGTTAATTAGCCGCTTCGTCGACGCGAGGGCGAGCGACTTTTTATCGAGCGCGCTCCGCTAATGAAAACTTGTTGTCGCGAGTGTCCCAGCGCGACAATAGACGGTGCCGGATAACTGAAAATAAGTTCGTCGACTTCCCCCGCCGGTGTTGGCCGGATTTTTCCAAAGAATCGGAGAAAGGAGCGCGGCCGTCCACATGCAAATCGCGCACGTGCGGGGAAATGAAACGAGAATGAGAGGGTGGAAAATTGTGACGCCTCTCTCCCCGGGTAATCTGATGCATAAGTAATCTCACGAGTGGCCTCGACTCGGCCTCGGATATATATACGGTATCGGCTTCTTTCGCCCGCTCGCGAAATCAGTTTCCAGCGCCGGTTTTTACCGCGTTGTTGCACTGGATGGCGAGCCAGGTAGAGAAATATTAGAAAAACGTGGCCGGCGAAGTTCGATCGTTGCCCCCTCGATTAATCGCGCGAAGCGATGTCCATTCCGCGATCGTTCTTGCGTTCGTTGCGTTATACACTCGCGGTGGAGAATGGTCGTCGCGCAAAAATCACGAGTTCGACCCTTAAAATTTGATAGATCGGGAGAATTGAAAGCGTTCCGAGCGTGAAAAAGATCGGGATACGAGATCGTCGAATTGCAGAGCGCGGTTGGTTACGCGATATGGAGATACCTGAAAGGAGGATGTCCTAATTTCTTGCATGGTCAGTTTTAAACGGGCATTAATTGGCACGCGTTGCAGCATCGGCGTTAGAGCCACGCAAAGGAAGAGGGAACAGGCGGCTATCGCCACTTATCAACGGTTCAGATTCAATTGGCACTCGTTTCACGGGGAACGATATTATCCACCGCTGTACGTGTTTCGCGTTCTCGAAAAGCAATAAAGCGATACCGTGTTGCGATCGAAGCGGAAGGAAAAACCGGCTGGAATGCGACGCTGGCATTTTTCGCGATGCTCAGGCATCGTTAACGTTCATTAAATTCGAATTCCACAATCTGGAGACACATATGCGTGCCGATTCCCTCTGTGGTTATGCCCTTTGTGTCTAATTTCTTCGGATTGCATTTAGAAGAGCGTCGAGGGGGGGAAGTTTCATCGATGAAACAAAGGCTAGTCGCTTTTTCGACATCTTTGACGAAAATTTGCACTCGCGCGTGCGAGCATCGAAAGGACGACGTTGTGGGAGAAAACGAAGTAACAGAGATTAACAGATTACCGCGAAAATAACCGGAAGAACGAAAAATAACACGGGAAAATGGCAGCTGTGAAATAATTGAAAAAAAACAGGGACATAATTTTTCATTAATTTTAATAATGTTTTTAACGTTGAAATGCGTTTCATATTATGATAAAACGTGTTCGTAAAAGTATTCCACGCTTTATGCAAACTACGGTTGCGATATTGAAGGCATGATTTCCCATTTCGGGTTTTCCTTCCACGCATTTTACGTTTAGTCATTCGGGAAGCAATGCGTTTTTCAGTTTTCATGCAATTACGCTATTTTCCGGAATTTTAGACGTTCGTATGCGCGGTCGACCGTCACTACATTTTCATTTGCCTATCGATGTGTCGCTCTCGTACGCACGCTTGTTTCCACGTTCATTTTATCCCGTTTTTTTTTTTATATCCGACCGTTTCCCTGCTTCCGGTTCCTGTATATTGTTTATTCGTATTTTAATGCATTTTCTCGACCCATTTTAACGCCAATATCAATGAAAGAACTTCGCTTGCTCGTATAAGAATTAATCCTACCGCAAACTTTTATGCGTCTGCGTACGCATTGAAACAGCAATATTAATACGAACCGAACGTCCAGTTCGTAAACTGTCGTCGAGTTATAAAATATTTCGATTTTCATAGCAGAGCACATCTTTGACGGTCGATTCCTTTCGTTCGAACAGACCATAACAGCTGTTATAAGAAAAACGGATACAGCGGAGGAAAAGTTTTCGTCCCCGTCCTTTTTTTCGTGCTCTTTCAAATGACGCAAGTTTAATCTGAGAAGAACTTTCCATTCGCAAGTAATTAGAAGCGAGTTGGTATTTGCATGTTCCCCCGGCACGCAAAACGCAGCGCGAAACTTCTCCTCCTCTTAGAGTAGGTGCTAAAACGACTTCGCAAACTTGTACGCTATCACTTTGTTTTATAGCTGATATAGAACCAGTAAGAATGATCAGCGATTGGCGAGAATCAGAATTTAAGGCAAAAAGTGTACGATGCATCGACGAAGTTCGTTTCCGTTTCTAGCGGCGAAGCCTTTCTCGTCGAAATCAAAGGGCGCCTTTTGTTATAATCTTTCGCCTGAATTATGGCGGGGCCCTCTTTGGTAACTAATGGAGGAACCGTTCGACGCTGAAAAATGAACGGCAACTTTAACATTTAAAAAGTCGCACGGCAAAAACGACGAAACCGCGAAAGAAACGGGCGAAAGAACGGCTTTTCCTACTTTCCCCTTTACCCGCGTAATACATCATACATCTTCGTACACGCTGTACTCTCAGTCGCGACGCCCAGCCGAAAGTTCCGACCTTTTTCTGTCTATTGCGACGCTACTCGCACGATATTCGAAAACTGCGCCACGTGGCGCAGCTCTCGAGTTTTCTTCCGAACGATATAATGCATCCCTCGTCGGATGAGAAAAAGAAAGGCCCTCCGTTCCGCTCGCGATTACGGACTTGTCGGTACGGCCGATGAGTTCCGGGCGGAAAAACGTGTACACGTGAAAAATCGCGATGGCGACACGCCGCGTCCGCTCCCTCCGTCGAACCGCCAAACTTCCCGTAATAACTCAAGGAATTCGTTAACTTGTCCTGCGCGCCAGTGTTCGCGACGTGCACGAGAAACTGCGCTTTTTCAACAGCCGAAACACCGCGGCATGGTCGCGACGCTAAATCTGTTTGTTACTTCCGGTTGATTCGCCGTGACTAACGTCGCGCCACCGTTCGAGTCACGAGTTTGGTCCCGTCGAGCAACAATGGCACGGAGTATCGAATCGTCGTGGAAATGATCGATTTTTCTGCTGGAACTTCCGGCTGACGCCGGAGGCTCGCGAGGGGGAGGTCGGAAGGAAGATTTCTCGCGAAATGACCAATAAGGTATCGCGCGTTATTGCGCTCGGGGATGTATTTGCTTTGGGCGATTCTTTATGGCGCTTCGTATGTCGCTGAGATGGCCGCGGAAATGAAATTTTGTGTTAATACACTGAGCAAAGTGTGCAATTCGACAATTTCAAGTACTTGGATATTATTTGTTGCGTGGACGAATGACAGAATTTTTTTTATGGTATCGCGTACTTCTTAATGGATCAGGGAGAAGAAAGATTTTGTAGCGTGCATCATAGTTTGATTATTATTATTTAATTTCTAATTAAAGGATCATTGTTTCGTGGATTCCTTGAAACTGCTTCAGATGTTGAAGATTTGGTTCACCAAGAAACGTACGAATCGTACAGACCCAGACTTTAAATCAAGCTACCTTTTTACTCCAGCAGATGCTGTGTAAACAACTTCCGAATAAACGCGGCTAATTGCTTTGAAGCGCGGTTGGTTTATGATAATCAAGTATTTTCGCCGCTAAGAAATAACCGGACAGCTGAGAACGATAAGCTGCAACCTACATACCGAACAAATTATAACTTGGCAACAACTTTCGAAAAATTATTCAACCCTCGATTAGCATATTTATAAAAAAATTATTCCCACCCAGGGTTCGAACCGAGATCTTTCGTTCGGCTGACTCTCACGCTCGGAGAAACTCTACACGGTCTATGGTCGGTTTCCAAACATTCCTGCGGCGATTCTAGCGGGCAAAAAGTACGAGAGGGAAGTTTCAGCTGGATAATGAAAGTTTGCGCGTACTAATTGGCCCAACTCCGCGTCGAATCGTTAAGAAACACGTGAATAATGGGTGTGTGTGTGTTGCAACGGTTCGTAAATACTAAGGAGACCGCACTTTATAGAGATATTTTGGCATCGATGGAAAGGAGGAACCGTTTTCACGTGCTACGAGCTAATAAAAGGCAGCTAGGTGACGCGGGGGTTGCACGCGTTTATTTACGACATCGAGTGCACCCCAGACTCGCGAAATATATATCGCGGCGGAAGAAAACGGGCGATATTCTTCTTTGGACGTTTCCGCGATGGGAATTGAAGGATAATAATCTTAGATAACCTTTGTTTAATAATTTACTATCCTTGTTTGTTAATCAATAATTTATATTAATCAATAATTTAAGAGTTTCAATTTTTATGTTATGGAATGTGAGCGAGAACGAATGTGCATGTGAATGAGTCTTTCAAGTGAATGTTTTTAAAC
This sequence comes from Xylocopa violacea, assembly GCA_963969225.1. NCBI lineage: Eukaryota > Metazoa > Arthropoda > Insecta > Hymenoptera > Apidae > Xylocopa > Xylocopa violacea. Next base: position 36,532,873 of record CAXAJV010000002.1, read on the forward strand.
AAATTTTAAAATAATAAATATCCTACATTTACTCGAAACGTCAAAACGACGAAGCGGGAGCACGACGCTTTACGAAGCTTAATAAATGCATATAGAGAAACAATTGTCGTTGAATTGCTATCGTTAACTAATGAAAATAGGGTCAAGAAGCCTTATTAAGTTCAAAATGTTAAGTAAATTTCACGTATGCAATAAATTTGACAAATAGGCGAAGAGCATATGCAAGGATGAGGTTAGTTCGTTTTGTTCAACGAAGCTGCATATTTATTGGAATTTTTTCGGTTTGAACTTATTAAAAATGCACGTGCCACTTCATTTTACTTAAACGACTATGAAACGTGAATTTACGATTGCGTATTTCATAGTTTATTAAAAAAAATAAGAATATCTTGTTTGAATACTGTCATTCGGCGGTAACGGTACGGACTGATATACCTCTCCTCCTTTAAAACGGTACGGACTGATATACCCCCTCCAGTTTTACCATATGTTAGACGCTGCGCGCGCAACTTTCCCATACGGGGTTTACCTCCACGGGAATCCTCGAGGTCAAGATATCATTCTGGGGATCCAGTGCACTTTTCTTAAACCAACAAATTACCCATATATCTTCTTCGAACGAATAAAATGAAACACGCAATGGCAAATCAGGGCAGTTGCAAACATCTATGCTTCATCCTGCCAACTATAATCGTCTCCTTCGATTATTTTACGGTCTTGTAACGAATAGTGTCGGCAGGTTGATAGTCTCTAATTTCTTTATTTTCGCAATAAGCTGAGCCTAGTAGTACAGGGTTTTAGCGCAAGGTGTCGGCAGATCCTAACCAAAGCCTGCCAGCGAGCAGGACACCGTCAGAGACCGAACAGAATCTGACAACAGTGTCGGACTAATAAACACGCGATGATCTGACCATAATAGACGGACACGTAGTAACGTAATAGCACCGTATAGAGTGCAAAATACGTGATTTCGAGCGTTAATACGTTTATATACGATTGAAAATATAATAAATTACGTATAATTATGTACAATAATAATTATGTATACATAAAAATAGTAAATAATAAGGTATATTATATTACATATTATATAAAATACATGTTCTACCTCGTTTTTTTTTTTTTTTTTTTTATTCTTTTTAGTACATTTAGCATAATTATTGAAGGATAATAAACATAGATATCCTTGTTTGTTAATCAATAATTTATATTAATCAATAATTTAAGAGTTTCAATTTTTATGTTATGGAATATTCTAGAATGTGAGCGAGAGCGAATGAGGATGTAAATGAGTCTTTCAAGCGAATGTTTTTAAACAAATTGAGTCAGTTGTTCATCGTGCTTTATTGAGGAAACATATAGTTATAAAGACGTTCTTAATCTCCTTGTATCTAATTTTAAAATAATAAATATCCTACAGAATTTTGCAATTCTGATTATGGCTCGTGGCTTCGTGTGCCGTTTAATTTGCGTAAGCCGAGCTCGCAGCTGCATTGCTCGTTGTAAACTGACGCGAAATCGGCGACCGCGCCTGTGTGATAAAAAAAAAAAAAAAAAGAAGAGAGAGGGAGAGAGCCATGAAAATCGTAATTAATCGATCCGGTTAATAGCGGGCTTTCGAATTGGATGAAAACGTCAGAAATGAACGGGGCCGTATGCGGAATTCATCATGTTCGAAACGTCGAACGGGCTCTGTTTGTTCGCTGGGAATTCAGATAAGACCCGAAATTTCGTGTTTTTAATTATCGCTGTTAAAACGGGGCTGACAATTATCGGAACGCGTCAGAGAATGAACAGATATGTCCGATCCGGGTTTAGAAACACGAGATAAACGCGAACCAGATGCGTTGGTCATTGTATCCAATAAATTTTTTGTTGGGCCATTTCTTTATTCCGTATTTACGTCGGACGTTTTTTTTTTTCGTTCCGTCAACAGTTAATTAAACGAACGAACGAGGTTCGAATAAAATTTTGCAATTCTAATCGCGCGCTTGTTAACATCATTCAATCGAATCACAATTAACGAACATGAATTGTACGCCCCAGTTTGCAGAAAAAAAGAATTTAACTTTTAACTAGGACTTGAAACGGGACAGTAACCCGTGAATCCGCGTTTTGAGAAGCGTTCCTGTGATTCGAACGAAATAAAAATTTTATTGTAACTCAGACGCGGATTTAGTCTCGAAACGGGATGTATTTTTCGCGAGTCAAGTAACGCAGCAGAAAACTGGGGGATGTCAAACGGAAATTGAGAACATCGCGGTCCTCAAAAGGAGTCCCCAGAAACTTTCAGCACGCGGCATGTACATGCCTACATTTCCTAGGATTCCTTTCAATTCTGAAATGAAAGAAGGCAATGCTCCTCCAACTTCGCAGCTTTTGGCTTTTGTGCGCGAAGAATTTTCATTTATTTTCCCTCTTACTTGCCGCGGCAAATGTCACCGGATACGCGAAAGACGACGAAAGTGTAGGGCGCTAACAAGTGGCGAGCAGTTTTTAAGGGACGTTGCTACGGCGTTTGTTTTATCGTTCGCGCGCGGGAGATGTTTCGAAATATGAACGAGACAGAAGGACTGGCGAACTTACGCGCTTGTTATACGTATTGCTCTTCAAAAGCAAAAAAAAAAAAAAAAAAAAAAAAAAAACAGGAACGTCAAAGGAAATCAAACGCTCGCGTCGATTGTTTGCTGTCATAAAAATTGCATTTCACCGCCGCGCGCGAGCGAGTGCCGTTATTCTCGCGATGGTACGTGATTTTGCATGAAAAACAGATGACGGGACCATTACGCTAAAATCGCTGCGAAAAACAGTTTCGTATTATTCTCTCGCGCCGTGCGCTTCGATTTCGCGGCGCATAAATTTTTTGTTCCACCCGTCACGGACCTCTCCGATGCGAGATACAAAAACTCCTCGATATTAGACACGCGTCGGTGCGTATTTTATAAAAAGGTATTTCGAATGATAGAAGAATATCACCGCGCAAAATTAATACGCGTATCGCGAAATGCTTGAACGCCGTTTCGTGTACGAAAACCATCGAGGAAGTAACGCGGCGCGTCTAAATACGACCGGTGAAATATCGGTCGGGTGTTTTTCGCGTTTCTCGAGGGGCGAAATCAGCCCGCGGAGTTTCGTCTCTATTCGCGGCGCAGCGACGGTACGTCTACCTACTTCCGTCTAGCTGGGAGCTAGCACGTAATAAGAGGTCTCATCCTGCAGCGACATCAAGACGCAGCAAAAGCTCGACTCTGTTTTAATATGAATGACGTATACAGTTCAATTCCTCCGGGCTTTAATAGGTCGAATCGTCGATAATCCGAGTGAACGGGGACGTCAGCGGAAAATACAGAAAGGGGTATGCTCATCGGTTCGTGAATGAGGCGGAAGCTGGGTGAAAGTAGCGGGGGATAAAACGGGGGAAAGGAAGTGGTGTGTTGGTCTATGGTATATAACGAAAGTAGGGGAGGATGGATGACGACGGGGTGGAAGCGAGAAGAAAAATTGTGCGTTTGTGTGAATGCACGTCGGACGTGGACGTGAGAGATGTGTGGGGTTAGAAAAGTGGGGTGAGCGAGAGACGGAGAGAGAGGGGGAGAGAATGAGTTGGGCGGTGGAAGCGAGAGGAATTGTCATTCGGTGGAATTGCAATTTCTCGCTGACGCGTGCTGTGCAACCTCCGGCGCGAGGAGTAAAAGCGGACTAATGATGCACACTAGACTTAATGCTCCGTTCCTGTTCTCATTTCCCACAAAGGTGCGAGCTGCCTGCGGAATGTCAGCCTAGAAGTAGTTCCGGAGACAGTGGAACGTGGTCAGAAGGTGATTCTGCGCTGCCATTACGATCTCGAGAACGCTCCTCTTTACTCCCTCCAGTGGTACCGTGGCAAGCACGAGTTCTACCGTTACACGCCAAGGGATGATCCAGCCACCAAAATCTTCGACATCGCTGGGATTTACGTCGACGTAAGTGTTCACATCTTTTCATCGTAATTAGCATCCGATAATCAATCGTTCGCGAATTGTTTCCCTTGTTTTCGTTATTCGGTAATCGGCTAACCTAATTTCGCCCGATTTTCTGATAAATCCGCAACGCGACGCGAGTGGGGATAATTGTATGTTTCCGTTACAATTTCGGGGAGGTGGCGGTCCAGCCCGCATCAATCGTCGGGGCAACAAACAACGATGTATGTTCCGCTGTATTAGCCTTCCGGTTGGCCAGGGACGATCCAAATATGTATGTGGTTTTATCGCATCATGGTGGCCGACGCTCGTTAACAGCATCCTTGACCGCTGTAATCGCGGTAAAACAGCCCGGTTTTATCATCGTTCGGGCATTTCTGCGCGCAGTTACACGCGATGGTCCCACGCATTTCCGGCGCCGCGTCGGTTTCGAGGAGGCCACCGGCATGTGTGCCCGCGTTTACGCTACAGATGCCATCAAACATCGATGTGTACCCGCGAATCTGAATCAATACGAACACGCAAGTTTCGCTTTGCGGGGCTCTGCAGCTGCCACGACGTACTCGCAAGATTCGCAACGCACGCGTTACGTCTAAGTAAGTCTCGAGTCTGCTAAAAAACGTTGCTTCCCCTCGACGAAGTGCCCGCGCAGCATTGGAAACAATCCAACCGGATTCGAACCTGAACGCGATATATCCGATCCCATCTCCAGTTTTATGCGGCTGATAAGCTCGCCTGTTCCGCGTTGTGGGTGGTCCTCTGTTACGAGCATCGAGCGAACCATCCGCGAGCGTAGACGCGCGGCTTTTACGTTTATCGTCCCAGCGTATACACGTCCCTTCTCTGCCGCTCGCTAACGGAGAGTAATACGCGATGGTCGCGTCACGCGACATAAAAGTTCGAAACGAAAAAACGGTGTTCAACGCCGCGAGACGCGAAGGAAGTTTTGTCAGGTCGCATCGTTCGATACGGCGACCGTGAGCTGGCGTTTATTTCAACGGTACCCGTCGAGCTTTTACTTGTTACTTATACACTGTGTCGTTCGTCGCGTCGGGACGCCCTATGTTTCGTTCAGCTGGATAACCATTTTTCCCTTTTCGATGGCTCGAGGAGAGTACGCGCGCAGTTTGTTTTCGACGCCGTTGACACAACGCACGGCAAACTGCCTATTGCACTCGTGTGTTTGTCAAATAATGGACTTGTTTTCGGTGAAATTATTATCGAGAAACATGCGCCGCTAACCATATTGATAAATATGAAATTTTGATTCCACCCATTATCCAGCACCAACACCTGTGCGTCTATCCCGACGTTAGCGATTCCATCCAAATCGTAATTCATTTCGTTAAAATCGCTTCCAATCCGTTTACAATCACGACTATCGGTCGACCTAGCCTTCCAATCGAAGAGACTGCAGCGTATATTTATTCCATCGTTGATAACAGTTTGATACCGCCAAGAAAAAGCAAGAAAAAAGCCGTAACTCCGGTAACAGAGATTTTTTCGGCGGCAGCAGCTCGATGTTCCTCCGCTTAGCATCCATCGCGTGTATTTTGACGCGCATAAATCAACGGCGAGGAAAAAGCCCGCTCTTTCTTCGGCTTCCTTTCTTTCGTTCTCGTTAAAAGCTACCCTTCCATCCATCCCCCTTTGCGCCGTTGTCTGTTCCGCCCCGTCTACCACATACATCTTCTTGCTTCGTTATTTAAATCCCGCTAATTATGCATATTTTGCGTTGCCCGTCCCGATGAAACGATCCTCCGCCACTTTTCCCCAAGGGGGGACGCTCCGCCTCCGCCTTCTTCGCCGCTATCTTGGCCCCGGGGGTGTCTCAGCTTTCGCGCTTGCTTCATCGAGCCAATTTACTCGAGTGCAGGGTAATTCCCGATAAGATGACGATTTCCTCGAGTGCCAGGCTCTCGACGCCGTGCCGCTGGCCGGCCAAGAAACATTTAGCGAAAAAGCGTCCTTTGTCGCGCGGGGCGCCGCTCGCGTTAACGTTTCGTCGTCTGCCACCGTATCGCGCGCTCGAGGACGCGTTCCTCGTTCGCCATTTTCCCGCGCTCCTCCGCTATTCGAGACGCGCGAAACGCCGCGGGTATCGATTAATTCGCTACCGGGGACATTTTTAGCCGGAATTACCGCGATCAAATTTGATGTTCAGGCATAAAATGGGTAAGCATCATTCGGCGTTGGAAAGTTTAGATAACAGATATAAAACGCGGCTTAATTTCAACGCCAGTGATATTTTTATAGTGGAGCTTTCTTATGGCGGTTATAAAAATTTAGTGGCCGAATTGATGAATTCGCGATATAAACCGGCGGTGATATAGAAATCTGACTTCGGTAAGGGTCTGAAATTGTCATCCGAGACGTAGCAACTGCCAAAATTCGTAAACGTTCATTCTATCTGTGCGCGACGATATAACATTGCCACGTTTGTTGTTATTGCTCCAATTTTCCCGGTGAATTTAATGAACCCATTCCCAGTTGCGACTAAGCAGTCACGCTTGAATACCAAATACGTTGTATGCGGTGCATTCGATACACCCTACGTCGACTGCATTACTACGTTTAGTGTTATATGTATTAAACTAAGTGTAAGTAGAAATTCACAAGCTCTAGAATGGGGGACTAGAAACTCTTACTGATAACAGTCGCTAATAATATTTAATTGTTGGTTTGAGTCGATCGATCATTAAAGGAGATTGGAAAACGAAAGAGAGCGATTGTTTGGCGTCATTAAAATTGATAATTCAGCATACAAATCGCACGAGGCAAATTCAATTTTAGTCCAGCTTCTGACTCGGTTCGAATAATAAGCTTTTGTCCGATCGTCCTGATCATCAAATATCGGCTAACGTTTCAGAACGCGATCGTTAATAATAATTTACGTATTAATAATCAGCGGCTGCGTGCTTATTCGTTAGGGATTCAACGAGATGGCGGACAAAGAATCGTTCTGATTAGATTAGTATAATGGTCATTTATATCGTTTATACCGCTGTCACTTTGTCGAAAAGTATTCGATTATTCGAGCCGTCTCTGAAATTGCCAAATCAAATCACCGCGATGCTAATAAGTTGCAAAATTAGCTATTAACTGGTATTGATGACAGAAAACGTGATTACTTCCGATATGTATTTATTATCATTAATCGCGATGCGTGGAATAAAGAATACGCAATTTCAGAGATAAAAGAACAACCCCACCGATATTATATTATAATTCCAATAATTCCATTAAATTTAAATATTATTCCTACTTCATCGCTCACCATCCCTGGCAGATGTTCTCCCAAAATTCGTCCCACCTTCCTCGCCAACTTAAAAACAAAATTACTGATTTACACGACCGCGAAGCTGTACACGCTTCGTGTCGTCGACTCGATAAAAACAGCCACCTCATTCACGATCATAAAGCGTTCGCTGGTGCCTATTTCGTCCGATTAAAACCGCGCGAAGGAGCCAATGAACCATACGTCCGTTTAATTCCACGCGAAATGGCGAAGGGACGCGTTGATGAATTCGCTGGCCGCCGACATCCGCGCGGAATTTCGTTCGGATTATAATCGGTCCAGATAAATCGAGTTGTCGTTAATCGTCGCGAGTAAGAGGGGGCGGCTTGCAGGGGGGTGGTTGCGTGGGGGTATTCTAACGTCCTGGTGGCGGTGCACGATAACGCGTGTCGCCCTGGCTGATACCCATTTGCATTCACTTTGCATACACACCTTACCCGTTGCTCTGTTTCAGGCGGAGAACTCGAACAAGAGCCAGGTAACGCTGCGCGACGTCGACTACGCCCTCTCGGGTACGTTCAGCTGCGAAGTTACGGCGGACGCGCCGAGCTTCTCCACGGCCTCCGTCTCGAAGAATGTCACGGTAGTGTGTAAGTACATGCTTCGCGACGTAACAGAGTATGTATCACAGGGAACCCGACGTATTCAACATGCTCGTGTCTACCTGGGACGGTCGTCGCTCACCCGCTCACCGCTGCTCGCTCGTTTCTGGTGCACGCGACTCGCGCGTCTGCAGCACGGTATAAAGTCACTTTGCTCCGCGAACCTATGCCAGACGCTCTCGCGTGCTCTGTTTAAGATTTATTAATTTTATTTCGTTGCCAGTTACGAAACGTCTAGGAATTCCTCGGATAAGTGGATGATTCGGATGGTGGCGGCTTAGTCGTCGTGTTTTCTACTAGTATTCACTGTTTCGTGCGATAAGAACCGATACTCGTTTCTACGTCCCCATATTTTAATGGCGATTCTGTGCGTTAATGTAAGAGGAATGTTGGAAATAATAGAATTGCGTTTTTGGAAAAAATAACTTTGGAAATGCATTAAGTATGCGCGCTAGTAGTAAGAGTCAAGCGCAAGTGCGTCAGGGATGTTTGCGCGCAGCCACATGAGACTTTCATCGCGCATTGCACTGGTAATCAACTTTTACCATCAGTGCACTTGTACTTGACGGATTTTCAGTCGGTTTTTCTTGAAACTGCAATTTGAACTGTAGTTTTGTTCTGCTGAATTTCATTTTATTTCGATTGATGGCACTATCTCTTGAATTCTGTACTGACGTTTGTTTCTACATGTTTCGTACATCTTTCGATGGTCCAATACGGATCAGAGACACGAGCTGCTGCGCGTAAGTACGAAACTCATAGAGAGAACACCAAATTTAGTCGGATGGAAAGATGCGGAAGTGTATTTCACAGACAATGCAGCTATATTGGTGCGTATTTCTAAAACATCTAGAAGATAGGAAAGATAAGTTTCAGCGCAACGTTTCCCTCTAAATTCTCCTTTCAACATTTTCCAATTTTCTCCACCTTCACGTACAGAGATCTATAACCCAATTCGCCCCCTAGAACCGTATCGTGTATGCAACGGACTTGAGCGAGCCCTAAATATAAAGTAAAATTGTATCCCTATTTCCAACAGTACCAGAGAGCCCAACAACCATCTCTTCCTCGCGTCTTTCTCCATTATTCAAAGTCATTAAAATTAATCTTCTACGAGAGGGACCAGGGAACTTCGCATATAATTTAAAACTTTCTCAGCTACGGAGCATCTGAAATCTCGCTGCAAGAGAATTAACAGGACGCTGACATAGAAAATTAAGGAACACCCCGTAGATTTCTCTTTCCGGTTGCTTTGCTACCCCGCGTGCATCCTCCCTGCGGTATCGAATCTAAACGAGTTTCCGTTCTGCGTTGCGCTTTCAAAAATAAAATTGCAGGAAGACAATAAAATTAAACAAAATTCCTAAATTCTCCAATTGACCACTAATTATTTGGACACTGAAATGTCTCTAACTTTTCATGAACGCGCAAAGAGAAAATGGCCTTGAGTAGCCTCCACTCGGGTAGCTTCGCAATTTTTACTCGAAACGTGCCACCTATTCTCCGCGAGCCGCACAATGCCCGAACTTAGCGATTCTAATTTCTGCTCTATGAAATTTCATGGGTGCTCGAAATTCGCGAACGCACCCGGCATTGTGCGCGCTCGTCTTATAATTTAAAAGTACAATTTAAACCGTTCGCGGAGCCAGCGAGTATCCGCAAAATTCGCTGAAAATAAACCAGCCGCGCAGGCGACGAAAAGGATTAACGAACACCCCGTAGTTTTGACTTCCTCGTTGGTTCGCGCCACCAGCGTGCATCCCTCTTGTGTGCCGTTGCATCCGCGCGAATTTCCGCGGCTACGTACCCACCCTGTGGAGAAAGTTTCCTCTTGATGGTGCCATTAACTCTGCTTGCGTTTGATCCGAGCCAGTTCCACCCCCTCGAACCTGCGAATCGACTCCGTTGTCGCGAACGATTCCGCGCACGCCGACCTATAGCCATGTACAGTGGATATGTGCGCGCGTATAAATATATATATATATTTGTACATATGTACACGCCCTACGGTTCACCGTGAAACTTGCCCTCGCGTAAATTCGTGGAGTGTTTCTAATTTCCTCGAGCACACCGCAGCGAGATCAAAGGAGTGTTCCTAGGGTTAATCAGTGCACGCCGCAAGATCGCGAGTACGTTAACGCGTTTTCCGACTTCACAGCGATCTTTCGGATGCCAGACGGTTCAACAGCGATGCGCGAGTGTTATCGAGACTCGGTTAATTAACGAGTCGTTCCTCTAATTTCTTTTTCCTGCAGCTAGAGACAGACAGAAGTCGTCGATCCGGCCTGAGCGCTTTTAATTATTCTTACGTTAATCGTTTCTAGTTCGCTGTTCTATAGTTTTGCGAGCTGGGTTAAGTGTGCGTCGTCAAGAACAAGCGGGAAGTTTCGCGTTCATACTTGTGCCACCTCGATGGTCCGCGTAACGAAGTAAAAGTTGAATCGATCGGAAACGGAAATGTTCGCTCGTCGGGTATCGTTGTGGCTCCTCTTTTTTTTTTTCGCTCGCCGTTCGCTCGTGAAAGTTAATTGATAGTTACGGAAAAGTTTCGATCAGGATTACAGTGGTTCGATACCGCCGCCTCATTATTTTGTAAGAGAGCAGTAGCCGCGTGCCAATTTATTCATTGTCCAAGTTTAGTTGAAGCTTGAAATCCCAGAAGTTGATGGGAGCTGAAACTTTCCGGTGAATGTTGCGTGCGTAAATATTGGAGCGGAGTTCCGCGCAAACGAATACACGAAGACGAACGAGGTTTTCGAAGTTCTGAAAACAGTGAACGCAAGAAACGAACAGAGCTTCCGACTGCACAAAAATGAACGCGATTCACGAGCTTCGTCGCGCGATTCGGTACTTTAATTTCGCGTCGCGCTTAGCGTTTCGACACAATCATCCTCAAAATGGAATTGAAAATCGTTCGCGCTGGAAACCAATCGAGGGGGCAAAAAATAGGCCGCGTAATCGCGCCACGATTCGCCACGAACGTCAGTCAATGTTGTCTCAATTTACGATCCGTGCGCAAGTTGTTTCGAGAGCGTCCTGAGCGTCGATCAGAGGCCATTCAAGTTTTTCGCTCGCCCCTCGAGGTCGACGCTTCCCCCGTATCGGCAATCTCTTACGTGGGAAGTCGGAAAACGAAGTTCCATTTGCCAGTCTAGGCGAGAGATCCGGGGGAATCTGCAATTTACCGCCAGCAGTTCTGATATTGAAATCCTGAGTACCCGTGGCGAGCGCGCGCGCGCGCGTTTCGGTTTCCTACGGTGGGGGAATTCCTCATGCACGGCCAATTGTCCCGAGCGAACTCCCCCTTTTTTTTTTTTTTTATATTTTTCTCTATCAGCCAGCTCGCAGGTAACGCGAGCGAATTCTTCGCAGCGCGCGTCCGCGATCTGGCGCGAGCCTCGCCTATTTGCAGAAGACCGGGTGGGATCGGATACGAGCGAGGATATAACTTGAAATCGAACGGGGTGTTATTCGATCAGAATTCGTGCGAAGGACTGCGAGCTCGTCTTGCGAAGCACCGTGTGTCCATCGCGTTTCCTATCCAGCCAGCCCTACCATTGTTAAACGGAAGAAGGGCTGCGCGAACTTTCCACCGCTGCTGCGAGAACCTTTTATTATCGTCGAGAGAAGCGCTCGCGTATTCCACAGGGAAATATTAATTTATTGATCGTTCGTTTTGATCACCGAATTCTAGTAATCCTACTGAATTGACACAGAGCGGTGGATATGATTTATCCTTTCATGCGTATTCAAACTATTGATAGGCTGTTAACTGATTATCAGTTGTACTGGCGCGATGTTATGTAACTCTTTGCATGAATGGCTGTTTTGAATTTGATTTCACGTAACACCGAAACGAGATCACGAGATCGGAACCGTGAAACGCGTTTACAAGCGTCAACGTGTTAGCAGCCAATAATGTATGTGGCTGTTCAGCTTAAAAATGTTCAGCGCAACAGTCTCGTCGCGCGTTTTAAGCGCTTAAACATTAGTTGCCATTAAGGCTATCGTTTCGTAGCACTACTTATCCCTCGGAACAAGGAATGCGGGAGAGGGCAATAGAATGTGTGGTGCTTGCCAGCGGTTGCCCCAGAATTTCTGTAATTCAGCAATTCGCTGGGTCCGAGCGCAGTGATTTCGCGAAACGCACGGCTGAAAGGCGAAAATGTAATTCGATGAATTGTAATGATGTCGAAGTTTGATTCGCACGAGTGGCGGAATTTCATTTTCTGCTCGTCGAGTCGACGAACCAGACGCGTCGAAGATCTTGGACGCGTTTACTTGACCGAACGTTTCCATTCGGCCGAAAACGTAGCTCGAAGAAATAAGAACTGGAGAATTTATGATGATTCCGATGCTTTTTCTTGGTCGCTTCCTTCAATGGCCTATGAATTTCAAGCGTATGCGGCAAGAATACGAACGTTACCATAGGAAATATCCTTGGCCACGTACGCTCTGAATACTCGTACGGCGTTCTCATCTCGCAGCACGTGGATCGGCATTTATATCTTGGATTTCGGCCACTTTGCAAACAATTACGCAAAATCGATTTTGCCAAATTTTGCTCGCCTTCGCGAAACGCATTCGATCGCGCCAAATGGAACCAAAGCCATTTCTATGCGATGCTATTTGATTATTTAATAAATGGCCATTGATAGGAAGATTCTCGTAAAGTTTTAATTTTGCTATTAGCACCTTTGTTTCTAATATTCGTTGATTTTATCAAATTTTGCTTGCTTTGCCATCGCGTAACGCATTCGATCGCGCCAAATGGAACCAAAGCCATTTCTATGCGATGCTATTTGATTATTTAATAAATGGCCATTGATAGGAAGATTCTCGTAAAGTTTTAATTTTGCTATTAGCATCTTTGTTTCTCATGTTCGTTGATTTTATTAAATTTTGCTTGCTTTGCCATCGCGTAACGCATTCGATCGCACCAAATGGAACCAAAGCCATTTCTATGTGGTGCTATTTGATTATTTAATAAATGGCCATTGATAGGACGATTCTCGTAAAGTTTTAATTTTGCTATTAGCATCTTTGTTTCTCATGTTCGTTGATTTTATTAAATTTTGCTTGCTTTGCCATCGCGTAACGCATTCGATCGCGCCAAATGGAACCAAAGCCATTTCTACGTAGTGCGGTTTGATTATTTAATGAATGGCCATTGATAGGAAAATTCTCGTAAAGTTTTAATTTTGCTATTAGCATCTTTGTTTCTCATGTTCGTTGATTTTATTAAATTTTGCTTGCTTTGCCATCGCGTAACGCATTCGATCGCGCCAAATGGAACCAAAGCCATTTCTACGTGGTGCGGTTTGATTATTTAATGAATGGCCATTGATAGGAAAATTCTCGTAAAGTTTTAATTTTGCTATTAGCACCTTTGTTTCTAATGTTCGTTGATTTTATTAAATTTTGCTTGCTTTGCCATCGCGTAACGCATTCGATCGCGCCAAATGGAACCAAAGCCATTTCTACGTGGTGCGGTTTGATTATTTAATGAATGGCCATTGATAGGAAAATTCTCGTAAAGTTTTAATTTTGCTATTAGCATCTTTGTTTCTCATGTTCGTTGATTTTATTAAATTTTGCTTGCTTTGCCATCGCGTAACGCATTCGATCGCGCCAAATGGAACCAAAGCCATTTCTATGCTTTGCGATTTGACTATTTAATGAATAGCTATTGTTAGGAAGATTTTTGCAAAGTTTTAATTTTGCTACTCGTATCTTCGTTTCTAATGTTCGTTCTGCCGTTCGAGCAATGATTAATAAACTCTGGGAGGAATGATTAATTTTTCGATTAAAGATTGCTGATTAGTTTCGAGTCCTATGCAAAGAATTACCATACTTCTAACAAGTTTAGTAAATCTCTGCTGACAAGTATCTATTATGGTATGGAAATTTTTTTCATGAACAAACTTTTATAGAAACGAGCGAGCAAACAGAGCCTGGCTGCGAATGCATTCGAGACGCGTTCGCTAATTTATGACGAGTACGTAGATTCACGATAGCCGAGCGTTGAGAATTGTGAAAGGAATAGAAAGATCGATTGGTGGCTGATAGCAAATAATAGGAACTTTCGCAATGAAAGCGTTGTAAGTAGTTGAACGATTTCTGGAATCGGCAAGTATGTTAGAAGAGAACGGCGCAACGAGAAACCGTTCCTTGCGTGCGCGCTGAACTTTAATCAATTCTCATAGTTCAAGTTCCGAACTTCTCACACTTCTTAGAATGAATTTCAAGAGGATGAAAGGAATAATTAAGTGGATTCAAAGAATACGCTCGATCACTTTGTTTCACAAAGGGAAGCGTTTACTTTCGACGTGCATGTAGCCACGGTCATTATACTGTGTTCGCTGCGCTTTGCATTTCAGTGGAACGTGCATTGCGCAACGTTGCAACGACGCGATCTCAATTTCAAATTAACACTAAACGCTTCGAAGCGTCGATCGCGTTTTTTTTTTTTCTCTGTAAGAAGGAACCGTTGAAAATGGCTTAAATAAATATCGGAATTTTCAACTTTCGACCTGTCCCGCCGATTCTGCGATGCAAATTATTTTCACGAAGGAGCCATCCGAATAAATATTCATTTTCGCCCACTTTTTTATACAATACCGTTATAGCCCCTTTGTATTCAGCCAACTGTGCAATCACTCGATTCCATTTGATTCGTTGTCGGCGCTCGAAAACGAACCAGAGAGTTTAAAAATCAATTTTCGTGCGATTTCGTTGCCCAGTCGTTACGTTTAACCGGTCGATAAATACGTTACGACATTTCGGGGGTTGAAAGAACAAAAAAAAAAAAAAAAAAAACAATACTGCTGGAATTAGTTAATGCAATTCCAAGTCATCGCGTTGTACGGCGGACACACAATTACAAAGTTCACAGACTGACGAGTCAAATACGAATTCAGTCAACAGTTTCGTAATGAATTAACTGCGTCCACGTAATTGGTGACAGAGAGTTGTTTCATCGGCGAGGAACATTTTACTCTTTTTGTGTATTTTTCGTGTTCCGTCGAGGCATCAACAGAAACGGCGTTGCAATTAAACAGGCATCGTGATTAAAGCCCAACACCTCCTCGGTAATGAACGTATCAATGCACAGCGATTCGTCTCGTTTTGATTCGCCAGAATTATACCGGAATTTCCCGTCGTTGTTCACAGTTTGCATCGTTATTTCTTGCATTAAACTAGTTTATACTTTTAATTGTTACACTTTACGTTTTCTCACGGAAATACGCAGAAAACTGTGCACTGTTGCGCTATAAAAGTTTCGCATTGATTCTCGTTCATTTTTTTTTTTTTTGTGATCGAAACGTCACTTGTCACGTGCAGCACGCAACCGTGTCAGTTGTCTTGAAGTTCACACAGTATACCAGTGTAGACTCCACTTTGCATAACTTGGACCCGCAGTGGAACAATTTGCGTGGACAAAAGCCACATATCTCATGGAAATTGGATATACAGGATTGTAACGTACACCACTGCATCGTCCTTTCCACCGCTTCCGCTGAAAACTATGTCCGTACGAGTAACACTCCGCCATCACTTTTCTGCAGTACACTTTGCACCGTTCGAAACGTCGTTTAAACGAAGGGGTAGCTGAAAGAATTACGATTTCATTAAAAATTTAGTGAGGTTTTCCAATTCTTGAGGAACCGTTTTAAGCTTTTAATATTTTCTAAGCATGAAGTAATTAACTTTAACGCCATAAGTCGAGGATTTCTGAGGGTCGTCAATCCGCGGCTGAGCAGCCTTCGACTGTAACTGTAGAAGTACCAAACCCAGCAGAAATCCCGCTGGCAAATACACCCTCACCAAACACGCTGCTGCCCTTCTAAACTAGCTCGCTAGGAGTACAAGAAGAAGAGGTAACTAAAATATAACAAAAATACGGGTTGGTTAAGACCAATACGTCGACTTAGCCAATCACACGATTGTAACAAAATTGTAAAGCATCCTCGAAAAATAGACAACTGACGCACAGTCGGTTAGCCAAGTCGGTCAGAGTAGGCAGCATCGAACAAAACTCTCGAGGAACAGTCCAGACTTTGCACTTTCGCAAAAAGTTTTGCCCTTTTACTGAACATCCTGAACACGCATCACGATCACACACGTGTCCCTTCGACTTCAAACACCTACGCGACACGTTCGCGCAATTCCAATTCCGTAGCAATTCTTCTCCTCCGCAGAATGCCTGCTACGGAAACCCAACACTTTTACTGCCGCCGATAGTTTATGGCATCCACCATTATACCCGTTGCAGATTAAACAGTTGTTGACCAAATGTACATATGTACGTAGGCAGGTTACGAGAGCAATTTTGAAAGCGGCGGCCGATAAGCGCGCTAGAAGATTGATGATCGAATGATACGCGATGCCTGTCGAAATCCCTGCGAGCCGTAGACCATTCAAATCCGCGGGATTCATGGCTCGTTTGTATCGAGCAATATTCTGGTGGGTCACGGACGAATTCGTCCGTATAAAACACTTTGAGCGACACAAATTAGCGGGAACGGTCAACCCCGTGGCGCTCGCGCGATAATGTCGCAGCGTACGCTCGTCGTTTCGAAACGAAACGACCGTGTACAAATCCCCGTGTATTTCGTTAATACGCGTGTATACAAGTCTGGCGTGCGTGTGTACACTACAATACCATTCATAAGTATTTCGAGAGTTCCGTATTGCCTGGATACGCGTGAAATGCAGCTATCGCGGGCTAAAACTATCCGACGATCGACTTTCGCCGCTATTTTTATCTCGCTCGATTGCACGGAATTAATGTGGATCAACGAGAGTAACAGTTAATGTCAGCCAACGTGAAAAGAGCGTCGAGATCTGCATTGATTTTCAGGCCCGCGTCGAATCAAGAGCGTCTCGTTCGGATTTACTTTACGATAGCGCAGCCCCGCTGCCTTCACGGTAGAGATCACTGTTAGGCAGATTACGTTCTAATTAGATATCTCGAGCGTATCAAACTGAACTCAGTTTTAGGTTGAGATTAAATTAGAGGATGTTGATTGTATCTGCCTTTGAGTGGATTAGATGGATTACGTACAATGAATTTAAATCGAACGCAATCGATGAGCTTAAAGAGAGCTGGTACGTCGACGATCGCAGGCTTCTCGCGAGCTCTCAACGTTCCTCGCTTTGGTTTTTAAAGTATTAAACGATAAATCTTTCTGTAAATTGTTCGCGATAATAGTATTGTTAAACAGAAATTGTTCCGACTGAGCTGAAGCATTTGAAGGCGAAGAATTGCAAGTTGCCTGAAAGTTTAATACGAGACAGGCAAATACGATAGCTCAGGCTCGCTAGAGCTCGTTGTCAGCGTCAAAGAAATAATATCCATGGTAAACGCGTACTTCATTAGCGGCACTTGATGCGGAAAGAAGTTTTTCGCGATGGACCAAGGCAGACCACGTTTCACTCCGCTACGAATATGAATTTCATATCTTACGATAATACCGCGGGACGTTCTTAAAGTAAACGAATCTTGACTAGCCACAGTTCCCGCGTAGTCGGGGAAAAATCGTGGTTACTGTTGGACTTCACGGAACGTTGGTGGAACGACTTTTTTATCGATTCTTATCCGAGCTCGTCGTTCATCTCGCAGTAAATATTGAAGGTTGGAAAATCTGGTTCCAGTTTGAATTGTAACGCGCCGTTTTATCCCTGTAACGGTGGTAACCGCTCTTACCTTGTTCAATGAAATAAAATCGCGGCGTTAAAAATAATCGCGCGTTTCGAACGCGAGACGATCGGAAATATCCCGCGAATGCATCACAAAGGAGCAAGATTAACCCTTTTGGTACGGTGCGCGCACAAATACGCGCGCGGCTTCATTTGTTTCAGCAAGGGTTGGTTAATACCGTGACGCTGCTTCCATTAGCTTGAACGGAATAATTGGGCACTGTCAATTCAAGGGCATAATTTCCCCCGTAAATAGGAACTAACGATTATACTTAGAATTCATGGAAATGGAGACTCCGCATTCTGCTGCGAGCGAGGATTCGATTCAGCTCCCGGGGATATCCGGGCCGATCGTAAAATCGAAAAAGGAAATTGATTTCTTCGCCAATTACCATTTACTTCGTACTACCTCTGCGCGTCCGTAACGTTCGAATCTGCTTAAATTGCACGCGACACCGTAATTGCGTTATAATTAATTCTCGGTCGAGTTATCCACTTTCTTCTTTACAAGAAGAACCCACTTATTGAATTTACAAGCAAGCCGTTACAAAGTTGCGTAACGATCATACGCGTTACATTTTTAAAACAGCTTCTCGTTCCGTGCATTTTCTGCGCGACACTTGAAAACTTCGCGGGACGAAACTCGACGGAGATCGACTCGAAATTCTTCGATTCGAGCGATGCAGAAACGTGATTTTTACTCGGAAAAAAAAAACCCGCTCGCGTATTAATTGTCACGCGATACTATTTACTCCTTAATCATTCCGCACACGCGCGCGCGAAATCCCCGTTTTAATCCCAATATTGAAATACAATCTGACCTGGGCGAAATTCGTTTCACTTCGTTCGTTTGAAACAGTTTGATCTCGTTTCCGCGCCGGCTCGCTCCTCTTCCCCGTAGAATTCGTTTCCGATGGAAAACGTGAAATCATGTTCGCAGTTCCTGCACAAAACGACGCCAGATGGATGATAACTATTGCGTAATCAAGTTAGAGCCGGCATTCATAGACGGAAGACGAAAACATAACTGAAATTCGGTTAGTCGTACTCTCGTTTCGCGAATCACCGGTTTATCACCGACAAGGTGAGAGGGTTAAACGGTTATTTCCCTCGTTTCACTTCGCGGTAATCGGTTCTAGTTTTAACTCGCCGCAGCGTCGGATAAGTGAGACCGTAGGCGGGTATTCGGCGCTCTGTGCGTCCGCTTAATTATAAAATTAAATGCGTCAATAGACGCGCGAAACCGGCTAATCATCGGACTGGTCGGAGCGATTGAAACGCCGTTCCGCGCGCGATAAAGCGAGCTCTCTTAAATGGCACGCCATCGGAATTTGTAAGAACAGACGCGTTTCGAATGGAACGTAAACGATGGCGGATAAATATTCCTCCGGGCAATAGTTGTCGCAGTGAATGGCGGATATGTATTTCAAATACAAAGGTCCAGCGATCGACCGGAATGAATAGAATTTCAAATGCAAAAGTTTAATGTTTTATTGAATCACTCTATTGTTCGATAACGTGTTTTAAATGGTCCATGTGCTCGCGGTTACTTCTTGCAGATAATCGAAACGAATGGCCAACGTTTTGTTGGTTCGTGCATTCTTTTTTGCGAACTTTTAGCAATCTGATTCGTCTACTCGACTTTAAACTTGCGATATTAAACTGGGAGGTAAATTTTCCCTCTGCAGCTCTGATAATACTTAGAGGCAATAGAATTCTATTGACGATTGTGCCTCCAAACATGTTTTCCATTATTTAATCACAAACGCGTATGTAATGACCGAATAAAATTGATTTACGTAACCCCCGAAAGTTACTTGCTTGCAGTTATGTCACCGCGCTTCCGCAACGGCGATATATAAGCTGTCAGAGGCTGAAATACTGTCATTCGAACATTTTGGCAGAAAAAGTTACGATTCCGTCGCGAGAACGCGAGCGGGAGGAGGACAGAGCGTTCAATTTATAGTTTCGTTATCACAATACAACTCGGTTTCCTCGAGCCAGTTATTCCTCCTCTACGTGTAGGACTTACATCGTTAATATTTTGCAACAATACCGCGACCTACTTTATACCATTATTCCGATTGCCCGGAAAGATTTGTCGACAGCGGCCGAAAATCCAATATACTTAATGGAAAGTAGAATGTATGCGGTTGAATTACGAAAGCGCTCGTTTATTTCGAATCAATCGATTTCGAGACCACCCCGGTCACTCTTCTCTTACGTTCCAGAGAATCTTCTCGACAGCGACGCCAAATCTGTGCAATATGATTTGTTCGACTCGCAGAGTTAGAACCCATCGTAATAATATTACATAATCATTTATTATTAATCCATTCGAGACGTCTCATTTTTTTTGGAGACCAACCGCAGAAGCTGAAATTTTAATTTTAATTTTCAATTTTTTATTTTATTTTAACCCTTTGCACTCGACACTTCCCCAGCAATTTTCTATTCCTGGTGAAAGTTAGCAATTTTCCAGCAATAGTAAATTTCCATTTCCAATAGGAAACTTTGGAGAAATATGTGTTCTTGAAAAAATTGTAATGAAATAAGTTTTTAACTTGCGCAATTAATTCCCTCAGAGGCGACATCCGAGTGCAAAGGGTTGAATACCTACTCTTTCCATACTGACTCATAATTTCAATTCGATAACATTGCACACGATGTGCAATCTGTCTCGAATGGATTAAGAAAGCAACGAATTGATGATAGCCAAATGGTTATCAGCGACGAGTAAGTAAATGATAGCCGTGGAAAAGATGTTCATCCATGAAATTGTTATGTTTCAGCTGTACCGAAAGTCGAACCCATTATCGTATCAGAGCGCGAACGTTACGACGCAGGGGACACTTTGAGGGCAAATTGTAGCTTACCATCCTCGAAGCCACCGGCTGATCTCTCATTCACCCTGAACAATGTGGCGGTAAGTGATACCTATTATCCACACGTCATTATCGAATCCGCAGTTAAGGGATACCCGTAAAATTAATGGTTTAAGAGCGTTTCCATACAAGCCAGACTGCCTAACGTTATTGACTCCGATATGTGTACGTGTACACGGACGCGTTTTCGTCTACGCGAGAACGCAGCTGAAATACATAGGAATTATTCGGTTCAGGCATGCGAATATGGCGCTCTGAAAGGCGAGGATGGATGATGCCGGTGATCGGTGAAATTAATGGATCGTCGAAGGGAATTTAACAATTTATCCATTCTTGCGCGGTGATACGTTCAACATAATATTCTAATTGATCTCGAATTCCAGCGTTCTCGCGACTCGACGAGTGCTGAGGTGTTTCGTTGAATTTTTTATCCTCACAAGTATCGATTCGAGATTAAATCCACGGTCCACGATCCACTGTTCTCGTCGTTTATGATTCCAAACGAAGGCACCGCGCGCACTTCTTCAGATTACTGGTGTATCACGCATGGATCCAAACTTATGTGAAAATTCCATTAACATACGCTATGGGTGGCACAATGTGTCGCAAATTGTGGCATAAAGTATCCATGGGCATCGATGGCGCGCGAGGGTGCGTTTCGGAGCGATCTGAAAATTTCACGAAGCAAAATCTTCCCGGGAGCCATCGCTGGCATCCGCCATCCCGGAAGAACTTCTCCCTTAAACGCTTTTCCGTGTCATCGAAAATAATTTTCGCTGCTAACGGCTGGGCATCGTGCTCTGTGTACACGTTATACACAGCTAAAATAATTGCATGATATACGGGGGAAACGTAGAAGTTATCGCAGCGTGAAAGTTTGAGGAGCCGGTCTATAAAAGTTAAGGGGGTTAAGCAAAGAAGAGAACTTTTCCTCTCGAAAGATCTTCCGAAGCGTGCTATCCAGCGAATCCGTGTACGCTGGTCGGTGTTTTCGTTCGCGAAGGATTTGTTTCTCGCAATTTTTAAACTCAGCACCGCCTCTGAATGATCGCCCGCAGAAGGAACGATCATCCGAGGCTCTTCGAGTTCGTTTCTATTCTTCTCTATCTAGGAACACTCGCGACGTAAATCCAATTTATTTACCGTTATTAGTAGCGCGGTTACTCGATGAAAATCTGATTAAAATTGCTCGAGTGATTTGGGCGAAAATGGGTCACGAATTTCAGATTCGTAAGAACAGTGCTCGGTTACGAGTTCCCTTAATTAACTTCGATCCGAGGTATAATTTCGCGGGAAGTTACTCGCCATGTGCGCTCTGTTGTAACGTGTTTTTGCTAAAAATGTTCACCGATTTTGGCGGCGTTTCAACGCGTTGCGTTCGGTAGAATGCCGGAGAGTATCGACCTCCGTTCGTAAAACAGATTGCAGAGTATCTATTTGGTTCTTTGGTCGTGAATTTTCGCGAGCTAAGTCAATTTTCAGGACACCGCGGTGCTCAAAAATAAATGCGTGAAGTTCGCGTCTGAATAAGAAAACACGAGATAAGACGAGATACTTTCTTGAACACGCGCCACTATAAAAAGATGAACTTCCGTCGGGATGTATGGCTACGAAGAAAGTCGACGGCGAGTTCTTCATACGATAAGACTGGGATGGAGTAAATTAGTAGTACGTTTGCAAACGGGCGCAAAGAAATGTTGGCTTATAAGGAATTGCGGGTTTCGAGGGCGAGAAGATTGGTTTTGCTGGTTTCTTACGGTTATCGCCGTCTCGAGGAATCCGTCGAATTTGCAGAGAACGTTCCGCGGCTGGCAAGAAATAAGTCATTTCAGAAACAACGTTCCGCCACGGTGAAATAGTTCGAAACTGGATACACTTGCCTCGGAAGCTAGACAGATATCTATGTACGTAGTTCCTCTGCCATTTGCATATTTGCGAAGTCGATGAAACAGCTAGCTCATTCTGTCTTAAACACTTAATGTTCGTTCGTTACTGCCGGCTGAGGATCGTGACGCAACCACCGTGAGAAATTTTATTAATTCTATTCATTTTCTTAACTTCGTTTAAATTTATGGGTAATTTGTACGCATTTAAATTAGTGAAACCGATTTCACTAACGAGAATAAAATCTTAAAGTGACAATTACGCTACTATGACCAATTGTCACTTCGATAATAATTCAATTATTCTGTAATAAAAAAGAAGGAAACAGAAACGCGTTTCAGCGAGACAAATTTAAATTGAAGGTACAACAACAACAAAAATCGACGTTCTTAGCGGCATGTCGAGGATGGTAGCTGCTGCTCGAACATTAGGCTCAAACAGAAAAAAAGTCCATCGATGGCCTGGATTGCTCAATTGATAGAGCCAGCGTTCGGTAAATGAAAGATCTGGCCTCGAATCCATGCCCAGCAATCCGATCGGCTTATTTTTTCTCCGTACAATAGAGATCGCTGAATACCGCCGGGGAACGTATGCGACACTAATTGCAGGCCATCGTACTTCCATTTACTGCCCTCGCATGCCGTGCTCCGACGTCAAAATTTTCCTCGTTACTCTCGATGCTTTCCTTGATGCTTTCGAAATAGTAAAATCAACGTTTCGTCCGACAGTATCGCGCAAATCGATGCGCGCGAAACGGTCATTCCTCCGGTTTTTTTCTAATCCAATGCCTCGAGAAGCAACTAAAGCTATTTCACACGCTGCAATCTGATACGCGATCCCAATCGATCGACGTATCGGTATAATATCAATGTTCTAAAGTAGTCCGCGAAAAGGTCACGGCTTGCAAACGGCTGGCTCGCACGGTATTAACTATCAAAGGGTAAAGTTTGAGTTAATTGTGAGAGAAATCGGATTCCAGGAGCATGTGATGAAATACAGAATCCTCTTTGGATTATGTGCTCCAAAGGATCGTGTAGGCTGTACTTTTTCAAGAGTTTCAAAGCGGTACATCAATCTCTGCTAAAGTGAGCAGGTCGAATACAGTGTTGAAAGGCGTATAAATGAAAGGTTTTACACTCCTTTAGAAAGTCGAATTCCCCATGCGATGCGAGGTAGAACAAGGGCGGAGGTTTCAGATTTGTTGCTCGAAATTGTTTAAAAATTCGCTCGAAACTTTCAGCATCGCGCGCGATACTTATACGTATCGAGTTTACTTCGTGATATTTCCAGTACCTATCTTTCCCATGTTAGAACAGAGGAGACAAAAATGGCGTATTCCACTTAAGCGCTCGCGGTGCAGAGAGTGGTTACTTATACTTTCGAAGCAAAATTATCATTAGCCGCGAAAAAGCAACTTTTAATGACGAAACTTCGCCGCGTACAACAAATTATTACTTTCAGTTGTACTTCTCGTTTTCAGGATTTTACGGTTCGTAACGAGCTTCCCAGCACACAAATTACTAACGGTTAGTTTCGAAATCAATAACAAGGACATCCGCGCGGACGAAATAAAGGTTTATCAATCGCACGCGTAAAGGAGGAGTGCCGGATGAAATTCACTCTTATCGAAATAGGCGTTCCGTTCGAAGCGCGGAGACGATAACGCGGAAGCCTCTTCGTTAAAAGAATCGAACGAGTAAAAGACCGAATCGCTCCTCCGTGGCGCAACGAGTAAACGATATTTATGGGTTGGTAAACGTTGCGCGTGAACTATTGAGTCGTGCCGCGTTAAATGACAGCCATCGCGGGGCTAATAGTGCACTTATCGTCCCGCTGGCGTGCGAAATGACAAAATGACAAAATGACGCGCTCCCGGTGCGACGGGTGAACAGGCGTTTTTAGTGAATCGTAAAAACAATATGGCGCTGAAGGCGGGTTCGAGCGAACGCGCCGGGTCAAGGAGCAGCGAGAACGGTTATAACGTTCCCTGATATTGACGCGTTACCGAGAGGATCGCTCGTGTATGTTTATTAGAAACGAGAGACGCCATAAGGCAAATACTGCTTCCGGCTCGCCGTCGAGCATCGTCAATGGACGCGACCCGCTATAACAATTCTTATTTCTGCCTCATCTTTCGTTCTATCTCGACCTACATATCCCACCATCTCCTTCAGCGAGCGCGCGGTGCTACCCGAGGCGGATGCCTCGTCGCTCATTTATTGTCGGCACGTTTTAAATTGAAATATATCGGGTTAGCTAAAAGGCTTCCCCGTGTTTATTGGAGGAAAATTTGTAACGACGAGTTCCGCGGCGTTTTCTCCTTCGACGGCCCACCGTCGTCTGTCAGATCGACTTATTAATACCAGCACGGTACGAATTGGCACGATGCGAGCGGACTGCGTTAAAACTGCCAAGTATCCATCGATCGCGACCAGATTACTCGTGTCACGCAACGATGATTATACAACTCCGCGATGGTGAAACGCGAAGTCGCGGGCGAGGAAGCTTTTGTTAACCGAGCAGCGTCTCGCGATACGTTGCACGAAGTTGCTCGGCGTAGTTCGTACAATTTAATTGGCTTAAAAAAAACTGAGGTAACTCTTACCAATCAAATGCACACCGCGCGGAAAGAAAGATCGGAGTCGCAGCTGCACACGAGGGGCCGGTGGGGAAACTTTATTGGATCGTAAGTTGCCACCTGAAGGTACCATCAACCAACGTCCGTGCACACTCGCCACATTCTACTGCGAGCCTGGCCGAAGTATTTTCTTTCCCTCGTTCCAGGTAAAACGTCGTGGCCTTGTTGTTGCAGCAGCCTCACGGACCGCGTTGTAAAGCACGAAAACGACGGCCCTGGGAATTCGCGAGCAAATGCCCCCATCGATTTTTTCTAATAAGAGAAACGAACGATGGAACTCCTCGTTTGGAATGTGAAGGAATTAAGGCGCGCGTGGAGAACGCTAAACAAATTATTTATCGCAATAATTCGTACGCACGACGAATCGAAGGTCGAATACTTCGCAGAGGGGTTGTACGAGATCCGCGTAAAACGAACGGCTTTTAATCCCGATTTCGTCGAGATCGAACGACATCAATTGAATTCATTTCCATGTTGTATCGACAGTTCGCGGAACCACGAACGACACTACTACTCGAGCGGATCGTTCAATCGTATTGTTCTTACGAGCTGGTGAAATGGACCAGGTACTTGGTAGCCGAAAGTGTAATATCCTCGAGAACTCGTAATAGAAGGTCACATTACCCTAGATCACACATCCTACTTAGGTTTTTCAACGTTCTATCGGGTTATCGATTGCAACGCCGACATACCCTGCTATTCTAACCGTATTTCAACTTTTTCGTATAATCAACGACACTTTTACACGGACGAGTTGATATCGATTAAAACGTTCGATATAGATACAAGTTGTGGCAAGTTATAAAGAGTAGGCATGGTCTTCGATGGGTAGCGAAAGAATTCTGCTCGTAGAGTCCAAGTTTTATAGAATCTTACAGAACACTTTGCCCTGCCGTAAAACTCATCTATCTTGACAAAATTCTATCAAAGTTCACTGATAAAGGTTAATACAATTCCCTTGTAAACCCATTCCAATCGAATTTCAAAGCGAACCTAACCCCGCTCATCCCTTTCGAACTTATAATCTACACGATCGCTTCGGGCTCTTTAATAGATCTATGCAAACAGCAGTCACGTCAAAGCAGCTAAATCGTACAGTCAAAACAGTGAGCATCGTTTCCTCATCCTAGGAACTTCCGATGCGGCACAGCTGTTTAACCATTGTTCATCCGTTTCATCGATCGATCCAGTTTTTACGCGAAATGTTTAACACGAAATGGTTCACGTTTCGTACACTCTGGTTCAGTAATGATGGTCAATGACGTCAGAGACAAGGAGAACGATGCGGAAAATCAATATCCTAGGAAACGTAGATTCGTTTTGATCGAACTGGATGAGCCTGCAATGGCGCGTTTGTCAGATTCAGGCACTGCAACCGCCGATCGATCGTTGCATAATTATCATACTTCTTGCAACGGTTCGATCCTGCGGCGATTCATTTCGTCCTTCACTATCGTTTAGCCTTCCATTGTTTTATTGACATCGCGAAAACGGGGCGAGGTTCCTGGCTTCCTCGATAAAAAGGAGCAGCGAAGGAGGAAGGAAGTCGCGCATAAACGCCGAAATGAATCCCTGTGATTTACGGCGTAGCCGCGTGCGGAAAAATGGGAAAGATTATGGCATTCCGACACTACTTTCATTCTCTATGGTAAATAGACGGGTGTCTAAAGTGATAACGCGAAGGGATTTTCCCAGGCGCCGGAGGTTCTTTCCGCGGCGCGCACAGTTTCCACCCGGCCGTGGCGTGCACAAACAATGGCCCACTTTCCCGCGTGGCTTCGACATAATGAAATGCATCGTCCTTTGAGGGTATAATCCGATGCAGATTAAAACCCCGACCGGGGTCCTCCCGCCACTTCCGCAGCGCCGTGGCTCCTTCGTCTCCGCGATACAAATTGCGGAGAGGAGGCCAGCGCCAGCGGGAGAGGAAAGGGTGTCGGGGCTAATCCGACGCGGAGCTCGTCACGATTTTATAGCCGAGCGAGGGGACGCGGCGGCGTCCTTAAGAGGAAAAATCGTCGTCTGTCCCGAGATCGCGGTTCCACCCGTGAAACTCGCACCCCTCGTCCACCCCGTAGCTCGGAATGCGCGGCCAGCTACACACGCCTGTTTGCGGTGTCATCGGATCCACGACGAAAGTTTGTTACCGCGCGGACGAAGCGCAGAGAAATCGAGTAACGACCCAGCCTTAACCACCTAACCAAACTAACCCATCGACTGCCGCGGCAGCCCGTCGCGCCCCGTTGTTGCCCGTTTTCCCTCCCTGCCGCGCGCATCTTCCGCGCGACTCCGTCCCTTTCATCCCGGCTCTCGCCCCCTATCCGCCTTTCCCACCCTCGCGAAGTCTCATTCATTAAGTCTGAAGAACGGTCTCGCAATCTCTATAGGGTCGTCAGTAGACGTGTACACGACGTGCCGTTTGTTCTGCTCTGAAACTCGAGATGTCCTCCTTGGATAACGCGCCGCGGCCGTCGGCGCTTGCACAAATATGCGCACACGTTGGGTCGCTCGGGTACGAAACGCGGGCTCTCGTCGGTTGGAAAAACAACCTCGCCGCTGCGTCGACGAGTTTATCAAGTACTCAGCGGCAGGTAACGAGAGGCAGCCGTGACCAACGGCTACGGAACATCTTCGTCAAGTTCGTTTCGTCGCGGCGAGCAAGGATCGATCCTGACGGGACGCGCGACCGTTCGACCACCCTCAGCGCCCGGCACGCGTGCAACGCGTACACGACACATGGGTCTGTATACGCTCGAACATCGAGTTTCAGCGTGCCTAGGCACAGACAATGTAATCACGTTGTTTGCTCGCCGGTCCTGTCATTCGGACGCGAAAGGTGGGCGGACTGGCAGCTCCAATCAAGCCCAGGCTCCCTTTGATTCGGTTCTTCGATTCGTCGCTGATGAAGTTTCTTCGAATCCTCGAGCTGGCTGAGTAAAACGATCCGACGTGTGACGAGGGCGGACAGCAAAGGAGTCGGTATCGACTCGCGCGTACGGATTTTAGTAAATAGCCGCGCTCCGGTCGAGGTTCGACGAGTCACCAGCATTCGAGAGCTCGTTCGACGCGCGTTTAACCGATACTCGCCGATTGCGAGCGGAAAAGTTTTGTTAACGCGAGACACTTCCCATTCGAAGCGCTCGCCGCGCAGCGTAAAAAAAGTTTCCGCGTAAAAATTACTGCTAAAGGGAAGGAAGTATTTTTATTCATCGAGCGGTTAAATGATTTATGAGGGATGGTAGATAAGTTTCAGTGTCGCAGTAAAAATCTCATTGTCGTAGGAGGAGTTAAGTAAGTGGTGCTACAAGCGAATGTCTTTAAAGATACAAACTGTGATACGCGTTATGCTTACGACGGGAGTTCCTCGAGGGTAGGTCAGAGTTTTCAACTAGGTCTCGCCTATATTCTAAGGTACAGCACCTAGACTGTAATGTTCAGGCATAAAGAACGGCTGTAGCAATATTTTGAACGCGTGTGATCAAGAATATTTCGGGCGTAACTAATTGGAAGCGTTCGCGGAACGGCGACCGATGCGTTCGAGGACTCGGTTGCACGTAATCGAATAGTCGCGCGAATAATGCATTAGTTCGCGTAACGTTTCAATATTTAACGACAAACGTTGGAAATTAACTTAGAACATTTACATGCATCTCGTATAGGTTACAATATTATGACCGCGTGCAGCTGTTGTTTTGCAAATTTCCGCCAACGATTGAACATTCACCGTAACGCGGACATTCCTCTGCAGACAACCCTGAACGATGCGACCGATACTTCAAATGAAACATCGTACTAACAACTAACAAGTGAAAAATGTATTTGAAGCTATCCTCCGGCAAACGTAGCGGCAATGCTTGATTTATCGATCGCTAACAAATAGTTAACGCCAGTTCGAATCGACAGGACGCATGTTTCTTCGTTTCGTTTCGATTGCTTCTATCGCTAACACGTGTCGCTGTCTAATCTGCTCTGAAAAAGCTATAAATTCCTCGTCGCGGCGGATCAGTCCAATGGCCCCCTCTAATGCGATACACTATTATTCGCGGAACGGAAACGCGTCAACCCTTGCAGCGATCGATCACTGCGCGGAAAGAGAAACGAACGGTAATCTATAAAGCCGTAGCGCGTTTCCATTAATGAACGTTCACCGTCGCTCGGAATAGCTAATAGATCCATTAAAGAAACGCTGCGACGCCGCGCGCCGCTTCGACGAAATCGCTGAATGGCGTGTCGTCTGGTCGAAAAACAGCCGGCAGAAAAACCTCGACCAGCTGCGCGACAGCGAATCACAAATTTCCGTCACGCAGAAAACTGCTCAGGATACGTGTAATCTGCCGGATCGAACCCTTTAGGTCACAGGGCTCAGCCGCTCGGCTTTCCCTGCTGATTAAGCTTCGGTGACCGTGCGCGGATCGATGGGATCGCAATCGCCTGATCTGGTATTCAACGTTCGCGATCCGTTGCACGGTGCGTCGTCTGCCCACGAGCCGCGCACACGCTCGCGCGCCCATCCCTCGACGACCTTGCACTCGCGCCCACGTAGAAACGGGGTGCGAGCCGAGCGGGCGTGCTCGAGCAGCTATTACAATTTACACGCGGTTATATGTAACTAAACGAAGCGGCGAGCCTGCTAATTGTGGTTAAGTTTAATTCGTGCCGACGTGCAGGCTCGCTCGCGGCCCAACGGGGGGAGATAAAGAGATAGGGGGAGTCGAGGAAGGGAAAGAGCGTTCCGTTTGACGCGCGGTTGGTGCCGTTTCGCGCGAGCGAACGGTTGCCATCGCAGCCGCGTAAGAACAGACGCTGGCAATGAAAGCATCATATAAATGGATGCGATAGAGGAAGTTGAAAGATTAACAGTTTTCCCGGGTTTTTCGGAGATTTCGTCGAAGCGACGTGTTCAAAGAGAAAGTCGCGCAAAGGGATTGCTACCCTTGTCTCGAGCGTAACTAACCTTGACGCGCGATCGTTGATGCTCGTTAATGTGCGATTAAACAGAGAGAGAGAAATAGTTTAACGCAGCTTTTTATTTTTCCATTCTTCCATGTTCGTTCTTACGTGTCTGTGGTTTGCCATCGTTGCATCCGACGCGCAACTGGACGATGCGCACCGATACATATTCGTCCGTTTATCGATACCGCGTGGTCATTGACCAGTAATGCGAGTGAAAACCGGCGTGTGCGTCTGCAATCGCCAGGCTGATTTTGGTTTCCTCGACAGTAGCGGATGATCGCGGTTACGGGCGGATCTATATCGACAGAAACGCCACTTCTGATGATGACGCGAGCGAAAGGAACGGAAAAGGGTGGGATCGGTTGCAGGAAGATTCGGGACGGGAAGATCGGCGGACGGCCACTTACTAAATTGGCGATAGACAAGCGCGATCACTCAGCGTCAAATTACCACGGATTCGCGGCGCGTGATGGAATGGACGGCCATAGATGCAGATGGATCCTATTGTTTCTCCGGCGAGGTCCTTCAGCGATGATGAGGATACGCATCTGGACTTTTCCCTCGTCTCGTGCATTAGGCAGCTCGCACACCGAGCGATCGTCGTCTATCCGGAGGCATCGATCGAATTTTCAATTAAAGAACGATTGGTCGTTCTGGATCGCAAAAATATGAAGGCATTTTCGAGGTAGATCGGTGAAAATTCCGTGGCAATTTCCACAGCGCAGTCGGTGGTTGCTGTGTGACTGTTGCTTTAGTCGTTTCCACTGTTCTATCCCTTTCATGCAAGAGTTCGTCGTACCAGGTTTCAAGCTCGTTCGTTCCCTCGTATCGTTCTCTTCTCCTTTCGTTACGTCCTTTTCACGAAACCTCGCCACTTGTCGCGCTCGACTGCTCGTTGCGCGCGTCACAATCTTTTCTTTGCCAGCGATTCAGCCGTCGCTCGAGCTGACATCGATTCCACCATTAACTTGTTGAGGTTCGCTCCGTACGATTTGTCTCTGATATTATTTGATTCGATTTTAACAATGAGACGTTCTTTTTGTTCGCAAAAATTGCGCGTAGTATTGTTTATCTCCGTCTGGTTAATCGAAAAATGGTAAAGGAATGGTAGGATAAATGGCTGCTTTTGTTGAAGAGATTAGAGAATCATAACCAGTGGTAAATTGAAGCTGATACCGTACAATCAATTCAAACGGTTGATGAGTTTATCGGATAGCTTAGTTGTTGCTAGGTGTCCCTGCCATGACCGAAATGCTGAACCTACAAGCAGCCGAGTGTCACAGACTAATATCGTGTCCATCGCTTCGGGCGCATCGTCCAATGAAATTGCCTTGCGGCGAAGAAAGGGTTCGTGGATTCCCGTTATTCCTGAATCTTGATAGCCCAAGCTATCCCTGGATGCTCTACAGGCGACACATTATGATTAAACCGTCGACGATGAAGAAATCCCCTTTGATTTACGTAGAACCGAGCGAGTAATAGGCTTGTCGTATCGGTTAATTTGTCATTTTTGAAACGTACTAAACGAGAGTACGAAGGAAATGATTATTTTCTCGTATTTTATTATTTACGTCCAATTTCGTTCAAGTTTAACGAGCTCGAGTATTTTCATTCCACCCTGTAGCATATAATTTCCCTCTGAAACAAATTCCTCTTCATTCCTCTGAATAATGATGCTTCACTGTTCACCGCGTTTCTTCTCGCAAACAGAATGCGTATCTAATTATCACTATACATTCTTCGAAATGGAACAAGCTCCAATTAAACGCTCTGTCTCTGCTAAAACAAATATACATCGCAATACGCGCGTCGCTGTATTAACATAGTTTAAATTTATATCGAGATCGTGAAATTGTAATCATTAGAGGACAATCGACCGCCTTCGTCGCGGTGAAAGTTATAGAGCGAATTCAATATAAATTTCATTTTAGCGCGGGCCCGAAAGAAAGTGTTTCGAACAACCATAAAACAGTTAACGTCCAACGAGCGTGGGCTGTCGTTATGGAAAAGTATCGCGAACATTACAACGCTTGGTTTTTGAAACTTTCGAGAGACATTAGTAATGCACAGAGACCATAACTTCGGTGTCTCATTTTTCTACCCTCTCCTGTATTCTCGCCTACCCGCCCGACCGCCTCGAATCGATAAACCTCACAAAAGAAAGTTTCCGCGTCAAAAGTACCGGCTGAGTGTAAAAGTATAGTTTATTTTCATCGAGAAATAAAGCACGTCTCCGCGAGGGTCGTTTCCTCGTTGTCGAAAGGCAGCTATTATCAAGCGGCGGAAACTTGGTGCAACAGGATCGAATAAGAGAAATTTTATTACCCCGCGGTCGCATTGTACGCGAACCCGAGGTACCAAAGATAAATTTCTGGTAGGCATGTCAGCCTCCGTGCGATCTTTCCGCGGAGTAACTGGAAGATTCGCAATTTTTCAAGTTTGCCGAACTCAGCAGAGCTCGGTGAATTTACTGCGAGTCACGGATGACAGACTAATACCAGTTTTTCGTCCCGGAAGGCGCATAATCCCGTCGATGGGCATTATCGTTAAAAGCTGCGCAGTCAGCGTCTTGCGTTTTGAAAATTCCTCGCGGACCCGTCGCCTTAATTTTATTCCTCGAGCGCGATAATCCGTTAATTCGTCAGCGGAAAAAAGAGAAGAAAATTAAAAAAAAAAGAGAAAAGAAAGGTACGGAATCGACCGGTTCGGGACGAATTCAAGCGTCGTCGATATCGCGCGAAATAATTCGCCCGAACGATTGCCAACGGCAACGATTACGTATTTAGGAAAGAAAGTCGTTTAATTTAACGCTCGCAGAACGCGTTTGTCGTTGAAGTCAATTAGTCGGAAGAGTCTGAGAGACTTTTTATTTAAACGACTTAAGAGTCCGCCACTTTACCGTAAAGCGTGACTAGATAGTCGCTAATTATCTCGCCTTTTAGTCCCCGTCGCGATAGCACGCATTGCAGGAAAAACAGTTTCTGAATTCAGCGCATTACACGCTGCGTCCAGGATGAAGGGGGAAGAGAGGGGACGCGGGATGTTCTAATGAAAATGTCGTCGTAATTGCTGCCCTCTCTGCCATTCTAAACAAGCCTCGTATAACGTGGTTGATTAGACGGCGCAGTGGACAATGAAAATTACTCGAACGCTATACCAAGCCGCGCTCGATACAACGGTCTTGCGAACATTTTATTCGCGAGCGCATAATTTCGATCTGAAACGGAAGAAGCAGGTAGTTTTCGATACATGCTGCATCGTGCGCGTCCACTTACAAAGAAACGCGAACGCATCGAGACGGTGGGTGTTTTTAACGAGCGTAACGGCCGGCTAAAGCACCAAAGTTTCGGCGCAGCATGTGCAAGGAAATCGTATCGAAAGTAATGGAAACTCTATGATTATGCCGACATGAACATCGCCGTCCTATTTGTATGCGGTAAGGAAACTACCGTAACCTGTAGTATGTTGTAACGACAGCCGCATCTAGAATTTTGGTATAATGCAATTTTGAACAACCGGAACTAACAGGGATCTTAATTATGCTCGGTAATATCCGCGCGGTAATATCGCTTCTGCTAAAACAGTTATTGTACGCTGTGTGGAAGTTGATTATTTTCGAGTAATCGAAGGCTTACCTCGATGAGAGAGAGAAAAAAAGAAACACTTTGCCTCGGTTAGGCGATCGAGGAACAATGGGGGACGAGAATTAAAATGTCATTAGGAAAGTGCACAGGATTACGTCGCATCGTCTCGTGGACTTTCATTGAATAACGCTCGAATGATTTTCGAAGCTGTTTTTCCCGCGAACGAAACTGATTTCTGTAGTTTACGACGAAACGAACTTCCGCGATCGTCTGATTTGCCGGTAATCGAAAATTCCTCCTCAGAGTTTGATGCGTGCCTTAATCAAAATTCCGTTTTGGTGCTCGACGAATCAATTTGCATAAGAATTCAAAATTACGAACCAAGCGAACGCCCATCGACGGATTTGACCCTACGTCAAAGTGAAATTCGTGTAATCTCGGGAGAAATTTAAATAACCATTTCCGTCGCGTGGCGAAGTGTTAAACAGTTCCCACGTGTGGCGATTAATTGTCTCTGTAATTTCGGGAGGGCGCGTGTAAACGTGTGCTGGCCCAATCGAGCCAGCCCAGGGTGGCAACTCATCTAACGCGGAACTTTCGAGGACGCGAGGGTCTGCGCTTCGCGGTCCGACTTTTGGGCTCGTCGAAACGTTGCCACGCTGGCGATCAAACGTCAAACCTAAATGCGGCCAGAAACGCATTAATTGCCCCCATAAATCTAGACGTTGATGCACGACGCCGCGACTAATTGCGCGAAAGACCGTGCACTGCTTGAGATCACGTTCCGGAACACCCCTATCGAGCGGCCTCAAGGAATCTAACGTCAACTTGGTATTTCGCATAGATCGAAACACCTCGCGTCCCTGCGTCGCGTGCCATGTGCAGCCAGACATAACCCGGACATTTGGAATCTATCGAGTTCTTGTTAATACGTGCTACTCGATAACGAAGTGATAGTCATAGCTAGAAATCAAGAATAATCAAACGCTTGCAGTAGAAAACCAGCGAAGACAACGAAATGATTAATAGTAGGTATTTTTTGAAGCAACTTAGAAATGTGTCTATTTGTGATGACGAAGAAACGAATGTACGTATCGATCGAATCATTTTCGGGTACCCAACGTAAGAGCAATCAAGGAACTGCGATACGGCTAATTGCGTGTATACTAATCACACAGAAGGGACATTGCTTACTCGTATCACGTACCTTCTGGCACTCGAAACTCTCCGCGTCTTTCTACGGAACAGGATAGAACGTCTAAATGTTATTCTTAATTTGTTCAGCGCGCGCTAAACACTTGCTGTTCGCACGTGACACGTAAGGAGCTTAATCGCGCGCCATTGCAAATGAAGAAAGTTCCCTGCCTCGCGACGCGTTGCGTTACCCTTATGGTATTAGCGTGCTATGCGCAGTTCACGAGATATCTTACAATTAGCGAGCTAAATATTTAGGCGTAGACGGGAGATTGTGTTAAACTAAATGAAAACTAGCCCCAAAGTTAAAGTTATAGTGAAAAAGCGAATGTTTGTAAGACATGGAACTGGAAATTGTGGTAACCATCTGACAGACGTGAGACTGTCGAGACACGTAATTGCCAATTTATCGTATTATTCTACGTTGCAGTGTATTGACAAAGGAACCGCTTGAAGCACTAGGCATCTGCTTCGATGAGACATCCGAAGCTGTCGTAAATAAGCACTTGGACTGGTAATACGCGCTCCTAGATCAATAGGGTTGTCTACCAATCGACACGATCGACAATCGTGCCATTGGTGTCAGAGATCAAACTTGGCAGGAAGTTCAGCGTCCGTTCATTGAAACAAGAAACGCTGAACCAGAGAAAACAGCAACGGATCATCGTATTATGCCGCGATATCGTATTACAAAGTTATACTACACGAGATAATATTATTGATTAAAGTGTTCAAGTTTGCGGGAACGTTCCAAAGTGGTATCCAATAAAAGGGAAATGCGGGGACCGCCCGTTCGACCGTATCTCTCGCTTGTTTACCAATACACATGGTCAGAGTCAATACGCAGACCTTCGTAAAATTCCCTCATAAATAATTCCGTGGCGCGCACGGAGAATGCTTAATGTAAATATAGCAGCGAGCTGCATCGCCGTGACCCGGAACGACGGACTTGTAACTGATCTATCCCCCGGGGTGGAGAGGCAGCTCCTCGTTTCTCGTTCATTTCGCCCCTCGGACGGCGAAAAAACAACTAAAAACGGGAAACAATGAAGAGGGCAAAGAAACAGCGTCTTTATCGCGGAGTATCTATTGCAAACAGACGACGTCTTATTACGAAAAGGTCGAGAAGCTTTGAAGTCGGCCCGGCGGCTGGGACGAGGGGCTGGGGGAGGACTGGGGCGGGAGGAGGAAGCGCCGGAGAAACAGCGAAGAAAGGGATGAAGAGGACCATCGCGTCGTCGGAGAGGCAGGGCGCGCAGGCCACGGGGTGGTTCCGAAGCGGCGGAGCCGGGAGGATGGCGAAGAAAAGCGACAGACTCCTGGAGTTTGTTCGCTTTGGAACATAAAGCGTCGCGATGAAACACATCGAACGGAGAGATAGAATGCCGCTTAAGCGCCGTCGCGAGCAATGGCCCGGAATGCCTCTTCCGGTATCGGAGCAAACGGGGCGTTACGCGTCGATGCCGAGTTACATGTATCCGTAATTTTTCGTCTCCAGCTAGAGAGAAATCACGTTGCGCTGCTCGGATAACGGCGTTTCTTCCTTCCCCTCGATTGAATAACTGAGCCACCATTATCGTGCGCTCTCCGCGCCCAAGTAGGCTTCCGTTCAGCCCAACTCGTCGCCGACTACGCGCTCTTACGCCGCGCCATGCCTCGCCGAGCTTGTCAGCTACCAATTGAAACGCGAAACCGTTGAGAAAAGTTAGAACAGAGATGACTCTGGAGCAGCGATCGTATGAAATATCAGGCCGACGATACGCTCGGATCGTGTATTTCGCCGCCGCATGGGGAAAAATCAGGTTCCGTTGCGCGAGCTACGGTGTTTCTTCTTTCTCATCGATTGTATCAACTCAGCCGCCATTATCACGAACTTTCTACTCCGCAGTCGAACGAAGTTGAATCAACGTTGTTAAATGTACGATCGTTCCATCGCTGACGATGCCACGTTGCATCTTTTCTTCGTCTTTTACGATTCTTCGATACTTGGATCGAGTCAACTATCAATTGAAAAACAAAACTGATTTGTCGCTACAACAGACGATACCAGTCTGCCAATCGTATAAAATATACCCGTGAAACGTGCGCAGTTCTTGCGCGAATATTCAGTACGAACTTCACCGTATTCTGGGAATTTTTCTTCGACTATTGCGTGTCCTAATTAACGTTCCGTGAAATATTCGACTCGCGCAAACAATCGCGCGATGTGGTTATTGCGTAATTCTCAGACGCAGCGACGATGTTTCTTCGAGCTAGGAATTTTTCGAAAATCGGCCAGCGTATACGTCCTACAAAGGCTTGACCTATTTTCGCCGTGCACCGGAATACTGCTTGCGCCCGTACAATTGCGGAACGCGCATACAAATGCACGCGTTTGAAATATGGGCGATTAAACTTTACAGAGTCGATCGCAGCGAGTCGCGCGCTCTTTGCGGCCAATCGGCGAAGACAGACGAAATTATAGAGGTTAGTAGGTGTCCAAACGTTATCTACTCGCGCAATTCGATAGCACAAGTCAACGGAAGTTGTAAAAATCGAATCGTATCGAAGCAGAGCGATCAGCGTATCTAATAATTCACGTCGTCCATCGCTCTCGAGATGCTATTGTTCAATTTACTCCCACCGTGATTCTGTTTCTTGTTCTTCTTACGATTTATAGTTCCTCGCATCCATTCCTTTTTGTCTGAACGCTTCTGGGTAGTTCCTTACCGTATAAACTCTCCTCGCGATAATGGCCTATAGATTTTCGAGCGAAATTCGGGTCAGGGCTTCTTGTTGGCAATTCCGAACCACGAATTCCATAGTCGATAAACCGCTACCACCGTCGAGCCAGGAGCATTGTCAAGTGTACATTGTCCCGTTGAAAAATTATTTTTCCGCCTTTCGCCGAGTCAATAAATGGCAACAATCGCGTATCCAGCCTTCCACTTCGGGGAACACGCATTTCCGATTCTTGTTTCACGCCCTGCAACCGATACAGTTTCCGCTTCTTTCTCTCTCTCTCTCTCTCTCTCTCTCTGCGATCGTGTAATATTGATTCTCGCCGATGCGGAAGTGTCCAACGCACGGAATCCGCCGTTACAAAATGGAGTGGAGATTCCCCAGGCCGCGGACAGAATTCTCTATAAGCAGCGGATGAATAATTCCACAGGTTCTATTGCCTGACCTAGCGGAAGTGAAACTCTAACGCGAACGTCCGAACGGATAACCGGTAAAAAGAAAGAGGGCTGTCTTCCGCTTCGACCGACGGGCGTTTGCGCGCGACTCGCGAAGCTGAGGAGTCGATGGGGACGCCCCTATTTATTTGTACGCGTGTACAGCTCAACGCGCGCAACGCATCGGTCCGCGCATTACGCTGTTTCTAAAAGGACATTCGCACGCGTGTAATGCAACACGCGACAACGAAAAAGAATGCCTTTGCCTCGATTTATCGCACGTGTCGGGGCGCGTCTAAATGGCCGAGTCGTGTCGTTGAACGATGGAACTAGGTGCAGAATAGGAGTGCACAACAGGCGCAGTGGAATGGTCGGTGATGGTGTGCAAGAACGTTAAATTAGCGAAAAAGATAAATCCATGCGCTGGCCACTCTCGTAGCCGCGGCAGTACAATACGACGTCAACATTTTACGGCCAACTATGGAAAAAATCCTCTGCCTTCTCTCGTCGATGTTATTAGATGCGACAGCAGCGGTACCGTTTTGTAATTGTCTTGTTAACGATCTCCGACACCTTTCGAGCCGCTTTATTTCCTAGTTATCGATGCTAATTTCCGGAAACATCGCGTCAGTTTTGTTCGAGCGAGTGAGGCGACACACGGGCGACGAGGGGGTGCCGTATCGATATGAAAATTAATCGAACACTCGAGAATTGAAAGTAAACCTCGCTAGCTGGGAATAGATATCCCGGATATAGCGGCGGGTTACGGTTAATACGCGATGGCGGCGAGAGAACGGCTCCGGGATGCAATGGCTGCCGGGTTTACGACGTAGCGACGATAATGGATGCGATCGTTTGTTCCGCGACGTGACGTGTCCGCGTTTTTCTTGTAATTTTATACGTTTAATGGCCGTCCGTGCGAGACGGTCCGAATGTTCGGGATAGAAAAGAAAAAAAAAAGGGAAACAGTCGACGATTGTTTCCACGGACGGTGATTCATTCAATTTCGAAAAGAATAATCCCGCGCTGCTTCGCATCTTCCCGAATAGAACGAAAGACGCGCAACACGTGAAATAACATTCGACATCCCCTCTGCCCGGGAACGCACGTTAGCTCTTCTTCCATTGTGAACACCGTCAGAGTTCATCGATCTTCATATTTCTTAAAACGTCAAACGGCACCACCCCTGCATCGACGTACCCCGTGTAATACAGCTTTCGTTAAAATGTACCAGGGACACGCGCGCACGACGCGTGTACACTCTTAAGTAGAGCGCAGTGAAAAGACAGGAAACGCCCAAACGGACATTTCATGCGTTACGACTTAATATTTCATTGAAAGCGGAAGTGACTGGCGCTGCATGGAAATCTTCGCGTGAAGCATGCAGCTTTCAAAGCACGAAGATCGCCCGTAGCTCTCGGGGAATGTCGATACAGCGAACGAAGGAACGGTCGTTTTTACTTGCCAGGCCGAGTCCTCAGCGAGATTCCTCAGGCTGCATATTATTTATTATAACTGCTCCGCGCCATAACCGTCCCAGCTACGTTATAAACGACGCTATATAACGTGGAAGCTCCATGACGTATCGGGAGACATATTTACCGAGGTGGATCCCATTCGGACTATTTACTCGACAACTCCCGGTAGAAACCCGCGCACAGTCGCGCTACGTGTGCATAAAGCCAGCCTTACAAATGTTTAAACACCGCACGCGTGAGGGAGCCTGTTACCGTGAAATATTATATTTCTATTATGATGGCGGTGTCGTTCGATATCCATCCGTGTTCGCCAGCGGCGCGATGAAATGTGGCACGCGGGCCACGCGCGATTTCGCGCGATTTCGCGCGATTTCGCGCGCCTCGCGCGACGTTACGCGTTCAATGGACCCTCCGCGTGGAGGAAATTTTATCCGTCGCGGGACGAAATCACCGTGGAAGTTAGTCAAATTTTATAGGGCGGCCGAGAATTTTCAGTCGAACCGTGAAAATAGCTTCTTCGGCCGCTGGAAGAAAGAAATATGGCGTATCGCGCACCCTCTTCGGTAGCCATGGCGCACTTTACAACTTTACACAACGCGTTTTACAGCGGCTATTTATTGCTCGCTATCAAGGACTGAACTCCGCGAGAAATTTTCGAAGAATTTTTTGCGCGATATCCTACAAATTGAAGCAAGCAACAAATATTTTTCTTCAACGTGTAAACACTTTGTTCGTCCATTTTCAAAATAATTCTTTTCTTCTTGTTTAAAATTGATATCCATAAATGCAATATTCAAAAAAGCTATTATTCAAACAGCTCGTGTCGTAATTGATTTACAGATAATTCAGATTCCATCGTATCACGTAACCCTCTAATAAACTGATATTTTCATGCTCGTGTGTAATGACTGTAAAATTCAGAATTATTCAAAATTAATCGAAATCGCGTTCAAAAATGTTCCGAAAATAAAATGTAAAATTCGCTAACAATCATCTGACTGGAAAATACATGAATATTGTAGGAATAATTGCAGGGGTTCCGTTGCTTCATAAAAATCACTGTGAAAATAAAATTAGTTCAATGAAGAACATAAATAATTATTCGAAAATTAGGATGTTTCAAATTCAAATAGGGGATGTGTTTGCATATCACGTTTACAAAGTATAATTCTGACTAAATTTACACATATTCATTTTGCTAAATTAAATATCATCACACTACACAATTTCGACGAACGACTGATTTTGAGTAGAAATAAGGCTCCTAAAACGTAACCCAATTTATACGATAGAATATAAATTCAACTGCACAAAATTTTTAGCAGAATTGGAGCACGTTCATTAATATGATATTATATCTGCTAATCAACTTTAGACATAGAAAACGTTTTGCAGCCCTTCTTACTCTTTTAATCAACGTTAATAATAACTAACATAATTATTATAAGATATATTTTCCCAAAACTACACGCTTTTGCATTAATTCATTTTGAAACATACCAATAATACAAGAAGAAATTTTAAAGAACCACTGTGCCTATGTTTCAAACTGTTTCTGAATGAAACTAGGGTTGTTGGAAGCTCAGAACCTTCCTCTGTAAAATGCCTTTTGTTTCACGTCGATATCCCTTCCCGTTCCCGAGATATCGCCGTGTAAAGACGAGGGTAATTTTTAATAGTTTTCTATTGTCCTCCTTGTCACGCAATCGGAAGTCTTGCTCGCACATTCCTGACCTACCCCAATCGTCTGTCACGTGTGCTGGTCAGTGACAGATAGCGGAAGTAAAGGGTTATTTTACTATTTCGCGTACGCATTTCTAGGAAAAGAAGTAGGTCACTGGGCTTTCAAGATGGCCGCCCGCCATTCATAACTCCGCGTGTCCAGAGTGCTCGATCTTTAAACGCCTGTATCTCCGGAACCGTTTGAGATATCGGGATGAAACAAAAACCGTTGTAATTGGGACACTTTCTGCTATCTTCTGAGCTATCGTTTGTTAAAAAATTCGCAAGACTTCTTGGTGTACTCTTCGATGGAACTTAACATTGCATTGATAACTACCACTACCATTGAGAAATATAATAACGATCTGAAGTCCTGCAGAAATATCTTTGTTTAGCAATGATGCGATGATGCGAACACTCGATATAGCATATGTAGGCCGTAAACTCTTAAATGTTTATTCTTCGTTGAAAATCTGTATGAATACCGTTTAATAGTCGTTGCATACGTATTAACTCGTGTGTCGTTATTGGCGACGTAACGATAAACGAGTTCTGTCATACGAAATATCCCGGGACATATTTCAGACTATCGGCGAAACGTCCTTACGACGTCGGAATCGTTCATAAGCGTTACGAATCATCCGAGGAGCGAAGGAACGCGGGTCTCGAAGGGACGACGCTCGTTTTCGACTTTCGGGAGCGAGAGAGGGATACCTTTCCATCCGCCACTGAAATTCCTACATACTTCTTCTTCGGGGGTGAAATATATATGTTCCAACGGGTAAGCTTCGCAATCACGCGGGAGGCAGTATCTTGATTCGAATAAATCTCTTGTAACTCGGAGGATTCTGCGAGAACGCGGCCGAGGTCTTTTCGTGACAAGTACACACGTAATGGGAAAAGCTTTACGGCGGCTCTAGATACGCAGTATATCCCAGTCGCGGCCCATGAATTCAAAACAAGCCCGGATCTCAGACACGGATAACGTAATTACGCCCGCGCCTACGTACACGTCTGGCTATTCGCTTTATAACCCCGCGAAAACTGGGCTGCTGCGCTTCTGCGTCTTTGCAGTTCCCAGCGCGAGACATTGCGCCATCATAGAATCTGCGTACCTGAATGTGTGCGCTCGCGAGCACGAATCGATACCAGTTGGATAGTTGGTGTCTACCGACGCTATTTGCCTGATATAATATTTGCGGACAGCGATGGGGAATTTCGGCGATACCTTTAACCGATATCGATTAAAGCGAATTTGTTATGTCCTCCGGGAATGTAGACGAAGTTTACAATAGTTTATATAGAAATTAGCTGCGACACGGTGGATGTATCGCAATTACTGTGCAGACTGCTGGATGAAAAGTGACTCGGATCAGAATAAATTGTACCAGAAAGTGAAACGTTACATTTTACGGTAGCATTTTTCTCTCTCTCTCTTTTTTTTTTTTTAACGAAAGGTGTTCCGAAAATACACGGGTTACGTGTTTCACCGGGATTCGCTATAATGGCCGTCACTACAAATCTTCGCCATGTTTGCGCACGTAGAGAGAAAACAGATTCGCTGATCGGATTACTAAACCACGATGTGAACCCCGATCTTTCGCTCGTTGTACCGTTGTTTTAACTATCCGGAGCATTGTCGTCGTCTACAATTTTATCTATCTTCACCCCTTAAAATGGCTACCGTTACAGCTGAAATCCAACAAAAATCCCATTCTCGAATAAAACGCGAATCAAAATTCTTTAACCATCTTCTACCATCCGTTCTTGCGTATCTAGTTGAAAAATGATTTATTTTGTAGCGTCAAGTCTCGTTTGCAAAATTTTGATTTGAATTGCGAGCCATAAAGCGGCGCGTGGATAACAAAGGGAGATACGAGTTATTAATAAACCACATTTAGCGGGATCGAGGGGCCTTTTTACTCCGCAAATATCCTCTAAACGTATTTCGCCCCGACGCTAACGGACTTTGCAGGAGTAGATGTACGGGAATTAAGCATGGCGTCGG
Source organism: Xylocopa violacea (assembly GCA_963969225.1). Classification (NCBI taxonomy): domain Eukaryota; kingdom Metazoa; phylum Arthropoda; class Insecta; order Hymenoptera; family Apidae; genus Xylocopa; species Xylocopa violacea. The sequence continues at coordinate 36,575,935 of CAXAJV010000002.1, forward strand.
CAAAGCAACTGACGGCGTCTACTCGAATCGTATACGCGGTTCCTACGGTAACCGCAAGTTAAATCCTCCCAATCGGTGAAGTCTCTATCCTCTGAGTCTTTGAACTTCGCAACTGGGAACATTCGATATTGGTTTCGACGTCGATAACTTTGTCATCGAATAAGTAATCAACGTGACCCAGATAATACGGTTCTACTGTGGATTCGGTTGTAAGTTCCTCCGCCTACCATCGCGAGTTAACCGCCTTTAAACACGATCGAACGAACTACCGATGGCTCTAATTGAAAATGTACATACATCCGACGACGCGCAAGAACGGCGCCAATTTTTGATCGAACCGACGACGCGGAACGACATTTCTTACTTTGGGGTGCGGATTTCGAGAAAACTGAATCTAAACATTTGTGGGATACGTGCGCGATTGGCCAACACCCATCGATATCCGTACTGAACGTGTTCAGTCGCGAGTTAAGCGAAGGCACGTGTGCTCGACAAATTTCCAAACTCGATCCTTTTGGAAAGCGGAACGTAAACGAAAAGTATTTGTTGTACGCTTTTTTATTCATCGCGTAAAATAACCCCCTGTCCGAAGTATTAGAATTCATATCAGAGATATACGTAGGTTTCAAAAATAAAAAAAAAAAAAATACTTCTGATTTATTACAGACCGTTGTTCAAATATCAGAGAAAAAAACCGACACGGAGCGAATTTTGATGTTACATAAATATTCAAACACTTTACAAATTTAAATCGTGAAACTAAAATAACGATCTTTCACAAAAGCACAACGCACCCCCGTGCAGCGAATCGAAGCGCAGAATTCGTTAAAACCGCCAGCGGATATGTTTTGTACGAAAGCAGAAAAATCGCCCGGCCAATGAATCCGCTCGCTCAGCCCCGTATCTAAGAGAAAAAACGTCGCGCGGACATATTTAGAACTCGAAATCCGATTCTCTCGAAATCCGTCATATTGGCGATTCGATTCTTTATCCGTCGACGATACAAATATACACTCGGATCGCAAACAACCGGCGAAGGATAGCGAAGAATTCGAGATTCCCGCTCGTACCGCGGATGCATAGTTTCCATACAGCGCACGTCGCCGTCGGACGATCGTATACATCGAACTTTACCTTTCGCTGCCTCGCAATCGCGCAGTTTGTATCTACCCCGCTCTATTTCGAATGCAAATGGCGGAGCGGGTCGGTCGCGACGAAAGAAAGTTGCTCTCGGCAGGCGTTATAAACTGGCCGTGATGCGATGTATATCCGTCGGTTACGATACTTACTTCGATCCCTTAATCTTCCGCCCGTCCCATACTACTTGCACAGCATTCTTCTGCGGCGGTGGTTCGCGCGAGGCGGAAAAAGAAGAACCGCGACTCGGAAACGAGAAGCGCCGCGGAGCACGCTTCTTTGTCCGCGGTTTTTCGCCTGGGTCTTCGTAACAGAGGATCTCCCTCCAGCCGCTCTTTGTACGGCTGCATAAATTATTTTTTCCCCGGTTTTCGTTACAGCCAGCCGGAAAAAGAGCCGCCCCTTTGGCTCGCGCGTGATTCAGCGGCGTGATTCAGGCTCTTCATCGACGAATCCAGCGCGAGCCAGGACGATGCCTTCATTGGTACGCGTTTCGGATAAAAAGCGCGGCGAACGGAGCCGCGAGAAAGGGAATTCATTTTAACGCGCGGTGACGTCCGCCGATTTTCAATTTTCAATTTTCGCCTAGCCAAGTGACGCGAGCGAGAGTTTCGGATTTCAGTTTTGCAAAAGAAACGGCAAATCCGTATTACCCGGTGAAAGCTCTCTGTGTATTCGATGTCGCGAAAAATGAACGATACGCTGGTCGTTAAGCCTCGCATTGTGCAGTTAAAAGATTCCTCCCTACGTTATTCCCCCGCATCGACGTGCATTTATCTGTTCTTTTTCCCCCATTTTCTTCCAACGCTCGCGTGATTCCCTTGCATTCCAATAATTACTAATAACCAGCCCAATTATTTCTTGCGCAATCAACGATATCTTTTATCGCTGACCCAGCTTTCTCGTCATTAATAATGCGATACATTAATAATGCAACGAAGCAAACGCGATTACGTTACAACGTTTCAATTCCATGGTGAAATTGCTGCGTATAAAAAGTAGCGTATTTAATTATTTACACCGCCGTGTACGACTTTCGTGGCTATGAAAATTTGATTCGTTTACTAAAAAAAATATAGGCGAAAATACGGTCGTATTAAAAGTCAGTAAATTTCTGTCACATTTGCGTATTGTTCGTTCTGATATTTTTAACAGTCCCGGAAACGACTGAATTAAAATCGAGATGGACGTTATATTGTCCGCGATTTTCCAATAACTGACGAAATTGGAATATTCCGACAAAGTATTAAAATTCAAATTCTTCCCGGTCGATCCGGCACCTCGTTCGCTGGAACTACGAGAAAAATGAAAAGCTCCGGCGTTGATCGTACGTTAATGCGAGTAATTTTACCCCTATGTTTAATTCATGCCAGTGATTTAGTTTCTGCGTTTAATTAATGCGCGCAGTTTAATTTCTATAATTAATATCGTGACACGAGCAAGCGTACGCGACGCTAATCGTAACTCGACAAACATAAATGATGTCGCCTGAAATTTCATTTGCCCATTTATCTGGAAATGAAATTAGCAAAACATTTTGCGATCCTTCACTTTCGGCGATCTGGTGGAACTGAAAAATAGGCTGCGAGATCGAACAACGTTCGTGGAAACGCCTCGAATTCGCGGTCCTTTTTCCCAGGAACACGTCAACTCGAAAGCGCGATATATCTTATTGCAGAGACGATCAATAGCATCGCCTACAATGACTGAAGTGTCTTTAGCCGCGTTGACGATGATCAGTGGGCCGTGATTGATCGCTGACTGGAGGAAACACGTGTATCCGTCGTTGTACAGAAATACTAATCTTAACAAGACAAACATGCTTACTCTAAATGCCCAGATTATGTAATCAGGAAAGTCTATAGGCCTGTACGTCTCTATCTACGTCAATAGGTGTAAAATGGCTACTACGCGTGATATGTAATTAACACACGTCAATGACGCGGCTGACGTACAATACCCATCAGCTGCCTCTACAATCTATACGATTGTGTCGCGTCTGCGCGTGTCACCGAATTCGTCGTCTCTTGTAAACGCGTACGCATATAAATTCGACGGAACCTTTAATAGCAGTCACGCGGGGCGCCTGAAAGTCATCTCTATTGTGGGCGCATGATAGTCGGAGATCGTCGCTTGCGAAATATCCAACACGCCAATACATCACGCGGTGGGAAAACGAGCGGAAAAAAATGCTCGGAGACAATAGCTCGAAGTTTAATCTTCCACGCGAGTTCAGCGCGCTCGTTCAAGCAAAATGAAGCGGAGGCGGGAAAAGAAAGGAGCGAGGGGAAACGGTAGTTTTATGAGAGGCGTTCTTAATTTTCCAAGTGTCACGGGTCAGCGTGGCCCAGCAAAGCAACAGCGACTGTCGCTGCAGGATCATCGATCAAAGCTACGTAACGAGAGAGATAGAAAGAGAGGGAGAGAGAGAGATAGGGGTGCAACTGCAAACGCTTACCCTGGACGTTCAACCTGTTTCGAATGGCGTACCGCGTGGTTCGACCTCATAGTCGTCATGATTTATTGTATTCGCGCGCTCTACGCGATACGTGGAAGCGTCAGTTTGTGCAATCACTGGATCATATCTGGATCATAGATTATCGATAGCACAGCGCGTCCCTCGAATGGCGCGAGGCCGGATAAAAGTTCCCGCCGATTGCTGGATGGCCATCGAGAGGAACGAGGTCCAACCGATCAGCCGACAAATTGATTCTAAAGATATTCTTTAGAGACGCTGCCAGGCCTTTTCTTCGCCGAGCGGAAAAAGAGAAGCATTTCGAATCGATTCGACGTTTCTGTCCTCCGCTTCGAGACATCGATGTGGGACACCTTTGACAGTTTTCCAACTCTCTAAGAAAATGTTTCCTCCTCTGCTTTTATCCCGCGTTAGAGATAGTTCTGTCCGGTGATCTGATTCGCCGAGAAATTTGTATTTGCGGAGCTCGCGTTCATGCGGAAGATCGTGGAAGAAATTTTCGAGACTGATTTTGGACCTCGAAATAAGCTACGTTTTTTCGTAAGAAAGGCTTACGAAAATCCCTGAAGCGGAATAGACTAATGATTGAAGTTTCCAAGATGGCTGAGATAGATGAGAAAATTCTACGTGGTTGCGCGCAAATCCACCTGTAGAACTTTTACAATTGTTTTTCTTGAAAACGAAACTTCAAATGGAATTTCGCTTCCCTTGATTTTCATCTTGCCTGGTATTAATCTCATTGAATAATTAATCGGTTCTTGGACAATTTGCAATCCCATTCTTTGTACTTTTCCCTATTATACATTCTCACGATGTAACGTAATGGTTCTATTAGAAAGGAAATACAACGTCACTTCCTATCAGCTACTTCGTCGCACCTGCAGACTAGGTATTACCGTGAATAAAACATTCTTAAACCATTCAGCTTGCTTTTCTGCGCTACTTTCTCCCATTGTAGATCGTAAAAAGGATGTGACCTAATTGAATTCTACCATTGGTCCTCCCTACAAAAGTATCTATACAATACCTTGTATTCCTATACTTTATATTCCAATACTTTATAATAAAAGGAGTTAAAATTGATTTTCTCAAACCGACAATGACCAAAAATCGTCCAAGTACGCAATCCAATAACCGAAGAAGATTCTCCAATAAATCTTATCAAAATTCCCTACCGTAATTAACACCTGGAGCATCTTTGAACCGACTCGTAAATAAAGAAAGATCCGATGAACTTCAAATCGGATCGCTCTCGGCTTACCTATCTCGAGCCGCGGATGCAGCTTGGCTCGGTGTATTTAAGCCCGTCTAATTGAGATTTCGTTGCCGAAATGGTCGGACAAATTGCAGGGAGCCACGAATTTCGACGGGCTATACCCTCGCCCGAACAAAGCGAAGTTCGGACACGTCGGTCGATCCGCCGACAGCGAGCAGCTGGCTAACCCTGTAAAAGGGAGAATGGAAGAATCTTATAGGATCGATTCGGTGTTCGAGCATCGGCTTTCAGTTTCTTTCTTCGGCTGCAGCTTCCTCTCCTCGTTCCCGCTACATCCCCTAGACAATCCTCGTCTACCAGCGACCGCCCAGCGAACCGCCCGTAGTCCACGATCCCTTCCACGGTCCCTTTGGCTCACTCGATATCACCTATATACCCGGGGCTCTTTCAACGGGCGTAAGCGCGCTTAAATACCTGCTGAATCTCGACGAGGCCAGGAAATCACGGACGAGAAGAGTCTCTGAAAAAGGAACGGCTAAAAGGCAACTACGCGAGATGCCACGGCTCTTTCTTCCGATACGCCTCTCCTTTCTTTCCCAACCCCTCCGTTTCCCGCCTTCTTCACCCCTTCTTTCCTTCGTCCCGTCGTGTACACGTGTTGTTCGTTACCTTCCTGGCCCACCCCCTGCCACCCTCGCAACTGCGATGCACGTACATACCCCACGATTGCGGTCAAAATTTGCATACGAGTTGCGCGCGATCTCCTTCCGGCAAATTTCGAGCCATCCGACAATCTACGTGTGTACGTAGTACCACGGTTTCGCCGTCGATACCGGGAACCGATGAAAAGTTAGATTGCTGGGAATCGTCGAATCCTCCGCGGATCATTTTTCGGGCGAGAAAATTCGCGACGCGAAAATATTATCGGCCATTTTCATCCCCGAGCGGCCGCGCAGTCCAGATGACCGACACCTTTATCGAAATTAAACGTATCGATTCACCGAGCTGCAGACACGCGCTCGTATTCGACGCGCCAATTAGCTGTAAGTAAAATTACTCACTCGTCTCTACGTACGAACGCAACTTTTTTCCTTTTTCTTTTTTTTTTTTCCACCGAACCGCAGATACGAAACTTTCGTACGGAACGAGGACACGATAAAATTAATAAAACTGTCGCAGAAGATAAATCAATATTCCAATATCGCGATGCTCCGTCCGCTCGAATTAATGGTAAACGTTCTTGTACGTTTCGCGGAAGTTCTCGCTGGGGTGCACGAAAAAACGAGCGTCCCGCCAGCGGACGCGCGATAGAAAACAAATCCCGTCGAGAGGGGTGCGCGAGGGAAAAATTGTATGCACGCGTATCGAGAGGCGAGAGGAGAGTTCGCGCGGTTTGCGAAGCTCGTGGTTTCGCGATTGTCGTGTAATAACGTGTCAAATAACGTTAAAGCAATATCGTGGAAACGATGGGGAGGCGTATTTCATACCGGTGGTTAACCTGGAAACCGGCGAGAGACACTTCAAAGGTGCCAAAAAGGCTTGACGGTTGCGCGCGAAATAACGGGCCGAAAGTATCCCGTCCTCGGCGCCGGCAGCCACGTGCATAAATTCGTGGGACAAACTGCCATTGCAGGGGTTTCGCGTGGCTACGCCCTTAGGTGCAATGCATTGCGCGGCTGCGGTACATTCAGAGAGGTGTAACCGGGCACACCACCAATTCGCGTGCATACAGAGCGTCGCAAAAAGGGCGGGACGATTGTGTCGCGAAACGTTCATTTTCGAGGAGCATCGAACGGTCGAAAACAAGACTTGTTTTTGTTTTTTTTTTTTTTGTTTTTTTTCTCTATCCGGAAATATATGTTCGAGGCCCAAAGGCGCGCGACAAACGCGAAAGTTTGTCGAATGGAGCCAGCGAGTATCAGTGCGTTCGACAACAGTTTTACGTTCCATGGAAATCTTTTAAAAACTACCACCGAACGTTCTCTATTCAGAGTGGAGTGACAGCTTCCGCGGCTGGATTGTACAAAGTGGCGGGCAACAACCGTAACTGACAATGGAAGTATTCACTTTCAGCCGTCGCGCGTGTAACATTATACGCGCGTTATTACATTTGAATTGCAATAAACGCGCGGCGAAACTGCTTATATTCATCAGGGTGGAATTGCCGCGAGGATTCCTGTTATACGTGCGAAATTTCTATGCCCCGCAAATTTCGTGTTTGACTATTCGTTCGTTAAAGCAAACCCTATAGTTTTCTGCTGAGTACACGTCTCTGCGCAGAAAAGAGTGAATGTAGTACGATGAAATCGAAGTACGATGAAACATCGTACTACTAGCGCGAATAAACTAATTTTTTAAATAATTCTTATCGAATCGTTGCCAGTTCGGAAACGCGAAAAAACTCGCCTGGTTTCGTCCAAAAATCGCGAAGCATCCCCCAGAACGGATGTGGCGAGCGTAAGTCTCTCTGCAGACGTACCTGACGAGTTCAGGTGCGGCAGCCATAGTACTCGCAGCCGTGTACGTGTGTTTGCGTACACACTGTTATACTTTGTCGTCGCGGTTCGTCGTAAACTGCAACGTTCGCCAACAATCGTCGCCCCCACGAACGAGGAACGCGCGACGCTGGTGTCATCCTTGTCGCAACGTGGTAATCCCGTCCTCCGGTTTTCAACGACCAACCGCCACCCCTTTGAGCTTCTCGTCGCGTCTCTTGGCTTCCCCGGGCGGTGTCAGGCCTTCGACGAATACAGCCATCGAGTACACACGCGCGCGACACAGCCTAGCTGGAACGCGTTTTCTCGGTTTTCTCTAATTGAACGGAGCACACCGTGGATTTAACCCCCTGCACGAGCCGTGTCGGTTGTTTACTCTCGAGCCTACGCGCGCTGTGTGCCCAATTTTCTCCTCTCCGGCTAATTGCCTCGTGACCTTCGTGTCGGCTCTGGTTCCTCGGCGAATTCAATTAAAGACGCGGTGCGACGGGGACCGTCGCCTGTCGAAAATTACTGCCGCTGTGAATTCGTTGGGAGAACGCGAGGAAAGATGAGGATCTTTGCAGGATCGAGTGCGCGGTACGATTTCATTTCATCGTGTGTTGGATTTGTACCGATATTCCGAAAGAGAGATTGCAGAGATGTGTTGTCAAATTCGGGATGCGTCAGCTGAATTAAATCCTTATGACATTTTAACGAGTAACTGTTACTGGAGAATGTTTAGTTTAAATTAGAGCTTAACGCAGTATTCTCCACTACTTCGTCATAATTCACGAATCGATCGTAATCGTTTTCGTGCGGTCCCTGAATTGAATTCCGAGCATGACCGCCTGAAGGGTGAAATTTATTTATCAACTGGACGCGATCGCTCCCAGGGGCAAAGATAAGCATCAACACTGCGGGGCCATTAATCATTGGAATCGCGGTTTTTCTTCTTAGATACAGCGGGAGGTGTGAATTGCATAATTTTTCAACCGAGGAAATCCGGGCACTCGTGCTCGCAGTGTATCCAGCGCGCACACGTTTGTCCCGACTGACATGGATTTGACAAATCGTTGAAGGCGAGTATTGCACACGTGTATCCGGTGGAAATGAATTTTTCCGCGTTCCGCCGTTCTCACTTCCACGATTAATCGATAGCAATCTTAACGCGATACCACGAGAAATCGGTGGTAGCTCGAAACGCAATTTCTATGCGATTCAAGTCTACTGCTTTGTTTAAATTATTCTTACGTGCTGCGTTAACTTTGATGCGTTTACTCTAAACGTGTACGGGTGATTTAACTCGTATAATACGAATTCGATGACACGGAACGTATCATCGATCTTCTACAGAACTCTACTACTCTACTACTGTACGTACTCTAAAGTGGAACTCGATACGAATCTCCGTGGCACAGCCAAGGATGGCGTTTCTCGTTAACAATGAGCCACGACCACTCTTTTCAAGGGTTTCGAAGAAATGGCTTCTGCAGATCGTCTATGATCAAAGTCCCCGCAGATGTAATTTCACGACATCAACTTTGATTCCCCGCAGCGGAACGTCATCGGTGGCGAAACTTTTTCGGATAATTAGTGTTGGGTTCGCTTTGCTTGCAGGCGTTCTTGCTTAAGCCAATACGTGGAAACGCTCGAGGAAGTCGGAAAGGGGATGCGATCGTTCGAATTTTTCCACGTATCTCTAAATGCCACCAATTTTTGTATTTTATGTGTCATTTCCAGTACGTTGAATCGAGTTTAAACGCATCGATTCGATGGCAAAAAATTCTTTCTGATTGCTCATGTCTACGAAATTGTGAATTTTAATGCGCGCATCGAATGCAAGGATATATTCGCACAACAAATCGTTACCGGAACGGGGTACAATGTTTCCTCCGCGAGTTTCTTCCATTTTTAGCTTTCATTTATTCGACTCTATCTTCTTTTTTTCAAATAAATTCCATTGCAGTTTCTGAATGCGCGTATATATCCGCCGTTCTCCGTCCCTCCCGAGGAGCAAACCGCAAAACGAATAAACAAAAACGAGTCACGATGGACGAGATAGTGTTCGCACGGTCCACTGTTCCCTTCCGCGTTTCCGCGCGCCGCGCTGTTTCATTTTCACGTTTACTCGAATTTATGACAGACGTTCATCGAAATAATAATAAATCGCAGTGGTCCAAAGCATTTGTTACATTTAAAAGCGAGTTACTCATCGTTCGTGGACGCGGCGGAAATATACGGGCGTGTTTGTTCTTATGGTCGCCACGTTCGTCGAATCAATGTATGCATTACTCGTTAAACGTTACAGCGAAACATTGATTCGCGCGTTGAATTTCAAGAGCAGCCTGCCAAAAAATCCTTCAGAAGTTACTCGATCCCATATTATAAACGTATCGATCGTACAGAGTTCGATTGGTGTGCATGGACACGATGAAACATTCCTCTTAGGATCCAATTGTTCGATGTAACGCGTTGAAGAAGCGAATCATTAACGTGTAGCATCTCTCGTACCAACCGCAAATTTCCATTAATTCCTCGAAATCCCTGCTTCCCGCGAATCCCCATCGACGTATCGATCTAGCCAATTACCACCACGTATCCCTAACATCGAGTGCGTACCCCGAAATCCAAAGAACGTGGGCGTTGCAATTTTGCCGACGAGTTCACTCGCGGTCGAACGACGCCGCTGAAGCCTCGCGGAAGAGAAGCTCGCTAAATTTTCGACAAGTTCTCCCTTGACGCGCGCGATTCGATGTCGGGCGAATTTCGCGATGCCGTTCCTTCTAAGCAATTTAATAATTCATGGGAGAGATGAAAGACGCGAGGGCGCGGAGGAGCGCGAACACGCGAATATCAACGAAGGCGTCTGTATTTTTCCTAACTCGGAAGTTTTAAGTAAATCTTAGCCCGATCCACTTGCGATTCAGCTCGCCGTGGGCCGTTCAACCGAATAACTTACTTTCGACGCCATCGCCAGTTCTCGGGAACGATAATGATCCATTAAGAAACTCGGAACTCGGGCATTCCTGCGAATACTCCCAGGGTTAGCTGGGCGAGACGCTTTCTCGCGGCAGGGAAGGAAGGAGAAAATAAAGAAGAAGGGGGGAGAAAAAAAGAGAAACGTTAATCGGAGGAACACGGCGCCGGAAACAGCCGAGTCTTTCGACTTTTCATCGAACTGGAAGGAGTCGTCTTTGTGCTTAACGGACAGTACCAGCATGCGGTAGCGATGGTGTGGGGCAGAGATGAAGGGTTGGGCGCTGGAAACGAAGGGTTCGCTACCCGATTCCAGACGAACGGATTTCGTTAAAAGCAGATTTACATTTCCTCTTCCTCCGCGTCCACTTTCTCTCTCTCTTTCTCTCTTTCTCTTCCCTATTCTTCCTTTGCCGTCTCTATTTTTCTCGCTGCGCCGTAAACGTTCCCCTGACGGTTCGTGCAGCCAGGGTTCCCGCGCGACTGAATTCCTCGTTCCTTCCTCCTCCGACTGGAAATTCAGCGACGAATTCACGTTTGATCTCCTCTCCTAGGTGGAGTCCACGAAACACCAACCGCAGACGTATCCGCAACAGAGGTGGGATTACAACGACGCCGTGCCCCACGCCGATCAACCGGAGAATCTTCAATGGATCGAGATCAGGGTGAACCTTCAGCCGTTCCATTACTCGAACGGCCAGTTGAATTTACGATGCAGCGGCCACATTCCCGGCTTATATTCGAAGACGAGCGAGGTGCAACTAGGAGCTGGATTGCGTGAACCCGTACCGGAGCGAGGTAATACTAGTTTTACGCTGACTCTGATAACCAGAACCCACGTACAGTCGTACACGCAACGCTGACGTACGCAACCTTCCACGTTTCCGACTAACGAACGAATTATTCTTCTTATTGCTAGTTGGGTTCGTTTGAACAGGCGCCATTAATATCAGACAGCGCGCGAGAACAAACAGGATTGAAACGTCCAAGGGTACACCCTTTCACCCCTTCATTTTTAACCTTGAGAATCCATACAAAGGGTAGACTCGAAAATCCACAGAAGCGATCCGAACACAAAGACGTACACTCAGCGAAATTGAACCACTTAAAAATTTCCGTACGACAAAGAAGGGGATCTGCCCCTTTTAGGGGGATTCCGTTTCGATTTAGCTCGCGTTCCCGGCGCGTTCTCCGGCGACGCACCGCGCGTCCATCGATCAGCTGGCGAGGGAATTCCCAGCGAATCCGAGAAGAGGCCATTCGCGGTTCTTTTTTAGCCGATTTCGAGCACGCTGGCCAAACACACACCTGGCCCACCAGCTACCCGCTTGCGGCCAGTTGACGTACGCTGCGGGTAATAGTCGCACGCTCGGGCCACCTAGCCAGGGGATTAGCCGGTCGGTCGCACAAGCTAATAAATTTCGAGAGTTAGGGTCCACCCACTCGAAATCGGAAAGGAAGCCTCCGGTGCACGCTGCGCTCGCTTCCTGCACGCGACGTCGACGAGATTTAATTGACCGGCCCCGGCCAGAGCCGAGGCCCCTATTACCCTCACGTATCCTCCACCTCCTACCGCCATTCTTTCTTCCCGACCTACACGTCGTTCCCAGCTCCAAACGGAATTCCTGTCGCGACTCGCTTGACGTCTTATGACGTCGCGCGGCTACTTTACATGCCGCGACGCGACGTCCCGTCGCTGCATCGCGGACGCGCCAGCTGGAAATTATCGCGGCGAACGTAAACTTGTTTAAGCGATTTTCATCCCCCGCGCTGGCGGCTCGTTGCCTGCGAATCGACTTTCGTATTTGTTAACGTCAAATCCGTCGAAAGCGGTTACAACCGATTTCCACCGTGCCACGGCGCGCGTTTAAATCATCCTCCCGCGACACGCGTGTACGAAAAGCGTTCCAGTGCTGCCTGTGTTTCGATAGTTCGAAATCTATTCGCCGTTGACGGAGGAACGCGAAACGAAATTTATTTTACGTTCGCGTCGGTAAATAATTCCGCCCACTTAATAGTATTATTCTTTTCACGGTATTCAGTTTGTTATCTCTTTATGAGAATTAGATCCCGGCTGATTGCATAGAAATTCTTATTATCTGCACTGCGGCAACGCGCGCGGCTTTTCAAATCCGGCAGAAAGCCGCGATTGAAATAATTATTTTGCCGCCGCTGGAACGAGTAACGATGTCATTCTCTTAACAAAAGGCAATGAATTATATTCCGTCCGGGTGGAGTATTGACCAACCGAGTTCTCTGCAAACAGGGGGAGGGGAGAAAAAAAAACTTAAAATTTCATCCTGTTTTCATCGACGAGCACCGCCGTCCGATTAAATTGAATTTTAGCACGTGCAAAGTAGAATATGATGGATGGCGTCAGACCAACGAGTCGACTTCGTTGTCGGATTAAAACGCGTACAGCTCACTAGCTTCTTACGCGGGAATCATTTCACTGTTAGATATTCATGGCGGCGGAGGTGGTTTTCCTCTTATTCTTTTCAACCAATTATATAATTAACTGTGAGCGAAATTAAAATCACTTCCTGAACACTTACAGAAAGCCTTTAGACCACGAAAGTAGTTGGCCTTTTTTCTACAATTAAATTTAAGGATAGTTATTGATTTTGGTTAAATTTGTCGAAAATTTTTGCACACGATTTTATATGGATAGATGTCGATTACGTTCGATTATTTCATTACTTGTTAAAATGTGGCGAGTTAATACGCGTTTTTAGACGCTAAGCCTGTCAATATCGCCTGTGTACCGCTTTAATCCATTGACTATCGCGGAATCATGTTGTTCCGGGATAGACAATCAGCTATGCGGCGGTAAACCAGAGTTATTTGGGATAGGCAATCAACTATGCAGTGGTAAACCGAGATATCTCACGTGATACGAAGGGAAAGTACGTATATGGGTCAACAGTAGCAATACACAACGTTATTGTGATCGGTGTATCGCAGAAATCCAGAATTGTTTGAGCATGGATACGTCAAACATGTTAATGGGCGTATCGTGTTCTAAACAATTCGAGGCACCGGAAAAATCTTACGCTACGCGTTTGCAATGTAATCAATTATGAATTTACTATCGACAACGATCAAGTCGTATCACTGATACACCAAAAGAGTATATAAATAAAATTTCGATCATTTATATTTTCATACATTTAAATTTGAATAAAAAATTCAATTCGTCCAATTATATTATTTGAAACGCGTCCATTTTTTACTACAAATAGAATTTCACTAGAGAAGAGATACTTCTATGCCTTCAGTTCTGTTCCACATTGTTAATTATGTTATAGAAATCATAATTCCTTTGTAGTATCTCCATCCCCGCAAGCGGTGCACGCACAAGTCGCGGCTACAAGCAACAATGGAGCTCTTTTCGAGTCTTCTGTATCCTCTCTTTTCCAGTAGAATCGTAGCTACGTAAGATTCGGGCTCGTTGAGAAACTTGCTTCGCAAAGATGCCGGCTGTCGAGCTCTCCGCGCGGTCGTTTCGAAAGTTCGCCTCTTCGTCTGACCCTCTTCTCTCTTGACCCCTTTAAAACCAGCGTCCTTTCTCATCGGCTCGCTTTCCGTCCCTCTCGCGCGAACCCTAACTCTCCATCCCGGAGCCTTCATTCCACTGGCTTCACGAATCTCTTCCGGAATCCCCGGACGGCTGATCTCACGTGTACGACGACCGACTGAAAGGGGAGAAAAAGAGCTCGAGCGCCTTTGGATTTCTCTTTACGGACCTTCAGGATTGCGCGATAAATCGTTAATGGTTTTTTAGTTGGATGGTTATCCAGCGTACACGCGATCCCCCGCGGAGTTTCCAGGGTTTCGCCGTGTTCCCTTCGTCTGTAATATCACGTTTGGATTTGTTAAGGGGAAGTGAAAAGATGAAAGGGTGGCGCGATAACCAGGAACGAATGTTTAGTTTTTCAAACTAGATCTCTGATGTTTTTAAAGATTCTGTAAGATCAAATTTGTACCGTGCGATTACTCTTCCAACGCGTTTCTTGTAATCAACCCTTTGAGTATTGAATACATTTCGAGGTTGAAGCTTTCTCTGGACGAAGGGACCAATCTGCGGATTACGATCCGTGTATAAGCGATGTTTATGCCTGCCTCGCGGACTGCGCAGAATATTTTCCAGCGTTTTCGATCAGGCTGTTGTTTTGATTATGCCTCGATCAATTCGAAAGACGTTGTACCCGAGAACTCGAAACGGATTACCCTCGAAGTGAACAAAAGGGGCATTTCAGGGGAACCAAATCCCTAGATCCGAATCGTATTCCCCTGTACCGTCGAAAGTAATGGAAATATTAAATCGGACGAGATAGACGGGATGCATGCATGTGCCATTGAAGGGTAAGTGCCTTCTTATCTCTCATTGAAACGCCAAGTGGCCGGGGTCCGCGTAAGAGCAACCGAGTATCACGATAACTCGACGCGCTTCACCAAAGCGTGCTTATTTCAAGGGCGTATCATAGGTTTATTCAGGTTCTCGAGCCACTCGACGAGTGGCGTCCGTTATCAGACTTCGCATACTTGATTATTCGAGCGGTTTCGCGGCCGTGCGCATACGCTATTTTCCGGCGCGCACGCGGAGGGCGGACAGGGGATAAACTCTGGCCCGATCGACTAACAACCGAGACGAGAATGACGACATCGACCGTGTAGCTTATCGTCCGCACGGGTTCGCTCGATGCAACGCGGCCATCCTCGTGAACCAACCCCGTGCAGATAGGGAAATATTCGGTCGTACGGCTCGTGGATACGCGGATCTAAATGCTTCTGCTGTTTCCAGCGGCTGCGATAACGGTAATTGAACGATCTGTTTCTTTTGGAATTAAGAAACAAACGTGGAGAGACTCTGGACAAATTTCTGATATGTTATTTGAATATAATGTATCCATCACACGTTGTGCTCGCGTATCACTGCTTAGAACGCTATCCTACCTAACCTATGCTAGCCTAACCTTATCGAATATATCTGTGGAGAGTCTAGAAAAATTTCTGATTAATTATTTGAATATAATGGCGTCCGTCGCACGGTTGTGCTCGCGTACCAATGCTGAGGACGCTATCCTATGTAACCTCTCCTAGCCTAACCTTATCGAATATATCTGTGGAGAGTCTAGAAAAATTTCTGATTAATTATTTGAATATAATGGCGTCCGTCGCACGGTTGTGCTCGCGTACCATTGCTGAGAACGCTGTCGAGTGATCGATCAACGATACCTAACGGCGTGATTATCGAAAGTGTCTCCAGGTCGATTATTTTGACCGATGCGTCCGGGGATATCGAAGGAATCACTTTTGGGAGTTAGCCGAGCGTGAAGGAATGCTAGGCGCGGTCAAGCTGAAGAAAAATCTATATAGGAATTTCCTCGTTTGGCTGGTCGCTCGAGTAATTGGGGCATTTCTCTTCGGGTCGGGCTCGATCTTTTATTAGCCTGATGTTTTCCATGATTGATCGACCGTCCATGGTGTTCCATCTCAGCCTTCGAGGATGTGTTAATTCCCGCGATATTGGTATCATTGATTACAATTGGGAGCACGATTTACGTCCGATCGTGCGTTGACTGATGTTTACCCATCTCGCGGCTGGGAATCGTACGTATCTTCGCTCGTCTCGACGGAGCTAATTTTGATTGAAGACAAATGGTGTTTTCGCGAAGAAATTTTCTTCCTCCGCTTTTCGTTGCTCTTGCGTCCCGTGGAATTTCGACTCTTACTGAAGAACACGAACAGGTTCACCTGCACGCGCGGTAGCGCAACAACGTCTTTTATCCCATATTTCCCAAGTAAATCGTTTCTGTAAAACTTTCGAGTACTCGTGTCACGAACTTTAGAACGCCAGCTCATGAAGTTGTCTGGAGAGTTTTTATATCAAGGACTCTCTCGGATTTCCCTGCAGCTTAAGCCTCGCGCATTACTCAGAACCCACGGTCACTTCAATTCCGCTGAAAAGTTCTTAACCGGAAACCCATAGAACAATCTTGTAAGCTGCGTTCACATGTACATTGCATTTTTATACGTTACCCCGACGATTTCACCGTCTACCCTTGAAAGTTCTATCCGACGCAGTCTAAAGTGTTCTGTTTTGCTGGCTTTTTACGCTACACACTACATTATATCAATGTAAACCAAAGCATTTCGATAAATTTGTAGAAACACTGAACATCAGCGCTGAGTTTAAAATTGCACGTCGATTTCCTGAATTATATATCCGCGTAACATCCACAAACGACATCCACGAGCAACGTCCACTTCCGTGTAGCAAGTTCGTCCACGGCGTATGCAAAATTCAGGAAGTTACTTCAAAAATACCAGTTAGTCCTCTGACGTTTCGCGCCCCTGTTTGCAGCCCTTCAAAAGTTTCCTCGAAGAATAAATTGGAATTTATATGTCGCCTCGCGTTAACTGCGAGAAGGGAAGTGTTTTTAAAACTTCGTTTAAGTGAATTACAATTTCGAGACATTCTAAAATTCTCGTGCAATTAAAAAATTTTAAATACACTCTCTCGTTACGCGTGGCTCGAGTGTTTCTCTGTCGACGACGAATCTCGACGACGAGTCCGAGGACTCCGCCGCTGCGAGCCATCCAAAGTATCTCGAGTACTCGCGAGAACAGCGGTAAGAAGTCCACGACTTCGCTAAACCCAAGACATCTGCATTTCGATCGACACCGCGTTACGTTTTAGCGCTTGCCTCGAATCCGTCCTGGTAAAAAACGCGTCCATTACCGTCGCGGAGGATTGATACGTCAAGAAAAAAGGCGGGACCGTCTTCTAATTCGAAAGCGGTCCAGTTCGTTCGGTTCCTTTCTCATCAACCCTGCCGAGTATCGACGTTACAGGAATTCGTTCGTGGCCCGCAGTCGCGGTAATTTCATTTCGCTCGCACTCAGCCTCTTTTCGCAGGCCACTGCGCGTGTTCGTCCGTTCCCACGTCGTATTACTGCCTGGCCCGTGGTCCGCGGAATTGTTTTTACGAAATTGACTTTTCCCTGCTCCGAAGGAACAAAGCGGCCGCTGGAAGGAGCGAAATCTATTGACGGTCCGTTTAATACTGTCCTACGCGACACTTTCCGCCCTGCTGGCAGCCTTTATTACGTTTCGATATTCCGACGCGGTTTAATCAGATCGCCTGAGAGGACCCGAAGGGAGCGAGGACCCGCGGGTAATGGGTCGGGTTTTTTGGTAATGGCTGTCGCTATGGTTACTCGCAAAGCCTTCGCCTGATCGTTCTGTTGCTGGAAAAAACAAGAGTCTTATCGATTTTTTCCTTTCCCTTCGTCTCAGAGCCCTGTGATGCGTTGTAACAACCGATGTGTGTCAACGCGAGCATCGAAGAACGAGGAAGAAAAAGTGAACGAACGATTCGACGTAGTCAACTAGTAGTTGTCACAGTTGTCAGCCACTGGTTTCACTCGGTACTCTTGTGTCAGTGTTTTTATCGGGCTGTTCTTAATGAACCTATTGACGCGCGACTCGAGGATGTCAGGATCCTGTTTTATGGGCCCAACGCGGGGCGTATATCACTGCGGTACTCTTGACCAAGTTAGGTGACAAGTACAGTTCGAAGCGTTACGGTGTGTATAATAACATTGGACGCGCACGTTTGTCTGTTCCAGTGACGTCCGAGAACGGAAGCGAGGCACCCACGGCCGTCTACTTGACGATGCTGATGCTGTGCATGCTGCAGCTGCTTCTGAGATAGTCACGATACGCCTGAGGCCACGGAAAGGGAGCCCATGGGCGTCGCACGACAAACAGCGCACTAGTCAAAAGGAGGAGCAGGAGGAAAGGAAAAGGGGGCAGTTTAAGGGCGAACCGAACCGACAGCGGGAAAACAAATAATAAGATCGTCGAGTCGGCACTGGTATTACGTGTTTTTTAGCGCATTTGGTTCGGTGATGAACGATCGCGAATGCCACCGCTTTCATTGTTACATTCATGTCGTACGTCCCCCCCGATCGTTCGTCGAAGTCGAGACGCGGGACGCGACACGGTTCGTTGATACGCTTATTTCGATTATCGTAAATTATCGGGCGGAACGCGACCATCGCGCTCCATTCAGGGACAGAACGGTTGTCCTCGGTTCGGATTAGCAGACGCGCGGATCCTTCGGTAGGAGAAGACACTCGTAGTTCGCGTATAATGCTCAAATGGTACCGCGTTCGGTAAGTAACGAAAGCCCGATCCTTCGAGGACAGGCAGATGACTGGGCTTTGAAGTCGAGCGGTTGCACGTCGCGCATACGTACACGTACAGAGAGACGTTTCCACTTCAAAGAGTCACCCGCCGTTCCCCGACGTACGTATATTCTCTTCCGGTCCCCATTGGCGAACGCTGCGAGACGACGAGCGTAACGGGGCAAAGGTAGAGGAGAGCCTGGCCCCAGAGAAACGCAAAGTCCCGAACAACGATAAACCAGCACTCCAGCACGCGTCCCTATTTCGTCTTTCAATACGAGAACATGATCGAATGTCCTGCCATTATTCCGGCTAAAGATGCATGTCACGACGCCCTCTACGTCATTCCGCCGTGTCCGTTCAGCCATTGTTCGGCGAGCCAGGTGAAGGACCCGTGGAATCGATCCTACGATTTCGATGCGAACGGGCTAGTCAAGTGGCATTCGCCTGACTACCAACTTCTCCTTTCCCTCTATTCTATCGTGTGTCCTACGTAGCAATGGAAATGCTACTTACGCTTTCGCGGGGCGACGTACTCGCGGGGAGGGATACGCGCGCATACTTACACGTTCGTCGCGATCGTGGGGTGAGACAGTTCGCTTTGGGAAACGTGTAATAATAGAGTACGGTGGATAGAGCAGGAGCTAGATTTAATTTCATTTATTTTTTACGAATGGTCTATGTGTTATTATAAATTTTGTACACGGGGCGATCGAGGAACGCGTTTCCCGGGTGCTCGCGCTGTCCGAATTAATTATCGTTGAATAACCGAGCGTGTAGGATGTGTACGTGCTGCCTCGTTTATTCGTAGTTTTAAATTGGAGGAGACGAACGATCGCCGCGAGCGTTTCGAGGAAACGCTCCTCGATCGGCCAGCGTGTGCATCTCGTGCGGTTTAAAGTGACGCGAAACGGTTTTTATAAATATCGTAAGGTCTTACTGATTTTTGTGCTGCTCTTGGCGAGAAAGCGTTCTTTCGATTTTAACAGGGAAGCGAATATACCAAAATGTCACCACTACTTAAAAACCCTGTATAATACTAGCCATAGGATTTAGTGACGAACATAAAATCAAAGATACGAGCGTAATTGCAAATTGTGTCGGGAGTCGTGTCGGATATCGCGGTATCGGAGACGGCTAGCGACTCGTACACCTATACACAACCATGCGCGATGCGGATCGCGGGACGCGAATCAAAAAGTGTTCCCCGGAGAAATGTGCAACTCTTTTTTTATGCTTTCTCCTGGCGCGCGTGTTCTCGAATATTTTTCTGTTTGCCAGCGTATAACTTGTGTCAACAATCAAGCTTCTCTTTCGCGTAAAACGTTCCGCGGGATACGAGTTTACCGTGGGCTATACCTGGCTGGAAGACGCGAGATCGATCGTTCGACGAAAGGAAGAGGAAAATCGAGGCTGAAACAGAGGCTCAGACGCAACGTTCCCTTCGTCTGCCCTCTTTTTTAATACCACGGTGGGATGAAAGGTTTCCGGCCTAGCGTGAAAAACGGCGCGATATCGCTTGACAAATTATTTCATTTTTCGACGCAGTCACTTCCCGGCTCAATATATTTATTGTAGCAATATTTAAAAGCTTTCACGCCGTTCCTGTAGGCGTATCAATCAATCTGAAAACCTGATGTCAACGTGAAAATTGTTCAGATTCGAATATAAATTAAAATCCAACAAAGTCATAGCGTGCCGAGTAAACTGCATGAAGCAGCAATTCAAAGCACGATTGATTAACTCTAGACGTTGCGATAAAATAATTCGATTTTTTCATTCGCAAAACCGACGTGATTCGACCTAGCCTTGCACATAGCAGCGCTGCTATCGCTTAATGAGCGTCTGTATGCCGTTTCAAGCGACGGATTACGTCAACGCTTTCCTCTTTATTCTCGTTAAGCAAAACCATTGCAATATGACCAAGCGCCGTTGCAAAGATGTAAAATCAAATTAACGTTGAGAGGCGTCGCGCAAAATCGCGAACCATCCGCGGCAATTTGCTTCCTTTATCGGCTGAACCGGAAACTGTTCACTCCACCGCCTGGAGGAAACTGCAAAGCCGCTGGAAGATCCCGTGCGTCTATAAACAGGCCACGTGCCGCGTGTTTCTCCAGCTTGCGGATAGAGGAACGCGGTTGGTACTATTCCTGTGCGGATACAGCGAGGCGCCATTTCGCAGCTCGATACATGCAACCGGACCGTTCAGCAACCCTTGGCAAGCTGAACAGCGTTTACGCGGGATCCGCGGCTGAAAAAGGTGGACGGTTACAAGGGTGGCGAGGGTTAGACTTTCTGAGAGCAAAGTGTATCGGGCGATAGCTGAAGCGACGCGTGTATGTAGTGTCAAGCAAGATGAATCGACGTTAAGCATGTAAATTCAGAACTGTATATAAGGATCGGAAGAATAGCGGTCGACAAAGGTATCGTGAGATTTATGGCAGGTGTACGCGTCAAAATTCTCCATGGAGGATATATACTTCGTTTCCCTTTTGTGTTACAAATATACAATATATATATATATATATATACATATATTTTTTCTTTTCTAAATATAAGTGTAATCGTTCGAAACGTTTGTGGCATTATTGACCTTCTTATCTGTTTACGCAAACCATTTATAACGGCACGCTCGTCCTTCGCGACAATTGAATCGGTGGTCCGAAGAAGAGAACGAAGACTAACGGAAACCTTGAGATTTCGGTGTCGTTGATATTTTGGGCCACCACGGCGTTTTCTTCTTTAAACCGTCGATTCGAATTGACACACGAGACGAAGTCTCCTTAGCTAGTAGACGTATCTCAGATTACCAATAATCTATATCTTTTTAACGCACTCACAGTTTTACATGCAACCTGATTTGAGTTAAGTTCAAAGCCGCTTGAAACCTAGATGCGATTACTTTTCTCCGAACTGTCCGAATCTTCGAGGGATGCGTGCAGCTTAGAAAGTGTCCGTTTCATAGCGAGAGTTGTACAACGAAAACCATTTACTTTATTCGCTTATTTCATCCGCGAGGCGAGCAAGTCGCAGGTGAAACGGGTTGCGAATGAGACACGGTACGTCAGACGAAACGCCCCTTTTTATATTAACCGACAACACGGCGTCGTGCTTACAACGCGCGCCATTTCATAAATTCCGTTCTCATTTGTACAATTGTATCTTTCATCCACCGTCGTATCCCCAAGAACGCGGGGGTTTACAAAACTGTACACGATCCTGTATAGGGTTTCCGTTAGAGCCCAGCGTAACTTACCGGTAGATATTTTTCCGCGAGGGGATAAGCACGGGGGGAGGGGGTGGAAAAAGTGGGGAATGAATTTTTGCAACCGTACATGCGGCTTTCGAGGAAAATAACGTTGAATGCGAAGCCACTATGGGTTTACGGAAACATGGATAAACGTAGAATAGTTACCGGCAAACATGCTCCGGTGTACGTTCAGCTTACGTGGTAACGCTACGATGTTGTAACGAATAGCTTGTAAACACGCGTTACGTATTCGAAAGAATGATTACTTGTCAAATTTGGTTGGAAGTATCACTCGTACCGAGGGAGAAAACAAAGCTGCGCGTTCGACATTCAACGTGACGTTTTAAAATACCAGAGAGGTGTGCGTCCTTTCTTTTTTTTTTTTCATTACCGTGAGGCTCGTCGCACCACCTTCCCAGCGCGAAGAACCGCTTCGACACGGTTGTATGCGATCGAACGGATCTCGATTGAAATCGAAATTGTTCGTCACCGTGATACGTTTCTACCGACGGGGTTAACTTGATTCGACGACCATTGTTACGAGTAATAACCTCTTATACAAATACATCTCGTGTGTTGTTCTTTCTCGAACCTGTGGATTTGAACTTCGCGGAATTCGTTCCACGTTTCCAAGCCGCCCCGGAAGAGGAACCAACGCGTAACCCTGCGGACGGCCCCCGATACACAAAGTTGATCCCTCGGAGAAGCAGACAACGGGCAAGGGCCACAATTAACTTGGCCGAAGATCCCTGTACTCTCTCTAGACACGTCGAAGCTGCCAAAGTCGCGGAAGGAAGCCCGACGTCCGCAAGTCCGAAGTTTGCACGACGGATACCGTGCAGGTACACCACCTTCGGGATATTGTGTACCCTCCGAGCTGCTTCGGATGATTGTGTATCTTCCGCAGTTGTACGTATACCACTATTACCCGGTTGACGTGTATACGTACGTATATCTGTTTGAATGCGCTAGAACGGCTACCATCTCGCACACAAACGCGACAAAGGAAACGACCTTTCAGTTACCTGAAACGTCGTCGCCGTAACAATTACCACTGTTGGCTCTGTGTCCTCACTTCTGCCTCTTCCACCCGTTTCCACCGCACATCCTCTTTACCCGGTTCCCTGGCTCCCCCTCAACCACCTCCCCGCCCTCCCGCTCGTTCGCGCAACCGTTACCACCCTCTGTCTCTTTAACCATCTGTTCTCGTCTGCTCCCGTGTCTCTCGCTTCTACATATTCCTTTTTGCCACTTTATTCGCTCCTACCCCCTAACATCTCTTTCCGTTTGTCCGAACCGCAGCTGTGGAAGGCAACACAGATGGCGCCGCTGCGAAAGTAATACACTGACAGTTGGTGGCGCGAAGCGACTTCGTCGGGGGTGACTGGCGCAAAATAAACTTTGTTTCGGGCTCCGCTTAATACCCCTCCAGCCATCAAACACGGTTATACACGCGCGCGCGACGCCCGTACACCCGTTTCGGTGCATCCCTTCTTTGTCCACTGGCGGGAAAACCGCGAGCCTCGCGCTACGTTTCGCCTTCCTCGTTATGAACATCTTCAATGACATCGGCCGATACGCTTCGTTTGCCACGGTTCGTGAATTAGACACATGGCTTTGGCACCGTCCGCGGACACGCACCGCTGCTCTCGAGCTTCTGCCCATTACAACCGGCGAGTTTCGAACGCGCGGCAACAACTATCGCGCGCTGGCTCTCTTCCTCGTGTTGAGCCGCGCGGAAACGGGATTTTTGACCCGCTTCGACGCCAGCTTCCCCGTCCCATCGACAGTCGCTAACTTCGAAATCGCGTGCGAGCAGAGCCCAGGGCAAACAGAGCCGAACGATCTTTTATTCGGGACAACGAATGGCAAATGGCAGCCTCGCGTCGCGATAACAATACGGGACGCATGAACCCTCGATGCGCGGATTCGTCTTTGATTTGAAAATTACTTAGAGCTCGGGAATTGGTTCATTGGTATCGCTCGATGTGCCCGATGGCTGTCTCCAATTAATTAAGATTGATCTGTTAGACGAGAAAAAGCGATTCCAAGTTCTCACTGATAATTCTAAATACATAAAGCGTGTGTATATACTTGTAATACTAATCTTGAATATAAAAAGAGTTTGCTGCGCACACAGGACCCTTGATTTCGATTAATCCACGCAATTGTATCCGAAATGTTACCAATCATCCTGTAGCGTAACGACGAAACCACCAGACGATGCGTTTTCTTGAATTACTCGCAATCGAAGCACCAGCGTGGACGATTACGAGATCAGTGAAACGATCGATCGGTGGAGAAATCATTCGGTCGCGATTAAGCGAATCGAAATGGCGATTTAAAACCCATCTCTGTCCGCGTCTTTAGAAGGATGCAACGCGAAACGAATCTTGGCGCTCCGATTCCGCCGCGGAAGCACCGGAAACGCATTGCGGGGGGAAGTTTTCCGGCGCCGTTGGGATTGTTTTCCGTGTTCAAGGGCGCGTGTCGCGGGCATTACCCAGCGCAAAGCACCGCATTAGCCGGGAAGAGGGACGATTGGTATTAGGACGCTCGCGATCTTTGCTCGGGATGCCGATTTACCGAGACAGAGTAATGGACTCCTTGGGCTACCTTATGCCCCGTTCCCAACGACCGATCCACTCGGAAACGACTGCCAGGATGCCTCCATCGCTGAGCGCAACGACCAGCCCAGCCGTTGAATTGATACTACGCCGGGCGGACATTTGCTCAAGCTGTTTGCACGGGAGAAAGATCGTACCCGGAAAAGCTCCTCCCGATTAGAAGCACGACGCGGCCCGTCTCTGTAATGGAACGCCGTGCGCGAAGTAACGTCGCGATCTAAGCCCACTTACCGGACTGGAACACCTGGCTGCGAGGGTTCTCGTTAAAGTCATCGGGGGGTTGCTTTCAAAGCCTCGACCGGATTGATCGCGTAGCCTGGGATTCGAGGATCCGCGCGAGACGAGACGGGACTTGGAGTCTCGCGCGGATAACTTCGCGAGTTTGGATTCGAGCGTAATCTGACTTCGAGCGAGGCGAGACGGGGATGATTTTTATCGATTCCTTACGGTTGCGAGTAAACCGTGCGCCCTTTGTGAAAAAGCGGAGCGAGGTAACAGAGCGAAGGGGGAGCAGGCGTGTAAATTCTGAGACGTGGGAAACTGGTAGGTGGGAAGATGGAAGAGTCAGAGACGTAACAAGGGGGAAAGCGCGGTACGTGTTACATCAGGATATTTACACTGTCGATCACTGTGTATTGTTTCAAGTTCTCCTAAGAGATTGCTGTTTGCTCTCGCCTCTCGAATGGCCGCTCCGCGGAATGTTGCGAATTATCGATGCTTTGGTTCCTCGCGCGAAGGTGTTTCCGTTTCCTTGGAAAATAAGTTGTTTAATAGAGAGGCGAATGAGAAACTGAAACGTTATAGGGAGATATTATATTTCCTGCGCACGGGTTGAGTTTCCTTCGCATGAAACTTGATTTTGAGAATCCGTTCGGTATGCGCGCATACCAGATATGCCACAATAATGCAGTACACAAGCCGCAATTATGTTCCGCTGGAATGTACGTTACATCCTGTTTATTAACGTAATTTAATGGGTGCTCGCACGATGATTCAGTTGCGCAAATAATGAACCATCGTGCGCGTTAACGCGTGGAGAACGGGAATCGAATTCTGGCCTCGATTTTTACGGAAGATCGCCAGATCGAAGGAAACGCGAACGCGTCTGTCAACGAGCGATTCTTTCTCCGAAGTTGTTGCAAATTTTCCCCTGAAACGCGCGCACCGCGGTATTTATTTGGTCATCACGCAACACTTTCGACCTATTTGCTTGTTCAGCCGATCCTCTTTCTTCCTGCGGTCGTAAATCGAGCACGTGCATACATACGTAACTGTGGTCCAATATCGAAACAACGGAGCCGAACGAGTCAGCTAACCGCCAAACCGGCCAGAGTTCGAGTTAAATACTCGCATATGGAAATTTAACGCCGCACTTTGGCCTGTTACATTTGTAATTCATTGAGCCGGCAGGTGTTACGGGCAGCTCAGAAGTATAATAGAATAAATTTATATCGGTCGCGAAGCACGCCCTCCATCTAGACTCTTTCGTCCACCTTACCCGCTGGAGAACACCCGTCTTCCTTCCTTAACTGGTTTGCGCCTCCGACGATCGTTTACTTCCGACCCTCGCAAATTTTCAAACAACGTAATCGCGATAACGGCGGAGCGAAAATCGATAACCGTGGAGAGCTAAAACGGAGAGCCAAGCTGAAATCCTGAATTCTCCCGCGTTATGGTTTATTGTCCATAAAAATGTTTCCCCCGGATTACATTGATATACGAAATCTGCGTTAAAGAAAATAGCGAAACGTCGATAGCGGAAGAGAACGTTGCTCGGAGCGAAGCTCGGTTTCCGTGGAAAAATCGCGCGACAAAAATACTGAGAGCAAAGTCGCGAAAGTGATGTTACTCGAGAAATAATTCTTAACATATGATTCACACGTATTATTATAGTTTATGATGCCTTTTCGAGGGGTTGAAAAATGGTGGCGCGTGGGTATTGCAAAGGAGGTTTGGAATTTTTGTAAATTTTTCAAAGTGTTGAACGTACTGTTAGTTCTTCTGAAAATTTAATCATCGCACATAATCGATGCACATTGCAGTCTTTCGATCATTCTACATTTCGCGCTTACGTGTCGCACACGTTTAATTGGTTTATCGATTAAATCTCCGCGCATTGTGGATAATCACATTTGTCGCGTTCGTAGTTACAAGCACCGACAATGTAACCATTGTCTTTCGCCACTTCCGTTATCTTACTCGTTATTAGTTCGCATTGGTATTAACGAAGCTATAGGAGTACCACGGCGCAGCAGCCGCAAACGCATTAACATGTTACTCGCATTGAGAACTTAGCACAGTAATGGTTCACTTGCAGTTGCACGGTGAATGAAACTTTGAACAGAGCTATCAGTATGGCAATTTCAATAATTCGTTAATTAATTGGTGTAAATATCAACAATTTCAATTGCAGGTATTGACAGCACGCCTCAAGTTCCATTGAAATGAAATTTAATTAACTGTCCTCGGTGTTTTGAATTTTAACGTCCATTGAAAAGTACGATTAAACAAGAACTTTGTACATTTTCAAATTACCTTCGCCTGGGAAATTAATCTTCATCAATTTATTGTACGAATAAACTAATTTCGTAATTGCGCTGTGTTCATATTGCCCCAAACTTCGCCCGACGAAAATTTCATAAAACGTGTTACGCGAACGCAATTTGAATGTAATTTAATAGCTGCAAATATTTAGACGCGCGTCTACAAGTATCGCCCCGACGAATTCCCGAAATTATTCAGTTACCGGGGCGGTAGCGCCGATTCGAAAATAAAGCATTGATATTGCTTTACTCCCGATAGAAGTTTCACTTTATAATTCAGAAAATGCCCCGAGGCCGCGGTCGATAAATTTTTCCTTACCCGCGCAAAAGCCCGTGACACTAAATTTCTACGTCAATGGGGTGCGATACTAATGCTTCGCCCGCGCATTATAATTCAATGTTCCTCTGAACCGCATACCGGGCATTTTTAGCAGAAAAATCGAGGTTTCTAACGTTCCCCGGGCAATCGAATTCCAGATTCGCTTTGTCTGGCTCCGCTTTCACCCTCTCCTCCTTTATTTTTCTATCCCGCCGCTTTTTTTCCCCCCCAACAGCCCCGACCACATCCAGTTTACACGTAGATCCGTTTCTTTGCCCCGTCCCGTTGTGTGCGCGTGTACACAAACCACGTACACCGAAACGTCCGA
This sequence comes from Xylocopa violacea, assembly GCA_963969225.1. Taxonomy (NCBI): domain Eukaryota; kingdom Metazoa; phylum Arthropoda; class Insecta; order Hymenoptera; family Apidae; genus Xylocopa; species Xylocopa violacea. The sequence goes on from CAXAJV010000002.1 coordinate 36,603,480, forward strand.
GCCACGCGGAAAGGAACGTAATAGGTCTTCCTCCAGGTTCTCAATGTAAATTTGCACATGGTCGCGGTTACCAGGCGACGGTCCACATGTCTGCGTACTTGGAAGAACGCGACCGCACGGATCCCCCGTCCTTTTCCACGAGCGAGCTTTCCAAGAAGCGAAACGGTGCCAGCGCCGCGGTTTCCATCGTCGGACATCGAATTTCAGACTTCCTTTTTGCGGGGCACTCGATGCCCTTCCTCGTCGAGCTCGATCGCCTATTGTCGCGTGACGAGTCGCGTTTGGAAACCCGTTGCGTCTCGCTGGACTTTCCACGGCGGGAACCGCGACGATCAAATTTGATTCCCCCTCGCGTCCTCCCCGAATTAACGCGATTCCTCGTGATTCGATCGACGTTGGTCCCGACGAGCACCACGTAAACACGTACGTATACGCATGCGAAGTTACGTTGATACACGCTTGGTATTTCTAGTCGATGTACGTATATTTCACGCTTTGCACTCCGACGTTTAGCGGGTACCGTACGTGCTGTAGAGGCTGACGTTGAAAGCGGTGTTTCTTAGACAAGATTACACGGTTACTAGTGGAAACTTAAATATTACACATGGTACAAAGATACACAGCTCAAAATCGGAATGTTAATGTAACCACGGCACTGAGAGGGGTGCGTATCAGAGTTAGCCGAATGGTAGCTTCAGGCGTTCACTTGTGAATATCGATCGTGAAATATTGTAACCCCGTGAATGTAAAAACAATTTATGTAACGTTCCCAATCTACGATGTACAAACGTTATCGTTTCGACGCACCTGTTTTACGATTTGTACGAGAGAATGCTTACCAAAGTACATTTTACATACGCTGCGGATTAACAGGAAAATGGTGAGAAAATAAACGTTGTAATCTGTTACGTGTCTCGAATGATTTCCGTCGCATTCACCGATGACAAAGTGTTGATAGAACATTTCTATTGTTGAGATTTCGACGAGTCATAACTTTATAATCAGCCAGTCTCAATAAATTTAAATTTTTCAAGTACTGCGTTGCGTTATTGATCCGAGGAAGGAGTAGACGGAGAGTAGGTCTAAATAATCTTGCGTCTTCTTCGTTGAGTACTGCCTTAACAACCTCACGAAAAATCAGGACCAGAATTACCGTAGTTGCGTCGTAAAAACGCGATTTATAAACTTGCCCGATTTGTGGTCGAGCTTTACTACTTGATTCCCATTTATTTCGCGATATTTCAAGTCGAGTACAGTCGCCGCTGAACAACCCTCGCGCATTTCCTTAAATCGATCGTACTCCCATGATTGCCGCAATAGTAATCAGTTTTAATGGATGATAAAATGGCCTGAACACACTGTTCCCTCGGTCAGAGACGGACTGGCTCCACGGCTCGCGTATACAAGCGCACGTTCGCGCGGGCCAGCTCTCATACATCCTGCAGCAGGGTGAGCATCTCGCAGGTTGGTTTTCACCCCCGATTCCGGATCGTAACGGTCGTATTTCGGTGACGGCGGCTGCGAAGGAATAGAGGTGGAAGAGGCATCGAGCTAGCCGGGATATATCGTCGCTACAACGAGGTTCGATCACTTGAAAGCTTTCCTCAATGGCCCCCGACCGACGCCACGCTTCGCCGTCAAGCCACGGTATAAATCGTCGTGTCTTGCCCAACGGGAGCTTTCGCGCGCTGATACTCTCGCCTTAAAATTTCTCACGCTAATCGAACAGAGGCGCGCGTACGTGTGTACCAGCCTGTTACACGTAAGAGTGCTTTAGAAGCCCGCCTCGATACGCGGCGGGTGAGTGCGCGGACCGAGAAACAGGCGAATAGAGAGGAAAAGAATTCTCCTCGGATATTCTTGGTTGGGCACTTCGACTGGGCGGCGTACTTATCCTTTAAAGCGCTTCGAGCGCTTCAAGCGCCTCGAGGTTAACCGTACATGGCAAATTTTATGGTTGTTTCGGTCTGGTTCGCGGTAAATAGATTTTGTTCGTGAAATTTTGATCGTGGGATTGAAACAATAATTGATAGCAGATATTCTATCGTTAAAGAATCTCAGAGAAATATGAAATTTGAAAAACGATGAAGACTGCGTTTGCATCTGTCCGTTATAAATAGCTATATAAAATTAAGTGTGCTCTATTAAGTCAAAGTCTACAGATATTCGCGTGCAGTACTGTTTAATATCATACGCGTTCTGCAAGCGTTCGATGAACGATTAAACCGTCGTACACAGCGAGACTCGCGTGCAAATCGACTTACTCGCACGATCCAACGATACGGTGTCAGAAGAGAGATAGCCAAGGATGTTTCTATTCCGGGTGACCGTATCTAGCTACTTTAGAAATCGCCAGCCGTTTTATATCGGACCAATTGTTTTCACTGGCTATAAAAAAGCCGGGAAACGGGTGGCGGTACGTAACTGGAGTTCGTAAGAAGCTGTTTCAACGAGGAGTCGGGCCCTTTTCATGGATCAGACTGGCCGGCTCCGTGGATGGAAAGCAGAAGATCCCCGTTGCTTGTATACTTCTTTCATGGCCGTGGCTTCGAACTTTACCACTGAATCAGCCGTTGCCCGGAAGACGTTCAATGTTCGCCAGCGTAGAATTGTCGATTCACCTTCCCCCGGCGGAATCTCGCGGTTGCGAATTCCAGAGTGGATAAAGTACATAAAGTCGGTAAACCGCCATTCGTAGGATAACTAAATCAGTAAAAGATATACCGATTTTGCATGCGACGTGTGCGCGGATCTTATATTCTGAAGCAGGTGCGAATGAAGAAAGAAATGGACGAGGACGAATTAACGGCACACGTTTGACTGAAAATGGTGAATACGAAGGGGTAAGAAAAGAGTGACGGGGAATGGTTGGCGCATCGAGCTGATAGAGAGGGTAAATCCGTGCACCATCTTTCAGTGACGCGAGAATAAGTAGAAATAGTACCGCCAGCTCTTTATCTTCACGGTCCATATACCATATTTCAGTAACCCTAGTACAGTGATAAGTGTTCCGGGGCCATATGCAGCTGTGGGTCGCGGATTACTCGTCCTTCCTAGAGACGTACGTCTCGCGAGCAATAATCCGTTTTATTCCGTTGTTTAAGAAATAGGTCCCCGTGTTCGTGTCACGCGTTTAGGTTAGATAATGAAACGGGGATTTGGTTCGAGTGTTGCGCGGGGCATTCATATTTATGACACACGTTAGACCACGAATTTGATATTTGGAACAGTTCGGGTGATTTCGGTGGAATTCAACGCGCGGATATTTCGCGTTAATATTTCACTGAGAACTGATAATGTGACGGCACGGAATTTGTACACGAATGTTTACGCGCCTACGTTTTGACATGCGTTAAACACGCGTTTCAAAGGTTTCTGCTTTGCATCAATTATTGTTTAAACTGATCACGAGGAAATATAAATATCTATATTAAACTGCATCCGGATGAATTAAGGAACGCGGATAAATATTCTTTCGTTTAAAATAATTTTACGTAAGCTAAAGACGTAGAGATTATTAATAGAAAACGTTAAGAGTTGAAGAGTTGATACACGTTTTAGCTATAAAAATTCCGAACTTCGATTATGAAAAAACATTGGTTCTTTTACAACAACGATTGGAAAAATGACAAATAATGCGAGAATTTGAATAGCTCGTTTCGAATCGCGCAGCGCCCGGAACCAATTTTCGCGTAAGATCAATATTTGCGGGGGCACCGAAGTGGGTCCAATTACAGTCAACGTTCACAAAAGCGTACGAATGATTGCATTTTCACCCACGAGCTAACTGCGGTCTCCAGAAATTCTAATATTTCTGTTTGTTGAAATCGCTTTAAAAAGTACATTAATCCTTCGCCTAAATTATTCCAGCTAAATTTCTGGCTCGATTCTTCAGCTTGAGCGACTTCATCACGATGCGCACATTTAATCGACGGTTACTCGATCTAATACGCCTCTATCTTCCCATACTTGCCCGCGAACATCTCTAATTTCACCAGGAGCCATCGATCATCGATCCCATATAAGAAATCCTTTCTCCGCTAACTGCACCGTCCCTCGAGTTTGTCAATATGAACCTTTCCCTTTGCTGATGGTTGAACCATGCAGACCAGCCAGTAACCGTCCCAGCAGTCGAGTCAGCTGGCTCCATGACCACATAAAACGCAACCTATCGTCGGCAGATTGGAAATAATCGGAATAAAGTGATTCGCCGGAATAATGGCGAGGTTCCCAGCTTTCCCGTGCTCTCGTTCTCGAATATAAGCTAAGAGAAACGAGGGCTACGCCGCGGAAAGGAAAGGGGGAAGAAGAAAAAGGAAGGAATCGAACGATGCCGGCGCACCGTCGAACTGTAGCAACCAGGTCAACGATATATACCCCCTTAGCATCCGGTTAGATAATGGAACATGGAGCAAACGAGTTACGCAGTGGCAAAAGTGTAGGCCAATAACGCGACTTTATTTTGCATCCTCGTTCGCGGATTATATTATATAACCTGGCTGTCGCTCCTCCGCATTGATCGTCGCCTCCCTCGAGCCGCGTCCGCTCTTTGTCCCCACGCTTCTTTCCTCCCTTTGACGTTCCGTTATCAATAAACTTACCCGTCTCGAGTAATTGATAAAATGAGTATCGCGAACGCGACTGGCGCGAGCAATGTATCGCGCGTACCTGACAAAGAAGTCAACAGCGAAGGTAACAGTGCGCTCTTCTTGCTGTACGAAAGGATCGAGCGCTATACCAGGGAGGCGTCTGGTCTCGGCTATTATTAATGCGTGAAATTACTCAGCGAGTTCCGTTTGCGTCTACGGCGCTCTTCTTTTCTCTGGCGTTCACTATTTCCTAAGCGCGCCTTTTTCTCCCCGGGTGCGAGGGGGATGAATTTATAGCGGCGCAAAAGGCGCGTCCAGACGAACGCGATCGCAGACGGGGAGAGAAGCCCCGCTCGTTTCGCATAATATCCGGCGGAGTGAGCGCGCGTAAACCGGCGATGCTCATCGCTCAAACGATGACAAGTGATGCTGACTGATGCTCGCCGCGGCCCCTGAATCGTTTCCTCTTCCTTCTGGCGCCCAGGCGCTCTCGATGCTCGCGGGGGGAACGGCTCCTAATGGAGCGTGTCGGGAAAAAGGCGACCAGACCTAGTCCAAGGTGTCGACGCGACGTCATTTTAAAAGCGTGCACGCGTTTTCACTTAAAAAGAGAACCCTCTCTGTCTTGGAGAGTCTCGGACGAGGTTTATACCTGGCCACCCCATCGTCGTACGAGTGAGAGAGACGATTCTTGATTTTTAAAATTGGAATACGATTATTTTTTACGATTATTTTTTTTTTTTTTTAATGGTGTGCTTTAAATATGTTTATCCGAGAGAAAAAGGGAAAATGGGAGAGGGAATAGCATCTTGATTCGACTTTTAAAATTTGCTCACCGAATAACTATTTCCCAATACTCGATACACGTGACAAGCTCCGTAGGAAATTGAACTGTTCTAACTGTCAGAAATGGTTTGCGCTGCTTTCAAATGGAGTAATGAATAAAATGGAACTCGAGGGTCAGCACGAAAACTGGGATTATTCCGGAAGTTCTTTGGCGTTGGAACGATGTGCGCTCGTAGAAAGGTATGCTATTCCTTTCTGGCGATCGAAAAACTAGAACGATAGTTTCATTCCATACCCGCTGGTGATCAGAGATTCGTGAAAGTGGATTGCTGCCAGGCAACAGGTTCGCTGAATAAAGGACCTAGCTTTAGTTTTCGAACAGTTTGCATTGATATGTAAAAAAAAAAACCCTACGTACCGAACGCGTAGAAGGGCAGGTACACTCGTACAAAAGAATAGTTGAAAAAGTAGCTTCGCTGGGTCAAAGGTTCAGGCTGATATGAACCGCTACTCTGTCGTGGCGCTCTACAATTGGACTACCGTATTTTTCGGGGGATTAAATTCAGCGGCGGTTCAAAGGGTACTTGTTGCGACAAATTCGCAAGCAGGACGCGAACCAGGTTTCCTCTCTTTCGAGCAACGCCAACGCGTTCAAAGTGATCAATTCCGTCGTCGTCATTCGTCTTATTTTGACCAACGGAATCTTCCTCGCCCCGCTCGTGTCACGATTTATAGTCCACGCTGTGCGTAGATAACATTCAATTGTATCGATTATGGACCACGTTGTACGCAGATAAGGTTCAATTGTATCAATTTATCAAATCCAGCGGCTCGGATCTAGCGCGTGCTTAAACTTTGGTGAACATCAATTCCGATAAAAATCACCCCGGCTTGGACACTTGTTAATATCAATTTACAACGAAGCACGGCGCCATAATCGACAGCAGCGAACTTGTCTTCCCTTTATAGGTACTTGAACAACTATTTATTAACGTCGAAGAGCAATTTCTACGCTCCGCGGGATTTTCACGTTAATAATTCACTAATTAACGCCTGTCTGTCGCTACCGGTACTTCGTCGCTTCGAAATACCCGGCTCGTTCGGAAAGAGGAAGAAACAATACCGATGAACAATATTCAGCGGTTAAAATCAGATTCCCACTAGAATTATCATAATACCGGCTCCATTCCCAACCACCGCTTTGAAGCTAAGCTATTATTACCAAATGGCGCCATATGTGAAACGTTCATCGATGTACAGGGTGAACCAACGAGGGTGGTCGCCTCGAGTAACTTGTCATTTAGCGATTTTATCAGAGAGCATTATAACTAAATAAAATAACGCCATCATTAGTCTTACAGTGCCCAGTCATTTCTTTTGCGGCACGAGCACCGAAACGTCGCCAGAATCGAATTGAAAACGTATATCAGATCGCTGGGCTGGCGATGGAGCAATCATTTTTGCTCCAAGACCATCGTTGACGTCGATTAATTAAAAACGATCGAAAATATGCCGCAAGGGTTGGATAAAAGGGGGAAATAGTGATAAACCGTGGTGTCGCGTGGCTCAATAAAACCAGGATCGTTTTATATCGAAGGTAAGCCCTCGCTGAACCGCGCCGATCGTTAAACGGATTATTTAACGTATATACAGCCATGAATTTGCTCGCTTATGCGGCTGCGGTTCCCGTTCGTATAATAGCCGCAACGAACGCGGCTCGCCAATTACTCTAATCGATGTTTAACGTTTACTGCCGCTACCAAACTGGGAATTCGACTCCTGACGTCCGCGAACGAAATCACGAGTATCGTTAAGAATTAGCGACGATAAAGACGAAGTCCCTTGAAACGGTACCTTTGTGTACAAAATGGTCGAGGCGATTCGCGTCGCTTTCGCTGAACCCAAAATGTTCTTCGTTCGATTTCATCCGCGCTAAGTCGATGGCGATAAAGTAAGTGAAAGCAATTCTTGCGGAATCAACAAACAATAAATTTCCATTATTTTTATCGAGCTGCCTCGGCTCACCATTTTCTACGGATGCATATAATGTACACGCTTCCACCCTTATATAAATGAACAACGAATCGTTCCTTTCCGTAATTGTAAAATATTGCAATAGCTGCCGCGCACTGTCGCCACTGGACTTGTAACAATGCTTCATAAGTCATTATTATTAACGATACCGGAACGCCGTTTCCGTGGTTTATTTACAAATGTCCCAGTTCCTGTCCTGAATGTTTTAAACCACTTTTCCGCGTTTTTTATTTACATCCCAAAATCATTTACAACAGTCGCGCGAATATAAATACCGTGTACGAATATAAAAACATTTTTTCTACAAAAATGATACGAGTCCACTACTCGCGAATCTCGCTAATTATCGCCTGCTCTGTTTTGTACCCAATTAAGAAATATGTGACCAATAATCCAGCAGGCATCTCGTAAGTAATAAAATGATAGACGATGCATGCGTGCATCTATCTTGTGGGCCATTTTGGCCAGCGTCCAATATCGGTGGAGTGTCAATATACACCAAGGGTTGAAATGAATCTCCCATAAAGTGAAAAATCGATGTTCGCAGTGGATCTACCGACAGTTTTCTGTTCCGCGATATTTTCCTTAATTCGTTTTTACATCGATACAATTTGTAATCCCGGTTCGGTGGCTCGTGCATTCCGTTCTTCATCCTCCTGAAATATGCACGCGCGTTTACGCGCGACTGGCTACTTCGCGAGTTCGACGTACCTCCAAACGTCTTCAGGAGGAATAAATAATTCCAAGGAACGAGATAGAACGACGCAGTAAATGCAAAGATCGATCGAACTTATGGCGTGCTTTGCGACGGGAGCCGTTTCGGAGTTTACTGCCAACTGAGCGTCCGAAATGACTGACTCCGATTCTATTTGCGATATTACAAAGGCAGAAACCGAATTCCGCTTGGTTCACCGTGTAATCGGGAAACGAGTTCGAAGATGAGTCATTAGAGGTCATTCAGATTTTTTACAGCTCAAAGCGCTTTCCATTCTCAGTGTTCGAAGAAGAATTCTTGCTCCAGAATGTACTTCTCGTTCGTCGCAGGTACCGCAAAAGGAGCAACGCGGTAGCAATAAATATAATAAAGTAATCGAGGAGAAGAGTGAAGAGCTTTTCACGGCTGGGTACGGCTGACGCAGAACAGAACGATATACCGCGGATGCTCCGGATGGATGCATCTGAAGAGATACGAATGCCGTCTCGAGGAGAGAACAGAGGACACGGAGGGTGCAGAAGCCAGGGGTGAGGGAATCGGAAGACAGCGAGACGTAGGATCGAGTCTCGATGCAGCGCAGAGACGGCATAGCCATCGGTCTTGCCGCGGTTTTCCAAGATCCTCCAGTTTATCTCTGAGAGTTTATCTTCGCGAACGGCAGGGAAGTGATCTAAGTTTCATCCGGTTGGCGGCCCGTCAGACTCGAGGCTATTCGGCTGCTGGTTATCTTTCAGTGGTGTCAAGAGCCTAGCCCAACGCAGCCCTCGACAACGCCCCTTTCACGTAGTTACACGACGATCTATCATGGCGCCAAAAACCTACTTTGTATCGCGCATAATGCTCGCACACCTCTGAACGTGTCTGTCGTTAAACGAAGTAGAAGCGAATCTTTGCGCACGAGAAGGTTGACCCTGTCGCAATTCAGGGGAAAGAGCGAAGTTCGAATTTGGGGACGTTCTCGAATGGTTTTATTATGAAATTTGTTAAAACCTAGCATTCGATTTGCCTGCGAGATTGGAAGCGTGCAACATCATTAATGATTTCCAATTTTATTCGTGTACTCTAACGTTTACTCTGCGAGGTTTATTAAAAATTCAACTCCAAACATGCTTATTTTATAGAGAGACTGGAACGACGTAATGGCGATAAAAATATTTGCTCCTCGATAAAAACGAGATCCCTTTTTTACTACTTTAAATTCCCCATCGACGATTTTGCCAAAAAAAAAGCAACGAACGTTTCAATAAACGAACTTCGATACGAATTCACGAAGTTACGATATTCGACGCTCTTTCGTATTCCATTTTTGAAGCGAAACTTTATGTTTCGCATGTGTACCCGAATATACGTTTACGCGAGCCGAAGGTCGAACGCTATTGCGCCAATTCGGCCCCTCGAATTCGCTCTACGTGTAATTTAGATTCTCAGATAATTCTCCATTAATTCCTGCATTCATTTCCCAGGAAACAGAAATTAGTCCTTTAATATTCCATACGTTCGATAGATTAACGCCGTCCGCGCGTCTGTCACGGTGTTATTTCCTGGCACCCTATTGTGGCCGCGTATAAACATATGCGAAATAAAATATTCGACAACATTGCCCGACGAGCACGCTCCGATAGCCGCCACGAATGGACGTTCAGCGACGCGCGCGCGGAATTTAATAGAAAAACAACGGACGCGTCCTTTACAGTCGCAGTTGTAGACAATGGAAATGAGCATGGCACGCATTCAGCTCCAGTGACCGAGAGTAGACGCGGCCGTCGGGACGATCACCCGACTGAACTGTTCGACGGAGTACAAAGGGTTAAATTTTCTTTCTTCGCCGTCCGCTTCCCACTTCATTCGCTGGCATCGACCCCGTTAGGTCCGTGTTATTAGTTATCAGCTGGTTCCCACGGCGTTGTCAATGTCCTCTCTCCTCGGCCCGCGTTATTGATCGACCGTTCGGAAGATTCCTGGCACCGGGGTCACTTCTGGTAGACTGCTCGTCCAGCAGGAAACGGAGTGGTAGTTACCCCCGGAAAGAAGATCAGCCAACGAACTTATTGATTGTACTTTCGAACTCGTTCCCCCCTTGTCGTCCTGCTGACTATTGCACACTGTCGCGGATCAAAAGTGCTCCAGTCCTGGTGATCCTCGTCAAATTTCGTCGCGTCTGCCAATTTCGCGGAGCCCTCGTTTCGTCACTAGGCCCTCCGCGTCGCGACTATTCGCGTCGAGTGCTCCGCATGAAAATAATAGGACGGTCGACTAAATCTGGAGACAGTTCGTCTCCCAACTAGACGAGTCGAAGTCGCGAAGTTCATTTTAAATAGGTGATTTGAGTTCTATGTACGGAGTATAAGTCTAGCTGGAATGTTTTTTTGTTTTTCTTCTTTTTTTTTCACATTTTCCACTAGTTGAAACAGCACTGCAGATTGCAGTAGGCTCAGTGTCTCCATTTTTAATGCACGAACGGACTGCACGGGTTCTCTTCAACAACTTTTCTCTTCTGAAAATAAAACAAATTTCCAGTGAGTTAAGTTTGGCGAGAACGCTGGATGCTGGGCAGTTATGATTCGTTTGTTAGGTAGAAATTGAAAACGGCTCGTTTCGAGCCCCCGGATGCGGTAAAAGAGAAAATATCAGCATCGCTGAAAGCATTGGTACAATATGAATTTAACAGTGCTTTAGCCAGTGAAAATCGTAAATGCAGCAATTTATACAACCAAAAGTAATTTTCTACCTGACAGTTTCTTATTTTTATCCGGAATAAATAAATGTTATCGTCCGTTTAGAAGAGATACGGAACAACCATTTTATAAGATCCACTTAGAGTTTGCATTTCAATATCCTTCAACGGGGGCGTGGAGGATCGTGCTTACAATTATAGAGCCTGACTGTGCTCCCTTTACACGCAAACTATCAGCTGTTCTCTTGTGTCCACTTTGGTTAACTGACACGCTTTGTTCTTAAAATAAGTCACGAACACAAGAAATCTAAAACTAAGGCCAAGAAAGTGAAATGGTCGCGTTGTATCTCGGTGGAGGACGCGTCCATTAATCGAGGCATGGACTGCTTACATTTCGATAAACAGAGGGGATGGCGAGGAGGGATCGTAACTCGTTTATATTTCCCTCGATCTCTTCACTGCTCAACTTTGCCCAAAGCGAGAAGAAGAGGAAAATATTTGATTTTTTTCTACGATATTCTGTTCGCAAATAAAGTCAACAGATATTACTGGCCCGACAAATCGTAAGGGAACGTTCCACTCGGAACGATGCGATTCATATTGTGATACCGAATTCGATATCTAATCGCAGAGTAATATTCCGCGCAGTTTCAGAACTCTGCTCCACATACTGAACTTCGAAATGGGTTCGAAGCTCGTTCTCGAACATCGAGAATCGCGCAATCTGTGTTTTTCCAGGGGATCATTTTCGATGCTACCCTCGTATTGCTGCTACACGTATAGAACATGATGATCGTCGTCGAAATTCGAACAAATGGTATCGGCAACCATCTGCCACCGTTTAAGACCTCCACTGTGTTTTAAAAATAATATTCCCGAATAAATACCTTACACTTTTTTTTATCTCTATCATTTTATTGTAACCACTACTACTATTAGAGTAAGCGTATACTTCCGGAACCTTTCTTTAACTTAAAAAATGTAAAAATGACTTTATTTTCTACCTCTTTCATCCATATACGCTGTACGAATGTACATACTATAATTTACAAGTAATATTATTCAAAATCAAACGTTATTAACTATTCTTTTGAAGGGAGAGCCAATTAACTGCACCACCATGCAGTTCTTTCTGAGGACATCCTATTCTAACTTTAAATCAAACTATAAATTTACGTTTGTCCAGAATTGTGTTAAAAATTAAACCAAACGTAATGTATTCAAGTCATATCCATGAAACGAGAGAAATTATTTAATTTAATTTCTTAATATCAGTAATTTGGAAATAATTAAGCGCGTAAGAACTACAGAGAATGGAGGACCTCCACGTTCCTTGTGCTGCCATCTGTCGATGGCATCAATGTATTTACGCCTCAGTTGTGACCGGGATGCTTTCTTTTGAACGCTTGTTTGGTTAGTTAACTGATTTTAAGAAATGTGTGCGCATTATAACATAAGTATTTTATTAGCGAAACAGGAAGAATGTGTGACAACTGTCTAAAAGTACAAAGAGGTTGTTCGTAACCCTCTTTCTATACTAAATGTACAAGGTAGCGAGTTCAACCTTTTGTTTACACTGCTTACTGTTGTGGAGGGATGTATAAAGTAACGTGTAAATACTGTGTAAATATAAAATTCGCTTCGAGTATATCGATAACCGGATTTGATTTGCTTTGGTGAAAGGAGATTCAAATGGATGATGAGTGATTCTGATGATACCGACGTTTTACTCTTAATTCCACCTGACCTGTTCCTTGTACCGTCATCTTCAGAGTCCGATGTTAGTTCCAATCAGGCAAAAACAGAGCACAGTAGTAAGAGAACCGGCGTGATATCGGAGCTTGTGGAACATATGCAAACACTAGAGAGCAGAATCTCTGCTATCGAGTCCAAAGACACTAGCTTAGATGCGACTTTCTTAAATAATTCGTTGGAATCGCAAACTCATACTAATACCACTGCCAAGTTTAAACAAGCGTTGCCCAAGATTAGGTTCTGCGCAAGCGAGAACTGTAGCTTGCAGAATACCCCTGTGAAACCTCGTCAATCCTTATCCGTCCCTTCGACTCCGAATAGTCATCCGTTGTCGAATCACATTAATTTCCATCAAAATGACATAAAGCTGGGGTGTCGCTTACCCGTGTCCACTGATACTAACGCAATTAATGCTAATGAACGTGACAAGAATAAGCATGATCTTCTAATGCCCAAGTCCTCTGTGGTGGTGCCCTCTACTGCTTGTAATGTGGGTCTCCCGCATGTTACCGTTACTTCTTGTGGAAGGGAACTTTGTTCTTGTCCAGTTAATTGTTGTATGAACAGAAGTAATATGTACGTTAAGCCTTCTTTCAATCAGTTGCATTCAATGCCATGTACCTCAACTTTACCTAGCGTGTCAGAGCAACCACATTCTAAAGCTATTATACAAGAAATGGAGCTCTCTGAAGTCGACGAGCTGCTTCAAGAAATGGAGGCCACAGAGCTAGAGCTATCGAAAAGGATAAACAGAGTTTCCGCTCATCATTGCCTCAAGGAACAGAATTGTATGTTGTCCAGTGAGAGCAATGATAGTTTCAGAAACCTAAGCTACGGTGCTGCGTACAAGCACTCCAATAATCGAAGACTAGAATTCGAGCCACAAGATTCAAATCATCACCACGATTTTTTACCAATCACATCTAAAAAGAAGTCTGATATATTTGCTGATATATCGTTGCCATATAATGATTCATTCCATATGAACGAGACTGATAAAATGATCTCAGAATTTAAGACATGGGAGAAAAATGTGCAGAATCAGCCTCCTAAGACTGGAGACGTAGAAAGCGCACTGACTAATTTAAACAGTATTGATAAACCAGTTTTAAAAACGAATGACGCAGAGAAGAAGGAAACAGTTGCTCAACAAACACCTTTAAGCGCAGAGAACGTAAATAGCGCGAGCTCGATTAATGTCCACGAGACTCAAACGCATCCTGTACATAAAAAATTGGATATTACTACATCGCATAACGAATCAACGCAATGCAATACAGCATCGTCGACAAAGAGTGTCGAGCATAATATATTACGTTTGTTAGACCCTTACAAAATGTTACAACAAAATGGACACGTACAATACGCGAAACCAGCGCACGATCTACCACTTCCTAAAAGTAGCGCTCATGCTTCTACAAATACAGAGTTTTTACCAAGGTATTTTCAGTACACGTATTTTATATATACGTAACATTCGAATTATACGATTTCGAGGATAACAATTTCTTTTTACCTTTATCCTAGAAAATCCCAACGACTTCTATCGTTATCAGATTTCTGGGACAATAACGGGCACAAAACGCAAGAAGAGATACATAGGATTAAGTTAGAAGAAGAGAAATTTCGACGGGAGGTATGTAAAAGTAAAGTTTTACGATTGGGTTCTCCCACGAATCGATATATTGCCGCATAAATTTTGTCCTGCTCTCTAAATTGGTTTGTAAACGGGAGTGTTATATATGCTATTCGATTGCCTCCATTGTTAGTAAAACTAATCCCGTTTATATCGTACTTGGATCCATTTTGATTTGGAGTACCGTTTTCTTAAAAATGGGGTGTAAATTGAAGATATGTAAAGCAATTCGTTGCAACGCAGACAATATTCCTTTCAAGTTCCAAGTCCTGACCCTTCCTGTTCGATATATTACGTTTATTTCCTTTACTTTCTTTACATCTACTCGTATTCTTCGTCAAACTGCATGAGGTATACGTTTAAGGCGTATACATTTACGTCTGACCCATCGCAAAGTCCTGATTAATACTTTTCTGATCGACGCTCGCACCAAAAGAGTTAAAATTATTAATGCTTGCATCAATAGAGATTCGAACTCGGATCTTTTGTTTGCGGACAATTGTTTTAACCAACTAAGCTAGTTGCGTTTAGCCAATCGTCGATTCTTTCTCGTCCTACTCCGTGTAACGCAAACAAAATCGAATTTTACGTTCTAAATTCAACCTTCGAGGAAAATAGCTGTTTTCCAATGTCTATGGCATCCCGAACAATGCGAAACTTCCCTTTTGTAGCATTGTGAGCACTTAATCCAAGAGCTCCAAAAGCGATTATTAGAGCAACAAGAAAAAGTTGCGGTCGCACTCAGGGTGGATAACGAGAAAAACGAGTTGATAGCGCAGTTCCATAACGCGTGGTCGAAATTGAAGCAACAAGTTCACGTGTTAGAAAACGAGTACAATGCTTTGCAAGCGAATCTTAAGAATATCACGGAGAAGCATCAGTCGGAGATTTCGGAGTTTCAATCGCAAATCAAACGTTGCGAAGGCGAATTATCGAAGGCCTTGGATCTCGCGGCTGGATACAAAGAGAAAAATGATATCGCTACGAAAGAAAAGGTGGAATTGCTGAAGGATCATGCCGACGAGCTGGAAAATTACAAGTCATTTGTACAAGAGGCAGAAAGTAGATGCGATAAATTAAAAATCGAGTACAGCAAACTATTAGAAAAGAATCAGCAAACCGAAGAAACACTGAAGTCTCTTCACCAAGAGTTGGGTAAAGAGCGATTAAAAGGCGGTGAAGTTCGTAACGAAATGGACGTGATTCACAAAGCCTTGGACACTTGCGAAGCCGAATTGATCGTTCTCAGACAAGAAAAAGAGAATTTACAGTTAAAATTGAAGGAAGAAAATAGCAGAAACTCGATCCTAGAGCAGAAAAATTCTTCGCTGCACTCAGCTCTCGATGACGCGAAGAAAGCGGAGGTAATAGGATGATTAATATTTATACGCGCTTATAAATATTAACTTCCGTTCACTTTTAGAAATTAGCCAGGGACGAAACAAAATTTCTTGCAGGGCAGAAAGACAAAATCCGATCTGAATTGCAAGAAATTTATCAGAAACAAGTCGACGAGGTGGTAAAAGTTAAGTTGCAAGAGTTTCAAACTCAGCTCGATGCTGCTGAGTCGGAATTCTTGGAGGAATTGAAAAACAGGCAACAGGTTATTGCCGAATGTGCAGCTAGAAAAATTAAGGACATTATAGATAAGTACGTGCTCTACTTGTACCCATTTTTACGGTTAATCGAAGCAAATTAATTGTACAGCTGCTAACTAAAATTGATTCAGGCATCGATTAGAGATAAATTTATTAGAGGAAAAGCACAAAGAGGAGAAACGATTGTGCGAGCTTCAATTGGCCGAGGCATTACAGAAAGCATCTTTCTTAGAATCGCAACTGCATTCGCAACGTGCTACTAAATCTCAGCTTGCGGAACAGCTTCATTCCGTGATGCAAAAACAATGGCAACAAGCTTTGCAAATTATATCGGGTAGGATGGTTAAATTGTATCTTACGATTTCCTCTTCTTTTATGTGTTACTTACAAATGTTTGACGGTCTGACTTTTGTTAATTGGTAGGGGGAAATATGGAAAATTTGACACCCCTTCAGAAAATTCATGCTGAAAAGCTATTCGAGTCGAGAGTTCCAAAGAAATCTGAATCAATGCCGAATTGCTGTGCAAAGGTTTCTCAGGAACCAATTAAGTTATCGTCGCATGAAAATTGTTCGGACGCGAACAATTTTCGCGATCAAAACGAGCGTATTCGTGCTATGATGTCATCGCTTGACGACACCCCGGTGACCAGCAGAAGAGAGTCGAAGGATGACATTCGTAAATATGTGAAAATGGTAGGTTCTTCTCAACTTTAACACACACACGTCCGCTGAAAAGTATCCGGACACTTAAGTATTTTTTATAGGACGTAATCTCATGAAATGATCGAATACTTTGTTGTAATTAAAACCTGTATGTAACAGAATGTTGTAGTGCAATAAAATTGTTTTTACACGTTGGTATATAATAATAAAATTGCCATCCGTAGTTGATAAATGTTACAGAATTGTTTTTTTTTTGTTTTTTTACTTAAAAATTTCT
This sequence comes from Xylocopa violacea, assembly GCA_963969225.1. NCBI lineage: Eukaryota > Metazoa > Arthropoda > Insecta > Hymenoptera > Apidae > Xylocopa > Xylocopa violacea. The sequence goes on from CAXAJV010000002.1 coordinate 36,620,209, forward strand.
TTACCTTCAAATTGTTTACTTCTTTCTTAAACTAAGGGTCATACTCTTTACTTTGAGGGTCGCTGCATGAATGTACCCTTTCTTGCTATTCACAAGTAGTAATGAGTGTGCATGGACAGATTAACGCGTGAATGCATTTTGTGTCCAAGAGTAATCGTTTGTCGACTGAAGTAAGATCGTTCAACCAATCCTTTATCTACACGGTCCATGCGCCAACTCTCACTGACCAAAGTATAATAGTAACCTCGGGTAGAACTTGATTTATCAGAACTCCATTTATTGGAATTAAATTCTCGTTAATGTCCAATTAACTGAATTTCTGCCAAACCGCCATTACGCGAACTACTGCTGAGCGTCGTTCCAGCACGAAAAACAGATAGTTGTGGGAATCAGTGAAGTTTTATTGTACGAACGATTCCAGTTCGACGAACTCTCTGTCCTCTAACACATTCAAAAAATACATACATTGAATACTCCGCTAATTTTATCGAACGCATCTATGCTACTTATAAATTAGAAGAAAAATAATTTGATTTCTTAAGAAAGTGATAAGCATTGTCATTAATTCACGATAACGATCAGAGTGTTCGGATATTTATGGGCGGTAGTGCATATTTCAATGAAGTACAAGATTGAATACACCGTAGATCGCTGAAATGCAACAAACGAGGGAGGACTTTTCGAAAATTAGAGAAAATATCGCGAGTCCGCCTTTAGTATGTAGAGAAGTGCCAAGGAAACATTATTTGAAGAAAGAGTCGAGCAGTAGGGAGGAAGACAGTATCGTGTGGCAAGCTGCGTCAGAAGTATGCTTCTCTTTCAATAGTTTATATTTTTCTGTTTATTGTAAAATGTAAACGTGTGTGTCATCTAACGTTTGTTCTTAAGACCACCCAGGATACTAGCGAATTCATGTCAATTCCACAAAGGATGTCCACGAAGGGTGACCAACAAAAAAACAAGCCACCGTGGAAATGACCCTACGTTTACCATAACGCAACCGATTATGGTGTCGATGAAGTGGACCGTGCCAAGATCATGTTCAGCCAGTGAATTTAATTAGCCATATGTACAACAAATATTTTCTACCGCAATCGAATATATATTTTATACAAGATGGTCGTAAATAAATATCGTTTTTAATTATTCCCTCGCTTCCCTCTTAAATAATAACTGAACGTTTTCTTTTTCAATCTTCGTCGCAGAGTTAATTATTTCACTCTGGTCACCAGCCATTCAGAGGAAAAGGATGTTCGATAAAGAAACGTAAGTGATAAGCTACTTATCTGCTTCGACAGATTACTCTTAATTTATGTATGTCCGTTTGAAGTTGTGCGATAAAAAGCAGAAGTGGATTAAACTGTGAGAAGCAATTTTTCCAACAAATTTATAAAAGCATCAATTGTAAGCAAATTTTATTTCTCTGTAAAGTATATATTTAATTTATTGCCCGTCATTTTACACGCCATTATCGCATGAAGCGATTGTAACGATCGGTGTTAACGATGAAATCATTGTCGTCGCTTTTAGCTTCGAAAAAATTAGTCATCGTGCACACAAGAAACGCGCTGAAGTTTTAACTCTATTTAGACGCGAACAATAGCGACACGACGTTACTCATACTTTCCTTCGATGAGGAACAAAGAATTTTCGGAGCAGATACCAGACTCGAAGGCTCTCGACACGAATTGGTACGTAAAATGTGCCCGAGGAAATACTTGTAGTGTTGCATCACACGCTGTGAATCATAAAAATGATAGATCACTTATTTTGAACACGTTTCCGCGGGACGAGATGGTATGCTGAAGTTATTCAAGGAACTGTTACTGAATTGTTTATGGACAACGGTTCTTGAATAGTGATCGCGAGGCAGAAGAACACGCGGTGTACGAGTTTAAAGGCGCATATTAATTAAATGTACGTCAATTTATACAGTAATTGCGGCACGTTTATCACAGCGATCGTTACGGTACGTTTAATGCGTGTAATAAATTCATCAACGTCCCCCTTCGATATAATAAATTATAATTTAAAAAAATATTTTGAGCACAATTATTATTGCGGATTATATAAAGTCGCGTTAAGTTCGGCTAATTAAAATTCAAAGCAGCAACGTATCCGCGTTACGAACGTTTCGTCACGACTAATGTCACTCTCGCCTTCGCTATCGCCGACATCTTGTTTCAAATATGAAGCTCATTATTCAAAACACAAGCGCACTGTCACGCTACTTTCACAGACAAAGCGCGCCACGTTCATACGCGAAACGGGACACGGCGGATGATTAGTTTTTTATTTTCTACATCGAATGTAATCAAGATTTTTTAATTAAAAGGTTCGCGGTAATTAAAAAAGCGTGGAAACTGTGCACGTGAAATTAAAATCGGGGCGACAAGATTTGATGAAAACGGAATATTCGATTCCCGTGCTCGCCGGTTACTTATCAACGATTCGATGCGATTAATAGACGCGTACACCGATACCAGGTAAATCAGCGTCCGCGTTCGTCGTCTGAGACGAGCTTCCAGGTCAAAACCCCCCGTTCGCGTAGAACCGCAGCTTTATTATTAGAGCCCGTTCATACGAGGAACACCTATCATCCGGATGTAGATGGATTGTATTATTAATTCGATCGAAATGGCCGGGCCGCGTTCATCGATCACCGCCTGGCCGCGTGCAGAGCGAACGGGTGGACATTGTCCGCGTTTACCTTGAAGACACGCGTCGTGGCAGCGGCGTGGTAGCGGCGGGTACCGTAAAAAACCGCCAAGATACGGGTCGGACGTAGGAGAGCAAGCGGGGACCGCGTCCTGGTCTAACAGTCGATGCCCTTCTTTAGCCGTGACGACGATTACGCCTACGATCAAAGGAGGTCCCTCTGGCTGACGGTCTGGCGCCGGTTACGAGGATCGTACGCGGGCACGCGCTGAACGAGTCGCCGATTGAAAACGAAAGAGAGTTAGCAAGAATGCAAAGGGAGGAACGTGATAGCGACCCACCCCCTCTTCGTTTCTGCAGATAGTGGTAGTAGTCACGAGCGCGTCCGCTCTTCATTCTGGCCGACTCGGTTGGCCTTTAGTCGGCCAGGCGAACTTACCCAGTAAGGAACCGAGAGTGGTTCCGCGTGTACAACGAGCGTAGCTCGAGGAGGAGCTTGGATGCGACCGGGAGAATGCAGCCAGGGACGAGAAGAGTCTATCCGGGATTCTGTTCGCTGACAATAGTGCTGCTGTTCTTCCTTGGCTCGATCGGCGCCGCTGCGTGGGGAAGACGGGAGGACAAGACCAAGTGCCCTAAGGTAAAGGGCATACGGAACTTCGACATATCCGAGGTACGTCGAGTCGCGAACGTTCTGCGTAACGCGCGGGAACGTTGTTAGTGAAATTTTAGTGCGACGTGGTTGCGCTCTTCTGGATTTAGAGCCAGTGCCGGCTTAAGGAACGCTGGAGCCCCCCGCGAACTTTCGTTTCGAGGCATCCTTTCGCTCGTTTCGGAGAACGGATAGTTGCGCTTTGTCCGCGCGATTGTTTACAATTTTGTTGCGAATCGCGTGCACTTCGGATAATGTAGGAAAGTGGATACTGTAGTCAGTTTTGAACGCAACCCCTTTCCACGGGACGAAAAGCTTTCTTGTCGTCGAGCATGGTTTGCGACGTGTTAATGTTGACAGTCAGCTGTTGAGTCTTCTGTAATTGCTGCGACGGAATCGTTGGACCTTGAGTTACGTATCGCTTGTCAATATTTTGGTTTCACGAGTAGACGATCGCGGCGATTTCTAATCAGCGTGCGCGCAGCGTATATGGCGATCTAATTGGAGGATGTAATCGAATGAGAAAATTATTGTCATTTTCATAGTCGCGTGGACACCACTGCTTAGAATTCCGTGTTTCGAGGAGCAACGCTCGACACAGGAAATTGCTTTGTTCGATGCCGCAGCCTACAAGCACCAGGCATGGACACGAGCAATGTATCACGAGTTTTAATGCAAAGATACACTCCAGCCAACTTATTTTTGGAACTTTATGCGTGTTTAAGGAAAGGCTATTTCGGACATACATCTCTTGCGCGCATATAAAACTGCTTGCCTCCATTGTACACCTTTCCGCGCTCCGATTAACTTCACCGCTTTAACTTCAGTATTTCGATCGAATCGAACCGCGAAATGTTTTCAAATGTGTTTACTATGAATTGTCATTGAATGAAAATTTATATTTCCGTCCTTGATGGCTGTTGACAACTCACGCGATAATTAGCTGTTTTGATTAGCGGGCAACTTAGAGTTTAGTTTCATTGATAACCCATAAAACCGTTTACGCAATGTTTATACTTATCGTTAGCATTATTTCTAAACCTCAGATGTGTACGCAACATCATTAGCGATACTATTTTTGATTTTATGGCAAAATTAGTTCGACACTCGAGTCTTTCGATTCTACGCGATCGATGTTTAACGAAACGAGTAATCAGGAAAGTGAGGAACGAGATCGCGAAGTAGAAGCAACGAGAAATTATTTATAATACCATAGATCCCAGTTCTCTACAATAGGTGCTCGTTTTTTATGAGACTTAGTCGGAACTGATAACGGGAACAGTTAATATAATGCGCTTCGGGAAGTAGGAAGCTATGCACGCTGCATATACAGACGACGTTTCCCTCTGCAGCTAATTCAACTAAAAATAGCTCGAGAGCGTTTTAATTATTAGCCTGAAACGTTCGTTCGTTCAAATTTTATATGATAATCGTAACTGACATCGTGATCGATTCAATCGTTGTCGAAAAAATTTGTACGAAAAGGATCGTCAGCATCGCGTATCGCGTTTGACAGGGAAAAAATTGGAAACGAACGAAATGCTAATTTTCGTCCCCCTTTTTTCCGCCAACTTTGGCTTAATATCGGCTTGTAGCCGAAATAATGATAATCAAGACAGAGATGGATCGCCACACGGCAGATGAATGCTCGACAGAGAGAAAGGGGGACAGTTTTGCATCGCATGCCGAACTAAATGACAGTCCGCGGTGCAACGATTGCACGACCAGCCTCGCGTAAATACCGATGAACCTCTCTGCGCCGTTTACACGAGGCTGGGATACCGAATTTTCCACTCTCGCATAAATCACTCGCAGAATAGACCATTTATCGCGATCGTCCCGAATACGCGCGTTATTTTTTGACGGCATGAAAAGTTGCCTTAAGGAATGAAATATTCGGTTCGAAGGAATTTCTGAATTTTAACGACGAGAAACTGTTACCAAGATTACGCTCAGAGAAGAACGAGAAAGAGAGAGAACGAAATTTTAGATTGTTTTTCGATTAATAATCCTAGCTCGATCGAAATATCTGGAATTTTATACGCGAAAACCACGTCCAGCCGCTATAAATAATTTATAAAGACCAAACTTTTTCCAGAATATTTGCATGGGAACGAATATCGCGTTATTTATGATCGATACAAGTCCTCTGGGTTCTATTTATTTCTATACACGCGTTTATTAAATATTTTATCCGTATTAACGATCGTTCGACTCGAGAACGCGATTCCTGTCCCGCGCCAGAACAGGTCCATTAGAGTGCCCAGCGTTTCCATTAACATTGCAACGCGAACAACAAGAGCGTTAGGCGCGAACGACTCCATAGATTAACCGTGAAGACACGTTCCGCGCTTCGGCAATAAAGAAACACGCCGCTTCTTCCTTTTAGTTTCTCGGATCGTGGTACATAGTGCAGTACTATGCAAGCTCGGAGGAAGCGCTCGCTTACAGATGCATGCGAGCTGAACTGTCCATCTCGTCGGAGAGCACCGAGGTTACCATGAATTTCACTTACAGTTTCACGGACGATCCGATCAACGAGCAACTCGTCGGCAACATCACCTGGAAGATCCCCTCGTCGGAGCTACCCGCCCATTGGGTGCACGCTGAGTATCCGTGTAAGCATCGATGGGTTACCCAAACGTTTACTAAAATTCGAATCTGCCAGGCGCGTGAATCCAATTTTGAATGAATCGTGAAACGATAAATCGATATTATCGATTTTGCGAATGACCATTCAAAGCGAAGCATACGTATAAAAATAATAATTTTCTACGCGCAAGTATCGCGTTCATTTGGGAAAATGGTATTAAAAGCTGGAGATATTCGACGCGAGATGCTGATAACCCCGAAATTATACGCTTCGGTCATTCTTTCGTAGATAGTTCCGCTTTTTAGGGAGAATGGTAGCGTTATCTCGCAGCAAAAAAGTGTCCCTCGGTGTCAGATAAATTATATTTCCCAGCGATAAGGAATCGTGTCTGTTTATAATATTTTAATGTTTAAGTTATCGCGTTGCGTTCGATGTGTGTGCTCACGTACGCGTTTCACAGATGAAGGAGTGTACAACACGTACGTCTTAGATTCTGACTACAAGTCGTGGGCATTGCTGATGCACTGTGCGGAACAGAGCAAAAGTCCTCGATATTTGTCGAGCTTCATCATGAGTCGAGATCCAAGTTTGAAAGCTAATGTTATTTCTTATCTTCGCGAGAAGTTACCCAGGTAAGTTGCGATGTTGTCTTATTACTCTTCAATTTGCGTCCTTCAGAAGTTATTGGCGCTCGTCGTACGCGTTAGTGATTTCAGTAGACGTGCTCAGAGTCTTCGTTAATAATAGTCTCTCTTTTCAATATCGATAATTGCATTTTACGTATTTTTGTACTTTCGTTAAGATACGATATCGATTTGGAGTACATGTTCCCCATGGATCAGAATCAGTGTAACAAAACGGACACGTCGGAAATGGACCTGCTGATTCCACCAGCGGTAATGGCGAGAAGAAACAATATCATAAGGAAACATCCACTGAAACGGAAGCATCGACGTGTTTCGCTTTAATTGTGCTTCTTGTTTGGATAAGTATGATAAATACGATATATTCTGCAAGTAGAATTTTGTTTCATTCTTCAAAGCTTCGCGTTGAGATCTCGAAATCGAAAGTTGAACAAATTTTTTATTAACCACAGACTTATTTCACCTTATTTACATTCGTTCGTCGATATCCTCTTTTTTTATGCTTTAGACTGCCATATAATAAATTGAACACTTCGTATCGCGCGTTAGATTCGTGATTGGATTGCGTGATTAAGTTAAGTACTTAAGCTTTTAACGAATTTCTATAATATGGAAGTAAAATCGATATATAACGTATCTTCTATAAACGGTGTCTGCGTTCACGAATTTCTGACATTATAAATAGAGTGGGAATCATTGAAACTAGAATTTCACGTCGTAATTACTTGTGGCTGATCGATATTTACATAACTGGATAATATGCGTTATGAAATATGCGTGGTGCCATTTGTATTGGAGCAATATTTTGTAAAATACATTCGCATCGATTGTTCTCTTTAACGTATTATGTCATTTCAGGACACTTGTACATAACTTGACAAGGAATGTATATTTAAATAAATATTTGCATCGAACTTAAAGAATGTGGTTTTTTTTAGTTATTATTCTCTGTATCTCTTATATTTAAAATTTTATACTTTCAGCTATTCGTATTTATATAGCCATATAAATGTCTCTGCACACTAAGATAAGTATTGCAAAATTTTTAATTACAGAGACCAGTAAATGAGTTCCTATTCAATAATTTTTTTAACAATCTTGTAAATGCTGTCACTCATTTTCTTCGTTAAACAGATATTTTGATGCACTACTTGGCTCTGACCATTAAAGGGTGACGAAACAAAAGCTTCTTAGACACTTTGGGCTAGTTTTATTAATTCAATTAACAACGTGTTATAATACTCTTCGTCTCTTTTTCTTATTTATAATTACATAATTGTAATGAACTGTTATTGTTTTCTTTAGACCCGTCGTCTTTCAACATCTTAGCGTAACTCATCCAAAGTCGCGGACACACACTTGCAGGAGCACGGTAGGATCGTTACGATCATCGTTATCGTTACCACTACCATCATCACCATTAGAATCGTTATCGTAACAGTCGTCGTCAGATTTAATCACCCAGCGCACGTAGTACTTAATTTTACTGGATATGGCAGCTACAACTTATAAGAAATATTACAAAATCACTTAAGATTCGTTTCTCTTGCGTCTCGATAGTTTCTCACTCACACTAAACGATCATACCAACACGAGTTTCGCTTGAAGTTTCACGCGACGTATCGTTTCGTCATATTTCTTTTCCCCCTTCGTTAAACGGTTTCAGACTTGTGTCTTCGCGTGTATGAGGTGGATCTGCTGTTAGAAGAGAAAAGAAAGAAAGAAAGAAAAAAAGAAAAAGAAAACGTTGTCGACATCTCGCAGCCGTTCTACGCATTTTTTCGCAGCATTTTTTCCATTTTTTTGTTTATTTCGTACAGCTCCATCGTCGAAGTATCGCGATTAATAAAGGATAATTACACGCTCGATGGCTAATATTGTGTGTCGAATAGGTAGAACGTAGTAAAACCTATGTGTACGAGTGTCGTATGTATTTATGTAAATATATATATATATATATATTTATATATAATCATGTTTAGTATGCATGTACATGTGTGCTGTTGCATGTGTCCGTGTGCGTATGTTTCCTCTCGAGATCTTTATAAGTAGTTGAGCTGTAATTGAACAAGTTCTGAACAAAGCCGCGTGAGAGTCGATCACAACGCAGATAGCGAATGCAAGAGATTCACACCATACCCCGTACGTACTCGCATTCACTCCTTCGCTCTACGGGCTGCATATGCAAATTTCCTATTAGTCTCCTAGTAATTTAGTATTAATTAGTTACACAATTAATTTATTGAATCGCTCGTAATTAATTATCTAGTCGTTACATCTGTTTTCTCGTGAATCCGCGTTACTTATCCGTGAACGTATTCGTACTTCTGTCCTATGTGTCCGTGTGTCTCTCTACGTATACGTACATATACGTTGTGTTACGTGGTTGCGTGTGTTTACATCCGTTATGTTTTGTAAGCGTCTACGTGTACTCGCGCGTGTGTCCGTATGTCTGCGTGTGTCATCGTGTCTTCGCGTGTTCGCGCGTGGTCTGTGTTGTGTACGTGTCCTAAAGTTTCCTTTTATTCTCTCTTCTTTAATGCGAGACGGTGTTTAGTATTATTTCGTATAGTTGGTAGACTATCTATGAGTTTACGTGTTTTTTATAAATATCGTATAGTAAACCGCGTCTTCTGTCACTTCGTCATTCGATTATGCGCTTTGTACGAGGGTGCAATGCGAACCGAGTGATATTACAGTTGACAGTGTGTGTAACGTGTGTCTCGTGTGTTAACGTAACCACGTGGAACCGGCTTGACGAAATCACCCCCGCATCTAAGACGTATCACTCGATGCGCGCGATCCGAACCGAGAAGTAATATCGCAGATCCGGGCGCATCGATCGATGAAACTCGATGAACTGCGCGATGGTCTCTCTTCGAGTTCGCTCGAGAAGAACGGAAAGGGGTAAAATGTGAACGACGACGATGAAGACGCGCACGGTTCAACGTCTTAGACTCGGCGGACAAATCAAATGCAGCGCAGAAGGGTCTCGGAAACGAACGGAAATGCTCGAGTCAGGACCATGGAACGGAAAACGATGCGGCTAAAGAAGAACAGCGCTCGCGCATTTAATGTACGAAGGTTCATCGCGAGGTCTCGCGACAACAGATGAACTCCTCTTAGATCAGACATGGGCAGTCTTTGCCCGTACGGGCAACATTTTCAGCCAGAGCGATGGCGAGAACGCTGCGATAACTCAGGTCGAGGACACACTACGCACTTTTCGTTGGCCAATTGTACGGACAGACCCTAAATCGGTCGATAACTGACTTATCTACCAGTGTGCAGACACCTCGAGACCATCCTCCTCTCTATTCTTTGGAGAAACTAGAACCTTCGTAGCTCTGATCAATCGTGCGCCAAAATGGCCGACAGAAATACGCGGCAGACGCGTGTACAGCCTCGAGCTTTACCCCTACAGCTCCGTGACTTGCAGTTAAAAAGTTAGTAGCGCGCACTTAGCTTAATTTAGGCTGCTCCTGAGCTCAAATATTCACCGTCACGATGTTCCTTCGCGCGAACTCCATTTCTGCCAGCACAGGCTTGCCAACGCACGGGCCAGGTTTGCTCATGTCTGCGTTAGATGTTAGAAGTACTAGACGAAATCGGCGAAGTTTCTCTACTGCTTAAAGTTACAGATAAGCGACTAGCCGTCGATAGTCCGGGTTCTCCTCTCAACTTGAACAGACGAAGATTGACTATTTACGGTGGGATAGCGGCGGCGGACTATCGGACAGCGCGGTCCTAGCAATTTTTTTTTTTATTCTTTTTTTTCATCTCGTGTAAATAGTTATAAGAGAGAGTACGATAGGAGGCAATTACAGGTTACGGATAGTCGATTGACAGATTTCTCTTTCCCAAGAACGGTAGAAGCGTGTTCACTCGGTCGACATTCACGAACAGTTCGAACGACCGTTCCCCATTTTGATCCTCTTCAACGTCTTTCATCTTCCGAATGCGAACCGTTGCTGGTGGCTCGATAATACCCGATCTCGTTTCGATAATACCCGAATTCAGTCACCGTTTCATCGCTACGTACAGACCGCACAGACTGACGAAACTAGAGCGATAAGTTCGTGTTGCGCGCGCTAAAGCGGCACGAGGAATGTCTGTTGGGGAAAATGCAAGAAACAAGGAACACGGTGAACGCAGAGACAGACAGAGGGTGAACGAAATCGAAGCGAGAAAAGCCGCGAAGAGAGAAAGAGAGAGAGAGAGAGAGAGTAACTACGTAATCGATATAATCGCGAGAAAAATGAACTCCGTTGCGTCAATCACGACTCGTTTAATCGATCATCAACCGAGAGACGATACGTCGAGGCGTACGCGGGATTGTATTGCTTATATTTACCGAGCAAGCAATTACACAGTCCTATTGGGAAATTGTACGTCGAAATTCGAAATGTATTCACGCGCGTGTCTCTGTTTTCTTGTTTCTGTTTCTCTATCTTTTGATTGTCGTATTCTGCGCCCCGGAATAAAACGTTGACAGTTTCATCTCTTTGCCTCTCCCCGCGGAGATACCGATTGACCACGGCCCAATAATAAGTGGTAGAAGGAGAATTGAACGGTAATGAAAGAAGTCGATGAACACACGGCCAGAGCCACGCAATTCCAGTCGATGTCGTGCTGTAGAACAATCGAAGAATTGACGGGAGATTCGTTCGTTCGATTGGTCCGACGTGTTTTTCTTGTACGCGCGCGCGCGCACGCGCGCCTGTCTGTCCCGATCGGCTGCGACTGTCATTTCCGGCGGACGTCGCGCGTATTCGTACCCGGCGTTACGACGTCGCGTAGACCACGGCGGCCGCGGCGAAGCGATCGCAAACGGACCGGTCGTTCGGTGGATCGCGTTTCGATGATCACTGTTTCACATTCGACGAGCCGTTGCAGTTGGTGATTTGACGAATTGGCGAGGTTCGCTGTCAGTAGACCCAGGACACGGGCACCCATTGCGGTGTCGTGTGGACCCGTTCGATGGCCGCCTCTAATTGCACGATCGTCTCGTCGATCTCGTTGTTCACGATGGTCAGGTCGAAGAAGTGCCCGTACGCTTGCTTCAACGAATCCGACTCTTTCGCCAGTCTCTCCAGGCTCCCGTCGCACTGCAAAAATCGTCGAAGATCGTCGTTCAATGTCCCTGATGATTTTACAGGACGCGCGTCTATCGTATTTATCGCATCTACGTGTTTTTTTTCGTTTTCGCGGTTAAGCGATGCCTCTCGCGTTACCCGAATAACCCCAAGGCGGTATATTTATTCCGGTAAATTGAATTAAACGGAAGCGTTGAAGTTCCGTAACCTCGTCAACGGTCGATTAATCGTTCAATTAGTTAATCCCAGCACGGTAGTTAGCCTGATTCCCACGGGGGGGATGCCAACGATCGATGTTCGTTACTTACATCGGTTATATTTTGGAACACCGGAGCAGCGATGAAAACGACGTAAGGCGCGAACTCTGCGGTGCGTAACACCTTCAAGGCTTGGGGCTCGACGTCCAGTATGGCCACTTTACCCTCTTCGTGGATTTTCCGGATGGTGTCGAGCTTCGTCCCGTACATAGCGTTTTCGTGCGTGCCTGTTGCGAAGCGCTGGATTAATTAACGTTTCTATCTCGATTTTCCATTAATGACGGGTCAAATCGATGTTCGTATTTACCGTATTCGAGGTATTCATTGGCGTCGATGTCGGCCATCATTTCATCGTGCGATACGAAATAATAATTGCGGCCGTTTTCCTCGTCGTTCCGTGGAGGCCTCGTTGTATCTGAAAGGTTACACGAATTTTACGTTTCATCTTCCTTGGCCGCACTTTAGCGCTGCGATTTAAGGTAAAACGAGAAGCTTCTGTACTCACGTGGAATAGGATAGGCATATTTATCGGGATGCTTAGCGATAATGGTATTCTTTATCTGACGACGACCAACGCCATGAGCTCCTAGTAACACTAACGTTTTCCGCTGGAATGCAGGATCTGCGGGAAAAATATCGCATCGATTAGCGGAAATGGAACGCTCGATACACCTGCGAAAGCAGACCATAAAACACTCACAGGGAAGCTTAACGACCTCCTCGTAGGTGACCAGATCCAGCTGGTCAAAGACCGCGTTGTGTTTCGCGAGATACTTATCCTTGTACTGCTTCTTTTTCCGGCCGAATATTGAGCAATTCACTGGAAATTCAACAAATCGATTAATGCCACACCCTGGATTAAACGTGCTTACACAGAATCGCTTGAAACCGTATATCCTGTGAAACAGTAATTTCTGGTTCCTTTGTAATAAATCAATTCCCTGTAGAGTTTGCGGACTATGTTTCTCGCGAAAGAGCATAACTAATAAATGGACATATTTGATTCATAGTGTCCACACTTTATCCACACAGGGTCACACATTACGTATGTTACATTTCAAATAGTATAATCTCTATTATTTTTATGAATTAAAAAAGATATATTAAATATATCACTGTACGATTCACTCTAATCACATAATTACCAAATAAAAGTTGCATAATATTCCAAACTCTAGAGAGAACTGCGAATATGCAGGCTGTTTCATAATACATGTCCCTACATGTATAATAAGACATCGTATAAAGAAACAGGTCAACATTTTTGACAAAATTTAATTCCGATGCGTGCAGTATGCATTTTGAAAGAAACAGCGTCGCGCAACAAATTAGCACGTAATTAACAACCTGCATACGTAAAAAAAAAAAGAAAAGAAAAAACAACGGCCCCAACGGGTAGACGATACACGAGCGACGATACAGAAAATTACTTCGTAAACGTTTCGAGACGAAAGTAAGAGAAAAGTAGAATAGTAACTCGTGTCAAAACTGCTATGCCATTCATGAACGCACGTTCCTTGAATTCGCTGATAGTGTAAACGTGTGGTAGAGGCAGTAATCGTAACACTCAGCGGTCTATACGGCTAGTCAGCATCCTCCTCGAATAGTTCGACACAGTTAGCATTTAACGCGCAATAGAAGTGAAGAAACTACTTCGGTAATCAACCATGTCAACCATTGTGTAAGCGTATTCTCTCTAATGGTAAAGAGATTTCATTCAATCAGCCAGTTTACATAGAAGCCATAACCATAAAGGAGGGCGTGGGATCCCCACTGAGACGGGTGTTCCAGCAGGTCACAAGATAGAAATGTAAGGGCGTATCTTCGGTTGGTTCGTGTTTGTGAAATCTTGAAAACCGTGTGTTACGATCGGAGCACGATTATGGCGAGCTTGAACGGTCCCAGGGCAAAGGTAATTCTGACAAACGCTGGATGACTTCGACTCGTCAAAAGGAGATCGATCGCGCAACATCGTTAGCAATTGGACTTAATTCGGTTTGATTCGATAATGGTCGCAGTGCCGACACTTTGGACATTTTTACGTTCGTCAAATGGATGGTACGGAAATTTCACGTTCAATATCTCAACATAATGATGCTGCGACGATGTGCTTGCGAGTGGTGTCGTGCGTACAAGCGTAAGTGCGTGAAACGTTTAGCGGAAGCATGCATCTGAAGCACGCCGCGCGAAAGCATGTTCTGTATTACGTAGAGTAACTCGTGTATAAAATACGAAAGAAAAAAAAAATAAATAAAGAAGGTAAGGGAAACGTGTACTATTTTCTCGAAACATCGTGGAGCAAAGCGTTCGTATTACCCTACATAATAATTCAGTTTACGAATGCGAGTTGGTTACGTGATCGCCTTCGATAATGTCGCATGGCACGTGTTCTGTTAATTACCTGCCCCTTAAAAATGATTTGAGACAATTTGCAGCTAAGTCACTGAAGGTATGTACACAGATGTTGGATGAGAAACTATGTAACTAGGCTACTTTCCATATATTACAATACTCTATGGTTTTAACTCTCTAATTTACTTTAATAAGGGACTTTTTAAAATACTACGCATCCCGCAAATCATGTTAATGGTTACGAAAAACCTGGGATCTTTAATTACATGTTAAATACAGGGAATCCTTGAACTACATGTCAGTCTAGCAAGTGTAAGTACCAGTGGCAGGAGTCGATAAGAAGCTTATTGATTAATATACACACATATATATTTAAAGAGAAGCAAGATCGAACACAAATTTATCAGACAACATATATCTCCTTTATCATACTTCTACTGCACAGCTTTCGTTTCATTGACTCGTATTCCTAGAATACATAGAGCTCGATAAAGTAAATCGGTATTACAACCTGTAGGAAGGCGATTTCTTGAAAAAAAAAAAAATTAAATAAAACATTTACAGCGAACGCACAATTAATGTTAGCGCGTGATATTAAACAGATCGTGACGATGAGATGCGTCGAATGATTTGATATATGCGCATGGAAGAAATCTCTTGCAGGGATTTCCGATTCCCGGTCAATCGTTTCCAGCAGGCTCAAAGTCGTTCGCCTCGCTCGCGAAACATCGCGCCGACCTCGAAGCTAGTCACCCCGAAAAGTGTGTTCATTTCCGCCCTCGTCAAAAATTGATGCGTGTGTTGAAAGCACGGAACGAGTACACTTTGTATTTCATGCGGACTACACGGTTCTACTGTGACTCTACGCGTTGTCTATCTGAAGGCAGAGCCATACCTGTCGAACCGTCGCACCCTTCGGTGTGAGAAGAACATCCTCCTTCTCCTTCAGCATCTAGCCCCGCACAACACACAACAACAGCTGTATCACTGTAGCTAATGTATTTCTTATCGACCTATCATCCTGTTCGCGTTAACGTTAATTTGCAATCGTTTCGTCGATCGAATGTTCGTCGTATTTTATCAAGTACCTTTCACGCTCTGAATCTGCAGCCCCTCGCAGGCTTTCGTTTGCACGATTTACATTATCGCGTCGTCAGTCTGATTATTCGTTACTGTAATCTGTTATATTTCGTAAAAAGCGGCAGGAAGATTCGACGCGAAGACGTTAATCTAGTCTATCAATCGATTCTACGGAGAGTTCCTCGAGTCGGTGGCATCGAGTCGTGGTTCGTCGAATTAATAATCTCGTTACTCGACAATTACGCGCGATGAATCATCAACAGTCGACTTCCGTGATTCACTCGTCCCTGGTCGAAGGAAAAGGGGAGAAAAGAGAGGGGAAAAGAAAGAAAGAAACGTACAGAATGAACTTGGCAGGTTTCTCGTGAATCCCGTATCACGCGATAGACATGACTGACATCGAACGATACTACATGCTCCATTGAAAACCTGCGCACATCTAACAACACATACATGACATCGTGTTCACCAGCACATTCGTTTCATGACAGTAGCGAGAGTAGTGGATATTAATCGGGGGATCAAACGTGACGGGGTTAAAAATGGATCGGGTAAGGCGATGGTAACGCGCGCCGGAAATTCCCTTTTTCCGTTCTGAATATCAGACAGAATGCGATCTGCTGGAACCTACGATTAACCTGAACTCGCTCTCGACGCTGGGTTGCGTATGAAAAAAAGGAAGAAAAAATAGAATCACGTATTCTTTCCCTGCTGCAACCGTATTACGAGGGCTAATGACGTTCACTTTCAGTGGCTCCGCTCTTCGTCGACCAATTCTCTTGGCCTGCGGAGTTCGATCTCGATACGAGACGGTTGGATGCTCGCAAACAAATCGGAAACATGTGCGAAACGATCGAGCAAGTTTCTGGGAAATAACACATAAAAACCATCATCGATACGATATTTACGTAGCACCGTGCGTATGTACAGTGGCTTGGAGAAACGTTTGCGCAGACCGAGGAGACAATTAATTTCCCACGGTAGCTGCTCCGAGAGTTAATTCGAAAATTAATAGAACCGCTGGTGAACATTTCGTTCCTCGTTCTCCGAGGATGAGTTCGAGACAGGTCTGTTCGCGGTACTCGCTCGAAAACCGATCAAGAGCACACGCGATCGCGGCGATACGTCTCTCTAGCTGTTACCTTGTTCTTGCTTGTTCTTCTCCATTGCCATGTAAGCGATACGCCGCTCTTGAAGTTCAGGCGAAGGTATCAAGCCCGCGGAACCGGCCGCGTTGTCCTTCTGCGCCTGCCACCAGTAATGGTCGTCCTTGCTGATGATCTGCAGGATGTCGCCTGTTTTGAACGCGATCCCGGCTTGCGCGCACGGTATCAGCTCGTCCTCCAACGGGTCGTAGTCGAATTGCGCTCGTACGAATATCTGTCGTTGCAGAAAGATCGAACTGTTAGCCACTCACGGGTATCGTCTCTACCCGGACGTTTTGATTGGTTGCTGTGTATCAGTGATCCTATATGAAATCGGTGAAATGACATCGACAGTCCTCTGCACCAGGGACGAGCAACCTTCCACCTCGCTGCGTGTAGACGGAAAGGGGTGGTTTCGTTTGCGCGCGGATCGTTGCTCGTCCCTGGTTCGCACTTGTTCGAACGTACTGTGACCCGGGGAGACAAGGGGCGGGGAAACAAAGAACGTTAACGGTGCAGAATAATTGTTCTCGTGATGGTATATATACTGCAAAGTTTCGGGGGCAGGCGTCACTTCACAATTTTCGCACTCAGATCACCGAAACCATTTCGATTAATAGAGAGTCACACGTCTGGGTGGTAATTAACGCGTTGGGCTGGAACGCGTCGACGGAGGGTTCGTTACAGGGTATCGATCGCTGCGTCGGTGCTACTTACGTTGGCTAGGCTAGCTATTGGAAACGAGGTAGCTGCGAAGAAATAAGCGGAGAATGCGAGAAACGTAAGCGCGCTGGCAATGGTTCTTGCAATTATCGTGGCTCGAGAGTAGACTCTACATCCCTTTCTCGGTCTCGTTCCGATAGCGTTCGATAGTTACTGTTAACAGCGAGTAAGCGCAACGAGAGGTAGGCATTATCAATGGAACTTTCTCCTCCAGCTTGGATTGCAACCAGCGATCGATGCGTGGCACGAATCGATAGCCACGCCGTTCAAGCATCGAAAACACTTTACGAAAGAGGGTATGTACGTTCTCTTAAGCACGGCGAGGAGATCGTCCTCGGGTAAATGTAGGTGTGCGTTGATCCATGTTCGAATTGTGATCGTTAATTGCGTGTCTTACGGTTCTCGACTGTCTCGTATCGGTAATACAATGTGCGAATGAAAATAGAACGAAAATACGCTCGTACGCGACGAGAAAAAGCAGATGTAAATCGAACGAAATTAGTTTTATTTACTCTCTGTTAACGAAGCGACGAAGTTACACCTGAATTCGCGCTTCATTTCAATTTTTCAATCAATGTTATTTTTTCCACCACGACCTCTGTACATAAAAATCGAATTGCGCGCGGATGAATTGAAACGAAATTAAAAAAAACCCACGGGAATCACTGTTTGTTTAACCCCTCTGTACGAATTGTTAGCATTATTAAAGTCGTGCTCAAATTTAATAAAAACTTTTTAATTAAATGCCCTGTACTTCCCTCTTGTTTTTATTCGCAGATCACAATACCGGCGTACGTTCAAAGACTTCTGTACGAACCTTTCTACGTTACTCGAGTGAAACAGGGGTAAACAATAAAGTTAACGACTACGAATGAATACCCACACACGCACAATGGTAGGCTTCTGTACAAATTCCGCTTTCATACGGTCGATAAAAGCGCAAATCTCTGTTCGTAAAGCGTTTCTTAACGACGCGCGGTATCAGCTCGCAAGGTGTTAACAATTCGTTGGGAGGAAAAAAATATAGAATCGCTGGTTTCGAAAGTCTATCAGTGACCAAGAATGATCGATTGACTTAGGAAGCTATCGTTCTGCACGCGTACGCTCGTCTGCGGCTCGTATGAAAGATTTCAACGACAGTTGTACGATCTCGCTGTCGTTCGAAAATCGTATCAACCCTCTGTAACGCGACGTAACGCGGGGGTTGCTAAGCCATACGATCGTCCCGGACGAACGCTCTCGCTTCGGATGTTTGCGCTCGGATTTACGGATGTTCGAGACCTTACCAGTGTATCCGCGTGCGCAGACGGCCAATCAATTTCGATCCAAGTAATCCGGGTGTTCGCAGAGCCCCGATTATTTTAATGTCCGACCGCAAAATCTACTTTGGCGTGAAAGCTTTGACGATGCCATCGAAATTAACGAACCGCGATCGATTGTCATTCGTTTCCGCGAGCGAAGTTTCGGTTACAGAGGGTTGAAATCAGTGCAACGACCGTTCATCTAGCGATGCACGTACGTAGACAAGGTACTCGTCTGATTATTTTTTTTTTTTCCTGTACGTTCATTCCCTTTTTTTTTTCTCCGACAATAAAGCTGAAGCACTATGATGCTGCACAGTACGTACACGGCACACCGAGGCACGCACACACCCACGCCACATACGCACACGTACACGCTTGAAAATGCACGATATGCAGAATATGCATCCGGGCTCTACGTAAATGTGCGAGTAAGAAGTATACGGCGTACGGAAGGGGAATAGAATGATAATGCTCGAGTGACAATAAAAGTGACGTCCGTGTTGCGCGCGTACCATCCGCGATCGAAAGTGTGTCGGCGATGATTCGTGATGAGATTCAGAGGGGTCGTGGTGCGGCTGGTAGCAGGGCTCGTGTTCCGCGGAAGGCACGGCCCTGAGCGCTCCCAAAATTCGTTTCGAGGTCGTCCAGGTAATTACGCCGCGGACGAATCCCGTGTATCTCGAATGCACGCAGCGTTTTCAATTTTATTCTTGGAAGGGCGAAGCGTTAAAGCGCTGGATCGGGTCGGGGGGAAGCGCTCGGCGGGAAAGGTCTTTTCACAGAGCTCGGGCGAGCTTTATTTTTTGAGCAACGCTCGGTGTTGGCTGAAAAATACGGGCCTTTCAAATGCACGAGCAACCGTGGACTCGATTGTCATCCAATAAACGAAATGAAAGCTACTCGAGTAGAATCATGCATGGCTCTCGTCGATTCGAATAGGTCTGTCGAAAGTGTCTGCAGATTTTTCCGTAAAACGAGCACCGTTCGATCGTGGCGGTGTTTAAAAAAATACAACATTGTAACAACAACAAAAGCCGACTAACATTAAATGAAAGTAATGAAATACCCTCGATGAAATATGGGAAAAGTGGTGCACCGTGTATTCTGAATTATTAAGAGTCCGGTGTGCCGGTTTCTAGTCGATGTTTATTCAGTTATTTATGAGCCGATGAATATTTATTGGCCGTTTCGAAAAAGGTGGATCAAAAATTCGATGGACTTTCCTGTTCGAGTATTGGACGGGAAGCGAAGGATCAAGCGTGAAACGTAAGACAGAGTGGATCGACGTTTAAGAGTCGGGGCGGAAGTGGTTAGTATGTTCGTACAGGCCTAGTCTCTACGGCTAAATCTAACGTGATGGTTCAACGATCGCGCAATCGTCTATGCCTCCCAGTGACTACGAGGCTCGCTCTAACAATCTTTCGTTGCATTAGCAGTAAAAGGAGGATTCGTGTGATTCGGGTACTCTATGGAGGAGAGAAAGAAACAGGAGCGAACGGTTGGTGTCTTCGAACGCGTCGATACGTTCCGTGTTTAAACGATACTCGGAGAACCCAACGAGGTATCGGATTGATAAAACGGAGAACCGAAAAATGCGGGGAACGGGTTGATCGAATGGAAGTCTACTTTGTTGCGATGGTGTATGGTATCGATGATCGAATGATCGTGCAGCCTGGGTCTGGGTAAATCTCGTACGTTCGAAGGAACGCACTGCGCAGGTAGTATTCGTTTCGCTGGCAAGTTTCGACGCTTTCTCGGCGGACAAGCGGTTCGAGAGAGCGACGGAACCGTTTCTCCGATTATGCTCGATTGCACGGTTAACAGAACGAAGGTTACGCGAGCGTTGATTAGTTGTTAAATGCCACGCCAAGATCACAGCAAAACTAGAACAGCGACGTGAATGTACGATGAAAACGATTACAGCACACGAGCATTTGCCACGGGCATTTCTGAGCGTTAGCTTTCGACGTGGCTTCGTTCGGAAGTTATTTACTCAGACTCACACCGCACACGGTAAACACAATGTATGGCGTGTGTTCAAACGTAATATGTATGGTGGATAATGTATGTATGATAAACGCATAGCCTTCTAACTACAGCAGTCCAATCACACCAGATCAAGTGGCGGTACTTACTAACACTGGTAGAGGCTTAATCCTGAACAACTAGAGCGTTGAAGAAACAGAAAAAAGGAAGATCGATTAATTAACATGTTCATCAAAACTTGATCTCACGCGAATGTTCGAATTCTACTTTGTTCTCTTGTCTTTTCTTTCTTTTTTTTTCTTTCTTTCTTTCTTTCTTTCTCTTTCTCTCTTTTTCCTTTCTGACGTAATCGACGATAGGAGAAAAAAAAGAAAAAAAGAAAGGAGTAACAACACCTACGCTGGGACGTCGCGCGCGTCAACGCTTCCGAGGCTCACGGTTGTGCATTGCTGTGACACATGCAGTTTCCCTTCTAGCTCTCCTCTCGAACTCGTCGAGTCGCGAAACTTCGTGCAGTCGAGCCAGCGACCCGATTGCACAAGAACGATCAAGCTCGTAGCTTCGCGACAGCCAAAAAGCGTCACCAAGATGCGAGCTGGAGAACCAAAGACACTACGTTTCGCCCGTTTGCCGTGGGAAAATCGATCCGCCGCTGATCGACCGATCGTCGAGGCGTTCTGATCGTCGACCCGGTTGCGCAGAGCTGCTGCGTGAACTTCGATCGGATGGCGGCCGATCTCGCGAAAGAACGCGATTCCGCTCGAGATCGATTTCCCCAGGAACGATCGAACAGCGTCCGCTTTCGACAAGCGTCGAGCAACGTCACAGTTTTACTCACGTTCGAAGCAACGACATTTGCCGGCTAGTCGCGCTACTTTTCGGCTCATCTCCGCAAGGACTTTTACAGTTACAATGCGGCCTGTTGAACGATCACTCGCAGACACACGGTATTCAGACTGTACAAGTAACTTCTAACAGAAAAAGAAAGACAATGTCTACCATCCATATACACTTCTATAGAAGGAACGAAGAGAATAAAAAAAAAAAAAAACAAAGAAAAAAAAAGAAAAGAAAAAGAAGGAGACATTAAACGGCTGGTGTATGTAATGTATGTGAGAGAGACGGTGGAAGCGTAAAGGTGGAACAGACAGTAAAAGGCATTCTAGAGACCAGTTTCATACGGGGGAATCCATCTTCGTTTACGTACCCGTCGACTCGGTGTCTACGATCAGAGATCATTCTATCAACGACCAATAGGTTATGAAACTGGTGCGCGCGGGACCGTTTTAGAACGGGGGCGGGTGAAAGAAGGTTCTGCCGCTGGAGTTTAAGCCGCACTGTTCCAGAAGTCGCTGCGAGAATGGCCTCACCCGATCTCCTAAGAACGTCTCGGGGGGATAGCGCGCGTAGATGATGGTCGAATGGCTGCTCGGGCGTGCATCGGAGACTATGTACGTTCTACTTAAAGAAAATAAAAAATGGAGCTAAAGAAGTGGGGACGGTTGAGGAGCGGTTGGCGAACGGTGGACAAATAACAGGGGGGGAAATCGAAGAAGAAGAAGAAGGTGGGGTACGACAACTTCTACACAGTGTGGCATAGCAGGTACTGCGCTATCGACAACTCGTCTGGTGGACTGACTGCTGCTGACGCTGCTGAATTCTCTGCTCGATATCCATTGGAACTGCACTCTTGCTTCGAGTGTCAGAGCGGGAGGTGCCTTGTTAGGGTAAAGGTGCTCTGGCCTCGCGTCTCGTGAGCGGGAAACATAAAGAGAAAGGGCGCGCACCGGAGCATCGCGTTTCTTGCATCCTGTGCATCCGCGAGGGGCTCGACCAGTGGCGTGAAAATGGGAAATTCCGAACGCGCACGTCTATTTAGAGTGCGAATAAATCCATAGCGGATCTGTAGGCAGATGTAAAAACGTTTCAGGTATTTCGCATTTTCATACCAGACCGATCGACCACGGATTTCGATCACTCGCGGAACGTAGTCACCGCCAAACGGACGTTTCGCGGCACGCGACTTCGAGTTGGTGTCGTTCGGAGGTTTCAAGCTGTACATACACAATGATCAAACAGTAATGCTCGCGCGATGAACGAGGAGAATGGGCTGTGTAGACATAGAGACGTAAAAATTACCTAAATTGGTCCACGCATACTGCAATAACGTGTGTGTGTGTGTGTGCGCGTGTATGGGATCGGTAGTTTGCAAAGGATACTCGTGTGTCGGGATAAAAGAGTCTTCGATGAGCTTACGGCAGAAAATCGCATGGAAAATTCCGTACGGAGGGGAAGATAATCGGGGAGGCCAATTAATTCGACGGCATCGCGAACGTCGAGAGCAGAGCTCCACTTTCGATAACAGACGCAGGATCGGAGAAACGAAAATTGCCGTAAGCCGCGAGAACGGATTGGACACAGATCGATGCAGAGGAAGAGCAACACGTGTGATCGTGTGTTGGGTACATGTACGTGCGTGAGACGAGAGATCGGAGCCCGCGTGGCGGTCGTCGGCTATATCTACGACGGACAGAGAGAAGAGAAATCACGTTGGAGGTGACGTGCGACGAATCATGATGTTCCACCAGTTCGTGCTTTATTATATCTTCGTACAATGCGCCGCCGCAGTAATACGCCGCTGCTCGTTTCGTCGCCGCCGATGACGGATCTGCTCCCGCGTGCTGCACGCTGTACGTTCACAAAGAAGGAGAACGTCCCCGATACAACTGCGGCGGGTACAGTTCGTTTCTTATCGTTAGACGAAGGGGTTGGTCCGCCAGCGACAGGGGGACACTTACGTTCTCGCGACGTCTGCCGAGATGGGTCCACATCGTCGATGCTCGTATCACTGGGGCTCGTTGTCAGAGAGACAGACTCAAGCGTATCTCAAGCGGGTGCGTGCGGATCGTCAGGGTTTCGTAAAAATACAGATCGGCGCATGTAAGCGCGATTGCTTAAATGTTGCGGCTTGGTAAAGTGCGAACAGTATGCCACGAGCACAAAACAGATAGAATGACGTCGGACAGGCTTGTTCCGTTGGAAGATCGAACGTTCCTCGTCATTGCTCCCCTTGTTGGAATCTCGAATTCTCACGGTTTGCTATTTTTTGTTCTTTTTTTCTTTTAATATCGATCTCATGTTTTTGGCTGTCGAGTGAAATTCGGTAAAATCTTGGTCAGACGGTAACGGACTGTGGATCGGAACGTGGGCCTGTTTTGTGCTGGTCCATTCGGTATGATCGGGACGACATAACAGTTGCGAAACGTGTGAGGTTAATCGTACATAACAGAATCCATTACATTGGCGTTCTTTACTTACACATGTAATAATCGATAAACTTTCGAACCTCGTGTAACATTTATACACATATGCTTCTCTTCGGCACAATTTACAACGCTTTACAAAATCTATGTCAATTAAGCCGACTGTACACATGTAAATGACGCGGCCTCGCCCCATGGTGATTGCAATCTCTACGTGTTGCGTAATGAAATGGGACCGCTGGGTCAAACATCGAAACGACATAGAGCTATGTACACGTACAAATTATGTACACGTCGAGGCGCGAACGTCGCGGTTGCAGCCGCGAAATTGGGATTTTAATCGTTCTCTCCGACAAGGGAACGTCGATGAATTCAAAAATTCCGATCCGCTCTTTTCGAAGGGTCAGTCGATAATGGAATTCGACAAATACCAGGCAATCGTATCCGGATACAGCGATTGTTTCTTTCACGAAGAGAAGGCACCAAATAATTGCAAGCAGGAATAATTATAGGAAGCTACAGATAAAAGATTTTCAATAAACACAGAGTGACAATGGTGACGGTAGTTTACATACCTTTTCAATGCACGTGTTCGTGTATTCAAAACTGAATGTATATAATATACGATAAATATATATATTTGAAATGTTCAAGAGTCACTTAAACTAACTAAAATGCCATTACATTATAGAAGGGTGAAGTAGGTCTGTGCTTATTAAAACGTTTCGTCAAATGTGAGTAAAGAGTGAGTGCAAAACAGATCTCTAATGATACGCTACGTACAAAAATTGGCGAGGATCGCAGCTGCCCTTGGTGTACAAACTGTCTTTCGAGCAAGATCTTTCTGTTCTGCGTCCCCGAAGGATAAGAGTTCGATCTGAACACGAATTGGAGACGAAAATTTGCCTAACATTCGTATCGAATTCCATCGCGAGCCAGTAAAACGCGAGAAGCATCGGAATGTCGGAGATTGTCGAGGTTCTCTTGTAAGAAGACGATCCCGCGTTACGTTCGTTCCTTGCTCGTGGAAACCGGAAACAGGAAAGAGGCGTTAATTCGCGTGACAGTTGATCGATCGAGAATTCTCGATCCCCTCGACTCTACGTCGCTCTGCGTTGGTTTCTCCGCCTTGGGCACGGTGAGCGTAGAGTTTTCACATTACAATAATCGG
The DNA here is from genome assembly GCA_963969225.1 of Xylocopa violacea. NCBI lineage: Eukaryota > Metazoa > Arthropoda > Insecta > Hymenoptera > Apidae > Xylocopa > Xylocopa violacea. The sequence goes on from CAXAJV010000002.1 coordinate 36,645,133, forward strand.
TTCGCAGCACTCGCCGTTCCGGTGTTCGCACGCGACCGATCAGACCCACGAAACTTGACAGATGCGAGCAAAGAAACGTGGGATTCGTCGTTTCTTGGCTACCCTCAGCTGCATGTTTAGAGATGTTTGCAGATTCAGTGACATTCGTTGGACAGTTGCGAGGAGGGTCCGCTCCTGTCGGGGATGCGAGATGACCATGGCTACGTAAACGCGAGTTTCGTGGTTTTGGGTACCGTTCGAGACAAATCTAGGATACTCGATCGGTTTTGCCAAGAGAAAATCAAATCGTACTACTTGGAGGCTCGTTCGAATCGGCGATTGAAGCTTCGAGCTCGTCTGATTCTTCTCAAGCTTCGAATACTTTGAAGTTATCCAGTTTTTTTGGTCACGAACCATTCCTCGATGCGCTTCAATTTTAGTTTTGGACGTTTCTACGAATTCTGTCCGATCGTATTTGATTCAATCTCCGATTCGAGTATGCGTCGCGTCGTGCAGCAGATGAGCATGATCGGGGGGTAGTGGAAAACGAGAGTAATCTGTGTGCCCTAATCAATCGACCGACCGATCAAGATCGAGGGAGAACGCACAGTATGCATTAATCAAAACCACGATGCAAGAGAACTATAGTGTACGTATATATATATATACGTACGTATATATATATACCGGTCAGAAAGGAAAGCTTCAACGTTCGCAAAGATATCCTTCATGCAGGTGAGGGTATAATGAGGGGTGTAACAAAAGCTTCTTTACGACAAAAAACAACAAACAACATTCCAACACATGTTGTAACAAAAGGTGCATTCCGTACGAGACTCGAACTCGGTAACGTTACTTGTCTACCAGAAAACGAGACGATTGACCCGACGTTGGGGGAACGATGGAAAGTAAAAAAAGAAAAAGAAACACAAAACTCGAGACAGAACGAAAAGAGACAGCGACAGACGGGAAGAATGTGAGAGATTAAAAGTGGAACGTGAAGAATGTTTGAAAGAGAAACGGAATGTGAGAGACGTACGCAAATTGTCCCACTTAACTTGACGTATTGACTCCTGCGGAGGAGAATAGCTTTGAGATTACGAAATGAGAGCACAAACAGCCTGCGAGAGACGAAGCTGCTCCTTTTAATCCCCCAGCTAGACGGCAATAATTGCGCGACTCGAATACGGTTCTTAAAGTGTACCCCTTTCACCGTTAGCGGCAACGTCGGGCATTTAGGATGGTCAAGTGAAATGGGATGCGCAGTAAATACGTAGAGATAGAAACAGAGAGATCGAGAGGAATATATATATGTATATATATAGAGAGAAAGAGAGAAAGATAGAGAGAGAGAGAGAGAGATAAAGGGGGAGAAAGAGAGTGACATGCAAATGCGCCGTGGACTCGAAAGCGCCGACCAAAGCGTTTTGTTACACCGCTCGACTACTGAACTCTGCCTTCTTTTTGTCTGTTTTGCGTGTGCTTTTTCGTCTTCTTCTCTACTTTTTCTCTTTTATCGTTGTTGTTCTCAAATCTCACTCGGGTACAGACTACAGGATCGCACTTAATTATCTCCTAGCGAACGGAACTCGTCCCGCCTCGTCGTTTCGTTGCTCTGCACGCGACACCCGCGACACGCGGGACAGGGCGCAAAACTTCTCAAATTCCGTCGACCGTGATTTAGAACTCACGAATCGAAACGCACGGCTACAACGCGTGCATCGACCGTCCGTTAATAACGTCCGCCTTTCGATTTCCGTGCGCTGGTCCCCGCGCACACGAGCGGCGCTACGCCATTTTGGAGTCCCGCCAGTATGATGCCGCGTTTCGCTCTTTCAATCGTCCCTGTAATTCGCACGAGAGACGCACGGTGGCCAATTGGCACTCCAAATTGCCGTCAAAAACCGATCTGTCCAATTTATTATTTTCCATAGCGGTAATACAGCCATTGAAAGATGGCGCTTCAAACTTTCAGCGTCTCGACAGAGACGAATCGTGCTATTTTTCAGAATAAATCGTATTGGTCCCGATGAAAATTCTTCGTACTAAGATTCCATTGGATCCATTATTCATGTCATTTGCGTTCCTCAAATTGTACGATAAAGTAAATGCACGAGTGAATCAGATCTTAATACCAAGAATTTTCGTTAGACGTAGCGAACGATTTGTCCTCAAAGGCTGCACAATTTAACGAGCTTGAAATTCCTCCTGCGTTCGAAGGCGGTGCAGCGTGTTCGGTTATAGGGATCAGCTGGAACTCATATCGACGCGATTGCAAAATGGCGCGCGCCGTTCCTGTGCACCGAGTCTAAAAGACAGTCGACGGGCAAAGAGTTATTGCTCGCTCTACGTCCGAGCTGTACCTTCAATTTGCATATCAATGCGTTCTGTGTGTATTCTCATTAAGATGGAGCTTCGTAGTATTACAGAAAAAGTGTTTCCTCTTGATAAAGTAAGTCGAAAATGTAGACTGGCAACGATTTTTCGCTCGAAAGCTTGACTTTTTAAGCGAACGACTCTGAAAATCGTTGAGCAAATCGTTGATGAATCTTCGTACAAACCACTGTCATATTCTAATACAATTACTTCCGTTTACACGAGTGGTTTAACACAGTTTTGCATGGTACAAGTGGACCTGCTTTATTAAGCAATAATTATTAACGCGTCAACGAGGAAGATTCGCGTTGGACTATTTATTAGTTAATCAAGTGTGTCATTAGCATGGGAACGTGTGCTAAATTAATAATTTGCTAAACGTAATCCACTTTGCTTTTGGTACAGCGAAGCATGATCGTGGTTTGCGGAGAATTTCATCAAACAATCCAACAGCGATTTTTAAAGTCGTTCGCTCGAAGAAGAGCTTTCGATAAAGGAAAGGTACGTTACATTTCCTACTTATTTAAAACAAAATTACTTTTTATACTGTAATACTACGAACAGCGTCTCTTTTTGCTCGTACAATTATTCTACGATAAATCATGGCTCAAGTGATGCCACAGCTTTTCTAATGTTCTTCAAAATTGCTATATTTACAGATAATTGAACTTCGATCTTCAGAAAAGTATGAAAGCTTGATTTTTTAAAACTTATTACGATGTGAAATATTAGATACGAAATTAATTGAATGCGGATGGAACGAAAATATGGTAAATGAAAGCATCTGCACGCGAGCGATTCAATTAATAAATGTTCTTCGAAAGTCTGTAGACTGCAAACATGGTCGTTAATAAAAATCTCTGATTATTTTTAATCGAATCTGTCGATCAATGAATTGAATATTTTAACTGGAAATTTAATCAAACATTGCTGGGTTTTTAATTAAAATTCATTACTTGGGTTTCAATATTTCGCAGGGTCTTCAAAGGGGTATTACGTTCAAGATATCAATAAATCTCGCAAACTTCAGATGAAAGTAGAAAGGCTGTGCACCATTTAAATGTAGGATTTACCGTAGAATAACTCTGTAAAGTGTTTTTTGCGATGCTGGGTATTACTTCGATCAACTTCATCTTTCCCACGAACGTTCTACAACAATATCTTTTATAAACTTTAATTACGTCGTACGTGTATTACGTGAGGCATAATTTCAAACAGTTTCGTGCAATATATACGTATAATTACTCTATAAATAGATCTCTCATAAATATTGAACACTATTTACAACTGAAAAACAAACAGAATGATACACGTGTGAACCAAACACTGCGTAGATTAAACAATTATATCAGGAATATATCGTAAGTTAAAAATAAAGACATGCTTATTGTATTTCAGTAATCATTCAGATTAGTTAACAATTAATATTGTCTGCACTAAATTGTGTAAATACCCATTTACCCAGAATCGTCATCGTGTTGTCGTTTAAGATTGTTCAAAGAAAAGGAAAGCAATGCCTTTCCTGTACAGATCTTGTTATCGCAAAATCACTTTTCTCCATACCATTTGAAATCAACGTATTAAATAATGAGTATAATCTATTTATAAATATATACATACACGAGAGTATGCGTACTAGAGATAGAAAAGGGAAAGAGGCGAAAACCGTGTTCGTGTTCGTGTGTGTATTAGAATAATATATTCCTAATTTCTATGTACGCAAAATAAGAATAAATGTCTAGTAATCAAATGAGTCATCACAAGCTGAAATCCCTGTGTGAGAAACACTTGTTCAAATTTTTTAAAAGAATCCAATTGACCGACAAATTCTCGATTCGGTTGTCCTTCGAAATGGTCGAACGTGAACGTCGTTATTACCGAAAGTGAAATCAAGGAAATTCGTAATCGCAAAGTGTGCATCACTCTGTATTTACACAATCGTCGCAAATGTAAATCGAGGAAAAATCAGATCAGCCTAGACTGTAATTCGACAAAAATGAACCTCTTCTGGCGAGAGTTCATTGGGTACTGAAATAACATCTAGTGTATTATGCTGAAAAATGAAGATTTCTTTCGTTTATTGTTCAACCGCAAAGAGAGAAACTAGAAATCGATATCGAGAGAACACGTTTCGAATTATCTAGAAGGAAAAAATGATCATCTGATAACGTAGGGGAATTTTACGATTACTTTAATCCAACATTTCTCTCTCTGCCACGTTAAACAATAAATTAATTGATAAGCTTGGTCGAAAAAATTCGATTGCACGTGTGAATCAAATGTATTTTTGTTCAAGTATCGTAATATAGCTTGTATGCACTGTATATGTGTTCGTGTATACATGTGTATTCAGGGAAATCAGTAAAAACCTTTGTTTATTGGCTCTCGTCGATGAATTATCCGACTCGATGGTTACACGTCGAAACGAATGCACCTCGCAAAGAGGAAAGGTTGATTCGACGAGAATCACATTATTTTCCAGCGGATCTGGCAATTTTTTAACGCGGAAAGGACACTACTCGAGCGTGCTCTCTTGAGAGTTTGTCAACGCGTAATCAAAAATCTCATTCGTAGAGGTAGAAACGTTTCAATTAAATCCTGGTCGGTTTAATTTCCGAAATCTACATCTTACATGTCGCATCGCGCGTACCTTTCTTCCTTAATGAATTTGAAACGTTACCTCATTTCTGTGTTAGATTCCTTGTTTCGAAGTTAATTCCACTTTGCGCAACTGGGACCTCCAATTTTAAATTGACCAACACGAGGGCAGTCGTGTCCAATGGAAAGTGGTTTCCACCCTCGCAATCTCTCTCTCTCTCTCTCTCTCTTTCCTTCTTATTCGGTGACCAGGACTCGTGTCCCTAACTTCGTGTCGTCGTTTCTCATTGGACCGCCACTGCCACGTGTTTGTTAGTTTAAAATCAAAGTTTCTAATTGTACGCACACGTGAAACAAATGAGCAATTTAGAAACGCGATTCTGTGGAATATTTGTTCAGAAATGGACGAAAGAAACTATGGTGAAACAATTTCAGTGGAATCACGTTTGTAGATTAGGCGAAAAAATTAGGACGATGTATTGTTAATAAAACGGATTACGTAACGCGATTCAACGATTGGAAAAACTCTGTATAAGACAAGTCTTCTAAACGGAGAAGATAAAGATATTCCTGTCCATATTTTTTCCGTTCCTTTGCACTTTCCGTTCAAGATAACACGATCAAGTGCATCCTGTTTGTTGCAAATGTTGACTGGTGCCCATCACTATTAGAGAGCGCAAGTTTCCAACTGAAATTAATAAACTGATCGAAGTTCGATTCATAAAAAGACCGCCAACTTTGAGAACGTAAAAAGCAAAAAGTTAACGATAATTACGTTCATAAAACCTCTACGTTTGACCCAGCTTCGCTTCTTTTAGGAATTTCATTTCCGTCCAATTTATTGAAATTCGATGAAATTCTGTAATTTCTTAACAGCTATCGGTTCATGAAATATACATTTCGTTTGGCTACGGAATATTATAGAACACGAGTTTCGAATATAATTAAATTGTTAACCGAGACTACAAGTAATTTCCAATGGACTATTTCCTAAAACTATTATTAAGAACGTAACAATGAACAAAGCTTTCTTTTTAAACACGATAACTCAAAAAATTGCTATTTAATATTACAATCTTCGCATCCTACTCGCAAAGAGTTATTATATAGATAAGTTATTATCAGTACTTTTGGACGGAGGAAGGGATTAGCTTTGATCATTTCAAATGGTATGAGAACAGTATTCTACTCTCTGATTATTAAATATTTTTTAACAGACGAATTGGAAATTACTCGATAGCTCGCCTAATTCCAAAGCCTGACTGCTCGTGTATAGTCTAGTAAGCAATAAATATAAAGATTAATCAATTTCAGGTACGAATACGGTATAGAGAATATATAGAAACTTTTTCAATCGGATACACTGCTAATTGTACACGTGTATGTGAACGTCATTATCTTGGAAATCCGATTCTACGTTTTAACTCTTGAAAGAGAGAGAAGGAAACTCTTTGCATCGATGAATTATAAATTAATTCTTCAAAACCCATTTAATCTTCTCGACTTGGAGAACTTTGCTAAGCAACTAGATATCCATGTAACTATATTTTAATAGGCATATTATACTATTCGACACAACCTACTTATCAATTCTTAAAATGTTTCGAGTAATTATATATTATTACGCATTACTTTTTCTCAGTTTCAACACTTCTTGCTTAATTAATTATGAAATGAAGGATTCTGAAAGTTTCACTGCAAAAATGAATTAAAGACATTTGTGTAAAGACTATTCCACAAATCCCATAAAACCAATGAAAAACATAATAGCAATATGAAATAATTATTTCATTTATACTCGTGATTTCCTATTAATTGACAAGCACTAATGAACACTTCTTAATTTCTGCCAGAAACGTCTATATGAACGTTAAGATATTCACAGTCACGTATGAAACACGTGAAATTCCCAATGATATCAGAAAATGAAATCGGAATGAGGATTAAGACTCAAAATCTCGGGTTAACGCTCGTGAATTAAACCATTAACGCTTCGTAAAAGCTTTCTAATTGTTTAACTTGGTAACACCAGACATAGGTGCTCCGTATGGAATCAAAATACCAAAGTGTACATAAGATACGTTGTAATACGCCAGCGTGTAACTCCAGGGAACATTTCAAATCTCGATGCATCTCCATTCGAGCTGTTCTCCATTTCTACGTGAAAGATTAGAAGCGTGAAACGAAATTGGATGCAGAAAGAAAAAAAACTTGACAGAAAAATAAAAAAGAAAATAGGAACATAAATTGACTAGAGCAAATCTGATGGATAATCGTATGTTTTCAGGAATAATTTTTTCGTAAATCACCTTGGATCGCGAGTGCGCTGGAATTTGTACGTTTAAAATCGAATTTCCTATCTAATCTCAAGTTGCACGACCTCCTCTTATTTACCTTCATCCTGTATATGCAAACTGCAGGCTATCAAACAACTGCATAACTGAATATTAAACAATTAATTTCTACGATCACAGTGACACGAGATGAAATGGGTATTTTAATATAGTTTGGAAAGTGATAAGTATACCTACATGAACCGAACATGAATGAATTCAATCATCGCGCAGACTGAACTAAACTAGATCATGCGATGTTTCGAACGGTAGGAAACAGAATTGATATTAAACAGTTCAGATTTTATAAATGAAAACGTAAGCCGAAAACGATCAAGCAGACTAGATTAATTAATCTCAAAGTCCTGTATAACACTTATACACGTGACTAGCGTTATCAATAAATATATCATCATTCTATCCACGTAGAAATCACAATTAAAATCTTCTACATTCGAAACTATCTATCAAAAAACATACCTATACGAAATTAAAAACAGTAAAAAATATTTCTAAGTTTGCCAAAAAATCTACCTAACTTCCAACTCAGATTTTCGATGCTACGACTCTTCGATTCTATAATTTTACCATCGAAAAATGACAACTTCGTAAACTATAAAAGCGGGGAACACCTACAGACAAAATTCATATAAAGAATAGCAAAAATACTAATACACGATCTGTTAATCACCGTCAAACAAACTGAAGCAACAAGTTCAATAGCTATTAATTGGACCATCAACACCTAGTAGATTACATTGACACGACTGTCACAGGTTTCACCGACAAGAATATATCAACACCATCTTCGACCAAGACTAACATCCCCACAGCACCATTATAAAATGGTCCATATACCTGATCGTACTACAAATCCCACCTTCGATGACGTTACTGAACCCACACGGATGAAACCTGTATCAGCGATTTCGATGCAGTCCCATCTATCAGACTAATCTAACAACGCAACCCAAAAATAATACCTCGACAGCCATTCGAAGCTGGAAGATGGGCCCAGAGAGAAGACCCATCCAACGTGATTGCTCGAGGCTACTTCTATCTAAAATGGCGTCGCGGAAGCTACGAGAATCTAGTCGCGAACAGCCTAGAGAAGACTCGTTCCATCTATGATTTGCGCGATCTAAGAGCCGACAACGGGTTGAGACGTCGCCTGGGCGTGCTGTCCGTCGACGAGGAGCCGCTTTTGTTTTTGGAAGGCTTCGATTTCGATTTCTCCTTGGTGTTCGCGGTCGAGGAGGTTTTCACTGATTTCCCAGGCTTGCTCGCGGCGGTGGTCGAGGCTGCGCTCGTCGACACCGCCGCGGCCACGGGTTTATTAACTGTACTAGGGTTCTGGGATTGGGCTTGGGTTTTAGGGCTTACTTGTACCTCACAGGGGGGTGGTGCGCTCCTGTACGACGGCACGATTTTGAAGGTTACCGAACCTCGTGCTTCCCGCTGCAACAGAAACCAGAATCATTGAGGTGGCGGCCAGGTCCGCGAGTGGGCTTCGCGGTGTTAAACGCGCGTTCGCACGCCAAGTTTCCCGCAAACAAATTGAACACCGTGAAAATGAAATTCGAAACGGGATACAGAAGCACCTCGTACAGGTAGTTTGTGTAATGAAAAGGTAATCACGTGTTACAAGCGCGTGCGAGCGTTTGGATTCTACTCACGAGTATTTTTTGCAAGGCATTGACAGATTGATTGGCCACCGGTATTCCGTTTATTTCTCTGATCTCGTCGCCCACGTGAAGGGTCGCTTGTCTGTGTATCATACCACCGTGCATTATTCGTGCCACCACGCACTTCCCGTCCTCGTTCATTTTTAACGTGATTCCCTGGAAACAGAGAAACAACGTTGCTTTCTCGTCGCGCTCCTCTCCTTGTCTATCTTCTTATATAGCGGCTACTATATTATGAATCGACGTATTCACACGAGCTAAAGTATTCAATTTACTCACCATCGGCTCGTCTGTGTTCTTCTGGAACTGGACCAGCCTGACGCGCGTCACATTCTCGAGGTCTAGGTCGCCGTTCTGTCCCTCGAGATCATCGCCTCCGTTCAGATAGGGCAGAAGGGGCGGTGGCGTGACTCTGGTGGCTTCTTCGCCGTAAACTTCGTGCCCAGCCACGTCGTGCGCTTGTAAAAGAGCCTGGAACAGAGAATCGTGCGGGGGAAATTAAACGGCGTTCCGAGTGTCGACCGAAACGAAAGCAATCGAAGCAACCGTGGGGGACAAAACAACGCACGGCGACGACTGTTTTCGCGTCATGGGCGCAATATCGCGTGTCGCTTGAATAGCAGCTGTCCGTAAATACACACTTCTGTTTTTTGTCCACAGAATTTCAGGATATTGCGATCAACTCTGCCATCGCCTCTTTTTTTTTTTTTTTTATTTTTCTCGCTCGGAACAGACGAAAGAGGGAAAGCTTGTTTCGTCCATCGCGAATGAAAAAGAGCTGCTTAGCGGAGCGGTTCCGGGTTTCGAATTGTTGAATGGACGATTAATGCATCGTTGCGTTAAAATGCGTTAAGTTCGCAGTTCCACACGCGGTATACAATTTGTCCCTTTACGGGACTTTCGAAATGGTAATAGCGCGGTATAGTCAATGGGGAAGGAACAAAGGAGCGACGTGCCTTAAGCGCGCATTTATGCCACGTGTATGCGTTTCTCCGGAAAGGTTCTCCGACAACTTAGCCAAAGCTGAAATGTTTGGAGAGCCGGCATTACGGGAAGAGGTTTCGCGTGCGTTTTCGAGAATCCTTGCGAAGCAGATATATCATAACTCGGAACGTACCATCGCTGCAGAGCCGATCGATTCTTTCGACTCTCTTGTCGAAAAGGAAACATTGGTCTCACAAAGTCAACGATACAAAATAACGAACTGCAAACGCGTCGACCCCTTCGAGAACGGACCAGCATCGTGGAAACCCTCGAAACTATTCGCACGTAAGAGCGCGTAGGCAAAGGCGTCGGTTACTTCTCCATCATCGACTTCCAGCGTCGACACGTTCGATGGGCCGCTGAGCCCTTTTCAAGCCCCGTAATGAGAGAAGAGTCACGTCGAACGATTCGCAAAGCGGCAGAAAGAACCAGCAGCAGAAGTGGCTGGCAGGTTTGTTCCGCGACGTACGATACGGCATGTCGCGCGGAATGTTCCCAGCGTGTCGGAGTAATTCGCTGGAAGTGTGCCAGTGTCTGAAGAGCGTCGTCGATGCGAAGATCAAGCGGCGTTCGAATCCACGCCTCGACCGAGGGCTGGGAAAAATCTAGCCGTACGTGCGAACCGCGTGGCGACGCGCGCGTCCCGGAAGACGGAAGCAGGCGATAATGGGGACGCCAGAACGGTGCTGCGACAGGAAATGCGAGCGCGACCGAGTGTCTCACGTCTGGGGCTCGCTTGAACGCCAGCCAAAATCGTCGTCGCGTCGACTCGCATTGACAGCCACGCCGCGTTTCTATTTCCCGTGGGCCACGCGCATCCGTCTAATCTATATGTAAATCTTGGTCGGTTACAGGCCCGCGGGATGCGTTGCGCGCGAAAGTGCGCGGATATCGCCGCGATTTTAACCATAGTTTTCGGAAGCGTTAGGGAACTTCCACGCAGGGGTTCGTAGGAAATGGACGCGCGATCCGATCGAATGAATATTTACCGCTCGCTAAACGTTGCCCCGCGAGAATCGCGATCCGTTCCACCGAAAACGTCCGCCCCCGTGGCGCAAGTTTCCACGCGGAACTCGAACAACGCGAGATTCAATTTAGAAATGGAGAACATTTTTCATTCTCGTCCCGTAACGGGTAATCTTTCCCATCGGCCCAACCAGGCTGGACTACCCGCCCCGCTGGCCATTGTGCGCGGTTTCTTAATTAACATTGCTTTAAAGCCATTTTTTTAATTACATCTCTGGCAACGTATTTTTACATTTATTAAATTTCTCCGCGCGCGGAGAGCGTTCCGTGATTTTTAAGGAAAAGCTGTGCGAAGAGCGTGCAGAGATAGCATTCTTTCGACGTACGCGCGCGTCGCCTCGGCGGAATGGCTGTATCTTCGCACGACCGATGCCAATTATTCAAAACAACGCTCCCCGGTACTGCGTCGCGATATTCATACGTTATTAATTCAGATATTATCATATTTTCTTCCGTGTATCGCATATAACTACCGTTTTATTTGTCGCGGAAATATCTCGTGGAAATATCTGTTTGAAAACAACCAGAATTGAATATTTAACGTCACCGGCTAGAAATTAGGAAATTTCGCCTGGTTGATTTCCACGGCATCCACGGGCGATATTAACGCCGTTAATTGCGCCAGCCCCATCGGGTATTCATTAATTAGAGGCTGTTCCCCTCACTCGACTGCGGAGTGGCTTCCATTATGTAGTCGTTTTTCTGCCTCGAAAACTGAACGAGAGCAAAGAAACAATGAGCCCCGGTCCGATTCGATTATGCTTAAAACAATAGCTTTCTTTAATAATTAGAAGCTTCTTTTTAATCATTGTTAACGCGACGCGTCGCGAATTACGTTTCATACTTCGAGAGTGGCTTTCGTTTCTCTTTAATTCTTTAATCAGCTTCGCTCCTGGATGCAAGCAGATTACGCCCGACGCGATGCTAGCAGAGAAGCAAACGATGGCGCGGTATCGTAAATCGTAACACTTTTCTGTGCAACGTTAATTTCCAAATACGGCGACACTGTCGTCGCGACATCTCAACTTTGCTCCACTTGTGCAACTTCTTTAAAAGTCGAGTTCGCGGAAGCACCACCGCTGGCTCGCTCCAGTTGAGGACGAAGATTCGGAATGAAATCGAGGCAATTTCCACGGAAGTATGCTAATGCGCTTACCAAAATGTAAAAGCTGAGTTCGAGGAATTAGCGCCTCGTTCGCGAATTCATTCTTTCCGCGCGACAACTCGAACCACGAGATGACGTCGATTAATTGCGAAAGCGAATGCGACGATCGTTTCGATGGAAAAATGGAATCAATAACATTTGCCGCGTGTGTCCAAGTAAACGCGCGGTTTAAGCGGTATTAAGGGTATAAATTATCTTAATTCCGGCTGATGTTAAAAGGTATTACGTTAAACTGGAACCGTTTGTGGCCGCGTTTGCACGTCAATGAGCCAGTTAGCGGTTTCGAGGGTAAAATAATATTGCTCCATGCAAATTTCGGCACGGTGTATCGCTGGTGCGTCGGTATCCTGTAACCGGAAGCCATACCATCCAGCTGAGCGATCGTGTTCCTTCTATTTTTCCATTTTCTCCGTTCTACCTTTGCTCCTTTATATGTACTCGATTATCAATCCTCCTCTCCATTGATACGACGTTTTATTTAACGCGTTTATCAACGATGACCAAAAGCAAGAAGAATTTCAGACAGAATATTACGTTTCAAATATAAATCATTCAATTCAACATCGACTCAACATCCTTCGACTTTTAACAATCATTTGCAGTAACTATTCAAAGGTCTTCGAAAGTGTAAAGACGACGAAATAAAGAATTTAATGACGTGGTTGAATGACTCGGAAGTACGATAGAGAACGCGACGAATGCGAAAGCGGTTCGAAAAATAGATACACGTGGGGGAGGGAAAAAATCTGGCGGAATTCTCGCCGCGTGTTGGAGTTCCGACAAATATGAATCATTCAATTCAACATCCACTCAACATCCTTCGACTTTTAACAATCATTTGCAGTAACTATTCAAAGGTCTTCGAAAGTGTAAAGACGATGAAATAAAGAATTTAATGACGTGGTTGAATGACTCGGAAGTACGATAGAGAACGCGACGAATGCGAAAGCGGTTCGAAAAATAGATACACGTGGGGGAGGGAAAAAAATCTGGTGGAATTCTCGCTGCGTGTTGGAGTTCCGTCAAATATGAATCATTCAACTTTTAACAATCATTTGCAGTAACTATTCAAAGGTCTTCGAAAGTGTAAAGACGATGAAATAAAGAATTTAATGACGTGGTTGAATGACTCGGAAGTGCGATAGAGAACGCGACGAATGCGAAAGCGGTTCGAAAAATAGATACACGTGGGGGAGGGAAAAAAATCTGGCGGAATTCTCGCCGCGTGCTGGAGTTCCGTCCCGAGAAGTTAGGGGTGAGAGGTGCTAAAAGGAATGGCGTTCCGGGGTGTGTCGCGCGAGGCGGACGATCTAATGTACACGTACCGTGGCCGCTGAACGCCTGTATGTGACATAGATACACAACTAAACTATGAATGGGGGAAGAACCTCGGACAGAGATAGCAGTTACGCGGAATGGCCAAAATTTTTCAGTCGAACTGTGTCAATGTGCTCCGTAAGGGAAAATAAAAGAGAATGTCTTACACGGCATTGTAGCAACGGACGGAGAAAGAATCGTAAACTTAAAGGGGATGCAGTTGGCGAAACACGTGTAAAATCGACTATTTTGCTACCGATTTTCCGATACTAAGAGAACTGCTACAAGATAATTAATATTCTCGTCGTCTTTCCTTCTGAACACGTCCTGCTGATGGAATAAAAAAGGAAACCAAACATTCTGCTTGAAAATGCAAAAAGCTACCATCCCTAATACGCTTGTCTCTTACCCCTCGCAATACAGCCTTCGCACTCTTATTACTCTCACTCAACCGCTAACAAGCGAAACACCCGTAAGCCGTGAAAGGTCTGAAGTTACAATCGAACAAAGTTTTTCCCTGAATCGAGTATCCTTTCTATCGTGATTATCGAAGAAACGCGATATTCGAGAGGGTAAATCTTTAAAAAATGGGATCAAGTGTCTATTCGTGAAACATGCTGTGAGAATATTAAAAGGCATTTACTAGCTAATTACTATAATTCTTGATCATAAGGAAACAAGGAGATTCCTTTGGATTTCTAAAGACGCGAAATTCCTTTCGTTGCTGCGCGATTCCAACGTAAACAAACCCATTTATTCGACGGCGGAAGAAACCGTATTAGGGACTAAAGGAGATAAATTATGGCGATAGTTATATAAATTCTTCCGCGGACAAAAGTGTCCGAAAAGACTGGCAAGGAAGGCCGTGAAAAATGCAACACCTTACGTCCACGACTTCCGGGTTTCGATAACTTTATCGCGCAGTCCATTGAAGGGAGCTCAAGCGCGAAAGTATACTGCTCCCTATATTTCATGTCAATGCACCCGCTTTACTAGATGGCAACGGATAAAACCGCGGCTACACTGCGATCGAAATCCCACCGAGAATCCGGAAAATTAAAATTGTTAAACTAGTTCGGAGCGCAAGGGGCACCCAGGATATTTTTCGAGGGACGGTGAGAGTTTTCTCGAAGCAAGGTGCGTTCGCTCCTCGAGCAACTCGAAAGTGTCGCGCGTAAACGAGAAAAGACTATTTCTCGTGTTCGATATTTTTTGCTGAAAATTTCAAGACCACAACTTTGTAAACGCTCTCAACCTTTTTACAGTCTGCGACTTCGAATACGTTTCATACGACAACGCTCGATTTTGCTTAACTTCCATTCAGAGCCAATTGTTGGTAAACAAAGCCTCGTAGGATATGTAATTTCGCACATTGTATACTATTACGTACAAGTTCGGGGAAAATCGAATTCCTCCGGTTTGCCTCGGGAAAACCTACCGTGCGATAAGCCTAAAATGTTACCCACATTTCTGCGTAGCGCTTTTGTTCGAAGTTACGAGGTTCGCGAGAGTTCGAGCAACGTTAAACCGTTCCGATATTAAATAAAAACATGCTCTGAACAGTAGAATAATATCGCGAGGATACAATCGATAAAACAGGCTGGATGATCGTTTTGACGCTAAACTCGAGCAAAATCAATTATTGCGCTCGCAGCGACTCGCGTTTCCATTTTTTATCCTAATTAATTGGCGTCTGTTCTACTTATTTCGCAGCATTTACCGAATATTAGAGCGCGAAACGCAGCCAATTTCAGGTACGACAGGGCATTCGTTGCAGAAGCCGGGACTAATGAGATTAATGTATGCGCTTAGCGCTGGGGTCGTTATATAACGCGATTCGTTTTACATAATCGCCTATTTCACGTTGACTGCGTCGATTACACCAGCGAACTTTGTAAGCGCCGGTTTTGCGCTCGACCCGGTCTACTTAGTCAATCAGAGAAGGTACACGGCGATTCCCGAATATTAGACGGGAATTTTGTATCAAAGCGATCGATCCCGCTTCTTCGCTCGACGAACCTTCCACCAAGACGAATCGTTTCATTCTCTCGAACGGCACGAATTCGACGTCCTCTTAAGAAGAAGCGTTTATTTTTCAGCTGGACGAAATACGCGACCTGTTCATTGTCAGTGTTCGCTACCGCCTTTGAACCTTTCAAGTCGCGCAGATAATTACGTTCCCTCGATACCAATTTTTTCTCCCTCGATCGAAATACATTCAACGCGGCACTCGTAATATTCAACGTAGTTGAAAGTAACTCAATGTATCCACTCGTGGTAAGGGAGAAACGAAAGGTAACGCAATTACCGCCTCGTCAATGCGAACCTTTCTCCCTTACCCGTTACTAAACGATCACGTTTTACGTCAGCTAAGATCCCAGCAGCGTCTATTAGTGTTTAACGTATCGCTTAATTGACAATTCGATGTCTATTAACGAAACGCCAGGGAGCGAAAATAAGAGAATAAATGGAATTAGAGTGTAATATAATAGCTGAAGTGTCTCGAGGGAACTTTTTGCGTTTCCCGTTTCCACGGCACTCGCTTCGCCACCTTAACCTTAATCGAACGTCTTTATTCATTCGTATACTGGGGCTCGATTTCGGTAAATGGGTAGCACTAGACGGAACCTCGAACGTAACCTAAGACAGTCTTGATTAATTGCGCTTCTCCATAACGCTGTGCGATACCAGACAAAGCAGGAAGCGCGGGTGGAAATTACAAAGCGCACTTTTTCCCCCGCGGAATTCCTACGAAACGATACTCGCGTTCTTATACAAAGAGATATTTCACAAACTCTAATTCCCCCAGAATTATCAAGCAATTATTTCAGCGCGTACCCACGTTCGATCTAGTTACACGGCGGATATCAAACACCCCCAGCCTTTGATATTACGCGGATTAATACCGCGGTAACCGATGCGTAACTGGATTCTATGCAAGCCCAGCACGAATCGCTGACGTACGCGTAACATATAATTCCTGTATTTTAAATATCGCGCAAGATATCGGCGTTCCGCCATAGCGGTCCCCCCAGAATATTTTGTCCGCCCGCAAAGGGCGAAATCCTCCGCATTGTGAACCATCGCGCCGCTATGGACAGACCCGTCCTCCATTTGCTGAACGCCTCGCGTTTTAAACGCCACGAAGACCAGCCGTGTCGCGCGTTTTGACTGCGACCCAGAATTACAAAACCATAAATACCGCCGCCAGCGTGCAACCATTGTTACCCGTTCAACGATCAATCGACTAACACAACGGGCCACTGTAAATTTCAATTAATTCCACTAAAACGACGCGTGCCTCGCTCCAGTTTCCACGGCTTTTATGCCATTACGTTTCATCGACACCGCGGCGTTCTCAGATCGCGTCGCGCGCTTTTATGTTAACGCCATCCCACGCCACGCGATGCGAGCTGGAACGCGCGCGGATTATTCCGTGGACCTCGATGGTCCGCGATTTACGCGTGGATCGCGGCTTAAAAGTTGGACGTTCGCTAACGATCGTTCGCGTTTAACGGGCTCGTTTGTCGGTCAAAAGAACGGGGAAGCTTCGAAGGCTGCGTCAAAGTTCCCGGAACTAAGCCAATTAAATTACATAGAGAAAATATGTAGGCGGATCCTTTGCTGTTCGAGTGTTCGAGTGTGCGCTGAATGCGCGAAGCGGATTCTAAATTCGTACGACGAAATAAAGAGATCGCGTGGTCGCAGGGGAAAGTGAAATTGTTTGTTGACGTTACGACGGTGGAAACGTCCGTGGCAATTAGAAGAACCGCCATCATTGAGAATGCATTATCAACCGCTGGCCGAACGGACAAAGAGGCGCTGCTGCATTCTGCAGGATGCGGTCAGCTTTGACCAGCATGTCACAAAGCGCTGTCCGAGATATACATCTATACACAACGAACCTTTGACGAGATTGGATTAAATCTTCGACTGTGTGAGAAATCTGTACGCGTCTCGGACCCAGAAATTAGCACTTTTCCGGCTATTCAGGGGGTGCGTGCGAGTAGTTCATCCCCAAAGATGGTTCTGCTAATCTCCGGAGAGGCAATGGACTGTCGTAGCCGGTTGCACTAAAGATTAATGCATCAAATGGAACCAATTCCAATTGATTGGCCGTGTCACGCGTTTGCGTGAGGCGGGACCGCTACGACCGAATAACATTTCACGTCAGGGCTTTTATTATTTAGGAGGCCCATTAATTCGCCTGTACCTTATAAACGCGTTCAATTAATTCAACATTAAAATCAATTTCAAATTCCCCTGTTTACCATCGTTGTTGTGTTATGCAAGTAGATGTAAATTCGCGCAAAGTCCGTAGACCGATTCAAATTCACTTCCACGCGGTCTGTACAGCGGGACTGAGACGACAAAATTGCAATTAAGTGATAACGTGGAAGTAGAATTCTTCGATTAAACCGTAATCGGTTAACGCAATAGTGCGAGGAATTAAAATACCATTTTCGAGACGAGACTCGAGCGCCTCGTTCGGAATTGTTTCGATTTAATAACGTGGCTTAATAACGCGAGCATAATAACACCGTTGACGTGTGATACTTTGTTTGGGAACGTCTGCGACGGAAGTGGCGGCAATCTCGACTGCTTAACACCTGGATATTACAAAACTCCGTCCGCCATTCAAATACCCCGACGTCCTGGCATCCACGTCTTAACATATCGCGTACCTGAATCGCATGCAATTATTCGATCGCACCGGTAACTTGCCTCGTTTGAAAGTCAAAGTCCCCGGCAGATAATTCAAATGATATTCAAAGATTTACGAAGTCAGCCGCAGATTAAATTTCCAAGCGAACTGCAGAGCGTTCGGTTATAGATCCTACGAAATTAACCCTTTGCACTCGGATGTCCTCTCTCAGAGGACATTGATTACTGATTACGGAGGTTGAACTTGGTCCACCGCAGCTTTTTGAGAATTTCTATTGAAATGGAGATTTTCTATTGTTGAGAGACGTTGGTAATAGGAAATAGTACTAAAATATTGCTAAAATATTGCTATTTCTATTGCTAACGTCCACGAATAAGCTGAGTAAGGATTACAGGGATGATTCCATGGGCGTCTAGCTTCGCCAATTGTATTTCATTATGCCAGTTTTCGCATGAATGAAACGGATCTGGGCATTCGAAATTGACATCGATATCCAGAGCAGATCTCGCGATAAGTATGCGCTAAATCGCTCGGCTATCCAGCTACACGACAGTCGCTTATCCTTTAAATTAGATTTCCCCTCTTCTGGAACGAGCGAGGCTCCTGCCAGATGCAAGTTCAACGGTGCACAACTCACCAACCGGTTACTTACCGAAATCGATTTGTCGACCTTGAACCGATAGCACCTCTAATTTTCAGCTTCGACGATCACGGAAGAGGGATTGAAAGTCTGAACCGAAAAAGGGTACCACTCCAAAAAAGGAGCAAATATCGAATGCACTTCGACGGTTTCTGTCGGTAGCAATTAATCGCAAGGGATGGTACTCTATTTCGTTAACGATTTTTCATTCTACAGCTTGTTCGATGCGTTTCATTACAGTTATTTGATGCGAATGCATATTGTCGCTGTAACGCGAAAAAGTGTTCGAACCAAGTAGCCAAGGTGAAAAGTTCAAGGGTACACCGAACACAAATGGAGTGAAAAAGATCTAATTGATATAACCTCGCGGTTTCGCTGTACAAAGCTTCGATATAGCGTCACTTTTTCAGCGGCTGGATGTAAGCAAACGGATGCTCGAATGAGATACACGATACGAACCGGACGCGACAAGTGGATTTGCTTTAGACTTAAATTTTTGTCCGCGAAGATACACGGAAAGTTTAATGCATTCATGTCAAGAGGAGACGGTTTAATATATGCGGACAAGTAGACGAAGAAACCGACTCGTTTAACTGGGTCATTTAAAACGCAACGTTGTGAAAACTCGAAATTCACGAAACATTTTTAAATAACACATTTCATAACGTTACTGATTCAAAGCAAACTGTTTCAAAATTTATCGTCAACTTCGATGATGTCGAAAATTCTACTGGTACATGCTAACGAAAGAAACGAATAATTATTTCGTACACTCGCAGAATAAAAAAGAATGCTTTCGGTCGCGATTATAGAATCGTCGCTGCAAAAACGCAATATTCGTTGATTGTCTTTAAATTCTATTGAGCAATATTATTATTTGGGAAAACAGCATTAATCAAATAACACAATAACATGTGAGAATTGAATATACGCGATAAAAAGAAGCAATAAGGCAAATTTTCAACAACGTTCGATCGTATAACTTCACCCACTGAATCAGCAAGCAAAATTTATAGTAATAATACGAAAATATATCATTTGCTTCCTCGACGACTCGCAGAAGGTTCAAGTACATATTTCGTAAAGAAAAATAACATACTTCGAAACTCTTAAACAAATTTTTTGAACCCTGTGTGGCGTGCGATATAAAGGAAAAATTGTTACTGATATTTCGTAGCGCGTTGAAGAAACATCCATGAACAGAGATATTCCATATCGTAAAATCGGCTACGAAGCTCTAGCCAATGAACTGCTTCGAAGCACGACATAAAAAGGCTTTTAAACCGACTCACGAATCGAAGAAAACGAACGGATTTCCACGGTGTTTAACGCAACGCAAATAAAGATGACGAATAGCCAAACATATTTGACACTTCGAAAACAAACCAGCGAATTTTACGCTGGCTACGAATCAACAGGAGGGCTCGCGCGACACATGTAAACACAGGAACAACCTTAAATACTCCGATTCGAAACAGAAGAAAAGTTCGCAGCAGAAATATCCTCGAGTATCCCATTCCACAAGCGTGCAATAATTCACGAACGCCACGTATAAAGTCGTCGCTGTTAACAGTCCTCGCGAAATGAAATTCCGCGAAACGAGGTTGCGAGATAGCGAAGAAAAGAGAGATCGGAATCGAATCAACAGGGTAACTCACGTAACACAGCATCGTCGTTCGCCAGATCGGAGTTGAGAGGCCGTCGAAGAGGAGTAAAAAAAGAGAGCCAGGTTCACATGGGCCGATCGTCGACGCGTTAAATAAGGCGAACGTGTCACTTCCTTATAGCTGTACAGAGGCTGTTAGGAGCCGATCTATCGCGCGTCACTCGCGTGAATTGAAAAGAAGCGGAGCGTTTACGGCGCGAGTGTACGTGAAGACGGTTGCCCGAACACTGACTCTGCGCGCCGTGCTGTCGACGCTTTCGAGTTCGACTTCCCGCCAATCCCCCTGTTACTCGACGCTACTTCGACCTTTACACCCCCGAGCGGAACGCGTCCAACCCTGGATCCGCGAGGGAAAAAAAGAGGGTCAACCTTGGTCGAATCGAGTTACGCTGATCGCGATTAAGCGATCGTCTTTGCATTGGATGCTGGACGACGGACGGGGTTGGTCCCGACTGGGAGGGGGAGCACTTGCGGGGAATCTGCGGGGATCCCAGGCAGAACAGACAGACGGATGAAGCGAGTGGAAAATGAGAACGCTTTGAAACTTCCGATGTTGATACTTTATCGGGCACGATATCCTCGGGAACTTCGGATTGTCTATCGGATTAAATTCCCGATTGTTGAACTTCGAGGTATCGAGCATGGACTGCAGGTCTTTAGTGGTCCCTGGATCGTACTGGTATGCTCGAGTTTGTTTAGTCGTAGGTCCGAACTTCGCCCCGCGACAGAGGTAACGCTCGTGTATGCGCGTTGAAAATACGTATCGACTCTGTTCGAAGCGTAACGGACCGGTTGAAAGTGCTCCCTGTTACCTGGCGTCGGTTCGCGATCTCGAGATGCGCGCATTTGTATAAATTGCGGATCGACGCAATAAATATTTGCGGTAACTTACGTGGTTGTTTCAAAGGGATAGTCGATCCGCTGCTGAACACCAAGAACGCGTTCCCCTTTTACGCGTCTTCCCGTCGAACTTCCAATATACTCTTCAGAATTCATCAAGTTTATTCAACCCCTCGAGGCTCGCAATCTCAGCGAGGCATTATGAACCACCGGCAGTCGCCACTTAGCAAATACACTCGAGCCTCAAACACGTGACCTATACAGTCTTTTCAGAGGCGAACAACCGCCATTGTAGCTTAATAAAACATGTTTAAGAGTCGCTTTGACTTACGACTGTCTACCGCTGCCTGCAGCACTTGGAGATCAAATTTGTTCCTCTTCCGAGGGGAAGCAACGTCAGCGCTGCGATACTCCTCGACGAAAGTTTGTTAGTCGTATCTTTTTTCTCTCCACAATGGTTTCAGAAAATAATATGATACGTAGACGATAGGCTCGATCGGGTAACGAGAAAACGTGCCCCAAGGGCGCTCAAGTTTTACGCGTAAAGTTCGTAACGCCGTCGTTACTCGCGAGGCGAACTTCCCACCGATCTCTCCTCCCCCTTTATTTATTTACCAAAATCATCTGAAGAGCCTTGGCGCTCTTTAAATAATAAAAATCGCGCGCGAGAGCTCGAAAAAATCCGCGATCCCACGCGCGCTTACGAATGAATCATTTATAATCCATTTTGCGGGCTCCTTGAGCGCTGTGTACACACGGTTATTGAAAGTTCGCAGGCCGAAGTAACGCGATAGAAAACGGCGCGGAGCGGATCGATGTACGCGTTCGACGGTTATTTCTGCGAGCTCTGAAAACGGAAGTCGCTCGGATTAGACAGTCTTGTGTATAATCTAGGAAAGCAGCCAGCTGAACAAATAATAACAATTGTAAACTGTGCCAGGTTTTATCCTGTACACCGACGATAAAGAATAACGTCTCGATTTATAGAACAAACGCATCGGCGGGACGGAAATAAATTGAGCAAAGAAAACCGGAAACAGTCGCGGCGATTACTAATCACACGAATATTCGGCAGATTTACGCGACGCGCACGAAATATTTTAATCAGTTTAATCTGAAAATACACGAACAGAGCCTTACATTATACACTCCGATCGCAGCGGCGCAAGAATGATGATAAAGATGTCCAAATTCTTGGATTACCTTACGTAAGACTTGAGATCGTAAAAAAGTCGTGCAAAGAATTAATTAGCAATAAATTCGCCACACACCCGCGATATCTGCCCGCGGTAAAGAAATCCGGTAGTACCGCGGTGGAACTTCGTTAAAATTTGCAAGTTCCTTCAACTTCAGCGGTTTATGCTCGAGCGCGACATGAATAACAAGGGATTTTTACTTTCGGTCTATTCCCACGCAGCCTCTATAAGGACGACGCTCTAAACCTTGAATATTAACGCCTGTACCCTTGTTTCCATTTAATATTTCGAAAACTGCCGCAAACAGGGGTGCGGATAAATCACACTTATCCGCGAAAACGAGGCCATCGCTTATTATTGCGACCGACAGAAATCCTGCGAAAGTTTCGCCCGCGGGAAATAAAAGGCGACTCGCGAGGACAAACGCCGCGGCTATAACTCGCGACTAGATCGATGACGCGCGACATTTATTTAGAACGCGCGGAACAGACGCGCGAGTAAGCTTCGTTAACGAGCTCGTCTCTCACCGATAATCTGAGCCGAGCAACAATTTCGAAGGGGTTGCGCGACGCGTATCCCCGGCGTAAACTCTAATAACGCCCCGCCAACCCTTTCGCGCTCGTTCTCCGCGATATTTATTACATTTTACAGGGGTCTTCGCGGCTTGAAAAAGTTTCCTAACGCGAAGCGATCGCGGCGAGGGGAAACAACGGGTAAACCGAAACAACGAGCTGCGAACGGCCGGTTTATCGCGGGACTGCGACCCAGCAAATGTTTAAAGAACAACGCGGCGGGGAAAAAGTTCGCCGCGGTTGATAACGAGCCTCAATTATTCACCGCGCCCGCGGGATTGAGTTACCGTCGCCGGTGGAGAGCCGATTACTGGGACGAAATTTACAAGGGCCCCGGTGTCTTTAAGCGTTTTACCAGCCCGTTAGCTAAGTGACGGGTAACGAATTTCCATCAGCTTGGCGAAGCACTTTTCGAGTCGAATACTCCACTTTTCCCTGGCACTGCAGTATAAGAACGCCTCGCGGGCCCGCGCGCGACATCCGACACGGATGCCAGTTTCCGGCGTCCGTGGCGATGCTGCGAAAGACGGACAGGCCGATATTAGCCCCTGGCCACTTCTATGACCGATAAAACTTTCCACTCTACGAGGGGCGGAACTTGGCTCGTCGCGGAACTTCGATTAGCATCGCGGAATCCGCCGTGGAAGTTCTCGGCTACACGCAGCGACTTCCGGCTGTAACTAAACGTCGACGCTGGGAGATTAACCGATGCGCGTTGATTAACCGAACACGAGTAACGAGGAGATCGAAAGAAGCGTGGCAAAGCGTGCGCGGAACGACTGGATAAAAATGTTTCTGTTCGGCTGGGCGAGAACAAATTTCATTCGCTTAATGTGTATACAAATCCATCCCCTTTCGACACACGCAGCCTGCAGCCTCCTCCAAGTCCTCGCGAGACCCTCCAGGGAAATCATATTTTCGGACGGCTTTTGAACAGCTCGTTACAGCGCTTTGAATTTCCGAAGCGAACTAGCTGAATTCACCGTTTTCCCTTCGACGGAGATCTGGTTTTAAAATCTGGTTTTAAAAGAATCTGTCGAATGGCGCGAGCGAGAAGCTGTTGATGCCTGCTTTTCGTAAAGAGTCCAATTAATATCGTCCGAATGTTCGCTGCTACGATACTTTGGAAAATGAAACCGCTGTACTACTCGAGGCGATCGTATTCGAGGAATTCGTTCGAGCAATCGCCTCGCAATTTTCTGCCAGATCGTTTACAGTACTCTCTTCGAGTACAGAAATTCGCGATTAATATAATCAGCTTATTGCTGCATTGTAACGAGGAGAAGAATGCACTCGTACTAAAAGCTCTATCGCATATCGAAGAGGAAAGAGGAGGCTTAAGTCGCGTTACAGGCGGAACGAATGAACCGATTCGCCGATTTTGTCGACGGAGAGCGCATGTTTTGGACGCTGCCTGTTCCATTACATCGAGTGCTGCGCGGAAATCGTAAAACCATGACGTGCAGCACACAAACGAAAGGGATAATCACACGTGCGAAATTATGCAGTGACGTGCGTACGCGGTTTCGTGTCACGCAGACTTTTGGAACAGGACCACGAATGGTGCATGGGAATCTAAAACCGGGGCGAACGTGAAATTTACGAAACGGGATGCACGACAGCCGCGCGCAGCACGGATTCGTGCCATTTCTGATATTGACTTCGCTAAAATGTGACTCGTGATTAGATGTACGTAACGGCGCGTAAATCTTATATCTCGGTAACAAAAGAGTCGCTCGTAAATTTTTAATATACCACGAGCTTTCGTATATGCAAATGCCAGCTTGAATAAAGAAGGCGGAACGATAGCGCGCGGACGCGTGATGTTTTGAAAAAAGTACAAAGTTTTTCGCGGCCCATTGTTAGAAATAGACATACGAGTAAAACTAGTGTGCCGTGTACGTGCACCGTTGAAAATGGGACGTGTCGAAAAAGTTGAACGAAAATGAAGATCGACGAAATTACTAGACCGAAACTGTGAAGTGGACGCTAGAAGTGACAATTTTTAACATTACAGCTGGCGATGAGTAAAAGCCGAAAATTTGGCAACAACGTTGTTTCGTGGGTATATTCAAATTTTGTTTAACCGCGAGACAAATAGCAGCAGCAGCATCTGGCGTTAGTTTCAATATCCGACACATTCTTTCTCATCGTGCACTTCGAACAAGCGAAAACGCTATGGTGGAAGTCCGGAATCTATCGAGGGACAAACGGTTCGTATAATTAGAACGTACGCTGAAATAATGATCGACAGTAAAAGAATTCCAACGCGAGTTTCAGCAGATATTCAGATAATTAACTTTTCCTGTCCAAAGTTTGCAGTCCTCACGATCGACGACGGTGCCTGGAATGCTCTGCGCAGCGTTTCCTTTCCCCTTTTTGCTTCCTGCGGTGCAATGAAATAATAATGATAACTCAAGTTTCGTGCTACCGCGAAATTAGTTGGGTCATTCCTCTGTTTGTATACGTTCCGCCGTATCATGCGAGCTCGTACGTTTCGAGTTCCTTCCTTCTCCCTGTTCACATCTCTTTGCGTATACGTACCCGAGTAAGCACACACTTTGACAACGAACTATACCCGCGACTCGCTTAAAACTTCCCTTCGTGCGAGCATGTGCGTGCACCTACGTACGCTAATCGGCCAGGAGTTAAATATTTTCCGCAGCGAACGTTCCCCGCACGGAACACCGACTTTTATGTTTGTCTTTCAGCTAATTTATTGCGCTCCAGCATCGCGTGTCGTACGATAGCCTGACTTGGTGCTTTACTTTCGCGAGACCTACAATTTCGAGCAATTTTTTAATCGCGACCGCTTAATAAATGCAGGGGGAAATGGAAGAATGAAAATTGGTTGCGAAGACACGCAGTCAGCATTGCGAATTGTTGGATTATTTCAAAACAAAAATGAATCTTCTGTCAAGAAACAGAATCCTGTTTATAAACAGTGAAGTAAATCTATCGGTTCGAGCGTTTATAACCAAAGGCCTGAAAGAAAAACGCAGACTTTGCGTCGTCATTTTCCTATAAGCGGAAGGACCTCAGATTTTCTGTCGAGTGTCCTTACTTTTTGAATAGACATCCTTCTGATGTCTCAACCCAGTTCCAACATGAAATAAGTTCCAACAGTCAAAGAGTACGAAACTTGTAGAGTACAATTTCTAAAAACACTTACACCAAAGAAAGAAGAGACTAATATTTACCCAGCCAGCGAAAATTTCCTACAATTTAGGAAAATAGTTACACCTTTAAAAAAAAAAAAAACGAAGAACCTAATATTTACCCAGCTAGCGAAAATTTCCTGCCTCTAACAAGTTCGAACAATTCCACGCTACTACGGGTGTGCGGATATAAGTGGCGCCAACGATTTTCCGTCGTTACACGCCGTGCTCCCTTTTCCATCCGGCGTAACGCTGAAAATTTCGCGTACGTCGCGGTAAATTTGCCGGGGCTATTTTCAGGCTCGATAACGCGGGCCAGCCTCGTTGTCGTTTCGCTCGCGAATCTCGCGTAGCTGCGCCCGTGTTCCGCGTTTCTAGAGGAGCGCTGCGCGCGCGTGCGTGCACGTACAAAGGTTAATCGGCCATGAATCAAATATGTTTTGCTAGAGAGGAGCCTCTTCACGAGTTCGCCCCGTTACGCATCGCTACTACTTGACCGTCCAACGGCGGCTGGCTATGCACGAGTTTTTCCACTGCGAGCGCGCGACCGCTTCCGCTGTCTGCAGCCGTGTTTTTCAGCATCGCACAAAACGCGCACGAGTTGCGCTACTAATTGGCGCCGGCAACCGAGCAAAACGCGAAGGAGCGGCGATGGACAGAAGTAAAAAGCGAACCCCCGTTCCTTTTATCGAGAATGTTTTTCTATCAAAAACCCTGCGAGCCACGATTTGGAACCGGAGGTGCACCATTTTAATTAAGTGACGCTCGATACGTTCACTCGGTGTCCCATCGACTTCCGCTAACGAATTAGCCGGAAAAATGTTCTCTTTTAAGCGAACGTCACATAAATTCCGCGCAAGATACTGTAATTATCTTTCTTCTGAAGTTACCGAGAGATACGAGGTATAAAATGTCGTTTACGTCGCGTCGTAAATCATTGGCAGCAAGGATACGAATAATGTTCATACTTGTAAATTCAGTAGGATTATTGGTTGATCGGTTGGAACAGTGGTAACGTAGAAACGCTGTCTTAATCGTCGAATGGAATCAAGCAGTTATCGAATGTGGTCGCTGTTAGTTTCCCGCTCTCTATTTTTGGCAAATGATCCAGATTCCCCGGTTTATATCATCGCGTGTTTTATCAAGTCGAGTGGGGCTCGTTAGAATTTGCTCGCGAAATCGTCCGCTCTCGACATCTAACATGGACGCGGTGAAAAATATATTCAAGACACGCCGTGAATACTAATAATGCGCGGGTATAAAGCCAGACAAACGCGCAAAAGAAAATTAATTCCTCCGGTTCACTTTGAACGGCCTTCATGACTGGTCGCGCGTTAATCCTATGTAAATATGAATTTTTTAAATTTCGCACGCCTCAGCTGTATTTCAAAATATCGCGCGGAATTATTCGCGGGGGGAGGAAGGAACCCGGCGCGGAGAGAGCGATTCAGAATTTTAATTAGTCGCGATCCGCGAAGGATTCAATTAATTTTGTAATCTTAAGACGCGGTAATTCTATGGGCGTTTTTAATTGCAACACTTGCTATTTGCTCGTCCCGTTGCTGCACGCTACGAAAATAGTCAGACTTAGCCCCTGAATTTTTCAGCCCCGCCATTTGTTTCGTTCTGCCGGCGGACATTTGCATTTAAGATTAATGGTTGCTATTTTTATATGCATTTGAATCGCGGCAACGTGAAATTTAGCTCGCTTCAAAATTCAGTTCTGACATCAAATGAAATACCCGCGCGTAACGTTCCTCTTTTCTCTTTCTCTCCCTTATTTTGTCTAAATACGCGTGCTCGTACACGCTAACTTCCAAAAGTGTCCGTCCATTTTGTTTTTATCGAACTCGCAACGATTCAATTTATCCTTACTGTGCGCAGATTTGAATAATTAATCATATTTTTTAAAATGCGAGGAGTGAAGGGAAAACTGGAGCGTTTCATAAAAATGTGAAACTGAACGAAACGATATAAAGCTAGCGGGATAATTTGAAGCAGCAAAGGAGCTCGATTCGAATTTATCTCGCCATTAAAAATTTTAAATAAGATATAGGACGAAATCTTCTTTTAGCTTTTTTTATGTGCACCTATTACCTTGGAGCATCGCGTTCAATATTTAGCGAAACGTCACCAGCACGCTTTTGCGCCAGGCTACCTCGATAACGTCGAACCCACGTTTCACTCCTTTCGAAATTCACGAATTTATTATCTGATTAAATCAATATTTAACTTCGAACGCATGGCGCATTGTAATCTGATTAAAAAGCAGAACTGCGAAAACTAAAAACACAGAAGCAACATTTCCCTAATCAGAATCGACGTTTGAATTGAGTATACTTAAAAAAGATAAATGTGAAACATTAAGTCCTTTAGAAACAACCAAGAAGACTGCATATATCCGTTCAATTATCCGCATCCTCTGTTAACAATTATTTATATCCATCACTTATTAACGTACGTATAATATTCTACGTCGTATACGTCAGTGATATACCTAATTTTCATACTCTATTATTGTTTCATACTCCGCTGCAGTGGAATGTTGATTAACAATTGACGAGATGAATATTTGAACTATCATTTAAATATAAATCTACAATTATACCCGCAACAATTTGCTAATAATAAGTTCAGGTATAATTAATACCGCGCTGGACGCGTGGAGGGTGGCAATGGTTGCACGAAAATGTTGATAGTCCGATTCGATCGAATCCAATAAAAAGTACATCGATTTCAACGCGACAGACCAAACGCCTACTCGTCAGCTGCGCGCAGCTCAGTTAGCTGCAGTGAATGAGTACGAGGGTGCACATCGGTGCGAAGGTTTGGTCGGTAAGGGCACAACCTTGATATCAGAAGGGTTATCGCGGGCCACGCATTTTCACGGAGGGCGTTCATTTCTGTTTTCTGCAGGGTAGTCAGAGCGGAGGTTCCACTGTTCGCCGCGTGATGGCGCGGCAACTTGCGGAACATCCCCCGAATCTCTTTACCATCCAACTACCCCTTGGGATACTCATTTAATAAAAATAACTGCGCAATGTTCGCAATAATAATTCGCAAAGCGTAGGACGACACTCGAATCCTTTTATTTTCTATAAATTACGCAAACTGTGACGGAAATTTCGCGCGACAAATCACGATTCATCCCCAATGATAACGATTACACAAATTTCGATGTATTGATTCGTAAAAGCAATGTTATATAATGAAATTTATGTTAAAAATACGTTTTGCGCTCTGTGCGATGAAAAATCGTTCTACACTTCGAGTCGCTGACGCCCTTCTTGTTCTCCATTGGCTATTGAATATTTTCAGCCACGTAGCAAGTTGGATATCGGTTGAGAACCTGCTGTTTAAAGGTGGTGCAAAATGGTAACGGGGGACAGCGACAATTGGACGGAGAGGGCGAGAGGGACGAAACGAACTAAATATGGAAGCGAGCACGGCAGGTGGAGACAACGCGATTCTTCGCGTTTTATAATGCGACGCTTATTTTCATTCCGCGCGCGCAGAACGAAACGAGGTTGACGACGCACAATTTCTCAGACGTCGCTTTTCCCTCGTCAGCAGAGCATTCAGTTAACTTTATTTGTTAGACGAAATCTCGAGTACGAATTAAAACGCCGACGGCTCGTTAGTTTCTTAAAATAAATAGTTGTCGTAGCCGGCTGCGAACGCGGGCTCGAATAAAAATGCTTGAACCAGAAATGACATAGTTACGCAGGAGGGATGAAACGACGGAATTAAGCCGATGTGCCGCTATGCAACGAGTTCGTTTAAAATAATAATTATTTACATGAAGGTTACAGCTAGAAATCGTATCAAAATTAGCAGATAGTTTGACAATTTTTGCATCGACGTTTAACCATGTCCAGGTCAAAAAAAAATATATTGTGGAGAATATTAGAAAAGTTGGAGGAGATACTTTAGCATAAATCGGTACAAAATGTAACAAAACTGTGTCAAGCCTCGCTTCTAGAAAAATCCATTCTGTAAATTATGTCGAGTTTGTACACGAACTTATTACTCGAAGTTTCGCGTAACTAACTTCGATACGCGATATATAAATTTGTAACGCAGCGAACGTGCAAATCAGACCTCGCCCTGCGCGCTAAGGAATCGTGAAAAATGATAAACAACTTCCTCTGTCCTTCGCGTAGAGCTACGTGCAGTTGGATAAACTTTTCAATCGATGTCACACGGTGGTTGTAACAAGTAAAGTTTTGGCAGTAGATACAAGCGCTGTGGCGCCAACTGCCGTCTAAGTTTCTCCGTTTCAGAATGCGAAATTCAACCGACGACACGTCCATCTATACATATCTAGTCTGCTCGCGTTAATTTATTATAATCCGCATAATCCAACTTTGCTCGAATCCAACGGTGCTTGGAAGACCGCAGCACCGATTCTTTCCTCTGTCGAAGCCAATACAAGCGTTCATTCGTATCGATCTTGTTTGCTGGATAATCTGCAACCAGGACTTAGAGGAACCGGAGAAAATTTCAAAGAAAGGATAGCGAAAAATATGATAGCCTTTGCTCGTAACGTCGAGGAAAATCGAGAAGAGAAATCCAACTTGACGGTTCACTTAGGCAAACCCATAAAGCGAAGATTGAAGAATATGCACGCGAGTCATAGTTGCCTTAATGCGAGCAAGCAATAACTGAAGTGCCAAGCGTACCAACCGTACAAATGTATGGAAATAAGAGTAACTTGCGCAATAATTTTTGGTTTACGAAACTTTAGCTTTTAAAAGGACTGGAGAGAACAGTTTTCATTGCGTCAACTAACGCAGTAGGAAATGTGCATTATCCGAAAGACGAGATGCTAACACGCAAGTGTACACGGTAATTAGAGAAATTAGGGAAGCACCAAGGTCGACGGTGTCTTCTAAGTTCACGTGTCAGTGCACGTAATTTAAAACTCTTCATTTTGCTAAAATCCCGTGCCCTCAGCGCCCGTACACCCTTAAATAAAATTGTGTCCGTGAGGTTAAGTGCCGTGTCAGCGACTCGTGACATTTCCTACTCTCCTTGGGACTCGTTAACTCGCCCCTAAGAAACTAATTACAACGAAGCTTTATTATTATATAAAACCAGGACCATTGAAACGAGAAAACGTCGCGCAAGGAAAATAGTTTGGCGAATTTAAACGTCGCCAACGATTTTCGCTTTTAGAGAGTGTACAAAATGAATTTCTTAATGGTGGTAATAATTTACTGAACTTCATAATGGTAATTAAAATTTCAATTTTTAGGATGGAAATTGGACACGTGGAATTGCACGCTTGTTCAGCGAGGTTGATCGATCAGAGAAGTCAAACGATCATAAAATGCAAGGTTAATTTTAGGTAATAAGGAAATTGTTAATGATTATCCGCGATATATGGCGATATGTGGCGAACCCAGAATTAGTCATTAAGAACATTCACTATACAGCGCGCGCTTACGTGGGAGCCGAAATAAACTTTACGTTGTATCGTTCCGGTGGGAACGATCGTTCACTTGCCACTCGAACGAGCACCACACCTGCAATCCTGCGTGGATTAATTAAATTAGCATTTCCGTCTCTGTGCAGCGTAACCTCTATACGCATCACTTTAATGCTAAAACGGCCTATATAACTTTAAGGAGTTCTGATTACGACGTTCCCAGCGCGTGCAACTTCCCGTTTCCAGGATGCGTCCCGATTCGTTAACATTATTACCCTCGAGCGTCAAAAATATTTCTAATTTGTGCCAACAGAATCCTGTATCGAAAACTGAATCAGCTGACGCATCAAACGCCTTCGTATCTATTTAAAACGCAACCAATTGATTTACGGACGATAAGATCGAACGCATCTGCGATGTAAATTCGACGCCATGGAGAATAGATTGGCTGATCAACGCAACGCGAACGTAATTAATCACTCAGTTTTCATTTAATCGGGGATTTTAGGCCCGCTGTGGCGTAATTGTGCAGAAACGATAAACGAGCGCATTTGGCTTGGCGCAAGTGCGCGAAACGATCGGACCTAGCCAAGGAATGACCAGCGTGTCATTAAGCGCGGTAGGCGCGTTTGAAAGTTTATGGAGCCGCGATATCGCGACGAATCCGTGCACGAATCGTGGCTGCACGAGTACAGACGTCGATGAATCCCATTCGCGTTATTCGTCACGTGTTCCATCGGAGAATCACGTTGCTTTCGAGCCTGGTTTCCACGTGCTAAGTGCGCGCTTGTTAATTTAATCGAACAACTCTATGGTAGAATAATCGCGGGCAATTAAGGTCACGTAAGATTATCTGCTGAAGCGGAACATTGTGGTAAATTATATATTTCCTACATTTTTTTTGTCGTAATTATACGCTGTTGGTCAGAACTTTCGTTTGGAAGAAATGAATTGATCGACATACACAAAGCGAACATGAAAATTGTTTGCTCGACGTTCGACTGTTTTCATGGAGAACGTCATGTTAAAAGTGAAAGAACGTTCGTTGATGCGCATTGAATACATTTCGTTTTTATCGTTTCGCATCATCGGTATGGCCGGGGAATAAAAGTTAAGCGAAGTCGTTATCGAGTCGCTGAAAGGAACAATTCGCCGAGGATAAATCACGCTTTGTGAATGGTAACAGCCCAGCAATTCTGAAAATTACGATCGCGTCATAAAGGCTGATATTCGCAACGCGTAAAAGACGCCAAGGACTCGATGATTTTTCTTACGTCAATCCGTTTAAGTGAAAATAAAAATCATACATTTCTTTGTTTCCACCGGTTTCAATTTGCGAGACAATCGCGACGAACGGATAATAAACTTTGATCTGCGTCCCCGCACGAGCACGGGGAAATGTTTTAAACAATATTATTCCATTTGTGGGGAAAAATATTATAATAACCGAGTTGTTGCGTTGAACCACCCATCGATTTCATTTCGCAGCTCCCTTTCCTCAGAATATCGCGTTTGCACTCGTTCTGACGCTTTTAAAGGCGTCGCAAAGCGTAGCAAAATTATAATCGAGAAATAATTATGCCGCTTTGGGCGCTGCGCTTACGTTTAATCCACCCAGTCGGCGCGTCGAGTGAATTTCAACTTTCAGACCGCGCGATCTAAGTTGGTCGGACTTACAACGGCGGAATAACGCGCAACTTTCGTTCTCTGTCTGCGCGAAACGTATTGTTACTCATTGTTGTGCACAATCGGAATGAAAACTTTTAATTGCTGGGAACAGCTTACGCCAGCGAGACCTCGCTCGCTGGTAATCTGGGTTTGATTAAAAATTTTCGGCCGCTGTAAATCGCTGGCAGCGGTTGGCAACCAACGAGCCAAAGTAATCCCGCGTTACGCAAATATCGATACGATCGAAACTTCTCGAGTTCGAACGTGAATTGCTGGAGAACGTTTCGCGGCGAACTTCGCGGACGTCGAAGCGCAAGCATCGCGCTGGAACTGCGCATTTCTAAGGCAAGGCTGCGCGCGTTCTGCGCGCTTTGGCACCATCGAGCCGCGTAACCAGGTTATTTAAATTCAATACTTGCTCGATGCCAACGGGGCGGGTGGGGGCGGGTAGACGTCGAGAAAAATAAATAATTTAACGAATAATCGACTTAGAGACGTAACAAGGCCGACGGAGCTTTTACGATCCTGGGAGCGTCGCGTCGCTCCTTAATTAAAATCGATCCCACCGCGACTTTTTCCTTGGTCCGCCCTCGAAGCGATATACCGTCCTGTCTGGTGGCATTTAGTCGCGCTCCAGGAGGCGAGGGGGCGGGATGAATTAAGGAAGCGTTGCTAATGCGCCGTTAACCGCGGCCCAAATGCATTCGTGTCAACGAAGTGACGGCCGACCGACATGAAATATTTAATTGGTCCTTTCGTGGCCGCAGGACCGAAACGGGCGAACCGAGTCAATTCGTAGGCTCTTTGATATCGCGCTGCAATGAAATAGGTCAGCTGACGGCTGGTCTTGCCGGCCAGCTAACAAAGGCAAAGTTCTATAGCGCGCCGATGTGATTTCTGTCGTTCTGCGGCAAGTTCTCTGCAAACGTTCTGTACGGACGCATTCTCGTTAAACCATGCCCACACTGCGCGCCCTGCGCGCCCTGCGCGCCCTCGCTACCGACAACCTTTTTTCCTCTCGTTACGTGCCGCGCGTATGGAGCTGTTGTCATCGAATCGGTCACGTCGAACGTTAACGAATTTACACGTATCTGGGGCGCGAGGTCTCCATGGTTGTTTCGGAGAAAGCGTTCTCGACCCTATTCGAGGGATGCCTACACGAGGGATGCTGACTTCACGATGGGTTTCTTGTTTGGTCCTTGCATGGTTGTATTAATCTACGCAGCGTGTAATTCTTGCGTTTTTTTTTTGTTATTAATATGGATTTAAGACGCGTAGATAACGAATGTGGTTTACAGTGTTAAACTTTATGTTATGAATAATAGGATCTCTTATTGTAGGACTGGTGTGTGATTTTGTTTAGGAGAGTTCCCTAGGAATTGTGTTTTTCAGCGGACCGTTTCATAAATATTCGATACGACGGCCAAAGCAGCTTATTTCATTAATTTGCAATGTAATAAACCGGTCGATATCATAATTACGGATATCGGATTCACAAGCCACGAGGGGCGTCTGAAAATAACGGTGTTACAGTGGAACGTACATCGTATAAAAGGGAAA
Source organism: Xylocopa violacea (assembly GCA_963969225.1). NCBI lineage: Eukaryota > Metazoa > Arthropoda > Insecta > Hymenoptera > Apidae > Xylocopa > Xylocopa violacea. Next base: position 36,679,993 of record CAXAJV010000002.1, read on the forward strand.
CGCGACAATGTGCTCGACTGTCCTCGGAATGTTCGTGCGATTTGTGATTCGAGAATTAATCAAAACCTAATGCGATTATACAAATTTAATATCAGTATCGAACGTGGATCGTTTTGCGAATACATATCTCTTATTTCGTTGACTCATTGCGCGTGTTATCAGTTTTGTAATTTGCTACTCTTTTAACGCAAAGTAGATCGCACCGATAGAGTACTGAGAGAGAAAAAGAGATAATTTCGTAACACTTTTCGAATCCAAGCACGGAGCCTCTTGAAATACACGTTCCGTGGCAATTAAATAGTCAGTCGAACTCTCGCCATCCTTCCGTCCCCTTGATTTGTCTAAACAGACCTAATTACGCGGGCGGGGCTGCAGGAAAGAACTGGAACATTACAGTGGTCGCAGCCTAGACGTAACGTTCTCCAAACAACGTCCTTGCCAAAGCTATTTACGCTCCTCGAGATTGCATCTCCCCGGGCATTTTTCTCGAGACCTCCGCGCGCGACTGCATTTGCAATTCACTTAGGACGCGCGGTGGGCGCCGACAGATTGATAATTGATGACGCGGATCCTGACGCGAAACTGGGGCGGACAGGCCGGGCGAAATAATTGAAGAACACCGAAAACTTTCCCACCGCCGCGGAAGATATAAAATTCGCTCGTAAGATTAATCCGTTAAAAGCACCTCTGAACGCGCTCTGATCTCTCCGCCACTTGCGGCGAGGGCAAGAGCTCGGCTTTGTGCCAGAAAATGCCCAGGGAAGCGTTAGTTGTTCCCGAAAACTTGGATGCGGGTTTTCTCTCCCCGCGTCGCCCTTCGCCCCCTCTGTCCCGCTCCGCGTCCCAGCGTCCGCCGCCATTTCCGCTTTGAGCCCCTCCTCCGTCGCAGCCGATCCCGATTCAACCGTCGAACCACGCTCTCTCAACTTTTCCTGTATTTCACCGGTCCAGGATGCCCGCGGTTTTCCAGCCAGGGTGATGCCACTTTGTCGAGTCTGCCCCAAATTTGTCTGAACTTAATAAGACCACGTAGCTCTATCCGCGCCCCAATAGGTTAACCCCTTCCATCCGCGAGTAACTCCTCGAGGTACCAGAATGGACGTCGTCGATAAATTCTGCCCAGCGGATTTGATTACTCGGATGGCGGTAAGTAACACCGTTGTTGAAAACATTTCGCTGCTTCCACCGTGGCCGAGGAAACTTCCGCTTCCTTTCGAAGAAGTCTACCCCTCGTAGATTCCTGGACGTGAATTGCGCATACGTTATTACCTACGTCTTCTTTATAGAGTACAGCCTGGCCCCTGCGTCTGGAATGAATCTCGTACACAATTCGTATGGTTTACGAGCGAGTTTTACACCGTGTACGGCAATTTTCCTCGGTCGCTCCTCTCGTATTTCAAACGCGACTGAGTTTGGGAAACAGAGACGCTTTACTGTGCCCAGCATCGCGACACTGTCGCGTCGACATCTTGCATTTAACCATTCTCCTGTATCGTCGGTGGCAGTAAAGGGAAATTGCTATTTTCGCGGACAGGAATGCTGAAGCAGCTTTGCGAAGCTGCTTCGTAAAGTCGACTGACCTTGAATTAGCGTCTTAGGGTTGAATTAGCGTTGAATTAGCGTTTTAGGGTAATTATCGAGTGGACTCGATGCATTATTCACTTGGCCAGGTCAGACGAAGCGCAGTCGTCGGAAAAGCACTCGGACCTGGATCGAAAAGCGCTCGTTCAGCCGCCAGTTCGTTAAACGTCGAAGGAGATGAGAAGTTATCGTTTTACTGGCTTCAAAATTGATCTCCCGTTTCTTCGAGATGCGCAGATATACGCTCTTCGTATTTTTTAAGTTTCGCTGGGACGTGTAATAAAAACACGAGGTCAGGGAAGCGTGAATGAAACGATGAGCACAGGTAGAAGAGCAAAGTATTCGAGCGCCGAGGAAATCGCTTATTGACATTGACGAGCCATTATGGTAATTACTTTCGTTAATCAAATCACCCGTAATTTCTGTGCTAACGAGTACGACTCAAGTTTAACGATGTACGATAATTATAAGGCTAAACGGAACCGTCGAGGAACAATTATTTCCTCTGTGGAAGGCAATGCAACTGCTGAACGCAGCGAGACTAATCTGTTGCTGCAAGTATATCATCCCTCTTCCTCTCTCATTTGGATACAATAGTCTCAGATAACTCAAACGTCGCAAAAACGAACTGAAAATTATCATCCAAGCAGCCAGCAGACGCGATGATCGAACTTGTCCAAGTCTTCGCAGAATATTAGAAACCGAGAATCCGTGCCTGCGTAAACTAGTTTCACTATGCCTGCAGATAAAGCGTGGCTGTTATGAGACAAGTTTCGAGGGTGAAATTACCGACGAAGAGTTCCAGCTCGACGATATTACCTCGATCATGAATCATGGTTAACGACATTTACTGCTGAATCCGATATCGCGCGAGGAAGAATGTCGAAAATTGGCTCGCAAACTAAAAAGTGATTGTAGCCGTCGCGAGGAATAAGTGGCTCGCTGATTTAAAAACCACTCGGCGGAAGATTAACGCCTCCTCTAACGTTCAATTATACAATAACGCGTAACTGCTTATTAGCCGTCCGCGTGGGAGACACAAATTTATGGACTCCTGATAAAAAAAAAAAAAAAAAAAAATTGGCGACGAAGGCTACTGCTCCCTTTGAAAGCGTGCTTTGAACTTTCCGCAGTTTCACATGAACTTCAAAGAGTTTTGTAATAAGCAAGCAGGATGAGTTCACGGAGTCGGCCAATTCACTTCGAAGGCAATTTACTATCTCTGAGCAATCTCTCAGAGTTTACAGCCCCGGACAAAGAATTTACAGCAACATAACTTTCCATGAAATTCAATGCGCCGTGGAAAACAAATGGCTCCGGACCCGTCGATACCCGAGCGATTACCGGAAAGTAAAATCCTCTTACAAACAATGGGAACAATAACTTTCGCAAAATATCCCATTCCAGCGCGAGAACAAATTTTTCGATGGTTTGTCGCGCGATATTTCTGCGACGAAATGGGAAAACGCAAGTTCGCCAGTCGAATTCGAGTCGTTTCGTGAAAACTACGATTTCTCAGTGCTCTTTTCCACCATGATGTTCACCTGCATTTTTCAAATTCGCACCTCGGCTGGGATAATCAGAGGGAAATAGGAGGCGAACTGTGTCGGGCGACTCGACGTTCACCTAATTAAAACAAAACCGCGTCAGAAGGGACGAGAGAGGGCTGAGAAAACGCGTATCGTTACCACGCGTCACCCAGTTTCCACTTCCGTGTATTGTTATACACACCAAGACTGTAAATAAAGCATAATGATATCCGGGGTGACTTGGGATTGAATCCGCTTGATCACCAAGCGGCAGACTGGAGCCTCGAGCAATCGACTTACAAGGACTGTGTACATACGTGCAAAAATTCGTTGCCGGGTATATTAAACGCAAATGCGGGCACAAAGCGTGACCTATTTCTTAAGTCACCTCAGATCCAACTAAATAACGCTTCTATTTAAAATCCCTGGCTCGATTGCGATTTCACTGCGATTTTTCGCTACGATTTTTTCAGTACGAACTCATTACGATTCCGTGCTGCCAAATAAAATAGTTCGTTCGCGAGAGCAGCTACGATACTTTTGGACAACGCGAGCATAATTTGACAAGTACATAAACCGTATAAACTCGAGCGCGCACGAAGGGTTGCGAGGCTGTCCTGAAGCATCGCGCGAAGAAAGAGTAAATTCGTAAATTCGTAACTTCTTACAAAAGGAGAATGGCAGATGCAGAGAGAGAAAGAGAGAGAGAAAAAGTTTTCCTGGACCATAAGGTCTGGCACAAAGAGCAAGAATCCATATCTGGATGCGTCGCTAAAAGCAAGAAACGTGAAAGAGACCGGAAATCTAAATAAAAAAAAAAAAAAAAAAAAGAGAGAAGAAGCACCGGTCTGTTTATATTTGTCTGTGGAATTATTCTAGCGTGTTTGTCGACACATTAGATATTGTTAGTCCGCGAGCGAATACCGTGAAAATTTAATAAGAGGCGAATGGGGGTTGAAACTGCTGTTTACATGAGACATGGAGGAATATCAAAATATTCCATGTCTGAGAGGAATCGCGTTAATAAATGTGACCCTTTGGTGGTCCATATTTTACAGTCGTAGGTGATTTTCGACAATTAAAGATGACAGCCTTCGAGAAATAATCAACAATGACACATTTATTTCCAGAAACGAAGACGATGACAGCTTGATATTCGTTAATAAAATTTTATATTAATTCTTGGCGATCTATTTTGATCGTTCCATCAAAAAATGTTATATATTTTATTACAACTTACTCAATCTACTGACGTAGATATCGGAAAAGTAGAATAACCTTGTCCAGAATGGCAATACGAAACGTTAAATTAACAAACCGAGAGGCACGGCCTTATCAAGCTGTTGGGGCTTGGCAACGAGTTCCAAGGAGAAGAGAGAATCGATTTCGGACTCTGAAGCGCACTTAAGAGGCAGCTAACTTCGTTTTTTTATCGATCGGAGCGTAGACGGAAATGTTTCCGATAAGAGAGAACTCCGCGCGAGAGGGGGATGAAGGACTCTCTGTACGGTTACACGGGGCTCAATGAAAATTCTATTGATAACAGAAACACTCGGCGAGGGGGAAAGGTGCTCTTCCTTTCTGACTGAATCGATAAAACTTGTACCGTGTACGTATGTGTATATAGACGCGCAGCTCTTCCGGTTCTCGCATGTTCGCGATATTTGTCCGTTGTTCCGCAACGCTCGTCGAATCCGACGCTCTCCTCGTGCGACGAATAAGCGGCGCAGAAATTTAAAGGACAGATCGTTGCTAATTACGCGTCGCAGAGAAATGTCATCGTCAAAACGGGATAACGGGAAGGGTTACCGCGGTTTTTACTCTCTGCTACGGTTACCCGCACGCACGCCAGGCGATGGATAATTTTAGCGCTTGACACTTCATTCATCTGTACGCAGCCATACGTTTTACTACCCACGTTGCTCGTCATTGTTAAGGGCGCGTTCCATTGATGCTTTACGTCATTAATATCTCACGCAAAGGCGCGTAATGCGCGGGGGTACGTGAACGGCGCAAACGATGCGCATAATGCCTCGTCATATTTTTTATGAACCGTATGCAGCCGCATCAAATTTGCGCGTCCCGCGATACGACGTTGAACGAAACGAAGAGTTCATTTTATTTACTCTTTTAAGGGATCGCGCGAGATTACGTCGGGAATAATACGCGGATACGTAGAGAATTAATAATTCATGGGAGGATGATATTTCGTGTTTTAGAATGAAGCTGTGGGTGGCCCGTCTTTAAAAATGTTCTCGATAAAGGGGCTGTAAGACAATTCGGGACGATAATAGCCATCAACGGTACAAAGCGCGTAGAGAAGATAAGACAAAAGGCTATGAATATTTTCAGAGGCACAGCCTGTGCAAAGAACGAATTGCTTCTGTTATATATACGTCAGCAGGGATGACAATAAAACGTCGGACGTTCGCAGTAGGCCATTCAAACTGACTTAATTTCGGGCCGAGAAGTGTCGTAAGTAAAAACTGTGTTACGACGCACCCTAAGAAATGAAGTGCCGCCATACAAATTTTTACTACCCCCGAAATGTTCTCGCGCGGACATTGTATTATGCTGGAAGTTACACGGGCGCCAGGCGAAGGGAAAAAGTTGAAGGGCCATTAAAGTAGCCCCGGAAATAAGTTTGAAAAATTTGCTAGGAGAGGACGGCGGTTCCCATTTCTGGAATTAGTCGGGGAGAAGAGTGGGAACGCTTCTTGCCGCACGCAGTAGCCCCGCGCGAGAAACTTCGACGTTCGCTTTTTCCCAGGACACTTCCGGAGTTTCCGGTGAAATTCTCCGTTCCGCGAGACAAAGCTCGGACGAGAGCCGGTTGAAAAGTATAATGCTTCAACGTCTCGAATAAAATTGGACGAAGTCGACGACCCGTGCTGGTCGCAGTTCGCGACGCTCGCGGTTAATAAAGACGCGTGCTCCCAGCGGATTTTTAACGAACAGCTTCGACGTATCCCCTCGACGAGGCGTCTCTATCGTTTCGATCCCATCGCGATTACCACTGACACCCTGTACATCCCATTTGACGGATCTGTTCCAGTCGAGTCGAGCGCGTTTATTCTGGCCGCGGCGTCGATTTCTAGTCGGAGGAACGTTCAGAGCGACGTAAAATTAAAGCGATAAAACGAATCGATAGATGCCGTTCGTGTGCCCGCTCTCGTCACATGCTGACGATAAACCGAGAATGGGGATGTCGGACGTGAAAGGGAGAGAAAAAAAAGGAAGAGGGAGGGCTGGCATGACGCAGGTCCGCGCTGAATTGTGACCGTTGACTCTTCGTCAGTGGCCGCAACTCTGTGATTGCTCTGGCAACGGTGGCCCAGAATTCACGGCAAGTTAGGCAGCAGTCACACCGAAGCCACCCGGTAGCACGGACTATTACAGCGCAGCCATGGAAACAGTGTTTCCAATTGCACGGCAAGCGCCAAGAGTCGCTGCCATCGGTTGAAACTTCAAATTGGCCCAGGTGAATCGAGGTTGACTCGAAAAATCGTTCCAAATAGTTTAGGAGCTAAGTTCCAGCGAACTTATTAGTCGACGGAGCGAAATATACGATTGACTTTTTTTTTAATTTGGTAAACTTTCATTTAAGTTTTAAGTCTTAATTAAACTGTAAGCAAAATCGAATAAAACATTATATCGTACTTAACCCTTCGCGTTCGGATGTTCTCTCTGAGGAGACATCAGCGATGATTAGTGATTACGAAGGTTGAACTTATTCCACCGCAGCTTTTTGAGAAACGTTTCCCTGAGGTATTCTATTTAAATAGGAATTTTCGCTAAAATATTGCTACCTTAAGAAGGAACCGAGTGCAAAGGGTTAATAACGATCTCGTTTAGCGACACAAATTAAATAGAAAGCAAGATATACATAAAATGAAATCATGGCAATCGTCATTCGTCGCAGAGCCGTACTCGAGTGGCCAAACAGCCGCGGTTTACCGACCCCTGGTTCAGAGACGCGGATACCCGATTGTACTTTTACAAATTCGCATAGTTTGCCTCTGGCTAGAAGTAATAAGAGCGAATGGAAATCGACATTGTGTCCGCTGGCTCCGGATTAGTCAGGTTTCGCCGAACCACTGAATTGAATTACCTTTTATCGAAAACGGCCTGACGGTTCGCGCTGGGCTGAATATATATCTCGCGGCACGATTCCTGCCAATGCGCCACTGTCTTCCCTGTGTCCGTTCATCGACGTCGATGTTTCCGCAACGTTAGGAATCCGCTTCCGCCCTATTGACGCGTTTCTATGTCCAATGATCCCTCGAGCAATTGCCGATCGTTATCCTGATTTTCGAGCAACCGCGCAATCGTCCCGGCGATTGGCTGCGGGGCGGAACGTGTCTGGGATTTTTTCGCCAAGATAAGGGCGGATGGACCAACGAGATCCGCAGATATCGACAGACGAAACGATCTCGCCTCGTTGTATCGCGGCTAAGTAAGCGAAATACAGCGAAGATCGTTGTAAAAATTCAAGGAGGCACTGGCTGCGATCGAATCGTACAGAGATTCAGCGACCAGTCAAAGTGATTTTGGCGAAATGGTAATCGGTGTCTTGATTACTTTCTTCGAAGGAACTTAGAAAGATTTTTATGTCGCATCATTCGATAGCTGACAGAATGAGGGGGATTTGTTTTCTTTAGATTGGCTCTGTAGATTTGAGAACTTGACGGACGGCAAGGAATATTTGTGTAAAAAGTGACGATAAAATCGTAGTTTATTTCTCGTTCGCTTGCCTTGGTTGAAGTCGTACTCAATATTTTAGCTGTACCGTGGTCCCCGGGTTTACGAGCATTTCTAGCGATTTTAACTTTTAGACTGTCGCCAATTTTATTGGTAATATATATTTATCGTCTAGTAAAGGCGAAATGTCCTGTTCGTAAAAGTTATAGCAGTCTATTGCTACGCATGCTGTATCCATAAAAAGGAACTGAATCAGATTTATACGTCCCAGTAATGAAGAAAAAAATTAACACTCGTCACGCTAAAGATACGGAAGATACAGTCGGCTCGTCAATTTTAAATTTAATTACTGCAGAATTTAATAAACTCGATTTCTAGCTGTATTATATGTGCTGTTGCCCCAAATCGCGTTCTGTACTCCAGTTATTCTTGCATCGGTATTGAAATTCTATTCCATTCACTTTGAATTTCATTTATTCCAATGTACTTTTACATCATCCTAGCTTAAAAATGGAACGTATTATCCGGCCAACAAGATTCATGATAAATGATCGAAAATTTATATTACAGAACATTATTGCAAGAATAGTATATCTTCCATATATCCGTGATGTTATCTTAAATCTAAAATGCAATCGATACTTTTGTTATCTTACCAAGTTAGCTACGTAACTTATATTTGTTTAAATTTATATTGAAAATAGTGGACCAGCGCAATCTAGAAAGAACGATTGGCTATTAGCGAAGTACCAGTGCGCTGTTTATAAAATTGAATTCCACGTCAGCTACGTTGCTAAACAAGTCTATCGACTGACATGGAAGCAATTAATGCAGATTGCTCGATGCGTTGAAATAATGAAAAAGAAAATTAATTTGTCCGTACATAAATTTCTTATTTGCTCGCAGGCCGAGCTAGTTCGATGTTTTACGTTTATGTTTGATCTCTTAATTGGAAAGCCTGTCGGTGTGTACAAACGTAAAGAGCACGGTGAATTTTTGCAGGAACAGATCGTTCTTCACGGATTCGATTCTCGAATTCGAAACTCTCGGCTGACAGTAAAATTTCTTTTAAAATATAACTTTCGTATCGATCTCTATCAATTTCTTTTCATTTTGAAACTCCACTGTTTATCATGGTTTATACAGAAATGGAGGCCAGAATAATCTCAATCGATGGTGATCCATTTTATTTTCAAATAACACGGTATATTAGTTTAGATAGCCCGGCTTGACGTAATTCTCCAGAAGAGCGATGAATGTTTGCTCGATCACCCGCGTCGAGAGCTCGAATATACGAATCCACTCGTAATATTTTTTATTACGAAAGAAGAGTGGAATTGCATCGACAGGGCATCGAAACACGCTGCGCATTACTTAACATTCGCACAGCCTATATTTAATGGTGTTAGAATGTATTGCGCGTAATCTCGATGGCCAGAAGTGCTATCGAAATATTTACAAAACATGAACGATGAAACAAATGTTAACGTTTGAAATTTCAATTAAACGAATTTCAGTTAAAAAGCGTTGCGATTATTCGCGAAAGCTGCAAACGTTATCAATAATTTGGTAAAGCACGCGCTTTATTGAAATCATTGAAATCAAATCGAATAGCTTCATATTGAAAATTGGCTGCGTGATTTACGCACCGATTACTATGACGTCAGAGGACGCGATGAAAGAGACACAGGGTAACAAGTTTTTGGCAGCGATGCACGGTACACGAGCGGAGATTTGCAACTTTAACGCGCCCGGCATAGTTTTCCAAAGTTCGACGAGAAATATCCTTGCACGCGCGTCAAACGCGAGGCCACCGAATATACGCAGAAGAATTTTAAGATGCAGAGACATGAAAAGGAAGCAAAGATTGAGCCATAAGACGGGGACTATAACGTGGAAAAATGTGTAGAAAACTTACGGCGGAAAGAGGACGCGTTCGTTTCGGGTGTTCCCAAGGAAAGCCGAGAGGAAAGCGCCTCTCGTTGAACTGTTACTGCAGAGTCGTGCAATAAAATGAAATTTAGCGCGCGTTTATTCCGTCGCGTTCGTTTCTGTCCCCAAAATTAATAAATATTTCCGTCACGCGATCTAATTCCGATATGAAACAGAAAAAAAAAAAATACCTCTCCGCTCGAAAGCGCGGAATTTTCAATATCCAGAGAGAAACGAGTCAGCTCGTTACTTTTTTTTATACGTTTCACTCTCGCGCGAAGTCAAATGAATCGAAGCATTTACGAATATTATTGTTACGAGATCGATTCGATTCGTTCGGCCGCGCAAATGTCGTTCGCGCGACGTTAATGAATTGGCGAGTTTCGACCATTTCGACAGAAGTTTCCCGTCGAAACTCTTAACCGTCGACGGATGATTAACCCAACGATCCGCGCGTACGAACGATAAGAGGAAGAACCATGGACATATAAGAACAGACCACGCCAACCATGGAAGCATCGCGCAAGTGGATGCGATAGGGGAACAAAAAGAGAGAGCTGCACAAAGGGATTGCTATCCTCGCTTTCAGCATGTACGCTATATACAGCACGTAACTAACATTGATGCGCAATTGTCGATGCGCAATCGTTAATGCTCGTTAATGAGCAATCGCGGCTAGAGAGAAATACCTTCACGCAGCTTTCTCATTTTATTCCTCCATCGCTTTTCACGCCCACTCCTGCGGTCTATTCTTACACATCTATGGGAAAAATTGTTCTCGATGGCGACGAGTGCAGCTACGGACCGATTCCAACCGCAACAGCCGCGATTCCTTACGGAAGATGAAAGTAGAGCGAAGCCAACTGGCTCTAATCGACACGGGCGACAGGAATTATCGGCGAGCGACGATGCACAGAGGACGCATTGTTTTTGACAGAATCGAGGGGGACGCTATAACGCGGGGCCATCGTGCACGCCTGATCGTCCATTCTCGCTGGAATGGAGCAACTGATGCGTGGCTATAACGCCGCTGCGAAGCGCAGGAACGACTGGTGCGCGGCAATACTTTCAACCGGAATGGATCACTGGGAATGGATTTGGGTCGGCCATTAATCCGATTAAAATCAGCGCGACTGGCTTCCTTTTTCAGTTTCCGGCCCCGTAAATCAGCTTAATGCCGGTTATTATGGACGCGAGCGTCGTAGACCAGCCAGGGCTGAATCGACCCTGCGGATCGATCATTGCCCTCCGATAAACAATCATTATCGGGGCGGCCGCTTGCAAGGAAAATATTCAATGGGCCCCTTTGTTTCTAATTGTTCTAAGGGGGGTCGAGGGTTGTAGCACGCGCGGCTGATTGAATTTCAGATTGGCCCAGGCCGCGCGATCGTTTGCTATTGACAACTCGATATAATATTGACCGGTGATTTCACCCGGAAGAGATTAGCCGCGCGAACGTTTAACCCTTTGCGGTCCTTTGTCGAGTGAAATATAAATAAGAAAAAGATGCAAATATATTAGGTTGGAAACTATGAAACGGGCGTTTTTTGTTTAGTCTGTGTTCAGCTGCGACTGAGAGAGATACATTGTAACGCGTGCTCGATATTTTTATTTATAAAGCTTAAAGGTATTCTTCTTACTGATTTTGTAAAATTTTTCGTGTTTGTATCCCATTTTTATTTTATTTTTATCCTAAACCAGATGGAAACAAAACGCGATTTACAACTACTCTTCTTGTACGGGTTTAAATTAAATCATACTGCAACTCAAGCTTCAAGAAATATTAATCAGGCATTCGGAGATGGATCCACCAATGAAAAAAATGATATTGGTTCCAAAAATTTCGTTCTGGCAATTTGAGTATCGTCAATGAGCCTCGAGGAAGACCACCTGTCCATATTCATAATTAGGAATTAAGGACGACTGTGGAATCCAATCCACACACAGAACATTTGGGTCTAAACTAGGAACTAGTCATACAGCTGTGTTAAAACATTTGCGTGCAATAAATAAAGTCAAAAAATTCGACTCATATGTGCCGCACGAATCGACGCAACGCCCGTTTCATAGTTTCCAACCTAATAAATTACAAGAATGTTTTAGAATTGCTTTAGGGTTTGCAAAGTAGCAGTCGAGGAATTGTTCTGCAACTGACAATATTTTCAAGTAAATTTGAAGTAAATTTCAAACGAAACACTTGAAACAGCAGCGAGTTGATGGCAGCTGAATTACTAAATTGAAAGATAATGAAACGACTCTATTTTGTTTCGTTTGACAGCGAAATTTCTTCTTTTTTTTCAAAATGCTTCGAAACGTCGCAAGTTTCGAGCGCGTCTTTCGTACTTCAAGTACAGTTTTTGGTGTTTCTTTTTGGTTCCAAGAGATTTTACTTTCGTCGATAACGTAACTGAGTTTCGCTGTCAGTCATTGCTGATTCAAAGGGAGTCCACGGGAAACTATACCAACTATAACGAGAAGTTTAACGCGAAGTTTTACCAAAGTACACGATTCTCAATAAAACGCTCGGTGGATGGAATCCTCTTCTGGAAAACTTAATCTTCTTTCCTGAAATCCGGCGGAACAGTCGATGCGTAACGAAACTTGAAATTAGAGTCGAAAAGACGGCAATAAACTTTTGCCATTCCGGATTTACAGGCCTTAAAAAAGTATGCTGCGGAAAATTTGCTTATACCTGCGCCCCTTGTGCTTCGCTGTACTTCATTTTAGCATTTCGCAATTTCAGAGAAATAAGCATAACCCGAATAATACAACTGTAATAATAAATTCTGATATATTATATACATGAAAAGAATATGTGCACGAAATGTTAAAAAAGTGAGCAAAAAATGGGAGAACGAGAAGGTCCGCGTTACATTCACTACGGAAAGGGTAATTAGGGCTCCATCGCGATATCGACCGTGCAATTGATTAACGATGGGCGTAAGAAGGAAATTGAAAGGTCATCAAAGAAGGGCGGACTTAATTATCAGCTGTTAAGTAGCTAAGGCAGCGTTAAGCCGGGGCTTTCGAGAGAATCGTTGTTATCGTTAAGCCTTCTTCACAACGCGCGATTCTGCACCTCTCGGTTAACCTTCGCTGGTCACAGGAACGAGGAAACGGTTCCGCGCGAGGTCGTACGTTCCTGTTAACCGCTTGACGATACGTCGATGAAGAAGCCAGAGATAATGCCGATGTCAGCTACTAACGTCACCCTGAAATTGCTTTCTACGTGTTCGAAGGAGGCTTGATTGATAATTTTCGTGTAAAATGCATGAGGCCATATTGCGCTGCTTCTTCGACTTTCCTGGCCACGTACGTAGTACGTGATGATCGATTTTTCTAAACACGCGCATGGTCGCGCATAATTTGTCGTACGAGACAAGGTTCGCGTTGCCTCGTGAAAAATGAAACCGGACCCGCTTCTCTCGTTTCTCTTTTATAGAATAAACAATATTTTACACCTCGGAACTTCGTTCTTCCCGCGTTTGATAACACGACGTTGCGCGCCAACTTGGTTGTTTCTAAAGAACGGATTAGAATTTCATTCCAACGGTTCAAACGACTCAAAGGGACAGGCTTCGTGGACCGACGAATTAGGAACCCGAGGAAATTTCACGTTGTTACCGAAGTTTCGCCCGCCAAAGCTGAAACAGGAACTGCCACGCCCGTTCCCTAACAATAAGCGAGGGCGTGCTAAGAGTGCTGTGGAAGATTGAAGTATCACCGAGCAAAGATCCCTAATAAATCACCAAACGTCACTAAACGTGGTAATTTAGTTTCAGAGTTGTTAGCCAAAGGTAAACGAGCAATTGTAAATGGAATAATGAAGCTACCTCCAATTGTATGCGTATCATAACCAAAAAAAATTCGATTCAAAGGGAAATATATACGCGAAATGTACGCGTCGCCGCAAATCGAACGATATTAAATATCCTTTAAACCGCATCGCGTGCGTTCGAACGTCACGCTCTCACAAAATAATGACACGAGACACGATTTGTTTATTTGACGCATCGCAACATTAACTTTCAAGCCAATAATTTATTTGACGCGCGATAAACTATCGATAAACGTATAATTCCCGCTCGATTCACCATTCATACATTGGTTACGATTTGGTCATACATTTGCGGGATACATCCATCTCTCTTATATCATCTGACCCAACTGTTTCGATACGTATGCGCATATTATATGGTATAGGTTACGAGCGATGCAATAACGGCGGATCTAATTAATTTTTAAACAATTTCGCTCGTCCAGTTAACCCTGAGCAACTGAATTCAGTGATTTCATTGGACGTTTAATTCCGCGTGGCAACGTAAAATGGTAACGTTGATTTGCGCGAAACAGCATCAAAACGTGGCAAAAATGCGAGCAAAACGACATAATTCGCCCCTCGTATTTCCGACAGAATCCGCCACGGTCGAAAGTGTATCGCGCTTTAAAACCAGTTAACGGTTCAACCGCGATATATCCACCGCGCGAATAGCTTTGAACTTACCGCGTACGTGATAAATTGCTTTAGAAAAGCGCGCCGCGTTTTCTTCCTGTTCCCCACCGGGCGATACATCAATGACGATATTTTGCTCGATACGGCGACAAAGTGGTGGGGGGGACGAGGGAGAAAAATACGCCGACAAATGAGAGAGAGAGAGAGGAAAATTGCGCGAATCGTTAGAAAAATCCGGCGTTACGAGCTTTTGAAAAAGCTCGGCTACTCTTCCCCCGCGAGACAAAGCAAAGGACGGGTTGAATTGTAAGAGGATACATAATAGAGGCAGCATGAGCGACAGTCATTTTCGAATCTCCCCATGGAAACGTGTCACTGAAAACCTGGCAAGTGCGTTTTCTTCCCTTTTTCACCCTCCTCCCTCTCGTCTCAACGCTGACTAGATATTCTCGAAACGAGATATCGCCCGCGGCTATTTCATATATGAAAGAAACGACGGGCCATTGTGCGGAAGAGGGTCGGGGGTAGGGCTTGCTGATGATACAGGCCGTTCGATGATCGTCCGCGAAGGCGTGTACCAACGAGCCAGCAGAAAGGGAAGAAAGTAAAAGCCGACGCGCGTATTGTGCGGGGCTACACACGTATAACTGGAATGTTACGATCCTATAATAGACACGGTATGTGTTGAACACGCTACCAATATCAGCTCTAAGATAGCGAGCGGCAGTGAACTCCGTCTGCTAGCGGAGATTCTCTCCGATACATCGCGATACATAGATCCAATCTAGCTGCAAGAACGAGGGACGGGGGTGGTGGCTGGTACGAAAGAGACACAAAGGGAGACGTAGAAGAAACAACTTGGCTGGCGTTACCGCGTAAGATAGCGGGGCTAATACGGGGGTTGCGCTGGTCCCGTTTCTCACCATGGCGCTCGAAAAAGGTGGGGAAAATGGGGCAGGATCAGAGGGAGAGGGGCAGTTTCGGACGATGGTTGCAGCGAGTCCCTGGGCAAGACGTTCACGGCAATTCATTAAGCCCGGATGCATATATCCTTTTTTCGTCCGAGCAAAGTAACGAGTAAAGTTGGTGGCCCCTGCTTACTTCCATTTCCGATGATGTGGCGGCGAGCAGCATCCTTCTGCTCTCGTTGCTTCCTCCGTCCGGCGAGCCTTTCCCTTTTCCGATTTCCCTTTATCTATCCTCGGCCCCGACCCGCCCCTCCTCGCTATTTCTATCTTTCGTCCGCCTAGACTCCGAGATATGCGTCCGCGGAAAGGATAGCGGAGTTGGCTGCCGTCCAACCAACTCCGACCAATTGGCTCTAGCAGGCGTTGCAGTATGTTTGAGCGTCTCTGGAATGTTTGGCCCGCAAACCTCGCAAGCCCCGGCATCGAATTTCTTCCCCCTCCGCTTTGCAGAGCCCCTTCATGGCTACCCACGCGATCGATATATATATATACATACATATATATACACACGCGTATATATAGTTCCTTCCTACGGCTACGGATTAATTGCTTTCGTATAAATCGAAACGATCGATCGCCCCAGGCAGGTAACGCGGCCGCTGACCGGCCGCGTCGCTGGTAGAAATGATTACCAAAGGTGACGAGGAGCATCACCAGCCGTGCTCGTTCGCGACCAGCTCTGTCAAACTGGGTCTCGTTCTTAGCGACCCCTTCTTCCCTGCTCTTTCCCTACCGTTTCACGACCCTCTGTCGTATCGAATATCGATAGGGCGCTACAATCGCTGTCCATTATGAGAGCTCGATATTTAAGTGTCCCGACGTATTCTCGTATTTTTCCAAGGGACCGTGTTTCGGAGGGAATTTGGGGCGAACCCTTCGAAGGTGTACGGTTTCTTCGATACCGCCTGATTAAATACCTTCGCGTTAGAAGTGACACGGTTCCAGCTGGTTTTTCGTTACTTTACGACGGTCCTTGGAATTGCGCGACGCAGGCGTCGCTCTTCCAAGACTCTCTAATTTGTGATCTTCGCGACTATGATATTAACGCGGAATTTTCCGAACACCAGGCGCTGTTGTGCGAGCAGCGAAGCGTGTGTCCCGCCATTATCGAAGGAAATTCCAGCAGGGTGATAGGAGGGAAATATCCCTTGAGTAAGTGAACCATTTATTATCGAGACAGGGTCACAATTCATTGAGGAGAGGAATGACGGGGAACGTGATGAGGGGTCCGAAAAAAGTAACATGACGAACGCCCTGATCTCGAGAACACTTATTGTTGGACGTCTCAACGAAGCTATCAAATACTTCTTCGCGGTATCGGCTGGACAAAATCGCGGGTGATTTCACGGATCAAAAGGCATTTCGTTTATCATTGTTCTTGTTAGAAATCTGGAACCACGTTCTAACGATACCACGGTTTAACTCCTATGAAAATCGCAATCAGGAACGTTTTATTCAGTTCTGAAGTAGAGAAGAAAATGAAGTATCCGAACGTAGCTTCTTCGTTCAAATGCGCCTTTATCGAGCAATCTATCGTTCGCGTTTGAGAGATTCGATGCTGCGATATGCCAGTAGGACGAGGTGACACGATTTATACCGGATTTTTGTTTTAAAAAAAGGCGCAATCATACGCGTATACATATATATCTTAGAAATCTACCGCACAAGATTATTTGTTCCAAAATTCCGCGGTAATCGAACGCGTATTATTCCCTCGAGCCACGCTGAAATACATATCCCAGAAGGCACAGATAAATTATTGTCTTGCTGACCCGGTTATTCGACCACACACACGCGTCGTTATTCATAAATTTGGGGTCACTAGCACGGTTTCTGTTTTATTATGAATTTCCCACCGTTCAGGATTCTCGATGCACCTTTATAGCGATCTATATTAAATGCCTCGAAGACATAAGACCGCCTGGATCTATTTTCAAAAGGCTCTCGGTAAATTATAATTAACGGCGCTAATAACTCTTCTAACGGATATGAAAGACGTAGGAAATTGAAGAGCATCGACTACCGTCGCTCGCGAGCAGAGAGTTTTTAATTCCGCATAAAATAAATATTTTAATAGAAAAAAGTAACCTGACATCGTTTCTACCGTGACGAAGATTAAAACGAATATTTTAGAATACCAACTTATTTTAAAAGATCGAATGAAGTATAGCCTTTTTCGCAAGCGGGGGCGGAAAGTCTTTACCGTGGGAAGAGCTGAGCTACCTTTCTGGGTCTGGTCTACTTTATTAAAACAAAAATTCCCAAGATTTATAATCCATTTAAAAGGTCTCCTCAGCCTACATTCTACATCCTACAACCTACATTTCTGCCTAAATTAGGTATCTAGAACAGCGCGGCTCTGTTCGAGAGAGAAAAACAGAGAAGAAGAAGAATTGTACACGAATAAAATCTAAAAATAATTCAGACATTTCACTGGCATAAATAATAACCAAATCAATAATCGAAGTATTAAAAATGCGAAGTAGCAAGACTGTTTCTGTTTTTCTTTGCACCAATTCCATTACATCCTAGAAACATGCGTCTCGTTCTGTTCTGCGTCAAGACAATCGTACATCTGGTTAATACCACGTGGAATATTCTTCTCCAAACCGTCGTTGGTATCGTCGACGAAATTTATGGTTGCAAGACCGTCGCAAAATGTAAATTGAAAATTTTTCTTCTGTTACTCTTCAGTGCAACGATGTGTCGTGTAGGATAAAAATATAGCCAAGGGGAAAGTGATAGAAAATCAACAATAACAATTTTATTGCCATCTACTGCAATATTGGTAGTCTTGTAAGTCGAACACAGAATCGAAGCAGCGTATTCAACAGCAAACTCGTATCTGCTGTAATCTTTCCTGAATCACTGGTACCGCGTTATTAAACGAATTATTTAGCGTAGCTAATGTACACCACGAGTTAATAAATACGCTTACAAATTTACATTTCTGTATGCCAAAGCGCGTTCAAATTATCAAGCGTTAAAACCTGTTATTCGATTAAACGACGCGCGCCCTGATCAACTAATCGCGATTCCACTCGATTCGAAAGTCGAACACGATCCGACGAACGCTTCGCCAGAAGGCGCGGACTGTCAAATTATAGTGACGTTCCAGTTTCCTAACGACGTTCTTCCAGGTCGGCGATTTTTGCGCGGAAGTCGAACACGTTCGAATGGCAACCCTAATTCACGGGGCGCGTCGCGAAAGGGTTTTCGTGTCGCGCGCGAGCAGACAGAAACTAAACGTTCCTCTCAATTAATGCGACGCGATAAATCACGCTGGCGGGTTAATCCGATGACGCTCGGTGTGGATGCCGCGCGATTGGTTTTTATGAATAAAACAGTACCCACGCGAGTGAATATCGAACACTGGCCGAAAGACTTTCGCCCAGAAGTCTCGCGGGTATCGAGGAAAGAAGATCAAGAACTAATTACGAACTTTAATGGATCGTGAGGGGAACGGGTTCGAGCCGGTAAATGACTTTCGTTTTAAAGTTTTAACAATTACCAGAAGCCAGTTACGCGAGGAGCCGGTTGCAACGCGGTGCTTTTCGATGAGGGTAACGAGAAATTTGACCGTGCCTACATGTGAGAGAGCGATCGTCGAACGAGTTATAGAAGAGAAACAGCATTCGCGGTTTTCTTCGATAACGAGCGCTAATAGTATCCAGTTTTCAATATTTAACTTATCAAAGAGAAGGAAGGAGAGTTCGGAGCAACGTAGGAATTAATTAAATCAAATTAAATTACAGCAATACTCGCGATACCGAAAGAAATTTTGCTAGCCTTCCATTCATCTCGATTTAGTGCAGCTGTCGTTTCATCCCTTCTCTAAAGGTGTGCTAAGAGCGCAGGAGAGGGCTGCAATCAGCATGCAGTTCAAAAGTTTCCAAGTTAATCAGCTATCAATAGCCAGTCGAAGCGCCATTCGCCATTCAGTTTAGTCGATAAGATCAGCTTTCATTAGACTTTCTCTACACCTCTCTCTCTCTCTCTCTCTCTCTCTCTCTCTCTTACTCTAGCAAATTAGTTAACTAATTCCGGAGTAATTAATCTAGTACTTAATTTTGAAAGTGGGTTAGATGTTAACACACTCGAGCTGTCTGCAAGTGCCGACGTGTCAAATTAATCAAGAGGCAATTAGACTTCGTTTGTTGTTAAATGGATGGTGTACCATAATCAGATAAGTTAGTCAGCGGGGAAATTAATTTTCCAAAACTATAATTAGCTGGACCTGCGAGGAGATCAAAGGGCACTGTGTTCCTTGCGATACTCGAACGTAAGAGCAAGCATCCTATAACACGAAATGTTGTCGAAAGGGTGAACTCTCGAAATTTGACTCGAAGCCACAATTCATTTCCTCTTTGATAGATATTAAGATTGCATTTGCGAGAAAAGAACGACCGAATTAAAAGCAAATTATCGCGACGGAATAAACGACACGAGAGTTCAAAATCCGTGGTAAAAATTTACAGATTCCACGACACGTGTAAGAATCAAGAAATTGAAAATTAATATCGCTGGAATACTATCCATCGCTTTCGCATAATTTGTAAATGATTTTCAATCATAATATTATCAGCGCAGCAAGTATATCCTCAATAATTTACAAAGATTAGTAGTTACATTTCAGTGAAGTATTTTCTCATTAACATAATTAAACGCATAAAACATTATTACATTTTGATTAATACAAATTAGTACATTTTTTTACTATTTCTTATACTTTATTACACTTATATTTTATTATATTTTATTACACTTTATTACACTTCACTTTTTTACACTTTATTATATTTTATTACACTTCACTATTTTACACTTTATTATATTTTATTACACTTCACTATTTTACACTTTATTATATTTTATTACACTTCACTTCACTTCACCACTTCACTTCACCACACCACCACTTCACCACACCACCACTTCACCACACCACCACTTCACCACACCACCACTTCACCACACCACCACTTCACCACACCACCACACTTCACCACACCACCACACCTCACCACACCACAATTTTGGGGTTGGGTTGGGCGATCGCCAGGGTAGGGGTAGAGCGCTCTGGGGGGGGGGTAAGGCCTTACAGGGGCGGGGTTGGGTCAGGGAAGGGGATAAAAATTTCACCGAGACCGGGGCTGTCTCGATGGCATTAATGGTCGAATGCGAAGCGCTCCTGCAGCTCCACATCGACAACTTCGACCCCCCATGGCTCGCCTTATAAATTCTACGGTGTCAATCTTACTTGCGAGAATATAATTGTTAATTGCCATCTGGTGGCCGCGCTCGAAGCTCGCGATTTTCGGTCTAGCGGAGTGCTAAGGTGGTCCGATGCGCTAGGCGCCCGCCCCCGCTATTCGTAGGTTAGAAATTCCGATCGAAATAAATATCAATACGTATTCGACACTTCTATTTCGATACTAAATATTTTTAGTGGCAATACTTTTGATTACGTTATCTACACGGTGTAAAAAAGAAGTTTTCTTGTCAAACGAATTGAGTATCGATACGAAAATACATATAAAATCAGCGCAGCCGATGCATAATAATATCTTCAATGAGTTACAAGACAAGTATTTTTCATTAATACAGTAAGAATAAAAGGTAATTAAGAAAATATTATGATACAATCAACAAACTATTATCATAATGAAATTAAAATATTCGTAGGTTAGAGATTCCGATCCAAATAAATACTAATACGTATTCGACACTTCTATTTCGATACTAAATATTTTTAGTGGCAGTACTTTTGATTACGTTATCTACACGGTGTAAAAAAGAAGTTTTCTTGTCAAACGAATTGAGTATCGATACGAAAATACATATAAAATCAGCGGAGCCGATGCATAATAATATTTTCAATGAGTTACAAGACAAGTATTTTTCATTAATACAGTAAGATGATTTCAAAACAAGTATTTTTCATTAACACAGTAAGAATAAAACGCAATTAAGAAAATATTATGATACAATCGACAAACTATTATCATAATGAAATTAAAAAATTCATAGATTCACGACACGCGTAAGAATCAAGAGATTGAAAATTAATATCGCAGGTATACTGTAGCTATATATATGTCAGCTTAACACGACTGTCCATTGTTTTCGTACGATTTGTAAATGATTTTCAATCATAAAAGTTAAGTACTTGATCGCTCGAAATAATCTTCACGAGCGGAATCCATCTCCGTTAAAACGCGTCCACTGTCCGGGTAATTTATAACCAGCGATGTCACATTCGTGTCGCGCGTACCCGTGTGCTCTTAATGTAAATGTTATCAAACAAGCGTGCCATAAATCAGCCCCACGTTAAATGTAGACGAAACGGGGTGAAGTTCGGAAAGTTTTCACGCAAACAAATCAATTGCTCCCGGATCTGATTACGCGCGTTTCCACCGCTAAAAGCGTACCAATTACGCGAGAAGATACGACGCTCGCAGATAACGCGCGGGCAAGTATAATGGATTGAAGCAAGCGTTATCAAGGGTACGTTTAATCGCGTAAAAATAAAAGCGAGCGCGATAAAGGGTCGGGGAAATGGAAGGACGAGGGGTTAAAAGGGGGTTTACCGTCCCTCTCAATATGGTGGAACTCGCGTCATTTGCGTTACGCGGAGAGAGAGAGAGAGAGAGAGAGAGAGAGAGAAACGTTAAGCTTTTACGATCAGTTTACGTCCCTCGCCGCGACGTCTTACGAGTTCTTTATACCCGGCAGATACTCGCGTCGCATTACGGATTCTTGTTCCCATATACGCGCCAAGTGTGCAAATAGAAATAAGAGAAGTACCCAGGCGGATGGCACTCAAAGCGAGCTGCTCGCATCGCCCGAGGAGATATTGTGATTGCTCGCGATAAGGAAAAACTCGAGGCACCAGCAGCGAGCCGTAAAAGTAGAGTAAATGTGGAACGAGGCTATTGAGGCGTCCGCAGAAAATTGAACTTTACGCTGGGAGCGCCGACAGTCGGCCCTAAACGCGTCCCGCTCGCGAAATTCCGCGGGCCTATTCGTCGTTACGGCGTCGCGACAAATCTATCTGCGAGGCAGCGTCTATTTTCGATACCGTTTATTGTTTACATCGGGTTTCGTGGAATCTGTCGACGTTTCTGTGGATATCTTTGCTCGCCACGTTACAGCAGCGTCTCGTTAAAACTAATTCGAGGAGTAGGACTGAGTTCAGTTTCCCCAAATCGAGTCGAGGCTCGAGTCAGTTCGTGGAATAACGATAGCAAACTGACCTGTGTTTGTTGTTGAGAATTTCAGGGATTAAATGTTGCGACCGTCTCATTGGAAACAACTTGCCAATCCGGAAGTTTCTGGGCTTAACGAGACAACGCTGTCCATCGCGAGACTCGACTGTCTCTCGTATCGATCAGATTCAGACACTATTTGAATCAATTTCGATTGCGTGTATATTATGCGATCAAATAGTATTTTCAGCGTGTACTCAAAAAATATTTAGAAGATGAATTCGTTTGAGTATTTCTCGCGAAAGAAATCCAATCGTTGATGCCCTAGATAACGGCGTCATTCATCGGAACGAAGTGTTTAATGGAAAGATCACTCGAGATAGGTACCGTACCCTCTTCATAGAATAGCTCGCTAATGAACTTATCAAGCCAGCATATCAGCGTCTCTGAAACCTTGCAACACCATTAATTGCGACGAAATCTTCGATTAATAGCAATTCCGAGCCTTCTAGAGAACGGAGGTCGATTTATCGCGCGATCATGCGTGCTTTTGACGTTTACGCCGTTTCGCAAACTTTCAAAGTCACACAGTAGCTAACTATAAGATCCATGAATTTTTCAACTCGTGGAATTGTAAATTGGAAAGTTTTCGACTTCTCAAATGCAAACTTTGCGTGTACACGGGATCGATACCATATTCGATCTAAGAAATTAGTCGCAACCTCTTGTCAAGATGCTTCTGAAAAGTAATGCGACGTCAGAATTTCAATGAGACTGCTCCAGGTTTGTTGAATATTTACATTCGCTATGCATAAACATATCGCGCGAGTGCTGCAGCTGTGCGGTGCAGAAGAGATCATCGCTCGGGTTCTGGGCTAGAATCTCATATTTTTCGATTGCAATCAGACGTTTGCGCGAGTTGACGCGAGGCTCGGAAAAACTTGTGTGAAGGAAAAAGAAGAACATTTAATGTCGAGCTTGTTAGGGAACGATGTGCACGCGCGTTCGTTTGCATTCGAAAGACAATTACTATTCGATTAAATCTCCAAATTTGCAGCTATTCTACATACATAATAGGAAGTCGACTAAAAACTTTGTCAGATGAAAAACGTTGTTCTTTCGCGGCGTATAAAAACACAGTAGCAAGCAGGTTTCATTTCCAACTTTTTCGCGGAACTTTGCGATGTTAACCTTTCGATAGCGGACATTTAACAAAGCCAACATGCGAGATAGAGGGGACACAACTTATTTTTTTGTACAGCGGATACTTTCCTACGCGAAATCACGGCTGAGGCAACCTCGTATTTCTCCAACGAGGAAACCGCGTGGATTTACGTTCCTCCCACGTCGCGTGTGCGCGTATTTCTACAACTTCCATATCATTACTCCTAAACGGGGCGCAGTTAAATCTGAAATAAGGCGAGCAGCGCCAAAGTGGACAGCATTCATTTAAATCTATAAACGACAACAGGTCAGATTGAAGCAGAAAGGGTTTTAATGAATCCTTGATGAAGCATCAGAAGTGGCAAGTGAGCGGATCGTTAAAGCCCCGATACAAGTTCCAGAGTATCCATCAACGAGCCAATTGGCCGAGCAGTAAAGGCTTTGTGCAAATGGAAAGCGGAATGACAACGATTCCCCGGATGCTTTTATTCCAGCTAATTTTTTGCGATCCAAACCTCTCGCGATAAACAACTCTCGAGAGCTATGTCGCGTATCAAACTGCCTCTCCCATCGCGAAAATATTCATCGCGTACCGACACCCGCGATGAACGTTGTTACTTTTCTATTACACTCGAGATTATCAACTATTCAAAGGGATAAACGATCTGAAAATCGATTCGTGATACTCTGCGAGGTATGTAGACGACGAATATAATAAAAATATCGAATGCGTGCTTAAAAATGCGTCAATTATCTCAATTCTCCTGGTGTCTAAGTAACTACGTTCCATGAGATGAGTAGAAGGGGTGAAAAGATTCAAGAGACCGCATCTGTTACCACTGGAAGTGTGTAAGAACCCTAAAACGTCGGCTTAAAGCGAATCAAGAATTTTTCTCGGGATCAAGTCGAATTCTCGAAAGCATCTCACGATTGGAGAACGCTGGGATTCCCGATAATTTGAGGGAGTCGGACCACTTATCGCGATTAACTGTGAAACGAGGATTCGACGACGTTCCCCGTATCGTTTTCGACGACGATCATAAACTTTTTCTAGCGATTTGAGACGGAGAATAGCCGCGAACGACGTTCGTTCAGCGAGCATCTTTACCTGGCTCCAAGAAGCAACGGGTGCAGAAATCGAGCGGCTAGATTCGATCCCAAACTTACCTGCAACAAAAAGAAGGAGTGCACGGTTAAATCGCGTGGCGAAACGATCGTGCGATGAAATGTCGCGCGATGGCCGCGGTGGGGAACGTGGGCATAGGCCTGGCATTAATTTCATTCAGTCGCAAGGATGCAGTCGAACGTGCTCGCACACAAGATTTAATACGATTTCGAGGGATAGCCACGTGAATTTTTGCGTGAAAACTTCCCCTTGGCTCTTTCGCGCGTGCACGTTCGAACCAGAAATTCCGCATTGCGGACTATCGGGGGTGAATTCGCAGACCGGCCACATACCGGGTGTTCCCCCGCGCGCACCAGCCTCTTCCACCGTTCGAAAGATTAATTATTCAAACTGTAACGGTTCAACTATCCCGTTTTTCCTTTTTTTTTTTTTTTCTGTATTACACTTATCGCCGTGCTGCACAGCCGCAAGATCGCGGTTGGAACGAGGGTGAAATTAGCAGAGAGAGAGCCTGCTTTTCAGCCAGCGGTTCTCACCGCCCGTTACGACGGGATTTTCAAGAATTTAATTGTAAAAAATTCAATTATAC
Organism: Xylocopa violacea; assembly: GCA_963969225.1. NCBI lineage: Eukaryota > Metazoa > Arthropoda > Insecta > Hymenoptera > Apidae > Xylocopa > Xylocopa violacea. Next base: position 36,705,244 of record CAXAJV010000002.1, read on the forward strand.
AATAGTACGCATACGATAAGTACAAACGCACATTTATAAATTGTAAAATAATCCGTTGAAATCGAACGACGCGTATGGGGTGGAAAATTCAGACGATGGTCGTGCAAACAGCCATAATTACTAAATAATTTTTACACTCCGCGTTTAATGAGTAGGCATGTATGTTTGGACATCATCTATGTTACGCGGTAGCAATTACGCACGGAACATTTCGTGTAATTAGACTCCCCGGGTTTTAAGCGTGGTATAATAATGAATTTCGCGGGCTCGCGAAATTTTGAATCGATAAGACAAATGGAGCGGCAACGAGAAATTAAATTATGGAAGACGCGGATGTTTTGGTTAATATTGCTTCCCTAAATATTTCAATCAACGATGTGCAATGAAAAAGTGTCATCATTTATGGAACAGATGTAAAATGCAACAATTATTAAAATTTCATCGAGCTTGCAACGGAATCACGTGCACCGTCTTTCGTATTTCGCATCCATTCTGTTTCATTTACACCTCGCCTTGAATTAAAAACATCTAATTAATAACAAAACCTGCTAATACCCTGCTAATGCGATAAACGCTCTATCGCATAATTCATTTCACACATTGCATAACCACACTTAACAAACACGATTAAAAATACAGAGAAAATTCCGCAACTTAAGCGGCGTTCAAAAATTCATTCCAGCGGACAATTTCGCTCCCAGATGCAATCCAAAGTCTCCTTTAAAATCCATTCCTAATTTACACCGTAGAGCGGATTAAAAAATCAAAATCGTAATGGATCACATTAATACAGTGTATACAGTATGCAAATATTGATCGTCCATGGCATTTCAAATGCAAATACACAATAACTCGATTCTCATGTAGCACCTGCGTATGGAGTGCTATATGAGCCAATACGCGTAACGCTGCCAATGTTAAATCTAACAATATGTACCAATTATTGCAATATAAAATACAATTTTCGAAACGCGGTGGTGTTTGACAACTGTGGTCGTGTTCGACAGCTGCAGGGTGCGAGTTTAAATAATGGCTGAACCGACGAAACAGAAACAACGGTGTCACACTCGCGAGAGAAGGCCCTCGAGGTTTGGTTTAAAGTAGGTTATTGAGTTTACCTTCCTGATCAGAAGGCCTTCCCGAAGACACTACAAAATTCAATTTCAATTCCGGGCGGACGTTCGCGGAATCCGCAAGCACGACAGGAGCCCGACGCAAAGCTTGAGTTGCTGCAACGTTCACGTGAACTTAAAGCATTGCGTACACACGGGTCCGCGGTAATCTCGACGAGTGGCCGCGACGCCGAGGGCAGCGATCGTTGATCTTGCTTGTAAGCCACAGCATTACTCGCTCGCGGAAACGTACATTGCGCGCTGACATCGATGATTTCGAGGCTTCTCGAGAGCCGAACGCGACCTATCGTGGAGTAAAAGAGCCATGGAGTAAGAGGGCCCATTGTAGTCTGCGAAACTGTGTCTTATTTAGAAAGAAATACATGTTTCTTAACTTTAGAATTACTCCTTGTCATCTCTAATCACAGCTATTTGCAGGACTGCATGCCTGCGCATTTTTGAGAAATCTGAATGTGTAAACAAACAGAACGTAAACACTATTCGCAAAGCTATGCAGAATGCCTAAAGTAATGTATCCACGTGTCATAATGCAACGAATGATGAATTATTAATTATATAACAGCGATTTCAATTATACAAACAGAATCAGCCACGATATTACCTCGCTGCGTTGATCTGAAAGATGCGTCGATCAAATTGTACACACGGAGAAATATTCATGTTGGTATTACGGAGTCGTCTCTTTCGTCGAACAATATTCACCCATACAGTCGCAGACGTAATCGTTTTATCCGTCTAAGAGGATGGCATGGGATATGCACGATGCGATCGCTGTTTTCTCGGTCGCGCGATACAGAATAAGGACAAACCAAACAGATACTGCTACTCGACTGGAGATAAGCGCAGGGCTAGTTACGAGGCGGGCGCTTATGTGCTTCGGGTCAGGAACTGTATCAATATTTCCGAGGCTGGCTGGCCGCGAAAAAGGATTACCGTGGCCGCTTTTATCGGGGCCAAAAGAAAAGAGGAGCGGAAGGGCCGCGTGTAACCGTGGAAGCCACGGCACAAAAGATAATCATAAATGATGCTCGGCTGCCGCGGACACTCCGGGGACATAAAAGAATCACGCTGGCTGGTGCACTCGACGCGGAGAGGGCTACTTTTCACCTTTCTTCGGAAACTCTATCCCTGGTATTTGTCACATCCCCTGGCCCGTGTGTCAATTGAAACAGAGACAATGGTTCTGACCAGCGGCGGACTTAATCTAAGGACCGGATCCGCTGCGCGGTCGAAAAATATCTGCTTGGTCTTGTAAAACACCAGCGTTATCTTTAATACCACTCTCTCTTTCTCTGCGATTTTCGCGTTTCATTTGCGTCAACTCAAAGAACGCGACGTAAAAGAGTGGCTCGTTACTGCGCGAGGGAAATGTTAATGCGAAATAATTCCTGACTTGCAGAGACCTGCGAGATACTCGAATATCAATTTTAGAAGTTATCAACAATTTATTACCAATTTCTGGTCTATCTCACTCATAGATCCCAGCTTGGTCTTTAAAACACCAGCGTTATCTTTAATATCACTCTCTCTCTCTCTCTCTGCGATTTTCGCGTTTCATTTGTGTCAACTCAAAGAACACGACGTAAAAGAGTGGCTCGTTACTGCGCGAGGGAAATGTTAATACGAAATAATACCTGACCTGCAGAGACCTGCGAGGTACTCGAATATCAATTTTAGAAGTTATTACCAATTTATCACCAATTTCTGGTCTATCTCACTCATAGATCCCAGCTTGGTCTTATAAAACATTAGCGTTATCTTTAATATCACTCTCTCTCTCTCTCTCTCTCTCTCTCTGCGATTTTCGCATTTCATTTGCGTCAACTCAAAGAACGCGACGTAAAAGAGTGGCTCGTTACTGCGCGAGGGAAATGTTAATGCGAAATAATACCTGACCTGCAGAGACCTGCGAGATACTCGAATATCAATTTTAGAAGTTATCACCAATTTATCACCAATTTCTGGTCTATCTCACTCATAGATCCCAGCTACGTTATCTTTAATACCCCTCTCTCTCTCTGCGATTTTCGCGTTTCATTTGCGTCAACTCAAAGAACGCGACGTAAAAGAGTAGCTCGTTACTGCGCGAGGGAAATGTTAATCCACGAAATAATAGAAGATGATAAATTAGTTTCGTTTCAAGAATATTTCAATACACGTATTGTATTACAGAGACCTAGAGATACTCAAATATCAATTTTAGAAGTTATCACCAATTTCTAGTCTATCTCACTCATAGATCCCAGCTTGGTTCTGTAAAACATCAGCGTTATCTTCAATACCCCTCTCTCTCTCTGCGATTTTCGCGTTTCATTTGCGTCAACTCAAAGAACGCGACGTAAAAGAGTGGCTCGTTACTGGGCGAGGGAAATGTTAATCTACAAAATAATAGAAGATGATGAATTAGTTCCGTTTTTACGGGTATTTCAATGCACGCAACGTAATGCAGCGGGCCGCGAGATACTCGAATATCAATTTTCGTAGTTATCACCAATTTCTCTACCCCACTCATAGATTCCATTATTTCCGCGGCTCCTATCTTCCAATTAAACCCCTATAAACAATTCCATTGAGCGCGCGTCAAGCCGCAGAACGTTCGGAAACGACTCGTCTTTTCATCACTCAACGGAATCGATTTTCACCGGGTAATAAATAAAATCCTCGAACGGGAACCGAAATTGGTTCGAACTCTGGAATAAATCTCCTGGCGTTTTTTCGACCCCCAACGCTTCCCATCGTCGGTTTTTCCTGCCGGAACCTCGCCCCAGCAATGCTCGAAATTAAGGAGCAGAACGGGCAGTCCCACGATCCGCCGCGTTCATCACCGTGGATACCAAGTTCGAGGGCTCAATTGGCCGAGTTTAATTCAATTTATCGACGGAACATGTCGTCGGGCAAGTTGCAGCTCGAGCTCGCGGACTACGCGCGCTATTAAACCAGATTCCCGTCCGTTCGACGAAAAACAGACGAAGCTCTGGATTGTTGGCGGTGAGACGCGACAAGGCGTGTTCCATATTGTCAGCTTCGTCGACGGAGTTCGACGAGTACGCGGTCGGGTTTAGAGCGAGGAGTCCGCGTCTAAGATCAATTAGGACGGGTTAGATTAAATTAAATAATCCATGTCTGAGTTAGGATCGGATATAGGTTAGCGGGTTAAGTTGATTTACGTCGATTAGGGCAGGTTGAACTGAGGCTGCGAGGGTTAGGTGCGCTGGAAGTATGTTAATCAGCTAGGTAAATTAGTTCTGGGTTAGGGGACGATGATTAAACCAGGATTAGACGTGCCAGTAAAATCGGACGGCGCGGGTACAATTGAATGAAATTAGTTAACTAAATTATCCTCGACGGACGCGTTAAACAAATTCCGCGAGAATTCGGTTCGTCAATTCGAGCGGTGTAAATTGAATACACTGGGTCCGAATTAACTTCGAAATTATTCGCCCGTGGTAATTCCGTGTGCTTGCACGTCGCAGCTTCTGTGCGTCGTCGATTGCGCGTCGTTCGCGACGGATGAGAAGCGGGGGAGAAAAAAAACGAAGAATTCGCCGATACAACCAACTCGCACAGAAAATCGGATCCTCCCTTAAACTTTCAGGTATCGCGTGCGTAACTGCCTCTGGAGCCACACCAGCGCGTTTAAGTGTCGCGGCGCCAGATTCCGCGAGCACTCGAGTGCTCGCGTTTGAACCCCATTTTCGAGGCGGAGGCTAGATAAACATCGCGGGACGAGGGACTGGGGGAGGTTTGCAGCAGGATTGCCGGTACCACCGCGTCCGCGCGAAGAAGTAACTTGTACGCCGCACGGAAAAGGCGGAAAACGCGAGAGGCGGCGTCAAGCACGTAGAAAAATAAAGAAGGCGGCATGAAAGGAGGCAGATATTTGAAAGGGGACGGGAGAAACGGAGGCTGGGAAGAATATGCGGAAGGAGGCAGAGACGCGAGGACGCGAAGGAAGCGCGGCGGTGTTGATGAGATGCAGGAAACTGGAACGGAGGAGATATAACGCGAACGTTCGGTTTTTCCGCGGCGCCATACTATTTGGCTAGGTTTCGGGTTACTTCGTTTGAAACCAGATAATCCTGTTTCCCTCGTAGCCCCCGTTTTCCTTTCCGCATAATTTATTCCTTTTTCACCTCTTTCAACGATTTACCAGCGAGCTCAGCTTTGTCACCTCGGGTCTCCCTTATTGTACGCGAAACCACTGGAATGTCGACGCTGGGCTTTTACTAAATGTCCGTACGCTGTACACTGCGCTCTCGAATCGCTGGTACGTGTCTTGCAAAAGAGGATAGTTGCTTGTCCAAGTAAATGGAAAGGTGTTACATACATACATCCTGCTGGAATATATTAGGACACTCGTCTAGTTGTAGTAAACGTTTGAAGAAAGTTTAGGAGGTCAATCGTAAATCAAACATGTTTAATCAATAAATCTCATCAACGATATCAAAATCAGTAAGACCAAAACTCCATTTTCAATGAATAAATTCCATTTTGAAATGCGTAAGTTGGTCCAGCAGAACGTTCGGACGTACGTCTGACCATAGCTAGTCTACTACTACTCGCACTACCTGTTTCCCTCGTTCCCAAGCTATCCACTTACCAAAAACACTGTAATTTCAACACAGTATCAATAATTTCCTTTCCTACCAATACATATACAATATGATGATTCCAATTAACGCTATACTTCTTCATATAAACTTCTTTCCACCTCCTAGCAACCCCGTCATAAGCCAACCACCCATCGCGTAAATCCTCCATCTATCCATACGATTTATCCATACTTTTACGAGCGGTTACGGTACGCTCTGTCTGCGGATACAATTTAACACCACCCCATAGAACGGGTTTCGAGTTCCCAGCGGAATCACCCTCGATCTTGTAAAGTATCATCGCGAGAAGATGCGCGAGGCGGCGCGGGGGAAGACACTCGGTTCCCCCTTTCGCTGTTTATCATCCGAACTGTCACGGCCTCTCCCTTAAAACGAAACAGCCGTTTCGGAAGACAGATAAACAGCCACTCGTGTCCTCGCTACGTATTAATTACGGTCGCGGCGGAGAACACTCGGCGATCCATCTGCGGCCCTTCGCCTGAGCGCGGAGACCGTCGTGCACATCTCCGCGGCTGGTTTTAATTACGGAAAACGCGGCGGGGACGCGATACGGGCGTAAAAAGAGCGCGACGCGAGCCACTCTTACCCGCGGTCACGACTCTTGCAAGCTCCGCTCTGAATTCGAGCTTTGACGTGCACCGCGGGAGACGCTTCTGATTCCCTCGAGCGCAGCCTTCAAACGGGCGCGTCGATCGCGACTTTTATCGCGGCGGGCTTAATGAGCAAGCTCGATGGAATCGGATCGCGCGGAATAAGGAGCGAGCGAACGATCGTCGAGCCGCCGCGATGTTCAGAGGAGCGTAAACTCGTTTGAAATTAGCTTCCTCGAGCGAGGACCACCAGGGACGCGAGTGTACCGACGATACCACAATAACTGAATATCAAATGAGGAGAGAATCGAACGTTTTTCTATTCCACGTCCCTCGTTACCGTGCATATTAGCGAAGTGGCGTCGAACGTGCCGCTCGAGTGCGCGTTTGGAAATCCTGGGCAAGTGGCAACACAAACGCGAAGGTTCGAAATCGGTTTGAAGAGGCTGGTTCAAGGGGGTTACAAAGGCTGCGCTGGAATACACGCGGAAATGATTTCAGAAGGCGTTGCAGAAATTTACGGAGCAAATTTACATTTAAATCCAATTCTCGTTTCGCGCCCGTAACTTCTACCCCGTTGAAATTTATTTTAATCGCGAGTGATTAACTTCGACACGCGCGCGAGCGCGCGAATGAGCCTCGTTAACGGCTCGATTGCGCTTCGCTCGCGAACGAATTTGATCGGCTACCGAGTCGGCCGTGTAGATTTCGATTCTTCCGTTTGGCCCGCGCATGCGAGCGGAATTTTTCTGCCCGCGCGTTTGCCGCGCGCACCTCGCTCGCCTCGCACAAAGGATATTAGGAAGCTAAACGTTTCGCGCGGGACGTCACAAAAGAGTTTAATTGCGCGTGATTGACGGTCCCTGAAAAGGAACGAACTCGATACTCGAAACGATGACATCCACCGAACGGTGTTAAGTTAATTATCGGACGGTAGACGCGTTACTTTTTTTGTCCCCATCTCTCTCTTTTTTACGTTAACGGAAATCCGATTGGCGAACACGCGCGGGGTGAAACGGCGCGGCACACGCGCGGACCGCCCCGCGTCAATGTTTAATATCCCAATCAGCGAGCGTTACAGTAGTCGTTGGTGTAATGAATTAAATCATTTCGTGGTCGTGACGTGCGTACATAGCGGGTGAACCTTCCTGCATAGCCGCAACGGGTTTGGCGGTCTAGTCGATAGTACGACCATCTGCAAACAATGTTACAGCGACCGCAAACCTGATCGAAAGGGTCGACGTGCCGACGGTCACTTAACCGATACCAGGCCCCAGGCTTAACTCCAAGATTGGCCGCATAAAGATTCCCAGGGTATAATTTAAATGCCAGCTCGCCCGTGCGCGATGCATACGTTGTTCGCCGATTAGGCATTGGTAGGGCTGCGAAATTTATTCATCGTTCTGGACTTAACATCGCGCAAGCGTGTACGTGTGTAGGTAAAAAGGAATTATAGGCGCGATGGGTAACACCACGGATTAGTGGTAACGTACCGCGCAACACTGCGAACGAATCTATCAACCGACGTATTTTCGTGGCACGAATTCAATCAACCAAACGGAACCACCAAACGATCGAGTCTTTGATTATATTTATTTGCCAGTTTTCTGGCGATCGCTAATTTTACAGTCTCGAGTGGAAGTTTTTTACTGCATTAATACGATGAGATATCGTTTCGTTGGAACCTCTGCAAATATTTTATTTCATTTCGCCCTTCTTTTAAAGCTGTTCCACGCACACAGCTGTTACTTCCTCTGTGGACCCACTGGTGCCATGCGATTTCCCGTGGACGTCAGCGGTATCCCTGCTGACTTCCCCCGCTCGCCCTTTGCAGCTAGCGATGAGTAGCATATTTTTTAAGTCCCTTCGGTCATCAATCATACCATAAGATTAAAGGTTCGAATCGATATGACTGCTTATACAGCACCAGATATAATAAATATTTCGTATTCGTATCCGTCCGCATCGATGAAACTTCGAATCTTCAGGGAAATGTTACAACCCCTTCTTCGATATTCTCCTTGCGTTCAATATTTTACACCTTGTAACGTGCAAGTTAGGAAGCAACAATTTCGATTAAATTTTCAATTAAACTCCATCAACACTGTCCATAAATGGTGTCTGGAGCCCACATATTCATATGGGAAAGTTCGCTGTAACAATGTGTACTTTGTACGACCGGTTGCTGGCAAAACAGTCCGGTTTCCCATAGGGTGCCATTTGGGGCGAATGTACACGGTCCACTCTGGTTGAGCAACGCGCGATTCAAATTGAAAGCAAGACGCGCGGTATAAATTACGATTTAATTTAACACGGCGAGCCGGCTGGTGAATTTTAGAAAATCGGATCGTACGTGGCCCAGCACGTGTTACTCGCACGCGCTGATTGAACTTAACGGATTACCAGCGCGCTCGCACGAGCTGGATACAGCTCGTAAATACCTCGGGGCAGAAAAATCCAGGCTCCCCTCATTCCTGTCGCGCACGGACGCCATAACGATTTTCCAACCGAGAGCGTTCCTCGCATCGGTCCCGTGAATCAAGGGAGTAAGAAATTACCAGCGCGATGGCAGTTCCCGCTGCGAACTTCGCCCCACGGTTCGCAGCTGTTTGACGCTTGCTAAACGCGAGGCACTTATGTAACCATTGCAAGTTCCCGCGGGTCGGTTCTCATTCTGTCAGCGGCACCGAGTAATTCGTAAGTTCATCAAACTAACGGAGCCGCGAGCACGACGATTCGCAGTCGATCGATATTCATCGACACGTATCGAACGCGATACCATCAGCCAGACGCACCTGGCAATACGTTGGGCCAACGGTTCAGAAGTTCTCGTTCCCCGCCCATGGAACGACGCGACCCGATATCGACCAACCCGTGCCTCCTTTCTTTCCCGCTAAGTCGAAACATTATGAAGACATACATATTGGGTCGCAGCCAGCATCTAAGCCCTGGCAATGCCGGGACCACATTTATCCCCTCATTGCGCCTGGGCCATTTCTTCCCCTGTCGTTCGCCACCCCGACGTCAGCCGCTGCTCGATTCATCCAGCACGCTGGTGGACCACCACCGCGTTCCTGCAGGCCACGCCACCCCAGCCACGTAGCCAAAATGGCTCGCAACGACCGAATAATACCGCGCTCGCAAAATTCTGACCACGGTATTCCTTAACCGGAAGTAATTGCGCGGCCCAATTACCGAGATAATGAAAGCGATTTGGGGAATTTTTCAAGCTCATTACGCCGACAACTGGGTTTGAATTCACAGGAAGGAGTTTACCGACTGCGAAAGCGTCCCGGGAACACCGTGTCGGACATTACGCGAGGACGGTTCTGGAATGCTTTAGAGGCTGTCCAGGGATGACTGGTGTACGCGTAAGAATCCGGTTCGCGTCGCGCCAATAGCGCGTTTCCATGTTTCTCTGCTTCCAACGAACGAGCTTGCTTCCACAACGAACCAGCGCGCGCTTTTAATTTCTGAACAGAGTCGAGTAATAATTAGAAGTAGCCGTCGATGCGCTCGATGGAAACGTTAATGGTGCTCGGAACGCGTGACGTGCTCGCTGGATACGCGTCATTAGAGGAATTTAACAGTGAAACACATTTGGATGCTCGCCAAATCCTTGCCAATCTGCTCACACCGGCGGGCCCGTGAATCTCGTATGACAAGTACGCTATAATATAACACGGAACACGGGACGATCAATTCCTGGAATCGTGTTGGAAGTTCTCGAGGTGATGGGATTCTCCTTGAGGCCGAGCGTTCCATTTAGTAAGTGCACGCTATGATATGCCACTCTGAGTGCATGCTTGCGATCTGACGAGGTGTAAAAATTATTTAGAACCGGCTGAAAGTCCCGATTTGATAAGACTTAATGAACTAAGAGAGTGAACTCTAAGCTGACGCTGACTGACCTGAATAGCCGCGACGATCGAGACTTGCGTTAAATGCACAGAGATTCTCTGAAAGGCTTTAAGGGAAGTGCAAAAGAAGCTTTAGAGCTGTTCAAATTTCCTGTTTAAAGGGTTCTACGAAAGTTTTACGTACCATCGCCTCGAATATTTAATTTTCCATCGATGAAAAGAATGAAAAATGAGAAATTGCAGTTTCAGTAAAAGATTCGATACGATCCTACGAATTTTCCATGACGGGTGTCAGTGCGAGATGCAATGAAGAACTTACGGAACGACCAATCTCGAGGTACCAGCTCGAAGTTCCCGAGGTGACGCGACTCTCGTTGAAGAAACGTCCCACTTGATAAGTATACCTCCGCCACAGATTACATTTTCATTGAAACATCTGAGCGCTCTCCGCACATGGGGGCTTGAATTCGTTTAGAACTCGCCTGCCTCTAGGAGTTGTGTAATACCCAGGGATATGGAATTATGGATGGAGCAACGCACGTGAAACAGAAAGCAAACCGAGAACTCTCTTAACGTTACCATCCTAGAGAGACCTTTGACATCGCGTTGGATGGAACTGTTTACACCCTGGCTACGAAATCTATGAAAGCAAAAGGAAAGTTGCTTCCTTTTCGCGTTTACGACAGGAGTCCATTTTTGCGGAACGGAGTAGCGAAGGAAAGTGTTTCGAACGCTCTCGTTTGTTACGAGAAAAAACAGCACGAGATACAGAATTTAATTAAACGCGTAAGATCCGGTAGATTATATCGTTAGAAAGTCTCGTTTCATCGACGGTTCAACGTTTGAAACGCGCAAAACAGATTTACCAAAGCTCAACTTTTCGAAGCGTGCGAACAACGGTTTTTCAAAAACAGGATCCGACGCACGTGGCGATCGCAGTTGCGAACAGTGATTCTATTTTTCAATTTAAAAGTTTGATGTTCCGTAACAAGCTGCTGCGTCACCCAGGCTTAGTTAGCCTGAAATTCGACAATGGGCGAGTCGCTATGGTAACAACGCGAGTAATCAACGTTCGTGGCTCTTTTAATTACGAGGTTCGCCCTTGGAACGGCGATTACATGAAGTACGTAAGATCAAATGAAATTCAAGAGCGTCGCGGAACCGGATTAATTAAACTGTCTCCCTTTGTGATGTCCTCGTCTTGGGCGCTGTTCAACAAGGACTCGCAATTTTGATAAATCGCACGGTAGTAAGCGATAATCCCCTCGAAATGAACGCAACATTCCACGTTATTGCGAACATACTTCTGGACAGTGTTTGCATAGAACACGCGCGTCCATTTGATTGGAAATTTGGAACACGTTGAAGCGCAGCCACGAAAAATGGAATTTTAAAACGAACGCGCGAAACACTCCGAATCGATGTCCGCAGCAAAGTTCACCCGCGTATTAGGAACTCGAAAGCGGTCGTTCAATGCGAAACGAAGCGGAAACGCTCCTCGTACACGCGAATACGCGCTTATTATGCAGGTACTTTAAATCAGACGGCGGCGCACGTTCCACTCGCCAGCTGTTTCAAGCTACGAACGACGCATTATTTAGCATAGTTCCATCAAGCTGCCGGCTTCATTAACGGCCCTATTAATATGACTGACAATCACGATACGTTACGACGCATACGATTTTCCCGGACGAGACCTCGCACTTGCGGCACGCGGCCGCCGACTCACGTACCTTCACGCGCTCCGTTCATGAATACATTTGCCAGCGGGTCGCATAATGAGACCCGCTGGTTGCATAAATAACAAAAGTGCACCCTGTGAAGCGCGTTACGTTCGAACCACCGCGTCCACAGTCTGCTGTCGCGGTGCTCGCCAATGGATTAGCCATCGAGTTGAGATCGGGAACGACTTCGTCCGCTTCGACATTTCGAAACGGTACGGTTGACCGAGGAACGAACAGAAATATTTGTTTACCGTCTTCGCGAAACGTGGCTTAATTGATTCTCGATCGAGCCATTGCAACTGGGAATCGATGCTCGAGCTATACGTATAGCACCCTTATCATCCGATACGGGCAACAATAATTGAACCGAGCGCCATGGAAAATGCCTTGAAAGGAGAACTCGTTAAATCCCACTCTCGGCTCGTACGATCATGGAAATACAAAGGAAATGTATGGCGCGCACGGAATAGAGCGGTGCCGCTCCCGTGTTTCTGAAAATCTAATAAAATACGTTGGGCCACGAGAAAATCTCTGGTCAGCATAAACTTCCACGTTCATGGCGGGAGCTGCGCTTCGATAGCCCTGGACTCCTTGATTAAAGAGATTTCGACCCGACCTAATCAACCAACCTGGTCTTTTCTGGCCACAATAGAGAGACTCAGAGGCAGCGAGAAAACGCTACATTCCCGTTCCACTTATATTTTTTATCGACATCCTCTTATCTGTATCTTGGAACAAAATTATCCTCTTCCAGGTTAATAAACTTGCGCAACAGCAAGTCTTCTATTCTGGAAAAATACGCGCGTTTCAATATTCGCATTCGGCGAGGTTATAGTGTTGCGCTTCCTTGAAGCGATCTCAGCTGGATATCTAAACGCTGGTTGGTCGATGCTTACAAGGAAGTCCCAAAGGTAACGCGAAATGGGGAAAATTTGGCGACGCTGCAGAATTTCCTCTGGGTTGACTCGTTGGCTAGCGGAGCGTTGCAATCAGATATATCCTGTGGGAGCTCGCGGTTTATGACACGTCTTCGAGGTATTCCAGTCGAAAGACAAGAATATTGTTCGAAGAACTATAATACATTCGCAGAATTGCGTGTCAAGATACGCAAAAAATTCAGATCTTCAGTTTGTTGCGCGCGATATCGCTGACGATGAATTATGCGTCCTTTGTATAATTATTCTAGAACCATTCCAGAACGTTCAGTAATGCAAAGTGTCAGAGCTTCGGGAGTTCCTAACCCATTCTCAATTTTCGAGTACACTGTCAAAAATAAACATGCTTCGCGTGCAACCTGACTGTTGTTAACAATTGTGTGTCAATACAGACGAAGGACTCGACGGTGCGACACGGACTGCTCTGCAACCGAACGAGCTTGGGTCGCGTTACTTTGAAAAGTAAATAATTGTGTTCTAATTAAAGCAACGGCGGGTTTCTCTTAATTACGCAGTATCTCAAGACTACGATCTCAGCCAACTTCACGGAATGCTGGCGTTTTAGAGCACGTGCATGCACAGTGACACGGACAAACTGTTACGCGTGCTTGGATACAAGATGGAGTAACCGTAACGGTCGAGGAAAATTCGATGCCTGTGGTGCGAAATTCGTGGCGCTGTTAGAAATATATGAAAATTCTTCTCTGAACATCCCGAACCAGGCGAATCGTGAACATTTTCAAACGAGCCCAGAGAAAGAGACATTAACTGCAACATTATGCAGAAAAGGTTGCGCACAGAGTAGAGGCTGAAGAGCCATCCTGCAGTCGGTTCTGCACAAAGGAATTTGATATTTAACTTTCCGCGGGAAGTGTCACTTGCCTGTGAAACGAGTTAACCGTAATATCACGTGAATGCTCCGTTTTTAATAAATGCAAACGCAAGTAGCCTCAAGTGTTTCATTGCTCCTGCACGCTCTCGAGGAACGAAACCCGTGGTCTTCGCGATGAAGACGAGCGCAGCGTCTGTTCCCTTCTCGCCACGCTCCGAAATCGGCTCGCTCTTCTCCTCCTTAATCCCAGTCTTCTTTCGAGCATTCCTTAGCGTCTTAAAGTATTCCCTCTGAATGGCTGCTCCCGCTTTGAGCGCGTTTACGATCCCAAAGGACACTCGAGGCGGCGATGCGTGTTAAATTTATTTGTCGCGCGGAAGCGTTATTCACGATTCGAACGCGCGCGACCCGTGGGAATTAAAATTTGTCGAGGATCTCGCACCCGATCCACGGGTCATGGGTTCCCCATGGGCGTCGCATCAATAACGAGGCATTACGCCTATTCAAGGCTGCGAAATATTCAGGCGCTTATCGTGGGTCAACGGGACTTAGACTCGTCCAGGAACAATGTAGTGGCCACGTGCATAATCCGTATTCGATATCGAGAGGCGTTCAACGAAGCGTTCATACGACCCACGTCTCTCGAACGCTGTCTTTCGTATCGATTTGCGATTTGGCAGTAGCTGAAGGTTGGAAGATCGCGTTGATGAGCGAAAAACGCTCGACAGCCATCGAGTAATAAACAATCTAGTTCACTCGGCTGAACGAGCCCCGAAAGATGTGTGTCACGAACAAGGGGACCTCGATGAATCTTGTGGCAATCGAACGAAAGCGATTAATAAACGGGACTTTTAGCGATCCGAACTATTTGCCTCGGTAATAGCCTCGCTTCTCGAAGATGCGAGTCAGCGTTTGACGCGCGTTGATCATCTTCAGTCAATTGTCTCCAAGTAGATTTACATCCCATATTATTGTACTGGTATCCACTGTTGATCTCCTGTTATCAGTGGATACAAGCATCTGCTCGATTGTTCTGTTCAACAAACGCATGTACTAACATGTACTCGTCGATTCTGGTTTATTCTGTCAAATCGTGAACCATTTGTAAGTTTGCCTGGACAAAATGTTCCAAAAAGCACATGGTCGTTAAACGAAAGATGTGGAAGCTAAGAATTAATCGAAGCACCGAGGGAAAAACCAGAAATTGCGTTTAACACCAACAATACGCAGCCAGGTTATCCTTTCGTTAGTGTTCGCGTCAAACGAGCGTCCGTTAACGAAGAATTGTTAAGGCTCTGTGTTGAATTACGCTCGCTCAATTAATTTGTACGCGCGGCAGATTGCGAGCGTCAGGTTCGCCTGAGAATATTGTGTATCCGTATCGAGGCACATTGTAAAGTTTGTACCTCGACCCTCGACACATATCTCATTTCCGATAGTTTTACACGATCCAGGGTCGCAACCCGGATATATTCAATTTCACGAACTAGCACTCCGTTTGATCGAGCACGCCGTCCTTGTCCAGTTTGTTCTACATACGCGCGATGTGCCATTCGGTCAGCTGGTGCGTCCACTGTCACTTCAATCCGCAAATTTCATTAAATTGTAATTTCCATTAACGAGAAATTCTGGTATCGCATCGCTGACGGGGGAGGCAATCGAAGAGCTTACGATTCGTGTGCGATGAAAAGTATTTGAAGAATACCATGAAAATAAAAAAAAAAAAAGAGAGAGAGCGAAACGAAATTAAGAGAATTATGCACACCGAGATAGAATTCAATTTCGCTCGAAACAATTGGAAGAAAAATCTTGAAATTTTATTCATCGCGCACGGTATTCTGCACCATCTACGATCCGCGGTACAATTTCGGCTAAGTGGGATTCCATTTCAGCGAGAGACCGTTAGAGGTCAAGAAACCGTGCGACGCAATTTCAGCCAGCGCTTAGCCGTTAAATATTGATCAAAAAGTAACGAGCCACCCACTTATCGTGCCCGAGATTGTAGAATAGCCGTGAACCGCGACGGTGAAAAGGAAGGAAACGCTTCGTGGTCGTCGCAACGTGCAACTTCTTGCGGCGCTGGGCGACTACCGTCGTATACACGGATGCTTGCACCAGCTAGCGGTACAGGGTGCCCCAGGATGGGTGCTGCAAATGCGGACGCGAATATTCCAGAAATTGCTGGATTCGCGTGCGCTTAACTCAATCGTACGTTGCTCGTTTTCGTCGCACTCGATAATCGTTACGATCGCACAATTGGTGAGACGCGTGCACATTTCCTGGGTGATCCGCTTGAACGTTTTCCAGATCATCGAAAGAAAGGAAAGACACAAGACGAAATCCAGCCTGTCAAAGCCAGATATGGCGCGTGTAACTGTCTCTTGGTCGATCGTGCCACCCCTCCTGGGACACCCTGTACGAAAGAGAAGAAACTCAGGGAGGGGAGCGGGATAGTGGAACACGCGGACAGATTACACGAAGCGTGATACAAGACGAGCCACCGTGAAGCGGTTCTGCGAAATTCCCTTCCGCTTTGCATAACGCTAATGTATTCTATTGAGGTTGACCGGAGTTAGTAACCCAACAACCCCCGTATTTTAAATAATGGCCAGTCGCCGCCTTCGCGGTCTCGAATCCACCAGGACCCTGGCCCGCGCTGCCTCGCGCTAAATTACTTGGGCTGTTCCACTTAGAATGCTAAAGATGGACCTGCTTAAGCAGCTCGAACCTCCGCGGACCCGCCAAACTTCCGTCAGCTTCGTTTTTTTCTAATTACTTTGTTATTACGTCGCCATCGATCGCGACGAATCCCTCAGCCAGGCCTGTCGCATTAGCGGGCCATTAAGGGCGCGACGAGGTATCCCAACTTCTCAAATATCGACGCGTTTCTGAAAGCGGCAATCGTTACGAGTTTTCGCGCGTTACTTACTAATTGCTACGGAAATGTCCGAGCCGAGAGCGCACTTAAAGACGCGTGCACCGATTATGGAAATGTGAGTTTCCGCTGGCGGACGATTCGATTCGCGCGGAGGCCATATTGACGCGTCGACTAAAGCCTGCACTCCTTTTCTCGTCCCTCTAAAAAGGTGTAATGGCCACGACGACGATCGTCGTTGATTGCACGAGTATCGATTAAATATCAGTCCGCGAGTTGCCATCTCTGGCGGTCGTTACACTCGCGCGAAGATAGCGTCTAGAAAGATAACGCTGTCGATGTAATGCGAATATCAAGACTTCACGATTTCGAGGGAAATAATACTTTTCTCAGTTATCTCGCGTAAGCTAGTAGTTTAATAAACGTAATTAATTCCACGTAACGAATACGTTTGTCGTAACGAGCGCAACCAGAAGCATCGCAAACAAAACGCTCGACAAATCGTTATTATGCGACGCGCGATGTTGTTGCTGCGTAAACGCACCGTTCTCGTGTACGGATATTCCGTAATCGCGAGAGCGTTTATCGATTGTCAATGGGGAAACGGTGGATTTAAGTGAGAGCTCGATAAAAAAAAAAAAAATAAAGAGCGCGTCACGATTTTGTCGTAAGTAACGAGCCCGTTTGTGCAGTTGCGCGATATCGAGGGGGCTAAGGATTATTGCTGCGCCAGCTATGGATCCTCGAGCGTTGTGCATCGAAACAGTTGGCCTGTTTGGACAATAATTAGTCCTCCGGGGGAAAACGATGAACGACGGGAAGTGCTTAATTGCCGACCTCGTAGACGGTTTCTGAAATTGGTGTTCCTGGCGGCGCGCTAACGAGAAAATGAGAACCGATAGAGAATGAGCCATTAAACTTCGCGCCACTCGAACTCAGCCGGTTTATCGGTGCGAGTCATTGCCTCGATCCCGCTATTATACAAACGGGATTAAAATTTCCAACGTAGCGGGTGCGGCGTCGCGGGCGAAGAAGGAAAAAGAGCGGGTCGCGCGGATATCGGGAAAACGCGTAAACCAAAGTTAGAACCTCGCGGAGAGCTAATTATGGCCGTTAAATTGAGTGGAATAATAACGGAACCAGCGTTGCGGAGATGCGTCGCGAGAACCGGACTGTGTTATTCAAACGCGAAATGGAAACTGCTAATGGCGCCGCGTACGAAACGTCCGGGACGAGAGGAACGCGCGAGGCGGGGTTAAAAAGTGTCCGCGCGTTAGACGATCGGTAAAGACCAAGACGTGGCGTCCGCATTGTCCTGGATTCGACGTTCGCGATGGCGTTTTCAAAAATAGGTTAGGAAATTAATCAGGAAGGGAAGAAGTCACCGGGGGATCGTCTGGCCGGGTAACTTTTGCCCCGAGGGAGAAGAGATTAAACAGCCGGTAAGCCGAAATCACAGTTTCAAGGGGACATATTGAAGATCAGTCGCGCTACTATCGAGGTCAATGCGGCGCGAGTAATTTCTGGATTATATAGCGGCCGTAATCCTCCTGCTAGCGTAATAACATCGTTTCATAGGCCATTATCCCGCTGCTCGATTGTAACGTTGTTATTTGTATAACCCCGCGGAATTCCAAACTTAATAACGAATTTCATTCCGCGCGGCGGAAGCCTGGCAGTCTATGAAATTTCAGGCATTCAAATGCTTCCGGGGAGACGCCACGCGTCAGACACAAGAGGCGGCGGAACTGTGCCGTTTCGTTGCGTCTCCAATTGTACAATGTGCTCTTAACGAGCCGCTGACGTGACGTTTTGATCCACCCAGCGAACAAAATCGCGCGATCGTAAGACGAACGACGGAGTTCTTGGATATCGATGAAGAGTTTCAAGAGGAACCGTTCGAGCCTCGATCTACCCCCATATTTTATTAACCGGTTACGAGCACGTAATGCGTGCAGATCAGAGAATCGTCAGAATTAACTGGATTAACCTCTGCGCATGTAAACGAACCGAAACCACAAATTTTATTAAACACCATCGCGCTCCTTGAAACCGAATCCCTATTCTCCACGCAGCTCTATTACATTAATTCGCAACAGAGTTTGCCGTGTTCCTTTCGCGTCTACGGTGTGTTACAAACTTGGCTCACGGCGGAAAATTTGATTATAAATTGCGAAATCATAAGAGAGCTTCCGAGTGGAAATTCCCATCGTTAGTTCGCAAGACCATGGTTCCCTGTAAGACGGATGTTCTTCGATTGCTGTTCGAGACAAGACAGAACTGAATAACAAGTACGACGAATAAAAATGGAAATTTCAATGGAACTGGCGAAAAATTTACGTAGCTCGTAAGCTAGAACCGAGCACCAGCAAGAGTTGTCGCGAGTTTTCAGTTGCTCGCAGAAAAGAACGTGACTGGGAAATAAAAAGTCATCAATTCAGAAAGTGTAACACCGCTCTTTCAGCCCCGTCAATCTGCGCTGCGACTCGTGATCCATTTTTTGATCGTTACACAAAGGTGCGCCACCTGCTCTTTTGTGTAACAGGTATACGCACGCGTGTACTATAAAGTGGCTCGGTGCAGTTTTGCCATTTCGCGTGCAGTTGGGGTGAAACGCGACAACGTGGCGACGTTACCCGAAGAAGGAAATTATAGCAGTCGGCCCTTTCTGTTTGGAATCAGCTTAATGAAAGAAACAAACAAAGCGGAGAGAACAACCGACACTTCTTTTTTTATCAATCGCGTTTATCAATAAAGCGAAATTTCGCGTCCAATGTTGCTTCAGCTCTCGAACCGGGACTTTTCCGTTTACACGGCAACTTTTCAACAATCCCTACAACTGGGTGCAGTAAACGACGTTTTCCAATATATTTGCTTTGTTTGTTAACCGCAATATGCGTTTATCGTAACAAAATATCCGCGTTTGTTAGGTTAACTTTCCCGCGTCCGTCGTGCTGCGTTCTTCTTTCACCGTAAAATGATAATGGCGAAGCAGACGAAACAAATTTAAAAACTGTAAAACGTCGGAATGAAAGAATTTGTAAACGCATCGAACGAATAAATCACGTTCCACGCGCGACTGCAGAGTATCGCGTTTACGTGGCGCAGGGAAATTCAATGGATGTCAATAAATTTAAGGAAATGGAAATCGCAAACTGAAATCCGAGACAGTTCACTCCTCAATGGCCGTGGAAGTGGACTCTCCGCCCGGACGTCCGCTGAAGTTGCCTATACATAACGCTGCTAAAGTAAATTCAATATGCATTCTTGAGCAGACCAACAGGCACGAAAGCAACGGAACGTAGTCCTTATAATCCCTGGCGAAGTACCTTCAAAAGATGTTTCACGCATGAAAGTCGGCCATCGATTAAACTTGTACCTGGAAAAGAAGGAGAGGAAGAAAAGGAAAAAACAGCGGACAGAGTGCAAACGTGCAAGCGTCGGATGTTTTTTCAGTTCTTCACCGGAAGAAAGAGTTTCCCCTTAAATCTCAATGTTTTCGCATGATGTCGTTGCAGCTTTCGTGTACAGATGTTGTTAAATTCTTAACGGGATCACGTAGCGCAGGTTCAGAATAAAGGAGAGCGCGAATCACTGAAATGGCTGCCTCGCGAGTACCCGAAAAATGTTTGAAAATTTCATACTCAGCTTGGCACAGGCAGCGTGGTATTCGAGGGACGCGACTGCCTCTGTTCACTTGGAAATGTTTAAGCATTCGATAGTTAATATGATGCATTATTATATTAATCGTCGTACATGATTGGATATCAAAGTTTAGGTGCGAAATTACTATTTATTCGCGAGCTCTTATCTTAAAGTCGTTTGATGCGCCGAATGAAATTTTATGTTAATACAGTCGTTCTAAATACACTCTTTTACAAAAACAATGCATAATAATAGCGGGATAATGGAAAATTAAAAACTTTCCGAGCTGTTATACTCCAAAATTCATCGACCTCTCCGCGTTTATGTCGCTGCGAACTTTCGCAGAACATCCACGTTATTAAAAATACTCGTTTATTTCGATTACATTTTGAAGCAGCAATCTTTAATCAAACCCTAGCAATTGCAGGAGAAGAAAAACTGCATCCGCGATGCATTTCAGAACGCGAGCAACGTCTCGAGTCGATCACGATAACGCTCGAAATTAAACTTCAGCTGCTTCACCGCATCGTACGATTACGGTTTCTTTTACTTACTAATTACCAATGTTCCGCACGCGGCGCTCGATATTTATACCCGCTTGGTTTCTGAAATTTTTCCTATTACACCCGTTAAATATCGACAAAGTCTTGCTCGTGCAGCTCCTCATAATTCACCCTTTGAAACAGTTATGTTTGAGGGAATTCAATATTAGCGTTTCAACTCCAAAACGTACATTTATTACTGAAATCGTACCAAACGTTTGTATAGAACAGTTTCACGAAACCTTAACGATTAGCATTAAAACCATAAATTTCATGCATCGCGATATTCCTGCGCCCTCGCCTTCCGATTAGCCTGTGCAAACATGAACTTGTTCTATTATCGAGGACAAACCGTACTCGCGCGGCCATCATTTACGTTCCCCGAGCAAATGTCTCAAGAATTAAACACGACGTTTCGAAATCGGTATACAACGCTTCGTTCGCGATATTTTACGTCGCATCCGTATAGCCAGCAGTTATTAGCATCATCCCATTGTTCCTTTGTGCGTCCACATTAATGCAAGGATCAGCAAGGAATCACAGCAGATCAAAACGCAACAATATATTCACGTTACAGATAATTAGACCCCGCCGACTAACGTACATTAATTGGACACGTTACCGGTAATTTGCCGTTGAGGCATCCTTATTATTTCCATAAATCAATTATCAATATACCAGGGACGTGCAATCGAGCCGCGTTATTGGACTACCGTCGCTGCTGCCGATCGCTTTCTAACCCAAAAACGGGGAACGACAATTATTTACACTCAGACTCGCGGCCATTACGATCAGCCCGGAGCCATCGAAACGGCACTGATTATTATCGACTTATTACCGATCAACCGGCTGGGCAAATGGCCGCCACAAATACACTCCTAATACCCCGCAGCGCGTGTCTACAAACCGCTGTTGGAAATTCGTTTCGCGGTTCCGGATTGGCGACTGTTGCCTTAGGTGCGAACACCAACGCCGACCATCGAGCGGCGTTCAATCGTTCCGCACGCATGCATTATTAACACTTGGCGGAGGAATTCCCGCGCCCGTGTGGGCGCACCCACTGCGGGTGTGTGTACACGGAGGGACGAAATGATGGACCGTGACGTATGAAGCGGGTGAACGCGGTCGTATCGCCGAAATTGGAACGCGAAACGTTATCGCGTTTCGCCGTAGGGAAAGATATCACGGAGAGATCACTGGCTTAAATCGCCGCTCGATGCGGCATCGATCGATCCGCGGTGTGTACGCGGATTTGCATGCGAGAGAGAGAGAGAGAGAGAGAGTGGATCGAAGCGACGCGCGTCGCTGTCCTGTCGCGTGATACGTCGTCGATGCTTCGAGAATCGGCGAAACTCGCGAAATCGGTGCGACCCCTACGCCCTCCCCTCTGCCTTTTGTATTTCGGGCACGTAAACGGAACGGGTGGCTCGTAGACGCGCGACGCCCGACGACGTCGACGACGCTGGCGACGTTCTTTTTCTGGATCGACCGGCGAACAACGAGGGTGGCGAATTTAGACGCAGCCGAGTAAAACTCTTGATGGATAGAACGGCTGCCTGGACCAGGGCACGGGAAATGTGTCGCCGCGACTGGGAACCGGGTGATTTCGTCCATAAAGCTGAGTCAAAAATAGGGGATGAGATCGGTTTTCTTGCGCGCGTCGCTCGGGGATCTACGCAGGGTGTAACACGCGTCCCTTGGGGTGGCAAGAATTTTATTTTTCTGAAAACCCAATACGTTGTAAAGCACGACGGTTTAAGGCGGTACAGGGTTGGTCAGAGTTAAGAGACATGTTACGATTTTATGTTAATACAGTTGGACTAAATACGCTCTTCTAGAAGAATAATGCATTATGATAGCGAGATTTCCTTGGAGTGGCAAGGATTTTATTTTTCTAAAAACCCATAATGTTGGGAAGCACGATGGTTTAGGGTGGTACAGGGTTGGTCAGAGTTAAAGGACGTGTTACGATTTTATGTTAATACAGTCGTTCTAAATACATTCTTCTAGAAGAACAATGCATTATGATAGCGAGATTCCCTTGGAGTGGCAAGAATTTTATTTTTCTTAAAACCCATAATGTTGGAAAGCACGATGGTTTAGGGTGGTACAGGGTTGGTCAGAGTTAAGGAACGTGTTACCATTTTATTTTAATACAGTTGGACTAAATACACTCTTCCAGAAGAACAATGCATTATGATAGCGAGATTCCCTTGGAGTGGCAAGAATTTTATTTTTCTTAAAACCCATAATGTTGGGAAGCATGATGGTTTAGGGTGGTACAGGGTTGGTCAGAGTTAAGGAACGTGTTACCATTTTATTTTAATACAGTTGGACTAAATACGCTCTTCTAGAAGAACAATGCATAATGATAGCGAGATTCCCTTGGAGTGGCAAGAATTTTATTTTTCTGAATACCCAATATGTTGGAAAGCATGATGGTTTAGGGTGGTACATGGTTGGTCAGAGTTAAGGGACGTGTTTCGATTTTTGGTGCATAAATCGTGTTACGATTTTATGTTAATACAGTCGTTCTAAATACACTCTTCCAGAAGAACAATGCATAATGATAGCGAGATTCCCTTGGAGTGGCAAGAATTTTATTTTTCTGTGTACCCAATTTGTTGGAAAGCACGATGGTTTAGGGTGGTACAGGGTTGGTCAGAGTTAAAGGACGTGTTACCATTTTATGTTAATACAGTTGGACTAAATACGCTCTTCTAGAAGAACAATGCATAATAATAGCGAGATTCCCTTAGAGTGGCAAGAATTTTATTTTTCTGAATACCCAATTTGTTGGAAGACACGATGGTTTAGGGTGGTACAGGGTCGTTCAGAGCTGTGGACGTATTTTGATTTTTAACGAACCGAGTATGGATGTTATAATTGAATGACAATCTTCTGTAAAAATATATTCAAAGTGAAGGATAATGCTTTGGACGCGAGGCTTCATTTTGGAGAAAAACGATTTCGAAGTCTAGAGCTCAGCGATAGAAAGACATTGTCCATGTTCATAAATACGTTGTCAACTCTAATCTTACAGTTAATACGCGTCTATTCGACAATGTAAAAACTTCGCTACTGTTTTTCTCCGATATCGATTTAAAAATTCAAGTGTGTACCACGTTCGTAAGGTCTTTGAAAGGATTTTTTCGCGAAAACGAAATCTTAAACGTTCGTGGCACATGTTTCGAGCTATCCTTTGCAGACAATCAAAGACGAAGGCAAAAACTTTGCGCGGAATATTGTGGTATTTAACCAGTGTGTAACAACGGAACAAGATGGAACGAATAAATATTTGATATCGCGGAAAATACGAACAGATGGATGCCCTTCGATTATTTAATAGGTAGAAAACAACTCGGCTGAAAATAATGTTCTCGTCGTTAACAACGTTGCGAGATAGACTCCTGCCAACCGTTAAGAATATCGAAATAAGGAAAAAAGGAGATGAAAAAGGATCGTTGTAAACTCGAAAACTGTTGGGTAATTAC
Source organism: Xylocopa violacea (assembly GCA_963969225.1). Taxonomy (NCBI): domain Eukaryota; kingdom Metazoa; phylum Arthropoda; class Insecta; order Hymenoptera; family Apidae; genus Xylocopa; species Xylocopa violacea. Next base: position 36,729,487 of record CAXAJV010000002.1, read on the forward strand.
CGAAGAAGAGCAAACTCGCGCTTCATCCTTTTCTGTAACGAGCTTAAACGACTTTCCAAGAAAGAGGCTTCTTGCCTCAGCGCCAGAGCACTGAACAATTAACCTTCTTTACAGTATAATCTAAAACAAATTTAACGTCCACATAAGGAGGCAATAATGGAGTTCCGCGTGACACTTTTCACTTTCGCGCGTCGTTTGCAGCGCTTGATATATTCAAACCAAAATCATATCGAAGGGCACAACTCTTTTTATTCTATTTTGCTCGTGACCTTCTTTTTCGCAATATCGTTTCCAATTATCTTTTAACAATTTCCTATTGGATTTAAATCTGGATTATTCCCCGACCATTTTGATTGTTATCAGACATGTACGCGTTGCTGGAAACGCGAATTCCATTTCGAACGAAACTCCAGACACCGAAAAAGAACGATGTATTCGATGCGAAGTAACGATATAAAATCACCTGAAACTTTATTACTCTTTTCTAACATCTATCTCGTGAAACAGCATTCTATCTTGTCCAGAAGCGTTTGCTTCTTATCTTTACTTGCTTAATTTTAGTTAAGCCTCCGGAGAATCTTCGAGTATTTCTAAATTCGTTAAATATTCAATTTGGACCAGCGCTAATTCCCTAGCAGCCAATTTCCCCCATCGTTCTCTGTGCAATTCTCAAAGTGCTAAATGCACAACGCGCTACCCAGAACGTACAGATAGTGTATCTATGGAGTTCTCCCGCGGTCAGGTTCGCAGGCGTATCAGTGCAGCCGCCTTGGTAATCTTATTTATGAGCGCCTCAAAGGTAACGTCGCGTACAGGAGCAGCCAGTTACGTCGGTGTAACGCGAGTCTGCTAAATATTGCAATTCGTAAAGACGCGGCCGCTCGCGACATTATTTCATTCCGCGAGCGGAACGCGATTACCGTCCGCGCGAGTCAACGCGAGGGCTGCCGCGCGTGGACAATTTTCGCCTGGTTACAAATGACTTCCATCGTTGTCGGGATTAAGGCGGAAATTGTTAAAGGAAGAAACGGGAAAATTAGTTTCCCGCGGAGGCGCACGTGCGCGACAATTAAAATTTATAATTGCGCCCCGGTTTTTCCTCGAAAGACGTCCACGTGGCAAAATAACGAGTGCCCTTCTCTCGCGTCAAACGCATCTTTCCTCTAATTGCGAGTACAATCGCGTTTCTGTTTCTAATTACTTTCACCGTATAATTGTTGTACGAGGCTCGCGTCGACGCAGGTGGAGAGCAAGTTTCCGCGATGCACCCGCGAACCGGGTCAAAACCGTTGATCTTTTCTATTTAACGCGAAAGTTGTTTCGCGAAAAGAATTTTCAGTAATCCGAAATATTAGCGAAATTGTACACGCTTGAAATCAGGCCTGCAATTAGCGAGATAAACCGATGCGAGGCTCAAAGTATGCACGTACAAACTGCGTTTTTCTAACTGGATGACATCGTTCGTCGGAAGCTAATGGGAAAATGAACTTTAAATTGTTAATAATCGTTTACTGAAATCATAAATGTACAAATTACACAACCACGTGTTCCAACGTATAAAATCTTTCAATACGCACAACTACTCGGAACGAAAAAACAGAGAGAACCCCTTCAACAGGCGATATTTCACGTAATATCCAAGTTTCAGGATAAACTTTCAGTACGAACGATATCGCGTTATCGTGACTAAATTTTTGAACCAGTGAACGGAATGCATAATGAAGTAAGTTTTACATATCGCAAAAAAATGGCTTTCCAAAGCGACGTGCTGAAACTCACGACCAGGCGGAAATACGTTCCTTTGTGGACGTTCGGTACACGCGTTCCGCAGGTTCGATCAATTTTCAAACGGGTCGACTTTTCGAACGTGTTTCATTTTTCCTTGTGCGATAAATATCGCAGAAAGAAAACAATAGAGCAAATTCGATGGCACGTCGATAAGCGGCTTTCAGAATGAAATAGATAAACAACTTGAAACCATCGCGACGCACTCGCTCGCAAGAAACATCGTTGAAAGGGACCCATTTTTCTTGGCGACGTTCTAGCTCGCGCGATCAATTCATCTCTGTCTTACCTGGTGCTGCGAATGATAATCGGCGGCGGCAGCGCCGTTCGGGAATCTATAGCGAAAGGGACTATGCACGGGGCAGTTGACGCGAAACTGGCCCTCGCTGGGCAACCTTGGCGGTGGATGAGAATGCGGACCATAGATGACACAGTCCATCGGCATCGGTCTTCCGGGGGCGTGATCGAGGGATCGACAGGAATAGTTGACTGGCGCTGGCCGCACCGGGGGATGCTCGATCGGCCGACAAGACGTTTGTTCGATCGGCGGTCTACCGGAATGCTGCTCGTGGAGCCTGTGCTCGAGCATCCGCGATACGTGTTCGACGGATCTGCAGCCGTGGTCGTGCAGCCGTCCGAAGTGATGGTCGTGCATGTAGCTCGCGTGATCTTTCAGCCTGCACGGGTGTTCGATGGCGCGCATCGCGTGGTGCTCGATCCCGGTTCTCATAGGCGTGGAGGACATCGAGGACGATGTCGCGGGATGATCGACGGCGGGCCTCGGCTGTTCGGTGCGTATCTGCTGCTCGATGGGTCTGCCCATCGCCTCCAAAGACCTGCTCGACTGATGATGCTCGACGGACGCCCGCATAGAATCGGCCGACGGCTGCCGTATCACGGAGTCGATCGACCTCATCGACTCCATCGATCTCATCGCCTCTGTCGAGCGCATGCTGTGCTCGATCGGCCGCATCGGCGAGGGATCGGTCGATCTGCATGGCCTGCTCCAGCAACGGGGTATAGTGTTCGCGCCGTCGCTTATGTTGCCGCCAATGCCAGCGGCGGCGACACCCCCGGTGGCGTTACCGATACCGTGACCTTGGGGCGGCCAACCAACCCCGTACGGGTCCATCTCCGTTCCGTAGGGAACGTCGACGTTTCGTTCCTCCAGATCGTTACGATGCATGTCGCCGCATGGTTCTGACCGGTGCGATCGGCCAAGCGATCATGGCGAACGGTGCGCGTCGCCGGTTCGACGCGGCTCGGTTGCACGCACTCCGGGTACACACGCGAAACCGCACTCGCGGAGAACACGCGGTCGATCACGATACTCGCGTCGAATTACTGGGAACGAACATCGGACTGCGATCGGGCAAGAGGCGAACCGAGATGCGCGGCGGACGGTGGACGCGGTGAAACGGAACGCGGACCGGAGACGGAGCGGATGGTAAACGGGGACGCGTTGTCACTCGAGAATAACCGCAAGAGAAAGGAAAGGCTCAGACGAGGAGAGAAGCCGTGACGACGACGAGTGCGGCAGCAACGAGAAGCCGACGCATCGCGGTGCCGCGCTCCCTAGCACTGAGCCTCACGGCCTCGACTGCCGCGCAGTTCCTCCACGCAAACCAACCAACCGACCCACTACCCCCGACTATCCACCCACCGCCTAACTATCTACCCCTCCCCGCCACTCTGCCACCCTCTCCATCCCCGTTCCCTTATACGCCAGTATCGCCACCCCTCGCCACCAGTAATGCCTCTCTTTCATCCCTCTGGACCGCAATGTTCGGCCACCGTCTCCGGTAACGCTCTCTACCCCTCTGTCTGTCCTTCTACCCTTCGCGTCCACCCCTCGCCTCTACCGCCGCTCCTATCCTTTCCCTTCTTCCTGTTCCACGGACAATCTCCGGCCCCCGTCGCACTTTTCTCCTACCGTTCTCTTCTTTCCCTTTTCGTACCCAGCTCGGCCTTATCGCGCGCTCCTTCTCGCCGCGGTAACCGCGCGCGCGCTCCTCTCTGTTCCTCCTGGAGGACCTCGGAAACGTTTTTCTCGCCCCGCGCGGCCGATTCGACGGTCGTTTTCAGGTACGTTAACTCTCGTCGACGCGTCGTACGTCGCGTAGTTCAGGGCTGTTCGGAAAAAGACGACCGATGGCGTTCGATCCGGTACAGCTTCCTGTCGACGCCGGAAATAGCCCAGCCGGAGAGGTTGGAAGCTCCTCTGGCGAGGTAACTGGGGGAGGTTAAAATCGCGTGAATGAAAAACACAATCAGCGGTAGGTGGCTCCCGCGATACCGCATCGGCATTGTACATAGTAACCTCGATTCCCGGCTACATTCAAGATTGACCCGATATCTCTAAAGCGGGGGCTGATTACGTTCAAGTGTTTGAATTCGATTATGCCATTCTACGCCGCTTGTTTCAGGAAGAACAACGCATCGCCATTGTCTCCCGTCCCTCGATAAAGGACAAATAGGCGCCCCGCTGCGCGTACTCGGCTAATAGATACAGATTGTTTCCATAGTTCGTATTCGCTCTGGCAAAGTGTGAACCGCGGCGGCGGCGGCGGCGGCCGTAGCCGATTTTCTCCAAGTTATCGAACAATGCCTGTGTAACGTATTCATGTACATATCGGTGAACCCGTAAACCCGACACGCTCGCTACGTAATCGAATCGCCTAGGGAACCAGCTCGTGTGTTCCTTAATAATTGATGGGAACGCGGATTCTGGCGATAACCCGTGATTCATCGCGTCTACTTCCCCGATAACAGAGGGAACCGGGTCCAAAAATTGACAGATACTCCCGGTTAACCGAGGACGAGTGTTCAACTCGACAGTATCGAAAGACCAAAGACAATACGCGTCCCGTTTTTACGAAAATCCCGCGAACTCGTAAATACGCGGCGTGTCACGGACAAGTCCAGGGAAACTTCCGAAATTTTGGTTACGACACGTACACGAGGCACGCTGCATTGCTTGAAACATAAATTCAGAGAGGGAGAGGGCGCGAGAAGGCGCAGCAAGAACGGAAGGAAGAAGGTAGCCCGCAGAGCAAACACCATAAATCATAGACTTTAGCAAGTCAGCGCAAAAATAATCCTACTTCCACTCGATCTTTCTCAACCAAGACGTATCCACGTTTCACCTTCGTCCCGCATTTATTGACGGACCGTTTGAGCGGTAAGATTTCTCGACACTTGTTGCCCAGCCACCATCCATCCATCTTTAATCGTCTTTCAGCTCGCCCGGCAACGGGACACACATAAAACGCGATCGGATCCACCTAAGTTGCGGATCGGCGTTGATCCACTTCGCGCGGCTGTTAGCTTCGCTGCACACGAGCGGACCCTTCGAAACGGAGGCTTCCACGCGCGAGGAGAGGACCAGAGGCGATTCATTCATTATGACCGCGGCGCTGAATTATACAGTGCGCGTCAGTCAACGTCAACGTAGTTTAACCGACACAATGAGGACTGGAACCGTACGCGAATCCACTGGCCGGCTAACTTTCCTAATTGGACACACGATTCCGCCCGCTCCTTCTGCCGATCATTTTTTATGCATCACGCACTCGGCTGGTTGAACGAGCGTGCCTCGTTCGGCAAGTTTCGGGGGTGATCGTTGACCCACATTAATCCTGGCGTTTCCGGGACACGCGGTCCCTGGTTGTACGCGTACAGACGAACAAGTTCGCCAGGATTGCGCACACGGTACACCCTCGTGTCCCTGGCTCTGGTCGCCACGCGTGAAACTATCCCCGACGGATTTACCTTGGACCAGTTTCTCGAGCGTGCGTCGCGCTGTGGCGATCGAAAGAAAAAGAGCTCTAGCTGCCACCCTTGCCGGCTAACTTTTGCACCTGGGGGGATGAACGTTCACCGAGGTTCGAGCACCCGTCAAGGGCGATCGAAGAGCAGAGCCCGTATCGCAAAGGAACGCTGCGTGCGTCGCGACGCGAAATGTCGGTCCATTGTTGTTGAAGGATTCTTTGAAATGTCGCTATTGTTGATATTTCGCGGGAAATGCGTGCTTTCATTCTCGAGTGTTCCATTACGGTTGTTCTTCCTCGATTCTCGCAAGTGTAAATTCACTATTTCGCTCTCTTCCCGAAAAGGAACGCCAGGACACCTGCACGCGCTGGATGTGCGAGTAGTTCTGTCGTGGCGGTAGATCTGCGCACGAATCGATATCTACGGTAAACCTGAATGGAGTTCCGATCTGAAAAACTGTGGCTTCGTATCGTTTGTAGCTCGATCGACGTCGAAGGGCGCGATTGGACGATTCTCGCTCGAATAATTAATGCACGCGGATTTGTGCGTTTTATTAATTTAGTACCTTGTACACGTTGATCTTTTCGATGACTTTTTGTAATCAACGGGCTAGTCACACTGAACTTTAGCTACTCTGCACGAAGTTGCTTAGATCATCGTATACTTGCACAGGAAAATATGTTTACGCAGACTGTCGCACCTTAACGGTGTATCTTACACAATACGATGTATCGTATATGTTATAACGATCCACTATTTATGTCACAGACGGTAAATACACTTTCACCATCGATAAGGTCATGTGAGAATAACCTTAAGCCTTGAAACGATACTTTACTCTTTTACCGTCCATAGACGGAAATGGTAGAAGCTGCTGCGAAAGGTCAGGATTTATTAAATAAAATATAGCCAACTTCGAATTTGACACGCGATTTTTTCATTACTCCTCGTCGAGGAGTTGATTTAAAAATTTTAATTTTTCAGAAGCTGTTAACTTTGCGTTACTATCGATGCAGAGCTGTCATCTGCAATATTAGTTAATCGATAAAATCGCAATATCCGCTTGGAAACTAGCAATTTGCGAATACTCTTTCCCGATAGAGCGCTTTTTAAATTTCACAAATTTACCAAAATTCATTAACTTTTGACGCGTTCGCGTATTTTTTCTTTCGATTACTGCGACCACTGGGAGTAAATAAAAAGGAGATAATCTTCTTTGTGCTACAACAGTTAAACAAAAGCGATCCTTGAAGGTAATAAATCCCATTATCCAACGTTCTATCCGCGTTCTAACGAGGCACGTTTCGAGCACAGTGCACGTACAAAACATAAATCCAGGTTTTTAAGTGAACAAAGTGGCTGCAGCTCGTAAACGTTTCTTTTCAATTCACATTAAGGCTAGAACTAGTCGGACACGAGTACTTTTCGGGGCATCGAGATGGTTCTCGAGAATATTAAATTCCTGGTGAGTCAAAAATTCGAGTTTAAATCGGCAGAAAAGAACAAACAAGACAAAATACTTCTTTCATTTTGTGAAAAATACAGATACAGTGCCATTCTCTACTTCGATTATTTATAAAACAAAAGAGTATCTCCTTTCATATTACCAACATAAATGGCAACAATTATCCTGGCTAAATAATTGCAAACAATTACATTAAATCAACTGGTTCAACTTAGAAATTTTCCTGACACCGATCACTGGTCTCAAAGTTGAGACAGTTAGAGTTTGACGTAGACGTACTACAGCTCGTCTAAAATCAATTGCTCTCTCAAGGACATTAATGGAATGAACCCCACCGCTTCATTTAGCTGGACTGTTACTCCATCTCTTGCCTTTTTACTCTGCGCTCGCTCCCATTCTATCGTTCGTTTTAAGAGCAGATGGTGCAAAGGCACAACCACATACTCTTTATCTCGAATCTATGTAAAACCGGTTAAAGCGCATTAAAAAACCATAAAGAAAGAGATTATTCGTGAATTGACCATAAACCGCTATAATCTGCTTTAGATACGTTTTAAAAATCCATTAGCCGACACCTTCGCCATATTAAATTATAACGCAATTTCTCTACACGTCTCATTTTGTTTTCCATCTGTCCTAATCATCGAACAACTTCCTCGATGCGAATACGATACATTCCCTTTGCGAAAGGTGCAAACAGGCCTGAAAATGTCCAGGAAGCGCTAACGCTGCAACCATCCTTTGGCGGGGTGTCTGGAAGCGTCTAGAAACGGTGGACCACGTTTTAGGAAAGGTTCCAACAAAAATAGATTGGAAGTACGTCCCCCCAAAGGTACACACATTGCACCCAGACACTTTGCCTCTTCAATCGTGCGACAAAATAACGAAAAATGCGGAGGGAAGAATTTACAAAATGCTACTCCGTTTGCTGGAAAAGTTTGCTGCGCTTCCGATGCCACAGGCGAGAAATTGATAAAGTCATCCAATATTCAAATTCTTTTAATCTTGCGGGTTCGACGAGACGCAGCGAGCATGAAAAATGGCGCTCTCACGCGAACCGCGTGGGATCCATTTCAATGCAAACAGGACGGGAAGCGCACGTTGTCACGGAACGGTAGACGTAAGTAGCGACCGCAAATAAATTTATACAGCTCTTGTCAATTGCGGTTAACACAGGCAGTAATCCGGTTAACGGTTAGGATTGCACGGGGCGAGCAGAAGCGCGCGCGTACGGAAAATGTGGTTCACTGCAAACTGAGAGAACTGCCATAGCTACGTTCCTGAAGATAAACGACTCTGCTCGCCATCGATCCCGTGGACATCGGTTTACTTAAGGAAAAATGATAATGAAAGATGGCTACTGCCGTGCTATTTGCGCTGGCGTCGAGGAGAAGTGGATATAGGACTTGAAATCCTCCTGTTTTCGAATATCATTATTGCGAGCAGTTACGATTTTTATCAAATGTGTAATCGAAAAAATGTATTTGCACCGTCAGTTCTTTCTTTGCACGGAACTACAAAGTGGAAACGAGAATGTAGCTGTAGACCAGTGATGTCTTCTGAATCGAACAAGACTCTGTTCTGCCACGTAAGGAGTTTACAAAACCACGTACGAGAAGAAAAGCACAAGAAGCAAGTTAAGCTTGCGAGTAACCCGCGAAAAAGGGACGGTTTTCTTTGGGGGCGAGATAATTTTCATTATCCCGCGTGATGAAAGAGGCACGCACCAACGAAAGTTTAACGAAACTTTCTAATTAGCACTCTCGCGAAGTCGTTACATTTTTTCATCGCGCGCCGGCTCGTACGCGGCGAATAAAACCTGTCAACGCTATCTACACTGTCCCCTGAAAACAACAGCGTAACTAGAAACCGAAAATTTTATGTCAATTAAAAAGCTCCTTTAATTAACGTGCTCAAATGTATTTGGAACCATTTTATGACGCCAATCTCTTTATACGTACTACGTTGTAAAAATCTAACGATTTTATCGTGAAATACATTGAAACAAATAGAATTTGACAACGAGCGCTGTTCGACAGCGATAATTCGAAACATCTTCGCTTTTCGAGATGGATTGCACACCGCGTGTGCAATGACATCGAATTGAAATTATGAGTCGGTACGGAAAAAGTAGGCGTCGAAATGAGACTGATTCAAAATCTCAAATTAAAAATTAAAATTGAATTCTCAGCTTCTGCAGTTGGTCTGCAAAAGGTGAGACGTCTCGAATGGGTTAACTCATTCTATTATGGACTCGTTTGGCTAGGGTACGTCGGGATTGCCACACCCGTATCGCGATCTCAAGACGAGACCACGATCCCTGACGGATGCGTTCCACTACTTTCAGAAATCGTGCGAAACTGTTCGCACTGGAGTTTCAATTCGAACGAATCGCGCTGTGCGATCTCGCGACGAAACGGATAGCGCCGATTTAAATTGTTACGCAGCCAGTCGATAACTGCGAACTATAATCAACGGCGCACGGAACCAGGGACGGGTAAACGAGATACGTGTTATGCTCGTGAAATTGATAACTCATTTGTCATACTGATGAAAGCATGGCGATTTCAACGGTATACGTATTAAAAGATTTGCCACCCATACGCGCGCGGGTTTGTTCCCGAAAACCGATGCAACTGACGTACGTGTTAATCGTATCATTACGATTACAATAGTTCGCTGATTCGAATATACGCGAACGCGCTGGATTTAAGAGGCACGTATAACCGCGCATAATCGCGGAATATTTATTAGTCGCCCCGACGCGACGTCCCGATTCACGATCGCCTCTAATATGTATCATCGGAAATTAAATATCAATCGATGATTCTGAATTGTATTTCTAGCGCTTAATCTAAGATTTTTGTTATAGAGTGAGTAGATGTAGAACGTGAATTGTATGTAAATTCACGGATAAATTGATATATTTATGTTTTATATTCGTTGCACACTGTTTGGGCACTTCAGTGTCTCGTTAATCGAATTTTCTGTTAAACTCTGCTGCGATATTCGATCGCTATACCGATCGATGTTCATTTAACAATCAAGCTTTTGTTATACAGTACACTGAGGTAAATATTGTGCACACATGTGTACGGTTTAAAAAAACTTACCTCTTTGAAAGGAGTTTATCACGGATAAAAACTGATGCCACTTACCTGTAACATAAAAGACGAACGAACACTTGAGTATTATTTTAATCGATGACAAAATTAGTGCATAATGAAGTGTATTATCAAACAAGAGATTCCGTCTTAAAAGAATATTCGACGATTCTGAAACCAAGTCTGAAATATCGTGAGATACAATAATTTCGAAAGGCGGCAGCGTGGAAATTTAAGTATGTGTGTTTAAAACACCGAGAACACACACGCCATCATCGTGCAACGTTTTAAACTGCAACGACCACTTAAAACACAACTGTGAGGGGATCATAAAAGTAACATACTGTTTGAGAGAACAAAGTTTAACGTCGTGGAACCTATCGATCTTTTAAACACACGTACGACCGACGTAGAAACGTGTTTTACGAGCGAAAAACTTGTATCAAAAATTCTTCGAGACATATGTCCTTACTCGAAGGGTAAAAATCGTGTTTCTGCTGCAACAATTTTGATAAAAACGGGACGTACAATTTCAGAGGGTTGGAGTCTTAAACATCTTCGACCAATGCGATGCAATTAAGCTGCAACATCGTATTCGATGCTCCAAAATTCGGTAAAAATCAGAAAACTGTCGCAACACGATCCGATGCGTCGAAGAAGGCCAGTTTTATCGAACGGAAAACTGTACGGCACAATCGCCCCGTTCGTTTCGAGGGACTTGAGCGCTATTTGATATTCAAGGGCAGTTCTGAAACGCGTTTAGATATTCGTTACGCGAAACTACCCCAGATATCCCCGTTACATCGTTTCGACGACTGAGATATAAGCCACTCGCAACGTATTGCGATATCCGCACCGATCTGAACTTTTATTCAAAGGACATTTAAACGCTTCCATTATAAGCACGTTTATTCCCCTCGTGTCTGAAGGGAAGCAATTCATACGCTAATTCGAGGAGATTCGCGCGATCCCTCTTCGTTGTTCGCGAAATAAATAATTATCGCGCCAAATCGCTGCTATTTCACGCAGACACTCCACGTCTTCGATAAGCGTGCATTTAGAGACGCTTCTTTAAATAAACCGGATATAATATTAAGCGGGGCTTGATCCCCGTTTTACCGAATATTTACGAGTGAATAATTGAAAATAGCGTTCCGCATAGGAAGAACATTACGATCAATTTACGTTCCACGCGGAGGGTTTTGCGTCAATATTGATTCGAATCGGTAACCCAGCCCAGATTTTACATTTACAACACAGGTGCGCTCGATGCTGGTACATTGATCACCTCTCCACCCCCTCCCTCGTTCGCCTTTAATTAATTTTTACCCTCGCGGTAATTACTTACGCGCGTTCATAACAACAAACACAGTGGCCTGCGCGTAATTAGTTTCGCATTTTTGGGGACATCTGGACGCGCGAGCCGACGCGGATATCATCGCGCTGATAAAACGCCTG